>JALMGF010000044.1:5605000-6930000 GCA_023333645.1 Sceloporus occidentalis
GTCTGACGCGGTCAGAGTGGCATCGTCATCAGACTGAGTGAGGCAGTCATGAGCCTCCTCAGCGCTGAAGACATGTTGCGCCATTGTACCTACCTGGCCAATTTCTAAAACACTACACTATCCCCAATATATAATGTGGTTTTGCACTAAGCACTGCAGCTCTGCAAAACGAACTCTCTCTCTCTCTCTATCTCTCTCTCTCTCTCCCCCCCAGTGTCGCACATCGGGCAGTAATGTCACTGACCCGGATGTGGTTCAGTCCCCCAAGGCTAATGACACACCAAGTTGTTACAGGAGATCGGGCAGCAGAAAGCCAGCGACGCTGGCTTCTGCTGCCAGGGGGGGTCCAGGCTGTCAAACAACAGCCTGTTCTCCCGTGCAGCGGCAGGGATGTGTTCCTGACGCTGCACGAAAGGCTAGACGTCCCGGTACGTCTATAGGGGATTGAAGGGGTTAATCATGGTTTACACGTTTCACATTGTTGATTTTAACTCCATATAAATGGAAACATTTACAGAATCTCTTAGTAACAGAGTGCATCATGCGTTCATATCATGATATTGGAAACAATTGAAAACAATGCATTTTGAGCCTGAACATGTATGGGCTTTTTCATTAAGGGGTTAAAATACAAAATAAATAAAGTTGTGAACCGCCAGTGAGGAAATCTGTGATGGTAAAATGCAGTGTTACCCGAATAAATATTTTCATTCATTTATTCCATCCCCATTTCAGACAATCTGGTCTCTCAAGGGGAATGCATAGGAATATAAAGTACCAAGGTGGTTTTGTACCCCAAATACCTTATTTTGTTTGCCATTATTAAAATATGTTGGTTTATTCAAGATTCCCCTTCTCTCTGGTTGATGTACCCACACAAATGAGACATCCAATTTCATGACAAGTAGGGCTTTCCTTTGAAACCATAGAAAGAGCACCACATCCACCCCTTACATATTACCGCGTAGTGTCCTACTTTAATGGTTATGGCTTTGAGGGGTTTCTGGGTAGTGAAGAGGATTTTTGTTTTGTTTTACTCTGCAATATGGATAGTGATTACTTTGGGGATCACTAAGCCCCCTATATAGTCTATGTATTTATCTTTTTAACTTATATTGCATTTCAGATGTGTCACTGCGATGTTGCGTTTGTTTGAAAATTAAAAAATACTGCATAAATAGTTTGGGTTGCACTGTTTATTGTGGCAGCTTTCTCAGCACATAGAAAACAAGGAATTATCAGTTTTTCCATCAGATGTAAATATGGTAAAAAAAAAAGTCAGTCATTGAATGGCTTGTCTGTCGACTTTATTCCAACTGGGAAACCTCATACAGGTAAGCTCCCAGAAGCTTCACTCCCTGGATGTAATTATACCTGGAAATGAAACAGATCATATAATCAATAAAATAATTTCAAAGAGAAAAAAAAATAAAAAAATCCTGAAATAATAAATATATCACACACTTCTATATATAATTTATGAGAATGGTTGAGGAATGGTTGACGAAAAAAAAAAGAAAAAAGTTAAAAGTTGTATCTAAGGCCAAGCAGTAAAGTGAAATATACTGTGCTTCTTTGTTGGGCTTACTGAAGGCGATAACGGGTTGGCATAGGATTTAAGAATGTAACTCCACAAAAGCCTCACCTGTTTAGTTTTTCATTTTGAGAGTGTGCACCATCATCAGAGGAACCCACGGGAAGCAGCATAACGTTCTTGCCAGTTGCCTCTTGGAAGGTGAGCGTGACTGGGATGCTTCCACCCTCTCTGGTTAAGTCAGGTTCGACATTAAAGACTATGACAGAAAACAAAGCATTTGGGATCAGTCACATGTAACACGTGTCTCGTTCGGCATACAGCCACAAAATGACAGAAAATGGCACTATGTATCAAGCAAATATTGGAGTAGTCTTAATCGCTTACTCCATTACCTGTAATTTAATAACATTTAACAAATTACTACATTTTGGGCATTCTTCTATATACTCTAGGACAGGGGTGTTCAAGTTTTTTCGGCAGTGGGCCACTTCATCAGAAGTTTTAGCCTTCAATAAGATAAGCAGATAAAAAAAAAAAAAAAGTAAATTACACAAAACCTTTACTTTTCCTCTCACTTCTATTTATTCTAGGGATGCACCAAAATGAAAATTCTGGACCGAAACCGAAAATTCAGGGTTCACTTAGCCGAAACTCAAAATGACCCCCCCACCTTTAAAAATAATTTAGAAAATCCCACACTTTTAATAAAAGTAAGTTACACACCAAAATTGTACAAAAAATTTAATAATGTTTATATTACATATATATATATATATATATATATATATACATATATATATATATACACACACACACACACACACACACTATATAATTTACATATAACATACACAGCACTGACACGCACACTGATTTAACACAATGCCAATTCTATTTTACTCGACAAGGGATAAAACAGATGTAAATACAAGTCTTGTTAAGTAAAACTAGATCACTAGATCAGCTAATGGTGAATAGGTGGCATGTTCCTGTTACCGTATTTTGTGCAGTTGCCATACTTGTGACTTGTAAAGGGTTGTAAATATTTCTTTGCAACCTGTGCTGAAGAATATACTGGCAGCATAAAAAACATTCATGTATAGTATTCTCAATAACTCGGTCAAGAGTCCTTACCCGTTTTCATGGCGTTCCTACCGGCGACGTAGTGAGGATGGTTGAAATCAGACACCCAAGGCCTCCCACCGTGACCCATAGTAACTTGGAACTTGTTTGGACTTCCCAGCTCTTTGAACTTTTTAGTAAGGTAATCTTCGACCTACAATTAAAAATATACAAGATACAAAATCACTACAAAGCTGACCTTTTAGAAAATGGATTAAGATAAATACTTTGAGTAAGTTTTCCATAGCCTACCTGTTTTTTCACTTGCTCTGGTTCCATGTCTGGCACTAGTCTTATAGAGAACTTGCCGATGACTTTTCGTGGGATGACCGTTTTTGCCCCCCCTGCAGAGAAAGCTCCCTCGATACCGTGAAGAGACAGAGATGGATATCTCCACCGGTGCATCAGGATTTTGTGCTGCAACAAGACAGGAGTAGTAAGAGACAGCAAAACGAACCACAACAATTTCATTACATTAAAGGAGAAGCACAGTAGATCAAACAGACACGATTGCATTAACTAATCGCGACGTGGTATTCCCATGAAACAAATAGTGGGTGGACTCCTGAAATGTTTCAAATTCAGATTAATGAGCAACTCACTGCATATAACAAAAATACATTTTACTAATACCTTTGAATCATGAAGTAGTTTCCCGGCACCAATGTCACTTGCAAAGTCTTCAAGATCAAAATCAATTTTATCATAAATAGTCTTCTCCTCTTCTGTCAAAGGTGCCACTGCCTCGTTTATTCCAGGAATAAGAATTTTCCCTTTTTTGTCCAGTAAACTGCCTTTGGGGGTCAAAGAAATAAAAGAATAAATTATGGGGGGGGGAGAGGAGAATACTAAAGAAAAAGAAAAAAAAGGCGTAGAAAAAAAACCCATATACATATACACACACACACACTCATCCTTACTATTGGTCACTAAGTTGATGAAGCACAATATACAAGTCCCTATTCATCTCGCACAGAAGAAAATGAATCACTGCTTACAGACAATACACATTTTTGAGCTTCATAAAAGAACCAGGGTATAGGTGTGCTTACCCATGAGTGCAATAAGATCAGTCATTGCTTCGTGAACGGAGCCTCCATATACCCCTGAATGAAGATCTTTATTGCTGCATTCGACCTATGGGGAAAAGACAACATGCTCAATGGGCCAGAGGTCTATTTGAACTGTATTTAAATAGAATACTTCCATTTGATGTTAAAAAAATGACTATATGAAAGTAGGTATATTTGGTAGTTTATGAAAAGTCACCAGTTTTGTGCCAGAGGCTAAACCCTATCATTTATTGTAGACAGGCAAGTCTAAAACACCCCTGCTCTCTACTTAAAATCTGCTACCCGTATAATCCATTGTACAGCACCAATGAAGCTGTTGGCACTTTATGAACGGTAAACATAAGAGTAACAAACACAACTATGGAGCATGGAATGAGTGCACAAAAAAAGACAGCATGAATTGAAGGATTTTGGAACAATCTAGGCTGAATCTTACATAAGGCAGACTAAGCATGTACCTACAGATTCACTTTTCTATGGGCATCATAAGACAGAAGCAAAAGGACTTAATGATAGCTTCATCATGTTCTGCCTTCACATAATGCTTATCACACATTTTCTTGCAGTCATCTATGTTTAACTTTCAAACCTTTTATTTTCCAGCATGGTGGGGGCACTAGTAGGTTTTTATTTGGAGCATGGCTGCCAAAGTCAAGAGCACAATTAGATGTGATATTCTCCGTAAAACTATACCTCAATGAAAAAATAGCAGATCCCCCGGAGGCCGTAGGTAATACATGGTTTGTTTTTGCCGAGCCAGTAGTTGTCAGAAATGCAAACATAATCCACATCCTTAAAAAAGGTATCTTTTTTGGCAAAAATCAGGTCATCCAGTCCTTCTGATCCAGACTCTTCCATTCCCTCAAAGCAGAATTTTAGGTTGACAGGGACTTCCTTTGAACAGAGAAATACAATCATTCACTTTGTTAAAGAAAGCAACACGGTACTATTGCAGTCTTAAGGCTCCAAAATGACATTTAAGAACAGTCTCTGTATAGCCCTGTATTCCATGGCTTACATTGTACCGGGAAGCTGCAAGTCTTACATGGCTCAGGTACAGAGTGACGGCAAATGGCAAAATAAACCTATTAAAAGGAAACTGACAAAAATAGCAACCCGCCCTCACTTGATTACATCTCCTAAACCAGCACATAGTCGGACGGCTTCTTCAGCCCCTGGGCAGGTTAGGCCGGTATCCTTTTTTTATTGAAGCTGATGCATTGGCTTCTGAAAACTCCTTAAGAAAACTGTTCGCAGTGGACAGTCTCTTTGCAAATGATTTCCCTACAGCCAGTGCACGAGTCTCCTCCGAACAACCCAAACTTCAAGGGTATTACATAGTTCCTAAATTATTTTATAGTACGGCTTCCATAGGATCCACCCTTCCAGACACTCCACTCATTTCTATGAATTGCAGCCCCTTGTGGTAACTAGAGCTGACCATCACGGACATATCGCAAAGGAAGAAATCTTAGATTGTATTTACTGGCTGAGGATGACAGAATAATTGGATGGAAGGATGGCCACATGGAACAATTAGGGATCCAAAAAAACGGACTGCATCTTTTTGAATAGTGTTCTATTCAAAATAGGCAACGGTAGCCTCTTCCCTGAAATAGCAAACTAGTAAAGTGCATCCCTTGTAACTAAAAATGCTTGAATGATTTGGACACCATGAATGTTAGAGAAAGGATCCTTTTTATTTATTTTGTTAATAGAACAATGTGTATTTAGCGGCACTTTCCTTTTTAATTGAGATGTTTTAGTAGACCATACACATCAGTGCTGGTAATGAAGGAAACAAAAGGGAGTTACAACATTTTAGTGATTGGCATTTTACACCAACACACCATACTAGTTTCCAGAATGATAATGTCTTAATCTCCCGAGGACCTTGGATTCTAAACTTTGGTATGAGATATGTGCCGAGTGTGACCTATGGACCTGTTTTTGAAAGTGCTGTATTATATTACAAGTGCACTTTTATTCCTTGACTTAACTTGATTTCAGAAACATTTGTGAAGAAGGGTGTTGAAGGCAGTCGTAGTTTAAGAACCAAAGATCACATTCAATCTTTACCTGTTTTGTTTGCTGATAAGCCTCTATGCAATTAAGCCACGCAAGCACTGGACCTTTGTCATCTGTGGATCCTCTCCCATATAACTTCCCTAGATGGAAAGGAACACATAATCAGAATACAAAACAGGAACCTACCCAGACAATTCCTGATAATTGTACAGTTTGCAAAGCGCATGTAGGCCAACAGGACTGAACAGCACACGCTATTGTAAAGTAAGAATACTTTAAAAAAGAGACACGTTAACAGTTTATTTTTATCAATTAACAAAAAAGCAAAGTGAGTGAAGAGAAGAAAAATCTAAATCAAATCATTATTTGGTGTGACCACCCCATCAATTCTTCTAGGTACGCTTGCTCGCCAGTTAGGCTGCTCCAAACATTTTGGAGAACCACAGTCCTGTGGATTTTGGCAGCCTCCATTGCTTCTCGCTCCATGTAATCCCAGACAGACTCGATATTGAGAACAGGGCTCTGTGGCCAAATGTTATAGAGGGCCACATCTATCACTTCTCCATAGGGTAGTTCTGCTTAAGGGGTTTGGGGTAGTGAACCAGGGTGGGGGTTAAAATTTTTACATGTTGTGCTAGGGCAATGGGATTCAAGGACTTGTTATACATTTATTCATTTATTTTGCACAGTTATCAGTGCAAGAAGGATAGACATTTCTTTACGTATATCTCGTACATCTTATGTATGTCACAGATCACTGAGCTCACTGTATTATTAATTTTTTTTTATGTATATTTCTCATTTTTATTTTTCTTACAAAAAACACTTTTTTTTTTCTTCACTTTTCCCTTTGTCTCAATATTCCAGCAATGCAGTTCTGTGGAGCAAGCAAGGCTCCACAGAACTGCATTGCTGATTGCCAATCATGCAATCAGCCAGAAGGGGGAGCAACTGGAGATCTAGACCCTGCTGGATCTCTCCTGTCCTCCAGCTACCTCCCGCTTGGCGTCAGCAGTTACACATGATTGGTTGGCAGGACGCCAGCAATGCTGGCTTCTGCTGAGAGTGGCAGTCCAGTCCGATCTCAAATGCAGTGGCAGTGAGATGTCCTAGCTGCTGCGAAAAACGTTGGACATACAGGTACATCCTAAAAGTAATCTTGTCACACTTTTTGTGGACATACCTGTACGTCCATATGGTAGGAAAGGGGTTAAACTGTCTTCAACAACCTCTCCTTGTTAATTAGTTTGTCTGTTCCTCACCCAGTTTTATTCCTCCTACACAGCAGTTTTTTGTTATGGTTAATGATTGTATTGCAAGCTACATATTAAATTGATGATCATTAGCATAACCAGGCACCTAACTATTTCCCTACAAAATCCTGTGTTGAAGTCAAAGGGTGGTCACACCAAATATGTGATTTGATTCAGATTTTTTTCTTCTCACTTTGCATTTTGTTAAGGTAAAATAAGTTAACATGTCTATTTTTGAAGGCATTCCTACTCTATGGCATTTTTTTTCCACCTGCCTAAAACTTTTGAACAGTACTGTACTTGGGAAGCTTTATAGACAGTTTAGGTCAGGTCATAGGATAAGAGATAAGCAACTCACAAGGGCTTCTTCTGCACTCTACAGGGAGAGCTTCTATTGTATGACTTGCTAAAACATAACGTCTACTCCAACAATACTATAAGGAAAGCATTAAGTAGCACAGATAAGTTTATCAAGTAGACTCTGTCAATTATCCTGTTATTAGCCTATTATTTGCAAAGACCTGCTAGCCTTGTTATTATCACAAGATTATAGTAATAATGTAGTTTCAACAGTCCATCAGGACCTGCGGTTATCAGGAACCTGATGCCATTTCCAGCATACTGCTGACATGTATGAAAAGAGTTTTATGACAGACTTATTTTTTCCAAGGCTCAGCAAAAAAGTCCTGCACGCCGACAACACATGGCGGCCATTGTAATTGTGCGTGGGTGCTGGCTATACCTTAGTAATGCCTGGTGTACCAACCTGCTAGAAAACTTCCTGCAAAGGCACATGACTCAAAGAACAGAACAGTTAGTGTGTAGGAAATCCACATTGAGTTAGCATAAAGCCAAGTCACATGAGACACCTTAGTTTAAGCGTCCCGTTATGGTGCTCCTACGCCCCTCTCACCTGCTCTCTATTCCCCAACCCATCTTTATTTCATGGCCCTGTTAATCCCAGATATTCATCTCCATTCTTGTAACATCTAACCTGAGAGCACCTGCTGCCTATTACATACAGGATTTAAGTTTTATCGTTACATTGGTGTCTAAGAATCGGTGGATAACAGGCCGCATTAGGGCAGCAGGTTTTATACACCTTGCACCGGGGATATCTGTTTAAGGAGCTTGCTCCAGAACTTTGGAACCAATTATCCCATCAGTAAAGGAGTTAAAGTGGAACACGGCTGGGAGAAGCAAACAAATAATACCATAAAATTCATGGAGCGTGACAAACAGTGTCTGTCTGTCCCTGCCGTGAGGTTCTTTTATAAAGAGAAGGCCTTTCTTGTGGATTGCGCTGAGTAAAGATATGCTGAATAAAGAAGTAGTTATTTTACGCTAAACTCTAACCTCTCCTCAATAGTTTATAAAAACGCCGCTAGGCTTCATCCAGTTGTCTTGGAACAAGTAAGGACAGTTTTAGTATACTTTATACAAAATATGTATGTTTAAATCATATACATTTGCAGTTTTAAGTCTAACCAACTACATGTTGGTGAGGAAATGGGTGGTTTATGCACCAAAACCGCATTCGGCAGGGCAGCTGCGTCTTCAAATCCCTAAAATCCCCATGCAATTACGAAGTGTCATCCCTAGAAAATGTCTGAGCTGGCCCTGCATGATGTATAGTTCAATCAATAATTTGACTTTCAAGAAAGCCCCTCCCGATTTCAATATGCTTTATAAAGAGCCATCATAGATATTCTTGCAGAAGCTCACTGGGGGTTGGCCTTTTATAATGTAAAAGCGAAGCCAAAGAGATGAAACGGCAACACCTTTGCCAACTCTCTCTATAATAAACAAACCCCAGGGTTATTTAGATGTCGTACAATAATAACATGACGAAAGGAGAAAGGCAAAGCAAACAAATTATCGAGAAAGGTATATAAACAAACTTTGTTTATTGCAAACTTTGATGACTTACCATCTCTTTCCTCCAAAACAAAAGGCTCACTGTCCCAACCGTCCTCGAGAGCTGCTGGCTGGACATCCAGATGGCCGTACACACACACGGTCTTCTTACCAGGATCAGTACCGAGAATACCCAGGAGAATAGGAGGAAGGGGAATCTCTGAGCCATCGGGAAGCTAAAACATAAACATAATCAATAACAAGGGAGAATCACCAGTGGGAAAGTATACAGACAGAAAACCTTACCAACTGAAGCAAAGGTTCTCAAGGTTGGGCTTGACCTCCTACCACAATCACAAATGACCCAACTATCAAAATAAGTTGCACTGAGCCAGATGTTCTTCTGTGAGGATAATTGGAAATTCTGCAAATTAACTGGGATTCTTAAAAATACTTTAGCATTTACAAACAAATCAGGGATTACCGGACCAACTAAGAGCCATTTCTGCCACCTCATAACACGATGCGTTGGTGTATTGTTCAGACTAGCAGAAGGCAATGCGCATGGCAGTATGTGGGACAAAAAGTGCGGTTGCTCTAGGCCCAGGCCCAGCAGCCAGTACGGTCTAAATGTGAAAGTCCATGAAACTGCTGACACAGCACTTTTAGCTAAAGCTTCCTTTTGGCACAACTGCATATCCCAGTCACCAGCAAGTTGAGGACTGTGAAGCAGGAGCGTTGAGAGGTCCGTGTCAGCACCGACAAACACCCTTCACTACACACTCAAGTACTACATTGGGGAGGTTTCCTCATTCTCCATTAGTTATTAAGAAACTACTTTGAACAAAGAAACAAAATTACAGACAAAGCGGAAAGAGCATCAAGTGCTCTGGAGATATGAAGTTATAGAACATGATTAACTGGAGATAGTCATTTCACAAACTAGGGGCATATTTGGTCCACTATTCTTAACATGGTTAAAAATGAGTACATCTCATATCAATCTGGCTGGGTAAACGTTAAGGGCTCACAGAAATGCCAAAGTGAGCTGCTCCCAAATAAAGACCAAGATCATGTTGTTCTTCCTGCTTCCCATGGTACACTTTGTCCTTCTTTTACATTAAAACATGTAAGCGGAGGGATCGAGGTTTGAGATCTTGCACAGTATCTATCTGCTGTTTGGTTAGAACCTGTGGATGATGGGCATTCTAATTCAACAAGTTACCCCATCCTTATCTGGAATTACATGGTCATCCACACAGTACTATAGAAGGTCTGTTACCTTTTGTTTGCCGATGTCCACCAACTCTGTCGACCCTCCAAGACGCTCAATTTCCTTGGCTGCGACTTCCATCATCTTCTTGATTTCTCCTCGTTTCTCTGGCCAAGCTGATACACTCTGGATTGCAACCCATTCTGCCAGTCTCTACGGGCCACGGAAAGCAAACATATACATGAACACATCTGAGCACTATATGCCTGACCATCCAACAGCTTCTCTCCAGCGTCCCGCAACGGACGGCATCACTGACATTATGACAACGTGACGTGAATGCGCAGACTCTATGTTATGTTCATGGGGGCTTCCTACAGGGCTTCCATTTAAAGTTTACAAATATAAATAGGAGTCAAATTTAAAGCCCTTACAGCAGACAGCAAGAGCGAGCAAACATTAGACGCCTGTCATTACATGCCAACACACGAAATCCAGACCTATTTATGGGAAGCTCTGCCTCATGACCTCATAGACACCAGGGGTTATTTATCATTGGTGATCCTGGTGCAAAATGTCACAAGTGCTTTTATCACCATAAGACAATAAAGAGCACAGACCACCAGTTGCTATGGTGATATGACCAGATTCTAAAAAGTGCACCAAAATCACTTTTTTTTTTTTTATACATGATCCCCAATGTAACATCAACCACCATATTAAATGAATAGTGATGCCAAAACTTGGTAAAGCTGCTTACATAGAGAAAAACAGCCCTATCAATCTACGTCACTCCCAGGCAGATGCTGCCATAGCTCCAGAAACACAGCTGCACCTCTGTCTGCCCGGGAGGCTGGCGGCATATCGCGGAATCCTCACCTTCACATAAAGATCCTGGTTCTTATCGATGTGCGCGAAAAGATCGGGGAGGACTGACATGGCGAGACACGTGTGCGCACTGCTGGGTGCTCTATGCCGGTAAGAAGCAGCAGTCCGGAGCCGGTCAGGGGATTTAACGCGAGGATTTCCTTAGTCAGGACAAATAGGCCCGGCCCACAGCCCCAGTGCAAAGGCTTCAGTGAAATCACGTGACGAGCCGATCCCGTGAGGAGGTCAGCTGACTCGGAGCCACGGACGCAGGGTCCGAGCCGGCCGGGGATGAGACGTTACGTCGCTCTCTGTGTTGGCTTTACTAACCGGCTGTTTACATTAATACAAGAACCACGGAAGCGGCTGTATATGGATATTCGGTCTATTCGCTATTAGGGCCCCTGGAATATGTGTAGGCATGTCATGGAAACAACCTGGCTATATATTATGAATTGCCCCAGTGAGCTGTTGCCCCAAGAGGCACTTTGTCGGCCCGGCACACAAGATACCACAATCAAACTGGGGGGGGCATTAATAATTTCCACCATTAAATCATACCACTGAAAAAACACACACACACACACACACATATATATATATATTGCCAAAAGTAATGTGCTATGGAATGATACTTTTGTTATTGGACAATACAATACTTGATCATTCAACATGGGAAGCCTGAAACCACAATTTAGTACGACTAGTCCTTGAAATCCTTTAAACAACACAATACCTTAACTTTTCCACTAAATGATTTCAGGGCCTAATATTAGTCCCTGCTGCCGATATATATATATATATAAATATATATATAAATATTAGACCCTGCTGCCGATAGCAGGTATAGATCAACACATTAACACACAAACCCAGCTTTGCATGTATAGATCAATTGAAATTCACTTGTGATCTCAGCACTGAAGGTATATATCAAATAAACAGAATCAGACATACAAATCCTGTATTTGCAGGTATACAATAATAATATATGAAATGTAGCATTGCAGGTATAGATCAAATCAATACATGGAAACAGCATTGCAGGTATTAATCAACTGAACAAGACATACAAACCCTGTATTTGCAGGTATACATAAATAATGTATGGAAGCATAGCATAGCAGATATGGATCTACAGAAGAACACACAAACCAAGCTTTGCAGGTACAGATCAATTGGAATTCACATAAAAACACGGCATTAAAGGTATATTTAAAACCCCCTAAATTACAGGGATAGATCACAGGTTGCACACCCCAACCACGCTGCCCACATAGAACCTGGCCAGCACCCAGATAACACACATAAGATTTGCCATCTTTGTCCCATATACACCCTGCCTGTGCCATCCTGTTCCCCAAGGCTCAAACATCCTGCTAGTGCCGTCTTTGCCCTTCCACAATTATACATCTGTGATACACACAATCACATTAACTCATGCTCTCCCTCATTCAGACAAATCATCCACATATTAACTCATGCTCTCCCTCATTCAGACAATTCATCCATTTTAAGAAACTACACCCCTTGGAGCTTCAAATGAGGGGCTACATGTGTTTCTAGGACAAAAGTTGAGTGCACAAATAATGATGGAATATGTCGCTTTGGCTTGAAAATATGTTTTTTCTAACCATAACGACATGTTCATTTGTGTCTTGCGCACTCCAGGTTTGTACTAGAAACACAGGCAGCCCCTCATTTGATGCTCCAAGGGATGTCGTTTTTGCAAATGTGTACTTTTTGTGCCATAATTTAACTTCCTACGTGAGCAGTAATGCCACGTCAAGGCTTCAACCCTAATTACTGATCATTCACACGCCTTTCATATCTCCATTCACTCACAGAAGCACACGCCATTCTTTCCATACATTTACTCACAGTAGCACACACCATTCTTTCCCCTTACAATCCCAAAGAAATGATGGTAAAGGGAGAAGAAAAAATCACTTTTACAGCAAAAACCTCCATGGGTTGATAAATTTGATTTCCATTGAGAATTTTTGTGTGATTTTGTTGTCGGCACATTCAACTATGTAAAGACGAAAGTATGTCATACGATTAGTTCATTCATTCGGATCTAGGATGTGTAATCTTAGTGTTCCCTTTAATTTTTGGAGCAGTGTATTATAAAAAATACTTTTAGAAATCTGTAAGATGTTTCTAATGTCTCACTTAGTTTTTCCTGTTTTTTTGTATTTTATGGAAACTAATGTATGGTGATAGTTAGCAGAAGTAGCGTATTACTGAATTTCCATCCTAATATTATCTCGCCCCCTCCTACTACCAGAACCCATCGCCTGCAGCCCATGCCTGGCAAATCAGCTTTAATTGATACTAATTAAATGGACATTATTTTTTTTGTTTGTTTTACAAATCACCGGCTTGTTTATCTTTTTAAATTTGAACGATTCCACTAGAAATGTCTGCCATTTCCCTTCTGTCTTCAGGTCCCCCGGCAGCAGATTTGAGGATTGACCCTCGCTGCTACCTGTCTGTGCCATCGGCGTCCTACTCTACTGAACAGGCAGCCATGGTTATGCAAAAGAAGGATGCTGGAGTTTTATTCTCTCTCATTCTCTCACACTCTCTCAGGAGCTGTTGTGCCAAAAAGATTGAGAATACTGTCAAGTCTGACCGGTTTAGCGGACCGGTTCCACACGCTCCGCTTCAGCGTTTAGTAATGCAAGCTTTGTTATGTATTTTATAAAGACTCAAATATCCAGGTCAACTATTAAACAAATGAACATCTTAAAGTGATAGACGTTCTTTACATTATCCTTACGTGCTTTCAATTCTAGATTCATTGCATGAATGGAATGGCATAACCAGTTTCTCTGTATACATTATTTCTTGACTTTTTTATTATTGAGTTTTTGATGGCCGTTCCCATAGTGACTACAAACCCCACACCTGATGATTTCTATGGGTTAATAAAAACAAATGAAAGTGAAAGGAGTTTTGTGTGATTAATTTCAAACCGAGTCTGATTGGGGATTTATTATATGAAATTATTTTGTATACCTAATTAAATTAATGCAATTAAATATACAAAATACAAATTCAGTTTATATAAATATTTCCCATTCTGGCTTTATATGTAAAAAGATGGGTGTGGGTTATAGGATTAAAACTCCATAAATAGTCTCAATAGAAAAAGGGAGTAGCTCTTTGTATTATATTATGGTTGCGAGGTCCCAACAGACTATGAGTGGAAAGAAGAGTAGGCTTTTAGCCAGTTGCAGGGTACTTCTTGAGGCAAGTCTGTTACTTTAAATCCCACAACAAATTCAATACAATGATCCCAGTTTTATTATGGAGTCCACCCAAAAAATGTGATGGCCGTTTTTTCTTGTTGCTTTTCATAGCTCCTTTCTACTCTACAGTGATTATGATTTTTGCAACCTGTCTGGCTCCCTTCTTCCCACGGAAGGGCTCCAATTACCAGCTCTTATAATTATTTTCTTTTTGATCAGAAATATTACCTGCAATGAGGGCAAAAAGTTGCCCCATCATACGGTAATATATACATTACTTTTTGGGAGAACAAATATATTCCGGTAAGGATCTGCCTGCAACAAGGTCAGGATATACTGGTATGTCTTAATTGTCATCTCGGCACAGCTTTTAAGGATGTATCGATAAGTCATATTGGAACAAATAAAATCAAGGTTTGTTAATGTCAACCGAACCTTCCATTTTAATTTACGCTAACGGTCTCTTTTAGCCTGTCCTGATGGGTTATGCAGTACTGACTCTTTTTAATGTTTCTGGATATTACCATATGTACAGTATCTTCTCCGGAAACATTGCTAACGTGCCATTTTCTATTATATCGTATGGCTATGGATCAGATTAGTGATCCTTCTGTACAAGTTATAATCAGTTTCGATCAAACAATTCTGTTCGGTTGCTTTCCACACATTTAAGTGGAGGCACTTATGGTATTAAGTATTCGCAAAGATATTGTTTTATATTTCTATGAGTGGTGGTTACCCAGTTAGGATTATTGTCTAACCCTATACACGAGGGCACAGCACTAATGTTTTTGGGTAACTTAATTGCATATAAATTATTGTTTTAGTGCTTAAAATTAAAAACACTTATTACTACAATATAACAAAAAAGTTTTGTCAATTTAATAATATAACAGTTTCTTAAAGCCTTTGCTTTGTTTCTTTTAATAACTAGCTGAGCATTAAGGAGCCATTTGAGAGTCTGAACAATTTCAGAATAAACAATGATATATATATATATATATATTTATAAAATAAGACTGCTTTGAAAATACAGTATTGTAGTTTCTACAAATGTGTATCAACAAATAGATATAGATAGGTGGACATTGGTACATTAAAGAATGTCCTGTTTTGATTGTGCTGATTTCACATTTATACAAGGGCAACTCTGTTTTAAAGGGCCCTAAAAATTGATTTAAAAAAATGGATTTAATTACATACATATGCATGCAGTATATGGTTATTCGCTAATATATATATAATCGTGATATAACATGAGGAATTTATATTGCGTTAGGGCTGTCCTGCCTGTCATGGCGCCCTATAAGTCAAAGAAGGCCCCAAGCAGCTTTATAATCTTCCTACACAGTAGCACCAGGTGTACTATACATTTGGTATAGATCAAATTGTGTTCTCAACCAATATTAATGTCCACAAAAGAAGGAAGAACAAGGTGGTCGTAAACCACAGAATGGCTAATTATCCCATCTTCTTCTTCACCCTGAAATGTTTTTATGTACTATGGATGTAACAACTAGTGGAATATGGCCTACTAGAGTTTACAACAAATCCGGAATATGGTACAATGTACGAGAATATCTCCCTCTTCTGGCAGGTAGTCTTTTTCAAGGTATTTTTAATATACTTAATGGATATCATACAGCTAGTACAGTGAGCAGTTTTATTAAGATATCTGTAATGGAAATGTCATATTAAATGGAGTTCTAAACGGTTTGGCGTGTATATGTTTTTTTTTTATTTCACCAATTAGAAACTGGGGATGTAGCTGGTCTGTCCCATGGTGATAGAGCATGGGCTTTTTAACGCTCTGATAGTTGCGCACTGGCTCTTTAGAAATCCCCTGATGATACTTTAGGGATAACAACGTTGAAACACGCAAATTATTAGACAGGGTTTAGGTAGCAAATAAGATAGGTAGTATTTTTGCTGCTGTGTTATGCAATGAGCCATTTTCAACTCTTATTTTTGAATGTTTGTGTTTTGTTGCTAGACAATTAGCCATAACCAAAATAACTTTTTATTGTGGCTGTGCCCGTGTGTCAGTCATGAAATATTATATCATTACATATTTTGTATTTTAGACAGAAAATTGCTTGTTTTTTTGTTTTACATTTTTGCTCAGTGAGATGAGTCACTACACATGAAAGTGCTCGTAACTTTTAAAAGAAAATTGGCCTTTGAAGTTATTTTTTCAACAACAGCAACATTTTGGGCAAGCAACATTTTGGGTAAGCAGTTTTTGCCAAGAATGACGGAGGGGAAGCAGGAAGAAAATATTCTGTAGGCATCTGATGTCACTTGAAAGGCTGCAGCACTGAATCTGTCTGTCAGACACAGTTTATTGGGTATGTATGCAAGGACGATTCAGCTGTTCTTGCAAGAGATACTCACTAAGGCTGGGCCTTTATAATCCATAGTGATGTTGGCAAGTTGCTATTCAACTGCCAAGAAAACTGCGGGTTTAGTGAATACACCCCACAGTGCAACACACAATATGGCTTGCATAGACCAGCAATTACACTTTACATCCACACGGTGGCACCATGTCAACATCTGACACATCTTAATGTTTTGAAACATATTAAAAAATATCTAAAATATGATCTACCCCAGAGATACTAAAATAACCCCTGTAACTTTTTGATTGTCCACAGTAGGCATTTTATGAATGAAAGACATTTTTTCCCGATAAAAAGCCAGAAACGGCCATAGAAACTCAAACATGACCCATTCGGCATTCAGCATACATCTTTATTTTCTACACTTATTCTTATTCAGTATGGGCTGTATGTACCTACGTTATCAGTTTCGGCAATCCTCTTGAGGAACATAGTCCTCCACAACCTTACTGCTTAGCAACTCATTAACCATGTTACTCTTCAGTTCAAAATTGTTTGCATGTGATGTTAAAATGTATAAGTAAAATTATTAGCTCTTGCTAAGGATTCACATGTAGATGGGAGGAAAGTCAGTAAAACAGAAAAATCCATTCTTGGCTACAAGGAAAGTCTCCTAAGGGAGCAGGAAAGAGGGAGAGTTTTTCTTCCAACTCACATTCTTCTTCCCGTTCCTTCAGACTTATGTTTGTTTAGATTTCACAGGGTTAAATTACTTCTATTGGCACTTTTAAGTTTTATAAAGTATAAAATGTGAAAAAATGACTGATCCAATTTTATTAACCAGAGAGATATTTTTCTTGGACGCAATCAGCTTCTGTGGAAGCCAAAAACCTGCTGTGTTCCTAGGCTTCCTCCATGTCCACTGAGTATTAAAAAATATATATCTACAGAATTTCATATTCATCGTACTTCCATTTAATTATACACAGGATCATAGAAACGTCTCGCTAACAAGGGCATGCTGCCCCAAAATGCACCTAATTAACCCTTGAAAAGCTGGTGAAAGATAAGGAGTATCATTAATTCAAAAGAACATTACAAACTCGTCTCAATGTGTTAATAAATGTTGTGCTTAGAATATATTTGATGGAGAGATTTCAACAAAACAACAACTTTGAAGTTAAGCATGAAACAGAGCATTCGCTGTTCAAATGAATGTACTGCGCTATTGAAATACAGTTCTGTGTCTGGGGTGCATGAATGATCTCAGGAGTTGGTAGATGTGCAATTATTAATGCTAACCTTGGGAGCTAAATTGATGGCCATCTGGAATACATAATGGATTGCTTAATGTGAAACTTTTGTGGCTGACTATAATAACCAATATGCAACACCTCATAAAATCCTATACTAATCCATGATGCCTTTTTTTCTTTTTTCAAAATTGACACATATTGGGAATTATGTGTAAGAGCACTTGGCAAGGACAGTCCATTGACCGCTACGGTGATTATCCCAGTCTCTCATTATACATATCCTCCACTAAGAATGTACACTTTATGACCAAAAGTATGTGGACATCCCTCCTAATTATTGAGTTTAGGTGTTTTATCACACACATTGCTAACAGGTATATAAAAACATGTGCTCCATAGACAAACAATTGGTCTTACTGAAGAATGCCACCTTTGCCACAAGCCAATATGCGCAATGGAAAGCGTTGACTGCATAAAGCACACAGCCTCTTGTCCTACATCAGTGCATGACCTCACAAATGCTCTTTTGGCACTCCAAAAAAACCTTCCTGTGCTTATGTTTAGGTCCACAGCAGCTGCCCTTTGGGTTCCTTCAACAGCCATCAGGGGTGCACTTAAATGCAGGTCTTGCCAACAGAATGGTATTACGCCCATTGTGGAACCAGACATTCTTCTTTATGGAGATCATGACCTGAAACACTGTCAGTGTGTAACACAGAATGATCTTGCTGCTGTATATATGGCTCTGAGCATACCTGAGAACAGTCTATGAGACAATATTAACCTTATAACAGCCTACAATGAAGATTCTATGTACTGACTCACCAAATGTATTACCCAAATGGCTCTAATTCCAGTCTTTGTGGAAACCTTGACAATATTTAAAGATAATGATATCTTATAATATACCGGTAGCAAATGTCTTTTATATGATCATAGCAGTGTAAAAAAGAAAGGAGTCGGTTCCAGACTGTGTGACCCTGAGAATCTCTCGTTTCCCCCTTAGACCCTGAGAGAAAGCCCCCGAGACTCTGGGTCAAACCTAAAAGTTTCCAGGTATGGTTCTGAGTGACTATTCCTGCACAGACCACCACCGCACCCATCCAATGTGTAAACTCCTAGATTAATTTTGATTTTAATATACTACAAAATTCCATATAATTAAAATTTAATTCTACCAACTTGGCTATCTATCCCGTTGGAGCCCTATTACAATTGTTTTAAAATGACATGAAAGGCAGACAATGAAAGGAGTGAAAAAGAACAGCCAACTATTCTGGTGGATGCAGCCAATCCTTAAAGGTTTATAAATCAGCAGATATTGATATTTTGTTAAAGAACAATTAGTAAAGCACCTAATTACACAGATGATGTCCAGAACTGGTGTAACTACCACTTGGCATTACCCTACAGCATACATTGGCAGTTGTAGGAGAACTAAAAGGGGTTAAATTGTTCATTCTCTGTATGATTTCAACCTATATTGAACTTGTAATTCTCTTTTGTAAAGAAATATGTCCTGTTGAATCTAATCTTGTAAATCTGCATTTGAAGTGCTACTTTTTGTGAACTAATTGCTTTCCAACTAGCACTAATAACTTTTGATACATACTTATCTACCATAAATAATGACTATTAAGGCTGGGTAATAGTTTAGAAAATGTGTATAGAATGTGTGAAATATGTCTGAAACATTTGGGGGGCTCTGGCTGGGTTCATGGAAGAGGTGATACTGTTTGCAGTTATCCAGATGGAATAAAGGAATAGATGTGATTGCTTGCAATGCAGTTTGTAAAATTGTGTAATGCCAGTAGTGTGGTGAGAGTGATGGCATCTGTGGGCATTGGCTCATAGTCAGTGCTCAGGCAGAGCCATCAATCTGTTTGACAGCTCCTTAGACACTGTCAGCCAGCCACCTCCACTGAACAAGGTTTAAAAGCCCAGCTCAACAAAATAGCCCCTTTATTCTCCTGTGTGAACCTAACAAGCTGCCTGTTAAATGGGGAATTCGACTTGACACAGGAGACAGCAGACAAAAGAAGGCGGAACTACGTGGCTTAAATTCTAAAGGAGATCTCAGTTTCCCCCTTCAAAGCAGCAGCACTTTTACAGAAAGCAAAGATAAGAAAGATGATCTTAGAAATCTCTTGAAACATCTAGGACGCAGGGCTCTGTGCAGGGGATGCTGCCTGTAAACGGCGAGGTACCCCTGTCTGGCACCTGCCAAGGGGTGCTGGTGAACACACATGGAATGCCCTGAGACCACTTCTTCTCCTTGAAGACCACATTCAGGAGGCTGCACTAGTCAGACGCTAGCAGGACCCAAGGAGGGATCGAGAAGATGTAACCCCTTCCACTGTTTACCATGAGAAGATTGTCTAGCAAATGGCTGAGGTTAAAGCTTTTCAGGAAGAATATTCTCTTTTTCCTGCTCTTCTGGGTTTTCTGCTGGATTTTCGGGAACACTTTTCTGTATGTCCACAGAAGCCTGTTCTCAGATCGCTGCACCGACGAGGGGAGCAAGAAGATTCTAACACGGCTGGTAAGTGAGATGTGCTGAGAATGGGGCACAATTTACACTTAATTCAGTCATCGCTCTCTATAAGAAAGTGAATCATTTCACTGTAGTCCTTGGCAAGTCACTTAAGGGAAAGTCTTTGGACTTTGGGCTACTGTACTGTGTGCCATGACTCTCACAATACCATAGGATAGATAGATAGATAGATAGATAGATAGATAGATAGATAGATATTTATATATTATAACACATATAATATAAGAAACATTTATATCATTACAGTATACATTGTAAACCATTTGTAGGCAAATGTTCAGTTTACACAATTAGATACATCTATAATGGCATTTGTGGCTTGTTGGCAGAAAAGCAATATCTTTAGCACTGCTACATGTTATTGTAAGCTATGTTTCTGCTCTGGGGAATATATTGACATGTTGGTGTTATGGAAGTGAAGCAGCACTCTGTGATGTTACTTTCTGGCTATTGCAGAATGCTCTCCATAGTTTGGGGCTCTGCACTATACAGCATACAGCAGCTGTTTGCAGAAAGCACTAATAAATTGTCTTGGCTCATACAGTCTATGAATATTCAGTACAACCAAATGATGAATTAAGTTAAAAAAAACCCCAGTTAATACATTTGAGTAAAAAATAACTAGTGCCGCATTAATGATCATGCTAAATGAAATAAACCTGAGTGTTTTATCAAATGGTACAGTGAAAGTATGTATTCTGTATGTGTATGTGTGGATTTACAGATATTGCTAATAATGATTTCTAAGTCTTCATAGCCACTTAAGGCAATTGGAAATTATGGTTAAAGTCACAAAATCTTTATTGTCCTTCTGTTTCACTCTTCTTTATTTAGGATTTTGAGGGGAGCAGAACTAGTTCATTGCTGTCTCTAAACAGCAGAGAATGCTGGAGAATCCTTCCTTCAGCTACTTTTTGTATTTAGTATCTGTGGCTGAGCCTGATGCTTTTGAATTACATTAACACTTTTTAGAATGTGAATGAAATAGATGATGTTACTATATATATATATATATTACAAATTGTATTACATAAATAATATCAATAGTAATATAGACGCAGCAGTATAGTAATAGGTGTCATATGAACAGGGTACAAGAGGTCCATTAAGGGAACAGGGACATACACGCTTCTGTTTTCTAATGGACTTGTGGTGAAGAAATATCAGTGCCAACTAAGCCACTGGACAGGCAATGTTAAATGTCTTCACTCTCTCCTCCAGAAGGTCTAGGGGAGAGCACCAGCTGCTACCATCAAATATTGTGGAACAAAGTGCTGGCTCTATATGTGTTTGGTTCTGTATAGGAGCTCTCAAGCCTTTCAGCACAACTGTCTTTGTCTTGTCCTGCTTGTTCTGAGTCTATTGCTTTTTGATTCACCTATTTGAAGTTTCTGGTTTCCCAAGGACTATGAATGGGGTTGGCCATTTATAATGTATAGCAATATCAGGGAACTGCAATATTCAACTCTCCTTCTTTATAGAGACCCCTTTTGTTTTTCTCTCTGTCCACCTCCCACATGGCTCTGGCCTCTGTAGGGCTGTAGGGTAATTAAATCAGTTCTGCAGCTGAGTGCTCTTTTCCCTGTTATTGTAAAAAGGGACAGTTTAGTACTTTAATAAGCATTCTTCAGAAACCAAGACACAATTCCATGAGGTAGAAACTGCAGCTTTAAAGCTGCCATCATCCTCCATGTCGGATGATTCTTGCTACTGATTGGCTGCTCTGGGCAGGCCCACACTTGCAACACTCCCTGAGTCAGTGCTGACCGGAGGTAAGTATATCACCAAACACATTTCTGCATGCAAATGCACGCTAGGGCATAGGAAAAGGGGAGCACACATCAGTTCATCTTTCACATGTCTTTTGAGCATTTCATGGAACTGTGGTGGAAGTGTCCTGACAATTGCAGTGCACTACATGCATTGATAGGTGAAATAACCATAGTGTTTTGCTTTAAGGACATTTTCATTTTACATACATACTCTGTCTGGACCCGGTGTACATTAATGTGGGTTATGCCTGTAGTGGGCCACCCTCCCACCAATAAACAACTGTATTTCCAACACATCCACTAACACATTTACTCATACACATTAATACCCCCACACACACATCCACAATCACACAAAAATACAACGTGAACAATTTTGGACTGGCTTTGGCAAGAGACTATCCCCCATGGTTCCTCTCCTTTTGCAGAAGTGCAACTGGAGGCCAGAATAATGCAGATAGATTTGTGGAGAAGTGCAAAAACGATTCTCTCCAGGAATCTATCCCAAAAATGTCTTGGGATGGCAGATTGCCACCCCTGTCAAAGTGCTACCTTGGTCCCATTGACCCACCGGGATCCATGTAAGGGCTGGCTAGGGAGGGCCCCCTGTTGCTGGTGGACCCTGGGCATGTGGTCCATTGAACACTTTTAGTCATCCAGAAAAGCCACTCCTCCTGAGTTTGGAAGACTATGTGCCACCACTTACCTTGCTGGGGACTGCCCAGACAATCACCATGCTCTCTGTTTCATGTTTTAGACCAGAACCTTCTGTCAACTTGGCCATGTTAAGAGCTAATTCTTTTTGGAAGATCCTTATTTCCTATGTGCCTGGTTCCTCCTATTTCCAAGTGATGTTGTTACGCAGTTATGAAGAATAAGTGAAAAATAGTATCAAAAGTCTCAGTTAATGAGCAGAGATTTATTAAGCTAGCTGCTTCAAATTTGCATATTTGACCTAAATACGCCAGTCTCATTGGGATCCTTTGTTCTCTGAACTAGAAGGAAAGTACATTATCCTAACTGACAGCAAAATATCCTTACACAATATGTTTTCTGACAAAATACACAAAATAATTTGAACACACATGCAAAAAGGCATAAAACAGACTAATTTAATTGTCCTTGACAGTTAAATATTAAAAAGTAGACATCATTTTTTAAGCTTTTGGTTTGGTTTTTATAAGCTTTAGTTCTTAGTTTTATATGCCTGCTGTCAAGAAGTTGCTTTTTTTTTTTTTTTTAACTAACTTTTGTCCTGCAGCTTGTGGGTACTTTGGATGATATGACCAGAGTCAATTATTTATTCATTTATTTTTTATTTTATTTATTTTTAAAGATTGGTTGACAAAGAGTACTATAGAGCATCAGGGAGCTCATTAGAAGATCAGTCAGCACTGACATCTTAGGAAAGGAAAGGAAAGTCCTTACATTTAGATCACCATCAATGAAATGGCACTAAAAAATCTTGCAGATAATTTAAGGGATCTTGTTGAAACAACTCTTTATATTCTGATTTGTATCTTTTATTGCATCTGTTACATTGCTATATATAGTGCATGCAACAAACGATATTGCTATAAGCTGAAATAACATTTATTTATAGGTCTCTATACATCAATAAAAAAGGCTATTAGTCTTTAAACACACTATAGCCATATACTAACACTAAGTATCAAAGAAATTATTAGTAGAAGAATAATTGCTCGTAGGACATATGCCAAGTTTTTGTAATAGCAGCTGTGGAGGGTTTAATTTTATGCATACTTAAACCTTTAATTTCACTTTTATCCCATTCTGGTCTTAAGATGTTCCGCACGCAGGAAGAAATGTATTGCCTGTAGGCAGGGAGGTAATATAACTAACCCTGGCTGGCTTACCAAGGTCAAGCATGTCACCCGCTTCAATTGCCAGCGATGGTTGCACATTTTTGTGCTTTTATGTTTAATTGCAGGGAATGGAAACACAAAAGATACCTTGACATGTAGCTGTGCTCTGTGAATGCAGTTATAATGATTACCTTAACTTAGACGTGCGGCTGTAATTGTTCAGAAAAAATAACAGAAACCTTTTAATAGGGTGTTGCCCAGGGAACAAAGAAAATATGATGACCAAAGGATGTAACTTGATCGAGTCTAGTTAGCCTCTGGCAGGTCAGCTGCCGTCGGCAACTACTCCCATAGCCAGGCAATATGTTGACTGGGTTTGTGGTGCAATGTGAATAATATTTCTCTGGCGTTTTTATTATCTTATATTGTTAGAATTTCTTTTTCACAAACATATTAAAAAAGTAGAGCAAGAGAAAGACAGCTTAAAACATTGCATCAATAATACACATTGAAACATGCCTGTCACTCATTTTCTCATACGTTTACTCTAAATTGTTGTTTTAAAATAAATTAGGATTTGTTAAACTATTTTGCCTCCAGGATATCTTGAAAAAAAAAAGTATGATCCTCAATGTAGATATAGTAAGCATTAATCTGAATTTCTGACAACTCTTGTGCAGACATCACATAGATATGTAATCCGATGCTATAGGTGAGCAAATCTATAGGAATGGTTAGGGGGAGGAATTATGCAGCTGAAGCCTTACATGACTATCACTACCGCACAGAAGGAAATGGTTTATATCATGGTCTTGATTGGAAATAGTTTATTGTTTCTTAACTGAGATTGTTAAATTGAATATGACATTTTGTCTTTCATGCCATTGAATTACTTTAATAAACCCTACTAAATGCCACACATTATTTTAATGTAAGTATTTAAGCACAACTTCTGTGCAAACCATAGGAATTGGTTTTTTTTTAATAGGTGTGAGCTGTATCTATGCGCTTACATGTTATCATTCCCTTGCAGTGCTATGACTACACAGATGGTGCTGTGACTGGAGACCTCTGTGAAGATTTATGTGTGACTCACAAGCTGGTTTACGAACATTGTCTGTACTACCATCCTGGAAAGAAAGTCATTCAAGCCAACTGGCATGGCAGCTTGATAATATTGAAGTCCAAAACTGATGCATTCTCAAAATTTACGGCACCTGTCCTTTCAGACGGAGTTGACACACAAACTATTTCTGACCCAGAACTTCTAGTGATGGTGGCTGTGGAGATTAAAAATGTCCTGGGTTTGGATTTGGCTAATAATACCATAATGCCTATTATGGCAGAAAGGAGAAAAAGCCAAAACTGGAGAATAGAATTGGCCAGTATGTGGTCTTTATTTCAACAAGAAGAATATCTAATCTTCAGTCTTCTGCAAGACTTCAGTAGGCATGTCCTACACGTCATTGGTACCTGTGGCCATTTCTATGCTGTGGAGTTTCTTAGTGTTGGACATTCTTTGAAACAGAGCTTGTTTAACTTAGAGGAAGTTGTTGGTCAGTGCAAAAGTGGACATAAAAGGTTAAATGCGCTTCTTGACATTGCTGTCAGTTTCCTTGACATGGTCCATCAATTTGATAATGACTTTTCTCATCGTCTCCATCTCTGTGATGTCAAACCAGAGAACTTTGCAATCAGAAATGACCTGACCGTAAGTTCTTCTTGTTGATGTTGAAGTGAATTGAGTAGATATAATTTACCACTATTTTACACACAATTAAAAATAATCCAAATTCAGGGAACATTTCTTTAAGTTTATATTACATTGTATTCTCCTCTATATTCTGACCCACCCGGTTCCTGCTAGTTTTATATAAATTAGATATCTAAGATTCTTATCTCTGCTCTTTCCCCCACTCTGCTGTTTTCTCTTACCCAGTCTCATGCCCCTCACCTTAGCTCTCATTCTCACCTGAGTGAATGCCCCTCTCCATGTCGTTTTCTCTCCTTCATAACAGTATCATTCCCCTCTCTTTGACTGTTTTTAACTAATTTTGTGAAAATGTTCCCCTTCCTGCCCTTCTCTCTCATACTTTTCTATGTAACGGCTGTATTGTGGTCCACCTCTCTTTTTCTTGGTGGCTCATCTACACACACATCTGTGTTCTTATCTTTTCCTAATCAAAAAATGTATAAAACCCTGCACTTACTTTCTCTTCTTCATTCAAATGCCTAATACTTTCTCTATCCTGAGTCGTAAAATCGGAGCAGTACAAGGCATAACGTTGGTAAAGTATAATAACAATTTTTTCCGGGAAATCCAAGCATATACATATTTATAAAGCATCTGATCTCTGTAAATGCAAAATATCCACAGAGGTGCATCCATTATGTTAATTGCTTGGAAAGTCAATATTACATTTTAATTTTCATATATTTGGCTGCTACCATGAAGTATTCTTGTATTATTGTTCCAACATCTTTAGAAGAGTAAAAACATCTATTTTTATAGAATTAAATTGTAAGATAGCACAGACTTCTCTCAGCATGTCAATTAGTTTACTTGTGCATCTGGATTTGTAGAAATTTCAATGTCGTTAATTTGTATACCTCTCCGAAAACAAGAAGGGACCAACAACGAAACAAATGAACATTAAGCAAAAGAGCTCTGATTTTGGGTTTGAATATGGTTGTTTTTTTCACATCTTCTCACCCTTCTTACTGACAGTCTTTCACATACTCACTCTCTCTCACACTTTGATTCATGTTATCTCATACTCTCATTCACTCTCTCTCAATGTTTCCCTACCTACTCTGCTGACCGCTTGTGTGCCCCTGTCTCCTTGCCCGGCAGCTCTGCTCCTTCTCGCATCTTTTTGCTCTTCTCTCTTCTTTCTTTATCTGCTTTTGAACCTGGCCTCCAGGTGAACTTCTGCAAAAACAGCAAAACTTCCAGGCACACCCTCTCCTCCGATTGGCAAAATGGGGGAGAGGCTGTCCCTGTGGCTCCACTCTTTTGCAACGTGTACAGAGAGGCCAGAATAATGTTTGAGGTTTATGGAAGCTAAAAGAATGACCACAGTAATTTATTTTACACTTGTTGAGAATCCAATGCTACAGCATTGCCTCATGACAGGGTACAGAAGCAATTGTGACTAGAGCTGCAAAAAAGTGGTTTAATAATGGTCCATATGCAGTTGGTGGTAATCTCACATTTCCTGTTTCCATGGGAGTAAAGGCAAGCACAAATGCAGGCAGAAACTGCTGGTCTTCACTCACTGAGCCTCTGGGCACACACTCTCCCCTGAGAATGTAAGAGAGTGTAAGAGAGTATGAGAGGGTGTCTGAAAGTAAATAGCGGGAGAGTGAGAAAGTGTGAAAGCGCATGAGAGAGTGTGAAAGAGCATGAGCGGGTGAATGAGGGTGAGTGACAACAAATTTTGTTCCCAAATGTAAAAAGCCCTCTGAACTTGGTCTGTACCAAATTAGCAGGAAACAAAATTTGTTGTCCAAAAACAAATGGACTAAATACTGCAGAAGTACAAATGCAATAAAGCTGCAGTACATTGAAGTACAACTGTAGGTTTGCAGTATAAAAAAAAGTACACTAAATGTGCAGTAATGTACAAATGCAGTGAAGTACAAATGCAGTAAAAGTGCAGTAAATGTGCAGTAATACTGCAGTAAAACTGCAGTACAGTGAAGTACAAATGCAGTAAAAGTGCAGTAAATGTGCAGTAAAACTGCAGTACAGTGAAGTACAAATGCAGTAAAAGTGCAGTAAATGTGCAGTAATACTGCAGTAAAAGTGCAGTATTGCAGTTTTTTCATGTCCAAAAAACTGCAGTATTACTTCAGAAAAACTGCAGTAATTTTTTCGTAAGGGGTTAATTGGCTTTTATACCTTTCCCCATTTTTTCTACTGAAATATTGTAATAATTGCTGCTGCAGTTCATTAGTTAAACCACTGTTACTTCTTTCTTCTTTATTGGCCTATTCTCTGGTAGTCTGTGCATTTTTATTATACTGTGTTATAATTTTATTGTTTCTTTTTTTTTTTATTAACTTGTTTCTGCATGAGAGAGACCTTGGTGAGACAGTATAACTACCTTGCGCCTTGTTTTTATTCTAAAATGTTTTCTTTAACAATACAAACTACTAAATATATCAGTAAATTCCTTTATGCTTCCGATAGAATGTTTAGTATTGAATCTTATATGCTTTGTGTTAATAATACTATACATAAAATTACCAAAAATCAGTTTGCCTGATGTCCTTCAGAGCAAGGAACGTGACAACCCTTAGATCTTTGTAAAGTTTAAAATTCAGTTTCTAGTTTTATGGTTTTATAGTGTTCTACATAGGAAGTTTAAAATGACTTCATTATAGCTATAAACATCAATTAGATCAGCCCTTTCCCACAAGTTAGCATGACATAGTCTGGCAGATCTTTTCCTCTGCTGTATGTTCCATCAAATTTGGGTAATGTAATATATTATTTTCTTGTTATGAGCACCTTTTTCACTTATTCCCACACATTTCAAATAAATGTTCATTTTTTGTGGACAAAAATATACAAAAAAAGATGAAACTGAGGTAGCTTAGAGTACACATATGTAAAGTAATTGTTGCATGGAGTAAAGGTATTTCATGATCTTTCCATCCTTCTTTTGTTCTTTTTACATTTATAAAAACATTGGCAGTGCACAGGCAGGATATTTTTTCCAGCAAATTTCTCATGATGTTTAGTGAAGATCACTTTAGAATCCTGTAGTGAACATGGACCTGTAGTGGAAATGTTTATATTATAGCAATAATGATATTCTTTATCTTTTGTGTCGTGCGCAGAGCTTTTATTTCATAGAACAACAGTGAAATATTCCTCAGAAATACATTTGTTCTACAACCACCAATTACGAGCAGTGAGAAAAAACTGAACTATGAACTTCTCGAGGCTTAACTTTATGTCATGAGACTTCATAAAGTCCAAGCACTTTCAGCTGGGGATCATGTGTTTGCTTTGGGCTCAGTTCAACCAGTATATTATTTTTTAGAAGCAACTATAAAACATCTAATAGGTAGGAATGTTTCCTCTGTGAATGAAAGTATGCATTTCTCTAAGATCATCTCCTTAACGGTGTAGTTACTTTGAGGAAATAAAAACAGTTAATGGCATGTCCTTCATCCCCGTTAATAAATTAAGAATTTATTAAAACATGTGAAATATATGACCTCTCCAAAATTTTAACACCAGTGGAAGCTAAAATTGGAGAAATGGGATGAATCTTAACAGCTTTTTTGATGGATTTTGAGTTACTTAAATTAATCCACAGCAACAAACACGCCTAATAGGATCAAACAAATTTGCAAGTTTCTTTACAGCCTTAATCTGTTTTATGGATTAAATGCTTGAAATCGAACATGACTCTTTTTTGGGTTAGCTGTTTAGATACATTTTGTTTTGGAAGTAAAATACCAAAATGCTTGTGGAAATGTAGTTATTTTCCTATTCTAGATAATATGCTTGAATGTACAGTATATTCATACAAGTAATTCACAAAGATGATGTGTGTCATTTTCTTAGTAAGAAATTCATAATTTTATTACCATGCATGGGAACTACCTAGAAACAGGCTTGGACTTGCCATCTGGCACACCAGGCAATGTCGAGTAGGACGCTGGCCAACAGCACTACATACCCAATGTGCTACAGTGTGTGGCCAACAGCTGGATATGCCTGATTGCATGCTTCTTGAGCATAAAAATGTAACGTGCTGTCTCTTATATGCAGCCTTGAAGCGTCAGGGCCACCAAATAATTTCCAGTCTAGCATTGCATAGAATCATACATATCTGCATAAAAACATGTAATCAGTAAATTTCAGGGAGCTGCCATCGCCTTGCTCAAGGTCTACCACAATCTGCCTAAAAAATCGTATAATTTATAATTCCTAATCTTAAAAATTAAAAAAATACATTATATACAATCACTGGTATTAGGTACACCTGTTGAATTGCTTGTTAACACAAATAACTAATCAGTCAATCACATGGCAGCATCTAGGTCAAGATGTAGACGTGGTCAAGACAACTTGCTGAAGTTCAAACCGAACATCAGAATGGGGAAGAAAAGGAGATATAAGTGACTTTGAACGTGGCATGGTTGTTGGTGCCAGGCGGGCTGGTCTGAGTATTTCAGAAACTGCTGATCTAGGCTGATCTAAAGGGTTTACAGAGAATGGTCCGAAAAAGGGAAAATATCCAATGAATGTCAGGAGTCGGAGGAGAATGGGCAGACTGGTTCGAGAAAGGCAACAGTAACTAAAATAACCACTCATTACAACCAAGGTATGCAGAATACCATCTCTGAACACACAACACGTCGAACCTTGAAGCAAATGGGCAACAGCAGCAGAAGACCAAACCGGGTGCCACTCCTGTGGAATGGAAACTGAGGCTGTAATTCGCACAGGCTCCTGCCTTTTATCAATGGTTCAAGCTGGTGGTGGTGGTGTAATGGTGTGACAGCCTACCTGAGTATTGTTGCTCACCATGTCCATCTCTTTATGACCATAGGGTACCCATCTTCTGGTGGCTACTTCCAGCAGGATAATGCACCATGTCACAAAGCTCACATCATCTCAAACTGGTTTCTTCAACATGACAATGCGTTCACTTAACTCCAATGGCCTCCACAGTCACCACATCTCAATCCAATAGAGCATCTTTGCGATGTGGCGGAACGGGAGATTCGAATCATGGATGTGCAGCCAACAAATCTACAGCAACTGTGTGATGCCATCATGTTCATATGGACCAAAATCTGTGAGGAATGTTTCTAGTACCTTGTAGAAAGTATGCCACGAAGAATGAAGGCAAAAGGGGGTCCAACCCAGTACTAGCAAGGTGTACCTAATAAAGTGGCCTGTGAGTGTATGTTAAAGTAAATGATATATCATTTATGTTACTGTTATTTTTCTTTCAGTTTATTATTAAAATATTATGACTGTTATTTATAGACTGTTTGCTTCATTTCAGTGTCATTTCAGATTATCACTAAAAAAAGTACTTAATGACATTTCTTAAAACACAGCAGATTTTTTTAATGGATAGAATATCTTAAACTCAGAAATGCTTTTGCTTCTTAAAATATGTATCTGGTTTTTTTCGGTGGTAAAATCTGTCCCATACCATGTGGCTGGATGTGCCTGTCCATTGTTGTAGTGCTGCCTTTGCTGATGGTAGTTTTCTAATCTAGATCTATTCTAGTCCAGAGTGGGACAGGGACCCCACTAAAAATAAAGTAACATTTAAATGAAAAAAACTCTCTTAATTTCATCTGAACCAAAAGGTAAGGAAACAAAAGTGAAAAATGAATGCGTTAAAAACAAAATGAAAAACTTGTCCAAATCAACATTGCTTGGATTTTGATATCTTACTTAGAAAGAAGGTACATTAAAGACTGCTACACCTATATATGCATTAGGAAGGGACTTGCCTTGTACATATCTACCATAGAAACAACTAACTTTGCAACTATTTTTACCTTTTGTTAAGAGATTCTTCCTTTTGGTGATTAAGTCATTCTAAAAGCTGTGAAGGCAACATTCAGCAATAGATTTTGTCAAACAGCCACCAAAAATTGGACTAATTTAACTACATGCTCTTAGTTGCATCCTCATCAATTCATCTTAAAATGGAAAAAAAGGAAAATTACTATTCTGAGAACATTTGCTGGCAGTGAAAGGTCTCAGTAAGAGGAGCACTAAAATCCACTAGGCTATTCAGTGAGCATAGAGCACTTTAGACGGGAGAACAGTCTGACCTATTTATTTTCAAGCACATTTGGCTTACGTGCCATGCGTTTTTTTGATTTGATTTTGTCAGAATAGAGATGTGCTTACCCAGACCTAGAAGCTGAGAAACCAATACCTTTTCAAAATGCATTGTTTGGCTTAAACTTTTTTTCATGTCATTTTATAACTTGCAGGTTGTGGCTATTGACATGGATATGGCATTTTTCGAACCAAAAATGCGTAACATACTGGAGCAAAAATGTACCTCTGACAAGGACTGCAATTTCTTTGACTGTTTTTCCACATGTGATCTGAAGACATCTACGTGTGGAGCACAAAGGGAAAACAACAATCTACAAGTAAGTGTCTCACCAGTAAGGTGCATAGATTATGCTGCTCTAAGCAAGGTGGATTTAATTAGCTATGGGTAATGGGCAACTTGTTTTTCTCAGCAAAACTCAGCAGCTGAACCCGTGGGGAGCATATTGTGGACCTCATGAATTTTATTACAAAATACATTTGTTGTAAGAAAAAAAATATCACCCATCTCCAAAAACTGCCCACTTTCTAACATAAATGAGGCTTATTTAGCCAATGTTTCTGCAATAGAAAACAATTAGCGGATTTCATAAATGGACAGAAAGAAGCACTTTCCACATAAGGGACACTGATGGAAACATCAAGAGAATTGTGGCAAGATCCTGTCTTTCTCGTGGGTGCCCTGTCACCCTGTCTCAGGCCTAGATGTTTGTTTTCGTTACAGGAGCCCCCACTAGTAGTTGATCTGCCAAAATTGAACTACTTTATTTTACAAATACATTTTAAAAATATCAAAATGATTCCCGTTAATGTGTATTTGTATCAATACTAACAAAAAATGTAAAGCAGTTAATAATTTCTTTTACACACAAACAGGCTGTCGTGTCCATTGATGAGAAGGTATATCATATGTTTAATCCCAAAACTTGCTGAAGGATTTGCCAACACCGGTAAAGAAAAAGCATAAGGACTGCTTTTCACTAAACTCTGCTTAGCCCGCTTTCTAGATGCATAGCTAAATTGTATGTTAGTCTGTTGTTACTGTGTTACCCAGTGGCCAAACTATTTTTGATTTACAATTTTGTTTAGAACAAAGTCAGTGCACTTTTACCTTCTAGCCTCTGCATAATATCACATTAAAACAATATAAAGAACGCCAAAATATATTGGAAATCAGCCTAGATGTATGGAAAACATCTAGGTTATTAGCTACCATTAACTTCCAGTGGTAATGTTTAATATAATACACCTTCCATTAGGTCACAAGTAAAGTGTTTTTATACACTACTGCATTGCAGTCAATGTAACTGAAGATCAACATTTATAAAAAGAATAAACTATTTGTTACCCAACGTCCTGGTGATTCCTTGCCAAATGTATAATGGCAGGTGTACTTTAACAGCCCAGCGCAATAATTCTATTGTAGTGGTGTGTGGCGGGTGGCAACAAAATTACTTGTCAGTAGGTAATATTCGAAAGGGTTAAATCACTTGTATACATGTGAGGATTTCAATACCAGTGAGAAAAGCACAATCTGGAATTCTCAGATATTATATCAGTCTGTAATATGAAGGAGTCTTTGTCTACTGCATGAAGACATGAGCTGGCCTCGCATAATGCATATATCACACATGGAGGGGGGCAATGATGGATTCCTGGGGAGACTCCTTGCCCAGCCCCCTCTTATTTCTATTATTGGGGGCACAGGGTGACCGGAAAACCCTGTCTGGTCTGCGCCAACCAGACTCTCATGAACTAGCAGGTTATGGGGGCTCTATATGTATGGAAACGCTCGATGCGCCTGACCGGTACCTAGTTGCAAATTCATGGAACTGTACGGCGGCTAGGAACCGCTGCAATGCCCGCCAACAATTGGAACTGTGTCGTTAAGGACACCCACTGTCCCACCACGTTGCTCTTTTGGGGTTACACAATGCTGGTGGTGGGTAACACTTGGTGGTGGTTACGGAGAGGGAGCTCATTTGGGAACCCTGGTTTTATTACCCATCTTTAGGACCGGGGTTTACCCCGTCACGGCAATGGAACCCTAGCCCGACTACTGCGCAGACATTTGGAAAAAAATTGGAAACAATTTTTCAATTTTTCGCCTCACACACATACTAGCCCACAAATCCTCACACACTAATTGAAACACCAGACACTTACACATAAACTCACACTTTTTCTAACTCCATACACATACATACACACCCACACTCTATCTCACTCTCTCTCTCATATGGTTTAAACTCCACCCTACTCTTTACCTTTTGCAAAGCCCTATCTGCAGCGTAGCTTGTATTCTCTGTGAAAGCTGCAACACAACTACCACAGGTGTGTTATGTGACTCTGCTGGGTGCCTTGTCTTTAATGGACTCCATGAGTCACAGGATATCAGCAACATCACACACACATTATGGCAACCAAGGCTGAGATTACGGGGACCTTTTTGTATTAAGGATTTTCCCCCAATAAGGCCCCTATTGTATCACAATGTAGTATATGAAGTGAGGTTAGAGAATACTGTTCACTGGGGAAAATGTCTTTCTGATCTTAGTAATTTTAAGTGCGTGTTTATGTACATACGTCTTACTTGGAGAATGGGTTCTTGAGAATAACAAACTAATTTGAGTCATGAATCGCATTGTCAGGTAGAACATAATGGTGACTGAATGTTACATCTTCAAAACCTTTGTCTCAGCTTTCATTTCTAAATTAATCCTCTAACTGATTAAATTTGTCATTTTTTCTAGGTTATATGTGACAAGATATTTCGACACTGGTTCTCCATGAACATCATGCAGTCTGCCAATTCCTTTCCACTTCAAGCAGAGCTTCACAGGGCTGTACAAGAGTGTGCTCAGTCCAGTAACAATGAAAAACCTCTTACCGAGTTATACAAACTATTTCGAGCTAGCCAAAAACAACTTCAAGATAGAAATGTCTAAGTTTAGCAGTATAGTCCACTTTACCCTTAGTGTTTTAAGAGCACACCGAGTTTTAACTATTTTTTTCAAACAGAACATTTTCCATTCTACTTTATATTTTTACTACAAAAATCTTATTAAAGATTTTTATTATCATAATCACAAATGTAATAGTTTAAGTAGTGCAGAGCTTTAGTGACTGGTCCCTACAGCTCTTGCTCTTCAGCAATTTGATGAAAATGTCCTTGTTGTGGTCTTTTCATTCTAGTGGTCGGGAGATGGAGGTGTTAGGAGCTTTCCCTAAATATTAAATGTTTTAGTTTTTTACACATATCTGTCACACTGTTTACAGATTGCTATGGGTATTATAAACGGAATTTAGATGATTATCCTGCCTCATTAAAAGCTATTCCTTTCTGTTTGTTAAGTTACTTTCTCACTTTGGTTGAATGTGATTCAGGTTCACGCAGCCTTTGCAGACATAACTGCAGGGCAGAAAATTGATTAGTCCCAAAAAAGCCACAAAACAATTACACTGATAAAAAAATATGTTTATTGCAGTTGTGTAAATCAAGACAACTTGAAAATTCAGAGAAACTGCACCTTGAACATGCCCGTGATAGTTGTCTAATTCAATATAAAAAATGGGTGGTTTTAGTTAGAATTTATTATACTATTGCTATCTTAAGCCAGAGGAAATGTACATAACAAAAATAGAGAATATAGGATAAGAAATGCAACTTTCCCTATTACTGGAAGAACATCCTGGCCAATTTAACTTAGCTTAAACTTATCAATTTCATCAGTTTAATCGTGGAGACTGCACTTATGCTGTAATTAAGAGTGTCTTTTGATAGATCGGGCAGCATTTTAGCATTAGAGATATTGATCAAAGTTATATTTAGGGAGACTCAGTTAGTACAATTTGTTTCACAACAGTGTAAAAATACCACATTTGATATTGTCCACCCCAAATTTTATTTAAGCCTGTAGCTACCTACAATTTTGCCTAATAAAATATATATGAAACAAAAAAGGTTTAGAGTTGATTATTCTAAAATTTCAATGAATGTTTTCCACTGTGAATTTTGCTGCACGCACACACACATATAAATATACATATATACTGTGTATATATTAATAATTTAATTAAATCCCCCATCCATACTTCTACTGTTGCCAAGCACATGCAGCCTTTGAATATGCCTTTTTAATAGCTTTGCTTGCAATGGGGTTAGGTCTATCCTTACTATATAGTCAGACTAGGCAGGTAGGGATGCTGGCTCAAGATGCTCAACTATGTTTGAGGACGGGCTGGCACAAGGGAAATTGCCCCCCCGGTCAGTTAAAAATCCTTCATACAGACACTGGGTCACGTAATTCTGCATGACTCTGGGGTAATAGCGGTGTGACCCCACAGTAATAGCGGGGCCTCTTGCACAGTATGCAAACAGCTTTTAGCAGAAATAAAGGTAATGTGATGTGAGAGAGTAAGTATGTTTTAGTGTAAGTGTGTATGTGATTGCATGTTGAAGTAAGGGTGTGAGTTGTATGTGTACACTAGTTACAGGGAGAGATTTGAGGAGGTCTACCCGACTTTACCTGGGCTAGTAGGTGCCAGCCTTCCGGTGCCTTTGTTAGGAAGCGCATGCAGGAGAGTGGTGCTGGAGACATGGTTTGCCTAGGGACCTAGAAGACCTTGGGGCAGCCCTGAATAAGGGTCATATAGTATATATATATAGCAGGAGATGGATAAAAACAACATTGATTTATTTTCAGAGCAACGACAGAACTTTTTCTTAACTCAAATTATATGTTATTCTACTTGAGGTTCGATTGACATATCTGCTCCATAACCTTCCCTTAATATACTATCTATGTAATCTGCAGCTTCATCAAACAGAGTGCAGTGGATCAGCTGTAGTTCTGTGTCTATAAACTCTGACTAGCTGATTTCGGTAAATGAATGAATTTATTATTGTAAGTGGCTATGTGATCTGATATTGTTTTATTTATGAGAAATCGCTTAAACATTTTCTGGCACTTTTAAAAAACATTTCTAGATCTAGTTTTTTTCCTTATTGTATACTTTCACACACATTAGCTTTTATAGTTTGTTTAAGGCTTGTATTGAAATAAACAAGTACCCAATAACAAAATAATAATTTAGCTATAATGTCTGGTATGTTGGTAAAATCTGTAGTGAATAACAATGTGAAATGTACATATAAAACCAGTATCACAATTCTACCTACCTTATATTATGCAGTTGAGTGAAAGTAAAATAAGATATGTAAATATATCGTTTGGAACTGATGGCTCATTGGATCATTGTGTTTTTTTGTAAATATCTTTTGATTCGGCAAGATTGTTCAGATCCATTGTTGTTGCCTAAGGATGGGGCTGTTTTTAACCCCTTAATGACAAAGCCCGTTCATGTTCGGGCTCAAAATGCATTGTTTTCAATGGGTTTAGGGACCGCCCATTGTCCTTAAGGGGTTAAAAGCTGTTTAAAAACCTGTGTGCTTCCAGTATGGATTTATTGGACCCCTTTATTTAGGATTCTCTTTCTCCACAGATTTGTTAGCATTATTCTTGGCTCCTTGAGCAGCCTCTCCTGTATTCCTCCAATTGATCAATTGATTTGTGGAAAGGCCAGCTCTCTTAAGGGGTTAAGGTTGCTGTCTGTGGCGTGGCCGGGGTTTGATAATTTTATATTCAATGCACAGGCCCCTAAGATTTGATTTATATCGCCTCAATTTGATGGAAGAATATATGAAAGGCAAGTTCTTTCTTTGGCAAGTGCCAGTTTTGAGCTTGCGGTTAATATGTAGTTCTGTCCTGCCGTGCATGTTCCATGGATAGTAGTTACAGCAGGTTGCTCTTCTCTCTTGATGATTTTGTTATTCTGTTTGATCATGTTATATTATTTCGATTAATATTATGTTTATTGCCAATATTATCTCTGATTAAATCACAATGTATAATAAAAGTAATGTGGCCATTTCATATCTGGAATTAAGCCTTTATTTTCAAGGAGCTTTGTGATGAGACTTTTAAAGGTCATGAATCTATAAGTACATTGCTCATCTGATGAAGTTTGTGGTCCATAACAGCCAAATTAATCACCAGTCACATTAACAGTAATGTTCTTTTGTTTAATTACAGAACATATTGTTGAATGTGATGTTGAAATGAACCCTAAATAAATAAGTAATAATGTAATTAAAATTATGAAGCATTTTTGCCAATATTTCCTTTCAACAAGCTCACATTTGATATTAACTTCTTATAATATTTATAGAAACCACGTAGAATTTGATGGCAGCTAAGAACTATTCGGTCCATGTAGTCTGCCCGTTTTTCCTGTTGTAAGGGACTCAAACCTCTATCGGTTCTTGGTCTGGAGCCATAGCGAGGATAGCTTTAAGTTTATTCCATGCATATTTAAATTCCTTCAGATTATTCCCTCTACCATCTCTGCTTTGGAGACTGATCCATTTATCTACCACTCTCTCAGTAAGGTAGAACTTCTTGTTCTTAAATTTAAGCCTCTGACCTTTTAGTTTTAGACTGCAAACCACTTAACATTTTTGTAGCCCTCCACCCAGAAGCTCTATCCTGTTTCAGACCTTTGTGTCATCTGCAGAAAGACCTTCCCATTAAGACTTTCTGTAATATCACTAATAAAAATATGTATGGGTGTATTTCTGATCACTGAGTTACCCCACTAGACTGTTTGTCTCTATAGAAGGTCTGTGTTCACCTGATGGGCAAAACACAGCACAGGAACAGCAGGAACACAGACAGGAGGTATCAACCGGAGCAGAACCCTAGGCAGGACAGCAGGGCGCAGGAGAGTAGTCAAGACAGGGTAAAGAGTTGGTACACAGTTCTGGAATGTGGTTCAGAAGGGCAAGACAGAATCTTAGTTAAGGCAGGGCAAGGTCAGGTGTACTTGAGCAGGCTCGAGAAGTCAGTAGAAAGAGATAAGGAAGGAAGGAACGAAAGACATCTTTCCTCTGAAGTAGCTAAACTGTCTAAGCTCACAACTATAATAAATATGTTGATTTAAACAGAATCCTGTTGATCATTCAGTACAACTAACAGATGGACAACACATGGTACCAAAAGTGGTAATAGCAACAACCACATAAAGAAGAATGGATCTGCAATAAATGAGTCTCCCACCAAATGGTCAGCTAGTCTCTCTGACTTATCCAGTAAGAACAGATCGTCTGAAGCCACCTACTGAAATCAGTTGGTGAACAACACAATTAGGGATCATAGAAGGGAGGTCTGAAGTGGCAGACCTTGTGCTCCTTTAATGTTTCGCCAGTTAGAGTGAGATTGTGAATAGCGAGCATGGTGTATAAGATTACTTAAAGGGCAACCCCTCCTCCTGTTCTGCTATCTCTCATTTTAAGGTGTTTTGAAGATTTATTGGGAGGTAGTCCCCATCTACTCATCCCCAAGTTATTCTTTCTCAAAAAGGATTAATTTTGGATTTTGTTCCCCATTGTGAAGGAGCTCGGCAGGGCACTGCACAATGGCACGATGGTTCACATAAAATACCAGAAAGTCAACTGCTGGCACTGACATAAATTCCTGTCTAGTTTTGATTTCATTTTGTTAATGCAAAACTAAGTTTGTGCTAAAAAAAAGTGTTTCAGTTGTCTGTTCACCTATTTAAGGGAAGGCGCATGCTTTTATTTATTTCAATGTATTTTTCAATTCTTTTTACCCTTATTTCTCATTAATTCCTTGGTCATTCTTTGGACCCTATAAGAGATTATGTACAAAGCAGTTTAAGTGCAGGATTTGACCAAGGCAAAGGTACCTCTGGCACTCACATGGTGGCCACTGTTAAATCATGCAACAAGTATATTAAAGTAAATTGAACAGCCATTAAAATTCCAGTTATATATAAAATGAAAAGGCACACATTGACCTTTTGGTTTAAGCTGCCAAAAATAAAGTGTTAGAGAATTGAACGGGTCCTGTACAATAATATTTTTTATAAATCCTTTAGTACATACTTAATGCTTCCGGGAGCTCAGATTACTGCAGCAATGACATCACATATATAAGTCGGCACAAATAGTGTCTGATGCCATATAAGCAAGCCACATATTGTTAAAAAAGCTGCAAAATACTGGGTTATTTTCCGCAGCTTCACACACTACACATCTGGCTAGGAGAGGTGACGCTTGAGTACTTCAAAGACGCAGACACTTATAAATCTATCCGCTATTAGAAAAGTCACTACTGAGTTCCAAACTGCAACTGGAAGCAACATCAGCACAAGTAAGCACCAGCAGCCTAAAAAAACCATTATATCACCATTGTGATCACTGTTCTCTGACTCATTTAGTCCAATGGATACCTCTGAGTTTGGCCGATGTCAGGAAAATGTTACCTGCTTTGTTCCAAGTATAAAGTTTTTGGTGTAGTAATAATGGTATGGGGTGGTGTTAATCTTGGTTTTGGCTAGGTTCTTTAATTACAGTGAAAGAGCATCTTAAAGCTGAAGCTTACAGTGACATTCTAGATAAATCTGTGCTTCTGACTTCATGGCAAAAGTTCCAGCATGACAATGATGACCCTGCACAAAGGGTGGAAAGGCTTGACTCAACTCCACAGAATGCCCTTTGGATTACTTAGAGTGCTTACTGTGAACCAAGCCTAACTGCCAGAGATCAGGGACAGACCTCACTAAAGCTCTCGAAGTAATTTACTAGGGTAATATTGCCTATTCAGCCGCCGATTCGGTTAATTCCGAGGTTGTGTGCTAAAAAGTGCTTTGAGTCCCATTGGGATAAAGATGCTATATAAAAACTAATTATTATTATAGCTATTGAATGATAGCGGTTGTAGCTTCAGTGTCTGGGCACTCTTTTCAGTCACGGTGGATCCCTAGCTCTTTGTTTTTTATGTTGGTTGTGAGTACACATCTATCCATCACTTATGTGGTGTTCTTTTTTTTTTGTCTAAGCCATGAATACATTTCTAATTTTTATATGTCAGATTGCTGTGATTTCCTTTTGGACCTAGGGCAGGCCGTGACATGTGATTTATCATTTCCAGAGTTATAGATTGTTTGATAGTTCAAAGTAAAGAAAGATAAATACAGAATTTTCAAGGGCAATTTAACAGAGACTTAAAAGTAAATTGAGCAATGCAGTTGTGATACAAACCAGCAGCAACTTGTAAGACAAAATGGAAGTTTCATCATGGAGTCTGCGAATGGTAAATGGGCATTACTGGGAATTTCCCTTGAATGTGATCCTGGAACTGTTACTTACACTTTCCATATGGGAAATTAAATAGTATTGGTCAGAATGAGGTGAGAAGATGGACCCGAGGCAATGACTAACAGTATAGTTAGCAAAATGGGCAGCAGGGTGGGCTAGCAAGGGCCCCTGGGCTGCTCTGAGTTGAACATTCTGGGCCACTACCAGAAGCCTTTTTTGTGTGTTTTACACCATTTACCATTGTTTGGTGAGTAAACAGCTATGGGTTTACTCATGAGAATGAATTATGAATTATAGAGATGGTGTATTAAATGTAACCAGGCCCAGGCAACTTTCTTTGACACAGAATATTAGAGATATGTGGAGGTTCTGGGGCATTTGATAAGTACTCTTTCCTAGTGTGAAAAGAATAAGGGAGTTGGTAATATAATTGCTTAGACACATTTGCAGTAACTGAAGGACAGAACAATTATTAAAGTAAAGGGGTAGAGACAACTGGTCTTTATTATTATTTATTTTTTTATATAGCGCCATCAAATTCCATAGCGCTGCATATCATCCAGCCAATACATTCATTTTTTCTACTGTTGACATGGACTGAAATAGCAAACACTAGTAACATAATGGTGTGATCGATCATTGATATGAATCCCCATGGAGGGCACCTGCATGTAGCATAAAATATATGTGTATAAAAAATAATTAGGCAGATTAAACGTAATGATATTCACATTATCTATTGCTGCACTGTTTATGGATAGCTATATAGGAAAGATTAATCAAATTAAGCCATATACCTGGAATATTAAGCTATTATGCATTTATTAAAATCAATCATCTAGATAATCCTTAATTCTTATTTTTAAACATAAATGTAACATAATAAAGATTTTTTTGCATTCTTAAGTAATAATATGGACCTTCCACTGTTTTTTCCGGAAAGCTGAGCTATGGAAAATACGTTATGTATGCAATGCCAGATCAATGTCTCAGTTTTTACAACTTTTGCAGATCATTATGCAGCCTTCTAGGATCAAACAGAATGGTATAATTCAAATATGTAAAGCCAGGGAATGTAGATTTATGTGAGTTGTCTTGAGATTTATATAACACTAAGTTTGAGACTTGCCAGGGTCATTGAAAACTGACAAGTCTTGTGCTCATTGCATCATAATCATCCCTATAACAGCTATTTGTGTTCATTGTACTCAACTGCTAGAACACTCCATCACTGCTTTATTCATAGAGACACAGCAGATTCCATGGCTTTATTATACTTGGCGAGAATAACAATTAGATCGTAAACTTCAAGGTCTGTGTCATATTCTTCTGTACTCATATACTAGCAGATGGATTGATGTGAAATTATTGGATCAAGTTGATCATTCATTCACTTGATCTTAGATATATATATATATATATATATATATATATATATATATATATATGTATATATATGTATGTATATATATATATATATATATATATATATATATATATATATATATATGTATGATTTTGGTGATATTTCTACCAAGATCAAAACCCTGACTGATCATGGCACATTATTAAAGTATTAAGGTGGAGATATGCAGGGCTAGGAGTAGAGATAGAATCTTGGCCATCTGTGTAGATTAACTAAACGGGTCTGTAATTGCTGCAATGTTCGGGTCTCTATCTACCTTGTGTATGACAGAGATATGGGCCTCTGTGGTCTGGGTGGTGAATGGAGATGCAGAAGAGACTAGCAGAAAGTGCTAGCCATGTTGGGAGACAATATATCAGTGATTTGTTTATAGTATTTTGAGGTGAAACAATCTCGTGTTTGGTCTCGGAGAGGACTCAATAACATTTGCTACTTCCTCTGAGGCGATGGGCTGTTAGGGAACCATGCCTGTGTGGTTGGCTCCATTGGCTGGGGGGGGGGGGGGTAAATAGTGTATAAAGCTTTAAAAATGAAGCCAATCTAAAGATTCAAAAAATTTGCGTCTAACTTTAAGGATCTGTCTGTCAAACTGCATAGACTTGCATAGAAGCACAGTAAGCCTAATGAATAAAGACGTAATTCTGACTATACACTTGTGGGCTCCCCCCATCGGTAGATGGGCATTCTCAGTGAGGTTTTCTTTAAAATAATGTTCTAGGCCTTATGTGATCCTCTCTGAAGGATCCTGAAGTAGGTTTTCATTCAGTCTCCAGGACAGAAGTCTTAGGGGCATGTATTGGAGGATCAATGCGGATCTCTGCCAGGCACGGTCAGACCAGGTGACAGCCCAATGTCAATCAGCCTGAAGTGGTCTAAAGATTCATAGGAGAAAAAAAAGTAATCTAGTCTAGTGTAAAAGTTGTGTACTCAAGTAAAAGTATAGCCTTTAGTGGATAGGCGCGCAATGTACCAGTAATCTAAGAGTGCGAGTCTGATGTAATATTAAGGTCACCTTCCAAGAGAAGGACCCTTCCAGATCCCTAAAAGCCCTCCGCAGATCTCCGCTGTTTGAACAAAGTTTGATTTACATTCGGAGCATATAAACACAAACCGTATACATTTGTAATACAAAGTTATTGACCTTAATCATCCTTCCATTGATCCTTAAAAAGGGGACAGTTTTGTGAAAAAGGATCGCTACCCCTAGCTTTTGAAGCATTGCTTAAAAATTAGATAGGAAATAAAGGATGGTTTAAGTAAGGAGAGTGACCCTCTCGAAAATGTGTCTCCTGCAGAAAGGCCACAAAAGACCCACCTCTACATAGGTCCTTGAAAAGGCTGGCTGTGGTTCCATGAGCCATGAGTGGAAGGGTGTAGAGTCCCTTTTAACAGGAGTAAACATGGAACTAACATAGGCCAAAGCAAACAGGTGGATATTTATTGAGAACTGGATGAGACAGAGTGTACTGAGAGTACTCCGAATAGTGATGCCAGGTCTAGTAGTGACTTCTTCTTGTTCCTTGAGTCACAAGAACTGTGGCTTTATCGTTAATTCCATCTCGTAGATTGTGCTCATAAATTGCAAAAAAGGCCACCAGCGGGAACAGACCGGAAGACATAAGCTACCATCTACAAGCCCCAGCAAGCCATGTCCCCCCCCACAATATACACATTTGACCACAACATTAATACATACGTTATACTGGTACAGAAGGAGAAGAGGGCTTTGCCCTTGCGAGCTAACTGTCTAAAATACTTATTTTGCTGGCATTGTCAATAGTTTTGCTTCTATATATCAATGTAGTGCAAAAAAGTATGTGAGGGCTATATCATTTCCATAGAAACTGCCTTTCTCGTTTACCTCTCTGCTCATATAAAATAATGCCTAGTCACAATGAGTATTTATGTTTTTTCAAAATATGGTTGCAAAACAGCTCTAATATGAATCTATATATAGCTGTACAAAAATGAATTAAAACAAATATATGATTAGATTAGGGCTACGGAAGTATTCTGCACAGAAAAACAATACAACACAATGACAGGTTGGCATTTGAATATGCATAGATTGCTGACACTGCTGTTTGCTTCTCGACTGCAGTGCATTTGTTAGATAAGTAACTCTGTTGGTAATCGTAAAACATACCGTATTGGCTGGATTATAGGCGGCACCCTAAAAGTTACGTGCTTTTTTTAAAGAAAAATTTAGATTTTTACAAAAAATACACATTAGTGGAATAGTAAAACAGAATTCTAACTAACACACTGTATTTTAACATTGTTGGTATCTGTTATGCAGTTAGTCAACATATGTTACATACAAACAGAAAACCAATAGCCATTTTAATGCACCTTACTTATAGATATGCCCCTTTGCCCCCAGATATGCCACTCTGCTCCAACAGATATGTCACTCTGCCCCCCAGATATGCTGCCACTCTGCTCCCCCAGATACGCTGTCACTCTGCCCCCGAGATATGCTGTCATTCTACCCCCCCGAGATATGCTGCCACTCTGCCCCCTGCCCCCCCGAGATATGCTGCCACTCTGCTCCCTAGATATGCCCCCCCAGACTTACCAATGCAGTCTCCCTGGTGTCTAGCGTGGAAAGTGGCGGCAAGGAAGATTGTTAACGTACATCGTGCAGACGTTCACGATGTGCTTTAACAATCTCCCTTGCCGGCACTCCCCCTGTGGGAAGTCCGGCAGCGGAGGAAAGTGCTGGCAGGGGAGGCTGTCTCAGCGTATCGGAGAGTAGGATCCAAGTCCCCTGCAGCGCTGCGGGGGATCTGTATCCTGACCCTGCTGCCTGCCCAGCGCCCGGAACTGCATGTCCTGCGCTTAACCCCTAATATAGGCTGCACCCCCACTTTAAAGACTTAAAGTGGGGGGAAAAGGTGCGGCCTATATTGGGGCAAATACGGTATTCATTCTACAGTTAAACATTAAATAAAAATAGCATTTCATATAAAAATTATAGATCAACATGCTATGTTTCAAATGTAGAATACTACACTTTTCTCTCTCCTCTCTTTCATATTCTTCTCATTCTTTCCCTTCTCCTTGTTCATAATTACTTTGCTTGGGGCACTTAATTGTCATGTGCCCCAAACAAGTATTTCTGTGTTATATGATTAAACATTCAAAAGAAATAATAAAATGACATATCTTCTAAGGTTTGTTTGTGGGAAAAGATGGCACAGACAAGCAGCTTGGGCGAACAGATAGCACAGACATGTTGTTTGGGGCATAATGAATGCTTTGTTTTAGTGGGGTAGCACCTTTATAGGTTAATATTTGACTCTCATGATCGGATCATTTACAATGATTATTTATATGACTTTGCTTGCTAGGAGATTGGGGGGGATCTAGGCTAGGCCGGTCCGGAGCTTATAGTGACTAAAGACAGCCCTAGATCTGTTTCTTGTAAACTTGTATAACCCTTCATGGTGAGACAAGCACTGACCTTTGAAGGATCCACAAAAGAGTCTTCATAATTTAATGAGCCAGGCCCGTGGTGCTATTCCGAGACAAATAATGGATGCTGGCTTATTTTTAAATTAAAAGTTAAGATGTGCCCTTGTTGATATTTTTCTCAATGTAAGTGGGATTACAGAGAAGAAGGAGTATTTAATTAAACGTTCTCTCCGGGGCCTACATATTGCTTAAATCAGCTTTGCATACTTCTTCTGTAAGGTCAACAAGTAATTTGTTGTATGAATTCTTTGCCAGTTTAAACTTAAGCATATTTGAGGCATGAGATCTGGCAGTGTGATTTTTGTTAAGCACAGTCAACAGTGCCAAACTCTGTATTCTACTTGCAATGAAGGGATAAAAACACTGTTAGCTTCCAAACATACTATATTGTTCATGCTTCATGGTAGATGAAGTAAGAAAACAAGCTGAATCCTTCCATGCCAATAATATATGCAGAATGATTCAGAATAAGTCACAAATTTTACATCCTAGAAAAATAACAGTTGCTTGGCTCCTTTTACATGATGTAATGGTAAAACCGAGCCCAAAGTGCGAAAATGTTATTTATTTATTTATTTATTTTGTGGCAGAAACAATAAACTTATACTACACTAACCATATAATATGAACAATATGAAATATAATAACTCACTTACAAAGAACACCATCACTGCTCCAGTGATTCAAGTTTAACTTTAGATATTGTGTGTTTTTTCTGCAATGAGAACTGCAGGTGACCTTGGTTAAAAGTTTAAATCAGCGCTACGGAATTTGATGGCGCTATATAAAAGAATAAATATTAATAATAATAATATTATGTTTCAACAGTGAACATTCTGAGACTAGACTGAAGCAATACTAAAAATATTTTCCCTCTGGTGATATAACTGGATTGGGATAATATGTGTTGTGCACTCAAATATCTAAATCATTTTTACTTTGACTACAGGGAGGAGCTGGTAAGGACAGTCATAATCCTAAGGGTTTTGTAAAAGATTCTCTAAAATGTAGATTTTTAGTGGTGTTGATAATCTGTAACTTTACATTCAATGGCTTTGTAGAGCGAGTCATTTTATCCTTAGCTTTTTTTTCCCAGAGAAGCACCCCAATTTTTTTAATGCAGGTTCTACTAATATTACCATTTTTCCAACCATCTTATGAAAATATAGATAAATGACATACCAAAATGTGTGTTTCCAGATTGGGATCTGTCAATGAATACAAGTTGAATTTGGGGTAACTGAATACATGACCTTTCTTTATGCTAGTATGGCAATATGCCACGTTTTAAATATGTACAGTAATCAGCCGATTTTATACATATCTGACAGATTAGGTTTCTGAATAAAAAAAAAATACACTTAGTAGAAAAAGATAGGCAATCTTTGACACTCCAGCTGCTTTGGAAGATGACTCTCAAGAGGTTGGATGGGTATCAGGCAAAACTGACAGACATAGCAGCTGCAGTATTGGAAATTGGCTGTGCCGTCTTTTACATATAATTAATCACATGAAATAGATGTTTAATGCAATATAAAACATCATCAGGTTGCTGAGTTCAAAAGCTAAAATATTTAATTGTTAGCTTGAATTGCTATAATTTATAGCAGCACATTTTTGTGGGTCCTGAGCAATAATAGTTTCTAGTATCAATTACAGTGTCCTGCCCATGCATTTTACTGTTCTAGTAACCATTTCTAAAAACAATTAATCCTGGACATCCCAGATATAACATGTCAATGCAAGTTTCTACCACATTGTCCAGGAAATGTAATATCAGCATTTGAGTAAATTAAAATAAAGATTTTCTGTCCGGAAAAAGGAATTGACAATTAAAAAGAAAAGATAAAATAGAAGAATGTCTATAAGGGTAATAAATGTGTCTGTCTATCACATAATTGCTCATGATGATAATAGTATTACGTTTTCCTATTGTTATGTCCTCTTTGGAGAACACACTGAAAAAGCTGCACTAAGAGCTGCCGCTTACTACTTCAGGAAGACTAAGACCCCATGTAGCGATGGTTATACTTAACTCTGTAGAACCTCATTGGCCCAGTCCTACTGTAGATGTATGAAGAAGTGGAGCTGGAAGGCAAAATGCCTCCTATGCAGAGAAAGGATACTTTCAGCTTGTTGTAGGGTCGTGGAAGGCTGTCCTTCCAACCTGCTGCCTTTCACCACTGTATTGCTACAGACTTTATCTTAGGGTTCTGGTTTGATGGAGAGGGCACATCCTTGAAAAGTAATGAAGGACTAGGAAAGCTTGATTCTTTGTGTGCTGAAATACATGGCCCAGTCATGGCATTTGATGGCTTCTGTCAGTTTTCTACTGTCCAATGGTGGCAAAGGAGGGCCCAACATATCAACTTTGCCTAGAACCTCCTTTATAGGGAACTATGTGCACAGGACTCTAAGAACCATTGCAAATGTGGAAAGATCCATGTTTTGCTTGCTCTCTGTCTGGAAGAATCTGCAATGGGACAAATGAGACAGATGCCTCACTTACAACTAGAATAGGTGCTGGTTCTACCTGGATACTATCAAGTTGTGAGGCAACACAAACTGAACGGTGGAACGGTGGAATTGTGGGCCCCTAGGGTGATCCATAAGCTCATCAGAATCTATTACACAATTCCAGGTTTCCAGATACCAAAGACCAGACTGTTTGAACTGATGTGGCATCAAGTAGACTTAAGGACCTACAGCCCATACATTTGTTCTGGCAGTGCCTTTTTTGCACAGGCTTTAGTTGGGATCCCTCAAAGTTAAGCGTACATGATCTGAGGAGAGGAAGTTTCTCTCCTACTAATCTATTTTGCATGGGCTTTTTCCAGGAACTCGCATAGAGGGTGCACAATGTGTGTTGTTAAGAACACTTTGTGGTTCGTTAAGAACCACCTGATCATGTAGAGACAACAGGTCACTCTTCAGGCTGACCCTGAGCTTGCTCAAGGAGGCAACTTTGTCCCCTCAGCCCCATGGGCTTATCCATTTCCACTAAGCATTGTAAGGATTGTGGTATCTCACAGACGAGCATCTTTCTGGTTATCTTTGAGAAGTGTAAAAAAACCCCATAAAAATCCAGTTCTTCTTGAACTTTATCACGTCACTGTCATAATCCTCCATCAGTCTGTGTTTTGTTGGCAGCACACAAAGCACCCAGAGATTTGGCAGATTGTTTCTAACACCAGCCTCATTGTGTAACCATAAAATGGTCATTGTGAAGCCAAAAACATTAGCTGAGTTTGGAGCTCAATTACATCATTCACATTTTTTTCCATTTTTCGGTCACACTGTTCATTATGTTGAAACTTAAGTGTTTAACTAGGTAGAATTCTTTGCAAAAGTTTAATAAAAATATCTGTGATACTGAGTAATTCTTCTTCTGAGCATTAGGGGAAAGCACATTCAGTTTCAAACAGTGTTTTTCATGTAGCGTAAAGATAGGGAAAACATCTCTCATGCTATAATGTTAAATGCACTTTGATTATATTGTTATGCATTTCTTTACTATTTGTCTGCTAATCTGCTATAAATTACAATTTGGTTTAATTTGGTGAATTGGTAATATATTCTATGCATTATAATGATGTGTTTTATAAAAAAATTAATATGCAAAATTATACCTGGCAACAGGAGTGAGAACTTTCTTTATTAGCCCATTCACATGTTTCACAGGCTCAGTGATGGTAATATATAATTTTATACCCCTCCAGTTGTAGACACTGCTGACTACGTGGCATGGAGCCAATCTGTCAAATCCTTGACATTGGAATTACGGCTTTCCTGATTCTTTGACACGAGACCTACTCCAGTTATGCAGGGCCCCAGGTGTTTTAGGAGCCGTGCTATTTTCTTATGTGGCAACCACGGGACACTCAATACCATGGTAATTGTTGTGAAGTACTTGTCTATAAGCAAATCTTAGCTGAGGGCTACATATTACATACTATACCAAGTCTGTTTTAAGAATGTTATGTGATTTAATTTAGCAAGGGTAATGTGTTTCTGATTATTAACTTCAGAGCATATGGTTGAATGAGCAAAAAAAGTACTAAACACATTACCCATAACAAGTTAATGTATAGTTAATATAGTAAAACAAAAAAAAAACAAAAAACAAATAAGAAAAATCTGAACTTTTAGTTTGATACTACAGAATTGCATTCACCCCAGGATAATGCATTGCTTAGTTACGGTTTTTGAAAGTTGTTGCTAAGTTGCTGACAATGGGACTACTGTCTTTGCAATCTAATGACCTGGAATGAGTCTTGGCTCATTTTAAATCAGGCAACGTTTGCTAAGCATGCAACTAAGATTTTTTTTTAAAGCCTTTCTTTTAAAATACCACATGCTTGTTTTTTTTTTTAAATTGATTTATACAGTGCTTACTAGTCTAATGCTAACATAAATGTGACTTTTCACAACTCTGTGCACAGCCAAATTAATAATTACAATAAAAGTATTATTTATTTCTAGCAGGATAGAAATGTTATAGATAACATTATTAAAATCTGAATACAAAAATATTATCTATTCTGCTAGGAAAGCAAAACAAAATGTTTGTGTGAGTGAATAATTTAATAAAAACTCTGTTTATTATGTGAATTGTTATGGATATTGAAATGCAATGGTAAATGTGTCAGGAGGTATTAGGTAAAGTACTTTTAAATGAAGAATAATTTGATCAGCATGGGCACCCTGACTGGTCTGCAGCCTTCGCCCCCCACGTGCTTCAATGAGCCTTGGTTGTCCATGACCCTGTCGCCAGTTCCTCGCTTTTCCCTCTTTGGCCCACTTTTGATAAGTTCTGACCACTGCAGCCCGGAACCACCCCACAAGAGCTGCAGTTTTGGAGATGCTCTGACCCAGTCACAATTGCCATCACAATTTGGCCCTTGTCAGAGCCGCTCAGATGCTTACGCTTGCCCATTTTTCCTGCTTCTAATACATCAACTTTGAGGATGAGATGTTCAGTTGCTGCCTAATCTCACCCACTGACAGGTGCCACGATAACAAGATTATCTGTGTTATTTACATCACCTGTCAGTGGCTGTTATGGCTGTTTGGTGTATATATATAACTGCTGCTAGTGTATATAACTGCTGCTTGGACCGATTGTGAGTGCAAAGATTGGGACCGTGTATTAAAATACTAATGCATTCTGGTGGATGGGTTCAGAAATAAACTTGGCCCATCAGTATGGTAGCCTTTTAATTAGGAAAAAAGTGCTAGACTATAGATCACAGGCAAGCAGAGTTAGCTTCAGAGAAAATAACTTCCTTTCAATCATCTAGCACTGACCTCTGGATGATACATACCACATTGATGTTTAATATAAATTAACAGGACACTGTGCTGCCCTCCCCCACCAAAACCACATCCCCATCCATTGTTATATCATGATTAATAAATTCACTCTCTCATGCTCTCTCACATTGTCTTCCTTTCTTCTCCACTGACTGCTTCTGTTTCCTTGTCTCCTTTCCCACATCTCTGCTTCTTCTTTTGTCTTCTTTCTTTTTCTGCTTTCCCCGCGTCTTCCTTCTTCATCCACTTTTCTGTGAACATGGCCTGAGGAATCCTCCATTTGGCACCCCCCCATTGGTCTTTTGCTCCTCCGGTATCACACATACACACTGGCACATAATATAAGAAACACTTATACACTCACACATACTCCCTCTCACAAACCCCCATACTCACACACAAACACTTACACATCCATGCTCATACACAAACCCTGGCACAAATTTTTAATCCCGCTCACATTTGCACAGAACCTACACATTTTTCCACATACTCCCTCTGACACACTTACATATACACATCCATTCTCACTCTTTACACAAACATACCCATGCTCACTCACCAACATTCAGACAAACATGCTCACACCCAAAGACATACTCCTCCATGCGGACAGACTAACCCATACACATTCATGCTCACACACGTGTCCATGGATGCACTCATACTGCCACACTCACCTCCTTACCTCAACCGCAGCTTTTCCGACTGTGCGCAGCCCTGCCTTTAACCACGGGGGGTCACGTAACCTTGTGTTATGTGACACCGCCACTTTCCTGCATCCTTGGTTCCCCGCAGTACACCTCTGTTCTTGGTGCACGTCAGCAAAAGGGTGGAGCTTCAGGGTATACTCTGTTGCCGATTGGAGTAATGGGGGAGAGGCTTTCCCCATGGCTCCGCCTCTTTGTGTAAGTGCAGGAGAGGCCAGAATAATGCAGATGGATTTGTTGAGAAAAAGAGGTGCAAAAACGCTTCTCGTCTTTCACAAATCTATCTGGAGAGAACATGTCATGGGGCAGCTAATTGCCACTCCTGTCAAAGTGCCTCATGGGACACATGTACGGGCCAGCTTTGACTGTTTGCACAGGCCTAATTAAAGCCCACTTGCTGCGAGTCTCCAATTCCAAGTTGTATATTCATAGTGATCTAATCAATGAAACATTCAAGGTCCAGATGTTAATACAATAAATTAGTAAACTTGTCTAAATGAATTCTCTCTATTAAATATATTAGTCACATTATTTACACCCTGCCTCCTCTATAGTATTTAGTAAAACCTTATTTTGTTTACTAAATCTTTAAAAAAAGTATATCACAATGGTATTTGTGACAAGCTATCATGGCAACACAAGATTATAGGCACATGTTACATAACCTAGAAAATCATCTCCACTGAACCATCAAAGTCTGTGTGACATGACAAAGAAATAACCATACACATCTAAGTAAAATCCTGGGATATAAAAGAGAACAGAAGATTACGTTTTACATTAGCCATAGTGTATTTCCCTAGGGCGATCACTTCTTGGCAGTCAATAACTCTTCATTAAGTAGCCATCAGTAAGTGAGGCAATAAATAAATAAATGCAATTAAATCTTGATGAAGTCACTGCCAAGGACCATGTGTTATTGGAATTAAGTATGAAATCAGCATTTACATTAATTATTTTATTGGCTTGTATAGCAAAGCACATAGAATCCCTCTGGGACTTAAAAATAGCAGGTGACAATATTTTTTTGCTAAGGTGTTTTGCAAATAAATACTTTGTTCCAGCTGAATAAATCTTGTGGAGCTGTTATACTACCATAGTGTAGTTCGGCACAGCCAGCAAAGAAAAGTTTATTTCTGGGCCTGTAGAACATGCTGGCCTGAAGTGTTGCATTGTGATGCCTAGCGGTTATTTGTGACTGGACAAAGCCAGATGAAGTCCGTGTGCAAGAACAATGTTATGTACTTGCACACTAGACAATAAGACAAAATAAAATAACCCTAGAAAGTGTAGTGAGCATTTAATCAACCATCTTTTCAAAAATGTCTTAATTTTTTCATTTAAAAATCTGTTGTACAGAGTAACATCACAGGGATTCCTTATGTCAGCTGAGTTTCATAGCATCACAAAATACCCTCAAGGGCATCTCAGGTGTGCATTGCTCCCTCAGTGAGAGCAGGGAAAAACAATAAGAAAGTAAAATACCCTACTCGACAACCCTTTATTGCTATCCAGGTAATCCTACTGGTAATATTATATGACATTACAGGTTTTCCAATGTGCCAACTGAGATCCCTGGTGTCCCCTAAAGTGACATACAGTGTGCTCTTCGATAGACAGCACTGTAAACAAAATTTAAAATACACTACTAGTGAAACCATGAGCGTAGGAACCCCTACAAATCTGGGGGGACAGCATTTTCCCCCATCAGATCCCCACATGCATGTATAGATTAACTGAATAAGACATACAAACCCTATATTTGCAGGTATATATAAATAATGTATGGAAACATAGCGTAGCAGATATGGATCAACAGAACAACACATAAACCCAGCTTTGCAGGTATAAATCAACTGGAATTCACATAAAAAGTCAGCATTAAAGATAGAAACCCCCTAAATTACAGGCATAGATCACAGGTTGCACACCCCAAAGGCCAGCCCTGGCGTCCACATTCCCCACATATAACCTGACCAGCGCTCAGATTACACAAACAAATTACAGTCCAGAGTAAGCCAACTTTGTCCCCAAACAGCCCAGCTCACAAATAATTAAAGCAATTCATTCACACAATTCAGCCACATATTAATTCACTCATTCTAACTCTTTATTTCAATATACTTACTACCCCCTCCTCATACTATCTACCCCCTCCCTACCCCCTTCTCACACTATCTACCCCCTCCCTACCCCCTTTTCACTAGCTACCCTCTTCCTACCCCCCTTCTCGCTAGCTACCCTCTCCCTCCCTACCCCCCTTTGTAGGTTACTTACCGTGCAGTCCTGTGGTGGAAGTGCGAGGCCTCTGCACCGCTGCTCCGATGCGCGCGGCTTCACTGCTGAGCGCCAGCATATGACGTCATGAAGCGCCGGCACCGAGACAGGCGCCTCACGCTCCCACCAATGCAGTTGAGGCGGGTGGTGGCGGCGGCAGGGAGCAGAGGAGACAGAAGGACGCCGAGCGGTTGCTGAAAATGACCGCTCGGCACCCCTCTCTCTCCTCCTGCAGCGTTTCTATTGGGGGGGTTCCTACGGCCCTGGGGGGGATTTCTTCATTAACGGTCTCCCCGCATGAGTTACTGGGGGAGACCTATCCCCCCCGGTTCCTACGCCCATGAGTGAAACTCCTGATTGCTGCATATGGGAACCCTACTGGTGTTGTCATTGGTGACATCAGAGATGCCAACTGAGATGTCTGGGTCATGAAATATAGTTGACAAGATATTCACAATCTGAGAAATCTCTCTTTTTGTATTTAGTTTAGGAATTAAATTGTGCAATCGCCCTCACTGCATTCCAGGACAGAACAGAGTGCACTGTGAGTGCATACATAGGCCACCTAGCACTCTTTTGCTTGCAATCTGTTGATGGGATATGTGTCTATATATTGTACACGTTGCAGATGACAGAACCAATTTAATTCAGCTCATACACTAATGTAATATGATATTGAATTTAAATTACATAGTTTAGACCTACAATCATTTACACTTAAGGGAATGATTAGCCAGTATGATTCAAAAGTATGTGTAACGTGTAATTTCACCAAGTGCACAACATATTTGATGGGTGTTTCCACATACTATCTTTATTAACACATTTATTTGGGAACATTATATTTACTTTTTCAAACCTTGCTCTACGTTTGAGTAATAAGAGATGACTTTAGCCTGCAGTCTTCATTCACCTGTAATTCTAAACACATGTTAATGAACATTTACCCTTGATTAAATGGCTCCAGTCTCAACTTTAAAATTCAGGCAGCGAACTTACTTAAGAAAGAATGCTGCTAGTTTTCTACAGGGGACCATGTCTTTGAAATAAATCACAAGTCTCTAGTTACAACACAGATGGAAAATATATAGTCACCACTCACAAGAGAGGAACACATATTGCAGTATTATAAATCTTAAACATGCCCATTACTACCAATAATTTATGTGACATTTCCTTTTGTTTAAACGAATACACTTACTACATTAACTTATTCTTTAGGGCAGAAGCTGGACGTTTTGCAAATGGTCAGCTAACTATGGCAGCAAAATATTCTGTAAAAACATTTGGATCATACAGCAAAAATGATACATTTCAGTGGAAATAACCTGTCTGGTGCTCTTGAAAACTTAAAGCAAGATTGTATACATGCAATATGTGTAATACAGGCAATGAAAAAAGTTTTATACCATCAATTGGGTATTAATAACAACAGTGGTAATTTCACTTAATTCTGAGAGCTATACTATTGCTTTGAGTCCCACTGGGAGAAAGGCGGTATATGAATACTAGTTATTACATACTACATACTTACATACTTATTTAAAACATTTCAGCAGGACTCTTATCCCTACTATCCCTTCTTTAGATGATTAATATACAGCAAGAGATTGACAGATGATGATATGCATACGCCTAACTCATGCATGTTTAACCCCTTAAGGGCCAGGACTATTTTACACCTCAGGACCAAAGCAATTTTTGTGTTTTTGCTATGGCTTTCTCCAGCTGTAATTTCCATCTTCCTCAATTAGTGTACCCCCCTACCTAACCGTAGCCCTATCTAACAAATTCATCACCTGGGCCGCCATCAGGGAGTACAACTACTACAGTTGTAAGGGGCCCAGCTGGGGGGCTGTTCTCTCTGTTAAAATAATAATCAAGCTGTGCTCTGGGCCACTAATTAGAGGGGGCTGGAGGAGGTGGCCTCACTAGAATGAAGGTTAGTTGTCGGAGGCTGCTGTATGTATATTATGATATAAATATATTATGAAATCTGAAATCAACATGGTTCCAAATGCTTCCTAATTATCTTTATAATATAAAATGTATTTTATGTGTATGTGATGATGTGAGCACATGTGATATGAAAATATCTCAAAGGACATAACTTACCTTTGTATTTTGTAATATCACTGATAAAAATATTACAAAGTATGGTCCCAGTACTGATCCCTGAGATTAACACTAGTAACAAGACCTTTATTTGAACTTGTCCATTCAACTACTTTAACATACAAGCACTAATTCTTTTATGGGGGACAGCGTGAAATGCTTTGCCAAAGTCTAGACGGGCTATATCTACTGTTATTCCCTATTATATAGTTTCCCAGTCAAAATATTAATTAGGCTAATTTTTACAAACTAGTTAATTATTGCTGTTTCTGATCTTGTACACCCTTTACATCTAGTATATTTTACAATCATTTCCTTTAACACAGGTTCCATTAATTTCCCAACTACTGATTGACTGACTGGTCTGTTGTTGGCCGAGTCCTCTCTGCTACCTTTTGAGAAGTAGTACAACTGCCTGCCTGCCTCCATCTAATCTTCTGGAATGTCTCCTGTCAATGGCAATTAGTTTTATAAATATCTTAATGGTTTTGCCATAACACTCTAAAGCTCTTTTAATAAGTTTGGCTGCATCCCATGGATTTGTCTGTTTTTACTAGAACTGGGTTGAACTAGAACTTGTTCCTCTGCAAACATATGTATTTTACATGTCTCACAGTTTGCATTTCCTAACAGAGGCCTCCTCCCTTCACCTTCCCCTATAAACACGGAACAGAACTATTTATTGGGGCAATCAGCTAGACCTATATTTATTTATCAGTACATCCATTAACTTCCAAAACCCAGTAAAGCATCTGAAAGGTGTTGTATATCGTGTCAGTATCAGTACCATGGACAGTGAATGAGAACAACAAGGCACTGGGCTACCAGCATTTAGAACCAAAGCATAATAGAGGCAGTCATAAAACTTTTTTCTTGTCATCCTTTTAACATCATCTTAAATACATTGCTTATAGTAACTTTGACTACATACTAAGATACAAAGACTTAAAAGTGGTTTTATGATCAGAACAATGACTAGAATGGTTTAATAAGCGAGGATATTTTATTATTTGTTATGGTGTTAAGACAACTTTTCAAACTCAGCTAAAGCTTCTATTATTATTTACTGATTTATGTAGTGCCATCATATTCAGTAGCCCTGTACAGCATTTAAACAAAACAAGTAGTATATCACATGTGAATACAGACTTACATAAACAAACTGTGAGGAGCTCACTGCTCAAACAAGCTTACAATCTAGAAGGTATATTATATGTAAATGTGCTAATGCCTAAGGTGGACTAACTGTGTAGGTGATCAATTTAGGAACAAATGTGATATAACTAGAGACACAATCAAAGAGAGCAGGAGGGAGATTCAAGCAAGAAATCAGAGAGTTAGCAGCATTCAGGTAGTACTGTAAGCTAATGGCTGAAAATAGTTTGCCAAGATAGGCAATGTAAACATAAAACAGAAGAGATCCTAAAACTAAGCCATGGAGTACACCAACCAAGAGGGGAAGTGGAGAGGATGAAAATGAAAAACTGAAAGTATGGTCAGAGAGAGAGAGGATGAGAACAGGAAAGGACAGCGTCATGGAGACCAAAACCGTTAAGGGTTTGAATAAGGAGTAGTTCACAGTATCAAAAGCTGCAGAAGAGTTCAGAAAGTTTACAACAACAAAAAAATAGCAATTCTAGGATTGATTTGCAAGTGAGAAAGAAAAAGAGTAAAGGGTAGATAAAAAGTGTCAAATAGAGGGTGGGTGCAGGAATGAAAAAGAGCAGCTCTTTAACTCTTTGAGTGCCGGAGTACTGGCCAAATTTTCCCCCTTGGGAGGTTGGGACATTTTCGACAATTTCTGCATTCTTTGTTTAACCCCGATTCACTTTACCCATTGAACAACTACATACATATATACACTTCCACCATATAATCCACATCAAATTATCTCCCCTTTCACAAACAAACCAGGAAGTCTGTGAATCCTTTCTTGAAGACAATTACTGGTGGCCTGTTTGCTGTTCTCAAGGACTGGAGTTGTGTATCACTGATCTCCACCAAGCTTCATACTTTCTTTCCTTTCCTCTCCAGTCCTGTATTGCCCCCAAAAGCATCTGTATTATACATCCAGGCCCTGATAAGGAGGGAGGGAGTAAGACAGGAATGGGGGATATAATGTATTCCTACTTCTAAATTAAAAAAGGGAAAGAATGTGGAATCAACTATTGTCTATTGTGTACTCAGTTGAAGCATTTGTGGTATTTGGTATGACATAAGCCATATCACACATAAGCTTCTAGCACTACAGTGAGCTTGTTGTGCGCCAACTGGCATTCTCTCACACTGTAGGCATATTCCTTGCTGAGTCGTTCACGCGCCTCTGGCCTATTCTTGCTGAGCTAAGTTTCACAGTACCTGCCTTGCAATATACCCTTAATTGTCCCAATGATCTCATTAGCCAGGTACTTAAAGTGCTACTGAACTTACTTGCTTACTATCTTATATTTTTGTAAACTCGGGTGGGCAGCAAAGCATTTCTTAATGATAAGGGTTCTTTTAACATGTTATACTCTCACAGCTATGCCTGTACCTTCAGCATTACTGTTGAATGTAGATACCTCAGATACAAAATTTACTACCTACAACTGGGATTACGCACTAAGAACAATTACGATAGTTAAGGAGTGCAACCACAGCAGAAACCAATTTTTTTTTTTTGGAAGCCCGAGGTGCGTGCTCCTTTGGGTGCCGCATTCTGTGCACAAGGCAGCAGAAGCCAGACGCCAGAAGTTGGACAAATTCCAACCCCCCCCATGGGATGGTCGGATCTTGAGTCTCACCCCGAAGAGTGAGACTCCTTGCTGGCTTTTTTGGAAGGGGCCAGAAGGCACCCAATCCTCCTCCAGCAAAGTCCAGGCTTCACTCTTAAAAAGAAAACAGTGTCCAAAACGTGAGTACAAAATCGTGTGCCATAGAATAGTGAGGGCCAAGCCGTGAATTTGAAAGCCGTGAATTCAAAAAGGGGGGCAAATTAATTGGCACTCGTGTAAACGAAGTGAATATATCAATTAAGAAAAATAATTTAGGGACAGGCCATTACTGGCCTGCCAGATTCAAAAATAAAGTCTTAACCCCAGGACCAGAAGGTACCTGGGGAAAAGGTAGTGCTGGTAGGCCGCCAGTGAGAACGTGCGCTCACCGTGTGCAGTGGCGTGCAATACCACACACGGTGACTCCAGCATTTCTGCCAGGGCAATTCCACCTCGGGCTCCATTTGCTATCCCGAAGCCTAAGGCCAGAGGATCAGCATAGTCCCCCCCTTCCCAAAGAGGAACTACACTTGATCTTAGCCAAAAGGCCGAGAAGCGGCAGAAACCAATGGAAACAGCAGAAACCAATGGAGTACTCTGTGTTTCTAGTACATTGCTACAAAATGTTTAAAGTAGCAAGGTCTGTGTCATTGTTAGTGTGATGTTTGCATATGTAATGCCAATTAAAAATGACCTCACTGAATGAGGAAAATGAATTGTGGTACTTTAAAGTATTCTTACACAATGAACATAAATTAAGAAATGCTTGTAAAATATTAATAAAAAATAATCAGTCCAAAACAGAATTTGGCAACCTATATTTATTAACATGTAACATAAAGAGAACATTTTCCCCAACATTTTATAAGTTTGTTAATTCACAGATATTTCAGTAACAGCTTGTTTTACTGAGCTAAGCAAAATGTTAATCTTAGGCAGCAAATATATGTATATATGAAGGTTTTAAGCTTTATTTATAAACTGCATGATTTTGGTTACAAGTTCTTCTTTTTTATCTCTGGCCTTGGTAGAAATTCCGTGCTGCTTGAGCCAGTCCTGTAGAGTGGCATTATTCAGTTTGGATAACTGTATTAAAAAAACACACAGTAGAATATGAATAAAACATATACAGCTTTATGTTTATCAGTTTAAAAGCAGACATAAAGCTTAAAAACTAAAGATGTAGAAATGGTCCAATTCACGGTCAATTAAATGTAATACATTTAAGGGTCTCTGAAAATGTAAAGTAATTGCAGTCTTGTTGTCAAGCTAGTTTGATTTAGTTTAGTTCATGATTATTCAACCTGTTTCTTACTGGAAAAACATATTGATAATTTCATAACAAGAAGACGTGCATTAACATGCTCTGCACAAAGTTAAGTTGTGCAATAAAACAGATAAAAGTCTTAGCTGAAGACCAGATCATCAGTTTTTCTTTTCACTTGGCTCTCCTATACTTGAGGTCTTAAAGCCATATGTATGAACCCTATGAAAAGGCTTGGTTGCCCTCTTTTCATGGAAAATCACTGGGTGCTAACTTGAAAGTAATTCACGTTACGGTGCATGTGACGTCTTTCATGTCATCAAACATCGCAAGTCTAAATGTCTTACTGTGAAATAGTATAATTTTGGAAAACAATAAGAACATACCTGATTATTTCTAGCATGACTTTCTATATCTACATGTTGTATAGCAGGCTTTGTTTTTGATTTCTTAGATTTCACATGAAGTTCTTCCTGTTGCAAAATTTATCAGATTGAAAGTCAGTTTTGATATATAACACTGCTATGCACGCTAGTAAGTAACAAGTTCATAAAGATATGTCTGTTACATTAGCAGAACCACAAGCAAAGATCAATAGAATTCTGAAGTTTGGGGGAGTATTCATTAACATGTACAAAGCATCACGTTGACATTTTTCCTGTAAATTAAATCAGAATAAATTCAGCCAATCAATGGCACAAAATGTCAGGCACTGCAGCTCAGGTTTGTTTTGTTTTTTTCTAGATTTTGCATGAATGCAGAGCAATTATATTCTGCTTCAAATATATACTCTTCAAAATATACTTAAAACATAAATAAATGAAATAAAATTAAAAAAAATAATTAAAAACTCTAGCGATACCACCATGAGATCATAAGTGGTACCTCATCCAGTTCCAAGAGAGATCCCTGAGGTCTTTAAAGGGATCTCTAGTCAAAAAGTGCTTAAAAAAAATAATAAAAAATAATACATTTGTTTTAAACTTCAAAATGTCAAAATAGGTGCCTAAACACCTTGTGTCCCTCCCATTAGAAATTTACATAAAACCCCTTTCTTTTCCAAATCCATAGTTCAAGAATAAGAAAAAAACCCAGTTGCTCCCTTATAAAATAAAATAAAAACTTGCATATGGTATTATCCTACTCAGGGAACATCTTGGGGAGAAGCTGCAGCTCCCCTCCTCTTCCATGTCTCCACAATTCTACCACTGATTGTTTTCCTAATTGGCTATTGATTTCAATGAGAGCTCTTTGGGAGCATACCCATTGTCCCTGCATTCACTGAGCCAGCACCGGAGCTGCGTGGGGTAAGTATGTCACAAGGCAGTTGTTGTGTTTGGCTGAACACATCTCCTGCACAGAAAAAAAGAGGGGCATATGGGAAAAGGGACCAAAGGCTATGAGGGTGGTGGATGCAGAATCCCCCCATGTATTTGCAAGGGGGATACCATGTAAGTTTCAAGGGACATATGATGGCTGGAGTGTCCCTTTAATAACAGTATAGCAGCCTAACTATTAAAGAACCTGATAAAAGTGTTGATGATTACATACTAACAAAACTAATAGTAATGTTACAAAAACAAAATACAAGGTTGTCCATGACATTACATTGTCAACCACATTAAACGTATTACCAATGCCCCACATAGCTTTGTAGCCAAGAAGTTTCACACCCCAAAAACCCAAATTAGGCATAGCAGTCTATGTCACTGGTGCGCAACCCCAGGCCTTAAGGAAAAGTTTTTGAATATGTCAGGCAATGATACACAAAATTCCTGGCCTGATTATGCCAGTGCAAAAAAACATACTATTTTTTGCAGACTCTGTATGCGATTAAATAAACCTACATGTATGAGTTAGATTTAACATAATTCTGTAGCCATAGAAACAAACTCAAAGCGAATGACCAAAATATACTATGTACTCTATCCCAGGCTGCCTTGATTTGCAGTTAGAGCCCTCATTGTGGTTATTACTTACTTTCTTATTCTTGCTCAGTCAGCTACCTGATATTGCTGTGTACTCGCTTCACCCAGCAATCCAAGTCTAATGTGCATTTTGAAGAACATCACTTAATTAGCATCTGCTGTTCTATACTGGAATGATTGAAATGTACCGGTTGTAATGTTTTGCTTTATGCCCATGGGGGTTTTGGCCATGCTTTTAGACAGCATGATATATCTATCTCCTTATCTGTACTGGATCTAAAATAAGACCTGATCACCCTCCATGTGTATTTCAGATAATAGGTTACCGACTATTGGGTCTGGAAAGGGTGATAGATATCAGTCTTTGGCTATGATCACCCAAAGATAATGTTCTTTATTAAAGTTTCCTTAAACAAAAACATAATAAAATGTTCAAACACTTTTTGAGTTAAACTGCATCCAGTCATTCCATGTTCCTGAAAAAGCCCGAATGTCACCACAATCTGACTAAATCCCAAAAGAGAACCCTGTATGTCCGCAGAGCCCTGTGAACGCCGCTGTCACTTTCTAGCCTACTGCGTGGGATAATCCACTTACAAAAAGAACAGTGATTTTTCCAAAAGTATTAGCAGCGATAAAGTCTTACCTGCGCACTGTCTTCAGTATGAACCGTGTAAGCGCAAGAAGCAGGTATGTGAGTGAATGCACTCTCACAGCTTCTCTGCTGCCTTCTTTTTTGTAAGGCTTGGCGATCTTCTCTTTGTGAGAGGTGGGTCTGGTCATTTCGGATTGGTCCATTCTTTGTGTACATCTTACATTTTGATACAAATAAAGGTTTTATCTCGTGAGAAACTGGATATGTTGAATAGTTAAAGGCCGTGGGTGTGTTTTTGTTCAACATTTCTTTATTATGTTGTACAGAGGCTGCTGCTCTTGCGTTACATTCCTGGTTACGTGAGAAGGCCATGACATATGAATTGACTGGCACTGTTTGCTTGAAATGTTTCCTTCTAAGAGTTGAGCTGTCTTGCACTTCTCTTCTCTGACAAATAGAAAAGAAGGGAATACATTATTTCTGCACATTTTGTAGGGCCCGTGGGACTAAAAGATGAGTTTTTGTGTACATTTGCAGTTTAATTGGCTCACCTGCGTAACTGTGCTCTGTAACAATGGTTCAGTTCTTTGGGCATTTGCCGCGCGGGCCTGGGATGACGCCTGAGACAGGACTGGCAGTGGGGCTGATGCTGCTTGGTTTATAACCACCTGTGGTGAAGTACTATGCTGCGATGTATGTAACTTTTGCACTAATGCACTAACGCGAGTCTGCTGTATCACACGCTCCTCCTTCTGGTCGGTATCTGCCCTGCATGCTGCGTAGTAACATGGGAATTTGGCATTGTTGGCTAAGGATTTGGAATTCAGTTCAATTGATAAGTTCACCAGGTTCTTACTACTGTCCTGTTATAAAAAGAAACAAAATAAATAATTTATAGTATTTTAAATTGCCGTAATTTAATATAAACTTTTACATGATGTTGAGTGCTACATTGATTAAGCATGTTTCATCATATTGAATACAACATGTGAAAGAGCAGCACTGGTACAACAAGATGTATCAAAATATAGTATATTTATTAATAATGTGTTGGGCCTTAAACACCAGTGGGACATATTACCACAAGATTACGAAATCTTTTTTTTCTGGTTTTCCAATATTTTTTGACTCCCAGCCCCCTCTAGTGGCTACTGTGAAGTTAGATATAATATATAATATTGGAGTAAAGTTGTATTTTCTTTTAATAGTGACACTTTTGTAAATACTGAGATGTTTACCTGTGATTGCGGCCTGTTTAAGCTTGCGACTGGATAGAGAGGTTTATTTGTGAACAATAAAGGAAATCCACATAGGTGAGACAGACTACCCTTAAGATCAGAAACAAAGGCAGCCAGGACCATATTGTGATCTACCCCGGGCAAGTACTGGACAGGCTGACTTCTGATGCAACTAAAAGGATATCTATGTTATAAAAATAAGGAGAAGTACACATTATAATTTGCAGACAGCAAATAAAATATTAACAAATAATATGAGAAAATACCAATATTGCTAATATTGCTAATACTGCTATTTCTTGCTTACATTCATATGTAGATAAACCATAATGGCTACAAGTATTTGAAAAAGAATGACATGAAGTCTGGTACTAAGCACAGCTAACATGTTAAGACAAGCATTTTCATCATGGTTACTGCCAACTACTTAATTAATATCCTACGGTCGTAGTGACTAACAATTCTGTGCAAAAAGTGACTTTCATAATTGTATTTATTTAGCAATTACATATGAATGAGGTAAAAGGATACGTGAATAGCTTATCTCCTATTAACTTGAAATAAACACTACAGTATATCATGTTTTCCTCTGAAACCTGGGGAAGCTGATATCCATACTAATGAGAGAAGGAGAAATTGAATCTGATAAATGCGCATGAAATTAAATCAAACGTCACAAATTGTTGGAGGTATGGAGAAACATTCTAAAATTTTAAAAAGCAAATTTGTAGTTTGCATATATAAAACGTATATAGAACATTACAAATTAATTGTATGTCTAGTAACAGAGATTTGAAAGATACATTATAGAATAAGTAGGATCTATTATGAAGTGTTTATATACCTTGAATACATTACATGCAAGCATAACTTAATACCACATCAACATATATAGTTTATGAATAATACTATTTCAGTGCTTGAAAATGCAGTGTTTGGTAAACTAAACGCATCAGCTTGTATTCTGTGTTGGGCAATGCACACTATTGGTAACACCATTGATAACAATTAATAACTTTAGTACTAAAGGGGACATGAATTTCAATGTCCATTTATCCCCTTAAGGACGGAAGACGTAATATTACGCACTCCACTACTGTCAACAGCCAAAATGAGCCCTTCCATTCAGGTGATAAGAAGAATTGTCTGTCAGCATTGCCCTTGGCAGGGGTCTCTCTCTCTGCCTTAGTGTGATTGTGAGGGTAATAGAGGCAAAAGAAGACAGCTGGGGTGAGTTGTTTTTAAAAAAAAAAAATAATAACTTTGTCTTTTTAGCTGCTTGATCATTCTATTATAAAGTGATCATTCTTCTTTGCACAGCTGCTTTTTTAACCCTAAAGAGGTTTATTTATTACATTTAGGATTTGGAGGGGATGAGGGTTAGAGGGACATTTCGTAATGCATATACATAAAATTTGGCTTAAAATTTATAAAACAAAATGAAAAAAACATGATTTACCATGGCTTATGAGGTGTTTTTCCAAAATCAGGTCAAATACCTAAATTTCTCTCCCACTGCACATAAGCGCATATATATATTGTGTACTGTTAAAATTGTGTATGTATATATATATATATATATATATGTGTGTGTGTGTGTGTGTGTGTAAATAAATTGAGCATATCACATGCCATATCTTAAATCCTATCAATGTTGAAATTATGCTTAAAAACAAGATAAAACAAAAAATAAAAACCCTTTGGTGTAAACAAATATACAAATTCTCGGTTGCTAAAATTCTGCACTTTTTTGTTTTATATAAACAATGTGAAAATTCTAGAAACAGACAAGTAACATCAAACTCATTGAAAAAAATGTGGTACAGAACAACAGGATTATGTGGCATATACAATAACAATTATTTATTTAGCCAATATTGTATGTATAGGCCAATAAACAAGAAAGTCTACCTACAGAGCATGTGGATAAGCACACTAGCACAAAGGCATGATGGTTAGTAGGACACGTCTGATCATGCACGGTATTTCATTCAGTGCTGAGACAAAAATAAAGGGCCTCTCAGACTATACCGTTATTACAAACATTACTAACACATTCGTAGTAAAAATGTTAAATGTAGCAGAGTTTTCAAATAAACTTATAATGCTGCTACAAACATTTTCTTATCACGCTTATTGTGTTGAACTATGTTCCTCTTTTGCTGTGTTACGCAAGATGTGTGATGTTTTTCATCCCATGATCATAAAGGTCAAACACACTACTAACAGAAAGACACATGTCTTCCAACTGCCACAAGTGGGAACCCATCCCTAAAACGAGGGCATTAGCCTGGTGTGACCCTGCTGTGAAACCAACATTGACAAAACTGCTTTTTAAAAATACATTCCCTCAACTATTACCAGCATGTTCCAGTGGAGCTGCAAGTCTCTGTAAGTTTTAAATGGACTCTCTGGTGGAAGGTTATGACTGATGCTTACAATCTGACCCATCTTCATACTGCAAAATAAAATATGATACAAACATACAACACCAAGTTTAACTGTAAATGCTGTTTTTTCAGTCCATACATTGTTTTCAAATAATAACAATGCAAGAAACCATTATTTGATTTACACATCATTTAAAATAGGACGTTAAAGGGATTCTTCATCTACCACACGCACTTAAATGCATATGGTAGCTTGACGTCGTCCCCTGTTGTTTTCTCCTCTTTACAAAAGCATAGGGGCAGACCAGGGATGACTGGCACCAAATAATGGATTTGCAGCAGTGCACCCAGTTGGCAGCCACACAATGCAGGACCTGATCTGCCGCTGAAACAGCAGTATCGGTAACCACCTATATATATTTGCCTTTTCTTAGGTTCGCAGGAGATGTGATAGGCTGAATGTGCCTCCTGCTTGCACAGACTACTCCCTGCCACACAGATCTAGCCATGGCTGGGGGAAGCTAACGAGACCCCCCACACACTCAAAAGTGACCCAATTCATATTAGTAGGAGCATGTACTTGCCACTAATTGGTTGGTTCAAGTAACCAAAAGTGGAGTGAAAACAGGACCATACAGGAGGAGCACTGCAGCTTCTTCTTAAGGTACTTAAGTACTTCCTTTTTTACACGGGATATACAATGCTTATGAAAGTACTTACATAGTACTTTAACGTGCATTCTTCATTGCTGTATGGGACACTGGGGTGTTTTTTTTTTGTCATAGTAGATGAAATTTGTGTGAGATATTCTCACGCAAGGGTAGCATCAAAACACCAGCAATGTAAACCAGTGAGAAGTGGCTTGTGCCATATTTATGTATCATATTAAAAGCAAAGGTCTCATAACGCAGTATGTATTGTAATAAAAGGCACTTTCTTAAACAGAAATAAAACAATATCTTGATATGTAAAACTTACCTAGGCAAGATATAGCACCAGTTACTTGGGATGAAATTCCTCTTAATAGCTGATTTTGGGTCGTTAATAAAACTCTGCAATACGCCTGTAGCGATGTTAAAATCTAGCAACTATAATTTAAAGAGTATCTTTAACATAGTTCATATAATAATGAGCATTAAAGTAATGTGACTAGAAATTATTTATGTGGCTAGAATTTAAATCACATTCATATATGCATGATACCATTGCATATGGTTACAAAAAGCACACTATTGCAATTGTTATTGTGTATTTTCTGTGTCAAATATAGTATTGTATAGGTGTTAATACTATATATATATATATATATATATATATATATATATATATATATATATATATATACTTCTATGTGTCATGAAATCAGGGGTTTTGTCGTGCTAACAAACCTAATAAAAGGTCATCAACGTAACAGGGTTGAAGGTATATGGCTCTGCAGTTATTTACACAGACACTGAAGGCTACAGGGAGGCAGTGGTGGTAACTGAAATGGATTGCTTAATAGTGTTGTGTGGGGGGGATATTTTGTGTAAGTGCGTGGGGCTATTATATAGTGTCATGCACAGGATGGTGCTATATACGGGGAGATGCGATTGAAGGAGATTGAAAGAAAGGAGAGAGAGACGAAAGAGAGAAAGACAGGTATATATACATACATACCGAAGTTGAGAGAGAGAGAGAGAGAGAGAGAAACAATTGTCTTTACCTCACAGGGTGGGAGTCTTATTGTGTATGCTTGTATGCCGATATAAAGTTCACTGTCTGACACGTTTATGTGCATTTCTTAAAAGAAAGGGAAAAAAACAACAATTCATTGTTTGAAAACTAAAAAAAGCATACATGTACAAATCCTGCAGTTTCCTTAATAGTTACTCCAGTCTCTCTCTGTCCTGCAACAAATATTCCTGCATTTTGGTTCCTTTATTTCTTGTCTCTATCATACCAGCCCTTCCATAACTAAGACCCATTCATGTTTCAGAAGAGGGAGGGCCTCATCCAATCGAGTCTTGTGTGTGTTGGCAAAAGGCACAGATCTCCAGCTCCCTATCTTTCAAATATTTTTGGTGGAGATTCACTTATTTTACTTACCGACAGCATTTTGCCGCCCTGAGTTTGATAGAAAATGTTCCCCTATAAAATGAAAAGGCATCAAATCATGAACTATGTTAAAGGAATAAGAAATAATAATAAAAATATAGAGGTAGAGTGCCGCTGCATTGTAAAGACAGACATCAATGCAGTGGACCATAAGAAAGGCAAACATGCAAAAGTCTTTACTACTGAGGTAAGTTTTTTACTTATAATTTTTACTCATACATTTGTAGAAGCTGTAGAAGACACTTAGATTTTCTATTATCTACATTTTTGTGAGCTCTCACAAGCTTGTGATACCTAAATTCCGTTTCCTATAAACAGTTCTTCACTTATATAAAATTGCTAATGTACTTACCACTTTACTTTAGAGCTTTACCATTAATTATAACGTTATGTGAATTTGGGAAGCTGTCAAGTGACTGGGTCATGTTACCTTGAATCAGAAGATGTCCAGCTTTATTCCAGCAGGGTGCAAGCCATGCCATAATAGTGTATGACAGACAGGTCTGGAGTATAGTTGAAGATACTCTTTCAGGAGCACCCATCTGTTCACCAAAAGAATATAACAGCTACAGAACGATTGAAACTATATTCAAATGGATGGCTAAAGGTACGTTTTATACGATTTATAAGTAATGCTTGGTCTAAAAAAATCTTTGTATTCCACAAATATTCGCCCTTTCCTGTGTTCAGTTTGGGTGAATATTCGTGCACATTCTTCGTGTTCTTTTTTTTTTAGGAGGGGTTAATATGGGGTTAATGCGGTATGTAGCAGCTTTGGCGCCAGGATTTTAAAGGTCCGTACGAGAAACTCTATTGGTCGCAGCCAGGGGCCTCCTCTGCCATCAACCAATGAAGTGCAGCTGCACTGGTCTCCCTGCTGCAGGAGTTAAAGGTCCGTACAAGCGACCAATAGAGTCCACGAATACTTTTGGCCATAGCGTGTATATTGCATATAATGTCTACCCATTAGTAATTCTGAAAGAACACAGAAGGAGACATATCTGAGTTTGTAATTAATGTCTCTCTTCATTACATTGCTATTTTACTTACTGTTGCTCCATGCTTCTCTGCAGTAGCTTGAACTTTTCCTGTTTTGTAATAAGCAATCTATATGTAGAATGGAACAGTATAAACATAAATGCATAATATTCCCATTAAAAATACTGGCAAAAAATAATTCCAATCTGACCACACTTAAACTTGAATATATGAACCGCACCTAAGTGGACTATTTTTTTTGATAATGTAATAGTATTTTGTATAAAATTCCAAATGCAAGCAAAATAAAAATGCTGATGTTTCCTCGGGACAGTAACACAAAGTGTACATATCTTACTAGACCTTGTAAATATTAAATTTAAAGCTTTTTTTACAGGGTGTTCCTTTTTCTGTGATGAAAGGAGACCGAAGTAGAAGCTCCACTAACACGAACAAATGTGCTGATGTCATAGGAAAAAATTGCAGAGGTTTTATTTCCGATGAAGATAATTGTTGGCCATCGCTGCTCTATAACGTTTTTTCCCAATGATTGTTTTTTTTAATTCATACCATTTCGGAATCTCTGCATACTCATGCATGTGAGCCACAATGTATGCAAATTACAATTCTTTATGACCTTACCAAAGATTCTCAAAAGAGGACAAGTTAATTGGCAAACAGGCAATTTACAATTAAAAGCCATAAATAAAACTTAACTTACAGTCATTATGACCAATATCTGATTAAGATGTTCTGGTTCTGGTGAAGCCACAATATCGCCATGCATGAATAACAAATGCCTGTCAAAAATAAGACTGCATATTGTTGACAAAAGCATAAATTGATAACTACTATGATATATAGCCAATATACAACATTCCATAAAGGAAAAACACTCATTGATACAGGGTTGTGCAGGTAATAAAAAGATATTACATTGCAGCATGAAAAATCACATGCTTGATCCAGTCACATTATTCTTTATTAGTGCCAGTGTTACTTTCTTCGCTATTTAGGCATGAAATTGTTGGGTGTCTTGGGAAAGACATGATCAAAATGTCTGTGTGACTGCACTTATACTAACTCTCCTTTATAGTACCATGCAAATCATGACTTGTTAAAAAGATTGCTGTATATCCTCTAGTCACATATTCAATTTATAAGGCACAGTAAAGGTTAAGATTACAGACCCAAAATCTATGTTAGGAAAAAAACAAAAATCTAGGTGCAGATCAAATCCTGGGCACGTACAGTATGCTTTTGTGTTATACGTCATCCAGCTGTTTCACAACTATAACTCATAAACACATCTGCTACAAATATGTAAGCTGTATTCCAACAACAGCTGGAAATCACTGGTGTGATCCATGGCATTCATCCTACAGATCACACTGCAGAGGTGTTCACATGAAAGTGAAGTGTTACGACAATTCATTACAATTAATAACTATTTTAGACATCATGCACTCTTTTGAAATATGCTAAAAATGTAGTAAAAACGTACCAAACCTCTATACTCTGCAAGCAGTATTGGTAACTTACAGACACTGTCCATCAGCCAAGTATTTACGAGAATCTGTGTCTGTAACAAATAAAATACCCATAGGAGCGGATTCCTACAAAATGAACATTCAGTGTATGGTTTTACAATCCAAGGCATGTGATTAGGTTAACCGGGTCAGTAACAGCTGTAACACCATACAATAAAAGAGCAAAAATTGTTATAAAGGGGACTTCAGTGGTTAAACGCATTAAAACTAAAACAGGAGTATTTATGGGCATTGTCAGCTCACAAGAAAATGTAAGAGCAAATACTATAGGTTAGTACCGGTACATGAAGATTTCTATTATAAGTAAACTTGTGCTACCTACAATGAATAAGTCTGTAGGGTTGTTCACTAACTTTTTGGCTTTTGAAAGAGTCGTAACTTGGGGGAAGTTCTGCCAGCTACAACTACAAGTGGGAATATGTGCCATATCCCACTTAAAAATGAATGCCTAGCAATTCCATTCTGAAGGAATCTGCCTAACTATACATATACAATGAAGATTGGATTCAAAGTGAAGCATGTATTCATTTCTTATAACTGCAACTAATCCACATGTCATCTGCAGTATTAAACCAGGGGTAATAATACTTTCACTTCTGGTGCTATTTTCTTCTAGAACCATTTTTGGTAACTTGAGGTAAGGATTGATTTGCCTTTTCCAAGAGAGAAAACTATTGTTCTTTCAGTTACCCCTGTAAGAATGCCATACAACTTGCTAACATGAACCAGAATTTATTCCTAGCTTTTCCAAATCATTCAGCTGCCATAAATGGAGTTTAAGCCACCATAAATGCTAAAGGCTGGTGTCTACATTAATTCCAAAAAGCTAAATAGCATTTGGGAATAAGGAATTGTAGTTCTTGTTAAACCACTGGCAACCGTTACATCCACTGCTGATGGAGCTTCAGAAACTTTCCACACCTGCTTCAAATAAATGTCTCTCTCCAAGCATTTTCCATTCCTGTTCTTCTAATTCATGTCCTTGATTGCGCTTCTCGCATAAAGTAGTCCACTTCCACTATTGCTTCTTTACTGTGGGTGTTTTTCAGCATTTTTACACCATGTTTCCTTAACTAGGATCCTCCTTTTGAAATTCTCATTCACACAAATTATATTTATATATATATATATATATATATATATATATATATAGACATACAGAGGTTTCATTTGATAACATTTTTAGATGTATAGTCCAACATTTAGTATGAATAATACATTAAAATACTGAAACATTAAAAACATTTTATTCCAATATTTTACTATGAAAATGGTCCCCAAACCATTTCATTTGTCTAAAAATAACACAAAATATATTAATATAGTGTAAGTAATTAATTTGAAAAAAATCCAACATGCATAGGGGTTTTTATTGTTTCCTCTTTTTGGTTTTAGAGGAAGGTCATGTGGCTAAAGGACAAGCTTATATCTCAAATTGTGACGTTCTGTTTAAAACTACTACACAGTTGTGAAACCAAACTTTTGGTCAGATGCTTGCCTAGTGCATACAGTATATATGTTATGTTTGCAATCCAGTAACATGCAATTCTTTGCAAATTAGAGACATGTATTTTTTATTACCGGTATATGTGCTGCAAACTAGCAGCCTGGAATTTAGCTAAAACTATAGCTACCTGAAGCACGGGGTTTCCGCAAACTCCAGGTCGGCCAGAAGTAACTTGCTGGTGCCTAGGGTTAGTGTGTTACTGTGTGTGTTTATGTATCAGAATCTGTAGGAAAGTTGGGGTCTGCTATTAATTGCACCTTCAAGCAGCCAAAACAGACAAAAAATTCAGAGAGTGGGGTGTCGGTGTTTTAGGACCATAAGTACTTTTCTTTTCTGGTAAAGCAAATAACGCGTATTTGTTGGTGTTACATTGTATTGTTGCTTTAATTGCTAATATGCAACTATGTCATACAGTCAGATATATTAAAAAGAACTTGTTTTCACTTGTATATTACCTGCATAGTTTTATCTGTACATCTCTTATCCCTGGATCTACAGTTCTTGAGTTTAATATAATCTTAACTGCACAAAGCCTTCGAAGGTCAGGTAAATCAGCAAAAAACAGAGATTCAGGTAATGGTACATTCATTTTTATGTAAAAATGTAATCAAACAGGCGGCCTGCATAAAGACAAAAGACAAGAATGATCATATATAATTAAAAACATAATTATTGTTTTTAAACAAAATGTCAGTATTTCCCATGGTTAAATAGTTTGAATAAAATTGCTGTAAGTTAAAATGTATTCCTATGAATTAATGTTGTAGACATTGATGAGCAGGGTTTTCCTTTGGGTTCCACCCCAGGCCTGCAGTGCAGCTGCTTTTCGCTCTCTCCCTCATTTCATAGTTTCTGCATCACTATTTACTAAGTGAACTGGAGAGCAAACATATGATATCACATCCCAGTGCTCCTATCTCTTAGTGATTGATTTCAGATAAAGTGATTTATTACTACTAATAAGTTGCTTATCATTCTCAGGGGTGAGAATCAGAGAGGAGGTGGGGAACTGCAGCTTCTCCCTAAGTATTTTTTGTTTGTTCAGCCTTTAAATATTTTTTTGGTGAAGCTGTCAGAGACATGAAAACTGTTTCTTTAAGTAGAGGCAACAAGGAGGAAGTAGAAAAGATGTCCCTGCCTGGCCTCATTTGCATGTTGTAAAATGGATTTGCGTCCATAAAAAAATACCTCTAATATGCCGTTATAATAATACAAATAATAGTGCCTCTCCTTGTGTGGAAGATGATAAGTTCTGGGCGCATGTGTACATAGAAAAAAGAAATAATCTTATAGTGTAATATTGTCAAGAACAATAAGCTATGTAAAAGGTGTGAAATGCACTCACAAACAGTGCCAGCACAACAGGCTCGTCTGAGGTATGAAGACTGTTCTTTATTCTTTAAAATCTAGGATGGTTGAATTCAAGTCGCTATTCAAACTAAATGTCCATTGTAGTGCATCAGGAACATGCAGATTAAAAAACTTCTCAACGCGTTTCGCCGCTCACTGGGCTTCCTCAGGAGAAATAAATATCAATTGATGTCATCCGCTATGATAATCCGCAATCGTGGTGAGTAAAAATAGATTATCATAGCGGATGACATCAATTGATATTTATTTCTCCTGAGGAAGCCCAGTGAGCGGCGAAACGCGTTGAGAAGTTTTTTAATCTGCATGTTCCTGATCCACTACAATTGACATTTAGTTTGAATAGCGACTTGAATTCAACCATCCTAGATTTTAAAGAATAAAGAACAGTCTTCATACCTCAGACGAGCCTGTTGTGCTGGCACTGTTTGTGAGTGCATTTCACACCTTTTACATAGCTTATTGTTCTTGACAATATTACACTATAAGATTATTTCTTTTTTCTATGTACACATGCGCCCCGAATTTTGCTGGTTACGTGTTTGAACGCCGAGAGGAGCGTTCTGGTTGGGCTGCGGCAGTGATACATTAGAGAAGTAATTTTTGGTTCCTATTCTTTTACCATCACCTTACACGTGTTTTTTGGGTGTTTTTAGTTTTTCGTTTTTCAGATGATAAGTTCTGCCAGGATTGGTAAAATGAGGGGAAGAGAGCTGAGTTTGGGACAAGAGTCAATAGTTTTTTTCAACGTTCTTAAACATTTCTAACGCTTACACAACTAAAATCTTTATACCGATTAAGCCGTTACAAAATGCGATGTAGACAGTGTTAATTTATACATTTAAGGATGCTTCACAAATGTGCAGGTAACAGTTTCACTTTGATCCTAACCTGTTAGAAACACACCAAAACATTATGTGTACCTAAGAGTCATGTAGCCCAAGGTACCTGTACAATAAGAGATTTTTAATGATAATACTAATCTTAATTCCTCTTACACATAATGGGCCAGGCAGCAGTGTTTTTGTAGGCTTAATGAAAGCATATTCAAATACTTACAATGTACTTTTCATATTTATGTTCAGGAGGCCGCCTGGGAGACAGTCCCTTTAAATATTGTCTTGTGCTTTGTAATTAAATCAGGTTATAATGTTATATACCTTAAATTAGTCACATGCATAGGCAAGCATAAATATCCAGCATTTTATACGTACAATACGTGCATACGCAGGTACATGAGTTGTACATGAGGTCTGTGCATTTGCTAGTGTCTCGTTGTTTAGGTTGCTATCACTGTGTGCATAACACTCTCTAGCATATATGTGTCCTCTATGTGCCTTAACCCCTTCAATCCCCTATAGACGTACCGAGACGTCCAAAAAACGCCTATTAAGAAACCCCTATGGACGTCCCGGTACTTCCAGCCCTTCGTGCAGCATCAGGGACACATCCCTGCCGCTGCACGGTAGATCAGGCTGTCGTTTGACAGCCTGGACTCCCCACTGACAGCAGAAGCCGGAATTACCGGATTTCTGCTGTCCGATCTCCTGTAACAGGGGGATATCCTGCGCTCCGATGAGGCACAGAGACGCTGCGATCTCTATGCAGGTCTGTGAGGACCTGCGTAGAGATCACAGTGTGATCGGTGCAGGGGGATCGCGGGGAGGGGAGTGAGAAACCATGTCTCTCTCTCCCCCTCCCGTCCTGAAGCAGAAAAGCTGAAAAAAAAATGTTAATTCATTTAAGAAATAATACAAAAAAAAATAATGAAAATAATAATATAAATAATACTAAAAAAAATTATAATGTGAGCTGTGATGTCATTGTGACATCACTGGCATGTTCAGGAGGTCCCTAGGAGGACCTCTAACCATTTCTGTGAAAAAAAAAAATATAAAAAATACAAAAAAAATGTTAAAAATTTAAAATAAAAATAAATATATAAAAAAAGATAATAAAAAAAAATTATTAAAAAACCTTACTTCCCATTGCCCTAGCATAACATCTAGCCAGTATAACCCTCCTGCCCCCGTTCACAACCCCCAAACCCGTTAAGCCATAGGCATAAAAATTATACAAAATTCTACACTTTATAGTATGCTCCCTGGTGCTGGGAAAATCTGGAAAATCTATATAAATTAGGTATTTCTGAAATCAGGACACCTGAATTGATAAACTTGGAGGGGATTTTCCATCACTTTACCTAATTTTGTGAGGATTCAGAGGGAAAATGTAAAAAAAAAATTTTCATTCTAAATTTTCAGCTAATCATCCAACTATGGTATCAAAAGAAAGCTCTATCACTCCTTGAAAAAACAATATATAGTTTACATGGGTACGCTATTCACAGGAAAGGATAATAATCGCTAAACCGACATACCGCAAAAATGGCAAAATTGCTCCGGGCTTTGAGGTACCAAAAACACCTGGGATTGAAGGGGTTAATCTCTTTCATCCATATCTTGAGACAGAGGTCAATGGGGATTCTCCACAAAGAGCAGTGGTGCTCAAAGTGGACTTATGATAGCAGCTAGTGGAATGTACCTGCTGACTGGACCATTCCATTGGTTGCCATGGCGATAACACTACTTTTCATTAGAAGTGTCCTTTGACTCATTTACACCTTTATGATGCTCCTGTACATCCAGTCTTTTTTGCAGAGGCAAGGGAATCACCCTGCCTCTGCACAGGAGAGAAGCCAGGACAATCCTCTCTTAGCAAAAGCCAGCATTACTGTAACCAGAGTAATGGTTCGAGCTGGGACGCGATTGGGCATTCCCTTCCGATAGGCGTACATGCTCACACAAAAAGCAAGGTCACGCAAAAGAAGTCAATGACAATTGATGTGTCAGGACCGTCATGACTTTAAATGGGTGTAGAAAGCAATCTAGGTTCGCGTTCTTCACCCAAATGGCGTTGCTGTAATGCCTCGACGTTGAGGCATTCAGCAACACCGGGGGCCGTAACGTCGGCCATACACTGTATGGCAGCGCACGCCCTTTTTAAGAGTTTAGGAGGTGATCACCTCCTAAACTTCAGTGCTGTCGCTGAAATGCCTCAAGGCATTCAGCAACACCAAACACCCACCCCAGGCTGGAGAGTGGTCACAACCGCCACTGCGAGAGATTTTGCCACTCGCAAGATGGCGGCACATCTTTTAAAAAAAAAAAAGTTTCCAAGAGGGACCCTTCTGAGAACTCTGGCTCCCTTTGCAGGTTGAATACAGGTACTGCATGCAACCATGCAAGTCAATGGAGCCCAGCTTTCTAATCGCAATGTGATTAGTAAAATAAATTAGAAAAAAAAGAAAAATAGTTAAAAAAATGGTAACATGTAAAAATAATCCTCCGCTGATGTCACCATCTGGGGAACCTTCAAGTTCCCAAAAATGTAAAAAGAAAAAACAAAAAAAACTCCACTATGGCCAATACCAGTAGTATTAAAAAATACAAGATAGGGGTGGATGTGGCCCTCTAAAACATAAAAATCTATGTATATGTGATATTACTGTAATCAGGGAATGCTGTCAAACATAAATTAGGGTATGAAAAACTACTGGTCCTAAAGGGGTTAAAGTAACCCGTGAGCCCCACTGGTGCATAGTGTTCTCAAAATGTAGGTTCTTGATCAAGTCCTTACATTAGAGAACACTAAAAAGCCAAATTTAGGGGTTTATTCACTAAAGGGAGATTTGTTTTAAACCCCTCGCTTGACTATTGTCGATGAAGTGTTGGCCCTTGTAACAGTGGCGTCTCCAGGTTTCATATTTAGGGGGGCACATGGGGGGCCAGGGACCAAAGTAGGGGGGCCAATTATAAAACGGTACATATACACTATATATATATATATATATATATATATATATATATATATATATACACACACACACATTAGATGTGCATTTTTAACTACATAATATGCACTTATCTCTTTGAACTAAAGACTGTGATTAAAATATGATTTCAAAATAACAGCTAAAGTGACAGTTATTTTTCATTCTTTAATATTAGCCCCTGCTGACAATATATATAAATATTAGACCCTGCTGCAGATATATAGAAATATTACACCCTGCTTCCGATATATATTAATATTAACCCCTGCTGCGGATATATTAATATTAGCCCCTGCTGCGGATACATACTTATATTATACCCTGCTGCCGATATACATAGAAATTATACCCTGCTGCCAACATATATTAATATTAGCCCCTACTGCCGATATATAGTATTAGTCCCTGCAGCCAATATATATAAATATTAGCCCCTGCAGCCAATATTTATTGATAATAGGCCCTGCAGCCAATATATATTAATATTAGCCCCTGCTGCCGATATATATAAACATTAGTCCCAGCTTCCGATATATATTAATATTAGCCCCTGCAGCCAATATATATTAATATTAGACCCTGCTGCCAATATATTTGGCAGCAGGCTGACTGCAGATCAGGGGAAGACAGTGAGAGTCAGTGCAGTGTTCCCTCCTTCTGACTGCACCGTTACATTGAGAGGTCCTCTCCCCTGTAATCATCCCCAGAGTCCCTTTGTCCCCTCATTCACTAAACCATAGCGCTCTTTTACTTACACCCTGTAGTTCAGGTATAGATCAAATAAACAACACATGGAAACAGCACATGCAACTGAATAAGACAAAAAAAAAACTTGTATTTGCAGGTATACATAAATAATGTATGGAAACATAGCATTGCAGGTATAAACCAACAGAACAAACAAACCCAGCATTGCAGGTATATATCAACTGGAAATCACATGTACACTCAGCACTGAAGGTTTAGATCAAATAATCAACACATGGAATCAGCACTCCAGGTATTGATCAACTGAATAAGACATGCAAATCCTATATTTCCATAAACATTAATAATGTATGGAAATATAGCCGATACAGATGAACAGAATGACACAAAACCCAGTTTTGCAGATATAAATCAATTGGAAATTACATATAAACTCTGCATTAAAGGTATAGATAAAACCCCCTAAATTACAGGCATAGATCACTGGTCACACACCCCAAAGCCAACCCTGGTGTCCACACTGCCCACATAGAACCTGACCAGCACCTAAGTTACACATTATGTCAACTTTGTCCCCAAACAGCTGAACGTACGCCGTTTTTGTCCCATAAAGACCTCTCCCTCCCAATCTATCCTATCTACCCCCTCTCCCTCCCAATCTATCCTATCTACCCCCTCTCCCTCCCTATCTACCACATCTGCCTCTCTATCTACCACATCTGCCTCCCAACCTATCCTATGTACCCCTCTCTCCCTCCCAATCTATCCTATCTACCCCCCTCTCCCTCCCAATCAATCCTAACTATCCCCTCTCCCTCCCAATGTATCCCATCCACCCCCATCTCCCTCCCAATCTATCCCATCTACCCCCCTCTCCCTCCCAATCTATCCTTATCTACCCCTTCTCACTTCCTATCTACCTCTTCTGACTCTCTAACCCCCTCCTAACTTTCTAACCCCCCCTTTGAAGTTCACTTACCTTGGGCTTGTCCAGCGGTGAGATCGCGAGGTCTCTGTATCCCTGGTTCTGCCGGCTTCACTGCTGGGCGCCGGATATGACGACATATACCGGCGCTCGGCTTGAAATGCCGGCACTGCGTACCAGGAAGAGGCCTCGCGGTCGCGGAGAAGAGTGAGAGGTGCCGAACGGTTGCTGAGAATTTATTCCTCAGCAACCGCTCGGCGCCTCTCACTCTCTCCTCCGGGTCTATTAAAAAAAAAAGACGGCGTTTCGATTGGGGGGGCACAGCATGATGTAGGGGGGGCCATGGCCCCCTCTGCCGACGCCACTGCCTTGTAACGAACAGCGGAGAACAAAGCACGGCTCTCCTCTCAGCAATGCCTTTACTGAATTTGTGTTGATATTCTTTACTTCAATGAAATCATTATTGCTCATATTTAACCCCTTAACGACAATTGCCGGTCCTGGCACGACACGGAAAAGCATATGCTTTACGACAATTGACGTGCCAGGACCGGCACGTCTTTAAACGGGTGCAGAAAGCGATCTGTTTTCGCTTTCTGCACCCAAAAAACGTTGCTGAATGCCTCGACCTCGAGGCATTCAGCAACGCCGCGATCGGAACGAAGGGGCCATCTCTGGCCCCTCCACGGGGCGTCAACATCCGCCATACTTTGTATGGCGGCGGACGCCCGTTTTAAAAGCGTTTAGGAGGCGATCGATGATCGCCTCCTAAACTTAAATGGTGTCGCTGGAATGCCTCGATCAGGAGGCATCCAGCGACACCAAACACTTACCTTTCGATGGGCTGTGACCGCTCCGGAGAGCGGTCACAGCCGCAGCTGCCGATGATCTTCGCCATCAAGCAAGATGGCCGCTGCCCTGTAACAGGAACCAACAAATTTTAAAAGTTCGCTAGATGGTCCAGACCATCTAGAGAACTTTGGCTCCACTTGCAGGTTGAATACAGGTACTGCATTCACCATGCAAGTCAATGGAACCCAGCTTTCTAATCACAGTGTGATTAGTAAAAATAAATTAAAAAATAAAATAAAATTAATAATAATTAGAAAAAAAATAGTAAAAAACTAGTAAAATGTAAAAATCATTTCCCACTGATGTCACTATCAGGGGAACCTCCAAGTTGAAAAAAAATGTTAACATTTTTTTTTTTTAAAAGACAAAAAAAATATATATATATATAAAAAATATATTTTTGTGAGCAAGTCCTAAAATTAGCATATTAGCTTAAAACAATTCTCGCATGGAAAGAGTTAAAATACTGGCATATTAAATGCCCGTGGGGTGTCTACTTTTAAAAAAGGTATGATTTGATGGGGTAAATTGAATTGGCCAGGTTCAACAACGTCCCAATTAACACCGGGGGAAGGATGGCCACACACCTAATTTCCAATTAGAAAAATGCACACGTACCAAATGTGGCCTTTTAGTTCCCACAAAAATGACACACCCATGCATGTGGGATATCACTGCACTCAGGAGATGTTGCTGAACACATTATGGGGTGTCGTGTGACAGCGGCATATACCAGGAGCTGTAAATTCATACATAAAGTAGGTGTGTGTGGGAAAAATACACACAAAAATACTACTGCAAACTTTGAAAACATGCTGGTGGTAAAATGTGTGCATGCAAAGAGTTAAAATACCAGCATTTAAAATACCCTGTGGTGTCTAGTTTTGAAAAATATATGGTTTTGTTGGGCACACTGAAATGGCCCGGCTCAAAGATGTACCAAATAGGGCATGGGCAGTGGATCCCCAAATGCCAAAGTTCAACATTGAAAAATGCGCATGCCCCAAATGTGGCCCTTTTGCCCCCAAACGGCCAGGCAAAATCATTCATGTGAGGTATCGCTGTACTCAGGAGATGTTGCTGAACACATATTGGGGTGTTTTGTGATAGTGACATATACGAGAACTTTTTAATTCATACCTGAAGTAAAATGTGTGTGGAAAACCAAATGCAAAAAAATGACTACCACAAAGTTTGGCAAAGACTGGTGGTAGATATGGTGCATGGAAAGAGTTAAAATACTAGCATTTGAAATACCCTGGGGTGTCTAGTTTTCAAAAATATATGGGTTTATTGGGCACACTGAAATGGCCCGACTCAAAGATGTACCAAATAGGGCATAGGCAGTGGATCCCCAAATGCCAAAGTTCAACATTGAAAAATGCGCATGCCCCAAATGTGGCCCTTTTGCCCCCAAACAGCCAGGCAAAATCATTCATGTGAGGTATCGCTGTACTCAGGAGATGTTGCTGAACACATATTGGGGTGTTTTGTGATAGCGACATAAACGAGAACCTTTTAATTCATACCTGAAGTAAAATGTGTGTGAAAAAACAAATGCAAAAAAATGGCTACCACAAAGTTTGACAAAAACTGGTGGTAGATATAGTGCATGGAAATAGTTAAAATACTAGCATTTGGAATACCCTGGGCTGTCTAGTTTTCAAAAATATATGATTTGATGGGGTAAATTGCATTGGCCGGGTTCAAAGATACCCGAAATGGCACTTGGGGGGAATTACCAGATTTGGAAAAAATGGCTTTGAAATAGCAAAACGCTACTTGTACTTATTGCCCCATAATGGGTAGAAAAAAGCAAAAAAACATAAAAACATTGGGTATTTCTAAACTCAGGACAAATAGTAGAATCCATTTAGCAGGTTTTTTCATTACCTTTTATAGATGAGTAAAAGATTTTTCAACTAAAAGTTAGAAACAGTAATTTTTTTCTAAATTTTTCACCATATTTTATACTTTTTTTAGTAGTAAATAATATGATACAATCAAAACAATGTCATCTAAAGAAAGCCCTTCTTGTCCTGAAAAAAATATCTAATGTGTGTGGGTTCAGTAAACGGGAAAGAAGAAAATTACAGCTAAACACAAGCAGCGCAGAAATGTTAAAAAGGCCATTGTCACGAAGGGTACAAAAAGTAAAATCAGCCTTTGTCACGAAGGGGTTAATTATGGTTTTTCTTTAAGTATTATTGTATCTTACATCGTAACATCGAGATGAATGAGGAGCTGAGAGACCATTAGTAAGCAATGCTTTAGGCCTATTAAACGTACTCGAGCCAAGGATTTTTTTATTGCGGTATGAATGCTCATAAACGAGGTTTTACTCGTTATCGCGTTATAGGTGTGTGTTCCATGTAATGGGACGAGGGATGGGACAGGCATCAGTCCTTTGGGGTGGGGTGGCACCCCCTTCACTTTGCACCGACGCTAGCTTTCATCATGAATTACGACGACACGTGAACGCACTGAAAGGTTCACCTTTGCGCTCGGTGTAACCTGCCCGGTTAATCTGTTTTTTTTTTAGCTGTTTTGAAATGGTTTCAGCTCCTGAAGTTCAGCCAATTCTCCACAGCGTGGACTCTCGGCCTTGCCTCGTCACACAGGGAGGAGTCCCTCCCTGAAACGGCCCCAAGCCGTCGCGTCCCCGTTCACCCGCGCGCCTGTTCTTACGTGCACACTCCTGAGGCAAAGCAAAGAGAACGCTTCGCGCGCCCCGACCAACCAATCGCAGCCACGCGTGACTTCGTACCCTTACCGTTTCAACCAATCGCTTAGCGCACCGCCTTCCTCGCTGATTGGTCACCGCCGCAGCTACTCGCAACCAATGTGAGAACTGCTTGACGGAAAGCGAAGCGATCCCTTACCTAGCGTCAGGAAGTGGCATCGCTTCCTTTAGTTGCTGTGCGTCTGCGAGAAGGATCGAAGTAACAGCGCTCTGGCAGTATGGCTGACAAGGACCAGAAAGACGTCGTGTACTACACTTTAGATGAAATACAGAAGCACAACCACAGCAAAAGCACCTGGATTATCATCCACAACAAGGTGTATGATGTCACAAAATTCTTGGAAGAGGTATGTATGATCCGGCTTGTTACTGGTGAAGGGGACAGCTAATATAGTGCAAAGGTCTTACATAAAAAGACATTAAAATGACAGTGTTTAATTCGGCCCCACTACTATGATAGTTCTCATGTGGTATTTTTATCATTACATCAGTTATTCTGCGACCAAGTGCTTGGAGGAGTTGCCATGGAAACTAATCTGATGCTCCAGATGATTAGGCCACATTTGACACTTTTGGTCATGTTTCTTGAAAATTAGTAAGATAGCACTATACAGTATAGCAGAAAATGGGTTTATCGTGGTGAAAAGCCTCCGACAACACCATAGAAATTAGGGGATAAGGTGGCCCTACACCTCGCCATGCTCCCGTAAAGCGGTGTCCGCAACCACAGCATAGGCAAAAAATTCGAAACGATATGGCACAAAAAAATCCAACTCTAAAAACAAGTAGGTGCAAAGGTGTACCTATAGTTAAAATAGAAATATAAAATCAATCACAAGTAGTCAAACAAAACCTCAATCAAATACCAGCCCCAAATAAGAAAGTTATTTATATCCGTTCTATTGGGTAACCTTCACCAAATACATTACATTAGTGAAAAAAGGTTATCAACAGTTAATATATCCCAATAAAGTAGATATCTCCATAAAGCAGATTTGACAAAAGGTAAGTGCAATAGTGAAAAGCAATAACATTCAAACTAGAAACCAAAATACAAATTGGTAGATATCTGTCACTTAAATCGAAGCGTCCAATCCCTCGATAGTCCTGACGGTTTAGCAAAGGTCCTTATCGGACCTGCTCTGCTGAAGGCACACAAACATCAATTGGTCTCGAATTGATGGCCGCCTCTGGACCACACACATCAATCGGTCTGGAATTGATTCTGGTTTTTGGACCACAAACATCAATCTGTCTAGAATTGATTCCCGCTTTTGCACCACCAAAAATCAGCTTAGAGTTGACAGGCTAAGCCCACTGTTACATTCGGTACAAATGTCCCTGTATTCAAACTTTCTTACTAGTTCTCATAGCAAACCTGCTGAGATCCAACTGTCACCAGTAGTGGGTCTCTGTTTATTCTGCGAAAGAGTTCAAGAAACCCGACAGCGCCTATAGTGCCACCTGCATGCTATGTCTTTTATACAAAGCCAACAGTTTATTTGGTACTTTATACAATGCAGGGTGTGTCAAAGAAATAGTACACAATGTATAGAGGGTCCTGCTCTGAGTAGACCCTCGAGGGAGTACATTAAGGAGAAACAAAGTATAAAAGAGAAGGGGTTAAATAACTAATGGCGTAGTGTAAGCTAAGTATTGGAAAACAGGTGAAAGGATAAACACTTGGCTTCATTAAAGAGGTGAAAAATGGCAAGTATTATTTAAAATATGGGGTATGCATTAAAAAAATGAACGTGGCTCTTCAAAATTCTGGTTCTCTGTGCATATAAGTGTGATAGACACATCCTGGTGACATTCCCGCACAGACCAAAGGTCAAGAGCATGCATAACGTAGATTAACATATTATTCCAATAGTCCATGTCTCAATCTCAAGTGAGTACATTTTTTTTCTAGTTAATGATTTTTTTGTACACTGGAGAAGTTTCTTTGAAAATGCTCAAACAATTACTTGTATGTATAAATATAGAGCAATTGTGTAAAGGTGTATTTTTATTTAACGTAACTCAGCGCTTTACTTGATTTGGGACTCCAATCTTACTGGGGAATTGCTTAAACTAAACAAAGGCCCAACGCAAAATCACCTAAAATATAAAGTTCCATTGTTAGAGTGCCGTGTCTCCTTCAGCTGTGCTAAATAAATGAATGAAATACAAAGCCTCCGAAAGAGAAAGCAGAAAGTCTTCCCAAAGAGGTCAGCCCTTCCTAAAGGAAATGCTGGTGGAAATCCCAGGCATCAGGTTGATCTGGTTCTTAGACTTGGAACTGCTTTCTATACTGGTAGATACTTTGTGGAGTTGAGATCAGGACTTAGGCTGGGCCACTATGGGATACAACACTGTTGGTTCTTGAGCTACTCCAAAAGCACAATACATCTGAAAGTTGCATTTTCTCCCGAGATGAGGCGAATCCTGTTGCAGTATTTCCCTGTATCTTGTTTGACCAATTATTCCATTAATTTTAACAAGATACCCAGTTCTTGTTGATGGGAGGCTTCCCTTCAGCGTGACACTGCCACCACTATACCTCACTGTAGTTATTACGTGTGTGTTAGAGCTTTATGGCCAAACTCAAAGCTTTTTCTCACATTACCTTGGGGAGGCCGTGTATATCAATTTACTGCATAATCTTAACATGGCAGAATAGTTTACATATTGCATAGGACAATGCAATCTGTTAATATAATGTATAATTTTTTGGCTCAGTCACTTTAAGGACGGGTCTTTCTTGCTTGTCCGCTTCAACTGTATTCACTTGTGCTTTTATTTATTTGGGTTTAGCTGGGTATTAACTGTGCCTTGCTATGACTTTTGTCTGTATGGAAAAGTCCTTTACTTTTTAGTTATCAGTCACTGGCATTTCAGGTTGTTTATTTCTTGATTTCTTTGCGAGATCTCCTGGCAGAAGCTTCACATCTGCTTTGCATTTGGTTTCACAGTAAATTGCATTTGGCTTAGACAAAGTTTGTTTTTTTGTTTTTTTTTTTCTTCTCCTTGTATGGGTCATATCATGTTAGAAGTTGAAGCTAGGAAAGTGATCCATGAATAAAGGCAGGTAGGCAACTTGATGTCACACCCAACTAGAACAAACATATACAGTCAGTTTAGTTTAATCCGTGATTGGCATTCAGCCTTTTGAATTGATGCCATACTAATTTTCATTATTTATATATGCATTATACGTGTGTATATATATATTTTCACAGCTAACGGTGCTTCTCCACAGATTAAAACATTTTATTCTGAGTTCTTTAGGTCCAACAAGGGAAATTACACATAGCTACCCTTTTTATATTTACCTTAATTGTGTGAAAAAATATTTACATCACTCTAGGTTCATTTTTTTGCGTTCATAAGCAACATGGGTGATCCTGATCCTGTATTTAATTGGAATAGCTGTGCAATATAGGGTAAATAGGGTATTATATGTTGTGGGCTTTATACCAAGATTGCTACCTCGCCTGTATGAATTCCGTTTAAAGTTTTTAGACCCTTCTAATCTCACGTAAGGCCATGGGTTGCTTCAGTTTATGATTGATAGTACTCTGTAAACAAGGTTAAGTCTGTACAGAGGTAAGCAGTGGAAGTCTAGTCAGAGGCCAAACCAGTTCATGCTCTTAGAATTCATTCAGGTTGCTAGATCTGGTTACTATGCAGGGGTGCAGTACAAGTAGCCAATGCTAACCTACCCGCCAATCACCACCTAGTGAACCTTCTTGCCATAAACTTTCTATACTGTCGCCGCCTTGCATGGCCTTGTGCCTCAAATAGCAGCATCTAAACCATTGCCGCTTTATTTCTGTAAGACAAAAACATTTTACTATTTTCTTAATAAAACAATCATTGTGAAATATTTATTGGGCCATTGGTTTGCAGTTTATCTTATAACCCATTTCTACTGCACGCCATTATCAGAATACTCAAGTGCATCTCTTCACACTTCAGCTTATATTACAGCTGGCTTTAGAAGGACACTCCAGCCATTATATGTACTTTAATTTATGATAGCTGTGAAATCCATAAAACTTGTTGAAACATTCGTGATGTTCCATGCTGTCATAAGAAAAGTGGCACACAGCCAGGTTGCTGACAGACTGGTAATTGTTTTTTTTAATCTGTCCAAAATAAATGGTCTGTTCATACGGCCAGCATACAACATCACCTCGGCTGAGCACTGAAACAGACCTCATGCTCCAACCACAGGAAATAAGAAAGGGATAGGTAGTAAGAAATTGAAGAGAGAGAAAGAAGGGGAAGATAATGAGAAAAAGGGGAGACGGAGAGAGAGACTGGCAGCATCAGCATATGGGTTCCATCTGGGACGCTACCAAACACCTTGCACCCATCCTGTATTATCTAAATATATTTATTTATACGCATTTAGACGAAACAGGATGTGTGCAAGGTGTTTAATTGAAATGTATATACATATATAAGTAAACCGGATGTGTGCAAGGTGTTTATTTTCTCAGGTGGAACTCATTTGTTGCTGCCGCTGCCCTTGTCTTCCTTAGGTTATGAGAAAAGAAGAGTTAATATATAATGCAGATTAATGCAAACTGCTGCATTTATCCACTAACAGAATAATATATATATATATATATATATATATATATATATATATATATATATATATATATATATAGGCAAAATTAACTGTCTGCCAGGCCATGTGAGTATATATGTAGGCGAGTGTGAGTATATACTCTTAACGCTGCACTACTACACTAGGCACCGCCATGCAGTGTTGGCACTTTAGGGCCTGCAACTTGGTTTTATGCAGAAAATTGGCCACTCAGTTCGCTATCACTGTCCTATCGCAACCTATTCAGACAAACATGCCTTCACCCCGGGTAGTAGTTGAGGGGTTGGAAAAGAGGGCAAAGACATATGGGGGATTCTGCAGAATCCCCCCGTTAGCCATGGGGACACTGCTTTATTTATTAAGGGAGCTCTCCACTGTCACGTGCATGTAATGGCTGGAGAGACCCTTTAAAAACAAGGATGGCCCTAAAAAATAATACATTTCTAACATGGAATGATGTAATTAATGTTCAATTTTACATTTCCTGGCATGTTGCCAAGCTACGTTTTATTTGTAGGATGATATATTTAAAGGTAAGTGCCGCAAATGTTTGTTGTAAACCCGGTAAAGATAAAGAGTGTTGTGCAAAGGCCACTGGATCACGGTCACACGGAATGGAAACCAGACCCTCCCGGTGTGAAACCTAAACGTATTAATTAACATTCTGAATGAATTATATAACTTACCAGAACCGTCTGAAATTGCACCAGGAGTTAGTTTCTTTTGTGCAAGAAATGTTGTCTTTGTCATTTTATTGCAATGCAATATTTTATATAGGTTTTCCATAAGTCGCTCTTGCCTCTGAATCACTTTTCCCATGGTTAGTAGTTTATACCCTCCCTTTGTAAGAATTTAGTAATCACCCTAAAAGGCTTCTGGGTTGGGATCCTAGATAGATGGCTGCCTCCTATCCACATGGGAGGAGTGCGATGAGGGACCGGTTCCCAGTGCATGGTAACCTGTCCTACCAGACTGACCAGGTTCATCTGCTGAAGCCAACATGGACTTCAAGCAGATTTCTGGCAAATGGGCTTTAAAAATACTTTACTAGTGCTTTTGGTATAGCCATGGTAATATGTTAAATAGCATTGAGAATATTCTTTTCCGCTTACCCTATTGTGTTTGGAACATTATCAGAATACTCAAGTGCATCTCTTTACACTTCAGCTTATATTACAGCTGGCTTTAGAAGGACACTCCAGCCATTATATGTACTTTAATTTATGATAGCTGTAAAATCCCTAAAACTTGTTGAAACATTCATGATGTTCCATGCTGTCATGAGCAAAGTGGCCCAGGAACGTCATGAAGTAAGTAGTGGTGTGCCCTTCGGTGCGGGGTCGGCCTCACACCCGATCCAGTCTAGGGGAGCCACCATTAACTCTCCTAGTGCCCTGAAGTCTTGCCTGATCAGTGAACGCGATTCTCCATTCGTGTGTAGTGAGAAACCGATCAGCAGCCTCAGTAAGCAGCAGGCTGGATCGCGGTGAGTGCAGTTTCCGATACAGACCCTGCCTTGCACCGGGAACCGTCATTCATGTTCCCCACGTCAGAAGTCTCATGCAATCTTTTTTTTTTTTTTTGTCGAATGAATGAATGCCTTGCGTTCTCATTGAACTCGATGCTCCATTCGTGTATAGCGAGTGCTGCTAATTGATCGCTGACCGATCAAGAGCCTCAGTTTATTTTTTTCAATTTATAAAGTAAAAATGAAGTCTGCCGATTTCCAGCTGATTTATAGTTAGATCATCAGGGTGGCACACTGAAAAACTGCCTGATCCCTACGATCATGCAGGGAATCCAACATTATGGCACAGCCAGCTAACCCCCTCCCCCACCTGCAAATCGGTTAAGAAAATCACAAAACACACATATTAAAAGTAATAAATACCCCACGCCCACATTTTATAAACATTTTTATTTAGGCTGTGCTTTTGTGGATTATGTCTCCCATCACCCTCAACCAAGCTAAAAATAAAGGTGATGGGAGTTGTGGCCCACAAAATGGAGTGCCTGAAAAGCGACAGGCTGGCATACTTGTGAAAATGTGTTAGCATAGTGTGTTATTTGTTAATCCGTTATCTTCTGTGTACCTGCCTTTCCCTATTCTTTTGTGCTGTCGCGCAGTAACATGAGCGGGTCATGTCGCGTACCCTGTAGATTCAAAAAAATATTCAAAAGTGGGATGTTTCTGTGATCTGCTGCTAAATACATGTTGTGGGTTTTTCTGGAGATGCATGTACTCTGTGCAAACAATCCTAACAAAGAAGTTTGAAAAAAAGCAAGGAAATTGAATGTTACATGATGTCCCGGCGAACGCTGCCAACAGGGGACTACTGAGACCCCCGTGTGCTTGCACAGCAAATCGGTGGGGCTAAGCGTTGAACCATGTAGGGAGCCCCACAGATTTCTTGAGCACTGTGATCCCGACCAACTGTGACATTGTGTCGAACAAGGTGGGCTGCCATCTCTCGGAGAAGGGAATTTACCTGCCCGGCTGACAACAGAGGGAACTCGAATGACTAGCGGAAAACTGCTGCTTCACCCATGTTATAACTTCCAGAAGTTTAGACATGTACAGCTTCTATCCCCAATAAATACATCGTGGATAAAGTAGTAAATCCCCTTTTAAATTCCTTTGCTGGTGGCCTCGGTGTGTGGCCCTTCTGACCCTTGCTCTGTGTGCTTTGCCGCAGCGCATTTATCTCTGCCGTTCAAGGATAAAGCTCGGTGTGTAACACAGCCTCTTCTTGGTACCGTACCAGTGATTTTCTGCAGAGTCATGCCGTTTGGCACTTACTCATAAAACAAAGTTGCATTACTTCTTCCCCCCCCCCCCCCCCCAGCATATGTCAAATACGTCAAATACAAAATCCTGGAGAAATGCTTCTTAAAGTGACCGAGATGGATTTTTGAACCAGCGATTCTAATAAAAAATTAAATTTGATACCGCGGTGCAATTTTTTACTTTGACTACAACCAAACAAAGCATATAATATAAAATCATTTAAAAAACCTCCCGACCCGTGGAAAGTGTGTGAGGCATGGATAAACTGTATATTTTGGGATAATGCATAATTCATATTACAGCGTCATTTTCCTATTAAATCAAATATAATGATGAAATCTGGTTATAGTGTTACCTGTGCGCAAATGTCAGATTGCCCTACGTTCAAGCAAAATGTATATAAAAAAAACAAACAAATCAGCCGTAAAATAAAGTGTAAATATTTTCATGCAAGTCACCCCGTGGGGAGAAGCAGCCAAGCCAGATCTATTTTCCATTTATTTTTTTGTTTTATTTAATCCGCGTTTTGTATTGTTAAATGTGTGCTGAACATATTGTTACTGGATTATGTGCTGGATTAAATATCTCATTATACTATGCAAGGCGGGAATCTCTTTACAGAAGAACAAATATTCCAGGTAACGCAATATGCAGACAGTCAAGGCAGATCTCTCGTAAATCGTATTTTATGAGGCTGATCTATGGACATGTGCACATGCTAACCGCTCTCAGCCGCTGAGCATACACTCCGATCCACTGCCCGCCACCAGCCAACTGCTCTCAGCCGCTGAGCATACACTCCGATCCACTGCCCGCCACCAGCTAACCGCTCTTAGCCGCTGAGCATACACTTCAATCCACTGCCCGCCACCAGCCAACCGCTCTCAGCCGCTGAGCATACACTTCAATCCACTGCCCACCACCAGCCAGCCGCTCTCAGCCGCTGAGCATACACTTCAATCCACTGCCCGCCACCACCTAACCGCTCTCAGCCGCTGAGCATACACTTCAATCCACTGCCCACCACCAGCCAACCGCTCTCAGCCGCTGAGCATACACTTCAATCCACTGCCCGCCACCAGCCAGCCGCTCTCAGCCGCTGAGCATACACTTCAATCCACTGCCCGCCACCACCTAACCGCTCTCAGCCGCTGAGCATACACTTCAATCCACTGCCCACCACCAGCCAACCGCTCTCAGCCGCTGAGCATACACTCCAATCCATTGCCCGCCACCAGCCAACCGCTCTCAGCCGCTGAGCACACACTCCAATCCACTGCCCGCCACCAGCCAGAGTGATGTACACAATATTCAAGTGACATGAATAAATGAGTCTCTCTCTCATCCTCTTCTCGTTTTGTAAGATGTAATAGTGGGTGGCCGGAGGGTAACTTTTTACTAATGGGCTAAACACAAGGTGTTTTTGTTCTAAACTTCGCTCTTTTTTTATTTATTTTTTTGGGAAGCAACATAAAATAGCAGAGAAAGGCCACGCAATAAACACTTTAGGACAAACAAGTAGTTGCTTAAAAAAAAAAATTTATAGGTGCTCCAGAATAATTTGATAACATTTCTAACATTTTAGGAGCCTTGTTGGCTATATATATATACCGTATTTGCTCGATTATAAGACGAGGTTTTTTTCAGAGCAAATGCTCTGAAAAATACCCCTCGTCTTCTAATCGGGATCGTTTTATAATCAGACCTCAAATAGAGGTCTGACTAAGATCCAGATCCCCCGCACCGCTGCAGGGGACCCTGGATCCTTATGTCTCCCCTCCCCCCCCACACACACTTACTGGTGCTTCCAATTTCCTGCTGTATACCGGGGCAGCGGGTTGACGTCCACGCGATCCGCGTAGACAACTTACGCTGCAGCCGGAAGGAGGTGTGGCTAGCAGCGAGGGTTGTCTGCGTCCATCGCGCAGACCTTCCCCGACTGTCAGAGATCAGAGTTCCCCGCATCAACCCCCGCTGCTAGCCACACCTCCTTCCGGCTGCAGCGGGAGACAGAAGGAAGACTGCTGCCCCGGTATACAGCAGGAAATTTGAAGCCCCGGTAAGTGTGTGTGTGTGTGGGGGGGGAGTGTTAAATAGGGGCATAGGGCATTTCTGGAGGCAGAGTGCTCTATGAAATGCCTTTTAACCCCCTGAACGCCACTCTGCCTCCTGAAATGCCTTATACCTCCCTATATGCCACTCTGCCCCATAATATGCCTTTTAACCCCCTAAATGCCAGAGTGGCATATAGGGGTATAAGGCATTACTGGAGGCAGAGTGGCACATAGGGGGTTAAAAGGCATATCATGGGGCACAGAGGCATATAGAGGGTTAAAAGGCATATCATGGGCCACAGTGCCATATTGGAGTGGCAAGCCTGGGGGCAGATGTGCATAACTGGGGGGCAGGTTGGAAAATAAAACAAAAATATTTTTCTCAATCATAGCTTTTATTAAAAAATGTAATAGTTTACATGAATTAACATTTACTGGTAAAACTTTTTTCCTATAGGGTCGTTTTATATTCAGGCTTTTTCTTTTTTCCTAAATTAATATTCAGATTTTGGGGGGTCGTCTTATAATCGAGCAAATACGGTATATAATATATATCTTATATGTGTGTGTTTTAAAATGTATATACACCAACTGTTCACTTACAGTGCATTTCAGTGTTTTTTTTGTTTAGTTTTTTTTAAATCGTGCTAAAACGCACCGTTCCACCCACTCCATTCCCCGTACTACAAACTGTCCAAACACATCCCGGAAATAATTAATCGCACAGAAAGATTAGCATTACAGATCTCCTAAGGCTTATTTGCGTAATGTGCTATAGAATTCAGAGGTCACAGGCGGTTTGTAGTTTAATCTCACTCTCTACTTTACGCTTGGAACCTCTGCTGTGAGAATAGCTTGGATGGCCCTGTCCAATGGATGTTTTAATCGGCTAGATCACCCTGCTAATTGAACTATACGTTATGTTGAGATGGGTCACTACAGTGACTCTTTAATGCACGGTGAATTCGAGGAGTCGAACCACATTTAATGTATCTGTTATCTGGGTGAAGGGTTATGATGATGAATAGTGATTTCAACTTGTTGAATTTATTTATAATAATATCTTTTACAGAGTCCCACAAGTTCTATATTCTAATTTTCTTATTTTTTTTTCCTTTCTTAGCATCCTGGTGGGGAGGAAGTCCTACGGGAACAAGCAGGAGGCGATGCAACAGAGTCCTTTGAAGACATTGGTCACTCTACGGATGCTAGGAACATGTCCAAAGATTTCATTATAGGAGAACTTCACCCAGTGAGTAGATTTTATATAATACAGATATATCCCTCAGATACATTGAATTTACTTGGACAATACCTTAAAACTGATTGAGTCAAAAGACGCCACAATGTGATAAGGAAGGTACGGCCTTGGATGCTTACACGACAAACGCAGATTTTTTGGTTCTCCTCACGTTGTAAGATACTTAATTAGAATGACTTATTATGGTGGTTCCCATGACGACCACCAATACAATAGTTTTTATTTTTGTTGGTTTTATTATTATTTTAATTAGATTAAAAATAGTCCATAGAGTTTTTAACATTTGCAAGCACAAAACACCCTAAATGACATCTCATGATTAAAAAAAACAAAAACTTTGGAACCCAAAAGATAGTTATTCAGTAAGCTGGATCTGTGTTCAACTTTGTAGAAATTGTTACACCCGTCAACACTCATAGTTTAAGGCGTTCAACATTTTTTCTTACGGTTTAGGTAAGCCTGCTACGTGCCCTTTTGTGTTTGCAAATTATTCATGTTAAATTAACCCCTTCGCGACCTTTGCCGGTTCAGGACCGTCATGACAAGAAGGTCACTAAATGACCTTTGACGGTCCTGAACCGTCAAAAAATTATATAAGCTTAGAAAGTGATCAACGATCGCTTAAAACGGCGTTACTGTAATGCCTCGATGTCGAGGCATTCAGTAACGCCGAGATCGGCATCGGGGGCCATGTCTGGCCCCTTCCCGGGGCGTCAACAGCCGCCATACATTGTATGGCGGCGGACGCCCGTTTTAAAAGATCAGGAGGCATCCAGCGACACCAAACACTTACCTTTGGATGGGCTGTGACCGCTCCAGAGAGAGGTCACAGCCGCAGCTGCCGGTGATCTTTGCCATCAGCAAGATGGCGGCGGCCCGGGAAAAAAAACAATAAAGAAGAAAGAGTTCGCTAGACGGTCTCCAGACCCTCTAGAGAACTCTGGCTCCACTTGCAGGTTGAATACAGGTACTGCATTCAACCAAGCAAGTCAATGGAACCCAGCTTTCTAATCACTATGTGATTAGTAAAATATAAAAAAAAAATAAAAAAATGAAAAATGGAAAAAAAAAAAAAAATGTGCTAACATTTAAAAATAATTATGCAGTGATGTCACTTGATGAACCATCCAGTACCAGCAAAATGTGTAAAAAAAAAAATATAAAAAAAAGTATAAAAAAAATAAAATAAAAAAATAAAGTTTATTATTTTGAGCAAGTGCTAAAATTTCTCAAAAATCTCAACAAAGAGTTAAAATAAAAGCACTTCAAATACCCAAGGGGTGTCTAATATATAAAAAAAATGGCTGATGGGGTAAATTGGAGTGGCCGAGCTCAAAGATAGGGCATAGGTACAGACTGACCAAAATGGAGAAAAAAAGTGCACTTCCCAAATGTGGCATTTTAAATCTCAAACAACCCGACAAACCCATGCATGTCGGGTATCACTGCACTCAGGAGATGTTCCTGAACACACATTGGGGTGTTGTTTGACAGTGACATATACCAGAACCTGTATATCTATAACTAAAGTACAATTTTTCAAAAATATATGGTTTGAATGGGTTAAATTGAGTTAACCCACTTCAAAGATATTCCAAAGAGGAGATGGAGGCAGAATGACCAAATGACCACCTGGATTACGCATGCCCCAAAAGTAGCCTTTTACCAGCCAAACAATCTGACAAACCCATGCATGTGGGGTATCGCTGTACTCAGGAGATGTTCCTGAACACATATTGGGGGGTTGTTTGACAGTGACATATACCAGGACCTGCATATCTATAACTAAAGTACAATTTGTGTGAAAAAAAAATTAAAAAAATTACTATTACAAAGTTTGACAAAGTGTGGTTCTATAATTGGTGCATGGAAAGGGTTAAAATAACAGCATTTGGAATACCCTGGGGTGTCTAGTTTTCAAAAATACATGGTTTGAATGGGTTAAGTTGAGTTAACCGGCTTCAAAGATGTTCCAAAGAGGAGATGGAGGCAGAATGACCAGATTTGTTAAAAAAGATTTGGAAATCATAAAACGCTGCTTGTACTTATCGCCCTATAACTTACAAAAAACAGCAAAAAAACATAAAAACATTGGGTATTTCTAAACTCAGGACAAGTAGTAGAATCTATTTAGCTAGTTTTTTTACTTGCTTTTTTAGGTGAGTAAAAGATTTTTCAAATAAAAGTCATAAAATGTGTTTTTTTTTCAATTTTTCACCATGTTTTTTTATTTTTTTTTATAGTAAATAAGATACGATCAAAATAATGGTATCTGAAGAAAGCCCATCTTGTCCTGAAAAAAACAATATATAACTTATGTGGGTACACTAAATGGGTGAGGAGAAAATTACAGCTGAACACAAGCACCACAAAAGTGTCAAAACAGCCTCGGTCCCACAGGGTACAAAACGAAAAATGAGCCCGGTCCTTAAGGTGTTAATCTAGCAACATGACTATGGTCTATTAGATCAGATAGGTCTCTCTTTTATTTATAGAACATAAAAAGAAGTATCTTTGGGCTATGTTAGTGTTTTGTATGTTTGACATTTTTTTTAGCATTTCCTTTTCTCCGCAACTGCTGCAAATAATATTTCTTATTTATTTTAAAAATATGTTTTGTGTTCATGTGGGAATTAATAATGACTTGTTTATTGTTTTAAGGCACTTCGATTGCAGAAATACACTTTAACAAAGAATAGCATTAGATTATTTTGTCATATGAAGTTAAGATGTGTTTAAAATATTTTTTGTTTTATTTTAGGATGATCGATCAAAAATTCAGAAACCAGCGGTGAGTTTACTTTCATTCTTAGTCTTTATTTTTTTGGATGCTTTCATTTTTTTTTTATTTTTTTCCGTACTATAGGTTCCAAACAGTAGAAATACAAATAATTGAAATTCTTATCCACACTTGTGTAACTTTGTAATTCATAAGTGCATATTGTTTTGCAGGACACTTTCATTACTACTACAGAGTCTGATTCCAGGTCAGTAGTGATCGTATTTGTCTGAAAGAGCTTATGTGGCTCCTTAGTAACCTCTGAGTTTGCTATTGAAATCGGTCTTGGTGGATTACGTGTAGAGCATGAAGTACAGCTTGGAGAAACTGTAAAATTGTACCTTATGAAAGTTGTATTTAGGCAATTTGCCAGGTATTGGTGTGTGTTTTGTTTTAGTTGACAGCAAGCATCACAAGCTTTGTATGACATAATGTCATGTATGACATGCATTGAGTCTTTGACAATATCATATGTAAGGAAAGCTTGATCTCAGATTAGACTTAATCTTCATATTGAGCATGTAAATGTGCTTAAAATGCATTGTGTACTCTTGTATTGATTGATTATTTATGTTGTAGTTGGTGGAGCAATTGGATTATACCAGGGCTGTCGGCCATCATTGTTGCCTTGATGTACCGCTTCTATATGGCTGAAGAGTAAATGCAGCATACATGAACCATAGAAGAAACCATAAAACTCTGGACCAGAAAGTATGATCATAATTTTACGATGGCATAATCAATTTAACACATCGAGTATGTTTCAGGGCCACTGAATTGTGTTGCACGTATTGTCTTCTCATGCCTCCTGTAAGCTCCTAAAATGAAATGTTATTGACCGCATGCATATTAATTCCTCGCTTTGACTTTACAAAAAACTCAATAGAGTAGAGGTGGGCAAGCCAGCATGTAGATCATCAAGCTATGTGCAGGCTAAGCTGGGCTTGCCACAATGTATGGAGAGTCCAAAATACTAATGAAGTGGCCTTTGTTCCAGCTTTGTCTCGCACACCTCTATTCTTGAGAGCCCAGTTTAAGGAAGAAATTGGGCTCAAGACCAACTCCAGTCAACCTTTTCAACGTGTTTTGAGATGTTGGTAATGTCATTAGCCTGCAGTTTGATATCTTATTTAGATATTTAATTACATGTCTGATAAATCACATACTTGTGGATTGTTCCGTGGCATCGGCCATTGAATGTAATGTGTTGATGGATTACAGATCCTCCACAAACATCTTGTGGAAAAAAATGAAATACGTTAACCTCAAACAGACCTGCCAGTGGTACATGGACACCACAAATACTGTGAATAAATAATGTGACATCTTGACCTGTTGACAAGATCCGTCTTGAGTAATGATTTGCTGCATAAAAATAACCTGTCCTCTAATAATGTTACTCATGCTCTGTATTATGAAGATGTTTGTAGAATGGAAACTCCTCAATATGATTTTTCTATTAATTGCCATTTTATTTTGTGTTTTCTAGTACACCTAAATATCAACAATTGTATTTTAATTGTACATGTTGGGTCTGCTTTCACATTATGATATCGGTGCTGAGAAGTAAAAGGTGTTTGTAATGGCATTTTAATTGTTGTATCTGTGTGTTTAAGCACTGCTTGCAACATGCAAGCACTTCATCCAACGCTTGTTTTTCCCCTTATTTTCATCACTGCAAGTTAAAACACTAAAGAGGATTAAATAAGAATTGTTGTTCTGTGCCCAATAAAATGTAAATATATGCAGGAAACAAAAACTTTGCACACCCCAAAACAGATCCATGCTTGCATGCGCAGGATTCTTTGTGAGTTAAGCACCTGTCTTTAAAGTAGCCTTACACCAAACTAAACAAGCCATGCTATGCCTTACAAAGCGGATTGTATGTGCCAATGTGGTGATCTGATTTAAGTGATTTTGCAGTAATTTTAAAATTCTCTGGACTTTTCATGTATCTTCATGCTCAGTTGAAACTCAAATCAGGATCTTTATGGATTTTAGCTCTTTTACTTTTTGTAAAAGAAGAGGGGCTACATGAAATTATCCTATTTAGCTTGCTGTGCCGAATATTTCTATTGGTCTTAATAAAGAGCTAACATTTTTATATCTCAGCAACGTTTTCCTTGGAAATATCTTGGTTTTTCTTTTCACGCAAGCAATGTGCTCACTGTGGCGGATCCTATTCTGAGTCGTCCTTTGCATCACTGTCGGGTAGATCTCCAGCTGCTCTGATACTATAGCTTCCATGATGCCTAGCCAGCCTTAGGCCACAAGTCCCACACTGCTCAGCCAGCATTATAAAAATTATAAGCACCATATAATCATTCTAATTTAGGAACTGGAGGCGGTACATGTTGTTGTCCGTCACACATAGAGGAACATAATTTTTTTTGTTTGTATTGCTAAAATTAGATTCAAAATATGTTTGTTTGTTTTTTCACCTAAGAACACTTATTTATTCTATTATTTCTAGACGTCTGCCTATTTCTTAGCCCGGTCTAGTAAACACTCTAGCTCCTTATACTGCTTGTTATAAACTATATTATCCGGATGGACTTCAATGACAAAAGTCTATGGACCTCATTATCATTGGAATGAAGAATCAGCTGGAATTGTCACATGACTGGCAGCCTCCAAATCTACAGACAAGGAAGATTATTGCAGCAAAATATCTGAAAACAGGGGAGGGTTTATCAATGCTAACCTACATTACTGGATGCAGCCTTATTTTACCCTCAAGGAGATGAGACGTCCCTTTAAACTAATTTGCATACATAAGTGTTCCTAATTGTGATACAAATTAAAACCAACACACGTGTGTTTACATTATTCTTGTGCCGGAACAGCTCTCATATTTTCAATGCATTAATCTTAAAACTTGATTTTATATGTTGCATAGCTTGCAACCTATGAAATGGTGTGATGTAGACTCCAATTAAACTAGGCTCCAGTCCATAAGAAGTCTTAAAACTAAATGGAATGCAAAGAGCTACAAACCTAGTAAGATCAAACCCAAAACTATTATCCCCCAGGGTATCTCCTGTTGTTTAAGGTCCTTATAAGGTGTCTTACCATAGCTGCACACACATGCGTGGACAGACGAGATTAACAGGTACTAAGATATGCAGATGATACTTTCACTGGATGAAAATAGTTTATTAACAAACTTGGAATACATGCATACAAATGGATAAAGAGAAGAATTAAACCTGGAGGACCGTGTACTGCTATGCAGGCTGAAACAAATTGCAGGGCTTTTTGCCAGAAACCCTACACTGATTTATGGCTGAATCACATCCATTATAGAAAGGAGCTAACTTTACTAGGGATAAGGTGGCACCTGTAGATGGTTGGGTGTATTCAATAAATGGAGAGTTGTGCTTTTAACTATCCACTATTCAATATGAAGAGCCAGGTTCCTCCAACAAGGTTGAGCTGGCCCTGAACAACACCTAATTTAATGGGTAATAAGGCTGAATAAATCTCACTGATTTAACTACACTGTATGCAGGACCAAACCAGCTATTCCTGTAGCAGCGGCTTAATAGGGTTGGCCCTTTATGATTTAAATTGAAAATTAGGTACTAGACATAAACTTTTTTGTTTTATTATTTTTTTGTCCATTTGTTTTCGGACAATACGTTTAGTTTCCTGCCTTTTCAGTTTGGGCAAAATTTGAAGGCTTTTTTTTTCTTTTCATTAAATTCATTGTCACTCTCCCTCACTTATGCACTATTCACCTTCTTTCTCACTCTGTCACACTTTCAATGTCTCCCCACCTTCTGTGTGTCAACGGTCACATCTTTTTCTCTAACCCTTTGTTTTTCTTCCTGTTTTCCAATATTTTCTTCTTTGAAACTCTTCTGCTTGTCTGCGGGATCTATAGATCACATCACATAGACCACATCTACATGAATGACCATTTGTGTTTAAAAAAGGTATGGGGATGTGATAGAAACATTTAAGACATAAGAGGATTGAAGAAAGTATACAAGCAATGTATAGTTCAAAGTGGAAGAAATGTGAGGACAGGAAGTCATGATCTAAAACTAGAGGGTCAGAGTCTTAGATGTAATGTTATGGAAGTTTTCCTTTGCTGAGAGGGTGGTTGTCACAAAGTTCTTGTGTGAGGAACCCAGTATGCAGCAAGGCACAGAAGTATCAAGAATCGTCAAACAAGCCAGGTCAGGAGTGAAGAAGGCAGCGAAGTCAAGAACAGGCACAGGTCAGCAACGGAGATGGTTATCATACAAGCCGGGTAGGAGTAGAGAAGGCAGCGAAGTCAAGAACAGTCACAGGTCAGCAACGGAGAGGCAATCAGGTAAGTATAACTACAGAACGAACTACTCAGCAGGAACAATAACCGAGCACTGAATGGAAGTCAGCGCTCGGCTTTTGAATCTGCCGCTCAGACCAGGCTCCGCCCCCAGCGGACGACGCAACGTTAGTTACGTTACGTCGTCTCCAGGGAGGCAAGCTACAAGAGAGGGGACGTGGTTCGCCCCCGTACGTACCGCCCATCACTAGCGATGGGGATGCCCTGAAGGACCTGCCCCGGGTGCTTGCTGGCTGCTGGCACCTCGAAGCAAGGTCCCGGAGCTGCGGGAGAGGTAAGTTTCGAGTACCCGCTAGCCGCGGGTACTCGGGGGAATCACTACGTTGCGGTCCGTGACGCGGACCGTGACAGTGGTGGATAAATGAACAGCTTTCCAGCAGAAGTAGTTAACATTAATACAGTGAAGGAATTTAAATATGCACTATATGACCAAAAGTATATGGACATCTTACCATCACACCTGTACAAGCTTGTTGGATATCCCATTCCAAACTATAAGCATTAATACGGACTTGACCACCTCTACTCTTTTGGGAAGGCTTTTCGCAAGATTTTGGAGTGTGTAGGAATTTGTACCACTTCAACCAAAAGAGCATGTGTGAGGTCAGGCACTGATGTTGGACGGAAATACTTGGCTTACAAGTGACATTCAAATTCACCCCAAATGGATTTCATTCGATCAGGGCTCTGTCGAGACCACTTGAGTTTCTCCACACCAAGCTCATCAAACCATGTCTTTATGGGCCTTGCTTTGCACACAGGCACGCAGTCGTCCTGGGACAGGAAAGGGCATTCCCCAAACTGGTGCCCCAAAGTTGGAAGCATACAATTTTCTAAATTGTCTTTGTATCCTGTAGCCTTGACTATACCCTTCATTGGAGCTAAGGGGCCTAGCCCAAACTCTGAAAAACAGTCAAAGATCATTATCCCATCTCCACCAACTATCACATCGTAGGCGCTATGCGTTCCAGTAGGAAGTGTTCTCCTGACATCCACCAAACCCAGATTCATCCATCAGACTTCCACAGAGTAAAGCGTGATTTGTCACTCCTCAGAACACACTGGTGAGTCCAGTGACATAATGCTTTACGCTGCTCCAGTCAACTATTGGCATTGGGCGTAGTAATCTTCAACTTCTTTGCAGTTGTGTGACCATGGAAACCCATTTCAGGAAGCTCCCAACGCACAGTGCTAGTACTGAAGTTGCTTCCAGAGGCGGTTTGGAACTCTGTAGTGAGTGATGCTACAGAGGATAGGCAATTATTACACGGCACACGTTTCAGCACTTGGCAGCCCCACTTTATAATTGTGAATGGCCTGACACTTTGTGGCCAAGCTGTTGTTATGCCTGTGGATTTACAGTGGACCAGGTCAGAAATTATAATTAAGAGAAGTGTGTACATACTTTTGGTCAAATAGTGTAGCTATACTGAATCTAAGATGAGACCAGAGTTTTGAGTCCTTACAGCAGAAATTATAGATAGACCAACTGATTCTTGTATGGCATCACTCACCATGCTCTTCTATGTTTCCTGGAGAAAAAAATAAGTGCACACAGCTTACAATGTTTTCACCTTAATAATAACCATAGAAAAACTACAGACTTTAGCCCATGTGGGAAAAATGTGTTAAAATTACTGACCCAAAAGGTTGAACTAGGTTTTATAAATTGTTTAATCTATTATATATGCTCAGCAGTACAAATGTGTTTTTGTCCACACTACTAAGCATTATAATAAGTAACACAATTTAAGTGCATTATAGTCATCACCCTGTGAATAAAAATGTCTACATTTCTGACCATTACACTTCTGATAAAATTCAACAATTCTACATTCAACATTATTTTTGCATGTAGTAGATTTTTTGAAGGAAAGAAACCTTGTGCCCTGTTAAATACCGTATTTGCTCGATTATAAGACTGTACAAAAATAAAGTGAATGACGGCGCTTCTGATAAATATTTTGATATATAAAGTGAGTATAAATAGCTGCCAGCACTTAACACTTAACCCCTACGTGACAATAAAACAAACAAAAGAGACACTCTCTTTTGTTTGCTCGATTATAAGACGACCGCCCAAAATCTAAAAAATTTAGGAAAAAACAAAAAGCCTGAATATAAGACTACCCTATAGAAAAAAAGTTTTACTAGTAAATATTAATGCATGTAAACAATTTTTTCATATCTAATAAAAGCTATGATTGAGAAAAATATATATTTGTTTTATTTGCCAACCTGCCCCCCCAGGGTTGCCACTCTGCCCCCAGAAATGCCTTATTGCTACTGATGTGCCTTTTAACCCTCTATATGCCAGAGTGGCATATAGGGGGTTAAAAGGCATATCATGGGGCACAGTGGCATATAGGGGGTTAAAAGGCATTTCTGGAGGTATATATATATATATAACTGCTAACAGCAATCACACTCCTATCAAGCCAAGGCAGCCAGTACATGCTGGAACCTGGGGATGATAGGAGTGTGAGTACAGCCTCCCTATGCCATGATACCACCACCACCCACCTTACACATCCATGCTATCATACACACACTCATTCACAAACATTGAAATACTCATTCATTCCATTAATCACACATACTTGCTCAAAAACCCTCCCCCACCCCCTTACCAGAACTGCAGATCTCTCACTTGAAGACTTCTGCAGGGGCCCGGCTTTGCGAGCAACTTCTCTGGCCCCGCCCCCAGAAGAAAGGAGGGGGGAGGCAGAGTTATGTGACACTCTACTAGCTTCCTGTTCTCCGCTGCTAGAAGAAAAGACGCTGCTCGTGACCAAAGCACCGGTAAGCAGCCTGGCAACCTAATCGAGGTCTGATTAGAAGACGACCTCGATTATAAGACGAGGGGTATTTTTCAGAGCATTTGCTCTGAAAAAAACCTCGTCTTATAATCGAGCAAATACGGTAGATATACCAGGAATATTAGTTTTTTTTTCCACTAACTGGTAGAGCCATGTTGGGTTGGCATGCTACACCTTGTATTTATTTTATTGTGTAAGAGAATATCACCTATATGTTACATATCTTCCATCCATCCACCTGCTCCCCTACCAATGCATGCACTTATAAAATCATTTATTCATCCAATCAAAAAAAAGATAGTTTGCTGTTTCAGCAGTGGCTATAAATATAATTTATCCTGCCCCTTCTCTAACTGAAACAGTGACGGTGAAGCTGGAGAGGCATTTGGGGAGATCGTAGAACTCCTGCTAACTGTCCTGGAATAAAGTTCTGTCTAAAAAGACCAGTCTCCCTGCTCCCTCTTGAAGCGCTCCGTGCTGTTAATGCCAAGCACGGGATATGATGTTAGATCCAGATGCCCAGCACTGAAGCCATGTGCAGGGATGTGGGGGCCTGTACAAACAGACCTTGCGCTCGTATCACAAATCTAAAGAAAGTTTGTCAAGGTGAGAGATAGTAAGAAAAGGAAGAGTTAGTGAGGTAAAGAAAACAGGAGAGAGAGAGATAGAGAAAAGGGGAAATAATGAGGGGAGAGCTAGTGAGGAGGGGGATATTGAAAAATAATGTTGGGAAGAAAGGGGAGACATAAAAAGTGAGAGATTGGGAAATTGTGAAGAGATGAAGGAATAAAGGGGAGAGATAATGAGAGGAAGGAGATGTGGGGACAAAGGGGAGAGATAATGAGAGCTGAAAAGGAAAAAGAGGGGGAGAGGTAATGAAAAGTGGGAGAGGTAAGGAGAAAAGGGAAATAATGACAAGGGGAAAGCTGGTAGACAAATGAGAAGTAAAGAGAGAAAGATGAGAAATAATGAGAGGGGGATCAAAGAAAAGGGGAGTGATAAAAGGGTGAGAGAAAGAAGAGGGAAGATATACAGAAAAGGGAAAGAGGAGGGGAAAGAGATAAAGAAAGCGGGAGAAAAAGGGGAGATATAAAGAGTCAGAGGAGGAAAGGTGGGAAGCTATAGAGAACAAAGATAAAAAGACAAGGGAATGATAAAGAAAATGGGAAGAGAAAGAGATAAAGAGAAATAGCAGAAAATGTGAGATAGAGAAGAGAGAAAGAGAGGAGGGATATAGAGAAAAAGATGGGAAGCTAAAGAGCAAAGAGATGAAAAGAAAGGGGGAACGATAAGAAGGAGGATAGATAAAGAAAAGGAGGTCAAAGAGAAAGGGAGAATCTAAAGAGAAAGGAAAGAGCTAAAAAGAAAGGTGAGAGCTAAAGGGTATGGGGAGAGGTAAAGAGAAAAGGGTTAGATAAAGAGAAATGAGTAATAAAGAGAAAGGAAGTGGAGACATTAAAAGAAAGAAGAGAGCTGAGATAGAGAAATTAGAGAGATAATAAGAAAGAGGATGATTAAATAGAAAGGTACAAAAAGTGCGTGTTTGAAAAGTGTTTGCAAGTAAGGGCAAGCAAGTCTGGATGCAAGGCCAAGCCAGGATGTGTAAGGGTAAGTGTGCATGTATACATATGTGTGTATGGGTAGAGGTATGCTTTTATGGGCAGGCATTTGTACCAGGGCCGGACTGGCCCACCAGGATACCAGGATATTTTCCGGTGGACCGGTCAGTCACTCAAAACATCCGCTAAGCGTCTTCTTTGGCCGCCCGCCGGCCCCTTTAACTTCATGAATGCCAGCCTCTACCTGCTGCCCTCAACTGGTTATTTGAGTTACTGTTGCCTTCCTGTCATCTCGAACCAGTCTGCCCATTCTCCTCTGACATCAACAAGGCATTTTCGTCCATACAACTGCCGCTCACTGGATATTTTCTCATTTTTGGCCCATTCTCTGTAAACCCTAGAGATGGTGGTGCCTGAAAATCCCAGTCACTTAAATCCCCATTCTGATGCCCGATTTGAACTTCAGCAAGTTGTCTTGACCACGTCTACATGTCTAAATGCATTGAGTTGCTGCCACGTGATTGGCTGATCCAAAATCTCTTAGCCCTACTTCTACATGTATGTATATATATATTATGTTTAAGAGAAAAAATTGCAAACAAATCTTAAGTAAAGTTTTTGGGGTTTTTTTGTGTTTGTGTTTTATATTATCACTAATAATTATTATGTTTTTATGTATTTCTATGATTTCAAAATGATGTTTAACGTCAAATATGGAAAAAAGGGGAATCATGGTTTAACAAATATCTGCTAAAATTGACTGATGTAGTTGATATAAATATGTTGCTTGTCTTCATAATGTCTGCATTTCATACACTTTCTTAAAAATAAACTTTATTACAAATCATTGTCACAAAAAGGTGCAACTATAGTACAGAAATACATAGTTTCCAGGGGAATTTTTCACTTGTAAAGTACATGAAACTGAGAGTGATTATTTTATTGAGAAAAGCCATATATCCTAGGTCTATTAGAGCAGATCTCAAGCTTGTTGCCTAAGGGTCATAGTTTATTAAAAATTTTAGGAATTGATAACATGGTAACAGTTTCAAGACTGTTTTTGCCCCAGAATCCTAAACTGGGGGCATCTGTCTGAAGTCAGAATGTCTTATTTGTTTAAAACATTGAACTAATAATAAGCATTGTAATAGCTCTATGGAATTTTAAATGTAATAATAATAACATAATAAACATTATATCTCTTTGGGACCTGTGCTTTTTCTGATAGCGTGGTATGTCTGTGGCCCATGGGTATTGCTCTTGAGCACTCACGCCTTAGCACATCTCTAACATTGCTCTCATAATCAAATAACATTTTGCTTAGTTAGTAAGTTATATAATGATTTACATGACATGACAATAAATAGTAGTACAAGAGGGTGGTACTAAACTACAACATTATGTATCCATCATTTCTAGTGCAACTGAGTTGGTGTGGCCATTGACCTGGAGATCTTCTTTAGTAGCATGCCTGTTTCCTTTGGCTATATGGAGGTTTTTCTCCGAGAACAAAGGCTGGAGTTTATGACAGGAGAATATAAGTACGAAACGCAGAAGGCAGGCGGCAGAGCTCACAGCTATAAGCACAACTGTGGAAAATAAAAGAGAAACACATGTAAGCACATGTAGAACGTTCCTTGGCACCCATACTGCTGGGAAATAAGATCATCAAACCTTCAGTTTACCTACAAAATTTTTAATTTACTAAAGGGTTGTAGATAAGTAAAACAGCCTCTCAGCAGAAGCATTAGACGGTATTACTGTAAATATACTAAAATGCATGGGATAGGTATACGGCTATCCTGATTATAAGACGAAGGGAAAGCGTGATTATGTCTTTACATAAGGAAAACGAGAAATACCATTACATAAGTTATGGTGGGTAAAGGTGATGGGAAAACCCTTCCACTTAAATTTAAGGGGTAGTAGAAGTATTATTAAACACTCAGCTACAGACACCAGACAAGCCAGAAGGCTTGTTTTTCCCTCAGAAATCTCATGGTGCTGCCACAACCACAAGGAATTCTGGGTAGGCGCATGCAAATAAGGTCAACAATAATCTCCTTTTGCCTCTATATCCACTTTATACATGGATCCCTTGAAAGTAATATGGAAAGCGGGCAGACTAGAATGTCCGAATTATCTGCCATCAAGTTCTATGAATTGAGCAAGACCATCAATGCATTTAGTCATGGCCTCAGCAGAGCTACAGGTGATGAAGACCCCACTGAGTATAATGTTTAATGGATGTGCAAGATGATACAAAATGGTAGCTGTGTTCAAAAATGATTGCGTCTTAGGCCAATTTTAGGTATATGCAATAAATGAAATAATATGTTTATGGGGCTTTCTCCTGGAATGTCCTAAATACATGGCTATGTAGCTTTTCATGCTTTGGTACATCGTGTTTTGGCATCTTGCAATAATTTCTGCTGGCTTTACTAAAGAAACAAAAATCAATATGTATGTTACACATTGGTCAAGCTGTTAGAGCCTTGCTGTGTCACCACTTTCTGTGCCTCAAGAAATACTTTAATGGACTGTAAAACCAGGCAAAGCTTTACAGCAGAAAAACACAAATCTACTTGATTTCAGTATATATATATATATATATATATATATATATATATATATATATATATATATATATATTATATATATATATATAGATAGTTGGATGCTATTAATAATTATTATACCATATGATGTACATAACATTGTATGTTTTCCCCCTTATGTAAAAAGTGATTTACATTGGAAAAAATAAGTATTTTAAACTCTCAATAGGTATCAAAAGATGCGAGAAAAAATATACTCCCTAAATACATGGATATTAAATTTGTTTTAAAAAGTACAGCATCCTCTAACAGCATTTTCTCTGATTTATGAATTGTAGATATTGGTATATCATAACTGTGCTTGGAGCAGCCATATTGTTTTTTTTTATAACTAATCTCATTGACCAGAGCTCACATTGGCCAATTAACCTGCTTTTGATGTCAAACTGTACAATTTCTAGTCTAGTCAGCTATAAACCAGGCATATCCACCAACACTGATATGAGGTCAGCACAGGACACAAGCAAAGACTGCCAGCGTACCTACCCCACAAACTGTCGCCCAAGGCACCCCAATATCGCCACCTCTAGTATTCTTGGGAGCTGGAGGGCATTTTATAAAGAAGGATGTCCCATATATTGTTATTCAGTAGCTCCAAATTGAATAAAGCATTTCATGTCCAATACAGACTTACCATTGATTATATCAGTTTCAGTCAAGGGGGAAGACTGTGACCGTCCACTATAGACACCAACTGAAGCAACAATTGCCACGGGGTAAATTGTAAAGGTATAACGTACATATTTTTCAAAGAGAAATGTTTCCATCAAGAACCTAGAAAGGCAAGGTAACAATAAGTGACCATACTCTGATACCCAGACAAGGATATACAACATTCTAGCTCACGGTTAAGAACGTTTTAAGAATATCTGTCCCCTGTTGGATGACATTCCATGCTAGGGAGTAAATTAAAAAATAAATGTCATAATATTTTCAGTTGCTGAGTTTACCGGCAAATGTTGCATTTTGCTAACTGCTAAAGCCAGCTTGGCTGCTTCATGTTCTCCATAAGCCAATGATAAGATTGTGCAAATTTGTGTTGATGGGATGAATTCAGCAGACTCACAAATAAATTGGCACTGCAGTTTGGGTATGCATTTCAAATGCAGCCAATAAATGGACTATTAACACTGACTGGGCCACCTTGTGACCAATGGATGAGTGCCAAAGGCATCTTTGGTGTTTTAGGTCCAGATCTCATCCTCCAAACTGCTGAAAAATAATTTCCACTGACTTCTCTGTATACCCTTGGCAATGGAAGACCTTATGGTAAATGCCTGGTTTTAAGATAGCGCCATCATTGAGTTGTACTACTACCCCTGTGATATTATCAAGCAAGGAATGTATCAATCAACAAAATATTAACTCATAACAAAAGAGGATAAAATAAATTTCGTTTTTGCCCACCAGAGGGCAGTGAATTTATTTCACGAGGTAAATGCACGTTACACTGCAGGGATTTCTTTAGTATTTTTTTGTGACTTTTGCATGGACTAACAATTAACTGTTTCATATCTGAAGATCTGTGCTACATATAATATTATGCCGATGCTGTAATATCTGTTTTATATAATACAGACGGTTTTCAGAAACTCATCAAACGTTGCTTCCTTTTGGATCATGGTATGACTCTATTAGCGTACAATGTTGATGCATTGATATACGTAAAATGAGCAGATCAAAATGTGCAGCTTTTTGAATCATTGATGTCAAGCTTGACGATGGGACATAAACTGTATACATAATATTAAAGTAATAGAATTCTGTCTCCTTACCACAATATCAAGGCAATGAAAACGAGGCACAGAACCATGTTGCTGACTTCAGGGTCTTGAATTGGTATTTTATATTTTAACACTATACCAAAATTAATGACTGTTGCAATTGAGGTCCATGTAGCATACATTGCTAATCCATTGTGTACCTGAAAGAAATAGAAGGAATATAATCAAAATGCTCTTTTACACATTATTTTACACATTATACATTCTAAATTCCAGGCTATCAGGTCTGCATTGTGTTATTTGGCAAATGCAGCCCAACAGTATGTAGATTTCATACTCTACATTAAGAGAATTTCAAAGTGAATGTCTTATACATGCAGACATATAGAATTGTTAAAAGTCCAAGTTTCCCCTATTTGTGATTGTACATTAACATTTATTCCCAAAATAAACTGCAACTAGACCCGCTGTTGATCTCAATGAATCCCTTGATGCATCACAAGTGGGACAAAACACTAATTCAAAGGGGACAGTAAATGATCATATACATTAAAGTTCATCAATGTGTGTCAGATCAGAACTCTTCAACATACAGTGTTGTACTAAACATTATGTATGCACGTACACTGTAAAGTCCTTGGTAGGGCCCCTAAAAACTCAATATGACAAATTAACACCCTCATGATTTTATCATAGATGACTAGCCTGGACACCTCAAATAGTTAAGGGGGTAAATTTCTGCATCCACATATAGAATACATAACAAACAGATTATATTATATGTTCTTTACAAGCAAGTAGAAAACCCAACAAAGAGTCCTGCAGGCCTTTCATTGGGTTTAAGTCTTAAGATATCACTATTCCGGGATCAACTACATCCAAAACTTACCAAGATTCTTGTGCACCAAAGGTCTACCTTATGGTTTTCTGATAACAGGGCTCCATGTCGGTAGCAACTACGGTATGATTTCTGAAGCATCATAAAACATGTGATTGGGATTAGGGCTAAGAAAACATTGGAGGATATAAGGTACCTATGCAGGAAAAAAGCAAGACAAACTATTAATCTGAGGCATAACATATCTGCTAATAAAAATTCTTCAAAGAGAACACTAACATGTACGCTGATGAGCCATAACATTATGACTACCTGCCTAATATTGTGTAGGTACCCCTTTTGCTGCCAAACCAGCTCGGACCTGTTGAGGTATAAACTCCACTAAACTTCTAAAGGATTTGATGTGGTATCTGGCACCAAGACATTAGCAGCAGATCCTTTAAGTCCTGTAAGTTGTGAGGTGGGGCCTCCATGGATGCATCTGGTGCCATGTGTTCTCAAAGTAAGCGATGCACCTGGCCATGCACATGATGTAAAAGAAAATGTGATTCTTCAGACCAGGCCACCTTCTTCCATTGCTCCGCTGTCCAGTTCTTATGCTCACGTGCCCATTGTAGGCGCTTTCGGCAGTGGACATGGATCATGGGCATCCTGACTGGTCTGCGGCTACGCAGCACCATACGCAACAAACTGCGATGTGCTGACCACTGCAGACCAGGAACACTCCACAACAGTTGCAGTTTTGGAGATGCTCTGATCCAGTAATCTAGCCCTTACAATTTGGTCCTTGTCAAGGTCGCTCAGATCCATACGCTTGCCCATTTTTCCTGCTTCTAACACATCACCTTTGAGGATGAAATGTTCACTTGCTTCCTAATCTATCCCACCCACTGACAGGTGCCATGATAACAAGATTATCAGTGTTATTCACTTCACCTGTCAGTGGTCATAATATTATGGCTGATCGATATGCTTTAATAAAGATGGTACTTAATCTACTCCAATGTAATTTTATTCACACTAATCAAACATTTAAGACACAGTTTAATTTGTTCTATTTCAATTGTTTTAACTTTTTGTGAACCAAAGATTCTCCTGAAAATGTTTTCTTTTGAAGGACACCCCAGCCATTGTATGTTTAATGCACATGGAAGCTGACTATCACCTTTGAAGTATTTTTTCCGTATGTAAATGCCATCTATGCATTTTACTCTCTTTTAAAAGAAAATTGGAAAATTGGCAAATTTTTGCCAGAACATTTTTGATTCAGTATCTTTCATCACAACTCTAGATGTCACCAAATGGCTATGTGAGAAGTTCAGTCCTCCAGCCTTCTGCACTCCACTTAATTAAATAGAACTGTTTTTCTATCAACTTCGACTTTTGACTTTATCTCTATCCCAAATTGTGTTAATATTGATCTGAGATGTTTGATTTAATCTATATATTTATATATATATATGAAACATACTTACTCTCTGTCCCAAAGGAATAGCCAACCAATGTTTATGATATTGTTCAATATCCACAAAACAAAAAATTCAAAGGAGTGGATTCCTGGGTTGACGTACACATAGTCCTGTTTATTTCTAAAAAACAAAGTAAAATGAACTCATGATTTGTGTGATACCTAATAATTACATTGTGTTTGTGCATACATTTTCACATATATTTAATTGGGAGAATCTTGTGGAAAAAGGATAATTGTTGCCATCACAGCTATAATATATAATATAATGTATAACTAAATATATAATATATAACATAACTATTATACAGATAAAATGTAAAGTATCTATAAATTGCATATGTTAATCTGTAAATACACTAATGTGGGTTTATTTAGAGAACTGTAAAATGTAGAATTCAGGAAAAGTGTTCGCCTTCAACCAAATATATACAGTAAACATTATGGCTGAAATACTGCTCCTTGCAATAACACTTTTAGCACTGACACGCTACATATATATGATTCAAGGCAAGTATCGGGATTTTATATAGCAGCTTTTTCAGTGTAGGCAGAATGTAAATGTCAAAGTGTATTTACTACATAAAGAATTATATCAAGTCCATTTAATGTTATTTTGCCCTGAAATGTAAGGACATAGAACACATTTATCACAGCATAATAGCTTGTTCTATACTATGCGGGTGAAGGTGAAAATCCATCTATTTTATTCCGATGGCCTAATATATATATATATATATATATATATATATATATACACACACTTTTTTCAATACTTTCCAGTAATAATGGCCACCTTGCTACCACTTTATCTGGCACGTTCCCAAAAATTCAGAGAGCCATGACTATAGTGCCTTTTTTAGGTGTTTTTAAATGTCCTTCTTGCATTCGTCACAACTTAACAAAAGAGATAACTGCAGCCAATGGCTTTATGATGACATATATTCCTCCTTACCTCCTGAAAAGTGTGGAGACGGCATATACGATCCAAATTCCATTCCAAATATAAATTACAGACCAAATGGAAAATGTCCAACCAGCTGGGGTGACGTCCAGTGAATACTTATCTGAAATATTGCTGGCGGTAGTGTAGAATAATCCTGAAAGTAAAAACAGATTTCCTTGTGTTCTACAATATTATGCATGTTACTTTCGCATCTCTACATCTGAAATATGTATATTTACTAAAGAAAATTATCTCCATTTAGTTTTGGAATTTTCTTCTATATAACAAACTAAAAACTCTCTACATCTTTATCACATTTGATACGTGTAATGCTATAACCTTGACAGTCTAAAAATGGCAGGAACTTTTGACTTCCTGTCGTTATGATATTATTACTAGGCAGCGATATTTTCCGGCAAATAAACCTAAGCAGATCTGCCCTTGAAAATGTAATCAAATAAAATAAACACAGAAACATTTAAGATGCTTTTGTTAGTTTCTATGGCAACAACCTACCAGTGTCTGATTAGGTATCACATGACAATTAAATAGCTACAGCAAAAATTACGAATGAGGGAAAACTTAACTCGATTAAAATATTAGATCTGGGCATTCATTCCTATGAATGATGTTTGTAATACTGCATTTACAGATACAAAAATATTAAATTAGGCAGACTAAGTGGAATATCTTTAAGATACCGTATTTTTCGCTCCATAAGACGCAGTTTTTTTCCTCCCAAAGTAGGATGAAAAATCAGCCGCGTCTTATGGAGCGAAGATGCAGGCAGGCAGGCAGGGAGGGGGGGGCAACGATATACCGTATTTATCGGCGTATAACACGCACTTTTTTAACTAAAATCCGGAGCTTAAACCCTACCTGCGTGTTATACGCCGATAAATCCGGGGTCGCAACTGAGGCAGGCGGCGGCGGCCGCCGCCAGCAGAGGAGTCCTGGATTTCTGCCAGTCAGGGGGGCCCAAGGGGTGCCGAGCGGTTGCTGAAGACAACCGCTCGGCAACTCTCGGGCCCCCCTGCCTGACAGATATACAGGAATCCTTTGCTGGCGGCGGCCGCCACCGCCGCCTGCCTCAGCGCTTCAACTCCTGTGTTGGAAGCGTTTGTCTCGGGTGCCGGCGCTTTACGCTGGGCGCCGGCATATGACGTCAGACGCCGGCGCTCAGCAGTGAAGCGCCGGCACCCGAGACAAACGCCTCACGCTTCCAACACAGGAGTTTAAGGTAAGTGACCGGGGCGGGGGGGGGAGATCCTGAGAAGGGGGGGTTAGGGAGTTAGAGGGGAGATCCTGAGAAGGGGGGGTTAGGGAGTTAGAGGGGAGATACTGAGAAGGGGGGTTAGGGAGGGAGGTCTTACTGTGTGTGTGTGTCTCACTGTCTCACTGTGTCTGTGTGTGTCTTACTGTGTCTGTGTGTGTCTTACTGTGTCTGTGTGTGTCTTACTGTGTCTGTGTGTGTCTTACTGCGTGTGTCTTACTGTGTTCATAGCTTATTCAGTTATTGTAATAAATATTTTAGCCCATTTTTTAGCTCAAAATATTTTTTCCTTTTTTTTCTCCTCTAAAATCTAGGTGCGTCTTATCAGCAGGTGCGTCTTATAGAGCGAAAAATACGGTATATATATATATATATATATATATATATATTACCAGAAATTGGCAGATTAATAGTATAAATTGTACTTACCTTTTTGTGCTACTGCTGATAAGGCATTGAATGCTACGGTGCAGATATAAGAGGCGGCAGAGAGAATTATGGTTGCAAACAGAAGTTTGTTACACGCAGCCATCGTATATTAAAGGTGGATTGAAGCAGCAACCAGTCAGAGAAAATACAACACAGAGTATGTTGTAGGTTGTCGGTTAGTTGTGAAGCTTACAAGCTGAGGAGGACGCTTTTATGTACCAATTTAAAAATGTCAAGTATACACACAGAGATCTTATCTCAGGGACTTTGTCCTTAAGTAGTTATGAGACTTATGCAACCTCAGCCATACATGGGATATTTTTATAGCACACAATAATCACAACTTGTGTAACCGTAAATATACCAATTTTGTAACTGAAATTATTTAACATCTCCCTCTTGTGATGAGACATACATCTTACCTTCTCACCAACAAGGGGGAAGGAATGATAATTATTATCATTTGCCTAATCTTTCAAAAGACAAAAAACAGAAATGACCTTGCAGAAACATCACAAACAAGCCACCAAGTTACTTGCTGCATTGACATTAGTGCCAATCGTGATGACCGCTTACATGATATGACCAAAAGTATTTGTACACTCCTCCAAATTATTGTGTTGATGTGGTTCAGCCACATCTATTGCTAATAGGTTTATAAAATCAATTAAATGCTTCCAACTTTGCAGCAGCAGTTTGGGAAAGTCCCTTTCCAATTCCAACATGACCATACCTGGGAACTCTCTGGGTCAACACCCAAATCCTCTGGTTCGTGGGAGCGGGGTCTTGACACGTTCTGCTCCCCTCCCATTTCCACTTTAAATGGGGATGTTTCCCATGATGTTAGCGCCCCCTCAGTGGGAACGGCCCCTGACGTCAGTGGGATTGCCTCCTATGTCAGCGGGACCGCCAGCTGAAGTCAGTACGCAGTCCTGGACATGTCCCGCAAGGCCCGACCTTAACTCCACTGAGCACCTTTGAGATGAACTGGAACGCCGATTGAGAGCAAGGCCAACATCAGTGCCTGACCTTTTGGCTAAATGGTTACAAGTTCCCACAGACACACTGCAAAATATTATGGAAAGCCTTCCCAGAAAAGTAGAGTCTCTGACCACAAATCCCTCACACTTTCTATCCACGCCTATCATGCTAAAGGCACGTTGTAGGAATCTATTTGTTTCTTTCAAGGTAGGTGGATCTAAATATCAGACAAAAAGTCTGCAATACCATTTTTCTGGAGAAGTTGGGTCCATGTCTACAGTTGCCTATAGTCATCAATCAGTCAGCATAGTCCCAAATTTTTGGAACATGAAGGGATATTTGGGGTCTACTCACTAAAAACTCAACTGACCAAATGAGACTAAAGTCAGATTTCCTTGCATGCTAACACTTACAAAACAACTTGCATATTCATTAAAATGCAGGTTGTCTGCTTGAACACACGAGTGCCTTCAACTTTAAATATTGTTATTTATTGGGCAAGGGCATTGAAAATATATAAAATGGGTGTCCTGAGGACCCCCTGTTAACTAATTGGCACATCTGTTGCAGGTGGGCCTATAGTCTGCAATTATAACCCTGACCTCTGACCTATCAAATAGTTATATTGTAGCTAATAAATTTCAACTGTTTTTTGTTATCTTGTGTTGCTGGACAGGTACGAAATCAGTTTGTCATAAATGTGGAGGACATTGGTCTCCTGAAAAGCTGTACAGTATGTCATGTAATGCCTTTTATGAAACACCCCTTCAAACTCTTTTAGTGTTAACACGTGATTGTATTACACAAGCAGTGGATGGGTTACACAAGCATCGACACTCTATTATACAACAACGTGCTTTGGTTTACACAGTGCAAGCACCCTGCACCCTTGTGTAAGTGTCTGCATTCCTCTTGTGGGTGCTACATGGATTTTGAACAGAGACTAATAAGTAAAAATGGAAAAATACTTTTCAGTAGAAATTAGGGCACCATAAAGGTAAAACACATAATTTATATAATGTTTAAATTTTGGAAAAAAAATATGGGCTAAAAGTCGCAAATTATGTTTAATTGTTTATGCCACATGCTGCATAATTAATTACAGATTTATACTGAAATTAAAATGTAAACAAAAATATGTAGACTGAAATAATTTGAGCTATACAAATAAATCAAAATCAAAAGATAGATTCTCTTTATGTTGCTCTAGTCTTGTAAAATAGGTTATTTTCTGAAAATAAAGGAAAGAAAATTGTATACTTTGGCATTCATTTTTTAATCAGCTGCGTGAGAGAGCTGAAAAGCAGACAATTTCTTGAGCTATTTTTTTCTTATTGCAGAATAATATTTGGATGTTAACAACATAAGTTGGTCCCAGCGTTTCAATAAAAGGCAAAAGTGTGCTATATTGTTAAGATGTATCATTAGCAGGTTTGCTTATAATATATGTGCTGCAATAATTGTCTGCATTAAACCTTATGCAGAAGCTGAATATAGAAAAAGATTAGCAGTCCTGTTTCAGTGTCTTTGTTACTGAGTTTGTAAAAGCAGTTCTTGTAACTGAAAAAAAAGACTTTAAATTACCGACGAGGATTAAAATATAAGCAATACAGAAAACTAGGGTGCTAACTAAAAGTAGGGACTGTCTAACATGTTTCGAGCTTAATGATTAAGCATCAGCTTTGGTTCGAAACTGCGTTAATGCCTTGCAAATTGAGTCCATGCAGAATACTTGCTCCTTACATAGAATTATGTTACTCAAATGGACAACATTAAAGCAGGAGCTTGGCTGATGGATGATATTTTGTGCAAAAAGGAGATAGCATGCCATATGGTGTGTGTCTGAGAAGGGCAGAAGCAGCTATATAGTGTTGTGTGCAGAATCAAAAGTAAATGAGAAAAAGAGAAAACAGAGGAGAGAGAAAGAATTGGAGATGGGAAGAAGAAAGATGGAGAGAGAGAGAGGAAGGCAAGGAAGAAGAGAGAGAGAAGAGAAAGAGATAAAGACAATAAAAGAAGTATGTGACAGAGAGATAGAAGAAGAAGTTGTTAGAGTGGTATAAAGTAGTAATGGAGGACTGGCACCTTCCAGCCCGGGGGGGTAAACAAATCCATGTTCACACACACTTACACATTCATATCCATGCTAACACACACTTACACATACACATCCATGATAACATACACACTTACACATACATATTCATGCTCACAAACACTTACACATTCATGCTCTCACACACACACATCTATGCTCACACACAACTGAACATAGACATCGATGCTCAGACACACTTACACATCCATCACACACACTTACACATACACATTTATGATCACACACACACTTACAATAATTCCATACTCCTCCTATACCCTCTCTCACTCACTCACTTGCTCCCTCCATCTTTCCCTCACTCACTCATCCCCTTACCTCACTGTTTTCTTTCTGGCTACTCTCACACTGTGAACGTAGCCTTGCTTATACCACGGGGTCATGTAACATTATGTTCTGTGGCTGCTACTGCTTTTCTGCCTCCTCAGGACGCTCCAAAATTGTTCAGAAAGGGCAGTCCACCCCTGAAGAGAAGAAAGATTGAGAGAAGAAAGCAAAGACAGTGCTGGGTATATGTGTTAATATGTAATTATTTTTTATTAAACATGTGTTGCAAATGCTCAATTAACCTGTTGTCTTGAAGCTGCATTAGTTATGACACAAAAAAGGTCTTGCTAAAGATACAAGTAAAATATTTTATTTTGGGGTAATCACCATATAAATGTAAAGTGAAACAATATATGGTAATTGACAGGTTGCTGTTAAATTTTATATTTTAGTAGTTAAAGCGCTTTCTAAGTGGGTTGCCACTTTAGCATGTGCTCTACTGGCTCAGGGTGTGCTCTACTGGCTCATGAAAAGGTACACAATAAAAGGCATTGGTCATTGGAACAAAGTATTTATTTGTTGCACAAATTTTACCACCACAAAAACACCAACATTGGAAAAACGTATTTATTTAATAACCATATACCGTTTTCATGTCATTCAAAACTGGAATGAGTAAATCTTCACTCGTAACATTTTCTAAAACACATGATCTAAATGTAACTTACACCTCTCATTTTCCTTATAATTTAGTTTTCACCTTGAGCCAAGACTGCTCCATGTAGAGGATGTGAGTGCCTATCCTTGGGTCGATGTAATTTTCCATGGTGATTGACAGTGAATCAACCAAAACCTCTTGCATTTAAATCACTGTATGCCAGCCATTGCACGCTCCCTTTCAATAATGGGAACAAACATCGCTCTGTCACTGTGTTCAACAACAGTCTGATCCCTGTTTTAGCTCAAACACCCCTAGTCCATCAATTTTAGTCCCATGGTTCCTGGTTGTTAATTACTGCATCTTCATCTTCTGACAAAGGGGGGCTTATCACCTCCTAAAGTCCTCCCAAGATTTGGCTTCATCTATTGAATGGGAAGTTCTTGTTGCAGACCGTTTGACCACTTACTTCAACAAACTTTCCTGCACATGCTAAAACCAGATGTAACTGCTGTCTCTTCTTTAATATTATGTTGCAATAGAAATTTTTGATCAACATCGTTTTGGGGGTCACTCTCCGCACAATAACTAATAATAACTGCTTCCAACTGTAACATCGTTTCGAAAGAGCAATAATGGCTGCTTCAGGTTGTAGAACACAAACGATGATAGAGCACATGCTACAGAGACAACCTAAATCAGGGGCGTCCAACGTGCGGCCCGCGGGCCAAATGCGGCCTGCTGGACTGGCCGGTCCTGCTCACGTGGTGGTCTGCCGCCCGGCTGCAAAGTTCAAAGCCGCCGTTGTGCGGCTTTGAACACGTGACGTTCAAGGGGGTAGGCCCACAGAATGTGTTCCTCATGGCAAGGAGAGGGTCATCACATCGGAGGAGAGCAGGAAAAAAAAAATTAAGTATGAACAATGGACATGATAGAAGTGTAATTTCTGCTAGCTTTTGCTACTGTGGCTGCTTGTGTATGATAGGAGTATTATTGCTATAGTAAATATATATGATTACTAACAGCAATCACACTCCTATCATGCCCAGGCAACCAGTACATGCTGGATCCTGGGCATCATAGAAGTGTGATTGCTGTTAGCAAGAGACAATGCTGAGCAACACAGAGGGAAAAGTCAGGGCCCCTGCGGATGATTATTTTCATTTTTTTTTCTTTCGTCATTTTGCCAAATTAACCCTGTATTAATATGCTAAAAAAAGCTAAAAGGCCATATTTTCTCTCAGTGAAAAATGAGTGCGGCCCACGCACATATACATTTCTGATGAAGTGGCCCACTGCAGAAAAAACTTGGACACCCCTGACCTAAATTGTATATGACAGCAACCTAGTACCCTGGTCCTAATACATTGATAAAAGTGGGAAAGCAGGAGCACTCACAGACTTATTATATTAATATGACATTTTATTACAGTGTGTGGCTTGATTGACATAAACCTGTAGATTTGTGGGACATAGAATAATCAGCAGCCCCTCTTAGTTGTTATTGTATTACATGCCCCACATGTTTATGTACTCCATGTCCGGCACATTTGTGATACAAACAGTCACGTTTTCATTGAGCATTACCCAATGGTGTAAATGGTTCTATAAATGAACAACCAGGTGATAAAGGAGTGAGGTTAGCGGGCAGTTAAGTTTTTGCAGAAACAGATAAATGTATTGACAGCTCGGAGGAATGAAAAGTTCATCAGTGTTCATCTGAATACCTTGCATAAGATTCCCACCGCAAGGAACTAATAGGACTTAAAGAGAAAAAGTTGTCAACAAAGACAACCAATACCACTGATGAACGCTTGCCAAGTACGTATGTCGCTATGTGTACACAGGGGCTAGGTGAGTAGTTTGGCCACATGTACAGAAGCAAAGGTGTTATTGGATATCATGTTTAGTTTTCTAATCCTAGTTAATGCCAACACTTTATCCATCTCCCCAGGTATTACCGTACATTCTGCTGTAGAGTACAGTACATTAACATATAATGATGTTTACAGATTAACAAGAAACAATAGATATTCATTAACATCTGTGTATACTACCCGGAGAAGCTACTTCCTATTCATAGGATAATGGTTATTATTCTCATTGCCTTTTTGTAAAGTTTAATTTTAGAAAGGAAAATTATTATCTAGTCTGTCTTGCCACCCTTTTTCATAGACCTGAGATTCTGTTGTGTAAAACAATCCCTTGGTTTTAAACAATATTAATCTTCAGAATTACTTTGACCAAAAGCACATGCCATTTCTTGACTACAGAAAACCCACCGATCTGACCGAGTAATATATTTAAGTAAAGGAGCCCAAGAACAGACTGGGAATTAAAATTGGCCCTTTCAGTCGTTGGCTACACTGGAAGGGGATTGGCCACATGAGTGGCAAAAAGGTACTTGTGAGGCTCACCGGGCTGAAGAAGACCATTCCAGGCAGGGCATAGACACAAGTGGACCAATTTTTGGTAAAATATATGGAAAATTGTTTAAAATCTGTATAATCATTTTAAAATGGATTTAGTTACTGTCAAATTCTTTTGTGTACGTCGGCAACCTTGTTTGCACTCACAATTGAATAAAAGGAAGGACGTCGCAGTGCTGCGCCCCTCACTAACTTGGTCCTTTGGCAGCTGTCCCGCTATTTAGGTCAATTCTCAGATCAATGTCACATTTTAGCCATTGTGCTCATTTGTTTTAAAAAGCCAAATTTTTATGATGTCAAATCTACAACTCCATGGAAACCAAAGATCAACCCTCCACCACAGCCCTATACCCCTTACCATACTAACAAGAAAGCTCGTCCCAACTCCTATTTATGCTCTACTAATTGTATTTCATAGTAAATAAATCTAAAGAATCTGTTTTTATATATATATATATAATTTATGTTTATATATATATGTTTATATAAAGAATATATAGAATTATATATTATCCCAGTCATATTTACAATATCAATAGTTACATCAATAGTAACATGCATGGGAATTGCCCATGTGGATTCCTTCTGTAAATGAATAACCTTGTGATAATAGAGAGCAATTTGAAAGCTGTTACTTCTTTTTTGTTGCAGAATCCAGATAAATTGCTTGACTGATGAGAAAAAAATTTAGACTTTATCTTAGTAAGTAATCACCTAATAATTCCTAAGGATCCTTTCACCACATTTATATTTAAATTTGGCTTCCATGGACTGTTATTATGCACAGGATGAACACACGGTTGCAGATTGGGAAAACCAAATGAAAAATAAACAGGAGCCCAGGGCACGGAGCCTTCCATGACAGTGTCCTTTGCAGGATATGCGTTCTGCCACATGCATTGAAAAACTCTCTCCAATCACCAGTGGATCTCGCACTGCTCTTCCTCCCTGTCCTTCCCTCTTACCTCATGCAGAGTCTTTATGTCTGAGATGCCATGCTGCTACTGCAGGGTAACATAACAAGGGTTTACGTGACAACGCTGGATGCTTTGGTTACTGGGGTGCCTGGGTACCATGGTGCACCTGACTGGGTACTCCCACCAAACTATACTTCCTCCTGCTGGGACACCAGCCGTTATCCCCTTTCAGAGCCAGACAGAAGCAACGTTGTAGAGAGAAGATGCCGCTGTACTGGAGCTGCTTTGGTGCTGTGGCTAGCCGTAGCTTAGCATATTCAGCACATGTAGTGTCCTGTACATGTCAGAAAGGGAGGAGGCTGGCCCCCAGGCCTCTCCAGGAGCCCAGGGCATGAAGCCTTCCATGACAGTGTTCTTTGCAGGAGATGCGTTTTGCCAAATGCATCTTCTGCTGGGATTAAGTACGTGCAAGGCATCCAGCTCCAGCCAGCTCTAGCAATTGCTGGGCAAGATTTCCAGGAGGTCTAACAAGACCTCCACCCTTAATCCCTTAATGGTTGCTCATTTTCTTGTCCAGTGATTGGCTGTTTTGAGTAGGCAAAACTGATGGGAACCGTGAAGTGCAGAGAGGGCAGCTTAATAAAGTTGTTTATTTGAAAAAAATAAAATTAAAATTTAGTTCAAAAAATGCATTTTAAAATGTCAGCTTGCGACCGGAGGGCTCTCTTTACCTAATGTATGGGTTTGACTTAGTCTGTCAATGCTAGTTTTGTCATACCCTTTGAATATGTGTATTGTACGAAGCGACACTTAATTAGTTGGCACTGTATAAATAATAAGAATTATTATTATTATGTAGCTGAGTACTTTAACATGCATTTCATGCTTGGTGAGGCTGTACAGTACAATAGACTGTCTCTTTAAGTCTTTGCTGGTTGCAGGGATCCCAATTTCATTATGATATATCTGTGCAAATACTCAGATGCAATCATGTCAAACTATTTTAACGTTTTTTTTCCTAACAATACAATGTTCTCTATATGTTAGCTGCATGGAAAAAAAACGATATTATTTATAATTTGCTTATTAAAGTACTTATTTTTCCTCATATAGGGACATTATAATGTTATTGTTAAGGTCAGCAAATGATTGATAGCAGCTCCTTACAAGAAATTATATTAATGTTTTAAACATCTCATTATTGCATTGCTATACACCGCTCACACCTCGCATGCTTAAAAGGTTACAATTTGGTACTTTTTCCACAGTTATTTTGTTTGAGTTGTCTCAAGTTATACTCTTCTTCTATTCCCCTTGTGATCTGTTATTCTATTTTGCAGCATCATCAGAGTGGGAATATATTTAATATTACAGGATAACAAGTATATAACTTGTTGCGAATGGCAAGATATCTTGATCTATTTTATATCAGCTCACGGTTTCTGGAAATAAAAAAACATGCATTTTGATGTTATCTATCCCACAAGCCTTACAGGATTGTTTCCACTCCAAAGTCATTTTTATTATAATTCAACGAATAACATGAAATACATGAAATATATTTGATCCTTCAGTAGACGCTGAGGTTCTTTATTATATTTTTTACAAGTTTATAAAAGTTCCTAAGACAAAATACTTTCGGAAAGACAAATATCTATAAAATGAATATTGTCTTTATCATGTACGAGTACCCCTTTTACATAATAAAAAAGGAACCATTATTTAAATTAAATTTTATTGTCCTTAACCAAATTCAGTTTTCCTAGATTTGTTGCATGGAAATACAACAGGAGACATTTCCTTCCACCGTTGCTACTTTTACAGTCTTGGAATTGGCCAGCAGTATCCTTCATCTATGTCCCTGCAAGCTAATGAATATTTAAAAGATTGGATTTCTTAACAGCTTTTTATTGAAATGCTTTTTATAGACAATAGAAAGGAATGATCACTTAAAAACAAGCAGCAAAATAATGTGTTGATTGATACAGTGCTAGAAGGTAGCATATACAAGCAAGATTGAAAGTGTCTCTGGAGATCGAACTCTTTACAAGCATGATAGCAGGTCTGGCAACGTTATCAATTACTCTGTGAAGTGCCATTGAGAGCAAAGGGAATTAAAAAGAGAAAAGCCATTTTAACCTATAGAATATACGTGATGGGCTGCATGTAGATTAACCGGGGTATCTCATGTGAGTCATGCTCTTTTGGCATGATGGGAACTTGCAGTGTTGACATTAGTTTGTACAATATATAACAAAACTGTCCATAAGTGGTCAGAGACACAGGTCAATACAATCAGAGGAAGGCAGGCAAGATGGGCAGGGGGCAAATGCTCCTAAAAATGTTCAGGGTCACTGGGGCATCTAGGGTAAGAAGAACACTAGACAGCATTTATACCCAGACTGGATCAGTTATGTGCATCTATTATCAGCCTTCTTTGTAAAACAATTTTTCAAATATTTGCCACATTGTATGCTTTCTGTTTGTTCGTTTCTTCTAGCTCTCCATAATAATGAACAACTTGGCTAGGCTTACCATCTAGCCTAATGTTACAGCGTTTGTTTTGCTGCAACCACCTTGATCACCATCGTTTATAGGGATATAGTGGCACCCCAAACTGCACATTGATTCCACAAGAAGCCCCACTTGGTTTCTGATCCATGAGCTTCCTTCTGATATCACAATCAAGTTGATTCTCAGCAATCCTTTGGGAGGTTCATGAGACTCACAACTTAATAACACCTGGAGAAGTATGGGTTGGCTACTTTTGTAGCAATAAAATAATTTGCCGTCATTAAAGATGCACAGAACTTAACTTCAGATCTTTTAATATAAATATTACAATGCTCCCAGATGCTAAATTAATTGGAAATACACATCTGGAAACTTGGCATATCGTCTCCTCCTGCTCTTATGCAAATACCTTGACTGTAGAAAAAAAAAAAAAAATGTACTTAAAATTTCAGAATTCTGTGTACTGTACCAAAGGTAAGAAGATTAATTTCCTTTTCTTTGTGTGTCATTGGGTCAGTGTAGAAACGTGTATCAATTTCATGCTTTTTGGTTACCAGATTATATTTTTACTTTCTACTTGAATATTCCTTAAAGCTTATGACAGATATATACTTTATAAGAAAAAATGCTTAAGATTATGTGGTTTTGGGGTTTTTAGCAGGAGAAAGAAAATTAGGGGAGGTTTAAGATGAGAAAGGAGGGGGTTAAGCCTAGATGGGAAAGAGACAAGATGATAAAAGGCAAACACAAGGAGGTTAGGCTAAAGACACAGTGATGCCTACTTTTAACAACCCATTCAGTCCCTGCTAGAAAAGCATTTAGGTATGGGCCAGCCTACAATATTATTATCTTTTATTTACATAGCGCCAACAATTTACGCAGCCCTTAGTACAATAAATATATTCAAAGGGTTACGACAAGACAAGAATTTACATGCTAACACAAACCGATACAGTAGGTGGAGAGAGCCCTGAGCGCAAGCTTACAATATGACCTATTTCAAATAGATCACTATTATAACAATTGCTGTGCTAATCGTAGATTTTTAGATATGACACCTTAGTGTACCTCTACACAACATCCATTTACCTCTTTATGACCCATGTTTGTGTAGACAATACCATGCATCCCAATACCGCAGACAAAATTAATGGTAAAATTACTAAAATGTTTGCACGCGTCCCTGCAAACCTGAAATTACTAGTTTCAATGTACGCCGAGAATTAGACAGGAAAGAATCCCCGTGCACAAGAGCGTATAGATTTCCTTATCATTGAAAATCATTTTTCAGTGTTCTATTTAGAAAGTCTATCTCGATTAGCTGCAGAGGTGCTAGGGCTTAACATTCCCATATCATTAGAGTGCATCACTCATTAGATTTTTATAATGAGGACATCTTAATGCATATCACATTATATCAGACCGTCACCACCTAAGTACCTCTGCGCTGATTGCTAATGTATTAATTTTGTTGGTACCAATAGGATCGGCTCATAGACTATTGAAATTAATATTATTTTCAGTATGCTGAAAATAAAACTTTCCTTCAATATAACCCACACAAAGCTGACATTCAAAGTAAATCATAGTTATAGAAGGACATTCTTGGTGTACTGGTTGCTTTTCCATTTAGAGACAAAATTCTTTGAATGGTTTAAATAAAGCAGTAATGGTTTAAAACATCCAGTAATATGACCCTTCTGTTCTGTAATGGTGCCAAACATAAGACATGAGCTATCAAAATGTTTTACATTTTTTCTTTCAGGAAGACGTGACATTTTTATTATTTCTACAAAATAAAGGTATTTGGATTAAAATAAGACATAGAAAATGTCCTACAATGCGGTGCAATCTCAATATTAGTGTCATGTTCTTGAAAATATACAAAACTATTAAATGTACTATGAACATAACTGGCAAGTATTAGTTTATTGCTGTAAAACAAAGTGATTAACCTTGGCCCATTTTCTAGTTTGCATGCAGGCAATTTCAGAATAATTTGACAACCTTTTGGGAAATTAGCCAGCCATAGCCAAAGGGGTAATAAATAAGTTATGGTGCAACTACTCTAAGAGACACATACATTAAAACTATTTATCTCAAAAATATATATATATAAAAAGGACAAGATATTAAGCACTAGCAATACTTTTTAAGAAAGCTGGAGTTTTATCCACAATGTAAACCCATCATGCAATGGCAAATAACTATAGTCAAAGAAAGTAGCACTTATATGTACATATAGAATTACATTCACAATTAAATGTTATAAGGCAGTATTAAAAAAATTATATATATATACACACACATACACATATATATATATATATACACACACACAGATTATTTTCCTTTTAAACCGTAATTTACTTTCTTTCCCTTTGTATGTCCATCACTAACCACATTAAATTTGTCATTCTACAAAGAAACGTGTTTTTCTTTTTAAATCCATATAACAATCTGTACACCCCATCACACCAAAGCAAATATACTCAAAAAAACAGTCGAAATCAATTATTTTTTGGCAACACACAGAAAAGAATCTATCTAAAAAGCACCAACCTATAAAACAAGCTGCGGTTGTTGAGTTACAAGATGCCCCATATGATTTTGGATGTCAATTCACTTCTTGTGCCTCAGCTACTAAATATTAGATTGTAACCTCACGGGAATAGAACTTATTTGTGCTTTGTCTGTTCTATCACATAGCAAAAGCAATTGCTTTTTTCATATAGTACAAGTTGCTATCTTTCATATTGTCCCCAGAATACATTGAGTTTATGTTTAGTATTCTCCAATTTCGTCTTTCTGAACTAGCTAGATTGTGGTTCAGTTTCAACATATTGCTCATTGATTTCCTGCACATTGGTGGAAGGTGGCAGCGGCAACCATAATATTGTGTTGTTTAGACGGCATTAATATGACACAAATCAATCAAAAGAAAAAAATTACTTTACTTTATGCTGTTAAGTATGTATTCATGGTTTGCACTGATATATGCTTGTCGTATATTTGATTATATGATCTTAAGGAAATACAAAAATGTAATTCCAGCACCTTGGGTATTTTAACGTTCTGTTTGTCGAAGAAAAACAACATCAAAACATACACTTCTTCCAGCGTCGGCACTGATAAGCTGAGATAGGTGCCAAAATAACTGGAAATGTAGAATACAGAATTCCAATCTAACTGTTCTTGTACAAAATGAATGCTGACACAGCTACAATTAACTTTAACAGTTACACAATTAAATAAAATGTGAATCAAGCAAAGATGGGAAGATAAGATATATTAATCAAAATGTATGGCAAAATGGACCATTTGCAATTGATATTTGTAGATATCAATACACTGGGAAACCATAATGGTGGTTGTTATCTATTATCTTCGATTAGAATGGTTCTTCGCGGATATGTATCAATTTCAACAAAGATGTACTGATATTCATATTTGCCACTTTCTGGATTCTGTAGAAACAAATCATGTTACAATAAACAGAGCACTGATCATACAGTTAACATGGTATAAGTAAAAATACGTACCTCTTTCACGTCTACGTGTACTGTTCCTTGCTTCCTTGGTTCCGAGCCTTGAATATAAAACTTCAACCGCATACATTTCATACCATCTTTTATATACTCCACGTGACTAAAACAAACGGAGGAATACTTGAAAAAAGAAAAGTGTAACACACGGCTGCATTTTAGTGTAGACGCCAAAACTATACAAAAATTAAAAATAAAAAGAAAAGATACATCTCACCTTCCCCAACAAGGAAAGCTAATATGTAGTGGTGGGATAGACCTACAAATGGGCCATTTGTCTTAAGGCAGACTGCCAGAGGATTATAAGAACATCATGAGGCTTAAGTTAACTAACCAGTTTGTGTTTTGTCTCTATTATTATTATTTATATATATATAGTATCAATGATTTGTACAGCTCTTTTTACTAATGACAAATGCAAATTCAAAGAGACTAACTAAAACAAGGTATAAAGAGGGCCCTGTTCAAAAATCTACAGGGACTGGGGATGCAGAGAAATAAAAAGGTATAAAAGAGGTGGGATTGCTATTTTTAAAGATGGACTAGGCAGGTGGTATTGGCCCTTAATGAAAAAAAAGACACTTAAACCACAACTTTTGTGTAGTGTTGCTAAGTGTCAAATAACAGGTTTTTTTCTTTCAACTACAGTGTAAAGGACTAACAGATCCAGACAGCCCCGACTTATGTAGCGCTTACATAAGTAGATCCGGAAAAATCTTGCAAACAATATACGAAGTTACATAAAACTCGGCTTACGTATAGAGTTGCGGAATGTTCAGGGACTTTCTGTTTATAACTAGAACCACAGTAGCTAATGATGAGTAGCTTTACAACTGAAGTATGGAATATGTAATACTTTCTTACTTTATTACTATGGTAATAACTGTACAGGGATAATTAGAACTACTTTACTATATAAAATGTCTCAAGTTGCTAGTGACTTAATTATTTATGAACATCACGATTTAAAAGTTCTACCTAACATGCTGTCTCCTCCCGCGTCTTGTAGTCTCTCCATAGCCTTTGATGGGCTCTCCAAACACCCCGATAACCTGGTAGAAATAAACAGCAAATGCAAGAGTACAGTTTAATTCCAGTTGAAAATCCTTTTTCCATTTTGCTAAATTTTTTTTTTTGCTAATCGGCCGTGCTTCGTTTCTCTTCTCAAATTCTGAGCATTTAGAGGAACAAACAAGCATTTCCAAGAGACCATTAATTTGAGTACAGATTTTTTTATATTTTTTTTTATACCATTACATTGTTGCAGTTATGATTCTCCCTTTATGGTTTGCCCCCTGGTGATTTGCATTTCTTGGAGCAGATATTGGAATACGTGTTAAGTGGTAGCAGCATTATGAGCGAAGATAAAAACCACGCTGCTCTGGACATTTTTTTTCTCCCTTGGGTAATTGATTTGGTGAACAGTGGTTATCATCCAAGAGACTCCCATAACAGCATCATGGGGACCCCCTTAACATTCAATCCATATAAAAGTACTCAATAAGCACTTTCTTATGAATTAATGTAACCATGTAAAAAAAAAAAAACATCAGGAAAAATAATACTCACCCTAAGGAGAAGCTGCAGATACAGAGCATTATGATGGGTAAAGCATATGATGACTAGAGCAACCATGTTTTTATATGAGAACCAAAAGTACTTCCACTCCTGCTTGATCTGCACTGTATTTTAAGTGAAGCACTGCGTGTAGTTGCTTGTGACCACCATCTTCGGTTTGGTGGCTCCTTGCTTTGCTTTGGAGGCAGTCAGCTGCTGCTGGTAAACTTAAATAGCGGTGTTTCTGAATTAAACCTTGCTCTACATGTACTGAAGGGCATCAGTAAGGCGTACACCCTATGATCTCAAACCAAAGTTTATCAGGGTTTACCCGTTAAACTGACCTTTTTTTGTTTATGCTGTTGAATGTCAGTATAATCGAATCATTATTATTTTATAATAACGTAAGTGCCAAGAAATTACACAGCGCTGTACGATTTAAGAGGGACAGTTAGCACATACATAACAAATATACATTGATACATACAGACACATTGGGTGTTGAGAACCCTGCCTATGAGCTTGCTATCTAGCCTTATTGTACGTTTATACAAACTTCCAGGCTTTGAGGGCCCCGCTTGTTTACAGTCTAAAGGATTTTTCTTTACACTTACCTCTGGATGAGATCGACACTTTTCCAAAGCATCACCATAGATTTTACTGGGACTCGAAGAAGAGAAAAGCTCTTTAAAGACAACATAAAACAATCCCCCTGCATGATGACAAAAAAGGAGAAAATAATTATAAGTTTAACATTTTCAATGGCAGAGTGAATCGCCACGTTATTCTATTCAACTGTTCTTTTCATACAAGCAAATCATTAAAAACACAAGCACACCTTATACATTTTACAATTCTATCCCACGCCAAGAAAAAAATCTCTAACCTGTAACTCCAATCCCTACAAGGACCACAATAAAATAGGTGAAGTCTTTGCCAGCTTGTGTAACTGCAATAAAGAAAGAAAAAAAAGATGAAATTAAAACATAGCCTTGTTATACTTCGATTGATTGGGGGCAATCGTGAATCTGCAAGAAGCATTTCCAATACCATCTGGTTCTCAACCTATAGAAGGTGTAGAACACCAGGAACTTCTTAGAAAGACCATGACTGTTTAATAGATTAGCATATAACTTCAATTACCCATTTCAACTGAATTGAACCAGACCAGGGGCTTCTGTAACATGACATGACCTTCCGGCGTTCAGTCGTAGAAGCCCCGGCAGAAGTGTCTGCCCGCATCCCGCAATCGCTCACCGGCTGCCAGAGAGTAGGATCTGGGTCCCCTGCAGCGCTGCGGGGAATCTGGATCTAAGTCTTGTAGTCAGACCTCTATTTGAGGTTTGATTAGAAGACGACCTTGAATATGAGACAAGAGATATTTTTAAGAGCATTTGCCTTATAATCAAGCAAATACCATAATTTCTTTATCTATTAGTGTTAGGAAAATAATGTAATAATTTGCTCGATTATAAGACGAGGTTTTTGCAAATGCTCTGAAAAATACCCCTCGTCTTATAATCAGACCTCAAATAGGTCTGACCATGAGACTAAGATCCAGATCCCCCGCAGCGCTGCAGGGGACCTGGATCCTCCTTAACCCTCTACACACCACTCTTCCTCCTGAAATACCTTATACCTCCCTATATGCCACTCTGCCCCATAATATGCCTTTTAACCCCCTAAATGCCAGAGTGGCATATAGGGGTATAAGGCATTTCTGGAGGCAGAGTGGCACATAGGGGATTAAAAGGCATATCATGGGGAACAGTGGCATATAGAGGGTTAAAAGGCATATCATGGGGCACAGTGGCATATAGGGGGTATAAGGCATTTCTGGGGCAGATGTGCATAACCGGGGACAGGTTGGAAAATAAAAACAAAATATTTTTCTCAACCATAGCTTTTATTTAAAAAAAAAAAAATAGCTTACATGAATTAATATTTACTGGTAAAACTTTTTCCTATGGGGTCGTCTTATATTCAGGCTTTTTCTTTTTTTTTCCTAAATTAATATACAGATTTGGGGGGTCGTCTGATAATCAGGATCGTCTTATAATTGAGCAAATACGGTACAAATCTACTCTGTCGCTCTTAATATGGTTTGTGACAAAAGCGTCAAAAATGTATTTTACGCCAAGAAAAATAGAGGAAAATCAAAATAGGATTTAATAATAAATAAATCACTGTTAACTGAATAAGATAATGGTACATTCATTTCATGATTGTAAGCTCCTTTGAGTAATGCTCTCCACACCTTTTGTTCCGTTAAGTCCAAATTGTTATGTTATGCACTACTTGTTACGTCCTATGTACCCGCTGTACAGCTCTGCGGCATGTGATGGCGCTATATAATTCAATCATCATAGAACACAAAAGTTTCCAACAGATGAACACTCACAGTTTGATTATACATACAAATTGATCTTAGAATGAGGGCAACACACCGTGCCAGTTAACACACCGTGCCAGTGGGATTTAATGCTATTTGAAATACCTTTCTGGGCAGCGGTTTGTGGGGATACCCCATCGCTCCTGGTCTGCACGGACACACGTTTGTCGTTGTGCTTCGAGTCTCTGAGCTGCAGCAAGCAGCTGCCCGTGCATATACTGCGCTTTCCGGTGATCAGGACGCAGGCCTGACCGATAACTGGCGTGTTCCTATGCGGGCTTCCCAAGCACGCCAAGCCGCCAAGAGCAGCCTTCTTACGGGAAACCGCAATGCATTTAACAGTGTGCGCCAGCAGCCTGTGCCTACACACAAGCGATCTCCACAAACACGGGGGCAGCATTGTGCAAACACAACTGACAGCTATCCCACCTATGGATATTCACACAGACATAAACGAGTAACTATGGTTACGCTTCTTTGCATATATATGCTTTTTGTTTAGAGGGTAAAATATAACCCTGGGTCACTCATAAACCTCCACATTGCACCGAAGGCGTCCCTGTAACCTCAGAGCGTCCAACAGGCTTGCTGTCAGCGCAGCGATATATCCCGTGGGAACTGTAGTTCGAGTCTGCTTCTGTTCCATACATACCAACAGTGTACATAGGCCAAAGGACTACAATTCCCAAAGTGCATTGCGGAAAGGCGGGCTAGCCGGGTCACAAGTGCGTGCTGCTTGACGTGCCGTCGCTTTTAGCGAGCGTGGTGTGAGGTGACATTTGTGTGTAAAGGAGAGCGCAGGGTGGGCATCTACACACCAATATAAGCTACAGATGTGCATCGTGAGGGACATCGATGTAATACGCGCGGCTAGTCACAGCCTGGGCTGTAATTAATAGTAATTGTGTACGGTATTCGGGGTTTTTAACGCAACCTGGTGACCTGCGAGCGTTTATAATATATATGGCTACTTAATAACATGGTGGGTGAGGACAGCGGGCTGAGAATTACTGTGTAGAGAAAACCTTATAGTGAAGTATCCTCATATATTTCTCTTCACAATAATAGAAAAGGTCTGGAACCTTCTTATCTGGTGATACCCCTTGGTGGCCATCAGATAATTATCAGCCAGGGTGTATTTCCCCCGCGTGTACAGCTTGAGGTAGTTGTGGATGGTGATGACCACAGGCTCCGCCCCTTCCATGTGCACTCGGTATCCCATGGATACCAGATGTCCAAGCTGTAAACATACATGCAGGGATAGGACGTCGGTGGAACCATTTGGTAAAATAAATGATTTTTAGGGTGCTTTTGCCACCCATTTCACAAACTGATGAACGTATTAAATAGTATTGAGAACTGTTGTGCATCGAGTTATATTTATTTTCGTGTGCAGTGTCAGAATACTGGTTTTGCATAGTTTGCAGTCTATCCTTAACATGGATCTGGCTACTGCCTCTGATTTTTGGTCTCATTAATTGTACATACAGAGGCTAGTGATCAGGTATTGGTATTGCAGAGTTAGTTATTCGTTACATTCTCACCCCGCTCCAGATGGATAAATGAATGCAAAAAATCAGCAAGCCCTCACTCTGTTAAATTATACATTGTGCAGGGCCAGCTGATCTCTTTTTTTTGGCCCTTCATGATGAATTATGTCATGAGGGAGTTGAAACCACAACTTGCCTTCAAACTCCGGTTTTAGTGAATAAGACCCCTTTTTTTGCCTTTCAAACAGTATAAAGCTGTGGTCCTGTTAGTGTTTTTTTTTCTTCAGCAGAGCAGTGACCGTTCTTTCTTGATGATTTTGTAGTTATTTGGTCAATAACCTTTATAGAAGCTGCCTCTACATATCAAACTAAATGAAAGAGTAAGATAATAGCAACCATTATGGATCAGACATGTTATGGCATCCCATTAATTCTATAAAAAATGATATCCAATCAGCCTCTTCCATTAGTGGGTCTTTTTCTTACTTAAGTGAATGTTTCTGAAAATTAGCATTTCTCCGTTCATAAGTGAATCAGCGGGTAGATCCCCAGTTCTCTGTTGTCTGTCTGTGTAGTGACCATGAGATGTTAGTTCGGTTCACGGTAACTAATACTGAAATAGAAATATATTATTTATCCGGTAACTTTATTTAAGACATGTTTATAAGTTATGTTTTTGTAGCTTACATGTCTGTTTTATCTTTTGATCACCTTTAACAAATACTTCACTTTAAACGCAGATACTTTGTTGGATGCCTGTGGTTTTGCTTGGCTACTGCAGCAGCCTTGCAGTTCTGTTGGTCCCTAAATCATATCGCTAGCAAAGCAAATTGTGAGCTAAGTATAAAGAGCCATTCACGTGCTGACTTCAGTGCTTTTGCCACTTTGCACCAGAATTAGTGCTGACTTCAGGGCTTTTGCCGCCTTGCACCAGAATTAGTGCCGACTTCAGGGCTTTTGCCGCTTTGCATCTCCTTGAGCAGCAATTGTAACAATTGTGGAGAGCGTTCCTTATTGGTTTGTAAGGTTGTTACAGCATATCCGATTACTTGTAACTAGCCCAGGCAACCTTAATCAAGGGGAGCCGCATGGCCAGTCGGGGAGATTGTGGATCTCCCGCTATCCGGCCCAAAATAACAAGAGTGCAAAGTCTGTTCATACAGGCCTTATTTTCAATGCTCCCTCGCACTTTGTGTCGCTGATGGAGGCTGAGCACCAGCATATGATGTTGTGTATTACTGTTCTGTATGTATACCACCTATAAGGTTTATTCTAGGGCAAAACCTCTACTTTTTCATCAACATGAAAAAATATTTGTGAGAAAACTAAGCATTTGACTGTGCTTACACACAGTGTGTTTTAGTTGTTTATTAAATAAAATTGTGTTCCTGAGTAGAGTTTATTTGATAAAGACAGCTGCCTGTTTACCCTGCTAGCCGACCTCTAATATGTGGATAACACAAAATATTTTGTATTATATTTCTATATCATCACATCTTATTCTTCATCTTTATTGATAAATATTGGTGACAAAACTAGGCATTCTACTGGGCTTGTGTGCAATTTAACCCCTTAAGGACAATGGGCGGTCCCTATACCCATTGAAAACAATGTATTTTGTACGGGCTTTGTCGTTAAGGGGTTAAAACCCATTGCTGATTAGTTTAAGACAGTTGTCCATTTACGCTACCAGCCAAACCTCTAGTTTGTGGACTAGTCTTTTTCTTTATGAATTGGGGAAATTCAGTCCTGCTCCACGGGTCTGTGTGCCCATCATTTTGAGTTGCCCAGGTTGAGTGCCCTACTACTACCAGGGCCGGCAAAGTAGGTAACAGCCTAGGGAGCAGATCTACGTGGGGGCAGTTCAGTCCACTGCATCGAAGGCGCCCCCACAGAGGAGATTGTGGATCTCCCTCCTACCGGCCCTCACCACTCCTTTGTGATTTTGCTGACGTTAGCGTAAGACATCATATACCGGCACTCTGCACATTGGCGGATCCGGTCGGTGAGTGCAACTGGGAAATCGATCCCCCTCTGATATAGACAAAAGAAGGGAGGTGGGTTCACACAACATCCCGCGGGGTAGTGCGGCAGATCGCAGGGTGCCGTAGGCTGGCGCCTACTGCGACACCTGAGGCTTCTTGGGGTAAGCGAGCTGCTTTTATCTGCCTGGGTATGTTAGTGTGCGTGTCTGAGTATGTTAGTGTTAATATGTGTGTCTGGTTGTATTAGTTTAGTACCTGAGTATGTCTGTGTGTTAGCTGTTAAATATTTTTAAGCATGTTATGCATCTTTATTAATAATGTAATTCCTGGGTCTTAAATATGATATACATATATACATATACTAATAATTATTAATGCAAAAATGTAATACTATATCACAATTTTAATACCTATTTCACATATTTTAGGTGATTTTTTTTTGGGAGGGAGTCCTTGATTTTTCATTGTTATGGCTTCTGGACGTGGATGGATTCGCCAACAACACATTGACCAGCTCCATAGACAAATAGCCGAGAGAGTAACAAAGCCAGTACCTCCTTTTCCTTTATCTTCAAAGCAGGCACAACAACAAATGAGGTATATGAACAGCTAAAGCGCTTAAGACATTAAATGTATGCCCATTGTGTTTGGATTTGCAAAAAGAGCAGTCATTTTGCCCTAACTCAGGGGAGTATGGCGGCATGGAGGATCGGGGGAGAGGATGTCACCGGACGTGCTGACATTTTCACCTTAGTGCAAAATGATGGCTCTTCCGGTGACATGCTCTCCCTCGATCCCCCAATCGGGGAGAAGAACGTCACCGGAAGGCCCGTGATTTGGGTGGAAGTTTACCTTTGGGCAGAACTGTGGTGCTTTACCCTATTGGAAAGCTGCTAAAGTAGGTGAAAACCAGTTAATATGCTCAAACACCCACCTCATAGTCTTCAGGACTTACACTGCATTAAATTTAATTTCCGTCGCCTAATATAAAATAAGGCAACGATTAAGATCAATTTTATCGGTTAGCATGGGCTGGCCTTATGATTGTTATTCAAACTGAATTTTTAATCCTACAGTATCATGTAAAATAATTTTTTGTCTTAGGCATACAACTACAATCTCATTTAGGTTGTTGCAACATTAAAATAACCTTTTGTCCTTAAAAATGCAATTAATTTAATTGTTCGTAAAGGCCTGTGCTGATGATCGCTTCAGGGTTCTATATACACGTGCCAAGTGTCAGCATCCAATTTCGATAATGGTTTTCTTTTGTTTCAGAGGTCAGTAGGGCAATTTCTTAGCAGTTTTGCTCACAGTTGACAAATCATTGGAAAAGAGAAAATTACAAATTGTGGTGATTTTTATATACTGGGATGTACAAAAATACAGAGAGAAATTCTCCCAGCGTTTTTTTCTTGTAACTTTGGTTGTATTGCTTTGTATATTGTTTGATTAATCTAAGCCTACTTTTAATTTTTTCAAATGTATTTTATATATATCACTGATTAAATAAAAGGGTGACTGACATTTTAATGTTTCTGACAACCGCACCAAAGATGTATGCATATTAATGAACTGTGAGTATATTAATATGCCTTCTTAAAAATAAAAAAACACTTACGGAGAACCTCAATGTGAGTGATTTCTGCGCATGCAAGCTGCATTCACCAAGCCAGTGCTGGAGCTGACTGGTGGTTAGAATATCATAGGCAAGGAGTTGTGTTGGTACGCAGAGGGGCCAATGCATATGGTGGGATTCTGCAGAGTCCCTCCATGCATTTGCAAAGGACATCATGTTACCTACACACAACTACTAGGATGGCTTCCAGCTGGCTCCACGCCGAGCACAACGCCCAGCAGTACCACATCCGGTGCCCAATGGAGTAACGTAAACAAAGTAACATCACTCCGTTTTGAGAGTGGCGCCAATTTCAACTTTGGACCCTTTTTCTTCCTGTTTCTTATATAAAAAAAAAACCATCATAGAACCACAATACCTTGCTCTCTGATGGTCATACCTATGTTCACCATAGCATATCCTGTCTTAGTGAGTTCTGTTCCTTCTGTGTTTGACCCAGCTTGATCCTGACTATCCTGAATTCTGGTCTCCTGACCTCGCTTGTTACACAGCTTCCATGGTCAAAGACTCCCAGCGCTACCTGTGTGTGCACACTAGGAGAAAGTCCTCGGTATTTGAAAACCATCACAATGTCCCACGGTCGCTCAAACCGGCTGGAGGGTGAAGAACTCTTCAGAGAGCGACAAGCTTTCTTCTGTGGGGGACATTGTCCTACCCTGCACCAGCATCTCATCTGCTACACTGTGATTGACACATGATAAAAGGTTTCTCTTTAAATTAAATCTTTAGGTATCCTTTTTTTTTGTTCATATGCATGGCAATGCTATCCAAAAATAAATGTTAAAAAAATCAAACCACAAAACCCACCACAAAATTTATGACTTGTGTACATAAATGTATGTATAGTCAGAAACTTGTTTTGCCACCAAAATTGCAAATATAGATTTTTTTCACCTATTGATGTCACTTTTTGCCACAGATCTCAGATTTCCTTGGTTATATATGTCCTTACTTAATCATAATCTGCTTTTTGTCAGAGTTTTACAATTTAATATAGGTGGAATTCGGTTTTACCTCCATGTATTTTCTCATTTTTCAGTGCTTAGTAATTTAATGCTAAAAAAAAGTGTCATCTGATATGTTTCAAGAGAAAAAAAAACCCTTTTATTTGTTTGCAAATAGATTGTAATGAAGACCTCTACTGCAAAGAAAATAACATGTATCTTGGCAAAAGGAAGGGTAATTAGAGAAAGCCGCCCAATAAAGAGCTGATGTGTATAATGATGGCCCCGGATTCCCAGGGAGGAGGGGAACCCATCACCTGGGGAGTCATGAATCAACATTATTGTGCTGCAGCATTTCATTCAACTGATCTCACTAATGAGATCTCCTACTAGCAAGACTGTTTTCTTTGAGTCCTTGAGTTGTATTTGGCTACAAATATAATCTCATCAACCAGAAGCATTTATCCTTTATCGTATGATAGTTTCCTCAACACCACACACTGCTTAGCAGTGTTTTGTATTGTATTACATTTTCTGCTATTATGGTAAAAACAATATATATAAATAATATTGTTCCCTAGCATAGTTTAGCAGCTAAAAAGAAGTGCTAACTAGACTTGGCTGCCGGCCAACTCTTCGTGTTCGTCTTCGTGGGGGAAAAAAATATTTGTATTCCACGAATATTCGCCCTTTCCCGTGTTCGGTTCGGGCAAATATTAGTGTACATTCTTCGTGTTCGTTTTTTTCTTCGTTTGTGTAGAAGGGGTTAATACGGGGTTAACACGGTACGCACTACGCAGCAGCTTTGGCGCCAGGACTTTAAAGGTCCGTACGAGCAACTCCACTGGTTGCTGGCAGGGGCCTCCTCTGCCATCAACCAATGAAGTACACCTGTACTTCATTGGTTGATGGCAGAGGAGCCCCCTGCCGGCGACCAATAGAGTTGCTCGTACAGACTTTTAAAATCCTGGTGCCGCAACTTCGCCAGGGGAGACCACTGGTCTCCCCAATAGGGTCGCTCGTACGGTCCTTTAACTCTTGGAGCAGGGAGACCATTGCCTCCCCAGGCCAAGTTCCGCCTTCAGGAGTTAAAGGGCCATGCGGGCGAACCATAATTGGTTCTCTATTATGTTCTGTAAATTCAAATTGTTATGTGATAGACTTTGTCTTGTTTTCCTGTTGTACAACACTGTAAGATATGATGGTGCTATAAAAATCAAGAAATAATTGTTACTGTTATTATTTGTATTGTTCATACACAAAACAAATGCAACTATATATTTGGAACCTATGAATGGGCAGGCTTACATCTTTGTAAGCTAAAATATATTAAACCATATTTTATTATATTCTTTTACACCATATTTTATTAATATATTCATAAAGTGTGTCGCTAGTTGCTGAGACATAAAATATCCAAACCTCCCATAGCCTGTCTCTTAAATCAAAGCAATGGAGTGCCTTGTCTGTCTTTATCGATGAGCTTCTGATCCCTGCAAAAGGCAGCAATAGCAGAGTTAACAAACCTGATTATTTCATGTCTTCCTATCCTGTCAAGCAAGGCTGGTTGCAGTGTTTCTTACTGCAAAAATAACCATCAATCAGCCCCAGAATATGACCTTGTGGGTCACATCTGACATGCTGTTAAGAGTTTTATGATTCCGCTGCAGCTGGAAAGTCTGTTGGTGAATGGAGGAGACTAGTGTGCTTCTTGCGACCATGTGGAAATGAGCTGACTGAGAAGCAGGAGTGGACAACAGGGATTTTCCAAGTGATGGAAATGGGAAAGTAAATGATGTTGTTTTAATGAACCTGCTTTCCATTTGATCTGAGTTTTTTTCCCCTGACCTCTGCTGTATGATCCCACTGACCATGCTGTTTCAAATAGTTTCCTTTCTGCCAGCATCTGCTACTGCCAGATGTTAATATGTCATACTACCGCCAGCTATAGAGTAGCTTAGCGTATTATATATATATATATTGGTCATTGTTCCTCTCAAAACAATATCTTTTATGTTAACATGAGCTCCTGCATACAGGTGTACAAGTTCACCCCATGCTGTTTCTTAAAGGCAGAGTAGTAGTGATATTTATCACACTTAAATGTCTTTGCTTCATATGATGAGCAACCGATGTCACGCAATTATTAAAACGCATCGAAGTAAAGTTTACACTGTGGTGATTGTATAGTCAAGCCAAAAACAACCTGGATAGAAATAAATTCTTATATGATAAGTTGCGGTATTGCACCACTTTCGATGGTGGTTAAACATACATACAGTGACAAGAAAAGGAAAATGAACCCTTTGGAATTACAGACACAATGTGCTTATCACTGTGTTTTATTTGTGTAATGGTTCATGTCTTTATTCAACACCCATTAAACATTCACAGTGTTGGTGGAAAAGGTAAGTAAGCCCTTTGATTTAATAACTGGTCAAACCTCATTCCGCAGTAGTAATCTCAAAGAAGCACTTCCAGTAGCTGTGGGTCAGACCTGCACATCATTCAGGAGGATTTTTAGACCATTCTTCTTTACAAAACTGTTAAGCTCAGCCATGTTCTTAGGATGTCTGCTGTGAATGGCTCTCTTGAGGTCATTCCACACCATCTCTAATGGGCTAAGGTCTGGGCTTTGACTGGACCCCTCCAAAAGATGGATTTTCTTTTTCAGACTATTCTGTAGTAGATTTTCATTGATGTTTAGGGTCATTGCACTGCTGCATTATACAACTTCTACTGACCTTCATCTGGCAGACAGGCACCCTGACATTATCATGTATGACACCTTGATAAACTCAGGAATTCATTGTCCCCTCGATGACAAGCTGTCCAGATCTTGAGGCAATCAAACACCTTTGAATTATGATGGTCTCTCCACCATACTCCACCATTGGGATGATGTTTTCACGTGTGTGTGCGGTGCCATTTTTTAGGCCATATGTAGTGCTGCGTGTTCTCCCCAAACAATTCAACCTTAGTTTCATCAGTCCACAAAACATTTTCCCGGTAGCTTTGTGGAGTGTCAAGGTACTCTGTGGCAAAAAAAACGAAATGTTTGTTTTCTTTTTCTTTAATGCCAAAGTAGCTCTAAAGCAGACCTCAATCCCGTTTCATTGCTAACTCCTGACTCCAATTAGCTTTTGTTGAAGCGGTTAGCCTATGGGTTTACATACTTTTTCCAACCCACACCTTGAATGTTTGAATTATGTATTCAACATGGACAAGAACAATACAATAATTTGTGTGTTAAAAGTTACAAAAGCATTGTTTCTTCATTATTGTAAATTAGATGATGGCCGTATCATATTTAAGACAAATCTATATACCGTATTGGCTCGGATATAGGCCGCCCCTGTATATAGGCCGCACCCTAAAAGTTTGGTGCTTTTTTAAAGAAAAAGTTTTTTTCTTTAAAAAAGCACCAAAAAAACATGCTGCCACTCTGTCTCCCCCCCCCCGAGATATGCTGCCACTGTCCTCCCTCCCCGAGATATGCTGCCACTCTGTCTCTCCCCCCCGAGATATGCTGCCACTGTCCTCCTCCCCCCCCCGAGATATGCTGCCACTGTCCTCCTCCCCCCCGAGATATGCTGCCACTGTCCCCCCCCCGAGATATGCTGCCACTGTCCTCCTCCCTCCCCGAGATATGCTGCCACTGTCCTCCCTCCCCGAGATATGCTGCCACTGTCCTCCCCCCCGAGATATGCTACCACTGTCCTCCCCCCGAGATATGCTGCCACTGTCCTCCCTCCCCGAGATATGCTGCCACTGTCCTCCTTCCCCCCCCCCCGGAATATGCTGCCACTGTCCTCCTCATCCCCCCCCCGACTTACCGGAGCAGACTCCCGGGTGTCTTGCGGGGCCGGCGGGGGACATCTACGCAGATGTGCCGGCACCGGAAGTTGTATACGCGTATTGCGTAGATGTCCCCCGCCGGCCCCGCAAGACACTCGGGAGTCTGCTCCGGTAAGTCGGGGGGGGGGGGCAGAGGTAAAACGCATCTTGCGGACGGTCCGCACAATGTGCTCAGACAACCTCCCGTGCCGGCACCCCCCCCCGTGGGAAGTGCTGGCAGGGGAGGCTGTCTGAGTGTATCAGGGAGTAGGATGCAGGTCCCCTGCACCGCTGCGGGGGATCTGTATCCTAACCCCGCTGCCTGCCCGGCGCCCGGGACTGCATGTCCCGGGCGTCGGGCGCTAGACCCTGAATATAGGCCGCACCCCCACTTTAAAGACTTAAAGTGGGGGAAAAAAGTGTGGCCTATATTCGAGCCAATACGGTATAAATGCTGATAATTTAGTGAGATTGGGGCAACAGTTTGAGGCAAAGGTGATTAAAATCATACACAAAATAAAATCACAGTCAATACCCTAAATACAGCAACTCAACAATGACTTTGTGTTTCATTCTTTTACGTTTGCTGTTTTCCTCCTGTTTTATTTTTATATATATATATATATATATACATATATATATATATGTATATATATATTGTCAATGTTTAATCTAATTCTGTGCTTGTTGACCTGTATCTTACTAACAAGGCATTTTTTTAATTTTACAGCTTCCCAACTGTATATTCGGCCAAGGCCGTTCCCTTACAAAATGGATATGCTGGAAAATTACATGCAAGCAAAAAATCACAGTGCAGCCAGAGTTCATATATTGACAAGTAAGTGATTTAATTGACAAGTACTTTGTTACTTTGAACAGAGTGTGAATAATTCATGTTACAAGTGTCGCATGACACTACTGGAGCCGCTCAGTCCTGAAAGACAAGAAATAAACATTTTTAGCTAGGATACAGTGGTGTATTCACTAAGTCAGTTAAGTTAGTCCTTTATTGAACTAACATTGTGTCTAATACTGGTTTATTAATTCTATACCAAAAACAGGAACAGTAACTGTCGGAATACACACATATGATCTACTCTTACAAATCCCTGCCCATGAACACACACACACAAACTCTTTCAAAATACAAGCACACTCTTTCTCCCCTATCTTATTAGCTCTCCTCTTTATGTCCATCTCTCCCTCTTCATGTCCATCTCTCCCCTTTCTGGTTACCCCCATTTACATAGTTACATAGGCTGAAAAAAGACATGCGTCCATCAAGTTCAGCCTTTCCTATATCTGTTAATTTGTTGCTGTTGATCCAAAAGAAGGCAAAAAAAACCCCGGTTTCGCTCTTTCCAATTTTGCACTAACCAGGGAAAAAAATTCCTTCTTGACCCCAAAATGGCAGTCAGATTTCTCCTTGGATCAATAAGCTGTTTTCCCATAATTAAAGATTATATCCCTGAATATTATGTTTTTCCAGGTATCCATCCAGTTGCAGTTTAAAAGTCTGTACAGACTCCGATAAAACTACCTCTGCAGGCAGAGAATTCCACATCCTTATTGTCCTTACTGTAAAAAACCCTCTCCCCTGCCTTAGACTAAATCTCCTTTCTTCCAGTCTGATTGCATGACCACGTGTCCTATGCATAGTCCTGTTTATGAACAGATTTCCACACAATGGTTTGTATTGGCACCGAATATATTTATATAATGCTATCATATCCCCTCTGAGGCGATGTTTTTCTAAACTAAACAGATTTAAATTTGTTTACCTTCCTTCATAACCATAGTGCTCCATTCCTTTTATTAATTTTGTAGCCCCTCTCTGCACTTATTCCAGTGCTATGATATCCTTCTTTAGAATAGGTGCCCAAAATTGCACAGCATATTCAAGGTGCGGCCTTACCATTGATTTATACAGAGGCAAAATTATATCTTTATCCCGCGACTTGATGCCCCTTTTTATACTCGACAATACCTTACTGGCCTTAGCAACCGCAGACTGACATTGCACATTATTGCCTAGTTTGTTGTCTATAACAATTCTCAAATCCTTCGCATTTGTCGTTACCCCTAATTCACTACCGTTTAGGGTGTAGGTTGCTTGTGCATTCGCTACCCCGAAGTGCATAACTTTACATTTATCTACCTTTCTGTTAGTTTAGATTTTGCAGGAAAGTCCTTTATTAAACTAACATTGTTTCTCATCTTTTAAAGATGGAACATAAATTTAGAATGCTATTTATTGACTGTCCTTATTTTGAATGAATTTCCATTTGATTGTGTTTAATCATTTAAATGCTTTGCCCTTAAAATGTTTTTCTTTTTTTCTAGGATTCCATCTGAAATAGTGCTGAAAATATTCTCATATTTAGATACAGTCTCGCTCCTGTGTGTTGGCAGTGTCAATAAGAGATTTCATGAGCTGTCCAAGGACAAGTAAGGAAGATCCAGACAGTTGATTTTATGATGACACTTTTAACAATGCTTTTTTTTATATTATTTTCTTGTGTTTTCATGATTTATATTTTATGCTCTTACGGCTTTCTCTTTACAATGTTAGTTTTTAGAAAATCTAAATACATACATTCCTAAAGGTAAATTTCACCCCCACCCAAATATATATCTAATGATATAAATAAATAAATATACAGGTGAATACCAGTCAAGCCTCATCTAAAATAATCGGTATAGTACGGCTATAGTAATAGTGCTATTAGGGCCACAGCTGGTATATGAAGCGGTCAGCCAAAGAGAGATTTGAGAGATGAATGTCGAGCCTAGATTCACAAAAATCAAACGTATACATTTTAGTATCTTTTAGCTCAAGAAAACATATCTGCCTTCTCTCTTATCCAGAAATGGTATACAAGTAGAGGAAGCTTTAGTGACAACCAGGGAAATGCTAATCAATGCATGTTTAACTGTGTATGTTTCTAGTTTCTAGACGCACACTCTGCTTTGTGTTAGTCATAGTAACATAGTAACATAGTTCATAAGGTTGAAAAAAGACCAAAGTCCATCAAGTTCAACCTATATACATATTGTGTCCCTACTGTGTTGATCCAGAGGAAGGCAAAAAAAGCCATTATGAAGCAGATGCCAATTGCCCCATACCAGGGGGAAAATTCCTTCCCGACTCCAAATATGGCAATCAGAATAAATCCCTGGATCAACGTTCTGTCCCTATTAATCTAATATCCATAACTTGTAATATTATTGCTTTCAAGAAACACGTCCAGGCTCCTTTTGAACTCTTTTATTGAGTTTACCATTACCACTTCCTCTGGCAGAGAGTTCCATAATCTCACCGCTCTTACTGTAAAGAACCCCCGTCTGTGCTGGTGTAGAAACCTTCTTTCCTCCAACCGTAGAGGATGTCCCCTTGTTATAGATACAGTCCTGGGTATAAATAGGTCCTGGGAGTGATCTCTGTACTGTCCCCTTATATATTTATACATAGTTATTAAATCCCCCCCTAAACCGTCTTTTTTCCAAACTAAATAACCCTAATTCTGATAATCTTTCTGGGTACTGTAGTCCTCCCATTCCCCTTATTACTCTGGTTGCCCGTCTTTGAACCCTCTCCAGCTCCACTATATCTTTCTTGTACACTGGTGCCCAGTACTGTACACAGTATTCCATGTGTGGTCTGACTAGTGACTTGTACAGGGGTAGAATTATTTCCTTGTCGTGGGCATCTATGCCCCTTTTGATGCACCCCATGATTTTATTTGCCTTAGCAGCAGCTGCCTGACACTGGTCGCTACAGGTAAATTTACTGTTAACTAAAACTCCTAAGTCCTTTTCCATGTCAGTCGTCCCCAGTGTTTTCCCATTTAATACATATTCCCAGCCTGGATTTTTCTTCCCCATGTGCATAACCTTACATTTATCTGTGTTGAACCTCATCTGCCACATCCCAGCCCAAGCCTCCAACCTATGCAGATCCATTTGTAATCGTGCACTGTCCTCTATTGTGTTAACCACGTTACAGAGCTTAGTATCGTCTGCAAAGATTGATACTTTACTATACAATCCCTCTACAAAGTCATTAATAAATATATTAAAAAGAATAGGACCCAAAACTGACCCCTGTGGTACCCCACTAGCAACAGTAACCCACTCAGAGTATGTACCATTAATAACCACCCTCTGTTTCCTATCACTGAGCCAGTTACTTACCCACATACACACATTCTCCCCCAGCCCAAGCATTCTCATTTTATGTACCAGCCTTTTATGTGGCACCGTATCAAATGCTTTGGAAAAATCAAGATATACGACATCCAGCGATTCACCCCGATCCAGTCTTGAGCTCACCTCCTCATAAAAGCTGATCAGGTTAGTTTGACAGGACCGGTCCCTTGTAAACCCATGCTGATATGGAGTCATACACTTATTTTCATTGAGATACTCCAAAATAGCATCTCTTAGGAAACCCTCAAACAGTTTACACACAACAGAAGTTAAACTAACAGGCCTATAATTCCCCGGGTCACTTTTTGTCCCCTTTTTGAATATTGGCACAACATTTGCTATGCGCCAGTCCTGGGGAACAGACCCTGTCACTATAGAGTCCTTGAATATTAGAAATAGGGGTCTGTCTATTACATTACTTAACTCCCTTAGAACACGGGGGTGAATGCCATCTGGACCTGGTGATTTGTCTATTTTGATTTTTTTTAGGCGGCACTGCACTTCTTCCTGGGTTAGACAGGCGACATGTACTGGGGCAGTTATCTCATCCTGCTGTATATTACCTGGCATTTCATTTTCCTCTGTGAATACAGCAGAGAAGAATATATTTAATAGATTAGCTTTTTCCTGATCCCCGTCTATAACTTCTCCCTCATTACTTTTTAAGGGGCCAACGCTTTCATTTTTATCCTTTTTATGATTTATATAGTTAAAGAACATTTTGGGGTTTGTCTTACTCTCTTTGGCAATGAGTCTTTCTGTCTCCACTTTTGCTGCTTTTATCTGATTTGTACATATTTTATTTTTTTCCCGATAGCTTTTTAGTGCTTCCTCACTGCCTTCCTGTTTTAGTAGCTTAAATGCCTTTTTTTTGCCATTTATTACCCCCTTTACATTTTTATTTATCCACATTGGTTTTCTCTTGTTCCTGACTCTTTTATTCCCATACGGTATGTACCTTTCACAGTGAGAATTTAAGATATCCTTAAAAATCTCCCATTGAGTGTCTGTACTCTTGTTTTTGAGGACATTTTCCCAATTTACAGTGTTAAGGGCTTCTCTTAGTTGATCAAACTTTGCCTTCCTAAAGTTCATGTTTCTTGTGGCTCCTCTAAGAGTTCCCTTATTGAAGGACAAGTTATAATGTATCATAATGTGATCACTATTTCCTAGATGCCCCCTGACCTGCACATTAGTTACTCTGTCAGGTCTGTTGGTTAATATTAAGTCCAGTAGGGCGCCCCCTCTGGTCGGGTCCTGTACCATTTGGGACAGATAATTATCCTTACTTATAGTCAGAAACCGGTTTCCTTTATGAGATTCACAGGTCTCTGTTTCCCAGTTTATGTCGGGATAGTTAAAGTCCCCCATAATAACCACCTCATTGTGATTTGCTGCCTTGTTTATTTGCTTTAATAATTGATCTTCTGCTGCTTCCATTATATTTGGTGGCTTATAGCAAACCCCGATCAGTATTTTATTATTTTTCTTTCCATATATTTCTACCCATAATGACTCCACATTATCATTTCCCTCACATATATTCTCCCGCAGTGTGGCCTTTAGGCTGGACTTTACATAAAGGCAAACTCCTCCCCCTTTTCGTTTTTTCCGATCCTTCCTGAATAGACTATAACCCTGTATGTTAACCTCCCAGTCATAGCTATCATCCAACCATGTCTCTGTTATACCCACTATGTCATAGTTTTCTTCAGACATTATTAACTCCAGTTCGTCAGTTTTATTGGTCAGACTTCTGGCATTAGTAAGCATACAATTTAGCGGTGTATGTTTTTTTTCCCTATGAAGCCTATCCCTATTGACTATTCTAACCCCTCCCTCCGCTCCACCCCCAGGTACATTTATAAGCCCCAGCTTTCTATCTACACTATCTTCCCCTTCTATATTGTAGTTTCCCTCCCCCCCTTTACCTAGTTTAAACACTCCTCCACCCTTCTGGCCATCTTCTCCCCGAGCACAGCTGCACCCTCTCCATTGAGGTGCAGCCCGTCCCTACCGTAGAGCCTGTATCCGACAGAGAAGTCATGGACCATGGACCATGGTAATACCCTGGCAGTATCCTCCTAGTCTCGCCATGCCTTCGAACCTTTATTGATAGGTGCCACGCACTAAAGTAACACTTAAGGTTTCTCGTTCAGATTATGCATTTGGCCTGGTTTGAACGGTTCTCTATTCTGACATCTATAACTCTATATAAATCATAAGCTGTTGTGGTTATTGTAGTTCAGAGTGATTCATTGGAGATATATTTTGCAGCGATGCAGATAAAGGAATGGTAACATCCATCACCTAGATGAACCAATTTCCAAAATATGTAAACATTCTAAGACCCTTGTAGCTAGAACTGATAGACTTCACACTAACTGAAGATGCACTTAAGACATATGATTGATGTATGAAATGTTAATGATACATTAGCAGATTGTTGTGTGCCTTTTGTGTTTTTAGCTGTCTTGTAAAATAAGTCGACCACAATTGTATTCATAAAGCTGTACATATAGATTAGCTAGTAAAAATCCGGCAAGAAACCAAACCAATTTATTGAACTGCATGTAAAACTTGTGCAATAATATTGATGTGTGTATTTAGAATCAAGCTGTTAAGTTTAATGACTTTTGGTTATTGTTTATTAGATTGACTGTGATATGTTAATCTTATAACATGAAAATTGTTTTCCTTGGCAGAGGATTATCCGCAACAGCTTCTAAATATGTATATAGAGAGAGCTCTGAAATAATTATGTTGCTGTTAATATTTTAAAATGTACTGGTTCAACAATATCACCAGATCACGTGACTGCGTAGCATAATACAATATTTTTAAAGATAAGCACTTGCATAATTGGAAATATAGAATTTAAGGGCAGATTAGAACCATTTGGAAAAAATCTGTTAGGCATAAAATAATTTGTTCTTGTAGTTTACCATGCATAAGATCTCCACTTACTCCAAATTGCTTCTTGACATGGCTAAGGCGCTCTCGTCATGTGATGTGCTCCATGCGTTTCACCAATAGATGGCTTCCTTTTCCCACTGACTTTTTTTTCTCACTGATTTATAAATTTTTTTTTGCTTAGTTTTGCTGCACATTTAGTAAGAATAATACAGAGCTAACATTACATTACAATACATCTATTTATAAAGTGCCAGCAGATTTAATAGTGCTGTTTCAATCAGTAGGATAATTTAAAGTCACACACACAATAATAAATTGGTACAAAAGGAGAAGAGGTCAAGTTCGACACCAAGGCAGCGAACTTGGTCTGTCTTTTGGGTAGTGGAATTGCCAACAATAAGAGAGATATGTCAGGAATTGTGTACAGACGAATAGCAATGGGGAGCCCAGCTCATTCACAGCTAGACCTGTCCTAACTTAATTAAGTAAAAGCACCAAATTAGTCCTAGTGTCTAGATTGTTGGCAAAATTGGAAAGAAAAGACCCAGAAAAGTGTTGCTGTCTTAAAATGTGGCTTTGACAGGGGGGAGCATGAATTGAGGACTGTTCAAACATAATTTGTTTTGGATTCATGATCAGTATTTATCTAGGCATATCTCAACTTCCCCCTTTTTAGCAAATGCATGACTTGTTTATTATCAAAGATAAACATCAACTGCACGAGTTATAAGCCACACGCTTGGTGGAAATAATAAAATATCAATGTTGAGGCCACCATGGATGGTCACTATCCCACAATGCACTGCTAACAACTGTGACAGTTAGTTCCTGTACGAGCTTCTGCATTTTACGTTTCAGTCATTTTTCTGTTCATTCTCTAAAATACTTTTGTATTCCTTTCAGCTTACTGTGGTACCGAATTTGTTCTACTTTGCCTCCTATGAAGAATTCCCGCTGGAAACCTAAGCATATGGACAAGGTAGCAGAAATATTGAATACCTCTAGTTTGCAAGAGAAGCCACCTGGTTACTGGAAGAAGACTTTTATCAATGAAATACTGGCAAACAGAAGTAACAAAATAACCCAGATACTGAAATCTGTAAAACATTCCATGGGAATTCCGAACAATATTGAAAAGGTTGTTAAGTAAGTAGAATACTGTACTTGTAATACCTTCTGTATAGTGGTAGGGAATAATGTGTAAAAGTTTTGAAAGGGTTATCAACTACTACTGAGCTGAAAGGGTCTGAATGTAAACACAGAATTAAAAAAAAAAACTATACTATTGCAATTTACTTTTGAGCCAATGTTTGTTCTTTGAGAAGTATCTACCCCGGTCTGTTGGCTCTTTAATTGCAACACCCGTTCCCATTCAACTAAAATATTGCTTTGCAAGGGTGCTTGGCAGGGAAAAAAACATGAAAAGGGACCCAGGCTTTATTTTGCCAAAACTGGAACATAAATACAGCTTCAGTAACCTCTTCTTGACAAAAGAACTAATAGAGTGTCCTTGTAAACTCTTGAGGACCATTACACTGAGATTGTTTGAGAATTCTGAGCAGAAGTCCGGCCTTTCCCTTCTTATGCTGTCTACACCAACACTGCAAGAAGTATCAATCAGCATAATAGAGACCATGCAGGCTCTTTACTGTGACCTTTCATTACAAAGGGAGAACAAGGTCAAAACAGCCTGCCTGTGCCATTTCTGCCCCCCCAAGCAGCCTGCCCGTGCCACCTCTGCCCCTGAAATAGCATGCCTGTCCCAATTCTGTTTCTAAGCACATACATACATACATACAATACATTAATTCATTCACTCATTCGGCCATTCATTCATTTTAGTCTACGTGGAACTACACCTTTAAAACTGCATTAAACACTATACAGTAGCAGGAAAATACTTTTGTTATACATTTTGTACATATTTAAGGAACTGAAGATAATTATAAAGTTGACACAGGTTTTAATATTCCAAAAACTTTTTAATGTCAAGAAGGATATTTTAACTTTTTTTTTTTTAACCTCTGTGTTTTCTTGCTGTCATGTTTGGCTGCTATTTCTCTGGTCGTGCTCTAAACATTGCCTCATTGTGGTCCTGCTGACAGAATGTCTGGATTGCACTGGGCCCTTACCTTCAAGGACACTAGCGGGAGAGTGAAGATCATTGAGCAAATGGACGTTTTCTTCAGGCACACTTCCCTTACATTGTTTTGGGGATGCTTGCTATGGCCTTCTCTCGAGTCTGTGACCACATTGCAGCTTCATGGAATCACACCAGTGCTGCTGGATAAATGGATGCCTCAAACTAAAAATGGGTATGTTTTAATTAAAATAGATCTGTTTTTTAATGTAAACCTGAACTGCTAGCTTTCTTATTTGAATTATAGCTATTCACTGTAACAATTGTTTGTAGTGTCTCCATACATTTCTGATTAGTATCGACTATTAATACTGGATTTTCTCTGTTTTCTTTGAGGAAGACCTCAGAGACTGTCACTTATTGCTGAATATAACTTAAGCAACTTTAGGTCAAGCAGGATTATTGGTCAGGATGCAATGGTTGACGTTCTCCTTCTTTACCCTGGTCTGTTGCTTGGTGTCTGGAAGGTAATGTTAAATATGCAATCTTTAGAAGCAAAAATCCTGTTTATCGCTATGAAATGTTGTAAGATCATTGGTACAGAAACAGATAATTCGCTGTGCTGGTATGTTTCCCTTTCTTTCTGGGGCAGATTGCAGAATTCTGAAATAAGACTGCTTCAAGTTGTGTTGTTAGTGTGTGTGTTTGGACCTGTATGTGTGCTGCCCTGATTGAATTTGTTGCCCTATTAAAATTGTGTTATTAAGTTTCTAAATACATTGTATGATTCATTATTTCTTCAGAAAGTACGTCCTGGTTTTTTTTGTTTATTTTAGACAACTTCGGAAATCGCATTTGTTATGGCAACTCTACATTATGATCAAATTCTCGAAATCAGTACCCTAGGATCTGTTGACCGGTAAGCTCCTATCTTTATTAAACTTACAAAATACAGTTTTTTTAATTAGTCTTTTCTATACTGATGATCATTTATATTTTCTGTAGACGGGGCACTGAGATTTTTTTTCCTGCACAGAGCTTGATTAATTTCACTCTTACGTGTTTTTGTACTGTTACACCTCTTGTACCAAGTGTCTTTCAGCAAAAATGAGATTACAATGTCTCATTTTTAATTCAATTATGTGCTGCCAGTTCCTGTGCTGGTGATGTGTTTGTTCTCTTAAAGTAATTAAACATGCTTTCCCATTTGGTGATTAGTTTAAATAGGTCCTTGTAAGTGTGCCCTCTTCTATGAGTTCTAATGGAACTCTTAAGTACTAATAATGTATTTCACGATAATGTTTAATTTATACAAACTCATTGTGTTCTCCGTGGAACGTCTTTACTTTATCCACTTTTTGTCATCTCAGTGGTCTTCAATCTCCCTTTAGTCAATTAGCAGAATTAATAAACAAACAATTTCACAACATGTGGTTACAGTCTTTGCCAGATTTACAATATCGTAACATATTTTGCACGGCAGAGAATATTGTCTCCAGCTCTGATGTTTCCTATTCCCGGTTAATTGTTTCAGCCTTTTTTGGTTTTGACCCATGACTTAGTATTTTGCAGGCTTGGATTCCTAAATTAAGCAAAGATGTCCCATGCACAGTAAGATCTGATACATAACGATGAGCACAAGTGAATGACTAACTGCAACCATTTCCTGGTTGGGGTTGTCAACCTGACATGACCCTGCTGAAAGTCATCAGGTGGTCAACTACATCGAAAACCCAAAGGCCAAGTTTAAGGCCATCCATGTGTGGTTGCATGGATGCCCTGTGTATCCAGTTGACAGCTGCACATAAAAGCACCATATTTGCCGTGCAAATGGCAGCTAAGGCATGGCCCACCGGGCATTTTCTCGGTTTCCAAGAGCACAGTCTACATTTGTTGGACAACACAACTCTGAACAAATCGCAATTTACAAACCTCTGTATAGGGTTATACAGTTCTTTGATGGGAAAAGACCAACAGGAAAATATAACTGAACACAGACTTACTATTGTTTTCCAACAGGAAAACCTCACATCTTATCATTTTTGCATACATCGTAGCTGATGTGTTTGTGTCACCCTAATCATGACTTCATCAAAGCATAGCTCATAGTCTCAAAAAGGTCTCATTAAGCACCAATCATTGTAGCTTAAAAACAATCATGCAAAGCATATGAACTGAGATATATTTCCAGCTAGATGATGAAATCTAGGGATCAAATAAGCACAAGGATTTTTATTAAAACTAAATATGTCCTGATTAAAACTCAACATATGTGCTGATTAAAACTTATTGTTTAATGCTGTATAAAATTATCCTGTGATTATCCTGCTTTTATTGGCATGTGTGTGGGGTATTGTGCAAGATGGTCATAGATGGTCATAGGTCCTTTTTTAAAGGTTAAGCCAAGCATAATTATATATTGCTGCCCAGAGCCACACTGTAGCTTTGTACCTTTGAATTGGTTAAAAGTGTTACAGTCTTGCTTACGGTACCTGGTGCTGTTTTGTTTTTTACATTTAGAATTGGGAGTTGATGGTAACATTAATAATATGACTAAGTCTCCTGCAGGTCAAGCAGGATTTCAAGACAGCTGTTGATTCCTCTCACTTGCCTCTTTCTTTGATTCTGCTGCTGACACAGCAGAGTCGAGAAGCAGTAGCTGTCATGTATTCATTAATACGATGAACGTCATGCCATGGATCTTTATTTAATTGGCTTGTACAAAAATAAGAACATATTTTCAAGCTGTCTTGTCCATAGCTGTACTACTTAACTAAGATGACACATTTCTTCTTGCTTGGTCTGTTTAACTTCAACATTGATACCCAGTGAAATGCTTTGTACACATTGTTTTCTGTGGGGAATGGATTTGATCAGGTAGTATACATACTGAGAAAGGAGTACCGTGGACACGGGGGCCCTAAACAGTTGTTCCTGTGTCTTCTACATTGGTATATCAGCTCCTTCCCATACAACCTATGTATTGATTTGCTTCAGTCCTGGTCAGTTTCCTTATAGCTCCTCTGCAGGAATGCTGCTAATAAAAGTCATTTGTCTTAGAGGTGAAAGCTCCCTTGTGGTATACAAATAATCTGTCAAAGAGCACTTTTTGGGTTGTTTGCTTAGCTTTTAGTGGTGTGACTTTCTTACAAAGCACCACATCTTGCGTCCTAGAAGACTGCTGACAAGTCTGCATAGCCTTACTTAAGATAATTATTTAGTTATCTTATTTTGTCCGGAGCACAATCAATTGATTAATTACTACTTAATTTGAGAAATCCCAAAACACCAGCATTTCAGCAGAACCACAAGAATGGAAATCCACACCCATGCCTTTCTACTGTATTAAGTTAATTTAGATTTATTGATGGGGGGGGTTGTATTTATTCTGTTATAGAGTTTATATGTCACCATAAGAAATTATTTAAATTTTCCTGTTTCTTGTTTGTAATCTCTTCTCCAGTCCATACATCATTCCTCCACACATGCCAGTCCTAGATGACATTGACCCTAATTATGGGCTTCATGGTTACCAGTTGCACATTGACATGCACAGCGGACCGAGAACTTACCTGTGTGGAACGTTTCGCAACCTGTTTTGTCTGAGAGGTAAATGTAACAGACTTTCAATCAGAAAGAAATTGATGATTTGTGCAATCGTGGTGGCACAGTGGAAATGCGAGCCCCGCAAATTTGTACTGTGAGATCTCCACAGCTTTTGTAATGTTTTACTGGACTCTGTGTGAGGGTGTGTCATTTATATACGGCGGTCAATGATAATAACATCTTGCACCATCATCATTTTTGATTCATGATAACTAAATACTTTTGGGCCAGTAAGAAGTCAAGTTAGGGACTAACGCTCACAAGACAACGTGTATATACACTAATGTGAGTTGTTTATGCGAGTGTGGGCATGTGAGAGGAATTAAAACTTACAAGTTTTCAATTTAGTTAAAACACACACCTCATAATACGAGAATTTAAAAAAATAATAAGTAAACAAAGTATCTGGTGCTTGATTATTAAATCAACATCAGAAGTATATTCTGCAACAGGACCGCCATTAGAGTGTGCGTGTTTTTGTATGTATGTATACTGTATTGTTCGAGTCATAGACCATAAGGTGCCTGTCAGTCTATGGTATTAGCGTGAGTGTGTGTCGGGTGATCCTAGGGTTAGTGGCAACTGGCAAATGGAGAGGAGGAGCAGAAAAAAGAATGTATATTTATGTAAGTGTATGGTGTTAGAGCACGTTTTAAGGCAGATATAACAAAAAAACAAAAAAAAGACGTAAAGTAAAAATATGCCTTCAAACGTCTTGGAGAACTAGCAACAGTTCTTCTGTGGATTTCAGCAGCCTTAGTTGCTTCTCTCTCTTCATGTAATCCCAGGCACACTTGCATGGATGTTACAATCAGAGCTCTGTAGGGGGTAGACCACTTCCAGGACTCCTTGTTCGTGTTGACGCTGAAGATAGTTTTTAATGACTTTGGCTGTATGCTTTGAGTTGTTGCAGGCAACAGTTTGGGGAAGGCTCTTTCCTGTTTCAGCATGATGGGGCAAACCAAGATCCATAAAGGAATGGTTTGACGAGTAAGGTGTAGCGGACGTCAAGTGGCCTGCACAGAACCCTGACCTTAATACTTTTGGGATGAATTGGAACGACTCAATTGAGAGTCAGGCATCAGTGCTTGACCTCACAAAATCTTTTTTGGCGTATTGGGCGCGAATTCTCCTAGATACACTCTATGGAAATCCTTCTTTTTGCGGAGGCTGTTATAGCTGGAAAGGAGGGGCCGACTCCTTATTAACCCCTTCATTCCCCTATAGACGTACCGGGACGTCCAAAAAACGCCTATTAAGAATCCCCTATGGACGTCCCGGTACGTCCAGCCCTTCGTGCAGCGTCAGCCTGGACTCCCCACTGACAGCAGAAGCCGGCATTGCCGGCTTTCTGCTGTCCGATCTCCTGTAACAGCTTCCGGCATGAAAGCCGGTAAGCTGTTACACTGTAAACTGCCCGATCGCGCAGTTTCCCCTTCCGGGTTGCATCACTGCGGGGATATCCTGCCCTCCGATGAGGCACAGAGACGCTGCGAGGACCTGCATAGAGATCACAGTGTGATCGGTGCAGGGGGATCGCGGGGAGGGAGAAACCATGTCTCTCACTCCCCCTCCCATCCTGAAAGAGAAAAGCTGAAGAAAAAAAAGTTAATTCATTTAAAAAATAATATTAAATAAATCATTAAAATAATAATATAAATAATACAAAAAAAAATTATAATGTGAGGGGGCGTGGCCGGCCGAACTCCAAGATGGACGTGCAGTGAACCTGCTCCTCCACGACGCCCTATAATTTGCACTGCTAAAGGCTACCTACCTCGATTTTTTGCTCGCTACGTGACAGCCGAGACGCCCGGCATGACTGGGGGCTCTCGCAAGTTGCCGAAGAGGAAGACAGTGCCAGCTATCTTCCAGAAGAAGACGCCTGAGGCCGCAGCTCCCGTGCTTCCCATGATGGTGGCGTCGGGCCTAACCGCGGACGACGCTTTGGTTTCCTGCACTAAGCGAGACGTGGAGGAACTTAAAGATTTGGTCTTATCGGTCAAGAAGGACCTGATGGAACACATCCACGCCGAATTGCGCCAACTGACGCATGAAATCACAGCAATTGGTTCCCGCACGGATGTACTGGAGCGCACCCATACTGACCTGCGGCGGGGACAACACGTGCTGGAGACGGAGGTGGCTGCTCTTCGCCTCGAAATTGATGCGCTTCATGATGCCCAGGAGAACCTGGAGAATAGGTCCCGGAGGGCTAATTTTCGGATACGGGGCGCTCCGGAGACGTACCAAGACGCCGATGAGGTGCTGCGCAGGATTCTCCTACAGCTCTTACCTGATGTCCCACCGTCAGAAGTTGCAGTGGACAGGATCCATAGAGCGTTGCGGCCTAAACCCAAGACGACTGACAATCCCAGGGACATTATTGTTAAGCTACGCGACTACGCACTCAAGGAGGACATCATGAAGGCAGCTAGAACTGCACAGGTGCGTCTCGACAATGTTGATCTCCAACTTTATGCGGATCTATCGCCCAGGACACTCCAACGGCGCAAGGCTCTCCAGCCTGTTACGGCTCACCTGCGCTCCCACGATGTGCCATATAGATGGAGATTCCCTTTCGCGCTCCAGGTCCTTAAGGAGGGTACCAGCTTTCTCCTTAGGTCCCCGTCGGAGGCCGTGGAGTTCATTCATGCTCTGGGTCTTCCCCCCTTAACATCGGGCCGCAAAAGAAGTCGCCAGGACCGCGGACCCACACCGCCGGACGACTGGACGGCCGTCCCGAGTTCCTCCCGAGCAGCTCCGTAGGCTGGGATCTCTCTAGACTTCGGCCCTCGAGATGCCACATCGCACCGCTCCGGCTCTCCTGCTGACCTGCCCACCCTGGGCTCGACCACCTGGCTGTAGTGCTCCACACTTCTGGCGCCGTCTCGCTCCTCGACAGCCCCCGCCGCGGACGGGCTCTCCAGCCTGCTCGTCGCTTCGGTGCTTCGTCCACTTCGGGGAGACCCGTCACGCTTCAGGACTCACTACCAGCTCAGTATCCTTTGGGGTATTGGGGGGTTGCGGACTCCGCGGACTCCGCTTGCTGTGCTGTGACGGGCAGCCCCTACCGTGTCGCTATGCCTACTAGGTCCCATCTGGGTGGCTTCGATATAGGGGCCTGCTCCGGATCACCGTAGCTTATTGTTTCTTTTTCGGGATATCGCGTTTTTTATTATTTACCGTTCTTCTATTTTATGATTTATCGGCGTTTATCGGCATTTATTTTCGGTGTTCGTACACAAGTTTGTCTTCCTCTGGCACACAACTACTCTTCCCTGCCTAGAGGTAGCATCACGTTATTGAGGGCCATGGAGGCCATTGAGGTTGAGCGTGCCGCTTGTTCCCCTTTAAGACCGATGCTGGTCTTCACACAGTCTGGCGCTAAGCCTCTGCTACCGCCGATATTGCGGAGGTTGCTAGCCGGGTTGTTCTGTTATGTGCAGCCGTGCACACTATACTGTTATATGCATCATGTTTTGTGCTGTATGCTCTCTGTTCTACTCTTTCTTTCTTTTTCTGTTTCTTTTGCTTTCCTCTTTTCCCCCCCTCCTTCCCTCTCACCCTCCTTTTTTTTATTTTTTTTTATTTATTTATTTTTTTTTCTTTTCTCGTCTCCAGGCGGCCTTTCTCAGCTTTCTCCCCACCGGGTTAAATGTCCGGTGATGTGAAGATTGTTTCCCACAACGTCAAGGGGCTCAACGCTCCCTGGCGATGACCTACTACCACAAACTCCATGCCGACATTGTCCTCCTCCAGGAAACTCACCTACGCTCCTCTCACCTCCCCCAATACTGGGGTAAGCGTTTTGGTACCCACTTTCATGCCACTCACCCCTCACAAAAGAAGAACGGAGTCAGCATTTTTCTCAACACGACGCTTGGCTTTCAACACCACTCGACCAAGAAGGATAAATGGGGCAGATACCTCCTTGTCACGGGTCTCTTGCACACTAAACCGGTAGCAATTCTTAACGTTTATGCACCTTCTCCTTCGGCGGCCTCTTTTTACTCCACCCTAGCGGACTCCCTGTTGCCTCTGAAAGATCATCAACTATTTGTTGGGGGTGACTTCAATACGCTCTGGGATCTACACTTAGACAGACGGGGCCCTGCTCTGCTGGCCCACCCTCCACTCAATTCTAAACATCTCAAAGATTTTGCAACGACATCAGCTTTAGTTGACGTGTGGCGTCTCCTCAACCCGCGGGCGTTGGACTATACTTTTTTCTCACATCCTCACCAATCCTACTCGAGAATTGACTATCTGTTTGTGGCCCAGCATCAAGCTAATGTGGTCCGCTCCTCAAAGATTCACCCTATTATCTGGTCTGATCATGGAGCTGTTGAATGCATCTATCGCCTATTTGATTGGCACCCGGGTCCCAAACACTGGAGGATGGACGAGTTTCTGCTTACGGATCCATCGGTGCTGGAGGAGATTTCGGGCGACCTGGATGAGTTTTTTCGTTCAACGACACACCTGACATGGACCCGCTTTTGATTTGGCAGACGCATAAAGCGTATATTAGAGGCTCCTTTATATGTATCAAAGCACGTCGCAAGAAGCTGCGCCAAGAGGCTATCACATCCCTTACCAACAAAGTGAGCGCTTTGGAAGCGAAGCACAAGGACTCCTTGGATGCTGCTGCGCTGCGCGAATTGATCCAACTAAAGGGGGAATTGAACCTTCTCCTTAGTGATGCCGTATTGCACTCGCTGAATACCACTAAACAGCGATTCTTTGAAAAGGCCAACAAACCCGACACAATGCTGGCCAGGAGATTGCGCTCTCAGAGGAAGGCACAAAATATCACGAAGATTATTGACGCGAATGCCAAAAGCTGGGTCCACCCTCGCGATATAGCGGACCAATTTGCGTCTTTTTACCAAACCCTCTATGATGGCAAGAAGGCTCCCCTTACAGCCTGGGACCCGACTCATCTTCACGCTTTTCTGGACTCGGTATCCTTGCCCAGGCTATCGACGGCCCAGGTGGAGCGACTCGGCGAGCCCTTTAGCGAGGAGGAACTTCGTGTCGCCATTGCCTCCCTCAAGGCATCTAAAGCCCCAGGGCCTGATGGCCTTCCAGGTTCTTATTATAAGAAATTCCAGCGTCAGTTACTGCCTCGTCTGCTCTCAATGTTCAACTTGTTCCTTACAGGAGTGCCCCCAACTCGAGAAATGCAAATGGCCAAAATCATCGTCATACATAAGGAGGGGAAGGACCCCGCTAGCTGTAGTAGCTATCGCCCCATATCCCTCATCAACGCGGATATTAAGCTGTATGCAAAGTTGTTGGCGACCCGCTTGGGGACTGTTCTCCCCTCCTTGGTGCATCCGGATCAGGTGGGGTTTGTTCCCAATAGGGAGGCTCCAGATAATATACGCCGAACGGTCAATCTCATTGACGTTGCCAGACTCACCAGCCAAGAATCCCTGTTGTTGGCCTTGGATGCCGAGAAAGCCTTCGACAGGGTCGACTGGAGGTATATGTGGGAGGTTTTACGGAAGTTTGGCTTTACTGAAGGCTTCCTGAGGGGTGTTCGTACGCTCTATGACCAACCTTCCGCCACGATAGCCCTGATGGGCTGTGAATCTTCCTCTATTAACATCAAGAACGGTACCCGTCAGGGGTGCCCTTTATCCCCGCTCCTGTTTGCACTCTGCATTGAACCCCTGGCAGCGGCCATCCGACAACACCCAGATATCACGGGGATCGTGGTCCGGGACGCTCAGTACAAGTTGAGCCTTTTTGCTGACGACGTTTTGCTTACGCTTGCCAACCCTGTGGTTTCCCTTCCTAACTTATATGGCACTCTTCGAGAGTTTTCACGGATCTCCGGGTATAAAATCAATGAGACCAAGTGTGAGGCACTTAATGTCAACTGGACGGATCCAATCCGCTCTTCTATTGCGACTTCATTTAAATTCACTTGGTAATCCTCCAGGTTGAAATATCTGGGTGTCTACCTCACCAATGACTTTCACTCCTTGTACAGGGCTAATTATCCTCCGCTCCTCGCAGCCCTTCGGAAAGAGCTTAAACGTTGGTCCCAATACCCTATCTCGTGGTTGGGTCGTATCTATGCAGTAAAAATGACTCTCTTGCCCCGTCTTCTCTACCATTTCCGTGCTCTTCCATCGCCGGTCCGACGGGACGAGATTGACTCTTTTCAAGCATCTGTATTCCGCTACATATGGGGCTCCAGGCGATCGAGGATCAACAGATACACTATGTATAAAGCAAAACACTCTGGAGGCCTGGCGGTTCCTAATTTCTACCTGTACTACCTGGCGGCCAGGATATCCCAACTGGAAGCCTGGTCCCTCCCCCCAGGTACTCTCCCCTGGATCGACGTGGAAAGCCGATTTCTGCCTTGCACAGACCTTCGTGTGGTCCCCTGGCTGGACCCTCTGGTTCTCCCGGGGGCTCCCACTTTACCGGCGATCACCACCACTCTTACCATTTGGCACAAATGGAGACGTAAATTATCCCTCATGGGCTCCGTATCCCAGATGTCGCCCTTGTTGCACAATCCCCTATTTCAGGATGGTGTTCAAGCGTCTAAATTCAGGTGGTGGCGAGATGCGGATTTGACCAGGCTTGGGGCATTGGCTAAAGGCAATACGGTGCTCTCCTTTCAAGCACTCCAGGAGACTAAAGGTGTCCCCGGTTCGGAACTGTTTCGCTACTTACAGTTGCGCCATTTTGCCCAATCCCTGCTTCGTGCCGGGGATCTATCGGCCCTCACGACCTTCGAACAGCGTTTTCTACTCCGCAAATGCCTCCGAGGTTCTATATCGATACACTACGCTCACTTTGTGTTTGTGCTCTATCCTCAGCCGCCGGCCTACAGATCTTTATGGCATAGGGAACTCCAGGAGGAAATCCCCGACGTATCGTGGGATGAGGCCGCGGAACGCATCCACAAGCTCACCGCCAACACGGTCATCCGTGAAAGGTCTTATAAAGTTGTAGCCCACTGGTATCTATCGCCTGTGAGACTCTCGCGCATGGCCCAGGAGAGTGCCAGCGGCTGCTTTAGGAATTGCGGGGCACCTGGTACCTACCTCCACGCCTGGTGGGCATGTGACCATCTTCGCCCGATTTGGTCCTCCTGCTTTGACATGTTGTCACGAGCGCTTGGCATTATCATCACGCCATCCCCTGAACTTGCACTGTTGCTCGTGGACACAACGGACTCTCTGTCCCCCACCGCTTCTCGCCTTATTCACCGTGTATGTGCGGCGGTGAAACAAGCAATAGCCCGACACTGGAAGGGTCCTCCCCCCACGCAGAGAGAAATCACAGCTAACATCTGGCATATCTTCACTATGGAGAAAATGACAGCTGCCCTGCGTGATGAAGTGCCAAAATTCGAGGCGATTTGGGACCCTTGGATATCTACCTTCATGGATCCTGTTAGGGTCCATTCCGTTCTGCGCCTCTAGGTTCCTGGAGACCCTTTATTTTTTTCTTTTTTTTTTTCTTTCTTCTTTTTTCCCTCTTTGTTTTCCCTCTTTCCTTCCTACTCCCTCTTCTCTCCTTTTCTTCCCTCTTTGTCTCTCCCCTCTCGTTCAGGAGTGGTTTCTCGCCACTTCTGTGTAAAAATAGAAAACCGCTTTGTTGTCACCATATTGTTTTCATGGTCGACCGAGCATTCGTATGGTTGGACCTTCCTGGTTCATCTCTGTGTATCCGACATATTACGCTATACTCGGCGCCTCTTGTTATACACCTTCTATGTATGTGGGCGTTGACTTTACTAATGCTCTCCATGTATGTTTTTGACCTTGGGCGCGCACTGTCCCTGTTTATTGACCGTGCGACCATTGAATTTTATGTCATTTGTTTCTGCTTGGTGACCAATGCTAATTAAAAGATTTAAACAAAAAAAATTATAATGTGAGCTTGATGTCATTGTTTGTGACATCACTGACATGTTCAGGAGGTCCCTAAGAGGACCTCTAACCATTTCTGTGTTAAAAAAATAAATAAAAAATACCAAAAAAATTAAAATAAATTTTTAAAAATAAAAATATATAAAAAAAAGATAATAAAAAAATATTAAAAAACCTTACTTCTCATTGCCCTAGCATAACATCTAGCCAGTATAACCCTCCTGCCCCCGTTCACAACCCCCAAACCCGTTAAGCCATAGGCATAAAAAGTATACAAAATTGTACACCTTATAGTATGCTCCCTGGTGCTGGGAAAGTCTGGAAAATCTATATAAATTAGGTATTCCTGAAATCAGGACACCTGAATTGATAAACTTGGAGGGGATTTTCCATCACTTCACCTCATTTTGTGAGGATTCAGAGGGAAAATGTAAAAAAAAAAATCCCTGGGATTGAAGGGGTTAATGTGTATGGTTTTGGAATGGGATGCCCAACAATCACAAAGCTGAGCTAAATGCCTTTACATTGTTTAAATGTATCTACTTACTTTAATGTGAAATGATGACAGGTGGCTTTATGTTTGACAAACTGTCCCCTACATTCCCACACACACTGATCTGTTTTTGTTTTTTTAAATGAAATACATCCAAATGCATCGAGAAGTTCTGTCCTGTGGTCGTGGCTGATATCCCCACCGTTTTAATGAATATATTTCCAAATTAATTAGGCTAACAGACCTCTTGACAGATTTATTTGGTCAAATATCTATGCTGGCATCTTATTCTCTGGAACATTTAGTCATGAGTAACTGCTTTTGTGATTAGGAAATATGGGGCAGCTGTATTAGTTGGTGCGGAGTGCCGGCATATTCTTAACCGTTAGAGGGCGCTAGTGTCACCCCACTGCAATCTGTTTTCCAGGCTATGCAGGTGAATTGCTATTCAAAGCTATTTCAAGCATGAAATTGTCACAGCGGTACTTTTTTTAACTGTTTTGCTAGCTTTGCCTTGGTGTAAGTGCCAGGTATAGTATTGCTTTCTGATTTGTTTCATACAAAAGAATTTAATTTGCTGCGTGAAAAGTTAAGCTCATCTGCTGCAGGATGTTTTTCTGTATCCATAGAGGCAGAAACAGTATAGGTCGGGTTTGATTTTGCATTAAATATTATTTATTGCTGCCCTGACACTGATATCGGTCAATACGTCAGTGTTTTTTTTTTACGTACCCACTTGTGCTAATGAAAACACTTAACTTGTGTTCATAGATAGATACCCTGAAAATGTAGTTCTATTGATTTAAACATACTGTGGGTGCTCTTAGAGTTAAAGTGATTGTAAAACCTTTTAGCAAGTAAACCCTATGTCATGTTGGTGCTTTTTTATTACTATGCCTATGGTATCCTATACATAGATATGTTTTTTAGCACCTTCGGTGTACCTGAATTTAAAAAAAAAAGTTTCTGATTCACAGAATTTGTATAAAAATATTCTGATTCCTTTGATAAAGCATCTACTGATTCTTGCTTTTCCTTGGTTACCAAGGTAACAAAACTGTTGTTAGTGTTAGAGCTGTTAGTCTGTCTAAACCTTGGCAAAGGTAAGAAGGTTGAAGGTGGAGTTTTAAAGAGGCAAAATATTTCCCAACGATTACTTTGTAACGCATGTGTTTTCCAAAAGATAAAAATGATATAAATATATGATTCTAAACATTTAAATTATATAACGTAGAGAGGGTGGTGCACCGGCAATGAATAGGTTATGTATTAGCCAGCTAACTTGTTTATTGTTGGTGCAAATGTACCTGTGCCCAACAGGTATGTAACCAATCAAGTGTAGAAAGGGGGACTGCACACAAAAAAGAAAAAAGGGCGATAAAAAAATGAAGATATTTAACACAGTACAGAACAGAGATTAGTTTCAAACGGGGAGAGCAAGAGGTCAGTGGTTAGAACTGGAGGTCATAATCTAAAACTAGAGGGTCAGAGGGTAGATGTCATAGAAGGTCTTTGAGAGAGTGATGGACAAGTGGAACAGCCTCTTAAACAGTATTTGCATAGGCTAATGCAGGGAGCGAATTTAAACATACAGGATAGGCATATGGCCACAGATATTTAATGTAGGTAGATATGACTAGCTTGTGGCACCTTTGTTTCCCTGAGACCGGCTTCATAGAGTTCAGTTTTTACCCCACTGGGAACCTCTAGCACCAGCTGAAACTTTGGACAAGCTGGAGCAAATGTACCAAGAAGAATGGGCCAAAATTACTCCAAAACTGTGTGGAAAGCCGAAACATATTCACCCAAAAAACACTTAAAGCTGTTATTGCAGTGCAAGTCGCTCTACCACATAGTAACCCCGTAAAAACCTGGCCTACAAGACCAGAACAATTTCTCTTTTTTCTGCAATTCCTTTCTTCAACTATTATTTCCTTCATTCTCATTTACTGTATACACACAATTATATGATGATTTATTTTTTAGGACTTTAAATTAAAAAAAAAACCTATTCACACATGTAAGATATAACTATTTATGACATTTTAAAAAGTGCAATTTAAAAAAAAATATATATATATACAGGTATATATTATACACAGTTAGTGCATAGGAAAATAACAAAACTATATTTGTTTGCTTGCCCTGACTTCGAAACCATCTATATGATTTTCATTTATTTTAAGATGTCTGTTTTCTCTTCTTTAACCCCTACCTAAGCTCATTTGACCGCCTGACGTGCCGGACATGTTAATTACCATTAACAGGATGCTTCTCGGTGATGTGCCTGTCACGTCAAAAGTCAAGAAGGGGTTAACGTAGACAGTTCATGATTATCAGTTCTTTGTAAACCATGGTGAGATGTCAACAACATCATGCGACTTCAGTTCTGTTCGATATTGATTATCTTGCTTCAGTTTGACTCGGCTGTCTTCATGGAGTTAATGTTCTTTGACAGATTTGTGAAGGCTGATAATTAGAAACCGGTTTGTTTCAAACTTGCGATGATAGCACTAATGCTTTTTTATTAAATGGTTGGAACTACCCCCGTGAAACATATATCTCTATAGGTGTATGTAGAAGACCAGGGCCGGCCTTAGGGGTGTGCGCCATGGTAGCAGGGGCGCCTGCCCGGGAGTTAAATTAAAACATCGTTTTTTTTTGTTTGTTTTTTTTTTAAACTTTATTTAACATCATTCATGTTAAATAAAGTAAAAAAACCCCAAAAACGATTCTTTAATCTATGTCCCGGGCAGGGGCGCCGAGCGGTTGCTCGTGAAGTTCTCAGCAACCGCTCGACGCCCCTCACTCTCCGTGACTCCGTCGCGGTGCCGGCATCTCATGTTGAGCGCCGGACTATTCCGGCTCTCAACATGAAATGCCGGACACCGCGGCAGAGCGAGAAGACGGATGCTTCCCGCTCTCACCGCAGGACTCCGGCAACAAGGTAAGTGAGGGGGGTGTAGTTTGAAGGGGCAGAGGTGGGGGGTGTAGTTTGAAGGGGCAGAGGTGGGGGGTGTAGTTTGAAGGGGCAGAGGTGGGGGGTGTAGTTTGAAGGGGCAGAGGGGGGGTGTAGTTTGAAGGGGCAGAGGGGGGGTGTAGTTTGAAGGGGCAGAGGGGGGTTGTAGTTTGAAGGGGCAGAGGGGAGGGGTAGTTTGAAGGGGCAGAGGGGAGGGGTAGTTTGAAGGGGCAGAGGGGGGGTAGTGAAGGGGTGGCGCCAGAGGAGTAGTCCGCACAGGGCACCACAACGCCTAAGGCCTGCTCTGTAGAAGACACACTGGAATACGCGGTTGTGTAATTTGCTAATCTGCAACGTCTTTTGTTATAATTTTTACCTTGACCATGTCATCCCCTTGCTTTTGTGAATCTATTCTGCACCTTGAAAGATGTAGTATACCTGAATAATTGGATGGTGTTATGTGCAATAAGTGGTTTTCAATTATAAAATGGGCATTTATAAATGGCATAGTGTAGTTTTCTGCCTAAAATAGCTGTCCATTTTTTCTTATTTGTAATTGTTTAATCCAATTAAGCATTGGATAATTCTTAATTTAACAAACTTTGCACAATTACTGGCATAACAAATTTCTATTTTTCAGTTTATGAACACCAAATCCCTACCCCACATATCCATGTACCAAAGTACTTATTTACACTTTTAAGGAAAAGATTATTATATGGAATTAGGGTATTATTATTAATATTATTATTATTTTTACTTTCATTTATGCCTGCATTGGGTTTATGAAGCTGATCTCTGTTTACACTGCATACCATGCTAGCCGTACAAAATCTTCTATAATCCCCCACCCCTCCAATTTTCCTGACCTCTTTCTGATTTTCTGCCTTGATTTACAGCAGTATTGGTCAGACACACCATTCTGTATAGGAAATACGCAATGCAGCATGCTTTTGTTTTTAGCAGTTCTAAACACTTTTGCTTTCGTAACAACGTGAAAATAGCAAGCCGAGCTACATAAGAAAAACACATACTCGAAGCAGCCTTGATCTGCTTTTCAGAGACATCGTTACTTTTATCGTAGGCACTAAGTTAACACGTTGTAATGCCGATCGCTCATCAACGAGTGAATGGTGGCTATGGTTCTATTGTTCTGGCACTTAGAGTGATGTACCGTATTTTTCGCTCCATAAGACGCAGTTTTTTTCCTCCCAAAGTAGGATGAAAAATCAGCCGCGTCTTATGGAGCGAAGATGCAGGCAGGGAGGGGGGGGGGGGGGGCAACGATATACCGTATTTATCGGCGTATAACACGCACTTTTTTAACTAAAATCCGGAGCTTAAACCCTACCTGCGTGTTATACGCCGATAAATCCGGGGTCGCAACTGAGGCAGGCGGCGGCGGCGGCGGCGGCCGCCAGCAGAGGAGTCCTGGATTTCTGCCAGTCAGGGGGGCCCAAGGGGTGCCGAGCGGTTGCTGAAGACAACCGCTCGGCAACTCTCGGGCCCCCCTGCCTGACAGATATACAGGAATCCTTTGCTGGCGGCGGCCGCCGCCACTGCCGCCTGCCTCAGCGCTTCAACTCCTGTGTTGGAAGCGTTTGTCTCGGGTGCCGGCGCTTTACGCTGGGCGCCGGCATATGACGTCAGACGCCGGCGCTCAGCAGTGAAGCGCCGGCACCCGAGACAAACGCCTCACGCTTCCAACACAGGAGTTTAAGGTAAGTGACCGGGGCGGGGGGGGAGATCCTGAGAAGGGGGGGTTAGGGAGTTAGAGGGGAGATCCTGAGAAGGGGGGGTTAGGGAGTTAGAGGGGAGATCCTGAGAAGGGGGGGTTAGGGAGTTAGAGGGGAGATACTGAGAAGGGGGGTTAGGGAGGGAGGTCTTACTGTGTGTGTCTTACTGTGTTTGTGTGTGTGTCTTACTGTGTGTGTGTGTGTCTTACTGTGTGTGTGTGTGTGTGTGTCTCACTGTGTCTGTGTGTGTCTTACTGTGTCTGTGTGTGTCTTACTGTGTGTGTCTTACTGTGTTCATAGCTTATTCAGTTATTGTAATAAATATTTTAGCCCATTTTTTAGCTCAAAATATTTTTTCCTTTTTTTTCTCCTCTAAAATCTAGGTGCGTCTTATCAGCAGGTGCGTCTTATAGAGCGAAAAATACGGTATTCACTGAATGCAGTTGCTTTACATCCTGAAGACTCCTAAGTAACGTACATTGAGTATATTTTGCAAACGCAGCAGGTCTTTGTAGCAAGTTCGTAATGTTCAAGAACTTAACTTGTGGCGTATTGCCAATGTGCTTAAAATGAGTATTGAAAAAAGTCTGTGTTTATCTTTGCTAGATTCCTGGCTTCTGCTTTTTGGTTAACCTTGAGGCTTGCTTTGCAGATCCTTGTTTCCTACCCTTGAGCTTTCAATGTCTTCTGACTCAGCCTTTCCTCAGGAGAAACCTTGACACTCAACTTGATACCATATCAAATGGATTAGAATTTTTTTTTTTTTACTTAACATACAGTGCATGTGCTTACATACCACGTAAATGTCTATGACAAGAAAGATGGCAGGTTTTATGTGTTGCCCGTTCAACCCTTAATACGGAGCACAAACCAAAGAGGTTAGAGTTGACTACCTCCAATGTACGTGTCAGCACACCTTTTGAAAGATAACCAACTGTTGGAGATCAGTAACAACTGGTCCAGTACGATTACGCCATGCTACTTAACAATTACCCATGTTAATTGATTTTTATAGAGTTTGGCAGAGTATTGGATAAACAAGACAAAGAACATATATTTTTGTTCAAGTCTGTATTCTTTTAGATTCTATGATTGTTTTTATGTGATGATTTGAGTTATTGTTCCCCAAAATATAGGCAGTCTGCTTTTCACAAGGTAAATGAGGACACAGCTAGAAGCATGGAGATGTTTGGTACACATAATAGCATAACTAATGCCTGGCTGATGTTCGATACAAATAACTTTTTCACTTTTAAATCATTACTTCAGTCTAAAGCAGCAATAATTTATACAGTATACAAATATACAATAGCAGGCATTATTAAACATTCCTCTACATCCACCAGACAAGCCACAAGACTTTCCCACAGAAATCTCATAGTTCTACCACCTACCAAGGAATTCAGGCTTGGTATAGGCAAGCAGGGTTAACAATGATCAGCTTTTTGCTTGTTTACACAAATAGCTAATCTGCCAATCCCATGGCAGCAACTCTGTGCATTTAGGCATGTAGATATGGTCAAAAGAACTTGCTGAAGTTCTAACCAAGCATCAGCATGGGGAAGAAAGGGGATTTAAGACAATTTGAACATGGCACGGTTGTTGATGCCAGATGGGCTGGTCTGAGTATTTCAGAAACTTTTTTAATAGAGAATGGTCCGAAAAAGATAATATCCAGTGAGTGTCAGTTGTGTGGACAAAAATGCGTTGTTGATGTCAGAGACCCAAGGAGAATGGGGAGACTGGCTCGAGATAACAGAAAGGCAACAGTAACTCAAATAACCACTTGTTACAACCAAGGTATTCAGAATACCATCTCTGAACGCACAACACGTCTAGCCTTGAAGCAGATGGGCTACAGCCGCAGAAGACCACATCAGGTGGCAATCCTGTCAACTAAGAACAGGAAAGCCTGGCTGCAATTCGCACAGGCTCACCAAAATTGGACAATGGAAGACTGGGAGAACATCGCCTAGTCCGATGAGTCTCGATTCCAGCTGCGACATTCAGATGGCAGGGTCAGACTTTGGAGTAAACAACATGAAAGCATGGATTCATCCTGTCTTGTATCAACAGTTCAGGCTGGTGGTGGTGTAATGGTGTGGGGGACATTTTGGATCCTTAGTACCAATTAAAGACTGTTTAAACGTGACAGCCTACCTGAGTATTCTTGCTGACCACGTCCATCCCTTTCTGACCATAGGGTACCCATCTTCTGATGGCTACTTCCAGCAGGATAATGCCCCATGTCACAAAGCTCACACCGTCTGAAACTGGTTTCTTGAACATGACAATGATTTCACTGAACTCCCATGGCCTCTACAATCACCAGATCTCAATCCAATAGAGTACCTTTGGGATGCAGTGGAACAGGAGATTCGAATCATGGATGTGCAGCCGACAAATCGTCAGCAACTGGGTGATGCCATCATGTCCATATGGAGCAAAATCTCTGAGGAATGTTTCCAGCACCTTGTAGAAAGTATGCCATGAAGAATGAAGGCAGTTCTGAAGGCAAAAGGGTGTGTAACCCGGTACTAGCAAGGTGTACCTAATGAAGCCCTTACGAAAAAATTACTGCAGTTTTTCTGAAGTAATACTGCAGTTTTTTGGACATGAAAAAACTGCAATACTACACTTTTACTGCAGTATTACTGCACATTTACTGCATTTGTACTTCACTGTACTGCACTTTTACTGCAGTTGTTTTTGTACGGAAGTACAAATTCAATAAAGCTGCAGTACATTGAAGTACAACTGTAGGTTTGCAATATAAAAAAAAAAGCGCAGTAAATGTGCAGTACAGAGAAGTACAAATGCAGTAAATGTGCAGTAATACTGCAGTAAAAGTGCAGTATTGCAGTTTTTTCATGTCCAAAAAACTGCAGTATTACTTCAGAAAAACTGCAGTAATTTTTTCGTAAGGGAGTGGCCAGTGAGTGTATATATATAATATACCGTATTGGCTCGAATATAGGCCGCACTTTTTTCCCCCACTTTAAGTCTTTAAAGTGGGAGTGCGGCCTATATTCGGGGTCTAGCGCCCGACGCCCGGGACATGCAGTCCCGGGCGCGGGCAGGGTTGGGATACAGATCCCCCGCAGCGGTGCAGGGAACCTGCATCCTACTCCCCGATACGCTTAGACAGCCTCCCCTGCCAGCACTTTCCACGGGGGGGGGCGGCACGGGAGGTTGTCTAAGCGCATCGTGCGGATGGTCACCGGCTGCGGAGGTTGTTTACCCGCTTCGCCGCAGCCGATGACCGTCCGCACGATGCGTTTTACCTCTGCCCCCAAGACTTACCAGAGGAGACTCCCGGGTGTCTTGCGGGGCCGGCGGGGGACATCTACGCAATACGCGTATACAACTTCCGGTGCCGGCACATCAGCTGAGTGCCGGCACCGGAAGTTGTATACCCGTATTGCGTAGATGTCCCCCGCCGGCCCCGCAAGACACCCGGGAGTCTCCTCTGGTAAATCGGGGGGGCAGAGTGGCAGCATATCTCGGGGGGGGGGACAGTGGCAGCATATCTCGGGGTGGAGGACAGTGGCAGCATATCTCGGGGGGGGAGACAGAGTGTCAGCATGTTTTTTTGGTGCTTTTTTAAAGAAAAAAACTTTTTCTTTAAAAAAAGCACCAAACTTTTACGGGGGCGGCCTATATCCGAGCCAATACGGTAAGTAGGATTTTTTTTTAAAATCAGATTCAAATATGCAAGAAATATTGTGTTACAGTATTTACAGTTTTACAGTTATTCACAGACTAGTGCAAATGGGAAAGAAAAACAAGTGTTTAATGTTTAGAAACGGCCATATATGTATTTTATTTTTTCTACACTTGTTTAGGTATTTTATTCTTATTTTATTCTTTGTTTTTTAATGCCTACATTAAACCTAACATTAAACCTATGTAACAAATTAACCCCTTCGCGACCTTTGCCGGTTCAGGACCGTCATGACAAGAAGGTCACTAAATGACCTTTGACGGTCCTGAACCGTCAAAAAATTAAATAAGCTTAGAAAGTGATCAACGATCACTTTCTTCGCTTAAACGGCGTTACTGTAATGCCTCGATGTCGAGGCATTCAGTAACGCCGAGATCGGCATTAGGGGCCATGTCTGGCCCCTCCCCGGGGCGTCAACAGCCGCCATACATTGTATGGCGGCGGACGCCCGTTGATCGCCTCCTAAACTTAAATGGTGTCGCTGGAATGCCTCGATCAGGAGGCATCCAGCGACACCAAACACTTACCATTGGATGGGCTGTGACCGCTCCGGAGAGCGGTCACAGCCGCAGCTGCCGGTGATCTTCGCCATCAGCAAGATGGCGGGGGCCCGGGAAAAAAACCAATAAAGAAGAAAGAGTTTGCTAGACGGTCTCCAGACCCTCTAGAGAACTCTGGCTCCACTTGCAGGTTAAATACAGGTACTGCATTCAACCAAGCAAGTCAATAGAACCCAGCTTTCTAATCTCTGTGATTAGTAAAATATAAAAAAAAATAAAAATAAAAAAAAATGGAAAATTTTTTTTTTTTAAATAATTAGTGATGTCACTTGATGAACCATCCAGTACCAGCAAAATGTGTAAGAAAAATATAAAAAAAGTATTAAAAAAAATAAAATAAAATAAAAAAATAAAATTTATTATTTTGAGCAAGTGCTAAAATTTCTCAAAAATCTCAACAAAGAGTTAAAATAAAAGCACTTCAAATACCCAAGGGGTGTCTAATATATAAAAAAAATGGCTGATGGGGTAAATTGGAGTGGCCGAGCTCAAAGATAGGCATAGGTACAGACTGACCAAACTGGAGAAAAAAAGCGCACTTCCCAAATGTGGCATTTTAAATCTCAAACAACCCGACAAACCCATGCATGTCGGGTATCACTGCACTCAGGAGATATTCCTGAACACACATTGGGTGTTGTTTGACAGTGACATATACCAGAACCTGTATATCTATAACTAAAGTACAATTTGTGTGAAAAAAAAATAAAAAAAATTACTATTACAAAGTTTGACAAAGTGTAGTTGTATAATTGGTGCAAGGAAAGGGTTAAAATAACAGCATTTGGAATACCCTGGGGTGTCTAGTTTTCAAAAATATATGGTTTGAATGGGTTAAATTGAGTTAACCCGCTTCAAAGATATTCCAAAGAGGAGATGGAGGCAGACTGACCAGATTTGTTAAAAAAGATTTGGAAATCATAAAATGCTGCTTGTACTTATTGCCCTATAACTTAAAAAAACAGCAAAAAAACATAAAAACATTGGGTATTTCTAAACTCAGGACAAGTAGTAGAATCTATTTAGCTAGTTTTTTTACTTGCTTTTTTAGGTGAGTAAAAGATTTTTCAAATAAAAGTCATAAAATGTGTTTTTTTTCAATTTTTCACCATGTTTTTTTTTTTTATAGTAAATAAGATGATACAATCAAAATAATGGTATCTGAAGAAAGCCCATCTTGTCCTGAAAAAAACAATATATAACTTATGTGGGTACACTAAATGGGTGAGGAGAAAATTACAGCTGAACACAAGCACCACAAAAGTGTCAAAACAGTCTCGGTCCCACAGGGTACAAAACGAAAAATGAGCCCGGTCCTTAAGGGGTTAATCACTAACAACCACACCAACTGAAAACAAATATTACATTTAAAAAATATATCCCCTTAGGTCCAAGCAAACAATTGACTAATTAAAAAGCTTATTTATGAAAATGGGACTTTATAATCCTGAGACTCACACTGTGTCAGGATCCACGTCGGGGTCCACATGTGAGACCCCGATGGAGTGACTCACCCGAGTAACCGCCGACCGTGGGTACAGCTCCCACGCCACTAACGTCGCTGCCATCCCTGCTCCTGCTGGTCTGCCGCCCTCCACCTCTCTTTATTCATCCCTGAGTGGGGAAGGCGGGGAACGCGCATTAACGACGCCATGCACAGGGGGCGGGCAACCCCTAGTGGTGGGTTTAAAAACCAGCACTAAGTTTCACTCAGTGCACAGAGCTATAGTGTGTTTTCCTTGTGTATGATTCCTGTTACTGACCCTTGGCTACCGTTTACTGACTACGCTGCTCTCCGTTCCTGACCCTTGGCTACCGTTTACTGACTACGCTGCTCTCTCCGTTCCTGACCCTTGGCAACCGTTTACCGACTACGCTGCTCTCTCCATTGCTGACCCTTGGCTACCGTGCCTGTTGGTCCCTGTCCTGCATATCGGGTTTCTTCACCTGATCCCGACACACTGTTTTGTTACAGTTCACTGTCTCTCTCCAGCTCACAGTCACAGTGGGGAGGAAAGAGGCAAAAACAGAGACAAAGGCAGAGCTTATAATCATTACATCAATCATGTCATTTGACATTAAGCGTGCCTGTGATTCACTGTAGAAGTGATCACATGCACAGAAATGTGGGGGATTGGCTATAGACTGAACCTTCGATTGTGTTGCCATGGGAGCGTTTTAACAAATGATGTACCAGGTACTGCACTGTTCATATTAATCCATTCTTTATGACATACCTGATACGTCATCAGGTGCAAAGGGGTTCTTTTTCTTTATAATATTCCATTGTAGGAAAAGTTCAGTTGTTCACCTTTATTTTTTTTATCATTGATATATTTGTGTGTGTGTATATATATATATATATATATATATATATATATATATATATGTATGTATGTAATCACTTTGTGCGCATTCATAATGTTTTCTTTTATTATTATTTGTGCTCAAGCTAACATGAATATCCCTGTATATTCACTTTATTGTAAGGAACCCTTTTTGCTTCATTGGGGGAAATTTCCTTTCTTAATTAATCTTATTAATGAGCAGGTCACGAGAGGGCAGTTTATAATTTTCCTATATGTATATGTATAATGATACCATAATGACTAACATGGAAATATATTCACAGAAAATACATAGAAAGACCACAGATTCATGCTCTAATCTTGGTATATTTGTTTATGATAGCAAGTTATTTAAGTATTAGCTTGCCCTATTTGTGGTGGTGCTTGTGGCGTCTCTCTTTAGTCTACCAGTTTTTTGGTACCTGTTCATGTATTTGTATGCTGTTGAATGCATTCCCAACATTCAATGATCATTGAATACATAACACAGCTGTAATGGTCCAAATTAAACTTAAGTCGGTTGTTAGTCTCTGTTTTCCCCATTTATAGATAATTCAATAATTCTAAATTAAATTCCAATAATATTATAAGAAATCACCCTAGTTGATTCTGCCACCTTTGTTGAATCTCTCTCTCTCTGTACTATGGAAACAGATGTTTGATTTTTGACTTGGCCAGGAGGAGGTTATTTATAATATATTGTGCTCTCAAATGTGATTTATGCAACGATATGAGTGACGTTCTCTTTAACTGATTCAGACAACTCAGGTGTCATGAAATATGATCAAATTAAATCTATTTGACTGCTTTGTTATTCACTAGTTTAAGATGTGGAAGAAAAGAATCATGCCGTTGTATTGTTACACTTGTATTTAGTGCCTTGTCATGCAACAGTGAAAACAGGCACTTCTTAGTGCCCATGATATCTGTGGCATTGACGAGTTTAAGAAACATAAATTTTTTATATATAGAAACTGCTTTCTTGTTTGGAAAAAAAATGTATTATGATTCGTGACCAAAATAATTTTCATTCCTTTCCGTCATCTTTAGCTATCTCATGTCACTGTGATCTGCTCGAACAAATGTCTTTTGTGATTTTTTTTTTTTTATTCTTAAACTTTTAATGTATTGTTTTGTCATTTCACTAGACATTTATAATAGGATCTCTATTATGTTGTTTTGAACAAAATACAAAAGCAAGTGCTCGGTGTACCATGCTTTTACTACTGAGAATAGGGAAGCTGGGATTCAATTTAATTGAATAGGCTCTATAACCCTTACATATGAAAAAGTATGTAGGAATAAATGGTAAAACAACCATGGCTTACCCTATTGAAAAATTGATGTGGTTTGCTTAACCTTTACAGTACTTACCCTGTATGTTATTCATTTTAAGTGGCCCCAGGACACCCACCATCTATCTCAAGTGATGAGTGGTAAGCTACTCATATATACCTAGTTTAGACAAACAATAGTGAAAATGGCAAATAAAAGTTTCTGAAACGAAACAACTTTTTATATGCAGAGGAACCTACATGTAGGTTGCATACAAAGGACATGTAGATTGCAGAAGTAGGTGCAGAGGAGCGAGTCCGGACACCGGAGCAGGACCTGCGGCTGCCAGGAAGCGTGGAGGAGGGCGGTCTCCTTCGCCGTCGCAGAGGCTGTTGTGCAGAGGCCTCCCCGTTCTTCTTCTTCACGAAGAAGAAGCCTGCGCCAGCGGGTGATATAGACCGGCAGATAAACACTCTGCGAAGGTTTTCCTCTATGTACGATTCCATAGCTTTGTTCTCCGGGATTGAGAGTGGATAAACCCGGCCTCGGGCTGGCATGGTCCCAGGAAGCAGGTCAATCTGACAGTCGTACGGCCTGTGAGTTGGTAATTTCTCAGCCTCCTTCTTATGAAAAACGTCAGCAAAATCTCGGTAAGGCTCAGGCAGAAGGGAGGTAACGCTCGAGGATACTGTCACCGCGACATGTTTCAAAGGAGTGAGACAATGAGCCTTGCAGGATGCACTCCAAGCGGTGATCTGAGTGGTAGTCCAGTCAATAGCAGCATTGTGTGCTTGTAACCACGGAAATCCCAAAATGATGGGAATGGAGGGTGAGCGGATCACGAGCAGCTGCATGCATTCACTGTGTACTATGCCCACGGCAAGGTTGAGTGGAGCAGTAGAGAGGGAAATCTGATCAGGAATAAGCGGGTGGGAATGCGTTGCTGATCACAAAAAACTGAGTCACTAAAATTGCCGGCAGCGCCGGAATCCAGAAAGGCCTCCATATCAACGAAACCAGTGGCCCAGGCCAGACGAACCGGGTGGTGAAAAGGTTAGGGGAAGGATTCACTATACCTATGGTAGGTTCCCCTGGCCTACCTAGGTGCGGGCGTTCCCCGGCCTGCTGGGACAGTATCTGATGAGGTGACCAGAGAGGCCACAGTAAAAACATAGTCCTTCCTGTCTCCGCCTGTTCCTCTCAGGTTCAGATACCCGAGCAGCTCCCAACTGCATCGGTTCCTCAGGAGGGTCATAGGAGGTAGCAACAGGAGAAAACTGTTGCATAAAGCGCGTAGTAGGTCTTCCACCCCTGTCGCTTAACCTCAGACTCTCACGTTGTACTTGTCTTTCGCGGAGACGAAGATCAATTTTGAGAAATGTACGAAATCACAGAGTCTAGATCTGTAGGTAAATCTCTGGCAGAAGTTTCATCTTTGAGGGTCTCGGAAAGTCCATTAAGGAAGGCAGCCACTAATTCCTCGTTAGTCCAGTTCACCTCTACCATCAGGGTCCGGAACTCAATAGCATACTCCAGTAGCGGACGGGAACCCTGACGGATGGTAAAAAATTGAAGCTGTGGTCCTTCTCCCCAGAACGTCAAATACGGCTCGTAGGCTTGAGACAAATTCAGCATAGGAGCGCACCGTAGAATCGTTTCTCTCCCAGAGCGGCGAAGCCCATGCCAAGGCTCTATCCGTAAGGAGCAAAATAATGTAACCCATCTTTGCACGCTCAGTAGGGAAGGCATACGGAGACAGTTTAAAATGTATCTCGCACTGGTTCAAAAAACCACGACAAGTTGCAGGGTCACCATTGTAGAGTTGCGGTGGAGGCAGGTGAGCTGGGACCGTAGCTACTGGCACAGGCGGAGGTGTAGGAGCTGCCACTGGCTGAGGCACCCGTTATGCAGGATCCGTATGCTGAAGCAAGGTCTGGAGGGCTTGAGCAAATTGATCCAGACGGTGATCCATCTCATCGAGCCTCCGTGGACCCTTGTTGTCCCACCGAAGCGGGTCTCATGATGGCCTTCTGATTCTGTCACGACACAGCGTAGGAAGGAGACACCGAAGTCAGGTAGGACTGGTAAGGGATGGTCCAGAGAGCTGAGGTCAGGATACCGGAGAGCAGGAGCGTTGTGGGATAAGCCGAGGTCAGGATACCGGAGAGCAGGAGCGTCGTGGGATAAGCCGAGGTCAGGATACCAGGTCTCCCCCTTCTTCGCGGCAGTTGCGGCTGCTGAGCAGAGGTGGTGGGTCTCCCCCTTCTTTGCGGCGGCAGTGGCTGCTGTGTGGAGGCGGGAGGTCTTCCTCTCCCTCGTGGCGGCTGTGGTTGCCGTGCAGAGGCGGGGGGTCTCTCCCCCTTCTTTGCGGCGGTTACTGATCGGAGGATCTCCCTGCCAGGCGGCACTTCAGAAGGGGCGGCACTTTGCCGCCCCAAGCGTTTTTTTTTTTTTGAAGCGGAGGAGAGAGAGAGAGAGAGAGAGGGGCACCGAGTGGTTTTCGCTTACTCGCTCGGCGCCCCTCTCTCTCTCCTCTGCGGCGAGTTTCCCTGTTCGGTCTCTGTGCCGGCTTGTAATGCAGAGCGCCGGAAGTGACGTGAATTTCCGGCGCTCAGCATTACAAGCCGGCACCGTGGCAGCACAGGGAGACTCGCCGCAGGACTGTTTAAGGCTAAGTAACGGGGGGGGGGTAGATAATGCCACCCCCCCGGCGTCGGCGGGGGGCGGCATTTTAAACTTCGCCCCAGGCGGCGTTAAGTCTTCGGCCGGCCCTGGACAAGAACTTTAGGAAATCTCCACGTTACCTATGAATTATGCTAGACCAGCATGGCCCCTCTTGCAGGAGACTGTCCTTGATAATGCATAGTGATATAAGGGACTAAAATGTTGGTCTTTCCCGCAAACCCATTCTTTAATAAATAAGCCTTGGATGTTTATTTGTACAAAAGCTCAAAATAGAAAGAGAAAAAGGGTTCAGGGCACCTTTCTGTATATTCTCATGTTTAAAAGCAAAAATTGATATTTTTTTCACTATATACTGTAGGCTCACATGTATTACAAATAAAAGCAAGTTAATATGAGGTTTTTTCCTTTCATACTAAATAATCTTTTATATTTCTCTATACATTAAATATAATAGTGTGAACACCTTTATTACAAATACATGGTATTCCATTTTGAGAACTAAATATATAGTAAGCTGTTCAGTGTACAAGACCAACATTTATAACTTCACATGCATTTGAAAATATATGTCTCAGGGAAATCTGTAAAGATTTTTTTAGGACTTGATTTCAGCTGTAGGTCATCCTTTGTTGTGACACGTGAAACGGAACACGATGTTACTTAAGTGACGTTATATAGGGAATATTATGTTGAACTTGATATTAATTAACTGTTAATACCAGATGGTTAGGGCTCTGAGACAGCTGTACTAATTTGGCTAAGATCCATGATGTAAATCAAAGGACATAATTAAATAGAACAGTCCTGCGTAAAAACATTAATTTCCGGAGATAGTTTTAACAGAGAAGTTAGAAGAAATCTGTATCCTGGTTGACCAGGCCACATGTTGTGCACTATAGAGGGCATCTTTTAAAAGGCATTCAATTCATGTTGTATTCATGTTGTATTTACTATTGTTGGATTAGTTTAAAGAGTCAATAAGTATTTTCAGTAACCGTGGATGCTCTTAAAGGATCCAAAGTTATGTTTCATTTTGGTGTATATACTCCACATATTCTGTAGCTGAAGTGACAACCGATGGGGTGTAGGCATCATCAGCATGGTCTCAGTCAATCAGCTCCTTTCTTACAGTAGTGAGGGATGCTTGTTTTTGGTAGTTAAAGCTGTTTGGGGAGGGATTGAAGAAAAAAAAACTGGGCTTATTCTAGCATTAGACAAAGTAACTATATTTCACTGATTACCTGTTTTCTGTTTACATTGTTCTAAAACAAATATGGAGTCAATTAAATGTTTTCATTTTATATGTAATAATTCATGTAGCCTTTTCCAAGGCAACATAATATTCACAGATGCAACTGATCACAACCGATTCTTGGTCTCTCGGCTTTTTGGTTTCATTGATACTTAACAGAAAGAAGAAATATTAAGTCATTTCTGTAGAGGACAATATTGAACATATGAATGAAAAATAATGTTACTCTGTCTTATAGATTATATTAGAAATGGTTTTCTTCGACTCTCAGCTATAAGTATGAAGAATAACAGACAACATGCTCCTCTTGTTGGAAAAGTTGGTTTGATGTGGAAAACTCCTACATTTGAAGGTAACATACAGGTAAATATAAATGACAATGTTGTAGAACACAATCATTCAGGGTTGCATGCAGGCATTTTGTCATGTTTAACAATTTTATAGTAAAGTCAGTGGGGTTTGCTGTATTCCAGAGCTGTAGCATCCAAACCACAACCTAGCACATAATAAGTCCAAGTAGCTGGATTAATCATAAGAGCATACTTTTATTCCTGAAATATTCAAATCGGGTCAACCCAACTTGACCAAATGAAAATGCCTTTTTCATTTTGAAGGTCTGCCAAGGGTCGTCTGCCTAAATGTATTATTATTATTAGTTTGTCATATACATTATATGGACACCTGACCATCACACCTATATAAGGTTGTTGGACATCCCATTCCAACCATGGGTATTGATATGGAGTTGATCCATTTTTAACACCATCCACTCTTCTTTGAAGGCTTTCTACAAGGTTTTAGAGTGTGTCTGGTCAGTGGGGAATGTGTACCCATTCAGCCAAAAGAGCATTTGTGAGGTCAGGCACTGATGTTGAATGAAAAAGCCTGGCGCTCAGTCGGCATTACAGTTGATCCCAAAGCTGTTTAATAGGGTTAGGTTCAGGGCCATGTGCAAGCCAATTGAGTTCCTCCACACAGTGATCACATGACTAGGAGGCCCGTATTTGGGTCATCTGGGATTTCCTAAATTGCAAGGCATTCCCTCCACCATCAAACAGAAGGTAACGCTGTGCACAAGAGCATGCCGCTGCATCTTCTATAGGACTTACTATTATGTTTACACCCTCTAAAACTTGTGGCAGATCACTGAGAACCTATGTCCTATGGTCACGAGGGTTAATATTAGAAACAAACTCAAATTAGCATTTTGGTTAAGAGGTGCAATGTAAGCAATTTTCATTGTCATTTTAGAGTTTGTTTGCCTAACAACATGCCAGCTCAGTTGCACTTATGGTAACATTGAAGCTTCACAGATCATCCAAGGCTTCTTGGGAACAGTTTAAAATTGTGGCTGGTAGTGGTGCAAACTGATTTTTCTCTATTTTAGTCATATAAAAAAATAAAATAGAAAAGTTAAACAGGCTATATTGTGCAATCAACATTTTGGATTTGGGAATAATAGATTGATATACTACAGACCACCTATATGCAGAGTTTGAATGTATGCTCACTCAAACATATTATTATTAATGTTAAATTGCACTGTTCTGTTATTTTGTAGAACTGCTTTATGATGGATGTTACTGTTTTGGATGAAGCAGAAAAGCCGTTTTGGTGTTTCAGTTCTCCAGTCAGCCTGCATCCTTCCAAAAACTCAGAAAGCCTCTACGACTTCATGGGACAAAGCTTCACCCTTAAGTACGAAGATTCAGAAGGCAAAGTTAAGACAGAACTTGTGTGGATGAAGGAAACAGAAGAATACTACATAATTAACTTGGTCCTGTACTTAAGTACAGAAAAGGTGAACAGCTGGTTTGGAACAAACTACTAAAGTCTAGCTATAGTAAGTGGACCTTTATTTTATTTTTTTACATTTAACTACATTTTGCATGGTGGCCTAAATTCTCATATCTAGATTTTAATGTGTACTTACACTGTTGCATTCATTGTTGCAGAAATGTATTGGAATGCTTTTAAAATCACACTTGGCTATGTTGAATATGTTTTGAATATGTATATATTATTACAAATATATCAGTAAGTGTATACAGATTAACATTTCAGCCCAACAAGAGACATGTGATAAATTAAGTAATATTGACAGATACCTTTTTATTAATTGATCAAAGTAATTTTAACTAAAACATCATGAAAGATCTCATGGGTACTGCCTATGTTACTGTATCTGCCTGTTGGGATAATATGTTAAAATGTGTACACTTACTGATCTAGAGAGCTGTAAAAAGTATATGCCCCTTCCCAATTTCTTCTATTTTTGCATATTTGTCACATTTAAATATTTCAGATCATCAAACTAATTTTAATGTTAGACAAATGTATTCCGAGTAAACACAAAATTTTTTTTTTTAATTATAATTTCATATATAGAAGGGAAAACGCTATCCAACACTACCTGGCCCTATGTGAAAACTGAATTGCCCCCTTAGTTACTAAATCAATCAGTTAACCAAATTTAATTGCTAATTTGGTTAATTTTTACAGGGAAGACTACTGTTAGCCCTGTTGAATGTAAACATTGATTAAGTCTAACCTGTCTTGCAAAGTGAAGTAGGCTAAATGGTCTCAAAAAGCAGCAGCTGATGCTGCATTCTAAAGAAATTCAAGAATGGATGAGAAACTGTCATTAACATTGGTTAACATCAGTCTGGAAAGAGTTGCAAAGCCAGGACCTGGGACTCCAGTGAACCATGGTGACCTCTATTCTCTACAAAGGGAGAAAACTTGGAACAGTGGTGAACCTTCCAAGAAGTGGCTGGCCTACCAAAATTCCTCCAAGAATGCAACACTTCCACAATAAGAAAGAGCCTGTGGAGAAATTGCATCATGGGAGAGTTACAAGGCAAAAAAACACTGCTGACCAGAAAGAATACAAAGGTTCATGTCATATTTGGCATCTCATACCTTGACGGCCCCTAAGATGTTTGGGATAATGTTCTGTAGACTGGTGAGTCAAAAGTGGAACTTTTTGGAAGACTTGGGTCACCTTACATCTGGTGTAAAGCTAACACAGCATTCCACAATAAGAACATCTTACCAACAGTCAAACATGGTTGTGGTAATGTGATGTTTAGGGCTGTTCATGCTTGAAACTCTTCTAATGTGGCTGAATTAAAACAATTCTGCCAAGAAGAGTAATTTAGGGATATAAAAGTCTTATTGCCGATTGTTGCAAACATTAGATTGCAGTTGTTGCTATCACGCGTGGCACAACCAGTTATTAGGTTTAGGGGGCAATTACTTTTTCACATGGGTGATTAATTCTTATAGGTTTCGATTAACACTTTAAATGATCATCAAAATGCTGCATTTTGTGTTTACTCACATTGTCTGTCTTATATTATATTAACCCCATTGGACACCTTCCGGATGAATTAGAACAGAGATTGCAAACCAGGCTTTCTCGTCCAACGTCAGTGACTGACCTCACAAATGCTCTACTGGATGAATGGGCACACATTCCCACACTAACAATTTTGTGGAAAGCCTTCCCAGAGGAGAGAAAGCTGTTAGAGCTGCAAAGGGGGACCAACTACATATTAATGTCCATGTAGTTAGAATGCAATGTCATAAAACTACCTGTTGGTGTAATGGTCAGGTGTCCCAATACTTTTATCTAGGTGTGTAAATATGTATTTGGTGTGCTGCATATTTGCAGTTTTATATAACTTGGCTTAGGATATGATGTCCTCATCATGGTGTGCCCATCTAGAATATTTATAGTGATTATCACAGGTTTATAAATATATTGATTCAGAGCTTTTTTTCTACTTTTTAAAATCACAAGATGCAAAAAAATGTTAAATGTTAGCATTGTGTGGGTTTTGGTACTACAGTGAGGTATTTGGTGAGGTTTTTTTTTTTAACATGTTTAATTTATTAATGCAATGTCCACTATTTATTTACTTTTAGGCATTGAGTGAAAGCAGTTTTGTTCTGTGAAGAAGTTGAAAGAGACACCAACAGTATATTAATCATTTATGCTATGCAGCTATAATCCTAGATGTATACCGTTGAAAAACAGTCCGTGTTCTGTTGTTCCTTTTTTATTAAAATCCTATAATAGGACTTATCCTTCTAATTTATTATGTTTTTTGGGGGAGGGAGATTAAAACATTCTATTTAGTGTTAAGTTTTCAGACTTTATTTGTGTTTAAGTGCTTGTTAAAGGTCCCTCGTTTATGACAGAACTACTATGTGTTTGTTTTGTTAATACGCTATGTACAAAGTACTATTTTCAGATTGTATGAAAGATTTCAGAATTAGTTCTATTCTATAACTCACACTAGAATTGGTGAGAAATGATTACATTATGTTGAGTTTTCCAATGTTTGTATATTTGTATTGTGATTTCACTGTTTATTTATTCTGTTGTTTTCCTGACTTGTTGTATTTAAAATTTACATTGCACATATATTTATATGTAGCAAATAAAACAATGTTTCTGTTGTACTAGTAATTAATGAAGACAAGATGAAATGTCAATTCATGTTGTGTACCATACTTGAGATTGGTGTCTTTTTTCTTACCATAACTAGTGATGTATTTCAGTATAATAAGTTTTCCCCTTCTGAGTCCAATCACATCTGCTTCAGAGAGCCACCTTTTTCCTTGGTGATGAGTTAGTTGGAGGTCTGTGTAGCCACCAGCTACATAATTCCCCACTAACACTTTTTTATTCACTAATTGTGTGTGTCATGATATGCAAAAGTGGGTGGATTTTTTTTAGACCTTGATCGAGCAAGCAAGAGACTGGCTGCTGTTGATAGGGCCCCAAGAGACTGTGGTGGGCCACAAAGGTAAGCAACTACCCAGGGCAGTTGGACCATTTTACTGAAGATACGGATATGCAGGTTCACGCAGATTCACAACTTTAGATCGTTGTCGGATTACAAATCGTTGATTCAGTAAAGTGACCTCAGCTCCATCTCACATAGGAATTTCTTTGCAACTTCTAAATAGCCAGGTTCAATGTATACGTGGTTCTATCAGTAGAACAGTCAAAGTACAGTTTGTCTAGTAGTATAAAATGATAAAACGCAACAGTCTTAGATTTCCATTAGTGTCTTCCCATCACATTAAAGCTGTCACCCTGTCCCCTTACTCTACACAGAGGCTTAACCAGTCTGTTGTGGTAACATCATACTATTACAGGGACAAATGCTTAAAATAAACAATCTTTAGAGGTTTTGTGCATTTGTTTCTTGACCATATGTAGCATATCTCAACTAATACTATAGATGCCCTCCTGTATGTTATTCCAGTTATGTCTTTGGCTTGTGCAGTTTTGCATGATAAACAAGGTGTTTGAGAGATTCAGTGTTCCAATGGACCTTTTCTTGACATTGATGTTGAAAAGATGCACATGAAATGCGAGTTCCCTCTACAGAAAGTGGCGTTCCTTGCGTCACATTGCAAACAAACGGCGTACCCAACATCACATGTTTGCACAGTACGTAAGGTCTAATTTGTGGGGCTCCAGTTTCTGCTGTGTAACCTTAAATTTCCATGCTGCCTTCTGATCCTGGAAAGGGTATTTTGCTGTAGTCTATCCTGGACCACAACATGTATTGATATAGACCTAAATTGTATCAGGATACCTAGGGAGAACAGATTAAGGGTGCCAAAGATGCATCAGCTAGGGGTTGATTTGGTGAGTGTTCATCAAGGGTTCTATTGGGATTTAAACTGTTTTTGGAGTGTGAGATATCCAGTTGTTATGGGCCACTGGGTGAAGAATGGGTTTACACAGGGAGGCTCTGAAAGGTTACAGGATGGTGCTCTGTTGCCCACTGCTTACACCTGACCACCACACCTATATGAGCTTGTTTGACATTCCATTCCAAGGATTTTGGCTGTAATTGCCTCTACTCTTTTGGGAAGTCTTTCCACAACATTTTGGAGTATATATGTGATAATTTATGTCGAATTCAGCTGAGCAATTGAGAATTCCAGCACTGATGTTGGACAAAAAGACTGGCTCACAATCCGTGTACCAATTCATAACAAATTTGTTCAAAGGAGTTAGGGTACAGGACACTCAAGTTCCTTTACACCAAACCATGTCTTTATGGTCCTTGCTTTGTGCACAGTGGCACAGTTATGTGGAACAGGAAATGGCCTGCTCCAAAGTTGTAAGCATACGGACTTACAGATAATGAAGTGTTATTCATCACTGCAGAGGACACATTTCCACTGCTTCAGAGTCCAGTGGTGGTGCACTTTACACCACTCTAATATATCCACTTTAATATTTTTATTAGTGATATTGCAGATGGTCTTGATGGAAAGGTATGTTTATTTGCTGACGATACAAAAATTTGCAACAGGGTTGATGTTCCTGGAGGAAGAAGCCAAATGGCAAACGATCTAGGTAAACTGGAAAAATGGTCAGAGCTGTGGCAATTGGCATTTAATGTGGATAAATGCAAAGTAATGCACCTGGGGCATTAAAAACCCAAGGGCAGAGTATAGAATATTTGATACTGTCCTAACCTCAACGTGTGAGGAAAGGGATTTAGGAGTAATTATTTCTGAGGATTTAAAGTTAGGCAGACAATGTAGTAGAGCAGCAGGTAATGCTAGCAGAATGCTTGGTTGTATAGCGAGAGGTATTAGCAGTAGAAAGAGGGAAGTGCTCATGCCGTTGTACAGATCACTGATGAGACCTCACTTGGAGTATTGTGTACAGTACTGGAGACCGTATCTCCAGAAGGATATAGAAATGTTGGAGAAAGTGCAGAGAAGGGCTACTAAAATGGTTTATGGATTACAAGATAAACCCTACCAGGACAGGTTAAAGGATCTTAACCTATATAGCCTGGAAAAAAGACGTGACAGGGGGGATATGATAGAAACATTTAAATACTTAAAGGGAATCAACAAGGTAAAGGAAGATAGTTTATTTAAAAGGAGAAATACTACCACAACAAGAGGACACAACCATAAACTAGAGGGGCAAAGGTTTAATGGTAACATCAGAAAATATTACTTTACGGAAAGGGTAGTGGACGCATGGAATAGCCTTCCAGCAGAAGTGGTAGATGTTAATACAGTAAAGTCATTTAAGCAAGCATGGGATAGGCAGAAGGCCAAGCTAGATATAGGATAAGGGCAAGTACTAAAGGAAAGTACTCAGAGGTTGGGCAGACTGGATGGGCCTACTGGCTCTTATCTGCCGTCACTTTCTATGTTTCTATGTTTCTAGTGAACACTTGGCGTTGCACATAATGATCAATGGCTTGTGTAAAGCTGCCTGACAATTGAAACCCATTTTATGAAGCTCCTGACACAAAGTTCTTCTACTAATGTTGCTTCCAATACCTGTCTTTTATCTATTAGCATAGCCATGCCTTCCAGACCCTGACCGCCTGGCACCAATGCCAGGTCATTGTGTGCTTGGGCCTGCATGATCCCAGTCATGGGGAAGACGCACCTACAACAGGCTAGTCTTGCGGCTACCCTGTGAGTGGCACAACGGAGCACCGGACGACAGTGGTTGTGGAGAGGGCAGGTAACACTGCCTTGCTGGGAAGAGTCAAGCTCTATGGAATTTGCCACAGCATAAATTAAACTTAAAAATGTATAAAAGATAAAAATGGACCAAGACGTCTCAGGCTGGTCATGGTCAAGGTTGAGTCAACCCAAATAATTGGCACATATGCTTTAGTGATGGTTTGACCTATCTGAAGGACAAATTCAGATGATATACACTTATGTACAAACAAATTAATATGTACAGCTAGTATGTATCTGAATTGTGGTGGACATAGTTGATTTCGAGTGAACATAGAAAAACAGTTTTTACTGTGTAATGCTCTTCACATGACATTAGTTTAACATGTAATGGCTACGTTTTCCAGGCCATGACAATGAGAACAGAAGTTCAGAACAATGTGAACTGAATATTTACAATCAGTGCTGTGTGTATGTTAACAAATTGCAATACTTGCTTGATGCAGGTGTGCTACAAATTGCAGGAGGTTGATTGCAGCTGATTAGTATAGACAAACTAATTATGCAATAAATTCAGTTTATGATTACAGTACCATAGTTTGCTTTGTTTCTGTTATGTTAAATCCATAGTGATGATAACCATATGCTCATCACATTTTAAACTGGTTGAATCCACTTTTCCATTTTGTTCTAAAAACAAAAATCATTAGGTAAATAGCAGACATACTTAAAAAGTAGGTTGTTAAAGGAACCATCAATTAAAATAGTGTTCCAAATGTTTCTCAGAAGACAAGAACCCTATAAAGCAATTTGCTTGGCTTTTTTTGTAGTCCTCAGAGGAATCTTAGAGTGCTGGTTTATCAGAAGAAAAAATTGTTACATAGAGCAGTTAATCAGATTTGGACATTGAGCACCATACAACCACCATCCAACAGCCTGACTGATGAATATAATCCTACGGACTTTCTGGGTCAGTAATCTAACTTCCAATTTATTTTTCAGGCTATGAATATGATTGAGTATCTCTTCTTTTTTGGAAGACAGCTAGAATTACATACACTGTTAGAAAGACAGGTATGACTAAATTGTTTTTAGGTACGTCCACTTTTGTGCATTGAGGGCATCTTTAAATATTTACGCTTTTTATGTTTGATGCTTTGTCACTTAGAGATTTGACCATTCATTATCTTCATATTTATTAAATGCAATAATAACCAGATCATTTAGCTTTAATGTTATAATATTATATCAAGATCATTAAACGTGTCTGTTTGCTATATTCCATTGGTCTCCAATAAGTTAGCTACTGGTAGCTTGCTATCTACCGCTGGGTATTTTCTAGGAGACCTGCAAGCTCCATATCTGCATACGGAGGTAGCATATGTACTTAGTCTAACACAACTAACTCTCAGAAAAAAATACAATTAAAAACATGGAGACCCTTTCTGTGTTTTTTCCAAAATGCTTGTGATTGCACCTTATATTTTGGTTTGCTGGCTATCCATGGTTAGCTCCTCCCCTCGCAGCTGACAGCACAGGAAATAAAAAAGGGGCCCTAAATAGACCTCCTTATCCTAAACCCCTAGTCCTTTCCTGTCTTCCAGCATTGGACAGGTGGCTCTTGTGTTCCAAACCTTTTTTTATGGCTAGCCTGGTTTTAGTTTTAGCCTTGACTGGGGGGGTTTAGCCTCTCTCCCCTGGAAGCTGCAGTATACCCTCTTACCAAGGAGGACCCTGTGGTCGTATCCCACTAAGCCACCAAACGGTTGAAGGCTCTGTTCCCCCAGTTCCCTTCTTGGGATCTGTTTCAATGGGCAGTTTTTTTACCTTTTTATTTGTCTTCTTATCTTAAGGCATCTCTAGTGCAGCCCCCCCCCCCATATTCATGGCCTACATATATTGATATATACATATCAACCAACTTATTGAGGCAGTTCGCTGTACCCTCCAGATTTGTGAGCCTTCCTGTGAGGCCCCTTCCAGCTGCTGCTTCTCAGATGTGTGTAAGAAAAAGCCTACTTTCCCTTTTCATGATGCGGTTAGAAGTTTGTTCACTGAAGAGTGGAAGAAGGAGGAATAGATGATTTCCCTATCCAGGCTTTATCCTTTTAAGGAGCAAGATTGCTTCTTCTGAGATTAAGCTCTGAAAACAGACATTGTAGTAGGGCTGTTCTTCTCATGGATAATGCAGTTTCCTTTCAGGATCCCAAGGAAAAGAGTGTTGATTCTCACCTTTCCAAGTCTTACTTGATTTCCGGTATGGGCTGTCATCCCACTTTAGCTTTGACCTCGGTTTCAAGGGCTGTGAAGATTTGGATTAGCCAACTGCTCTCTAATCTGGGCACAGCCTGTCCAGAACTATAGACTACCTGTCTCACCTGAGCATTACTACAGAGGCTTACTCTGAGGCCTCTATTGGCTTGATCTGTATTTTGGCCCACTCTATGGCCTTTTCAGTGGCTGATAAGAGAGTTCTCTGGTTGAGGTCATGGGTCTCAGATCTCCCCTCTAAGACCTGCCTTTGTTCTCTCCCCTTTCAGGGGGATATGTTGTTCCGTAATAACCTGGACCAAATAATTAAGAGTGCTTGAAGGAAAGAAGGTTTTTCTACCCTAGGAAAGCAGAAGGCGTTCTTTCCAGGGTTCATGGTGAGGCAGAAAAACCTTTAGGAACCCAGGCCTTTTTTGTGAATCCAGACGATGCAGGCCTGGCAAAGAGATCGCCAGAGGCCAACCTTGGAGATGAGGTCAGGCAGGTCCCTCTAGGGGAAGTCAATATGGCAAGCAAGGGGCGCATGAACATGTGGAGAAAATAAAATACAATAAAAATACAAAATAGTGTAATAAATTCAGATCCGAAGCAAAATAAGTAATTTAATTTTTAAATTAAATTGTATTTAATTATTTATTTTGCTTCGGATCTGAATTTATTACACTATTTTGTATTTTTATTTTCTCCACGTGTTCATGCGCCCCTTGCTTGCCATATTGACTTTTTGAACACTTGTGAGGAGTGTTATTTGGGAGCAGCAGAACGTGTAGGGTATTTATTTATTTTTCTTTTGTAATTTACACATCTACACGTAAAGGTGGTTTCTTTGTTTCTATTACCCTCTAGGGGAAGTCGCAGGTCTGGTGCGCAGTTTTGCAGTCAGGCTTTTGTGAAGATCTCTCCACCCAATCTTTTCCGGATTCCTGGGCGCAAATTACCAGTTAGAATTTTGTGTATCAGTTAGAATTTTGTGACTTCCCAGATAAACATTTCTTCATACAGACAAAGCTTCTAAGTTTTGTGTCGAAAAGAAAAATTCTTGTGGAAAATGTCTCAGACCTCCTTTCTTGCGGAGGTGATCATTCAAGTTCCATCACCATATAGGTTCAGAGGGTGTTATTCCCCTCTTTTTCTTGTTCAGAAGCCATCAGGAGGGCATGGTCCTATCATAAACTTTCACAACTTAAACGTCTTTCTATGCATCAGGAAATTCAGAATGGAATCATTATGTTCCATCGTTCTCTCTATACAACCAGGAGATTGGATGGCGTCTATAGACCTGAAAGATGCCTACTTTACCGTTCCAATTTTTCCTGCTTATCAACCTTTTCTTAATTTTGTGGTAGCAGGGGTGCATTTTCAATTTTGAGCCTTACCTTTCGCTCTAAGCACTGCTCCCAGGACTTTTTCTAAAGTCCTGGTTATATTGATTGTGGCCCTCAACTGGCATCAGAATTTGGATGACATCGTAAAGTCTCCAGAATTGCTCAGGCTCCATACGATACAGGCTGTACATCTTCTGCAGGAGTGTGGTTGGATCATAAACAATCTGAAGAGGAGGTCTGAAGAAAGAGACCTCATGCTCCATTAATGTTGGACCAGTTAAAGGGAGATCTGCCATCTCCCCGACTGGCCCTACATGCACCTGGACATCGCCCACAACTGCCGACTTCCCAGGACATGTTATGGGACATGAAGGTACCGGGACAAGCTCCCAAATTCCAGAGCTATCCCATGAAAATTTGGTAATTCGGTTTTAATATATGTAAAATGGGTAACTGCACCCAATCACACATCATTGCCTTAAAGGTAGCTTAATTCTTTTTAAAAGCTCCATGTATAATGTGGATATACACTCACTGGCCACTTAATTAGGTACACCTTGCTAGTACGGGGTTGGACACCCTCTTGCCTTCAGAACTGCCTTCATTCTTTGTGGCATACTTTCTACAAGGTGCTGGAAACATTCCTCAGAGATCTTGGCCCATATGGACATGATGGCATTACGAAGTTGCTGCAGATTTGTCGGTTGCACATCCATGATGCGAATCTCCACCACATTCCAAAGGTGCTCTATTGGATTGAGATGTGGTGACTGTGGAGGTCATTGGAGTACAGTAAACTCATTGTCATGTTCAAGAAACCAGTTTAAGATGATGTGAGCTTTGTGACATGGTGCATTATCCTGTTGGAAGTAGCCATCAGAAGATGTGTACACTGTGGTCATAAAGGGATGGACATGATCAGCAACAATACTCAGGTGGCACCCGGTATTTTTGTCCACACAACTGCCGCTCCCTGGATAGTTTCTCTTTTTTGGACCATTCTCTGTAAACCCTAGAAATGGTTGTGCATGAAAATCCCAGTAGATCAGCAGTTTCTGAAATACTCCGACCAGCCAGTCTGGCACCAACAACTATGCCACGTTCAAAGTCACTTAAATCCCCTTTCTTCCCTATTCTGATGCTCGGGTTGAACTTCAGGAAGTTGTCTTGACCACGTCTACTTGCCTAAATGAATTGAGTTGCTGCAATGTGATTGGCTGATTAGCTATTTGTTTTAACAAGCAATTGAACAGGTGTACTTAATAAAGTGGCCAGTGACTGTACATGTAAAGGCAAAAGATGATCATTGTCTTTTTTGGCTTGTCTGGTTGGTCTAGACTAGTGTTTAATAATGCCTCTGCTACCCTCTTAATATTAAGTGGGATGGTTTTCAATCACCTTTACCCCACCATAGCCTTTGTTATAAAACCTCACTTAAGTAGCCATTAAATTCCGAGTTGCATTGCTCTCAGAGAAACAGCTGTATACAAGTAAACAAAACATACATTTATTCAACTTACTATCTATCTTAAAAAGTCTGCTATAAATTTGTCTGCGAAGCATTTTTAAATTTTATTGAGGCACAGATGCAATGTCTCAGTAAATAAAACAGACAAACAATATATGGTTTAATACTGCAAACTAGACTTGTGCACGGCAAGCAAAATCAATTTTCGTTTTGTTTTTTTTGCCATGTTTTTGGACAACAAATTTCATTTTCCCACCATTCTGTTTGGACCAAATTGGGAGGCCTTTTTTTTGCTTTGGAAATTAAATTTGAGGAGGGTGTTTCCAAAAGGGGAGATCCCCGACACCTTCTGTACACATACATTTCACTTACGCAACAGCATCTAAAGGTCTAGGAAGGGATCCAGACTTGATTTTGTACTGTAGGACCACCCACCACCTCGCCACATCCAGTAGCATGCTATAGGACTGAATTTCTTCAAAAGTTGGACCATTTTGATGAATTTTAAAGAAGGGTAAAGAAGGTGATAAAGCATCTGCAGCATTAGTAGTAGGACTCAGGGAAGACAGTGACACTGACGGATAGACACATTCAGCCACTTGCTACAGCGCTGAATTTACCCAATATTTGAAAAATAAAAAAATTATTCCCCAGTGAAGAAAACAGGGGCGCAGCAGCAGTAGGACACTGGGTCTGGCCAGACACTTGATGCAGGACTGAATTTCCCCAATATTTGGAAAATTAATAGAACTCACCCCCTGGAGTGAGATAGAAGACAGAGGAGCAGCAGCAGTAGAGCACGGATCCTGTGCCGACACTGGCAGACAGACACATTAAGCCACATGGTGCAGGACTGAAGTTCCACAATATTTGAAAATTTAAAATAGCTGATCCCCAAGAGTAGGGAAGAAGACAGAGGAGCAGCAGTACGGCACTGGGTCTGGAAGGGTACTAAGCCTGGACAGGCACTGGCAGACAGACTCATCATTTAGCCACTTTGTACAGGAATGCATTTCAACAATATTTAAATGATGATCCCCCCATGTTAAAGAAGGAGACAAAGGAGCAACAGTAGTAAGGCATGTGGCCTGAGCAGGCAGTGGCAGATGATGCCCCTTGGTGCAGGACCAAATTTCCATTAAAAAAAACCTGATCTCTGAAGTAAGGAAGAATATAGAGCAGCAGCACTAGAACCTCATTAACTTTGAATACTGAGTGTTGGGTAACCTAATTTTGAGCAGATCAACTTTTAAGAAAGTCATCCGCTCCACTGATTGTGAGAAAAAATGCGTTCTCTGGGGGTTGAGTATGTTGCCTGTCACAGAGAAAACCCTCTCACTTTGGATGTTGGTGGGTGGGCATAAAGCAGCTGCTGGGCCACTAAGAGAGGTCTGGCCAGATAACAGCTTCCTGGTTCCCATAACTTAGAGGGTAAATAGTAGGAGGTAATGGTGAAGATAGGTTTTGACCATTTCAGAGGCGCTAGCCTGACTTTGGGGAGATTAGGTGGTACTCACCAAAGTATGAAGGCCTCTGTCAAATGGCTGCTGCTCTGGCCGTTAAATAGTGCTGCTGCTGTGCATGGGAGTAATGAATTGGGATTTGGACATAAGGGTGGTGCTAGGAATTTCCAACTCCTGCATGTCTCCTTTGCTTAGCATGCCCCTTTTGTGCTGCATCTCACGCAGCCTAGGAACAAGCATGTACCTTCAGGTTTTATAATTATTTTTGGGTCGCTGAGGGTGGCCAGCATGTTCTCTGGGGTGTCCATGATGGCTTGAATGCAACCTTTCAGCTCCTCTATCAGCCTTTTGATCAGTGTTTCAAAAGTGTTTCAGAATCGTCTAGTTGAAAGAGGATGGACCCTACCGCCGTTGACCACCAATATATAGGGTCTTTGGAGAACTGGTAGGATTAGAATAGGAGCTGATACAAATTTTTCTTTCTGGAAGTCGAAAGCTTTCTGTGCAGCTTCTGTCCAATTAAATTTCTTGTTCTTGGAGGTGAGGGCTGTTATGGGTTGGATGGTTTTAGAAAAGCTTTGTATGAATTTGTGATAGACATTTGAAAAACCTACAAATCGTTGGACACTTTTATGATCTGTAGTTGGGGGCCACTGTAAAATTATGGAAACCTTTTTGGGGTCCTTCTCAATCTTGGTGGGTGACAGGATAAAGCCCCAAAACTTGACAGACTGAGTCTCGAACACGCATTTCTCCAGTTTGGCATATAATCTGGTTTGTCTTAACCTGGTAAGTACCTGGGCTACATGTTCTCTTTGCTTCACCAAAGAGGAGGAAAAGACGAGAATATCATCTAAATAAATGACTACGAATTGATCCAGCATATCTCGGAATACGTAATTGACAAAATGTTGAAATGTAGCCAGAAGTGTAGGTACGAGGTTTTAGATTGAAAAGGATCTGACAAAAAGTCATAAAAATTTGGCATTTCTGGCGATCCCCTGTAAACTTCTCAGGCAAAGGGATCCAAGGTTCTGGAGCGACAGTCCCTTCCAGTACTAGGGGTACTGAAGCAGGTGGAGCGGCAGCTATTGGTTCACCAGGATGACTCGGCTGAGTGTGGAACTAATGCACCTGCTGTCTGAGCTGATCTTGTCCGGCCTGAATATCTTGTACAGACTGTGTGAGGATGGCCATCTGTTGGGTGCGGACTCCATGATGGCTCAGTTGTTATGTTAGGATAGTACTGGTGAGGAGTCCAGGATGCAGGAGGCCGAGTTCAGGGCTAGTGAAGAAGGGTCAGCGAGTAGAAGAGCCAAAATCAGGATACCAGCAAACAGCAAAGTCGAAGTCCAAAGCCAGGGTCAGGATACCAGAGAAGCAGCAGGAAGGTCAGACAATCCGGAGTCAGCGACAGAAGGGACAACAGCAGGGAACACTAGATAGCACAAAACAGCACACCACAGCAGCTCTAAAGGAATCAGAACAACTGAGCAATGAGCAAAGGCTCAATGCTGGCTTTTATATCCGCTGCCAGTTAAGCTATGCCTCCTTTAAGTTACGCCCCTTCAATGACGTCATACTGAGGCGCGCCGTCGCATCCACTGGGGATGCAATAAAGGTAACTGGGATAGTGTGTGCGCGTTTAAATGTGGGCAAACAGGGTGGTGATCCAGCAGAGGTGGTTTGAGCAGCTGGCAGTGAACATTGCCAAGTACCTGCTAGAAATGGGTACTCCAGTGAAGAGGAGCATTGAGGTTTGTGACACCTGGCTAGCTTTTTTATGACACAAATAGCACTGTGTACTGAGCACATCTCCCACACTCTCAACATTATCCCTTACTTTACTATAGCGTTGCCCACCAAGAGAGGAAGCAGTGATACTAGTGTTTTGGGGGCTTTTTTTTCCCATGACCGTATCAGTGATGATTGTGATTGTGATGGTGGTGGTGTTAAATGAAACCACTTTTTCCCCTATGGATATCCCTTATCTATTTTATCCTAATCTCATGTTCGTTGCTGTTCTTGACCTATCATTTTTCCAAATTTTATTCTAATTTGTATTTTCTATAAACCTTGTTTATGGAGCAAAATCACCAACAAATATGTACTATACGATCACTTGACCTGTATGCTAAGGAGAGTAGGGACCTCACCTACTTGTCACAGTATTTGCATAATTATTCCTCAACATTAATTTATTCCTCCCCCTTTGCAGACATTGATTAGTTCTAGTAGGCCTAGAATAATTATTGCGGAGTGAGAGGTGAGTTTTGGATAAGACTGCAATTAATTATTAAGGTCTAAGCATGACACTTTACTTACACAGTTAGGTCTGGCATAAAATGATTTATTTTGTTTTATTGCTGTTTATTTATTTATATATTTCTGTAAATAAATTATATAGATTTTGGTATGCCTGTATGATTACAGGCATAAGTAGGTGGATTTCTATCCTTTGGACTTGGCACACAACACTTCTTCTGGGAAGCACCTTGACAACTGCAGCACTTTATTCAAGCACTTTATGAAAAGCACATTAGAAGGACTCCTGGATTAACATCCATCTTCAAGCATAATCCAGTTTTTCATCATTTTTTCCAGCTTTCATATCGTGTGCAATATTTCTAAGTGTTTTGAGGTGTATTCCTTTTTCTGGCTGTGAGGGTGCTGTGCCATTGTGTCCTGTCTTTCTAATTTTAGAAATCATTATGAGAAGAGCCTGATTGCATTTATCCTCTTGTGAGTGCATATATTACACAGATTTATACTTTTTGTTATAAGTACAGTCTACACTATTGTATTTTTTTTCATAATTTTTTACCAATTGTGCAAGCGTCCTTTGGTGGATCTTTATCGTGTGGGACATTTGGAGAGTGTCTTTTCTTTGGTTGGTGCTGCATTCAGTTGGGAAGTGTTTTAATTTGTTCTTGTCACTGAATAGCCACTTGTGTGAATTGATAAGGGTGATACCCATGTCTTTTTTTTATTCAAACACTAGTGACCCAGTGCCATTGGAAGCTGTGCATGCCCATGCCATCACACTGCCTCTACCGTGTTTTACAGATGATGTGGTATGCATTGGATCATGAGCCGTTCCAAGCTTGTTAAGGCACTGTTTACTTTCTTTTCTTTCTTCTTCTGCATCTTGGTGGACATGACATCCCGACAAACTTCTTCCAAAATTACAGAGCTTCTGGTGAAGTCCTCTCCCGATCCTTCAATTGTCATGAGAATTGCTCCACCATTTTGGCAGAAGTTTCGCCGGAAGGTTAACTCTGCTGAGATGCAATTGAAGAGAAAAGAAAAGAGAACAAGAAGATGTGAAACAAGGAAGTGGAGCTATGAGACGCGGAAGTGGTCAGAAAACAGGTAGAGAAAGTGAACAAAAATGAGAGTGTGAGAGTCTGAGTGTGTGTGGGGATTGTGTGAGAGTAAATTTGGGTGTCGGACAATTTTGTATCCGAATATAAAATGCCGCCCCCCCGATTTATGTCCGGCAAGATTGTGAATTTCAAATACACAAGTCCACTAGCTACCCCTTGTTGTGTGGCAAATAGTCATTAACTATGTATTAAATTGTGGACATTGATGATTTTCTGAACAGTCTCATTGTCCCACATAGCTGCCCTACTTCTGCAATCAGTGATAACAATGTGCCGGTTGGGGAGATCCTCTGATCTATATCCCCAGCCCTATAAACTTCTGCCACACACCTCAACACAGGTGTCTCACTTCAGACATCTGAAATGTTGAGGGGATATGTTATACAGGGCCAGCCAAGCTCTTACTGCAATAGAAGTTCACTGTGGTTGGTTCTTCATAATGTATAGTGACGTCAAGGAGCTGAAGCATAACTCTCCTGCAAACTCTCTTGTCAACTCTCCCTTCACTGAATCAACCCCTATGTGAGATTAGCAGAAACAGGCAGGGAAAGGGAAAAATGAGACCTAGCTAGAGCTACTTATTATTAGAAATGAACAGATGCATCAATTTAAAAAAAGTGTATAATGCACTGTAGTCTTTAATGTGCATGGAAAAGGGTACTTAGCTTCTTACAGCAATAAAGGATAAGCAACCAGTGAGCTATTTTATATAAAATCCACATATATCTTCCATAGTATTATTCCCACGATATATTTTTAGCCAGTCTACTGGCAAAATACAGGCAAAGTAGCAGCCCTATGTATGGATCAGTGTACTGAATAATTGAGATGTATTGCTATACATACAGTTTTGTGTATTTATTTAGCGTGCACGACTTTTGATAAATGAATACTTTAAAAAATTCATTCGGAAAAAATGCATACTACTGCCATTTTAAGTGGCATTTTCCAAAATGAACATTGTAAAAACCAGCATTTAAATGACTGTCAGCATTTCAGTAAGTTGATCTTTTCCGGTGAGAATGCACGCTATACAGTTAATTGATTGTGCAATGGATGAATGAGCTATGTGCCAGCATCATTTAACAAACACAGTCAACATTTTATAGTGGGATGTGTGTAATGCATAACACCAGTAATCCATGATACAGGTCCAATTTTATTGAACAAGATATTAAATATTGCTTTTTTTTTAAAAACGTACTGTATTTGCAGTATATTTGTAAGCTCAGTGCGACATTAATGTTTGCATTTTAAGTAGTTTACTTAGATTCATTTTGCTACTTTGCTGGCGAATGTTGTTAAATCATGCATTATAGTGTAGTTCACATATACATTTATGTTCGCAAAATACATAAATGTAAGAATAAATACAATTATGTAAGTAGATCTATATGGCAATAAAATAATACAATCCAAGTGTAGAATAACCATAGAGTTATTGAAAATAAAAAGTACTTTAGCATTTAGTGGTCCACTCAATATGCTCCGTGTTTAAGCCTTTGATTGCGTAAATTAACACATACATTCATACACAATCTCTGTATCACCTGGTATGCAAAGTGCCATAAATCAATATACGCCACAGTTTACAACTAAAAGTAACCAAAATATTTAATGCTACACCATAAGCAATAGGAATCAAACTAAAAACACAATATCAATTGTGTGTGTCTATATATTTTTTTTATTTATTTGGTGCTAACAGATGTACTTAGCGCTTAAGAGTTTACAGTATAATAAAAGGGAGGTAAAATTGTACAGTACTGTAGTCATACCTGCAGATACAAATACATTAGGAAAGGTGATCCCCGCTAGACTTCTGCATTCAGATTTGTTCAAATTTTAATTTTAAAGAAATTTGCTGTTAATTCTGAATTCACAGAGAAAGGAAAGTGGAGAAATGCCAGAGCACGTCCTACAAGGACAACCTCTCCCCATTCCTCCAATGGAATGTGCGCAGAGACTCCTTCCTTTAGCGGAAGCGCACATGGAGCCCTCAAAGCGGAGCTTGGGAAAAGGAGACAGGGAGATTGGAAGCAGTTGGTGGAGAAGGAAGGGAGGCATTGAGAGAGAGAGAGAGAGAGAGAGAGAGAGAGAGAATTAATGAGGTTGAGTGAAAACAGCCTTCATGTGTGGCTTAGCTACTAACCTCCGGCAAATGTGTTTCCAATAACTGCCTTGTGGCTCATGATGCCATTAATAAAAAAAATACATAACTCAGCACTTGTTGCAGGAAAAAAAAATCAGATTTATCCCTCAACAAATATTATGTAAAACATGCCTCCAAAGTGTCCTAGTTTTCACAGGAGAGTCCACATGAAGCTGAGCGCTGCAAAGTGGCTGTTTCAGTATGATGGGCTTGTGGTCTCAGGTATGATCATGTCTGCCCTTGCAAGTAGCCACACTTACAACACAGGGGTCCCCATATGGATGCCAGAGTTAACTGGTTTACTTGTTGTGCTAATAACTGCTGACTTGAAGAAAGTCAGTCCTGGGTTCTGTGGACAAATACAGTATACATTTGTTGAGAACTTGAATGCAGAATGTCCTATTTTGCTGGAGACAAAATTGGTAAAATCAAACACATAATCCCATGAGGCACCTTCCTATGCTTTGCTGTGTGACTATCCTACTCAAAATCTAAATAATTATATGTAATTACAGTTTGATCTCCTATTCTGTTACTTGTCATTAGTAATTATGTACTAAGGAAGATAATGTGGTGCCATGGCAAAATAAGAACATACCCTTAAAACTGTATTTCTTTGGTTAATATACCACACAGCATTATCAGTTTAATAGTTATAATCCAATCACAATAATGCTATGGAATCTGTTTGTGTATTTTTAAATAAAATCTAATAATGCAGCTGGGGGAAGACAAAATAGGATTTGAGTATAAATCCCAGACATGGCTCCATTTGTGCATCCTATAAGGAGGAGGAGAGGGAGAGCTGTGAGGGTTATACCTTCCACTGACCTAGGGTGATTAGAGATGCTTATGTGTTACATTTGTAAGGCAGCTATATTATAATTCAAGGACCATTATTATAAATGTTAAGATTTGAGTGGTACCATCTCATAATACAATCTTTGAAGTTATGTTCAAATGTTGTTTGCAGCTTAGCATCTCATATTTGGTTTCAGTAATATGCAAGAATTTTATTGTGCTATAGCATTGGTGGCACTGCTCTGTCAGTAACAACATAAGAGAGGGACTTATTCTGATGACTTAAAGGGAAGCAGTCCTAGAGACATCATCTCTAGAAGGATATTGCCACATTGGAGAGAGTTCAGAGGAGAGCTACAAAATTGTATAGGTCAAACAATATTTGCACAAATTGTCAGCGATTCGTTTTACCAGTCCATTAAATATCACTGCCTCTTTAATATAAGAAGAATAAAAAAATAAAAAAACAGCATTTGTAGTTGCTAAAGAAACGTTAATACCTACGTATATGTTGCTAAAGTTAATACCTATGTAGTGCAACAGCCGTAACCTCAAGACAGATTTGAAAGGCATACCTGCATGACCACAGGTGAACTCCCCCTCCACTGTATTCAAGGATACAAAATGAATAACATGCATTTTAAGCTTTACAAAAGGCATGTTTCTGTTGCTAGCTATTTAGTTCACAACCTGTAATTGCTTCCATAATAAAATCTGCTGTCTCTTCTAGTAGAAAAATATCTAATTTACTGAATTTCTTAACAATGCTATACAAATATCGGTTATTACTCCAGAGAGGAATATGAATTGCAATTTTATAATGTACATATAAAGCAACTATAAGCAAAGCAAACACATTTCTTTCAATAGCGCATTCATTTTATTGAAAAACAGCTAGCAGCATGCTGCCTAATCCTTGTTAATCATTTCCAAGATAAATTCAAGGGACACCTTTTTTTCCTCTTTCTCTTGCCTTTACTGTTGATTTACAACCTTTACTATCCTTAGAGATTACAAAGCTTAAATAAATTAGATTTCAGAACTCCAGCCATTTGCTTCACCTTGACATGCTATCGCAGTCAAGTCATGATGAAGCACCATTGCATCTCTGGAGCAAGAAATACTGAACAAATAGATCTTTTTTTTCCTACCTCAGACCTGTCTTTGAAGCAATCAGAGAAAAATATGACCATAGATATTTAGGTCATAATATCCGCCCTTCAATTTTGAAATCTACTATTTTACTAATTTGCCCCTTTTGAGTGTCAGATATGTTGCAGTGTCTTTCTCGTTCTTCTTGCTACAAAAATGTTAAACATGACAATCTACATCTAGAACTTATATAATATCTAAGTTAAAAGTAGTACATGCAGTTTGAATATTTTTAATATGTAAGAATGCAAGCGGGACTTGACACTTGGAGTAGACCTGCACACAATTAACACATGTAAAATCTCACATATTATAGTTTTTAGGTTTTAGGTGAGTTAGAGAGGGGTTCATATTATATGCAATAACAAAATAACATGAACTGTATGATGTAAAATTCTCTTGAATATATAGTTCTAAATAAAGCATGTATATTACCAGTATATATATATAAGTGTTTTTATCTTACTTTCTATCAATCTATCTATCTATCTACTTTTTGAGCCATGTTTTTTGTACACACTTCCATTTCCATGCTTGTATCTCATACAATATTTTCCCCATTCTGTTTTCATAAGAACTAAATTTGTTGAAATATTTCAAACACTGAATAGTAATATATGGAAATGTCTTCTTATGTACATTTCTGCCATTTCTTATGAGTTTCTGCAAAAAGCCACGCTTATATTCATAATAACAAAATACTATATCTAAATTGAATTCTGTGTAATTTTCTTTTTTTGTAGTATGAAATGCTAGCTGCTCTTTAACTCTTAACTGCTTTCCCATAGACCCTATGATGTTTAGTTGCAAGGCCCTTGCCTATTGCTGCCTACCAGAAGATATCATCAGCAGACTTCACCAAAAGATGAGTGGAACAGCATTTTGCAGAAGCGCTAGATGTTAGTGCAGAAAGAGAATGTAAACATGTATGAGATATCCATATGGCTATAGTGAATCTTAAAATTAGACCAAGAACTAATTGAGGTTTGAGTCTTTACCTGGAAAAAAACAGGAAGACTAGATGGCCGAATGGTTGTTATCTGCTATCAAATTCTATGTTTCTTCTTAGCCATCTAGTGACCTGTGGGTATGGGAGAAAAATATTGAATACATATCAGTATTTTATGGCTTAGTAGGGTAGGGTGCCACAATCTGGTTGCTGGGGCAAATCCTTATGTGTGCAGTCTGGGTGCTGCAAGACTTATGTGTGCTGGGCAAGTCCTATGCATGCAGTCTGGGTGCCAGGGCTGAGCTGTGGGGTGTGCGACCTGTGATCAATGCCTGCAGTTTAGAGTTTCCATACATTATTTGTTTGATCTATACCTTCAGTGCTCAGTTTGCTTGTGATTCTCAGTTGATCTATACCTGCAATACATGTGGTGTTTGTTCTGTACCTGAGGGAGAGGACAAATGGTGCCATAAACTCAGGCACAAAGGTCATGTGTATAATGTGCTCACATGACCATGCTCACAAGGCAGGGCATAATGGGGAGGGGCACAAAGGGTGGGGCCAAGGGGACGGCAAACCAAGGTTTTGCCTATGGTGGCAGAAATAGTTACAACAGCCCGGTCCCCGTCCGCTATGAAAACAAGAAGTTGCCATCCCGCGAAGAGACCAAAGAACAGAGTCTTCAGGTAAGGTGGCAAGCTATTTAGGGATAAACAACTTCCCAGTGCCATCTTTGTCCCCAAACAATTGGACAAAGCATACCAGTTGAGGCAGAATTTAATGTGGTGTGACTCTGCCACTGCAGACTGATTATGACCTGTTGCTATGGCCGGTATTTAATTAAAATGTGGATTAAGGAAGAGTGTGGGGCCAAAAGAGGAAGGGGTGGAGTCTACAGAGAAAGTGGTGGATTTTGAACAGGAAGGAGTGGGAGAAATTAAGATTAGAAGGCGCGTGAGTATAGTCAAGTCTAGGACAGAGCAAAACCTAAATACAATACTGTCTTTACCTAATGTAATGGTCTGTCTTAGTGTGTCAGTTCTAGTTTTGTCATAGTAATTTTACATGGTTATTTGTACATCTGTTGCATAATTAGTATTAAGACAGCACAGATTAAAGCCTAATATTATTTACCGTAGCATTACTTAGTGAGAAACTGACAATTTCTGTTCTTATGCGTTCCTGTTTATCTGTAAATTCATACATTCTATGTTATGTTATTATATTTGACAAGAATGACAGAAGCATCAGTGATGTTCTCCAGGATCACGCTGTACTCTAGTTTTCAGGATGTGAAATTATCTTTCAATATCACTTTGACAGAGCCACAATTATTTATAAAAAAACCAAAACATAATTTAAGTGTCGGCATCAATGATGTTTGACATTTGCCTTAAATTGTAAATAAAATTACAAATAAAATACTAATGATGTTGAGATCATTCTGAATCATTTTTGTATTGACCACGTAAATGAAATTACTTGATATAGTTGACCAAAGTGTGCTGCAGGTGATGATGGATTATGTGTGTCATTGACTTTATACACATTTATGAAACCATATTATTAACATGGGCGTAGGAACCGGGGTGGACGGGGGGATAGATCCCCCCCAGTAACTCATGCGGGGGTGGGACCGTTAATTAAGAAATCCCCCCAGGGCCATAGGGACCCCCAATAGAAACACCGCAGGAGGAGAGAGAGGGGTGCCGAGTGGTCATTTTCAGCAACCGCTCGGCGTCCTTCTGTCTCCTCTGCTCCCTGCCGCCGCCGCCATCCGCCTCAGCGCTGCCCCGACTGCAGTGGTGGGAGCGTGAGGCGTCTGTCTCGGTGCCGGCGCTTCACGCTGAGCGCCGGGATATGAGGTCATATGCCGGCGCTCAGCAGTGAAGCCGCGCACATCGCGCTTCCACCACAGGACTGCACGGTAAGTAACCTACAAAGGGGGGTAGGGAGAGGGTAGCTAGCAAGAAGGGGGGTAGGAAGAGGGTAGCTAGTGAGAAGGGGGGCAGGGAGAGGGTAGCTAGTGAGAATAGGGGGTAGGGAGAAGGTAGCTAGTGAGAAGGGGGGGTAGGGAGAGGGTAGCTAGTGAGAAGGGGGGTAGGGAGAGGGTAGCTAGTGAGAAGGGGGTAGGGAGGGGGTAGATAGTGTGAGAAGGGGGTAGATAGTATGAGGAGGGGTAGATAGTGTGAGAAGGGGGTGAAGTGGAGGTAAAAGTAACAAAAGGGGGGTAGTAAGTATATTGAAATAAAGAGTTAGAATGAATTAATATGTGGATGAATTGTGTGAATGAGTAAGAGAATGAATTAATCCACGTGTGGATGAATTGTGTGAATGAGTGAAATAATTAATTCATGTGTGGATGAATTGCTTTAATTACTGTATTTGCTCGATTATAAGACGAGGATTTTCCCAGAGCAAATGCTCTGAAAAATACCCCTCGTCTTATAATCGGGGTCGTCTTATAATCAGACCTCAAATAGGTCTGACTATGAGACTAAGATCCAGATCCCCCGCAGCGATGCAGGGGACCTGGATCCTCCTGTCTCCGCCCCCCCCCAACTTACCAGTGGATCTGAGTCCCCGGTGCTTAGTCTGGGCAACGTGTAGAGCTCTACCCGATTCGCGTAGACAACTTAGGCTCAAGCGGAAGTTGTGTACGCAAATCACGTAGAGCTCTACATGCTGCCCGGACTAAGCACCTGGGACTCAGAAGCACCGGTAAGTATGGAGGAGGGAGGGGGAGGGAGTGTTAAACGGGGGGCATAAGGCATTTCTGGAGGCAGAGTGCTCTGTGAAATGTCTTTTAACCCCCTTAATGCCACTCTGCCTCCAACAAATGCCTTTTAACCCTCTATACGCCACTCTGCCTCCTGAAATGCCTTATACCTCCCTATATGCCACTCTGCCCCATAATATGCCTTTTAACCCCCTAAATACCAGAGTGGCATATAGGGGTATAAGGCAATTCTGGAGGCAGAGTGGCACATATGGGGTCAAAAGGCATATCATGGGGCACAGTGGCATTTAGAGGGTTAAAAGGCATATCATGGGGCACAGTGGCATATAGGGGGTATAAGGCATTTCTGGGGCAGAGTGGCAAGCTTGGGGGCAGATGTGCATAACTGGGGGGGCAGGTTGTAAAAAAGGAAATAAAAACAAAATATTTTTCTCAATCATAGCTTTTATTAACAAACAATTGTTCACATAGTTTACATGAATTAACATTTACTGGTAAAACTATTTTCTTATAGGGTCGTCTTATATTCAGGCTTTTTCTTTTTTTCCTACATTAATATTCAGATTTTGGGGGGTCGTCTTATAATCAGGGTCATCTTATAATCGAGCAAATACGGTATTTGTGAGCTAGGCTGTTTGGGGACAAAGTTGGCTCACGCTGGGCTGTTTGGGGACAAAGTTGGCTCACGCTGGGATGTGTGGGGACAAAGTTGGCTCACTCTGGACTGTAATTTATGTAATCTGAGCGCTGGTCAGGTTATATGTGGGGAATGTGGACGCCAGGGCTGGCCTTTGGGGTGTGCAACCTGTGATCTATACCTGTAATTTAGGGGGTTTCTATCTTTAATGCTGACTTTTTATGTGAATTCCAGTTGATTTATACCTGCAAAGCCGGGTTTATTTGTTGTTCTGTTGATCCATATCTGCTACGCTGTTTCCATACATTTATATTTACCTGCAAATATAGAGTTTGTATTTTTTATTCAGTTAATCTATACATGCATGTGGGGATCTGATGGGGGGAAATGCTGTCCCCCCCTAGATTTTTAGGGGTTCCTACGCCCATGATTATTAACAATATAATTAATAATCCAGACTGTGTGCCAATTGCATTGTTAATAGGCACCTCTTAGTATTGGTATTTTTTTAATATTAGGAGCAAGATGTTTAGAGATTAATAATGGCAACTTTTAAATCCAATGAAATTTCCCCTTAAAGAACACTGTAATACAAAGAGAAACAAAACCCTAACTATGTTTCAGTTACAATTTCCTCCACATTTACGTATCATTTTTGTTGGATAGGATTGATAACTACTTATTTAATCTGCTGCTTAAATTTTTATTTAAGTTAATATGGGAAATATGCAAGAGTTGCAAGCGTTTACTGGAAGATAGGTTAATTTTGAAAGAGGTTCTATCACATCTAAGATAAACCCATAACTGGAAATGTCCTAGAGTGTTCTACCTGGAACTCTCTCTCTTCTTGGGGGGATGGCTTATTGATGGTTGTGGTTAGCCCCAGACATCCTTTAGTGAGTGTGTCCAAGTGCTAATTCCCTGCTTAGAGAACTGAGGTGTCAGACTTCCCAGAGAATTCCCAGTTATGACCATAACTGAAATCCAGAAATGAAAGCCACCTTTTCTTGTTTTACGTATATTTAGGAAAACTTCAGCTCCAGATCTGCAGTGCACCCCCCCTGTAGTCAAGCCACTTTTAGCTGCTTCATGGGACCAATCAACGGCAGGAACTTTATTTTAACGAGGTCAACTGGAGTTCTTTGTGCACATGCACATGTGTGGTCTCATCAGACCCCCCTGGAGCCACTGTGCAGGCCAGTGCTAGAGCTAGATGGAGGAGAGTATAGCTTGAATGCGCTTTGGTGGCCAAACAGGAAAAGAGGACATGCATTTGCAAGGAAAAGAAAATGGTAACTTAAGGATGTCACAGTGGCTCCAGGGGGACACATGCATGTGCACAAAGCACTCCAGTTGACCTCATTCAAATAAAGTTCCTGCCATTGATTGGTCCCATGAAGCAGCTAAAAGTGGCTTGACTACAGAGGGGGGTGCACTGCAGATCTGGAGCTGAAGTTTTCCTAAATATACGTAACACGTAAAATATGTTCCAATCACCCGGGCAATCGATCTCTGCCCCCTTGCCAATTTCCCTGTTAAAAATCTTGTTTTGTTTGCTGTGTGTTAATCCTATTATTTATTTTTTATTTTCACATGGATTTCCTACATTTTTATGGGCACTCCACAACATTTACTTGTACAAGTTCACCATATTATATGGCAGATGAGTTCTGGTCCATACTCATATTTGACCAATATTTCTCATAGCCCACAAAGACACATCACCTTGAACTTTCAGCTATTATTGCAAGTTGAATCATGTTGAGTGACATTTGTGTTACTTTAACTTGTGTCACTTTGCTGACTTCAACTTACTTAGAACTGCATTTGCCAATCATATCTGTAATTGCCTTATGCTGTAGTGACATGTACTGGCAGACAAGGAAAATTAGGCCATGATGCTGTCTATCTGTAAGTATTTTATTTGGTATGTGCTCAATATAAGTATGTACATCAATCTGTTAGCCACTTGAAGTTTGTAATTTTTTTTTCTTCAAAGTTACTTTTTTAAAACTTGCTGTGTTACATCATATTAAAAAAAATAATGATTGGGGAAATGTTGTCTTTTCTGTTCTTTGTCTATTGTATTGACCCCTTCATACAACCTCCTGCACACATCATGCAGCAGAACTTTTTGTTTTCATTTTACAATGCACTCTGTCTACATATCCTCTTGAGGGTCTTTTTGGACCCAAGGGATCTCAGTTGCTGTTTCTGATTAGATAACCTTTAGGGCTCTTCTGTACTGCAATCAAGGGGTTCCCCATTAGGGTCAATGAAATACTGTGGCATGTGGCAAATTACTGTAACTTCTCTTTTAATGTAACTATATAAAGTCCAGCACTTTACATTTAGAAACAGCTTGATGGCTTGACACACTGTTAAGGCAGGTGGCTTAGCTTTGGCATGGACAGAGTTTCAAGGTCTAATAAATATGAAGTGAGGATAAATTGAGTCTGCGTAAGCATGCGTCTCAAATGCCTATGCATGCACACAGACTAGTACATATTATTTAATAAATAATATGGTATTAATAACCCAGCTGCTTCTCAACATATTGCATGTGACATATTGCATGTGACTGCAGGCTTAAGTGGAGCGTAAGTAAATTAATAAATAGAAATTAAATAACTACTTTGGTAATCAGTGCAATTATTATTTGTATTATTTGTAAAATGAACAATATAAGACATACAAGTACAGAAGAGTTGTGGCTTTACTATCTTGTTAAATTGTGTTGGTGGTATTTAGTTTCAAAGTTCACCTCAATTAAACGGAGATTAGAGGTAGCCTATAGGAGGCTCGGCATTATTGAATCAATTTCCTGTCCCGGAGTTCTCTTCTTTATTCTTCTTGCTCACACTTACAAAAATAATAGGCATCTTAAAAATAGGGCTGAAATAAATAAAGGTCTGTATATACTATATGTGACGGGAGCGACCTGTACCCCGACTAACTTGTAAACAAACATCACCAATGTTTGCTTAATACCTATTTAAAAAGTTACAAACAACCACACCGGCTGGCACAGGTGTAACACCATATCCCTGTTGCGACCACCAGCGTCCCATGCACGGCAGCCCTGCTCACAACCGGATTCACAAGGGCACAAGCCCAAGGAGTGTTCTGCACCTAACCCCTAGGGGTTGTGCACCACGAGTTTAACCACACTTCTAGGTGGTTTAGCCTTGCACCATGCCAGCCCCACTAAACAACCGCAACCACAAATAAAAGGGGATGGGAGGGAGGGAATGCTGTTCACTAAAATTATAATTTCTTTTTAGAGGGAGGGAGGGTCACCTTTATATGACCCTACTCCACTCCCAGGTTGATCCAGGGTATCCCTAACCAATCCAGGGAGGGGGTCCCCCCAGTCAATCAAACTAATGATTGACTGCCATCAAAGGGACAGTAAAAAAAGGAGGGCTGTCTGACGTCCCAAGTCATGGTGTCCCTTGGTCCATGCTGTCCCCCAGGGCTGTTTTGGAATCATTACTGCCAAGTCTCTCTATTCTGTTGTTGTTGACAGAACAATACCCCAAATGCTAAACTTTGCTTTTGGATTTGTATGTCCTAAGTGCATTATTTTAAATTGATCAAGATTAAACTGCAGATGCAAATAAAACATTCTTTTAAATTACTTATATCATTTGGTTTTCCCTCATTTAATGTCTACCCTGTTGCAGATCTTTGTATCATCTGCAAAAAGACATACCTTACCCTTAACAACTATATGTAATAATACTAATAAAGATAAGTATGGTTCTTGTACCAATCCCTGATATACCTTCAATTGAATTTTGACTGAATGGGCACAAATGACCACAGACACACTCCAAAATCATGTGGAAAGCCTTCACAGAAGAAGGCTGTTATAAATGGGGCAATTCTATATTAATGTCTATAGTTTTGGAAAGGTGTCCAACAAACTCATTTAAGTGTCCACAATCTTTTGGTCATATAGTATATATATTTGATGATAAAGTAGTTAATTAACAATTAAATATAATTCAAATGTCAGCTGACCAAAACAACCCAAAAGAAATCACAGGTCCAGCATTCAAATAATTTCACTATAAATATACCTGGGAACTCTCCAGGTGAAGTCCTGCTTTCCCCGGTCTCTGGGTCAGCTTATTCTTTCTCTGGCCAGGGGAGCAGTGTTTGACCATGCCCACCTAATTTCAGCATAGTCTCCACCTTCCCCCTGTTTCCCACCCACTGAAGGTTATCTGGGGCTAGCACCACCACAAGGCCCCTACCCCAGAATAGGGAGAGGTCCTAGTAGGCGACCCTGGTCAGTTTCCGGGTATGACTATAAATGAGAAAAATGATATTTTGCTAATGTGACCCATAATGTACACTATTTAGCAGCCTGTTCACTTGCTTTAGATTACCAGGTTTGTAAAATTCCCATATTTACAGGCATAATTACAGAAAAATGTAGAATATTTTATTTATAAGCCAATAATCATCCTCTCTAGCCATGGACAGGATATATAATCCTGACAAGCTACTTTCTGTAAAAGAAAGTACATCCGTTAAAGAGAGAAAAGCATGTTTATGTTGGTTTCTAAGAAAGAAAAATAAAAATGTCAAAGTTGTATACAGCAGCTCTTAACAAGCCCTGCAATTAACTGTGAACATTTACCAAAGAGAGAGAGCAAAGAAACTGTTTAGTATACAGGTCAACGTTTTGAACAATATACAACAAGGTTGATAACATATTGATGTTTTTTCTGAAACAAGAAGACATGCAGGTGCTGTTTACAAATTTTACTCTGTATGAATCTAAGGAACATAAAGCCTTAGAAATTAATTTATGATTCGGACAGTGTGTTGTTTGTAGATCCTTTATTTGCTAGCACAAATTAGATATTTTGTTGGGAAAGAAAACAATAAAGTGGTTAGTAGTTACTATGTTAACCCCTTCGTGACAATTGGCTTGCCATGCACGTCACAGAAATGCATGCCCTTAATGGCAATTGACGTGCCTGGCATGTCATGCGGTCAAATGAGTTTACAAAGCCTTTCTTCAACCCTTTCTTCACTCAGCCGGTGTTGCTGACATGCCTTGATATCAAACCATTTAGCAACACCAACATTTTTTACCAGGAAGCCATGTGATCAGTCTCCAGTAAAGACTCCCATCTGACCTGATGCCCACAGTCATGACAACAAATGCTTTTCAAAGATTTTGCTTAGCAACCATTCATCTGGCTCTTTATAAATAACACATTTCAAAATTGTTAAAGTAATAAGAACATATTGTTAAAAGCAGACAATGCATTAGTAGAAATATATAAACTGTTTGAAAACAGCTTTCACTTATTTTCTAAATGTGTAAAATGGATCTGGTTGAAGAAGGTTATTCTGACTACAAAATACTATCACCCTAGGAGCTAAAAGCAAGGTAGAAACTTTTTTGGTTTTAGTAATTGCTGAAGTAACAAAAATGTAGCTTTTTTGATGCAGAAATCAATAGGTATAGACTACCTACAGATAACAATACCCAATTATTGGTCGTAATGGTTTTAGTTCAGTCACAGCTAAGCTTGCACCTTTTAGTCGACACTTAAATTTGCCGATGGACAGAAATAATGTTAATATTTTAGTATGATGTTCAGTATAATATGTTGAATATGATGTGTATTCTGGAGCTAATATTTATCACGGTCATGCCAGGTTAACAGCTGTTTTGCATGAGAGACATAATAATCTTGTAAAATAACGTTAGAAAAAGTCTACACACCCCTGTTAAATTGCCAGGTTCTTGTGATATCAAAGAATGAGACAAAGATAAATCATGTCAGAACTTTTTCTACCTTTAATGTGACCTATAACGTGAACAATTCAAGTGCAAAACAAGCGGAAATCTTTTTAAGGGGAAAAAAAAATAAAAAAACACAATAACTTGGTTGCACAAGTGTGCACACCCTCTTATAACTGGGGCTGTGTTCAGAATTAACCAGTCACATTCAAACTCATGTTAAATAGAAGTCATTACACACCTGCCATCATTTAAAGTGACTCTGAATAATCACAAATAAAGTTCAACTGTTCTAGTAGGAGTTGCATCTCAGAGCAAACGCCATGGTCCGCATAGAGCTTCCAAAGCATCAGAGGGATCTTTTTTTTTTTTTTTTTTTTCACGACAAACATTACAAAAAAGAAAAACTTAAAAACCTTTCATTCTTACATCATACAAATAATAAGATTGCTAATGTATCTTTATATCATTCAAGTACACAACGGTAGTAGGACCAGAGTACTTCCTAGAACTTCCAGGAGGGAGAAGAGACAGATAACAATGATCAAAATCATACTATATTGTTAATCTGATCTATCAATTGCCAAGGTTATATCAAACTTTTAAGATATCTAGCCATTTTCAGAAAACCATCTACGCCATGGAGACCATATTGCATCATAATTTTTTATATTATTATGAATTCGATAGAAATGTTTCTCCATTGTATATTGATAGTTTATTTGAGTTACGATTTGGGGCCAAGATGGAGCTTGTTCCAATTTCCAGCAGCGTGCTATACATATTTTAGTTGCTGCCAAAATATTAATTGCCAGATATAATTTCATATTGTTTTCCCAAGGTAAATCTATGTGAAAAAGAAAGGTATGCACGTACAATGTCAAGTCAGTCCCAAATAGATTCTTAAATAGATTAATAATTTCAGATCTTAAAGTTAAAAGTCTATCACACTTCCACCAAATATGTATCATAGACCCCAATTCGGATTTACATCTCCAGCACTTGTTAGAAGTAGTATTAAACATTTTATGTAGTGTGGTTTGGACATAATACCACCTGTGAAGGAGTTTATAGTACTGTTCATAAAGGTTTATACAATGTATCGCTTTCCTTAACTTTATCCAGGATTCACACCATATATCAAAGGAATAAGAAACACCCAGATCGCTTTCCCATTTCACAATAGTGTTTGGTTTGTCGGGAATATTTTCTTGATCCAATATATTCCTTAATCGCCTAATTACATTTTTTTTTATAATGAGTATTTATAAATCTATCTAAATTAGTTGGAAAAATTAACGAGTTATTTTTAATAAAATTTCTGATTCTTAAATATGAGAATAATTCTTTATTTGGAAGATTGTATTTATTTTGAATTTCTTTAAATGGAATCAAGTCAGAAGAAGAACAGATATCTGATATTGTATCAATACCCTGTATAAACCAAGGTCTTAAATCAATATCGTTTATCCTATATTGTACCGCTACCAATGGAGAAGATAACGAACAAGGTTCCGTAGTACCAAATTTTTCCTTAAAGGTAATCATATTACTCAATATATTAAAGACAATAGGGTTAAGAATCTTTAATCTATTTATATCTTTTATACTAGTCCAATATAGGAGAGATGGGTCCAGATTTTGACATTGCCACCTCTCGTAGTTATACCAAGGTAATTCCGAATCCCGTTTAATATCCCAAGTTAAAAAATTATTAAATAGACAGATTTGATGTAAATTGTGTAAATTAGGAAAATTAAGTCCAGATCGCGCAAGACTTCTGGTAAGAGTGGAACGTAGAATTCTAGATTTCTTACCCAACCAAACATACGATGAAATTTTTTTTTCAAATTGATTTAAAATTTTCAATGGAACTGGTAAAGGTATAGTTCTAAATAGATAAATCAATTTTGGAAGAACATATGATTTTAATGTATTAAGTCTGCCCATCCACGAAATTTCCAGATTCTTCCATTGGGTGAATTGAGTTTTGAAAGAATCTAAAAGAATCGAAAAATTATTAGTTATAATTTCTGTAAGACTCTGATAAATTTTAATTCCCAAATAGTCAATATATCCATGATTACAATGTAATGCAGACTTTTTCTTAATATGCTTGAAGCAAAAATGATCCATATTAAAATCAATAATTTGTGATTTATCTAAATTCAATTTGTAGTTCGAATATAATACATATTCATTAATACATTCCAAAACCTCCGGAAGTGAATTTTCAGGGGAAGCTAAAGTTAGTAAAATGTCATCAGCATATAGAGAAACCTTATGCTCATAGGGACCCGTGGTTATTCCAGTTATTTTATTCGACCGGCGTATTAATGTCGCAAGAGGTTCAATTGTAAGAACGTATAATAAAGGAGATAAAGGACACCCTTGTCTTGTTCCGTTCTTAATAGAAAAACTAGTTGAATTTAAATTGAACCCTAAAATTTTCGCTTGCAAATTCTTATATAACGCCATAGTAAAAATTAGGAATTGACCAGTCAAACCAAAAGCAATTAAGGTTTGTTCTAAAAAAGACCAACTCACACGATCAAATGCCTTTTCGGCGTCAAGCGCCAAAAAGACAGCTGGCGTTTTATTTAGATGTAACTCGTAAATTAAGTTTAAAATTCTGCGTGTATTGTCTTCACCGCTTCTACCCAATAAGAATCCTGTTTGATCTGAATGGACTAGCTCACCCATAACAGAACTAAGTCTGTCAGCTAAAATTTTAGAAAATATTTTGATGTCTAGATTTATCAATGATATAGGGCAATAATTTGTAACTTTAGTTGGGTTTTTTCCTGTGTTCGGAATAGGAGTTATTATGGTCTGTAGCATCTCAGATGGAAATTTATTCCCTAAAGATATTCCGTTGTATAATCTTAATAATAAAGGGGAAACAATAGATTCCAAACTTTGATAAAAAGAAGACAAAAATCTATCTGGGCCAGGAGCTTTGTGCAGAGGTAAGTTCTTTATGGTAAATTTTAATTCAGATATTTTAATCGGTAGATTTAACACCTGTAATTTTGTTTCAGAGAGTTTCGGTAAATTTAAAGTATTTAAAAAAGAATTTATCTGTTTTTTATCTTTCCCAACTACTGTTAAATTGTATAATGTACTATAATACTCTTTGAATGCTTCACTAATCAGTTTTGGAGTTAAATATGTTCTACCATTTAACACAATTTTATTTATCCTATTTTTCACATTTTTATTTTAATTTTATTTGTTAAATATTTACTGGCTCTATTGCTACTATAATACCACTCTTGTTTCAAAGATGTTACATTTCTATTTATCTTCTCCATTAGTCTTTCTTTGATCTTAAGTTGGATTTCCTTTATAGCATCATACGTTCGATTTGAGGGATTCAATTTATTGGCAGCCTCCATTTGTGCTAATTGAATATAAAGGTCAGTAAGGGTAGCCCCTTTCAATTTTTTTTATATATGTAACTTGTTTTATAAGATATCCCCTCATGGTGCTTTTAAAAGCACACCTTAGGGTTGTATCTGAAACCATTCCATTATCATTCATCTCCATAAATTCTGTGGCTAAATTACTAAGCTGTTCTTTAAATTCTCGGGAAAACAAGAGAGATTCATTTAGCCGCCAATTGGATCTTATATTAAATTTCTCGTTGTTTTTAATTGTTATATAAATGGGTGCATGATCAGACCATGTCAGATTCCCTATACTAGACGACTCACAAAATTCGATAGTTTTAATATCTGACAAAAACATATCAATTCTGGAGTAGGAATGATGTACAGTAGAATAATAAGTAAACTCCTTCACAGATGGATTATATACCCTCCAAATATCGTATAATTTATTTCGGGCCAGACAAAGAGAGAGAGATCTAGCTAGAGATTTCAATTTTAAACTTGGATATGACCCAAATGGAAAGCTTTTATCTAATTTAACATCCGATACGCAATTCAAGTCTCCGCCTATCAACAAAGAACCTTTTGAAATAGTTTGAACTTTATCAAAAAAAAATTCCAAAAATTTCACTGTAAATACGTTAGGTGCATATAAATTGACAAGTGTATATACCTCGTCGTTCAATTTATAAAGTAAAATAATATATCGTGCCTCCTGGTCACAATCCAAATATAGCTGTTCAAATTTAATTTTTTGATTTATCAAAATTGCAACACCTCTTTTCTTCGCCCCACTTAAACTAGATTGAATAATAGTGGGAAATTTCTTATATTTCCAACAATGAGATGTATCTTTCTTCCAATGGGTTTCTTGCACTAAACATATATCCACTTGTTCTCCAATTAACATATCATATAAAAAGCCCCTTTTATATGGAGAGTTTAATCCCTGACAATTAATAGATGCTAATTTAAGTGTCATATATATTAAATACTGTCACTCTCTCTTTCTCCCCCCTTGGATCTGGTCTACCGTCAAAACATAAATATATACAAACAACAAAAAAGAACATTACAGTTAGATTCATACAGTTTACACAAGAAAACAATTCGTGTGTACATTGCCCCATTTTTGTATCAGGCTATATCATGCGTAAGTGCCGATGCTTGGGAGACGAAACATTCATGTATTTATAAAAAATAAAAAATAAAAAATAAATACCTGATTCAAAATAAATAATATAAATTTAAATAAATATATATATATATATATATGTACGTAGATAAATAATTATAAATATATATAAAGTTAACAAAGAATAATTCAAAATAAATTATATAAATTAAAATAACAAGTAAATTAAATATTCAGAATATCCATCAATCATATAATCCCAAAAATGTATTGTATTGGGTCAGGGCAAATATCCAAGGGGAGATCCACTGAAACATCCGAAAGATCTTTTAAGGGACGTTTAGATATAGGAGTTATACTTTTTCTCTTTCCTTTTCACGGTCTTTATCTTTTTTCGGTGCCATTATTTCTATTTAGGTTATATAGGACCACTCTGTCCCGCTTTTATGTTTACTTTATTTATATTTCCTCACATCCAGGGCTCTTCTACGGCTCTTGGATTTTCCTTACATGCTTTGTGTCTGCTTTATGTCTTTATATCTTTATGTCTTCGTCTACTCCACTCCTTCTCTTATCCTCCCTTCAATCTACCATCTGTCCCCGCCTCAAAGGTATTAATTTATGTCTTTTCTTCCTTCTCTGTGTTATTAGTTAGTAATTCTGTTATCTTTCATTTGTCTCCACTCGAAAAAAAAAGATGTTATATGCCAAAGTCCAAAATCAAAAATACAAGTCTCAAATAATACGTAAAGTTTATATTTAGAATCACTTATCTTGAGAAGAAAGTCCGTAGATAGACGCGGTCCGTATATCCTATTTGCGTAAATACTTGAGGGCGTGGAGGCCTAAGTAACGAACTCACTTCATCCGGAGTAGGAGGAATCCATAGAGAGGAGTAGTAGAGAGGGAGGTTGAGAAAGGAGAGAGAGAGATATCACTCAGAAGACTGTAGATCAGTTTCTGCCAGTCACAAAAGCGTCCTACATAGCCAAAGGCCCTCGTGTGTGGATTTTACAAATCAGCGAGACTGCGAGACTGAATTTCTCCATTCGCGGTCATTCCGAGACGTCTCCGAAAGCCGGCACTAGCCGCAGGCGTATTACGACGCACGCATAACGTGACGCGTGCGGCATGCTACGTCATCATCCTCCCCTCCTAAGGAACTGCAAGCATCAGAGGGATCTCATTGTTGAAAGATATCAGTCAGGAGAAGGGTACAAAAGAATTTCCAAAGCATTAGATATACCATGGAACACAGTGAAGACATTATCAACAGAGAAATTACCAAGAACTGGACTTCCCTTCAAAATTGATGGAAAGACAAGAAGAAAACTGGTCATGGAGGCTTACAAGAGGCTTACTGCAATATTAAAGGATCTGCCAGAATTTCTGGCAAGTACTGGCTGTGTGCTACATGTGACAACAATCTCCCGTATTCTTCATATGAATGGGCTATGGGGTAGGGTGGCAAGACGGAAACCTTTTCTTACAAAGAAAAATATCCAAGCCCGGCTGAAGTTTGCAAAAACAAACATCAAGTCCCCCAAAAGCATGTGGGAAAATGTGTTATGGTTTGATGAAACCAAGGTTGAACTTTTTAGCCATAATTCCAAAAGGTATGTTTGGCCCAAAAACAACACTGCACATTACCCAAAGGACACCATACCCACAGTGAAGCATGGTGGTGGCAGCATCATATTTTGGGGCTGTTTTTCTTCAGCTAGAACCGGGGCCTTAGTCAGGGTGGAGGGAATTATGAACAGTTCCAAATACAAGGCAATTTTGGCACAAAACCTTCAGGCCCCCGGTAAGAAGTTCACCTTTCAGCATGACAATGACCCAAAGCACACATTTTGGAATGTCCCAGCCAGAGCCCAGACCTGAATCCAATTTAACATCTGTGGGGTGATCTGAAGAGGGCTGTGCACAGGAGATGTCCTCGCAATCTGACAGATTTGGAGTGCTTTTGCAAAGAAGAGTGGGCATATATTGCCACGTCAAGATGTGCCATGCTAATAGACTCCTACCCAAAAAGACTGATTGCTGTAATAAACTCAAAAGGTGCTTCAACAAAGTATTAGTTTAAGGGTGTGCACACTTATGCAACCAGGTTATTGTGAGGGTTTCTTTATTTTTTTCCTCCTCAAAGATTTCAGTTTGTTTTGCAATTGAATTGTTCATGTTATAGGTCACATTAAAGGTGGAAAAAGTTCTGACAATATTTTATCTTTGTCTCATTCTTTACAATCACAAGAATCCGGCATTTTAACAGGGCTGTGTAGATTTTTTTATATCCACTGTGTATTTTATCATGTTTACTTTTGCTAAGAAATAGTAATTTAATGATTATTGGATAGGAAGACGTTTTACCAAATGCCATAGCGCCTATTCTTCTAAAAAAAAAAAACAGATTGCATTTGCTTCTTTGTACTTTCATTGACAATCGAGGGACTATGCTTTTATTTCTCAAATCACTGGCTATTTCATGTGTTTCTCCGTAATGCATGGAACTTAAGAGCTGGAGTTTTTCTGACCTGTAATGTAGTAAACGTTGAGTACAGCTGATCAACTTTGCTCTTTAGCATTACTTGAACAAAGAATTAACACAGTTTTCTTAACTTCATGTGAATTTGTGTAATATTTAAGATGTTTTATCGTCTTTTGTCTGTCTTGTTCTGCTTCTCTCCATTGGCCGATCCTTTGTACAGGCTTTTCCATGCTGTCTACTCCATTGTCAGTTGTTCAGGCTATCCAAGAGCTCTTCCGGAAAAGGGAGCAGAAATATAAGATGAGGTGGGGAAAGGATCTAGGGATTACAGAGTAGCGTACTGTTTCTGCCTTCTTCACCCCCTGCTCAGCTCTGCCCTGCCCTTCCAGTCTATAAGTATCCAGCTGGAAACACACTGGAAAAGGGCAGCTGCCAACAATGAAGCTGACTGTTGCTGGGGAAGAGTTTAGTGTCCATGACAACCCGGCTGCACAGTGACCAGGCAGAATCACAGTGCTAAGTTGCATTTAGGTTATCTTAAACTTAATATTTTTTTCCAGAAATTATTGGATAAAATGTTTCAAACTTACTTATGTTTTTTCAAAGGCAATATTCTTTATTCATTGCATCAAAAGTCATACATTTCTTAAAACAATGCTCTACTGTCCTAGAAACACAAGAAGAGAAAACACACACCACTGGTGTAAATGAATAAAAAATACTTTCCCTAATTAGGCAGCAGCACCCAAATAAGCGTTCCTCCAACACTTACTAAGCTATACAATTCCAAATGGGGCGCACATCTGTGACAGGGCCAGGCTAGCTGGCTCATGTGTCATATGAAGTTTAGCCGGGTCACGGAGCACTTTTGTGTCCGGTTCTGTATACTGTGACCCGGTAATATATTATATTGTGTTTATTGTGTACTGTCACAACATCCACATAGGGGAAAAAGATTTTTTGACAAAAAATAGTGTAACCCTGTATGCAAATTAAGCTTAGAAGTATTGCAGGTAAGTAATGTACTCACGTTTCCAAGGATATAAATGCGCTCATCATAAAATATTCTTTAATTCTTCATAGCTAAAAAATATAAAAACACAGCAGCAATGGCACAGTATCACTTGGTCATGTGGATAAGGTAAAGTATTGCACTTACAACAGACAAAATGTACAAAAGTGTATACAAGGTAATCAGCATTAATCCAGGCACAGGAAAGTCCACCGTCCAGCAGCAGGAACTTCCCAATATATCCCCCTCTCTCTCTCTCTCTCTCTCTCAACGGGTTTCACCGGACAACTGGCTTCCTCAGGAGATGAATCAGAATTTTCTTTTGCAGCTTGCCCGAAGATATAACATAGACCACCTTCCTTATGACTCAACAAATCCAGAGTGGTTCAATCACTAGGCCTGACTTATGTCAGAAACCTTGATAAAAGCACAGGAGAAACAAATCTGACCCCTTACCATCATATACAAGTCACCGAGGTATGCTACAGAAGCATGATACTACCATAATTAACATTTCAGCTACTTATTATGTGATTTGAGCATGATGCAGGCATTGAAGTACATACTACTGAATATGCTAAAATATATAATCATTATACGGTCATACAAGCAGAATGTCTCATCTGCTTTAATAGAAATCGCTCCAGTGCCTGTGTCCTGACATGTCTACAAAAATGTGTGGACATTAGCCAATAGGATCAGGATGTTTCCCAAAATAATTAATTTACTGGTGACATATACTATTGGTTACTGGTAACTGGTTACTATATTTTAGTAAGTTGCTGTGACTATAACATCACTTTAGTAATCATTGTACCAACGCATTTTAATATAACTTTGCAACTTAATCAACACTCTGCATTTGACATTTTACATGTCTTTGGCTTTGGTTAGATATATATCCATGAATTTAACCATGCTGCTCTATGGATTTTTTCTTTTAAAAAAAAACTAATCATAAATAAAAGCTGATTTTTCAGAATTTAGATTTATTATTTGTCAACGTAAATTTTAAAAGCAAACAGAAAGCTAGGGCTACACTATCTCTGGGTTAATTACCATAGTTATAAAGAATATGTTGTCTAAACTTTCTCTCTTACATTATTGGTCTAGACTAGGTAAAAGGGTCCTGTGGCAGATCCTCTGGACCATGTGCTTCTAGGCATATGGGGCTACTCTGGGATGCCAGAAACTTAGAAAGAAGCATATAAGGTACTAAACGGCAGAAATGTAGTTAGGTGGATCTATGGTCATGGCTGTTATTGGTGGATCATACTGGAATCCAGCATAATGGAAACTTTAATTTGTCAAATATTTGTCAAATTGGTATTTGGAAAGCTTTTGTAATAAGGTGCCCACTGGGCAGCCAAAAGAACAATAACATGGTGTGGCATGGAGCAGGAAATTTCCTCCCTGGCTGCTCCAAATTCAGGTCTGGTCTGGCTTTGACCAGTCCACTCGCAGAGATAGAGGAAGTATGTATAGGTGTGTAAGAATGAGTACCGGTAAATAAGTGTGTATGTTAGTGATTATGTTGGTTACCAGGTGGATGGAGGGGCCATTGAGAGCTGTGGCTCCCCCCCCCCGGGCCAGAAAGTGCCAGCTCTCCCCTGTAGGATTAGAAATAATTTCATTAATTGGAATCCAAGCTGTTAAGCAAAAATGGGAGTTTTTAGCCATTTACTAGTAGACCAGTCTACTAGTCCGCTACTAAGACTGGAATTTTTATAAAAATAGGTTGTGCTTACTTCTCTGCTTGGGGTCTGTGCTTCCCATAGGGTAATTGTAGTTTATTTAACCAATAATCCCTCTGAGCAGAGCATATGGATAAGGTGGTATATTTGGGCAATATAGTTCCCTCACTCCACTGTACACAGGGTGGGGAAGAGAGGGTGTGCGTATTGAACTCACATGCTCTAACATAAAACTTGCAAAATTTAAAGATTTGTGCGCTTGCATTTAAGTGCAACATTTTAGTGAACATGCATATTTTGTGAGTGTCAGTGTACAAAGATATGCAACCTCAGTAGATTCAGGCCAGTCGGGGGGGGGGGGGGCAGACATTAAACAGATAACTGAAACAATAACTTGTCACTCCTTGGTTACATCCAGACATAATCCCCTCAGCATGTGATGAGACAATACACTTCTGGGGGTAGCTGAAAAAATGGGGAGACACAAGGATAAGTTATGACATACAATAAATAATTGCAAAGTAACATGTGTGTTGGCAAAATACAGGACCAATCCCAAATCAATATCAGTGCTCTACAGTCCTCAGAGTCTCTAATATTTAAGAAATATGGTTAAACCAGTTCCAGGGGAAAATCAGTAGAAACTTTACCTACACACATACCTACTACACATTCTTTACAAGGCCAGGGCCCATAGTCAATAGTGAGGAGGCTGTCTCTCAGGCCTCTCCAGGGGCCCCAGTGATGGAGGCTTCCGTCTAGGGCTGAAACAACTAATCGATAAAATCGATAATAATCGATAATGAAAATCGTTGTCAATGATTTTCATTATCGATTAGTCGAATCAATTTTTATCGATTTTATCCTTATATAATCCGACCTCAAACAGAGATCGGATTATAACACTAGAATCCAGATCCCCCGCAACGCTGCAGGGGACCTGGATTCCCCTCACTGTCGGCTGGTCTCTCACTTCTGTCTCTCTCCCCCCTCCCATACACCCCTCTGACTCCTCCCCCCTCCCATACACTGCTCTGCCTCTCTCCCGACTCCCTGGTGTTTTGTGAACCTCCGTTGCTGACAGGCACTTTCACTGCAGCTTCATAGAAGCCTCAGCGTAAGTGAAGGTGAGTTCGAAGTGAAACGGAGGTTCACAAAATACCAGGGAGTCGGGAGAGAGGCAGAGCAGTGTATGGGAGGGGGGAGGAGTCAGAGGGGTGCATGGGAGCCATCCTCCCATACACCACTCTGGCTCCTCCCCCTCCCATACGCCATTCTGCCTTTCTACCCGGCTCCCTTGTGTCTTGTGAACCTCCGTTGCTGACAGGAGGCAGAGTGGAGTATGGGAGGGGGGAGGAGCCAGAGTGGTGTATGGGAGGGGGGAGGAGCCAGAGTGGTGTATGGGAGGGGGGAGGAGGCAAAGTGGAGTATGGGAGGGGGAGAGGAGGCAGAGTGGAGTATGGGGGGGAGGCAGAGTGGAGTATGGGAGGGGGGAGGAGGCAGAGTGGAGTATGGGAGGGGGGAGGAGGCAGAGTGGAGTATGGGAGGGGGAGGAGGCAGAGTGGTGTATGGGAGGGGGAGGAGGCAGAGTGGTGTATGGGTGAGTTATAGTGGTGTATGGGGGTATAATGAATTTCAGGGAGGCAGAATGGCATATCTGGGGGAGTTAGAGTGGTGTATAGGGGGAGGTAGAGTGGTGTATGGGGGGTATAATGAATTTCAGAGTGGCATATCTGGGGGAGGCAGAGTGGTGAATCAGGGAGAATTTCAGGGTGGTGCAGGGCATTTATGGGGAGCGGAGTGGCATATCAGGGTGCACAGTGGCATATAGGGAGGTATAAGGCATAAATGGGGGCGAGTGGCATATTGGAAGTTATAAGGCATATCAGGGGGCCATAAGACATATCTGGGGGTAAAAGGTATATCAGGGGGCTCAGTTGGATATCACTGGCATTTAAGGAGTATAAGGCATATCGGGGGCACAGTGGCATATCTGGCATATAAGAGGTATAAGGCATATATGGGGCAGAGTGGCAAGCTGGGGGTCAGATGTGCATAGCTGGGGCAGTTTGGTAAATAAAAGAAAATATAAACAAGGCTTTTTTCTCAGTTTTTATTAAATATGAAAAATTGTTAACATATGAATTAATATTTACTAATAACTTTGTATTAAAACCTAGTTTGAGAAACACTGTGTTTGGGTTCTTGTAGCTTTTATTATTATGTCAGTAAAATAAGAAGGTGAATAGCGAGAGGCCATTGCAATAAAGAGATGAAAGTGTAAATTGTACGTTTTTTATTACATTATTTTAAATTACAAAAAATTGCATTTTTTTATCCGATTAATCAAAAAAATAATCGGCCAACTAATCGATTATTAAAATAATCGTTAGTTGCAGCCCTAGTTCCGTCACACAGATGATTACTTGGAACAATCCACTGCACATACTGTAAAAAAGTAAAATGAAACAATTAAAAAATACTTGATTGATTCTTAGAGCGATTTTATAGAAAGCTTTGTGTGTGGTTTTTTTTGTCTTTTTATGTAATAAACTCTGTTTCTGGAAAACATACCGCTTCTGTTTGGAAGAATTTGCTGTGGCTTTTCGCATAACTCCATATAGCATAATGTTAACCCCATCAGTAATAATAGGGTCACAGGCAATCATCACCAGAATGATAATGATTAGCTGGGAAATCAGCCTTCACTGGATATACAATGTGGACCTTTTCTCAAAACGATGTACCATTTGTGTTTTATTCTTTATTGGGGCATGAGCACTGATAAAACATATTCATGGCCCTTGTTTTTCATAGTAATTATACTTTTTTAAGATGTTAGACATAATTTATTAAAATCTATAATTAAATTATATCTATATTAGCAGAAAGTTATTTCTTGTGCATGTGAATTTTTAAAACATATAACGTTGATAAACTCTTGGTAAATGTCCCCAATAGGGACAGAAACATTGTACCACTTAATGTTAAATTAAAATAATTTTGCCATACAAAAAAAGTTTCAGATGAAATTTCTGTATTATTATTTTTGTATTATTAGCATATAACATTTTAAAACCTATTTAAGTTATTTAGCATTATGCATTGATGGATAGAATCGATGAATACATTTTCCGCAGTGATTTCAGAAAAAACCCTGTAGTCAGCAGTTTTAGAGGTCAAAATCTGATAAATTGTATATAGAATCAAGTGATCGCCCTAAATCAAAGCATTGCTAAATTTCTGCTTAGACAATGCCCTTAGCTGTGCTTCATATGAGCAGAAGGAAGCAACAGTGGTGTTATTTATTTAAAGCTAGGAATTTGTGTACAATTTATGTATGGGTTTGGTGCAGAGATTTAGCTTCTTTTCCAAGAAACGTATTATAGAGACTCTGGAGAGGAGGGAGATGTTTCACTAATGAAAAACCTCGACATTTTAATGAAAAGGACGCCTAAACTGTGAGACCTGCCAGGGATTTACTGTGATCCTCTGAGCTTATTTCAGCTTCAGGTATTTCCAATTGTACAGGACAGATTTACACATTTAAACCTTCTCAAATATTAGTGTTTTTCCAGAACAAAGATATGAGATATATATCTGATCTTTTTTTTTTTTTTACCTGATCTGCACATCAGCTTCATCAGGGTCCGACGTGCCCTTTTTTTGCCCCTGATGAAGGCAACATGCAGATCGACAGTTGGGTTCACTGTATTAAATGTTAGAGTGACTGTCTTGTTTTGGTATTGAGGTATTGCTTAATGCGAACCATGTATTTACAAGCACTCTCTCTACCCCCTTCATCTTGGGAAAGTGTGTCTGCATAACACCCCTGCTTTTTATAAATCACTGGCGGTTTATTTATTTTGTTTTCTAACATGAACGGGCTACCACCTGGTCCATTTACAGGCCATGAGTGTAGAAATTCCAATCTTTCTGATATTCAACTTATTGTCACTAGCTACAGCTGGTTTGGCCCTTATCTAGTTACTTACATGATTCATTATTTTTACTTGCCAGTGGGCCTTTTAACCCTTTCAATGCTGGCATCTTTTTACTGCAAGTATTTTTTCAATTACCTAGTTTAGGGGAATTTATCACTAAAGATTATGTTTTATATATACTGCATTTGTTAGGACTCCATTCGGTATATATTTGTACTTTTCACCCTTGTTACCCTCAGCTTGTTTCAGATTAGATAGAATAGATAAACTAATTTATCTTTACCCATTTATAAGACTGTAAGGGTCTGATGGTACTTTACATTTGTTGGGCTGTTTCTATTTATGAAACAGCCCAACTCATTATGCCTGTGCGACAGCACAAACATAAAACATAGCCATATTTGAAAACAAAAAAAACAAACAAACAAGAACAAATTACCAGTGCTCAAAAGCAAACCAACAAATTCATACTTAAACAAGAGTCTTATGTATTGTATTTTGGCCAAAGCAAACCCATGGCTTCTGCAGTAAAATATATCACTACCCCAGACAAATCTATATTCTGCATAGACTGAAAGCGAAGAGGTTATTGCAGTGTCCATAAGTGACTAGTGTTGTTTGTTGGGGCTTGTAAATATGTATTTTTTAAGGAATTTGTGTAATACATTGTGTAAACATAATCTGTTGTGGTTACTTCATTCTTCAGATCCTAATCTGATTTTGTAACTTTTTTATGCTCCAGTCCTTGATAGGAAAACATGTTTATTTTTCCTGTTTCTGTTATTTATTTCTTCTGTTAAACATTTCTTCCTTCATCTTTGGGGAAAATGAGTATTTGGATACATGTCATCTACTTTATTATGTACTTGGATCTCTGCCCAGCAGGTGCGATCATTGCAGGCCTAAGCAATCCTGCAAGAAAAGAAACAAAAACACACTAAATGCAAGATACACAACATTTGTGACACAGCAATATTAACAAAGATCCAGTTCATAAGCTTGACTTAAATGTATAGTGATGTATAGTGTTTCATTGCATAGTTCTAAGTAACTAAGTGTAAATACACATTCTGAGTAACCAAGATCATTAATTACTAATAATAATGCTAAATCACAAAAGTGGACTGATCCTCATAAGGGATATTTTTCTGAATTCATATTTTTGACTATGCAGATGTTTAAGTTTGGTCAATAATTTATACCCACGTCATAATTTGTCAGGCTCCCACACAAGGGAACAATTGCAAAAACCACAATCTTTGTGGCCACACATCACACAAGCAGTGTGAGCTAGGCACAGAGCCAGGTGCTGAGGCACAGTAGAGAAAAACAAACCATCATGATTTAAGGACATGCAGCATTTATTCGGAACTGGGTAAACAGGCAAGAAATCAATTCTAAAACAGGCAAAGTATCACTGAACAAGCAATACAGGCCAGAGACCTAGTTTAAGAAGTCAAGTTCAGGTCATCTGCATTCAGAGTTTGCAGGTAGTAATATCCTAAGTGCTTTCAGCAATACAAGAGAGCAAACAAGTAACTGCAGTAAAATGCATCACCAGCAGAGCTTGACAAGTGGCAGGCACAATGGAGAACCTGCTCGCAGCTACGAGGGTCCAGAGCCCGAGCTCTAGGTCAGACATAACCTCAACAAGCTATCTGCAGCCCTAAGGTACAAGATGTTGCATAATCCATATATTTCTAATTTCTCAATATTATAAGTGTTGTCCAGATCTTCTTCTTTACACACAGGAGTTTAAAAACCCAGCAAGTTGTGAGTGAGTTGCTATGATATGGAATACTACATTATGAAGAGGTAACTTGGCCATTCTTGCAGAAAAAATGCTATAGGCCACTTGACTCTTTATAATGCACAGTTAATGTCATGGGATGGGCATCTTAATTTCAATGCAACTAACTCATCACTGTTTAAAGCATAAACACCATTTATATATGACTGCTGCCATTGATGGACCCACAATGTTCTACTAGATAATCACTACAGAAGAGGTCTTCTCCAAAAAACAGCTACTACAATGGTTAGCAAAGTCTATCACAGAGATATACCCCACTATATTATAGCAGTCAGAATCTACAATAAGCTACATTATTATGCTATTTATATTTATCTGCGTCCTCAAGAAAGGCAGAGTATAGTACAAGATTATTTTACCCAATAGTATTGTTTTAACACAGTTATTTAGTTTAGTATAAAATTTACTGCTTTCTCTAGATAAGAAAAAACATTATCAGAAAAAAGTATGTAGCTTGGAATAATAGAAAGGCTTAGAGCTTCATTAAATTGTTACAGCTAATCTTTGCTGTAAATAATGTCTTTAATGGGATTGCCTCATGAGAACATAGGAAAAACAATTTTTTAAAGTCAAAATATTTCGAAACTATACTTGGTGCCAATACATCACTTAAACTATTGAAAAGAGCTATATTATAGTGATTTCTCAGGTCTCCTAATGTTTCTTTTTTAGCGTTAAATCAGACTCTCAGAGGTTTTTACATGTGGTAATTAAAGTGTGCCCTCAGCAATCCTGAAAACCTTCACTGTAATAATAATAATAATGTTTTATTTATATAGTGCCAACAATTTATGCAGCGCTTCTTACAGTACCTATATTTAAGGGGTATGACAAGACTAGAATTATTACATTAGGTGGAATAGAAACTGATACATTAGGTGGAGAGAGCCCTGCTCACAAGCTTACAATCTTGAGAGAATGGAGTGAGGACTAATATAAGGAACAGAGAAAGGTGTAATGTAGTGTGGTGCTCCTATCAGTGACAGGGAAGTTCTAGCAACTAAGATGGTGCGGCTTCTCTGAAGAAGCGGGTTTTGAGATTTTTCTTGAATATTGGGAGGGAGGGTGAAAGCTGAAGGTTCGGTGGAAGTAGGTTCCAGAGATATGGGGCAGCCCGAGTGAAACAGGAAAAGGTGATAAGTGAGGAGGAGAGCCTTATTTATACTATTGTACAATAAGCTCACAAATATATGAAACCTATATGTCTCTTTTGCCCTACCAAGATTTATCACAAAATGAATGAAAGCTGATATTCGCCCATTTTACAGCAGGTGGTGATACAAATTACCGGTACTTAATTTCACTATTTTAAAGTCAAGAGCTATTTGGCAAATGTGAAAGATGGTATACTGAAGGATGGCTCAAAAATTGGGTTTTTGAAGTTTAATATGCTTGGTGTCTGGTCAGTTTAGTCTACCTTTGTGCCACTGCCCACTTTTTTGGCCATCTGAACCATAACATACAAAACATACTATACAATTTTTCAGTTACATTATGGTCAGAAAGTATTAATCAACAATGCCCCTTCCTTCTGTATGTTTGAGGCCAAATATAAAACATATACAAGAGGAGATAATGCATAGTAAAATTCATCCCATTAATCATGTGGAGAAGTCAGTTAGTGTGCCATTATAGCTTCAGACTGAAATGAATAGCTGTTACACATTTATGTTTTGAAAAGTTGTGGTGTATTTTTATTTTTGTGACACTAAATGATTTAATATTTATATAATAAAAACTATTTATACTCTCAGAACCTTCTTCCATTTCATTCAAAATGTAAATGATGCCATAATCTCTTATCCTTGGTAAACTATTAGGTTTTATTATCTGATAGATTATATTAAAGAAATAGTAGCCCCAGGGCCCACAAAAATGCTAAGGCCTTAGTTGTTTATTGGTAACCAAGTTACACTGTTAAATAAACTGAACACTGAGCCATGGAAACAATGCAAATTATTTTTTGTTCAAACATACTTTGTCTATTATACATTTCTTTGCTTATATGAACACAATAATAAGTCTTTTTAATAAAAAAGCTAGAGCTTGTCTGTCGATCAGAAGTAGATACATATACATTTTAATTGATAGCATTAGACTGTTCCCTGAGGAAGGGTTTTGGTTCAGTAGGTCCACTTTGATTTATTCAAGCTATTAGCTTCAACACTGCAGGCTAATCCCTGTGAGGCTATGAGACTTTGATAAGGGCTAGTAGGTATAGGATTCTTTTAAAGACAAAACAAGTGATCCAGTGTATTTATAAAACAGATGTCAAATGCAAGCTCCCCATAAACGCCACTCAGAAAACTGAAAGTGATCTTGGGATTAAATTAGGAAGCCCTTGAAAGAACACGAAAAAAGTCAAACAAAACATTTCTTGAGGCAGAAATGTGAAGTCATTTATCATTTTACTCCACAAAAGGACTGTATACATATTTGATTTCTTTTTCCCGTACTGTGCAATACAATACCAGTAAACAGTAAGATGAAATGCAAGTCAGTATAATGGTCTTACTGTGCCACTGTTTAGTTGGCATTAAACTGTGTGAATTGAGCTCTAGGATGACCATTTCTACCAATAAAATACCAAAATCATGAATCATTGCTTATTTGGTTTTGCCGTGTATGACTGTTATACTAAGTTTAATATTTATTTTTCCATTCTTAAAGAAAACCATTACAGAATGTAATATTAAATGCAATACATTAAATTATTTATGGACATTGTTGTGAAAGGTACAGTACTTTTGGGGTTTTGGTATGAATATATTTAAGTATGCTTCATTATAGGAAATATGCCTTTGATTCCTCTCCTTCTAGTTGTGTTGTTTGTTTTCATGGTATTGATCTGCAAAGTTCTTTTGATATCAAACATGATATCTTTCCATATGGTGTTATACTAAACCTGTGAGTCTTTGTTTCTTGGTGGTTTGATAACAAAGGGTTTCTTTTTCCAGAACACTAGCTTCAATGTTTAGTTCATTTAGACCTTATTTACATTAGTTGGGTCCTAACTCTCTAGACATGTTTATACTGGTACAGAAGGAGAAGGACGGCAAGCTTACAGTTAAATAATATGTAGTATTTAAAATCTATATGAAAAGCTCATAAGCTGTTTATTTTAAGAACGTATACAATAAAACATGTTACCTGTTAACAATGGCACTAGTATTTCATAGCACCTAAATAACACTTTTATAATTTAGTGGGGATTACACCTCTCTGTACACATTCTTGACATATGGAAACAGACAATGACAGATGGTGTGGAAAGCTCTGCTCACCAGAGCTTACGATGAATGGGGTGTGTTGATGCTAGTGGCTTTTCCTTTACTCTATTAGTGTTACCATGTGGTGTTTGGGGAAGTAAAATGCTGTTAAATATTTAAAAATGACTTAAAATTGGACATGATCAAAAAATAGATGGTGCATACCGAAAATGTGTGAGGTATATGAAAAAATCTAAATACCGGGGTACTAAGCTACTGTTATGGCGCTCCCCCAAAGCACCCTTTACAAACGTAGTTACCTTGTCATATATGTAGAAAGGCAAAAAAAATCCTGTCTTTCACCAAATAATAAAGCACCCCAAAACGTTTTTTTCTTTAACACAAATCTTTTTTTTCTGCAAAGGTTGTATTACTAAGCATTCCAGCATTCATGGGTATAAGCATATATATATGCTTTGCAGTCACAATGCATTATGATGGCTACACGTTTTTATCAAACCACCTTTCCAACTACCAAAGAGTGATAATACAGCATTTGCTGGCTTCTAAAATTTTGTGAAAGAGAGCTGACAATATTATATAAAATAATATTTTTCAAGGTCATTTTGTTATATTATAGCATTGACATTTAATGCTTGACAAACAAAATGTAGCATACAATTCCGATGCAGGAATGCTTTGCTTTAGAGAACATTGAATGCGTGGAATGACAATAAACTATAATTTTAATACAGTATAAATTCTTCTTATAAACTCATAATTTTAAATATTTAAAAAGCGATGAAGGTACAATCCTTTCTTAATGTTACATATGTGGAATACAGCAGTATGATGTTTTAGATATATGTGCATTGTGATGACATTAAAACTACAATTGAGCTGGGAGGGTAGAAATTAATTCCTTAATCTGGTTATCCCATGAAAGGCTGAATTCAACTATTTTTTTTTGTTTGATATAATAGCTGGTGCTCTAGGTTAACTATCTATCCAATGTCATCCTCTGATATGCAGTTGCTTACTAATATGATTAATGTCTGGGGAATGGGCTGAGTGGTACATATTGTACATACAAAGTGACTATTAAACCAGGCTTACCTGGGGTAGGATGGGCATGCACTATTAAACTATGATGTAATGCAACGAATCCCCTGTATTTTGCTTTTTACACAGGTTTGAATCCACACAAAAATTCTAAAAATCTCATGATTGGTTGGCCTCAAGTTGAATAATAAATAATAAATACTGTATCTGTACTTGTGTGTTGAAGTTAAAACCTATGTACTAACTGTTAAATAAATATTTCATTTCTGATATGTTAAAAAATAAATTAAATATACCGTATTTGCCCGAATATCGGCCACACTTTCCCCCCCCTACTTTAAGTCTTTAAAGTGGGGGTGCAGCCTATATTTGGGGTCTAGCGCAGGAATGCGCAATTCATATCGCCAGACGCCCGGGACATGCAGTTCCGGGCGCCGGGCAGGCAGCAGGGTTAGGATACAGATCCCCCGCAGCGGTGCAGGGGACCTGCATCCTACTCTCTGATACGCTCAGACAGCCTCCCCTGCCGGCACTTTCCACTGGGGGAGTGCTGGCACGGGTGGTTGAATACGCGTACTGTGTAGATGTCCCCCGCAAGACCCCGGGGAGTCTGCACCGGTAAGTCTAGAGGGGGGGGCACATCTTGGGGGCAGAGTGGCAGCATATCTTGGGGGGGATAGAGTGGCAGCATATCTCGGGGGGGCACATCTTGGGGACAGAGTGGCAGCATATCTCGGGGGGCAGAGTGGCAGCATATCTGTTCCACTAAGTGGTTTCTTTTACTTAGAAAATGTTTTCTTTACAAAAGCACCTAACTTTTAGGGTATAGCCTATATTCGGGGTGCGGCCTATAATCGAGCCAATACGGTATATGTACAGAAGCTTTATGTAACAAATGATGTACATTCAAGTTTAAATAGCAGATTTCTTGAAATATATGCTCACTGACCATTTTTTTAGGTATATCAATTGGTAGTAAGGGGCCCAATGTGTGCCAAGAAAATGTCCCCCACACCATTACACCAGCCTGAACCGTTGATACAAGGCAGGATGAATCCATGCTTTCATGTTGTTTTACACCAAATTCTGGCCCTGCCATCTGAATGTTGCAGCTGGAATCGAGACTCGTTAGACCAGGCAACATTCTTCTAGTCTTCCATTGTCCAATTTTGGTGAGCCTGTGCAAATTTTAGCCTCAGTTTCTTGTTCTTAGCTGACAGGAGTGGCCCCCGGTGTGGTCTTCTGCTGTTGTAGCCCATCTGCTTCGAGGTTTGATGTGTTGTGCATTCAATGTTGGTATTCTACATACCTTGGTTAACGAGTGGTTATTTGAGTTGGTTAAGTGGTTATTTGAAATTATTGTTGCCTTTCTTTCATCTCAAACCAGTCTGCCCATTCTCCTCGGGTCTCTGACATCTACAAGGCATTTTCGTGCACACAACTGCCGCTCACTGGATATTTTCTCTTTTTACGGATCATTCTCTGTAAACCCTAGAGATGGTTGTGCGTGAAAATCCCAGTAGATCAGCAGTTTCTGAAATACTCAGACCAGCCTGTCTGACACCAACAACCATGCCAGGTTCAAAGTCACTTAAATCCCCTTTCTTCCCCATTCTGATGCTTGGTTTGAACTTCAGCAAGTTATCTTGACCATATCTACATGCCTTAATGAGTTGCTGCCATGTGTTTGGCTGATTAGCTATTTGTGTTAACAAGCAATTGAACAGGTACCTAATAAAGTGGCCAGTATGTATATTATTGTTAGATATAGTCAGGGATAGAAAGGTTCCATGATTGGGGTCAAGTATAAGGCATTAGAAATGAAACCACAAAAGGTGGGTGACTAATCAAATCAAAAGAGAGACCTACACAGGAATTCTCCATAAACTATCAGAGCCATTCAACTGTAATGATAAATGGAAAATAAAGTCCATATAAATCGGACATCTGTAGATATTGTGACAGATCAAGTAAGAGTATGGGGTACAACTGGCCAGATGACCATGTAGGCCTGGTCAAAATTGTGTGAATGCTCCTACTCATAGAAAAAACTCACACTATTTCCTCTATGCACCAGCCAATATGATCAGTATTTACCTTCAGTAAGTATGCCATAGTTTGAGAACAATTGTTTAAAGAACAAAATGCATTTTATTTAGTTACTTTCACAAATATGTGAAAAAAAAAACTGCAGAACACATTGCAAGATCTTAAGAAGGATAAAAATCAGATACAGGTATGGATAGGGGATTAAAATCATTCCTGGCACTTTAAGACCAGACATTCTGCCAGCTGCTGCATACTAAAGGAGTGTGCCTTATTAGTGGAAATAAAGATAACTGAGAGGGTCCACTGGCCCACTGGATTTTTTCCAGATTTTTCTGATGACTAATCCAGACCTGATCCTATATGTATTTTCACGCTCTTCAATCTGTGTGATCTAAAATTATCTAAAAATGGTTCGTTCCAAATAATCAATTTATTATCCCACATTCAACACAATGCAGTTCGCTCCTCATTTACCGTATTTTCCGGCATATAAAACGACTTTTTAACCTGTGAAAATCTTCTCAAGAGTCGGGGGTCGTCTTATACGCCGGGTACTGAAACTTACCGAGCCAGAGAATCACGGAGAATTCCCCACAAAGCCAGGTATCTCTAGGGGAGGGGCGAACGGAGAAGCCGCCTCCCCTGGGCCGGTCTTCAGGGCCGCACCGAGGTAGGTGCAAGATCGTGATCTCCCCAACTAGCCCTGATCAGCGGGCGCCTGTCAGGGTCCACGGCGAGAGAATCCTCGCCGCAGCAACTCACCCGAGTACCCGCCGATAGCAGGTACTGTCTCCCACGCTGCATCCTCCATCTTCCCGGAACCAGCTCCTTCTGACTGTGTTAGGCACGCGCGCACGCCCCCTCCTGCCTCTTCTAGTTTCCTGCACGACGTAGCCTGGGGAATGCACGTCAACGGCACCACGCAAGGAGGAGGGGCGACATCTAGTGGAGGATTTAAAAACTGGCACTGAGTTTCATTCAGTGCTCAGTTATTTCCCCTGACAGAGCTATTTCGTTTGTGCTCCCGATTTCGTGATTTCTGGTTTGACCCTTGGCTTTGTACTTCGTTTGTCCTGATCTCTCCAACCCTGAATTTTGGCTCGTCTTTCGGACTACGCTGATCTCTCCAACCCTGACCTTTGGACTGTCTCTGATTTGCCTTATCATCTAACCTTCCCTCGTCTCCTGGAAGGTAGCCTGCGTACTGGGTTCCTCTCCTCGCTTCCTCCAGCCTGACAGCGCCCGATGAGCAGGGCTGGTTGGGGAGATCATGACCTCCCTCTAACTAGCCCAACATTAGGGAGCTCGAGGTCTGGCACTTCAGACCTCGACTTCCGTGCTCCCTAATCACTACGCGCCGGCTATTGATGCAGAGCGCGGGGATGACGTCATATCCCGGTGCTCGGCATCAATTGCCGGTGCGTAGTGATGAGGGAGCAGTAAAGCAGAGGTCTGAAATGACCTCAGACCTCACGCTCCCACAACTGGATGGAAGATAGAAGATGAGAAAGGTAAGAGATGGGGAGAAAGGGGTGTAAGTGCAGTGTATGTGTATATATGTGTGTGTAAGGTCAGTGTATGTGTATGGTCAAGTGTGTGTAAGAGCAGTGTATTTGTGTGTTTGTAAGCTGGTGTGTGTGTGTATATATATATATATATATATATATATATATATATATATATGTGTGTGTGTAAATGCAGGGGTGTGTGGTGAGGGCTGTGTATAAATGTGTATGTATGGACAGGCGTATGTTAGTATGTGTATATATACACATTTATACACTGCCCTCACCACACACCCCTGCCTTTACACACACACACACATACATATATATATATATATATATGTGTGTGTGTGTGTGTAAGGGCAGTGTATGTATGTATATATATGTCTGTGTATGGGCAGTGTATGTGTATGAACAGGTGTGTGTAAGGGCAGTATATGTGTATATGTGTGTTTGTAAGCTGGTGTGTATGTGTATATGTGTGTAAAGGAAGGGTTGTGTATGTCGATACATGTGTGTGTGTGGACAGGCATATGTTAGGGGGAGCTGACCCACCCAATCCAAGCAGGCTTTGTATATAACAACCAGCCAATCACCGGTAAGGTACATCGCTTGCCGTGATTGGCTGGTTGTTGAATACTGGGTAGAGGGGTAGTCTTATACGGCGAGTATAGCCCAAACTTTATATTTTAACTGGTAAAGTTACGCCGGAAAATACGGTAGATGTGAAGAAATGTACACTACATTATCTTGTCATAAAAATTACCTTAAGATACTGCATTATAATTCATATGAGAAGAATTAGGTCTGGTATTCCTTAGATATTGAGATAGTTCTAAATATATGACATATCATTATATTCAAAACAGAGCATAATTACAATCTTCTTTTTCTTAGCAGGTCTAAAAATTAGATAAATACAACCTCAGATGAACAACAACACATGACATATGACATGTGTCATTATTTATTCAACAGAAATAAAGCCAAAATGGAGAAGCCATGTGTGAAAAAGTACAGCCTTACTGCTTCCATAGAAATTAAGATGTTAGACCTGCTAAGGAAAGATGATTGTTATTATGTCCTGATGTGTAAAACCATAGAAATCAAGGAGGGTGTACTTTCTTTTTCACACAACTGTACATGTTTCTAACAACTTGTCATCTATAGGCTTATTTTTTGAAGACACATGGAATGGTTTTTGGTAAAGGTTGAATAATACATAAATGTAGGTTTATTTATTAGGCAACTTTCATTCTGTTTATTGCCTCTCAATCTAAAGAGCCTTTGCTTCAAATTGAGCAATAGAGACTATAGTGCAATATTCTTAAATTATTGTTTTACTTTAACTTACAATTTCCCACAGCAAAATCTAATATAATTACTTTTATTAATACCAGCTCTGATCATTATAGATAAACACATTGTCATAGAGCTGTGAATGTTTCTAAACATACCGGTTTGCCAGCATATTTTTCATTTAAAATCTGTCTGATTATTAATCTTGTTTTTTGGGGGGAAACATGACTCATAAATCATGAATTTCTTCTCTTGTCATTGTGCTGTGCTTTCTGTTATAAGCTTTTCTTCATTCAAATTTAAATATGTGCTACATCAGTTATTAATATGTTAAATATAATTTTTTGCCAAATAAGGAAAAATTGTATCTGTAGACAGGTGTTGCCAAATTTCATACAAATGATATTTAAAATGTTGTTTCTATGTGTTCAATTCCTAGTTCTGCTAATACCCTGAGCAGCGGAACCATCCTTTGCTGCAAGGGAACAACGGGAAGAATGATCTATTTGTTTCTTTCTTCTGTAAAAAGCAAACATTGTGTAAATTGTAGTTCTTGCTCACTGTACCCAACTTTGTGGAAAACAATAAAAAATATTTCACACTAAAATGTTTTCTTTTTCTCAAAAAAAAATGACAAAGATAGAAACTCTGGTAACTGCATTGGACAGGGATTCATAGTTTCACCCACGCCTAGCTCTTACAAATAGGTAATTTACAAAAGCATGGCAACAAATTTTAGGACATAAAATAAATAAGCAGATCAGTGGTCTTCTACCATTCTATAGCTATTGCAATAACCATTTCGGCTCATTTGTAAACTCTTTAGTTTTCTCATCTAACTATGCTAATCTAATTCTACAACGGCAGTGAATCTCTGCGATTTAGCAGACTTGCTTCATGTAAGCAGTTTTCACACTACACATCACAGAATGTATCTATTCAATTGCCCATGTCAGCTATTAAGTATCCAAAATAACCTTTCAGTGAAATGGATTTTCCATGGAATCCATTCTATTAGGCTGCTACTGCACAGTAGGTCAGTTAACTTTCAAACACATTTACTGCCAGCATGGACAGATGAGAGCACTGCTGTGTTGATGTAGGTCAAACATTTGTCCTTGTTAATGATGTACAACTGATAGATTATGTGGTAAGTATTCAAATTATTAATCAGTGATATGATAGAACATTGCTGTAAACTATTGATCAATTATAATGGACATACAAGATACCTTGACTTATGCCTATTTTCAGAAGGAATTAAAAGTCTTATCACTATTCAATAAATTATTATTCAATGTAGGGTAGTAAGGGATTTTTCTACAGAAGACAGAGCAGGAATGGTAAAATTACTGAATACACATAATAATAAAAGGCAACTGTCTCATATCCAAACCTGAAATATGTGGTAAGGGTTCTAAGAGGATAATCAAAACAAGAGAAAACAGGTTCCCCATGTACACATAAAATGAAACACTTTCACTCCAAACTGACCAAAGGTGCACTTGCAATCACACTCCTATCATGCCCAGGCATACCCAGATTCTAGCATGTACTGGCATGATAGGAGTGTGAGCAATCATATTTATATACTGTATCGCTCGATTATAGGCCACACCCTATTATAGGCTGCACCCTTAAAAAAAATACACATGAGAGTAAGAGAGAATAAGAGTGTGAGAGAGTGAATGAGAGTGACAATGAATTTCATTTCCAAATCAATAAAGAGTTTCCTCTGAACGAAAACGAAAAGGGCAGGAAACAAAACTTGTTGTCCAAAAAAATCACTGACATCTCCACTAAATCCTGGATACAATGAAATCATCTTTAACCCAAACAATCCCTCAATTTCTGACATTCTTTCTCAATCTCTTAATCTCAAGAGCAGGACCCTCTTCTTCTTATGTACCAGTATAATTTAATGTGTGTTAGTGTTATTTTTATTGTAGTACAACACAATCTGCTCTATAAATAAAATGTAATGTAGAGGACTGCATCGGGATGCGGGTCCCATGGGACCTGTCAAAAAACTTGTGGGTGCGGGCGGTTTTTCAGGTGTTGCGGGCGGGAGCGGGCAGTCAGACAATGTACCTGCGGGTTCCAATAATCCTGCAGACTCCTGCAAGGCTGCCTTCGCATTGCTCGCACACAGCATCTCTTCTCTTGTTCTGCCCAGGAACCCAGCGGAGTCACGTGAATTTAGGTCACATGAATCTGCTCCAGTCCTGCTTCCCCTGGGCGCAACAAGAGAAGAGACCCTGTGTACGAGCAACGGGAAAGCAGCCTTGTGGGAGTGCGCTGGAAATCTGCAATTCAGGTAAGGGGGTGGGGGAGTTTGTATGAATGAGTATGCGTGATCAGTGGCGTCTCTAGCTTTCATATTTAGGGGGGGCACATGGGGGGCCAGGGACCAAAGTAGGGGGGCCAATTATAAAATGGTACATATACACTATATATATATATATATATATATATATACCGTATTTGCTCGATTATAAGACGACCCTGATTATAAGACGACCCCCCAAAATCTGAATATTAACTTAGGAAAAAAAGAAAAAGCCTGAATATAAGACGACCCTAAAGGAAAAAAGTTTTACCAGTAAATGTTAATTCATTAACTATTTTTTTAAATAAAAGCTATGATTGAGAAAAATATTTTTTTTTGTTTTTATTTCCTTGTATTTTCCAACCTCTCCCCCAGTTACGCACATCTGCCCCCAGGCTTGCCACACCAATATGGCACTGTGGACCATGATATGCCTTTTAACCTTCTATATGCCACTGTGCCCCATGGTATGGCTTTTGACCCCTTATGTGCCACTCTGCCTCCAGAAATGCCTTATACCCCTATATCCCATTCTGGCATTTAGGGGGTTAAAATGCATATTATGGGGCAGAGTGGCATATAGGGAGGTATAAGGCATTCCAGGAGGCAGAGTGGCATTAAGGGAGTTAAAAGGCATTGTATAGAGCACTCTGCCTCCACAAATGCCTTATACCCCGATATGCCACTCTGGCATTTAGGGGGTTAAAAGGCATATTATGGGGCAGAGTGGCATATAGGGAGGTATAAGGCATTTCAGGAGGCAGAGTGCTCTATTAAATGCCTCCTTAACGCCACTCTGCCTCCTGAAATGTCTTATACCTCCCTATATGCCACTCTGCCCCATAATATGCCTTTTAACCCCCTAAGTGCCAGAGTGGCATATAGGGGTATAAGGCATTCCAGAAATGCCCTATGCCCCCATTTAACACACACACGCACACACACACTTACCGGTGCTTCCAATTTCCTGCTGTATTGCCGGGGCAGCGGGTTGACGTCTCCTTCCGCTGCAGCCGGAAGGAGGTGGAGTTGGCAGCTGGGGTTTGTCTGACCTCTGACAGTCGGGGAAGGTATCCGCGACGGACGCAGACAACCCCCGCTGCTAGCCACACCTCCTTCCGGCTGCAGCGGGGGTTGTCTACGCGGATCGCGTAGACGTCAACCTGCTGCCCCAGCAATACAGCAGGAAGCACCGGTAAGTGTGTGTGTGGGGGGGGAGACAGGAGGATCCAGGTCCCCTGCAGCGGTGCGGGGGATCTGGATCTTAGTCTCATAATCAGACCTCTATTTGAGGTCTGATTAGAAAACGACCCCGATTAGAAGACGAGGGGTATTTTTCAGAGCATTTGCAAATCGAGCAAATACGGTATATATATATACATACACACGTTAGGCGTGCATTTTTAACTACATAATATGCACTTATCTCTTTGAAGTAAAGACAGTGATTGAAATATGATTTCAAAATAACAGCTAAATTGGCAGTTATTTTTCATTCTTTAATATTAGCCCCTGCTGACAATATATATAAATATTAGACCCTGCTGCAGATATATAGAAATATTACACCCTGCTTACGATATATATTAATATTAACCCCTGCTGCGAATATATATTAATATTAGCCCCTGCTGCGGATACATACTTATATTATACCCTGCTGTCGATATACATAAAAATTATACCCTGCTGCCAACATATATTAATATTAGCCCCTACTGCCGATATATATTATTAGCCCCTGCTGCCGATATTAGACCCTGCTGCCAATATGAATAAAAATACTAGACCCTGCTGCCAATAAATATTAATATTAGCCCCTGCTGCCAATATATGTTAATATTAGCTCCTGCTGCTGATATATATTAATATTAGACCCTGCTGCCGGTATATATTATTAGTCCCGGCTTCCGATATATATTAATATTAGCCCCTGCAGCCAATATATATTAATATTAGACCCTGCTGCCAATATATTTGCCACACTGACTGCAGATCAGGGGAAGACTGTGAGAGTGCAGTGTTCCCTCCTTCTGACTGCACCATCACATTGAGAAGTCCTCTCCCCTGTAATCATCCCCAGAGTCCCTTTGTCCCCTTATTCACATACCGCTCTTTTACTTACACCCTGTAGTTCAGGTATAGATCAAATAAACAACACATGGAAACAGCACATGCAACTGAATAAGACAAAAAAAAAACGTATTTGCAGGTATACATAAATAATGTATGGAAACATAGCATAGCAGATATAGATCAACAGAATTTGACACACTATTTGACATCCAAACAACTATAAATCATTCTTTTTTATCACATTATTAAAATCCCAGAAATCCAAAAAGTTAAAAGGCCCAAATAAATTAAGGAGATTATACATAATGGAATCAAACATTTGCTACTGCAAAAATTTTTAGATGAAAAAGTCCAGTTTTATTCAGCGCAACAAAACAGTGATAGCATTATTCTTAACAATATTCTTGAAAACGAAATATGAAACTTCAACAAAACTTTTAGTCATTAATGCAACACAACCATCTTAGCACTGCGTCACCAAATGAACACCTCATCACAGATAACAAAATGCATACAGCTGCATATAACTAAGCTGAATACCACTTGGTCTCCCTTAACAGGGAAGGACTGTGAAACCAAAGGGGAATAGTGTCCTGTATAATGAAATCAAGAATTGAGTTTCACAAACTCTGAACCAACATCTACGTTTCCTTTTTAATAATATATATCCAGATTGAAATAAGAGTAAATAACACAATACCTTTACTTCTCCTCTCACTGATTTCTAGGCCTAGAAAGTTTTGTCCTCTGAAGTGACCACAAAATCTGGATAAATAAAAAGTACAAAGTTCTATTTAACCCTCTACAGCAAGTAAAGTACCAGGAAACAGATGACCAAACACATATCAGAACAGGGTCTGCCACACTGACACCCAAACACATGCACCAGGACAGGCTCTGCTGCCACATGGACCCCCACATCAGGATGAGATAACCAACTAATAGTATAAAAAATGCCTTCCACATTGCTTTGTTGTTTGTGTGTATTGACCCTTGTGTATTTGTGCCCCCCCAGCCACCCCCCTTTGTGCATTTTTGCTATACACCCTTGTGTATTGATTTATTTGATGCCCCCAGCCAGCCCCCTCCCTTATGTATTGATTTATTTGATGCCCCCAGCCAGCCCCCCTCCCTTTTGTATTGATTTATTTGATGCCCCCAGCCAGCCCCCCTCCCTTTTGTATTGATTTATTTGATGCCCCCAGCCAGCCCCCCTCCCTTATGTATTGATTTATTTGATGGCCCCAGCCAGCCCCCCTCCCTTGTGTATTGATGCACCAACCCCTTGTACTGGTTAATATAATGGCCCCCATACCCATGTGTATTAACCCCCCCATTTGTGTATTGATATATGTGACATCCTTCTAACCACCCTGATGTGTAATTATGTCCCCAGCTACCATCTTTGTGTATTATTTAATTTTGCCAAGGCAGCCCCCCCTTGTTAATGTCCCTCCTTCTGTCACCTCCACTATTTATTTAAAATAAAATACTTTTTTGCTGGCCTTCATTCTTCCACTGTAACACCGCTGCTCTTCTCCCTCATGCTCTTCTCCCTGTCAGGCAGTGACAAGCAACTGTTCCGTAAGAGCCCACCCCCTTCAAAGGGGCAGGACGAAGAGCCTCAGTCAGTGATCGGCATGCCGGCAATCCATTAAGTGGCCAGCGGAGGCGGCTTTACAGCTGCCTTGAAACTGTCAGCCGCATCGGCTGCAATTGCAGCTTAGTGTGCCGGAACACCGGTAAATGTCCCGGTTTCCCGGCGGTGGGCCGGGTCAATGGTATAGCATTTCAATTGGGGGGGCACACTGGGGGGCACAGCATAATGTAGGGGGGGCCATAGCCCCCTCTGGCCCCCCCCTGGCGACGCCACTGTGCGTGATTGAGGGAATTATTGAGTATCTGTGAATGAGGGAATGAAATTCTTCACTATCTCTAAAAGCTGTGACAGAATGTTTGCGGGAGCGGGCGGAATTGGACACATATATTGCGGGAGCAAAACACACACGTTGCGGGAGCGGGGGCGGTAATGTCAGAAATTCAGGGGAAGCGGGCGGGAGTGGGATTAAGAAAACCCAATCAGGAAACAGAATTAAAGTCTCTAGAACAAGCCAGGTCTGGTAAGGTAAAACAGGAATGTCTGGACAAGCCAAATAAGGAGACAGTAAAAAGGTCACTAAACTCGTCGAGTCTTTTTTAGAGTCCTGTGCAGGGCTCTAATGTAATGTTTTGTACTAAGGTGTAAAATCTTCTGCACTGCAAGCAAAATCAATTTAGACAAAGTTTAATTTTCAGCATTTTTGACAACAAATTTAATTGAAATATTTTAAATGGGAGACATCCTCTGCATAATTCTGGACTCACATTTCAACAATATTTTCTTCAAGCAGCAGCATCGTAGGACTTACACAGAGATCCAGACTGCTGTAGTGCAGCAACAGCAGCACTAGACAAATGGATAGACAGAGGCTGCTTGTTTTGATGCAGGAAAGCTTTTCTAGGAAAGCTTAGCTTGAGCTGGTAGTATGTAGGCAGTTTGTTATGGTGCAAGAAAGCTTTTCTCTCTTGCAATAGCTTGGCTTGAGCTGGTAGTAAGCAGGCTGTTTGTTATACTCCGAACCTATAGCCAGAACTATAGGTAAAAACATCTACGCAGAGTGATTCAGACTAAGTCATAAGAAAAGATGTCCATTATCTCCCTAATTATACAAAATAGTAATTGAAAAACTAGCTATAAGTATTAGATACAACAAACAAATAAAAGCATATCCCAATGCTCGAGATTAATTTAAAATCAGCCTCTGTGAGGATGATATACTTTATGATAACAGATCCAGTTAATTCAACCAATGAACTTAGGTACATAATTAATAACTATGTAGCAATGTCTATTTAAAAATTAAATAAAGATAAAACTCTAATCCCTCCTATTAATATAAATTAAGCTTCTATTAGAATATACAATCAACATTTTATTGCAGAAGGGCCTATCAAGAGTTTCATTATTTGGGGCTAAAAATAATTAAAAAAAAAAATCAAAAGTGAATAATATGGTGGAAAGGAACTTTATGGCAATGTTAAAAATTACCAGTTGGTTATTAAACCGGATAGGAAGGATACATTTAATAAAATCTTACATTATACCCAAATGATCATACCTGTTCAGACAGTTGGCTAAGCTTGGTGCAGTCTAGTTTTACAAAATATATCTGGCAGGGGAAGAGAAACAAAGGATAAATAGGTTTACCCTGATAAAACAGTTTTATGAAGCAGACATAATGTTCCACATTTAGTGCTAAGGACTAATTTGAGATACTGTCTATTGTGGACTCACAGGGGTTCCATTCAGTGCAGAATTCATAGGACAGGGTATGGACCAGAAGTTCTTAGATACCAGCCTGTCAGACATGTGCCTCATGGCTGCAGCCAAGCTTCTCTGTGTCTCTTCCAAGTGGAGGGTGTGGGTGTATGGAAGGGTCCTGCCCCTCTAAGTGATTGTGTCCGATACCATCCTTGTCGCTCAGGTCTACACTTCCCATATCCTCAAAGGGAGGTGGAGATAGTAGCAGCAAGGTGCTACCTTGCATTTTCGGTTCTTATTCATAGGCAGTAGCGTACCTAGCGGGGGGCGGGGGGGGGGGCGGTCCGCACCGGGTGCCGCTCATCAGGGGGGTGCCAACTTGCCGGCACCCCTCCAGAGACGGACAGCAATGTCCGCCGCTGGAGGAGAAGACTCGCAAGGGAGCGGTATCGGAGGTCTTTAACAGACCTCCGGCTCCCTTGAGTGATTTTAAGCCGGTTCCCTTGAACCGGCTTAAAATCACTCAAGGGAGCCGGAGGTCTGTTAAAGACCTCCGATACCGCTCCCTCGCGATCCATGCGGCAACTGCTGTTGTGCGCCGGGGTTTGTTGTCAGATCCCGGCGCACAACACTGAAGCCGCGCCCACCGCCGTCCGTGCCCTCTGACCCGGAAGAAGACAGAAGAAGAGGAGCGAAGACGACAGAAGAAGACAGAAGAAGAGGAAGAAAATGAAGAAAATGAGCTTACTGCTGTAAGAAGAAAAGAGGAAAGGTAGGAAATCATTCAGTGAGAGTGGATTGGTATGTGTGGAATCTGTGGATTGGTATGTGTGGATTGGTATGTGTGGAATCTGTGGATTGGTATGTGTGGAATCTGTGGATTGGTATGTGTGGATTGGTATGCGTGGAATCTGTGGATTGGTATGCGTGGAATCTGTGGATTGGTATCCACAATCCACAGGGAGAGGGTAGATAGGGAGAAGGGAGTGAGACGGGGGATAGGGGGTAGATAGGGAGAAGGGAGTGAGAAGGGGTAGATAGGGCAGAAGGGGGTGAGAATGGGTAGATAGGGAGAAAGGAGGGTAGCAAGAATATTGAAATAAAGAGTAAGAATGAAAGAGTGAAAATAAATGGATTAATGTGTGGATGAATTGTTTGAATGAGTGAGAGAATTAATGAATTTGTGAGAATGCATCAATGAATATGTGTAAATAATTTGTGTGAAAGAATAAATGATTGTGTGAATGAATTGTGTGAATGAAAGTGAATTAGTGAGTGACTGTAAAAGTGTTTGTGTTATTCATAGGTGTATAGTTGATTTGTCAAAAAGGCAAAGATGGTATAAGCAGGGTGTTTATGGGACAAAAATGGCACAGGCAGGGTGTTTATGGGACAAAGATGGCACAGGTAGCGTGTTTATGGGACAAAGATGGCGTACACTCGGCTGTTTGGGGGCAAAGATGGCACGTCCTGTGTGTAATTTGGGTGCTGGTCAGGTTCTATGTGGGCAATGTGGACGCTGTTTTTTTTTGGAGGGTTATTAAAGAAAGCACTATTATATGTTCAGTAAATGTTATTTAAACGTATTTATTTTACTTATAAGTTATTAATTTATTTTTTCAGATTTCTTGTTGTTTACAGTTGACATACAGTTTACAAATTGGTGCAATAAATATTCTTAACATAATTTTGTAGATGTCTTTACATTTGGTGTGGGGGGGGGGTGCCACTTACAGGATCCGCCCCGGGTGCCAAATACTCTAGGTACGCCCCTGTTCATAGGACCTATTTTCCGGGACATTATACAGCTCCTTTTCTAATCCATACTTATTTGATTTGGCTTGTTCAGATGTTCCTGCTTTATGGTTCAAGACTCGACGAGTTTAATGACCTTTTTACTGTCTCCTTATTTGGCTTGTCCAGACATTCCTGTTTTACCTTACCAGGCCTGGCTTGTTCTAGAGACTTTGATTCTGGTTCCTAATTGGGTTTTCTCGTTCATCCTGTTCTTCAGAACTAGAATCCACCTGTTCCCATACTTGTTCTCAGTTAATTTTGGCCAGTCTCGACACTAAAACTCCAGCTCCTCCTAATTTGTTAACCTACAGAGTTTTTATAATAACTATTATTTGGTTTACATAGTGTCATCTTAATTATCAGCACTGTCCAATAACCACAACCTTCATTCTATTCTAAATATTTATTACACATGTTCATCTGTCTGAAAGCTAAATCTGCATGCTTAATGGCACACGCAGGTGACAGAAAAGGATTTAAAATCATAAAAAAGATAAACATTTATAAATTCAAGCAATGTACATTACAGTAAGGGGCAGACAGCCAAGAATAATTAGTAAACTGGCTGATTAGTTTATAAGTAACATAAAATAATCATGTAAGCACAATATTAAATATTGCCTAAATAATTGCTTTATAAATATTACACTGCTTCAAACATAATTTCTATTTGCAAACTGTTTCTCCACAGAATGACAAGAAATGCAAATATTCTCTGTGGATTTACATTTCAGAGTAATCTACAAATCAGTTTTCTTTTGTAAGCCATTCATTATTTTGTTGGAATATTTTCTTTAATTAAAAATAGTTACGGTATATGTAATAAAATTAACTTTTTAAAATGAAATACAATTCATTGCATAGCAGTAAAAAAAGAGAGAAGTGCTCATGCCGTTCTACAGAGCACTGGTGAGCACTGGTGAGACCTCAGTTGGAGTATTGTGTACAGTACTGGAGACCGTATCTCCAGAAGGATATAGATATGTTGGAGATAGATATGTTTGCTAGTTGTGCAAAAGTTTAAAGGTAACATAAGGAAATATTACTTTACCAAAAGGGTAGTGGATGCAGGGAATAACCTTACAGCAGAAGTGGTAGATGTTAATACAGTGAAGACATTTAAGTAAGCATGGGATAGGCATAAGGCAAAGCTAGGTATAGGATAAGGCCAGGGACTAAGGAAAGTATTCAGAGGTTGGGAAGACTGGGTGGGCCGAATGGTTCTTATCTGCCATCACTTTCTATGTTTTTCTCTTCTCTATTTTATCTTCAATCAGTGTCTTCTTTCTTTGTCTGCATCTCTGTGTACATAACCCAGCATCAACTTCCACCAAAATGGCAGCGCTGCAGTTACCTCCTCCTCGATCCTCCGTGATTGGGAGTTCCTCTGAGGGCAAAATAATGTGCTTGCAGTGACACCCTCTTCTCTGACTGGGTGATCGAGGAGGAAGCCACTGCAGCACCGACATTTTTGATTTGGACGAAGGTAGCAGATAAAGGATTGAAGATTGAATATAGAACAGAGAAGAGAAGGAAGAAGATAGAACATCCGGAAGCGGTCGGCAGAAGTGGAGAAAGTTGGGAAACATTAAGAGCATAAAATAGAGTTAACGAGAATGAGAGAATGTCTTAGAATGAGTGTAGGCACTGGACAACACATTTTGTTCCCAAATAAAAAAATGCCTTACCATTTGAACCAGGTGAGGAGTGTTGGTAACTACCAGTTTTTGGCATCCATCACCCTCATAAACTAGGGCAGATCAGAGTAGTTTTAGATTCAAGTGCCCAATATACAAAGGCATTTCACTGAATGACCGACTTTTTAGTGGACCTGATTTGACTAATACACCGTTAGGTGTCCTGTCGGTGTCCTACATTTCCCCAAGAGCAGGTTGCAGTTACTACTGATATACAGCAAATGTTTTACTCTCCTGCAGAGAGCTAATGAGATGCTAGCAGGATCAAATATCAAGCTACAAAAGGTGGCGTCCAATAGAAACTCAGTAATGGAAACATCTCCTGCAGATAACAGAGCTAGAGATCTAAGGGACCTTGTTTTAAGTGTTGTCCCTCTGCCAACGACATTCAGGAGTGAATTGAAACCTACAGACTAACAGTTTTACCTTTCAAGTATCCAGAGAAGTAAAGTCATTCACGCAGAGAGGTATCCTGGCCACGGTAAACAGTCTTTATGACCCACTTGGGTTTGCGGTCTTGATTACTATACACGGTAAAGCCTTAGTTAGGTTGCTCTCACCAGATTAATGTTACTGGGATTCCCACTCTCACCTGATAGAAGCTCAGTGGATAGCACAGACAGAAGACTTGATTCATCTGGAAGATCCTAGTATTCTCAGACCCTATGTACCAGTGTCACTATCATCCACACTTTGAAGTGGTATTTTTCCTGATGCTTCTATGATAGTGATAGGGTTACAGATAGCCATGATCAATGTGTTGGCTTTATTATAGGCAAATGTTAACTAGCTCCAACCCACACAGTGCCACGTTTAGAATCATGTACAGCTGTTTTGTCAGTTGAGCTAGCAGAACTAATTACTGAAGAAATGGACATTGAACCTTATACAATTAAATATTATACTGACAGCTAAATTGTGTTAGGTTATATTCATAATACTTCCAGAAGATTTTATGTGTATGTCTCAAACACAATAATCTGTATTCAAAATCCAGATCAGTAGTGTTACATTACCACTAGTCAGAATTCTGCAGAATCACAGTACCAGACCATTTCAGGCAGCTCATCTGAAATACACCAACTGGTTCTCATGGCCAGATTTCTTACATCATGCAGATACAAGCGATCAATCTGAAGCCAAAGTATTTAACTTCATTGAACCTGATTCTTACAGTAAGATCAGGTGTAAAATGATGGTCTTAACTACTGAAGTGCATGAACGCCAGTTAGACTAAGATTCACAAGTGGGAAAATTTGAGAGGTATAGTGACACTTATCCACATTAATAAATCATTTTCTAGCAGCACACAAAGGAAATTCCCAATCAAAGCTCAATTAAATATTTGTATCCCATAATTGAAAAAGACGGACAGATTAGAGTAGGGGGTGTTTGTTTAATGCAGATATGACTGAGAAACATCCTTTTATAATTCCAGCCAATCATCACATATCACTATCATGAGAAGGTAGCACATCAAGGTTGTCACTTTTTACTGAAGGTGCACTACTTTTAGCAAGTTTATGTATTATTAGCACTAAAAATCTCATCTCCAGTGTCATCAATAAGTGTATGATCTGCAGGAAGTTAAGGGGAAAGCTACAGGAACAGAAACGGCTAGGCTAACCGTAGCTCCTCCATTCTCCCATGTAGGGCTTGATGTTTTTGGGCCTTGGAATATAATGTCTTGTTATACTAGAAGACACTCTGCAGAGACTAAAAGATTGGCTGTGCTGTTTACTTGTTTAAGTGCTAAAATTTGGAGGTGCTTGAATCCATGCCATCTTCAAGTTTTATTAGTTCCTTGAAAAGATTTCAGTATCTCAGTCAAGGAATTCTGATCTGATAAAGGGACAAAATGTACAGGACCCTGCAAGGAACTAAAAATTAACTCAGGGTCAGGAATTCACTTGGTCCTTCAATGTTCTGCACTCATCTCATATGGGGGGAGTGTGGGAAAGAGTGATTAAAACATCTAGATATATTCTTAACCCCTTAACGACCTTTGCCGGTTCAGGACCGTCATGGAAAAACGGTTGCTTTACGACCTTTGATGGTCCTGAACCGTCAAAAAATTAAATAAGCTTAGAAAGTGATCAACGATCACTTTCTTCGCTTAAACGGCGTTACTGTAATGCCTCGATGTCGGCGGCCCGGGAAAAAAACAATAAAGATGAAAGAGTTCGCTAGACGGTCTCCAGACCCTCTAGAGAACTCTGGATCCACTTGCAGGTTGAATACAGGTACTGCACTCAACCATGCAAGTCAATGGAGCCCAGTTTTCTAATCACAATGTGATTAGTAAAATATTAAAAAAATAACAAAAAAAATAAAAAAAATGGGGAAAAAAAAATGTGCTAACATTTAAAAATAATTATGCAGTGATGTCACTAGATGAACCATCCAGTACCAGCAAAATGTGTAAAAAAATATAAAAAAAAGTATTAAAAAAATAAAATAAAATAAAAAAATAAAGTTTATTATTTTGAGCAAGTGCTAAGATTTCTCAAAAATATCAACAAAGAGTTAAAATAAAAGCACTTCAAATACCCAAGGGGTGTCTAATATAAAAAAAATAATGGCTGATGGGGTAAATTGGAGTGGCCGAGCTCAAAGATAGGGCATAGGTACAGACTGACCAAAATGGAGAAAAAAAGCGCACTTCCCAAATGTGGCATTTTAAATCTCAAACAACACGACAAACCCATGCATGTCGGGTATCACTGCACTCAGGAGATGTTCCTGAACACACATTGGGGGGTTGTTTGACAGTGGCATATACCAGGACCTGTATATCTATAACTAAAGTACAATTTGTGTGGAAAAAAAAAAAAATTACTATTACAAAGTTTGACAAAGTGTAGTTGTATAATTGGTGCATGGAAAGGGTTAAAATAACAGCATTTGGAATACCCTGGGGTGTCTAGTTTTCAAAAATATATGGTTTGAATGGGTTAAATTGAGTTAACCGGCTTCAAAGATGTTCCAAAGAGGAGATGGAGGCAGACTGACCAGATTTGTTAAAAAAGATTTGGAAATCATAAAACGCTGCTTGTACTTATTGCCCTATAACTTACAAAAAACAGCAAATAAACATAAAAACATTGGGTATTTCTAAACTCAGGACAAGTAGTAGAATCTATTTAGCTAGTTTTTTTACTTGCTTTTTTAGGTGAGTAAAAGATTTTTCAAATAAAAGTCATAAAATGTGTTTTTTTTCAATTTTTCACCATGTTTTTTTTATTTTTTTTATAGTAAATAAGATGATACGATCAAAATAATGAAGATATCTGAAGAAAGCCCATCTTGTCCTGAAAAAAACAATATATAACTTATGTGGGTACACTAAATGGGTGAGGAGAAAATTACAGCTGAACACAAGCACCACAAAAGTATTAAAACAGCCTCGGTCCCACAGGGTACAAAAAGAAAAAACGAGCCCGGTCCTTAAGGGGTTAATTCAATGTTGATGTAAAACAAAAACACTTGATTGTCACATCAAGTGCTTACTACATTAATGGTGAAGTTACAGCTATAATTAACTATAGGCCATTGGTTTCCATTTCAACAGACCCTGAGAGACCTGAAATCCTTGACTCAAAATACTAGTGCAACATCAGCTCCTCCTGATGAGTTCACCTTGAAAGAGCTTTACAAGTGTCAGTGGAAACAACCTTGCTGATAGACTTGCGCATTCGTCTACGGGCGAACATGTAAACAAGCACGAAGAGGCCGTTTTTTTGTTCGTGCCGAAGACGCGCCGAAGAGAATACAGTGCCGGCAAAACGTAGGAGAAGACGAAGACTCACAACCACGAAGAATCGAAGAATCAAAATTTCAAACAGGAGTGAGCTGATCTTCGTCTCTCCAATCAGCTCACTCTTGTGACGTCACGCTAAGGGTCTCGTCCAATGCCTGTGCTACTGTTTTTTTAATTCTGAAAGTGCCTTTATAAGACCAGAGCTTGCCTGAGAGATCCATTAATTTTTTGCTGTGACTGCTTTGGCAACACTGCTGTGCTGCATCCGAGTGTTACAGAGAGATTGTTCTGTTCTGTGTGAGACTGGTAAGCCTCAGCCTGCCATTTCTCACAGTGTACTTCATCCTCACTTCAGTTCTACTGAATTAATATATTTAATAATAATAATTTGATTAATTTAATATTTTTTTTATTTAATTTGTCATCAACTGTGTAGTGCTGTTGAGTTGACAGTGCACTCAGTGCCTCACTGGCACTGGGGTGCCCTTGCCCTGGGCTGGCACTAGTGCCTACTGCCTGTCCTGCTTAAATAAATTAAATAATAGAATTTATAAATAATTTAATAGAATATATTATTAATAATTGAATACATATACAATTATATATATATTTTTCAGTTACTTATACTATAGTTAGTATAGTATTAGTAATAGTATACTAGTGTAGAGTGTACTGTAGACATTCAAGACATCTACTAGTGTCTAATCTAAAATCAGCAATATTAATAATTAATAACTGAATACATTATAAAATTATATATATATTTGTCAGTTATATATACTATAGTTACGTTAGTAATAGTATACTAGTGTAGAGTGTACTTTAGACATTCAAGACATCTACTAGTGTCTAATCTAAAATCATTAATATCAATAATTCTATATTACTGGTGCTGCAGCTCTATAGTTTGTGCTTTGTTTTAGCAACAGCAAGAGACCAAGTCAATTTTTCTTAATTAATAATATTTCATTTTATTTCATTTGTTTTGCTCACCTCAGTCCATCAGTGAAGTGAACTTGTTGGGCTAGTGAGTGCAGCCGCATAAGTGCTGTGTGTTTCAGCAAGCAGTGAAGCTAACTGTTTTGCTGTGACATTTTATTTTATTTCTAATTTCTTTTCAAGAAAAATTGACTGTGTGACGACAACAACTGTACTAAGCAAAGCTTCAAGCTACTAGCTGTAGTACTAAAATAATTCTAATCTTTAATCTTCTTAATCTATAATATATTATATAATATAATATAAATTCTAATTCATAATCTATAATATATATAAGTAATTCTTTCTAATTCATAATCTATATTCTATCTATAATCCATAATATAAGTAATTCTAATCTATTAATAATATTATATATTATTATTATTATATATAACTTAACCTCACTTTAGCTTAGTGGGCTTGAGAGCGTCTGCCTAGAGTTAGACTAGAATACTAATATAGCTTTAGGTTTAGCATAGTAGTAGGATAGGCTCTTAGGCCCGTGTAAATTCAAAGTCTTTAATTTTTTTATCCTCTTTTTTTTTTTTAAGTTTTATTAAACACTACACTACACACACAACAGAAAATTTGAAATGGATCCTCCTTTTGGGACTAAGGAGGGACAAGCTCCATCTACCACCACCACCACCAGCACCACCAGCACCACCACCAGTTCTAAGATGCAGCCTTTGCGTCAGTCTAGTCGGCCAAGTAGGCCAAGCTCTCGCTTATCATTTGGGGAAGCATTGCTTGAAGGATCATCAAGTAACGGAAAGGCACCAAAAGCGGGCAGTAGTAGTGCGGCTAGGCCCACAAGCTCTATGGTTTTTTACGGAAAGCCTAAAGCACCAGAAGCATGTTCAAAGTTAAAGGGTAGCACAACTAGTACTTCTACTAGCCCAGTGAGTAAAAAGAAGTGCCTTTTGCCCCAAGCAGCATCTTCCCCATCCACGAGCAGCATGCAAGGTACCAAGCAGAGCCAAATTAGCAGCAAGACTCAGAGGGGTCCCAAACCAAAGCGATCTCATTCCTTTTTAGGGAAAACCACCACCACCACCACCACCCCCACCTCTACCACCACGAGTGCTGCGCCTACTGTTCCCACCGGTACCCCCGCCACGCCATGTCCTCCTAGTACCTCTAGCAAGCCACCAAGTCCTTACAATATTTTTGTAAAGACAGTTAGAGAGAGGGCTACACATAGTGGAACTCCACCTAGCGAGGTGGCAGAGGAGCCTGAGACTGAGAGGCCAAGTGCAGAGTCTGTTCTTCCTGCTCGCACTACTACTAGTCATGAGTCTCACGACGATATCAGTCTTAGCTCCAGCCTAGCAGGAATTCCATTCGATCTGGCTAATGAAGAACTAGACTATGAGTCAGAGGAAGTAGAGGAGATGAGTGGTCAGGAATCAGATTCCTCAGTGAGCAGTGTCCAAATGACAAGTGCACAATTTTCCCCTGAGCCTCCACCTTCTCCGCTATGATCATCACCATCACCACCACCACCAGCAGCAGCAAAACCTAGCAAATCTAAAGTTAATGCAATTAGCAGTCCCACTATGGCCAGTACTGTTACCTCCAGTCCCACCACCACTAGTTCTGCCGCTGTTCATCCACCCCGAGCAGTAGGAGCAGCACCCAAGGCACACTCCAAGGCTATGCGCGCCCCAATTTGGGAGCACTTTGAAAATGTTGAAGAAGAGCCCTATGGAAAGTGCAAACATTGTGGGAAGCTAATAAGTGTCTGGCCATTTTACCAGTGCTAGCATGAAGCATCACCTCAGCACTCAAACACAACCCTGTGCTATTGGGGAAAGATGCAGAAGTAAAACTTAGTGCAGGCAACATAGCTGGTGGCCGTGGAAAAACCCCAACAGCTGCTTCTGAGCCAAGAGCAGCAGCAGCAGCAGCTAGTGCTGGCAGCCAGAGACCAAGGCAGGTTGGAGCACTGCATGTCCAGCCCACCCTGGAACAATTTGTGGCATTCCAATCCAAAAGGTCAATGCCCAAACAGCAGGCCAATAAAGTAATGCGACCTATTGGTCAGTTCATTGCTGTTGGAGGGGCATCCTTCTCTATGATCGAAGGGGAGCCTTTCAAACAATTGATGGTGGCTGTGGCTCCACAATATACAGTTCCGTCACGTTCCACTTTCAGCAGGAACATTGTCCCCTCATTGTATCGGTCCTGTGTTGCAGCAGTGAAAGTGGAGTTTTCCAAGGCTGCTGGTCAGTCTGTTCATTTCACAACAGATTTGTGGAGTGCACCTAGTGGGCAGCATGCCTTTCTTTCTTTGACAGCACACTGGTGGCAGCCCGGTGTGTTCAAGGAAGCTGCTGCAGCAGGCTACCGATCATTCCTTCTCCATGCAGAAGTGATGGATGAAAAGCACACTTCCCAAAATATTCTGCATGCGATGAGGAAAATCTTTAGCCTTTGGGTGGGAGCAGAGGCAGGCACCAATGTTGAAGTTGGTTTTGTGGTAACTGACGGAGGTGCCAATATGGTGAAAGCGCTGCGAGATGGTCATATTGTTGGTGTGCGCTGTGCAGCCCACATCATCCATCTTGTAGTGAAGGCAGCAATGTCAGAAGGAACTAATGTGGCAGCAGTAGTTCTGTCCCGCTGCAGAAAGATCGCTGGGCACTTTCACCATAGTGTTAAGGCTAGCCAACTTTTGAGGGAAGAGCAAGAGAGGTCAGGTCTTCCCGTACACTGCCTACGTCAGGATGTCAGTACACGGTGGAACTCCACGTTAGACATGCTGGAGAGGATTTTGGAGCAGCAGAGGCCAATCCATAATCTTGCCTCAGAGCTCAATATTGGAATTACATCTCCATTGAATAGGGGGGATTGGACAGTGATCGCCCAGCTAGTGGCAGTCCTTAAACCATTCAGGGATGCCACAGAAAATTTAAGCTCAAACACTGCCAGTCTGGCCCAGGTAATCCCAGTGTTCTCCCATCTAGGCAGCAAGATGGATTTGTTCCTTGAAAACCGTGAGGCTGTTCAAGGTGACACTCTACATCCTGACGTAGCAGCCATAGTCAGGAAGCTGAAGGATGTGCTAAAAGTACACCTTCGCAAACGCATGGAAGAGAGTCCCGAAATGATGCTAGCGTGCCTTTGTGATCCAAGAATTAAGGGAAAGCTAGCTTTGAAATTCAATGTTCTCAGTAGCTACCGGGAGCAATTGGTCAACAAGGTGCGTGACTGGCAGCGTAAAATGGGAATGCTGTCTGAGGAGGGAGAGGTGCAGGAGGAGGAAGAGATTATGTGGTCTTCTACTCCTAGCAGCAGCATCAGCAGCAGTGCCACAAGCATCACAACAACACAGCTGAGTGGAGCAGCTGCGTTTTGGGAAGAGGCACTTGGGAGTATAGTTGGACCATCTGACAGAGTAGCAGCAGAAAGGAGAGTAGTGCTGCTGAAATGGTCAAACTTTACCTCTGTGAAGTTCCTTCTGCTCCTAATGTTGACAGACAGATTGATTTTTGAATTTCTCCTGAGGAAGCCGAAACAAAAATCGGCGAAACGCGTTGAGAAACTTTATAATTATCGAATTTTGGACTTTACAAGGACTTTCTGATTACCCATTTACCTTCGTGAAGGACACTGCTTTTACGCATAACCCATATGTTATGCCCATCTGTTTGTAAGTTTTTAATCTATATTTATTAAACAATACCTATTTTTATTGCACTTTTCGTTTCCTATCTTTTACACAGAAGTTCCAAGACAGGAAAGAGTCTGGATTTTTTGACGAGCTATCACTTTCAAGTACACTTGTGAGTGCAACAAATATTTTAATTTTAGTTTTTTTTGTTCGAACTTATTACACTATATTTGTTCTATTTTTTCCCACATATCTATGCGCCCCAACTTTTGTCTATATAAAAATTATGAATACGTCAGATTCAGTGAGGTAGTTGAAATAGCAGATTTAAATAAAATTATATTTTCAGTAGGGTCACATCAGGCTTTTAGATACAACCTGGAAAGAATTGGCACCTTCACCATGGTAACATAAACATCGGCACATATAGTCTGACACTTATACACTAATACTAACACACACACACATTCATGCTTACTCATACGTACACTTACACTAAGGTTCATAAATAGCATGACCCTGCTGAATTCCTGCCTTCCAGTGAGGTGCCAAAATTGTTCGCATTGGACCAGCCCTTTGTGAACAATTTTGGAGTGGCCAAATAAAAGTAGGAATGCAGAGGGATCTCGTCAGGTCACACCGTGGTAAAATCAAGCTGCCCCAGATAGGTAAACTGCGGGCCCTTGGTGTGCACGGACTGCAGATTAAAAGGTAGGATAAGTGGTCAGTGGAGCCAGTGGGGCCAGGATTCCTAGACCAGTTGTGACCCCTGCTACCATGGTTGCTGTTCCACTGATATGACAATAGAAGTTACTGAATAAGGTTTGAGATCTTTGTAGCATTAACAATTCTGCCATTTCTATGTTTTAATTAATAGACACTAATATATGTTACAAATATCAATGTAGAGCATTGCCTAGGGACATATGAATAAACAGTCACCAAAAATGATGTAGTTAGCAGAGGTAGGACAGCAAATACAATTTAATCCAGTTATATCTTAAATTTTTTTTTTTAAACATGTTTATTGGAGTCGACAGCAATACAGCGAATGGCGTAAAAGAGAAACAAACAGCCAGTCATGAAATAGCCATCAAGGTCCATACGAGAATACAAAAGACCGCAAAAAGGGTAAAGGCCCTCCTGATACAGCAGTAAGAGATGGTACATACAAATACGACTGGCACGGCAAACATGTATACAGCACAAAAACATGAAGAAAACTGAATAAACAAAAGTCGACAGTATTTTCTGGTTGTTTTTTTGTTTGTGCTTGTTGGTGATCCGGTGAGCGCTCGTGCAGAGCGTCAGAGCCGTCAAGCGTCGCCGAAGGCACCGAAAGACAACGAATGCGATGGCATATGCACTGTATAATCACCAAATAGCAGCCACGGGGAGGGGGAGGGGAAGGAGGGCAGAAGACCGTGGGGAAGCAGGGAAGAAGAGAAGAGGAAAAAGAGAGAGAAGAAAGAGGGGAAAAAAAATAAAAAATAAAAAGGTCCCAACAGGACAGACCGCACACCAGCAGCGAGTCAAAGAGACACCAGCGGCAAAACAGAGCTCCCCTGGGAGAAGGCAGCAATCCAGGGGTCCCAGATATCGGAGAATTTCTGCATCTCATCATGAAGTTTAGCCGTAATCCTTTCCATAGAGATGATATGCCAAATATTGGAATGAATTTCAGCATCTGTTGGGGGGACTCCCTTCCACCTCCTGGCCACGGCTTGTTTAATAGCGGCACAGATCCGATGAACCAGTTTACGCCCAGGTACAGACAGCTGCAGTGTCGACACATCCATGTTCAGCAGAGCTGTCTGGGGGGAAGCAGTCACTGGAGTGCCCAATGCCGTCGAGATATCCCGGAAAAACCTAGACCAGATAGGCAGGACAAGCGGACAGGACCACCAGGCGTGGAGATAAGTGCCCACCTCGCCACAGTGGCGAAAACAGTTGGCGCCGGATGTAGGGCAGAGCTTGGAAAGCCGCACCGGTGAGAGATACCAGTGAGCAATAACCTTGTAGGACCGCTCTCGGATAACTGTGTTAACAGTAATGCGATGTGTGTTAGTCGCCGCTCTACACCAATCATCGTCCTCAAAGGTTTGGTGCAGAGCCTCATGCCAGCGCGCCCGATACGACGGGGGATGGACGTATGTCTTGGTCAGGAGGTAGGAGTAAAGAAAGGAGATAGAGCCTCGTAGTCTGCGGCGGGTGAGAAATCTTTGTTCAAAGGGGGTCAGCTCGGAGACCCCGGCTTCACGTAGGAGAGTGAGCACAAAATGTCGAAACCTCTCGGCTTGGGGGATGCGGTTGTGGTCGAGCAGCTCCTCAAACGAAAGTATTCGCCCCCTGCGCACCAAGACACCCAACCTACACAGGCCTGCCTCAATCCACCATTGAAATCGCCGCGTATCCACGCCCTCCGGGAAGAGGGGGTTAAAGAACAGTGGGGTCAGTTGGGACACACGGCCCCGTAGCTGGTATTTAAATCTAGCTTTCTTCCAGAGAGAGTAGGACGCCTGCATAGTAGAAAGAAGCGGAGAGCCCGGCAACCGACCATGGCCAAGCCACAGGCATAACTGGAGCTGACGGTCAGGTAGGCAGGCGCGTTCGATGTCAATCCAGGGCAGCGTGCCAGCAGGAAAAGACCAAGATTCCAGCTGTGAAAGTCTGGCGGACAGATAATAAAGGTGAAGGCATGGGACCGCCAGACCGCCCCGCTCCTTAGGTAGGTACATCGTGTGCCGATTGATCCTGGCCCGCTTGCCATTCCAAATGTACTGGAAGATGCACGATTGGAACGAGTCAATGTCGCCGGTGTTGACAGCAATCGGCAGGGCGCGAAACAAGTACAACAGACGTGGCAGCGCATTCATTTTGACCGCGTAGATCCGGCCCAGCCAGGATATGTGGTACCGCGACCACTGCCGAAGGTCCCGGCGTAGCAGCGACAAGAGCGGAGCGTAATTCGCAGCGTAAAGCGTCTGGGGGCTGTTGGTAAGGTTAATGCCCAAATATTTAAGCGACGACGGTTTCCATTGGAACGGGAAGGACGCGGCAATAGTCCGTTGCGTCTCAGCAGCCAAATTAATGTTTAAGGCCTCACATTTTGCGGCGTTGATCTTGTAACCCGAAATCTGAGAGAACTCGTGCAAGATCGAGTACAGGTTCGGCAGAGAGACAAGCGGACGAGATAGGGTCAGGAGGATATCGTCCGCGAAGAGACCTAGTTTATAGTGCTGACCATGAACCTCAACACCGGTGATATCGGGGTGCTGGCGAATAGCTACCGCCAGGGGCTCCAAGCAAAGGGCGAATAAGAGGGGGGAAAGCGGGCACCCTTGTCTCGTGCCATTGAGTATGTCGAAAGTTCGAGATTCACAGCCCATCAGTGCAACCGAGGCCGTCGGACCATCATAGAGAGCACGGATACCTTGTAAAATATTACCACGGAAGCCGAACCAGCTCAGAGTCTCCCACATGTAAGCCCAGTCTATTCTGTCGAACGCCTTTTCGGCGTCGAGAGCCAGCAGCATGGCCGGTTGGTGGGTGAGCGTTGCCATTTCAATCAGGTCGACCGTGCGCCGGATATTATCAGGTGCTTCTCGGTGTGGAATAAAGCCGACTTGGTCAGGGTGGACGATGGAGGCGATGACTTTGCCCAGGCGAGTGGCCAGAACCTTAGCGTAGAGCTTTATATCTGCGTTAATAAGCGAGATGGGCCTGTAACTACCGCAGCTAGAGGGGTCTTTGCCATCTTTGTGAATAACAATAATTTTAGCTTGCAACAGTTCAGGCCTAGGAACAGAGCCCCCCAGGAAGGAATTGAAGAGTCGTAACAACTGCGGCAGAAGTTGATCTTTAAACTTCTTATAGTAGGAGCCTGGGAGTCCATCCGGCCCTGGCGCCTTGGCCGGCTTGACACTGGAGATGGCAGCGAGTAGCTCATCTTCCGAGATCTCTTGATTCAAACAGTCAACTTGCTGGTCAGAGAGTTTCGTGGCGGGCAGTGAGTCAAGGAATCGGCGAATATAAGCGCTCCCGGAGCGGTTTCTGGGGGCCTTGTCGCCGTCATACAGAGTCCCGTAAAAAAGAGCAAATTGTTGAGCAATGTCTGTAGGTGACACCCAATGAGTGTTGCTAGAGTCAATGATCTTACGGATGTTCTGCGATTTCCTTTGGGCACGTAACCGGCGCGCCAACATGGCATCGGGCTTATTAGCGGACTCGAAGAATTTTTGCCTGGTATGGTTCAAGGAGTGCAGAACGTCATTGCTGAAAAGGACATTCAGCTCACCTCGCAGTTGGACAATTTCCCGAAGAACACTGGGGTCTAGCGTCCGCTTGTGGACCTGTTCTAGTGAGGAGAGTTTAGCGGTGAGGGAGTCTATGGCTTGGCGCCGCTACTTCTTCTTTCTAGCCGCAATTCGGAGGAACGAGCCACGAACAAAGGCCTTATGGGTAACCCAAAGGAGCTGCGGGTCGATGCCCGGAGTGTCATTGAAGCGGTGAAACTCCGTGATGTCGGAGACTACCTCGGCCAGCACCCCCGGGTCCGTAAGCAGGAATTCGTCAAGAGGCCAGGTGCGCGTGCCCGGCGTCCAATCTTTAGGGCAGAAGGAACACTCCACCGCGCCGTGATCGGACCAGGAGATAGGGTGAATCCGCGAAGCATGTGCCGCCGGGGCCAGGGTCTGACCGAGGAAAATGTAGTCTATCCTCGAGTAAGAGTTGTGAGGGTGAGAGAAGAAGGTGAAGTCCAGAGCCTTGGGGTGATGAAGCCGCCAAATATCCACAATCGCCGCTGTTTTAGCAAAGTCTCTGAGGTGTTTAGAGGCTGGAGAAGAGCCCTGCCGCATAGTCGGACCCTTCCGGTCAACAAAGGCATCCCAATATGTGTTAAAATCGCCCCCTACTATAATCATGTGGTTACGGAACGGGAGGAGTAGATTCGAGAGCTGATGAAAAAAGGAGGCTGACTGAGTCGACGGGGCGTAAACATTGAGAATGACTGCAGGTGTAGTATGTAAAAGTCCCGACAAAAGGAGGTAACGACCCCACTTATCACGCAAAACGTCCTCACACTGGAATCCCATCGAGGTTCTCAGGAATGTACTAACGCCGTTTTTACGTTTAGTAGGATGTGTAGCATGGTAGTGGACTCCAAAGGATCTGTTCCAGTATGAGGGCAAAGAGGCCTTACGAAGGTGCGTCTCCTGTAGCAGGACAACATCAGCATGCAGCTTCTGATAGTATCGCATAGCTTGTCGTCGCTTCTGGGGGGAGTTGAGGCCCCGCACATTGTGGGTAATTATCTTAAGTTGATCTGGCGGCATGGACACTCACAGAAAAAAGCAGTCGGGACCGAAAATATAAAGGAGAGCGAAGGCGACGAGGGACCAAGGGAACAGAAGGGGAAAAAGAGAAAAAAAAAAAAAAAAAAAAAAAAAGAAGAAAGGAGAGGGAAGGACAAAGGGAAAAACACCAAGGAAATATGCCAAAATCATGTAATGATACACAGACGCATAACAGCACATGCATAAAAACGTACAAAATAAGGCACGAGTGAGATAGAAGATCACAATGTGGACACAAGGTCCATGGAAACTACAGCCCTGAACCCTGACTAAACCTCCCACCAGGAACTTCCCGGGGGAAGAGCCACCAGGCTGTAACTCGACCATTAACGGTCGCACGGGGGTAGAAGGTAGCACTACCATCAAGGTGGATACTCCGCCCTAGCGGTGAACATTCACCCAAACATGCAAAAACAGGAACTATCAACAAATAATACACACGTGTAAACAGCCTGCTGCCCAGGTACCAAGTGGAACGCAGAAAGGCAGGGGGAAGAAAAAAATAAAAAATAAAAATAAAAAATAAAAATAAATAATAATAAGGGAAAAAAGCCATGCGTGTGGTGTACATGAGCCCCCCAGTGGACTAGGCGGAAAAAGCCATGGGATGGGCAGAGAAGGCTCAGGAGAGCAGACGAGGCCCAGGCGGCAGATATCGCCATGTATAGGAGCCCGGCGGTGTACAGAGAGGGGGAGCCGTGTGTGTGAGAACGGATAGAGAGGGGCAAAGAAGAAAAACAAATAAATAAATAAATAATGACACCCCCATCTCGCAATAGGCTGCCGGAAAAGAGGGCGCTTGTGTAGTGTGCGTGTACAATGAGGAAAGGGCATGTAGACTGCCCGCTTAGCAGCTCAGGCCCGGCAGAGACGGCCTGGCACGAGATGACGTCCCCCGGCTGACAGGGCTCAAAAGTGTGTGTGTGGGGAAAATAAATAAATAAATAAACAAATAAAGAAAAAAAAAAAAATCATTAGGGAAAAAAGCCATGTGTGTGGTGGACATGAGCCCCCCAGTGGACTAGGTGGAAAAAGCCATGGGATGGGCAGAGAAGGCTCAGGAGAGCAGACGAGGCCCAGGCGGCAGATATCGCCATGTATAGGAGCCCAGCGGTGGACCGAGCGAGGGAGCTGTGTGTCTGAGAACGGAGAGAGAGGGACAAAGAAGAAAAACAAATAAATAAAGAAATAATGACACCCCCATCTTGCAATAGGCTGCCGGAAAAGAGGGCGCTTGTGTAGTGTGCATGTGCAATGAGGAAAGGGCACGGAGACTGCCCGCTTAGCAGCTCAGGCCCAGCAGAGACGGCCTGGCACGAGATGACGTCCCCCGGCTGACAGGGCTCGGAAGTGGGGGGGGGAGATAAATAAAAATAAAAATAAATAAATAAATAAATAAAATAAAACAATAATAAAATTCCACATCCATCATAAACCTAGCATCACGGGTACCAGAGGCACGGTCTAACGAGCAACAGGCAGGGTAAAAACAGGCAAAATAAATCAGAACAAGAGAAATAAAGAGTCTAGGAGAGGGTTTGAGAAGCTTGCGTCGCTGCAGGGTCCAGGGAGAGAGGTCAGCATACACCTGAATCTCAGAGTTGTCGAGCGTGAGCGTAGTCGATCTCGCCGCCTTCATAACTTCTTCCTTGATGTTGTAGTCATGCAACCTCACGATGACATCTCTGGGTCTCTCAGCAGGGCCTGGTCGAGGGCGCAGGGCCCTATGGATCCTGTCCACCAGGAACACTTCTTGGGCCGACTGCGGAAGGAGTTGGCGGAGCAGCAAACGGAGCACCTCGTTCAGATCCAGGTAGGACTCAGGTATCCCCCGCAGCCGAAAGTTGGAGCGCCGCAATCTGTTCTCCAGATCCTCCTGAGCGTCCTGGAGTGCAAGAACCTCTTGCTGCAGGGATTCGATGTCGTCGGCCATCTTACGTTTTTCCCGCTGAAGGGTGGCGTGGGACCGTTCCAGCGTGTCAGTGCGAGTGCCGATGTCTTGGATGTCGCGCTTCAGGTCGCCGAGTTCAGCGTGTATGTGGTCCATCAGGTCCCTCTTAACCGAGCGCACACGGTCTTTAATGTCGGCAATGTCCTGCTTAGTGCAGGCCTGCGTCGCCATGTCGGCCAGAGGCCTCGAGTCGTCGTCTTGAGGAGGCACGGGAGGCTCAGGAGTCGTGGGCTTTTTGGGAAATAAATCCTGTACCGACTTCTGCTTGGAGGACTTGCGGGGCCTCCCGGACATTCTCCAGTCACAGACAGCTGCGAAGGGGCGATATAGGGTGAAGTTGTGCGCCAAATTACAGCATTTAGTAGGGCTGAGTGGAGGAGCAAAAGCTCTAAGCGTCCATCTTGGGTCGTGGCTCGCCCCGCCCCCCCAGTTATATCTTAAATTAAAGAATATCAGTAAAAAGGGGAAAAGGTCCAGAAAATATTGATACTGAACTATGCAAATTGAAAGTACTACTATCTTCCTTGTCATACTATACTCTACATATTACCATACTACACATTTTTAACAAATAACAGTATTAAGATTATCATATTAACATAGTCTGGAATAAATACCCAATGTATGGTTTAGCAATATTAAATGTGATGTATCCAGCTGGATAAAAAAATGTATGCATGCTTTAGAATATTAGCTTCAACTTGAACATATGTTGTAGAGACAGGTTGGACTAATATTCATAAATATTAATTTTAAGTGCTCTTACGCTAGTAAATTTATTGGCAGCATTTTTATTTATTTAAAACATAAATCTTGTTATGATTACCATAGATTTTATGAATGATTAGATTGAATGCCTATCTAATCTCATGTAAAGGATATGCTATAAATAAGGAAACATAAATACAGTAACATTCAGCTTAACAATTTAAGCAAATACGCTTCCCTGCCATGGCAGCTTAACACAGTATAAGCGATGAAATCACTACTCTTTAATGAAATATAGTTCTTGTTAAAAGCATCTTATGCAAACTAAAATGTAAGCATTTAAAATTTCTATTCATGTATGCACAATATGACATTCATTTCAAGAAAGCAAATTATTCATGAACTAAGAGCCTTTTATTTATTAATGCACATAAAATATATTACACTGCGACTTGCCTATTTTTTTCCTAATACTTTTCTCTAAGTGACCACAGTGAAATACATTACTGTGATTATAATTTAAATTAAATATCCAGGGTTGGAATTTGATTTGTTTGATTTCTTATGTAAGACTTCCATTATTTACACCAAAGAGATTTGGTATAACATAAAGAAGAAAACACAACCATTCCAATGTAATGTACTAAATTGAGCAAAAATATTCACAAAGATTTCTGAAATAGTATGTGTAACAAATCATGATAAAAGGTTAGTAATAGTAAAAAATATGCACAGGGCAGAATATGACTTGATGAAATAATTTTTGGGGGGAGGTTAGGTGCTCAAATGTGACGTGGACAAATTTGTTAATGTATTTTTTCTGAACTTGCTGTACATGGCCAAATAGATGGGAACAGCATATTTAGCTGAAGGACAAAACTTGTGTTTTCAGATTTTTCTAGTAAAATAAAACTGAAGTAAAAAAGAAAAGTAGGGACTTTTTTTGTTAAAAAAATTTAACTCACTCATTTTCGATATATTTGCAATTTCTTTCTGTGCTCAAACACACGATTCACATGCTTTTTGGCTAAAATAAAGTGTAAAATCTGTTTTCTCTGAAACTAAAGAACTGAAAAGAATCCCCTTTATTTTTTAATCTACCAAGTTTTTATTGAATGATTACACAGTAAATTATTGCACAGGTATATTTATATATATGAACAATGGTAGTGTATCTACTTTGTGTGTGTGTGTGTGTGTATATATATATATATATATATATATAGTGTATGTATGTATGTAGGGGCAGCAAAGCCCCTACAGAAGTGATCGCAGTTGCTGCAGGGTTTTGCCTTACATTAAAGATGGCCCTGTCAGTTGTGCGGCTGCAATTTCCCGATGCGACTTGAAATTTCCTGGTGGAGGTCTAGTGACGTCCATGCCTCGATGGGTCCACTCCTACAGAAGCCACTTCATGATTTTGAAACATGGATAGTGTGCTTCTTTAAGGGGCACCGGATGCAATTTAATTGTAGCGTATTAAAGTGTAACCTGTTCTATGGACTATGTAGTTTAGAAATGTAAATAACAATGGAAGGCTGATATAGACCACCTGTAGTTAGTCCCTTACCAACATTCACAGAATAAGAATGCATTATAGTAATAGTATATGGTTCCTGACCACAATACACATTTGTTTTCATTATATTTAATATTTTGTTGTAAAACTCCATAATTTTGTTATAAATATGAGTTTGCTATTATGTCATGTGTAGTGGTCATAGTTTTAATTAGGGCTGCAACTAACGATTATTTTCATAATCGATTAGTTGGCCGATTATTTTTTCGATTAATCGATTAATCGGATAAAAAAAATGAATGTAAATTTTTCATTTATTTAAAATAATGTAATAAACGAATTATATTAAATACAAACAGCATAATAAAAAAACTTTGATAAAATGCATTTCTTGCCTTTATTTCGCTACCAGCCCCCCCCAATTTATGCACGTTTGAGCCCAGGCTTGCCACGCTGCCTCCCAGACATGCCACTCCATGATGCCTCCCACATATGCCACTCCACGCTGCCTCCCACATATGCCACTCCACGCTGCCCCCCACATATACCACTCCACTCTGCCTCCCACATATGCCACGCTGCCTCCCACATATGCCACTCCACGCTACCTCCCACATATGCCACTCCACGCTGCCTCCCACATATGCCACTCCACGCAGCCTCCCACATATGCCACTCCACGCTGCCTCCCACATATGCCACTCTGCCTCCCACATATTCCACTCCACGCTGCCTCCCACATATGCCACTCCACGCTGCCTCCCACATATGCCACTCCACTCTGCCTCCCACATATGCCACTCCACTCTGCCTCCCACATATGCCACTCCACGCTGCCTCCCACATATGCCACTCCACGCTGCCTCCCACATATGCCACTCCACGCTGCCTCCCACATATGCCACTCCACGCTGCCTCCCACATATGCCACTCCACGCTGCCTGCCACATATGCCACTCCACGCTGCCTGCCACATATGCCACTCCACGCTGCCTCCCACATATGCCACTCCACTCTGCCTCCCACATATGTCACTCCACGCTGCCTCCCACATATGCCACTCCACGCTGCCTCCCACATATGTCACTCCACTCTACCCCCACATATGCCACTGTGCCTGATACACCTTATACCCAGATACACCACTCCATCCTCCCCAGACATGCCACACTGCCCTCCCCACATATGCCACTCCACTCTACCCCCAGATAAGCCACTCCACTCTACCCCCAGATATGCCACTGTGGCCCCAGATCTGCCTTATACACCCTGATACACCACTCTGTCCTCCCCAGACATGCCACACTGCCCTCCCCACATATGCCTTATATACCCTATATGCCTTATACCCCCAGATATGTCACTCCGTCCTCCCCAGATATGCCGTATAGCCCCCAGATATCTCATAGTCCCCTCATAGAGTCACAGACCATACTTTTATAAATAAGTACTGGGTTAATCTTCACTGCCCCCAGGATTTAGATTCCCCTTAGTTTGCCCCCCTTTATCTCTAACTGCACCTTAAGTTAACTTTAATAAATTAATAAAATTAACCCTCAGTCCTCATCATTAAATTAACCCTAAACACCCCATTAACCATAGCTGCTCCTAAATTAACCCTAAACACACCATTAACCATAGCTGCCCCTAAATTAACCCTAAACACCCTATTAACCATAGCTGCCCCTAAATTAACCCTAAACACCCTATTAACCATAACTGTCCCTAAATTAACCCTAAACACCCCATTAACCATAACTGCCCCTAAATTAACCCTAAACACCCCATTAACCATAACAGCCCCTAAATTAACTCCCACCTCCCCTAACTTTCAGTAGCCCAAATATTAATTTTATACTTACAGTTAGATGAGTGTCACAGCCATGTGGTTCTGGCCTTCTGGGAGAAGGAAGGGGTCGGGGCCAGTTGTCACAGTGATTACAGGGAGGGGCTGGTAAGCAGGAGCTGCTGCTGTGAGTCAGACTAAACGGATTATATAATGAGGGGTATTTTTCAGAGCGTTTGCTCTGAAAAAACCCTCATTTAATAATCGATAAAAATTGATTCAACTAATCGATAATGAAATTCGTTGGCAACGATTTTCATTATCGATTATTATCGATTTTATCGATTAGTTGTTGCAGCCCTAGTTTTAATAATAATAACGTACTATTTTTTCAAAATGTATTTAATGCGGTACAGTATTTCTAATTATAGAATTATCCCCTTATCTAGAAGAGTACTACCAGTATTTGCTTTCTTATTAGCATTTATATAACCAAAGGGCATCAGCTAGATTAGTTTCTCTAAATTAAGTAATTTATTTTTAAAACAGTGAAAGGTGTCTTATTAATGAGTAAACACTGACTAATAAATACCTACATTGTACTGAAGAACTAAAATATAGTTTTTATGTTTAATAGGGGACTTAGGAGGCAAAGTGTGATACAGTCATTAAGGGAAGATGCATTAGGCCTACTTTGGTAAATAGCACCCTAATTGTTTACCAGTTAACCCCTTCAGGCCCAGTTGGTTTTCATAACCTAAGAACCAGAAGTTTTTTGTATGTTTGTAAAACCATGACTATGTTATTGTAAAACCATGACTATTATATGTACTTATCTCTTTGAAGTAAAGACTGTGATCGAAATATGATTTGAAAATACCAGCTGAACTGAACTTAATATTAGACCCTGCTGCCGACATATGCTGGCGCTCAGCAGTGAAACCGCGCGCACCACAGCAGAGCAGCGAGACAGAGGTCTTGCGCTCCCACCACAGGACTTCAGCACGGGAAGTGACCTACAAAGGGGGGTAGGGAGAGGCTAGATAGTGATAAGGGGGGGATAGGGTAGATAGTGAGAAGGGGGTGTAGGGAGAGGGTAGATAGTGTGAGAAGGGGGAGAGGGGGGATAAAAGTAAGAAAGGGGGGTAGTAAGCATATTGAAATAAAGAGTGAGAATGAATGAATATGTGGATGAATTGCTTAAATTATTTGTGAGCTGGGCTGTTTGGAGACAAAGTTAGCGCACGCTGGACTGTTTGGGGGCAAAGTTGGCTCACTCTGGACTGTAATTTGTTTGTGTAATCTGAGTGCTGGTCAGGTTCTATGTGGGGAATGTAGGCAGGGGAGGGCTGGCAGCCTAAGGCCTGGGGGGCAAGTCAAGTGAAGTGGCTCCGCCCCCTCGCACTTACCTTTCACCTCTCACGCTGCTCCCATCACTATGCGGCCGTCAGACTGCTGGAAAACGTATCTAAACGGCCGCTGGGTGCTGATGCCACCGGCTGAAGCTACTTTAATCCTTTTTTTTATTTATTTAATATGCCGGATCAGCTTGCCATATTAAAAATAAATAAATAAAGTATTAAAGTAGCTCCGGCCAGCAGCATCAGCACCCAGCGGCCGCTTAGATTCGATTTCCAACAATCTGACGGCCGCATGGTGATGGGAGCAGCGTGAGGGGTGAAAGGTGAGTGCGAGGGGGCAGAGCTTTCACCCCTCACGCTGCTCCCATCACTTGGCGGCCATCGCATACGGCCGCTGGGTGCTGATGCCGCCGGCCGGCGCTGCTTTAATACTATTTTTTTTTTCCATTTAATAGCCGATCCAGCTTGCCATATTAAAGTAGCGCCAGCCGGCGGCATCAGCACCCAGCGGCCGTTTAGATTAGATTTCGGCCCTGAATGTAGGCGCCAGGGCTGACTGGGGGTGTGCAACCTGTGATCTATGCTGTAATTTAGGAGGTTTCTATCTATACCTTTAATGCTGAGTTTGTATGTGAATTCCAGTTGATTTATACCTGCAAAGCTGGGTTTGTGTGCTAATGTGTAGATCTATACCTGCTATGCTATGTTTCCATACAGTATTTATATATACCTGCAAATATAGGGTTTGTATGTCTTATTCAGTTGATTTATACCTGCAGTGCTGTTTCCATGTGTTTATTTGATCTATACCTGAACTACAGGCAGTAAGTAAAAGATAGGTGTGGCTTAGTGAATGAGGGACAAAGGGACTCTGGGGATGATTAGAGGGGGGGGTGAGGACCTCTCAATGTCACGGAGTAGTCAGAAGGAGGGAAGACTGCAGTGACTCTTAATCTTCCCCTAATCTACGGTCAGTGTGGCAAATATATATATATTTTTTTTAGTGTGGGAGCGGAGGGAGTGATTGCATGCTAGGGAGTGTGGAGCGGGGCCAAAGGAAATGCTTTCCTAGGGTCCAATTTTTCAATATTTAAAAAAAAAATGTTTTTCTTACAAATATTAGCCGTTTTTTCCCTATATTTAATGTATTAAACATACATTATTTTTACCAGTGTTTCAAGTTATATATTATTGTACGTGTTTGCAAAAAAAGAGATGGGGAGAAAGTGGGGATCTGATGGGGGAAAATGCTTTCCCCCCCAGATTTGTAGGGGTTCCTACGCCCATGGTCCTGGGCAATCCGGAACATGTAGTCACCCTATGATTCCCCATTTCTTATAAACTCGCACTAACTATACATTATTTGGTTCAGGAGAAGTAGGGCCTTGTTTTAAAATGATAGAAATACATAAAACATAATAATTATTCATGTTCAACATCTCAGCAACATACATATTTTTTATGTTTGAGAGGGCCACACCAATCTTTTACATAATACCCTGTGTTACATATTTTTAATACTATTGGCTTTAGGGGTAGGAATGTTTTCTTATATATTTTTATGTCAAGGAGCATACGTGATTAATTCAACAACAAGGCACCATCCAGGTTCATAGTAAGCATTGTCACATCTCACTGGTTGATGTTTCCAAATTATCAGTGTCATTGTGTAACACAATGGAGTGTACTAAAGAATCATGTTGATGGTGAATTACGAGAAAGGGTTGGGCTAAAGTTGTTTTTTTTTTTTTTCCAGAAATATGCTTGTGTAGACCACATGTTCTGTATTCTTATGATGATTTCTTTACCTGCTGTTTCATAAACTCCATTTGTGTATGCCTACTTGTATACATACTTTTAAAGTTTAGCACAAGGTTGGTATTGCATGCAATGTGTTGTGCTCTAAAAGTCACGTCCCTCCCTGGAATTTCCAATATAATTTGAAAACTTTGTGCTTTTTGTGATTTCAGGTCAGGATTGTTTTAAATATACCCATATTGGCATTGTAACATTTGTAACATTTGGCTGCCTGATGACCTAGATTTGGCTAACAGCTGGATATGCGCGGTCACACAGTTTCTACACACACACTTAGCATGCAGCAGGGCATATCCAGCTACTGATTGGGCTGGCAGATTGAGTGGTATGTGGTGCATTTGCCCAGTGTGCCAGATGGCCAGTCAGAGCCTGGAGATTCTAAAGCAGCTGATTTTTTATGACTGTGTGATATTAATGAAACTTGGTAAAACACTTAAAATGAGAATAATGTATTTCCATATATTAGAGTACACTAAGGCTACTGCCTAGATCATCTGCAATAAGGTGTGGTTTTGCCAAAGAAAAGACCATCTATATTCAGTATGACCACCCCATGTTATGAGTTAAGTTGAAGTGTTTTGGCTTCTGTGCATAGTATAAGATATACTACTGTTATACAAAGTTTCTGTCTATTATTTATTTTGTCCCATTCATAAATGTATTTGAACATTAATGAGCAAGCCCAATGAAGTCCAATAATGTGATTCTTTAAATCACCACCAGCCAAAACATAATACCTCAGTGATCACAAATGTGTTTGAAGACCTGGAGGTTGACACCATGTTGGCTGGGTAATCATTTTAACATTATAAAAAATAAATGAATAAGTCAAATGTTATGACATAATAATAAATCATATGTAATATTTCCATCTGTGTATTCATGAAAAACCTTTGATTAGGACAATTAGTCCTAACTACATGCAATCAAGAAAACAGTTGTCTTTCCCCTCCATATAAACTCTTTAATTGCTTATAATTTCTGTTTCTACAGGATCATTATTTGAAGGTATTTTTACTTAAGGTAGTTTTCTCTTTGTTGTCATTCATAACATGCCTCATGCTATGTGCCATTTCTGACTGAGTTGTATGAAACATGCACAAGTCTTTTAAATAAATAAAGATTAATTCCGCTCAAAGGGAAGAACGGATGTCCCTGAGGGTAGTAATACTCTGATATTATTGTAATGTCAAGAAAGATGAATATCTGGGTGCCATTGTCAAGATCCAAAGGTTAATGCTCCGTCTCTTCTATAAAAATGAAATTAGACTTCAATGCATTTTAAATACTGTTGAGTAATCATTTCTGACTACATCAGAAGGGATCTCATTGTTTAAAATGTTAATTGTATTAATGTTATGTTCTATTGTGATTTCACATGTTCTGTGTTGAATTATAATACTCCTCAAGATATTAAAATGTTCAGCACTTCAAACATTACTACTAGCTTTTGGCTGCAAAATAAAATTGCATGTTTTGCTTCAATTTTAGTATCCACATTAGTAAATGCAGTTTTAAAATACACTTACAGGATATATGTTTTTATTTTACTAATGTAACAATCAATAGGCTCGCAAATTTGAATTTAGGATTGTACATTTGGAAGGGATACAATTAGTTTTTTGAATAATACAGTAACAGTGTGTAGACTGATTATATAATAAAATATGAAATAAAAACGGAAAATGTTCAATATAGATTATATAAGACTGTATACCATTCTTGGAATAGAGTAATTGTTTTGTTTTCTTTTTTTCTATTGAATATCACATGTAAAATACAAGATGTTTTTGCTGAAAAAAGTTGCTTATTTCAATGATCAATAAATAAAGGCTTTTGAAAAATAAAAGTACACACAAGTAATATAAATCAAAGGGTCTTGGTTCTTAATCACTGCTAGATCCAATTTACACTTTTTGCTAATCCTATTTGCAGACATTTCTGCTGCTATATACACTGTGGACCATCCTCTTCTTCTTCAGGCCCTTTACAATCTTGGTCTCAGTGACACTGTTCTTTCCTGGTTTTCATCCTACCTCTCTAGTCAAAATGTATTGTCTTTCTCTCAAGTCCTCTCAAACTAAGGGCTTAGTGGTCATGGCACCAGCCACGTGCACCAGCCACATATTCATGCCCCTTGGGAACTGTCTTAAAGATGAAGTTCACAGTGAGGTTACTTCGGGAAAAAGGGGGGACATGAGAGGTGAAGTCCACAGAAAGACAGGGACTCGGAGGAGGTAAGAAGATAGTTCAAGAGAGCCTGAGAGAGAGTAACACTGAGAGAAGACACAGTGAATAAGGGTGACAATGACAATGGATTTCATTTTCAAATGTAAAAAGCCCCAGAAACGAATGGACAGGAAATGGGATTTTTTTTTGTCCAAAAAGGAGTGGACCAAAAACTAAACAAAAAATTAGCCCAAATTGTTTTTGGTCCATTTTCAAGTCTAGTTCTACTTTCTGATACCACGGTGATGGTAGAGGAGCAGCTGCCAGTCGCTGCAAGAAACCTGCTAGGCTTACATCTGTCTTTACAGTGGGTAAAGCGGCATATGGGAATTGGTAGAGCACTGACAGAGCCCTGAACTCCAGTTTAGAAACACCCTAGTGTGGTTCTATGTATTTCTATCTAAAGTTTGGTGCATATGTTTGATGATTGTGACCTGTGGCTTGTCTGATTATCCCCAGTCTAGATTTTTGGTTCTCTTTTGTCTGTTTTTAGTGCTGACCTGGTTTGTCTGACTTTCTGCTTTGTGTATGACCTCAGCTTGGCTAATTTACCCCTTTGAATGCTGACCTTGGCTAACTCTGCGTTTAGCAAATAACATCGTGCTTCTGGATCATTGTCCTGTGGTGTCCATGAAGCTGTTTTTTGTCCGCTTGGGAGCTTTGTCTCTCATACTTAGAGACTACTTGAGTATACTTACCTATACCTGGGCCTCCTCACTGTTGGGATCCTTGGGTATTCTCTTGGCTGTTGCTTTAGGGTGAAGAACTTCGGCAGTGAGTGCTCCAGTGGATTGGGTAAACTTGACCTCTAGTTATCAGCATGGCTAGGGACATTTTATGTGACGTTTAGGTGCGTATGCATAGCTTTTTATGTAAAGTAAGGCCTTTACTAGAAGCATAGTGTTTTTACACAATATAATGCACAAAGTTTCTGCGGTTTCTAAAAATATTATTGTGACTATTAGTGCAGTAGACACCCATATCCAGCAAATATTCTGAGCTTCTTGAAGGACATTGGAAGAGAAAAGGAAGATGGGGACTTGGGTTGCAAAATGAGGCCATCCCTCCTAAAGAGGGGCAATTATGCACTTTTAAGTACTCCATGCTTTTTATGCTTGTAGCTTTTTTAAGCAGCTTTCTCCTTGAAGGCCACATTTAGCCCACCAATTTGACATCAGTGATCGAGACTGCATATCTCCATTGTTATCAGTTGAGAAATACTATGTTATGACCTCATTCTCATTAGATATTTATAAGAACATAAGCTTAAATTGTATACTCAAAAAATAAAAATAAACACGTAATGAGTTAAATAAACAGACATTTAATTTTTAAACGGAGAGTAGCCTGGACTGGCCATAAAACACTCCAAGCATTTCCAATGTGCTTTCATAAAAGGTATAGCTGATGCAGCACAAATTTTCTTCACCCACATTGTATAAAGGAACTGCAGGTTCTGCTTCTTAATAATTATTGTGCCTATTATTCTTTAAAGTAATATGCATTCCTTACCTAAGAAGAAATGTTCTAAATATGATGTGATGATCAATACAAATGGATCCTGTAGTTCAATGCTATACTTACTGATGAAATAATAAAATCAACATAAATCAAGTTTTGTACTCTGCCTGTGTTTACTTTAGTGTCACATATGCTGCTATTGTTGGTTACATATAAGTTCCTTTAAATTTTTTGCTAAACAGCTGAAAGCAAACTGACAAGCCAGATGTTTATATCAATATCAAAAGAGGGTAAAAAGGAAGCCATTTAAAGAATGAACAAATACATCGTGATCACACTAAATCTTAGCAATGATTGTTTAGAATTCATGATCGCAGCTCAATGCTTGACTAGGTACCCATAATAAGATATTTTATGATGCATACAATAGATTAATATACTATGATATTAAACATGACTGCTGAAAATATTTTGTATTATACAATAAATTATGGCTACATGGAATGCCCTTCTAACATTTTTGATTGTGAGTAATTGAGGCAAGATATCATACCTCCCCCAACATTTCAGGAGCAACCTGTGTTGTAGTTATAGTAAGAGGTGTGGAGGGGTGGGTTGGCTGTGGATGTGGTCCAAGGTGTGGCCATCTGCTTGCCTTACCTGCTTAAGTGGGACAGAGGGTGAGGACAGTGCTCGAAAATCAAGACTGTCCCACAAAATCCAGGATTGTAGGGAGGCATGTCATATATAGGCCATGCATGGTGCTGCCAACATCACATAATGACTTACTGTGCATACTATGCAGCTGGTTCACATGTGGTTACTAAATAAACCATAAACAGGCTGGACTAGTTATGGACTAGTTATGAAGGGTCATCATCAATGAGAGAGATCTATGATCTCCCCAACCAGGTACAGCCTCCATAACACGCTATTCCTAGGCATAGGACATCTATAATAGGTGGATTTGATGTCCTCAGCCATAGTTGTCCCGGAAGGAAGGGCTAAGTCACTACCAAAGAAAAATACATCACAGAAGCCAAGTAATTGAAAGGTTTATTTGTAATGAAGCAGAATCAAGTGTGTGTGAAGGTTGCAGATTTCCCATGTTCGACAGTAACAAGGTTCTTCTTTGCATTTCCACTCCCTAGCAGGTGTGAAGAGATTTACAATCAATTTTTTTCAGTTAATAGTTCAAATAAGTATTGTTGTTTCTCAAAGCCCATGCATTTTTTAGAGTGCATTGTCACATGTTAATATTAAAAAATGCCAAATTGCCTTTCATTATTGTGAAAATTTTACTTAACATAGCCCAGTTTTGTCCCACCATACCTTCTTACTCTTCAGCCAGTTTGTCCATATGCCTAGTGATACCCTCCTCTGTTCCCCAGCACCTCTCACCTTCCAACTTCTCTGAAGAAGAACTTGCCCCCTACTTTAAAAACAAAATTCACACCATAAGGGATAACATCCTCCCCCATGATGCCAACTATATGGCACATCTACTTCCTTCCTAGCTACAAGCCACCCTAAACTGCTTCAGTCCAGTCACCCCTATGAGGTTTCTGAGGTTCTCTCATCATCTCACTTGCACCCTCGACCCTGTACCTTCACATGTCCTATCACCCCTTTCTGACAGCCTTACCTCAACCATACCAGGTGCCCTTCATTGGTTGATGCCAGAGGAGGCCCTTGCCAGAGAATAATAGAGTTGTCCGTACGGAGCTTTAACTCCTAGACCAATGGTCTCCCCGGGCCAAGTTGCTCAGAGCAGTTGTCTGAGACAACCGTTCTGAGCAACTTGGCCTCATAGCAACGAGGATTTGAGCACAGGGCAAGTTACAGGGCAAGTTACACCTCTGAGCAACTTGGCTTGGGGAAACTAATGACTTCGGTGTTAGGAGTTAAAGGCCGTAGGAGGGACTCTATTGGTCGCCACCAGGGGACTCATCTGGCATCAACCAATGACGAGCAGCTGCCCTTCATTGGTTGATACAAGAGGAGGCCCCTGCTGGCGACCAATAGAGTCGATCTTACGGACCTTTAAAATCCTGGCGCCAAAACTACTGCGTATGTACATGAATATTCACCTAAAAAGAACACATAAACGGGCTACTATTCGTCGAATACAAGATGAGCACAGAGGCTTGGCCGGCGCCCAATTCTAGTAAAAATTACATATGTCCTGGAAAACATGGCCAATATGGTCACCCTAATGCCCCTACAGCCTTGTGTATTGCCCCCAGCCAGCCCCACATTCTATATTTATTGCCCACACGTATTGCCCCCCCCTCCTTTAGTAACATGTCAGCCCTGGCACCAAGATTGGATCCACAGGACCTGTCTAGCACCCAGATTGGAAGCATAGGACCTGTCTAGCACCCAGATTGGAAGCATAGGACTTGCCATCTGTGCCCCCAAAAAGCCTCCCTGTGGTATCTTTGCTCCTAAACAGCCTGCCTGTGGCATATTTGTCCTCAAATAGCCTGCCTGTGGCATCCTAGCCTTAAATAGCCTCCCTATGCCATGCCCCCCACTTACACATGCATTTTATCACACACATATTCATTCATTCACATTCACTTACATTCATTCACTTTTTTACAGAAACTCATTTACAAATATTCACTCATTAACATATACTCATTCACACATACTGCTTCATACACCCTCCTTACCTGAACTGCAGATCTCTCGGTGCTGCTCGCAGACTTTTGCAGGGGCTGCTGCTTCCCTCTGTGTTGCAGCAGGGTCATGTGACACAACGTAATTTTACGTGACCGTTGGGTTCCTGCTTCCCCTGGGAGGTACAGGAAACACTACTCATACAGTGTGTTTGAGCTACGCACAGGCAAGCAGCATCCCCCTGCGGAAGTTATCATGGGAGTCGCCTGGGCTCCCTAGACAAATGCAGTTGCCTTGCCACTTCAGCGACCACAGAAATCTCCGGTAGGGGCCTGGAGCTGCAGCCCTCTAGGCTAATCTTGGTGAACATGAAAGAGTGTGAATGTGGGCACCGGGCATTGGCCTGAATTAAAAATGCCTTCCGATTTTTGTCTGAACCGCATAGGCAGGGAATGTTTTGGCCCATTTGCACATGTCTAATTATGACACTGTTATGTGCAGAAAAAATAATTATATTAGGGCAGACATACACAGAAACAGCAGTGAACTTGAAGTTGCTATTTCAATTTATCCAGCACTGTTTTTTTATGTTTCATTGTCCTGTAAAGCTTATAAATATTATTAATAAGCTTTACATTACATTATAAATATTATGTTTAAAGACAACTTCACTGCGACAGACTTTTCTTGTCATTGAATTTTTACTATAAGTAGAACAGATGAGATATGAGTTGTATGTGCTGCTTCTGCACTTTTGTAATAACCCTTGCCTTTGCTTACCCATCAGATTTTTTGTTTCATGGACAAAATAATGTTCTTTAAGCTTGGTTCTAATCTCACTGTCAGCATTTATGTGTATAAAATAGGATACATTCTAATAAGCCAGGGGCATCCAACGTGCGGCCCGCGGGCCAAATGCAGCCCACCGGACTTCGACGAGTGCGTGAGCAGGACCAGACTGGCGCTGCCTTACAGCTGCAAAGTTCAAAGCAAAGTGCGGCTTTGAAAAAGTGAAGTTCGAGGGGGCGGGCCCACCGAAGGTGTTCCTCGTGGCAAGGAGAGGGTCTTCATCACATCGGAGGAGAGCAGGAAAAAGAAAAAAAGAAAAATGTAAGTATTACCAATGGACATAAGTGTCATTTCTGCTATCTTTTGCTTCTGTGGCTGCTTGTGCATGATAGGAATGTCATTGCTATATTAAATATATATGATTACTAACAGCAATCACACTCCTATAATGCCAAGTCAGCCAGTACATGCTGGAATCTGGGTATGCCTGGGCATGATAGGAGTGTGATTTCTGTTAGTAATCATATATATTTAATATAGCAATGACACTCCTATCATGCACAAGCAGCCAATACATGCACATAACCTACAGCCTCCCTGTATCACTTGCATATTCATACATTACAAACATTCATTCACTCGTTCACGTATACTCATTCATACACCCTCCCCCACCCTTACCTGAACGGCAGATCTTCCAGGAACAGGAACGGAGCAGGCGAGTCCGCTGGGTTCCTGCGTCCCCTCGAGGGAGCAAGACAAGAGACGCTGCTGAGCAACACAGAGGGAAGCAGCAGGCCCTCTGCGGATGATTTTTTTCAGTGTTTTTTTTTGTTTTAGCATGTTGCCGATAATGCTATTTTCGTCTGATACGTTTTTCAGTGCATCCCTACTGTCTTGGTGTCGGTGTGGCAGAGCCTGTTTTGGTGTGTGTGCCTGGGTGCCAGTGTGCCAGAGCCTGTCCTGGTGTGTGTGTGTGTGTGTGGTGTGGCAGAGCCTGTCCTGGCGTGTGTGGGTGTTGGTGTAGCAGAGCCTGTCCTGGTGTGTGTGTGTGTGTGTGTGTTTGTTTGTCGGCATGGAAGAGCCTGTCCTGGTGTGTGTATTTGGGCATCTGTGTGGCAGAGCCTGTCCTTGTGTGTGTGTTTGGGTGTCGGTGTGACAGAACCTGTCCTGGTGCGTGTGGGTGTCGGCGTGGCAGAGCCTGTCCTGGTCTGTGTGTTTGGGTGTCGGTGTGGCAGAACCTGTCCTGGTGTGTATTTGGTCATCTGTAGGATTACATTTAACTATTTATCCAGAGATAAAATGCCCTCCTGAATTTGTAGTCACTTCAGAGGACAAAACAGAGTTTGGGTTTCCTTGGCCGGACAGCTGCGCACCAGGTGAAGATAACTATCTGGTAGTCTGATGGATGAAGCTGAGTTTGGCAGATACCAGGAGTATGCTACATACTGGAATGCATAGTGCCTACTGTGATGGCTTCAGAAGTAAAATGTAAAATAGAGGATGTAGCTAGTAGTGAGCAGGGGAGATCACCTGAGGAGTTTATAGAAAAGGCACAACTTAGCAGTGGAAAAACATTCCCTATCACCCACTTTGTAAGCTGTGGAAGGTCATAAATTGTACTCATCTATCAGACGCTATAGAACAAGGAAGCCCATGTAAAGGATACATTTCGGAGGAAGATCAACATCATAGTCTGAGCAAAAGATAGACCAGTAATTGGGATAAAATGTTCTATCTTGGAGATACAGCCTATGACTACTAGAATAGTATTGAGACCTTACACAGTGAAGGAGGAAGATCGACAGAAAATGTTGTATGGGGGGGAGATAGGGGTGAAGGGCCTGCCAGTTGTGTGTGGTCTGGCTTAGGGGGCCTATTCACATTTTGGAGTCCTTAAAGAACAATCCTTAGTCATTAGTCAATTCTGAAGTCTCTGACAAAGCGGTAGTAGACAGATTCAGAACAAATCCACAAATCATATACATAAGGGAGCACTGAAGAGCCAAAAATACATTGGAAGGAAAATATTATCGGTAGAACTAGTTGACGGTGGGGACTCTTCACAAGTAAGACAGGATAGGGCATCAGCCTTGAAATTTTTGAACCGGATAGATATGTCGCATACCTGCCCGCTGCCTGCCTCGAGGTCCATTTGTATCCTGTGTGCAGAGGATCTGTAATGCTGCCTCTGTACACTTGGCTCCTGGACAATTTTAAGCTTCCTGAACTTTGGCCTGAACTTATTATTGATCCTGTTTTCCGGCTTCTAGACCTTCAGCTTGTCCCTGTTTTTCAACTTCTTGAACCTAGGCTTGTCCAGACGTTTCTACTTATAATCTGACCTGCAACATACCAGCCAATCCTGTTTAGTTCACTCATGCCCACTATTACAGATATAGTTTGGCTGCACTACCCTAGGTGCTCAACACCTGGGTGAGTGTGGTCACCCTGCAACCAGGCCCTGTCCAAACTCCACTACTGCACTGTGACTCCTGCATACAATCATCGGGTGCGCTGGGTCCTTTCAGTCATCTGTTTGGACCCAGTCGGTGACAGTATTCCTTTATTACAGCACCACCGAGGTTCCTGAGAGGCTGTATTTCCTGCTGTCGTCAATGCTATTTCTACCCGATGATCCAAGTCTTGTATCCCTGGTGACTTTGGGCAGAAGGAAGCAATGTCTGGCGGGACTACCCAGCCGGGGTACAGGATGTTCCCGTCACAGTGTCAATCTTAGCCCCTCCCACAACCAACTGTGAGTCCTGACTTAACAAGATATGTAACTTGGAGTTGGAAAAGAGAAAAGAACAATGCCCACCTGGATGGTTGTGGTCTTAGGCTTCGTGCAGTACAACTTCATTGGTCTGTAAAAAACCAGTTAGATTACTTTTATGGCCAGCACTTTCATATTACCTACATCATAGTTAATTTCCGTGGGGGCACAGTTTATGAGAGAATTAAGCTATAGGGTGTAAATGATGTTTGTCACCCAGTCTTTGAGATAGGAAGGTTGCTTTTGACCTGTCAGAAGCATTGACATCCAGAAAGCACTTCTTTTTTTTTGTGTGAGTAAGCCATTCCTTTATGACTGCTTCTTCCTTGGGGTCCATCTGGATAGAGTTGAGGGATAGGATAAACCCCCCGTAAGCAAAGTTTACGTTGGCGCTAGACTAGTTGATCTTGGCATTATGGAGACATAGCTATGGAATACCCTGGATCAGTGGAAACCATGGAGAACAGACCAGATCAAAGGATTATAGTTCATGATCAGATTCAAAATAACAAGTGTTAATGATTCAGAAGTTATAGGTCCAGATGACAGAGGATTGCAATCAACCGCTGGTAATTGGAGAGGTTGGGCTTTAAGTGTTATGGGAACAGAGAGGTGTTTAGCAAGCTGGCAATCAATAAAGCACCCTCTAGCATTTGAATAGGCCTGTGATTCCACAGACTAAATTATTTTCCTGAATTGGAGTTAAGCATAGGGCTTTGTGTCTGGACAAAATAAGAACTTCTTGTTCAAGGAGAACACTACTTCACAAGATGAAACAGACGTTCTGTACTAGTCACATTGCCCAGAGAATCTTTCTAGTTCTGGCTCTGGAGTTCCAGGCACTAAGTCCCCAGAAGAGGCTGATGGTTGGGACAGTGCAGAAGATTGTAATCTGACCTGGAGTTCTTGACTAAAATGGAGTTGCCAACCCTGCATTTCCTACAATGTCTACATCAAGGTAACAAGTTGCTGTGTAAGAGTTGTTATGGGTTCAGCTACTCCTGTGGGTTCAATGATGGTTCAGTTGAAATATCAAGACCTTACCTCGTCTGTAGGTCAAGGAGAGGAACCATACATAGTAGTAGTGGCCACAACCTGTGGTCACTCACCAATAGAGACCTAGATAGAGGGGCCATGAGAAGTAGCAGGATACATAAAAATGCACATAAGATACACGTAGTTCAGGAGTGACATTAACAGGTTGAGGGTTGGGAGAAAAAGGAGGCCAAGCTCAAAGGTCCAAACCAGAAGCAAAATTCAAATAAAGAAGCCAATGTCATCACAGAAAGTCAATACAAAGGAGCAGGGAACACGGACAGGTAAACAAGTAATGGTTACAAGTAATCAGGCAGGTGGGGTAGTAAGGTAGGGAAAAACTAGGTTCAGGCAGAGCAGACTACTAAGTTACACAGGTGTAGTCTCACAATACAACTGAGCAGTTGTCCATAGATGATCTGAGTTTAAATAGGGTGGTACTTGCCTCGGAGTGTGCTCCTCCAGGAATGGGCAGGCACATGACTAGAGCACATGATGCTGTAAAACTGAGGGCCGCTTGATGCTGCCTGTCATTGAGAGATTCTGGATATCCAAACCCAAGGCCACTCTACGGGGTAGCGAGTGTAGAGAGACCCAGCGTGCGGTGGGTACCAGAACACCTGCCAAGGAGGTAAGTCAGGAACATGACAGAAATAAACTGGCATGCTTTAGCATAATTTATTTTACATTTCAGTTGGAAATTAGAATCATTTGCAATTTTTAATATGAGCAATTTAAACATTTAACATTGCATGCATAATGTATGAATTATATTGCATGATTCATTTAAATTAACGTGCAAAGTCTGTCGAGTTAATTTTTCATTGAATTCTTTCATTTTATCTTGTCAAAACATGAGGGTGATAACATATTTTATATTACAGGAAAGATAGAAACACACAGCAATCAGGTACATTTCATGAATACATCTAAATACTGTGACTTCTGTCTGGCACTTTTCCTGATAGCTGTATTATTGAAATATACTCAAAGACATGTGCTTCTAGCAAAGGCAGCAATGAGAGCGTTCTCATTGCAAGATTTGAATTGTTTAAAAGTAGAAGGTAGCCCATGGATCAGGGCAGCTTAGTGAAGGGAGCTTTGACAGAGCTAGGAGCTTGGAACAAGTTGATTTGATTGGTTGAAGGTCAGTAGCAGGAGGGGTTAAAACGGGGTTATATATTTAGAGAGCCATTTTGTGAACTCATAATTAACTTGCCTTTCAGACCAGGTGTTGTCGCATCCACCCTCCCTATTTTTGAGAGGTTAATTTACTTTGGTCTATGGTTATGTTTATTCCCCCTTTTGTCACTTGGAAGCTGGGGGGGTGGATTATGTTTTGGGTTAGGATAACCAATTGAGTTGGTTTTAAGTTGGTGTGGTGGGTTTTGAGCTGACCTGTGGCTCAGAACCTGGTGGGTGTTAGGGGTATCTTGGTATGCCCCTACAATTGTTTCTAGTTGGAGTTTTTGGTGGCACTTTCTAATTTATACATCTGATGTTTATAATCTGTGGGTTTTTTTGTAGGTTAATTGTTAATACTGTAATATTGTTTTGGTTTGTTTGACAATGACTTTTCATTATTGTTAATGTGTAATAAAGCTTTGGACATAAATTTCCAATTTCAATAAAGAGTGTGTGTGTGTTTTATTGTGGTTAACAGGGGTTTTTGTTTTTAAGGAGCCCACAATCGACTATGCGCCTGTCATGCGAGGTGGGTATAAGGGTTGGCAAAATGGGGCATGGGGCAAATATGGCCAATTGACCCAGGAATATAGCAATGTGGAGCCAACATAATCAGTGCTCACAATCACATTCTGTTGAACACACATCCACCTAAACAGATTCATGAAAGGGGCATATAAAAGGAATGAACGTAATCACTTGGAAACTGGTCCAAAAAGTCAAAATGAATACTGGTTACATTTTATTGGAGTACTAAAATGTAACAAGCCGTAACTGGCTGTTGGATGACATCACAGAAAATGTGGGCCAATGTATCATGCTATGAAGAGGAGGATGAGGTGAGGAAAATAAATCATTAAAAGTAACTCTACCAACTTTCTTTTAATTTTTATTTTTATCACAAATCCCTTTTTAGGTAAAGTAACTTTACCTACATTATTTTACCTAGGAAGGATGTGGTAGGGAATATAAATAATTAAAAGATTGTAGGTAAGGAGATTATAGGTGAATTGAGGGGGATTGAAAGAAAGAGGAAGAGAAAAAGGAGGGAGAAATAAAGAGCGAGTGCATCTGGCAGACGTATGACTCCAATGAAATGTAACACGGGTCACAGAATCAAGTGCGTTCTAATACTGTAGTGAGTCCACCATACTTTGTGAGAGTATTCTCAGAGAATATTCTCAAAATGTGCCTCATAAAGTGAGCGCATTTCAGTAAAAAATATTGCTGTACCATTTCTGCACAGCAGGACCCCTAGCCTTTACTAACTGTAGTCTAAATCTGAAGCGACACTTAACAAGCTAGATCCGATACTTGTTTCACCATATATCAGGGGTAAATGCTTACAAGTACAACAAAGCTCATTCAGGCAGCAGTCTACAATAAACACAGGATAAATGTACATTGCTGTTTTAAAATGGAAACACAAAGTAATTAGTGCTGATGATACTGAGATAGCTCTTAGATTGTACTTGAAGGTAAATGTCAGCATTTGTGAGTTTCATTCTGCTAAAAGAGGAAAATCGAGTACATCTACAGGGACACTGAATTGTGTTTCAAGGCTGAAGTTTTAAGGGGAGTGCAGGAAATACAAAGACTGGGCAAACTGGCACAAAGTGTTCCTTTTCACTCGAGCTGTAGCCTTTGAGCACATGTCTGCAGAAAAGTCATCTTAGCTCACACTGTTCTGGGATGTAGGTCATAGATCTGACTTGTGTCATGGTCTGGCCAAGGTGCTAAGGTTGACACCTTTTTTCCAAGCTCTTTCCTTGGCTCTCTTTGAGAGGTTGTGCCTGGAGGTGTGGTAGGGGCTCGGTAAAGGGTGCGGTCAAAGGTTTGGTTTTGCCAATCACAGCTAAAATTGTAGTTTAGTTTATGAGAATGTTACATAAATTTACATTATTTTGAATAGAAAAACATTGTCATACACCTGGACATAAATTAGGTAACATTCTATGTATGTATGCATATATTCATTTATTTTCGTTCATGTTATTTTGGAAGGTAAATGAATTTTGAAATTATTGATACAAACCGGGGATGCATATCCTGAAAGTAGTCCTGTCCTCCAATTATGAACTAGAGCTTCTTGTCTTACTGTCATTAACCACTGTTCATGTCCCAACCCTCTGCATGTCCTACAATTACAAACTATTATCCTGGTCCTCACCCTGTCCTACCTACCACACCTTTTGTAAATTATTTGTGGTGAAGCTGCAGAAGTCCAGTGGCTACTCAAATATGGCAATTTAGCCACCTTGGAACTGTGGTTGCTCATGAAAGAACTCCCTTTCAGTTCTACAGATGCCATTGTTAGTCTCTAAGTCACACGCTCAGGACCTTCCCCTGTACAAACATATATTAATAAAGTCCAACTATTGCCTTGTCATTAACCAATAAAATTACAAAGCAAGCAAGAATAAACTTAAATACCATGGGGGTATTTCTAGGATGAGAACACAACAACTTTAAACTTTAATAACTCTTCTTATACACACAACCCAAATACATCTCACACAAACACGCATATACATATACTGTAAATGCAATTCATGCTCTCCATATATACTTGTACATAAATTCCTGTACTGCTTGCTCATTTCCCCAGTTAGTAAACTGTGATAGGATTTTAAATAATGCTAAATAGTCCCATTATAAAATATTAATTCAAGATTTCAAAAGGTTATTTCCTTCTTCATTGGTCTTATAATTGTTTATCTTATTACTCATTTGTTTTGTCCCTTATATTATGTTTTCCTGTTATGTTTTGATTGGTGTTCATGTTTAATAATTTCAATAAATTTAATAATTGTAATAAGTTGAATAATCTGTTCTAGGCATTTTGTCATAGCCGGGGGTGGTAGTTTGCCAGGTAGATGGGGGGTGTTAGGTCTTGTTATAGCCACAAGTGGTAAAGTGTTGGTGGGAGGTTCCTGGCTAGGCATGTTTGCTGGAACCTCAGGTGGGGGCGAGGCGTCACAGGATGCCCTCCCATAGGTGATGTTTACGATTTGGCCCTGGTTGGTCCTAGCAAGCTTAGGGGTGCTCGGTTGTAATTGGTTTGGGTCATTATCGTGTTAACGGACCTTATTATGTTCACAGGTTGTGTGGCAATGACTTTAATAAATCGGCTGTGGCCTTTTCATCCCACATCGGTGTCCTTGTTTTATTTGGGGAGTTAATTGGGCATGTCATAGACCGTGAGTCTAGGCTACTCCTGTCAAAACAACAAAAATGTTAACCATTCCATGTTATCCAACATAGAAGCAAAACCAGTTAGTGTACAATACCAAAAGCAAAGTTATGTTTCTAAAGTTGCTGTTTCACACACAATTTTAATGAAGCCTTTCAGCACAATAATCAAATCTTAGCAAAGCTGTCATGCTGTTCTGTCCTATAAAGGTTTAATCATGTAGAAACAACATAAAATTGTAAATAGGGCCAGTATAGCACAATTATTTTGAGAAGGGTTTAGGCCATTCATCAGTAATAAGATTAATTTATCTTCTCTCTTTAGTTGCATTTTATCTTGCATTTAGTCATAACGTGCTGCATTCAGTAGTATAGCTGAAACATAGCTTTAAGGTTGTATTTGAATGTACTACTATCATAGCTTAATAAATGTTTACTTATTAAAATTATAGCAGAAAGTATATTTCTGATAATCCAGCTGTTGCATGGATTTTTATTTGAACATAATGTCTTTATTGAGCCTTTTGGAGATATTTTACCTGTTTTCATTACGATCATTAGAATATATACCATTTAAGCATAAGGCTATAACTTGTTATAGCAAACCATTTCAAGGTTTAGATAGGTGAACTACATATGAACTACAGGGTCACCTGAATTACAAATCAAATTATTAGGACAATGTTATTGAACATCTAAATTTTGATGAGCACTTCTGCTTTAAGGTCTTTTATTACCATTTCTGTGACAAGGATTATGTAAAGAAAAATCAATTTAACCAAAAATCACCTCTAGTGGAAGTTGAAATCTAAGATCACTACACACAGATACACATATTTATTGCAAACCAGAAATTAAAAAGTAATATAGTAATATAATGTGTAACCATGTAATTGATTATGTTCTGTTTGGGTATGCTTAATAGTAATAATAATAGTAATTACTAAATAGGAATAATAATAATAATTTATATTTTTTTACAATAATATTGTTACATTAGTGGTGTTGCAGCACTTAATGCCCCAATAAAGGTACTTTGTAAAAAATCTTCACAAATGGCCGGTCCAACCTGGATTGGCTGGGAGGGCAGGAATGCAGCAGGGTCACATAACGCAAGGTAAGGTGACCCACAGTAAATGCGAAGCTGCTCATGCACTGTCAGAGTATATGTGAGCATGAATGTGTGTGTGTATAGATTTGTAGTAGCATGAATGTGCATGTGTGTGTCTGAGCATACATGTGTAAGTGTGTGAGAGGGAGATTGTATAGATGTATGTGACAGGTAGTGTGTGTTAGTATGAGTGTGTATAAATGTGTGTCAGTGTGCAAATGATTTACCTGGGGGGCAGGGGGGCCATGGGGCCAAATTCGGTTTACCTGTCCCCCGACCATAATGTGCCTGCCCTCCTCAGCTAATGGGTAATTTTGTCTAGTAAAAAACAAAACATTTTTTATTATTAGACTACTCCTCGTTTGCCTACAAGTTAACCATGTGACCTGCATCAGCTTCCTAACAAAAAATACAAACCCCGTGCTATGATTTTATTTTTGCGAAGATTTTAAATAGAGGTTGACAAGTTTACACAATATGATAAAGAGATGCTCCTGATTAGGCATTTCATTGTTTAGTGAGTTTAGTCAAACGATATTTTAATGTGGCCTGAGAAAGCTAAAGTTGTGCGAAAACAATATCTATTTTCAATTGTTTGTTACATTTTTAGTTATAGATGACCTTAATAACTTAGTTCCTTGGCAATGGATTATACTATGACAGTATGTCAGTTGTATCTTCAAGAATCATATATGCAGAAACCCATAGGGAATCACAGGTAGAAGAAGAGGACCATGTATAACCAAAAATGACACACACGCGGTGCTGTTGGCTTTATTACAGAATCCAGCAACAAAGGAGAAAATAGATGTATAGATGTATACAGTATGCCAACATCAGATTCTCAGAGACAAGCTGTCGAGAAGGAGCATCATGTGCTTAAATTACCTGAAGTTAACTCTATCTCCTTATTTCAACATCCTCTATTGCCTTAGGTTTGCCTCCTTCTTTTGATCTATTTTTTAAATCTCCTATGTCTTGTCTTCTCTCTTCTTCCCACAATTCATAATTTGTTTCTCTGTATGAAGAAATGATTCATACTCTTGGCCGTAGGCAGTAGCATACCTAAAGGAGACGGGGGGCCGCATAGACATCTGCCCGGCCCCAAGGAATGCTCAGCCAGCCCCCGGACCAGTGAAATCTGCAAGAAAGGTAAGGGGGTGCGGGAGAGTGAATGGGTGGGTGAATGACTGACATGAGTGTTTAGGGGCAGAAATGGGACAGGCAGGCTGTTTAGGGGGGCAGAATGGGGACAGGCAGACTGTTTTAAGGGCAGCTGTTGCACGGGCAGGCTGTTTTAGGGGCAGCAGTGGCACGGGGAGGCTGTTTTAGGGGCAGAGGTCCTCCACGTCAATGTCTGATTTAGCGTATAGTGATAGGGCTTATGCTGGACTACCGTCAATGTCAATGTCTGGCTCAGTATACAGTGATAGGAGGTATTGTGTACCATATCTGTCCAGTAAATGTTATTTATTTCCAGTTGACATAGTCAAATTTGTGAAATAAATATTCTTGCCAACATTATTATTTTTTTTTGTGGGAGGGTGCCACATACAGGATCCGCCCCGGGTGCAAAATACTCTAGGTACGCCCCTGAGTGTAGGAATTGGGGGGGGTGGATCTCCCCCATGAAATCATGCAAGGGAGATAATGGAGAAATCCCTCCCAGATAAATTACGAATATATATCGTTTTACAGAGGCAACAAGCAATGGAGCAATTCAACTTACATTGCTCTGCGCCACTGCCTTTGTGCTCTGTACTTCACCAAGCTGTCTCACCATGAGGATTTTGCTCCTGTCGCTGCTTGATTTGCATGTTACCATGGTAACGCAAGCAGCAAACACTACAGCTCACCGTGAGGCTCAAATTGCTTAGAGAAACACAGACTCAGAGGCATGATTGAGGAGAAAAAGAAAGGAGGGGCTGGATATCTTGAAGGACAGAATGCTAATTATTTTCTTGCTCTGTATGGCATCCAGCTTACTAAACAAGAATATACCCTGCCAGTAAAAATGCTATCCCCCTTAGATTTTTAGGGGTTCCTAAACTCATGCTATGTGGTTAAAGAATATGGCATGTACTTTTTTGTACAACTGCAGTTCCAGATTTGAGTATTTTAACTGCCGAGCAGTGGCGTCTCTAGCTTTCATATTTAGGGGGGGCACATGGGGGGCCAGGGACCAAAGTAGGGGGGGGCAATTATAAAACGGTACATATACACTATATATATATATATATATATACCGTATTTGCTCGATTATAAGACGACCCTGATTATAAGACGACCCCCCAAAATCTGAATATTAACTTAGGAAAAAAAGAAAAAGCCTGAATATAAGACGACCCTAAAGGAAAAAAGTTTTACCAGTAAATGTTAATTCATTAACTATTTTTTTAAATAAAAGCTATGATTGAGAAAAATATTTTTTTTTGTTTTTATTTCCTTGTATTTTCCAACCTCTCCCCCAGTTACGCACATCTGCCCCCAGGCTTGCCACACCAATATGGCACTGTGGACCATGATATGCCTTTTAACCTTCTATATGCCACTGTGCCCCATGGTATGGCTTTTGACCCCTTATGTGCCACTCTGCCTCCAGAAATGCCTTATACCCCTATATCCCATTCTGGCATTTAGGGGGTTAAAATGCATATTATGGGGCAGAGTGGCATATAGGGAGGTATAAGGCATTCCAGGAGGCAGAGTGGCATTAAGGGAGTTAAAAGGCATTGTATAGAGCACTCTGCCTCCACAAATGCCTTATACCCCTATATGCCACTCTGGCATTTAGGGGGTTAAAAGGCATATTATGGGGCAGAGTGGCATATAGGGAGGTATAAGGCATTTCAGGAGGCAGAGTGCTCTATTAAATGCTTCCTTAACGCCACTCTGCCTCCTGAAATGTCTTATACCTCCCTATATGCCACTCTGCCCCATAATATGCCTTTTAACCCCCTAAGTGCCAGAGTGGCATATAGGGGTATAAGGCATTCCAGAAATGCCCTATGCCCCCATTTAACACACACACGCACACACACACTTACCGGTGCTTCCAATTTCCTGCTGTATTGCCGGGGCAGCGGGTTGACGTCTCCTTCCGCTGCAGCCGGAAGGAGGTGGAGTTGGCAGCTGGGGTTTGTCTGACCTCTGACAGTCGGGGAAGGTATCCGCGACGGACGCAGACAACCCCCGCTGCTAGCCACACCTCCTTCCGGCTGCAGCGGGGGTTGTCTACGCGGATCGCGTAGACGTCAACCTGCTGCCCCAGCAATACAGCAGGAAGCACCGGTAAGTGTGTGTGTGGGGGGGGAGACAGGAGGATCCAGGTCCCCTGCAGCGGTGCGGGGGATCTGGATCTTAGTCTCATAATCAGACCTCTATTTGAGGTCTGATTAGAAAACGACCCCGATTAGAAGACGAGGGGTATTTTTCAGAGCATTTGCTCTGAAAAAAACCTTGTCTTATAATCGAGCAAATACGGTATATATATATACATACACACGTTAGGCGTGCATTTTTAACTACATAATATGCACTTATCTCTTTGAAGTAAAGACAGTGATTGAAATATGATTTCAAAATAACAGCTAAATTGGCAGTTATTTTTCATTCTTTAATATTAGCCCCTGTTGACAATATATATAAATATTAGACCCTGCTGCAGATATATAGAAATATTACACCCTGCTTCCGATATATATTAATATTAACCCCTGCTGCGGATATATATTAATATTAGCCCCTGCTGCGGATACATACTTATATTATACCCTGCTGTCGATATACATAAAAATTATACCCTGCTGCCAACATATATTAATATTAGCCCCTACTGCCGATATATATTATTAGCCCCTGCTGCTGATATTAGACCCTCCTGCCAATATGAATAAAAATACTAGACCCTGCTGCCAATAAATATTAATATTAGCCCCTGCTGCCAATATATGTTAATATTAGCTCCTGCTGCTGATATATATTAATATTAGACCCTGCTGCCGGTATATATTATTAGTCCCGGCTTCCGATATATATTAATATTAGCCCCTGCAGCCAATATATATTAATATTAGACCCTGCTGCCAATATATTTGCCACACTGACTGCAGATCAGGGGAAGACTGTGAGAGTGCAGTGTTCCCTCCTTCTGACTGCACCATCACATTGAGAAGTCCTCTCCCCTGTAATCATCCCCAGAGTCCCTTTGTCCCCTCATTCACTAAACCATACCGCTCTTTTACTTACACCCTGTAGTTCAGGTATAGATCAAATAAACAACACATGGAAACAGCACATGCAACTGAATAAGACAAAAAAAAAACGTATTTGCAGGTATACATAAATAATGTATGAAAACATAGCATAGCAGATATAGATCAACAGAATTTGACACACTATTTGACATCCAAACAACTATAAATCATTCTTTTTTATCACATTATTAAAATCCCAGAAATCCAAAAAGTTAAAAGGCCCAAATAAATTAAGGAGATTATACATAATGGAATCAAACATTTGCTACTGCAAAAATTTTTAGATGAAAAAGTCCAGTTTTATTCAGCGCAACAAAACAGTGATAGCATTATTCTTAACAATATTCTTGAAAACGAAATATGAAACTTCAACAAAACTTTTAGTCATTAATGCAACACAACCATCTTAGCACTGCGTCACCAAATGAACACCTCATCACAGATAACAAAATGCATACAGCTGCATATAACTAAGCTGAATACCACTTGGTCTCCCTTAACAGGGAAGGACTGTGAAACCAAAGGGGAATAGCGTCCTGTATAATGAAATCAAGAATTGAGTTTCACAAACTCTGAACCAACATCTACGTTTCCTTTTTAATAATATATATCCAGATTGAAATAAGAGTAAATAACACAATACCTTTACTTCTCCTCTCACTGATTTCTAGGCCTAGAAAGTTTTGTCCTCTGAAGTGACCACAAAATCTGGATAAATAAAAATTACAAAGTTCTATTTAACCCTCTACAGCAAGTAAAGTACCAGGAAACAGATGACCAAACACATATCAGAACAGGGTCTGCCACACTGACACCCAAACACATGCACCAGGACAGGCTCTGCTGCCATATGGACCCCCACATCAGGATGAGATAACCTACTAATAGTATAAAAAATGCCTTCCACATTGCTTTGTTGTTTGTGTGTATTGACCCTTGTGTATTTGTGCCCCCCCAGCCACCCCCCTTTGTGCATTTTTGCTATACACCCTTGTGTATTGATTTATTTGATGCCCCCAGCCAGCCCCCTCCCTTATGTATTGATTTATTTGATGCCCCCAGCCAGCCCCCCTCCCTTTTGTATTGATTTATTTGATGCCCCCATCCAGCCCCCCTCCCTTTTGTATTGATTTATTTGATGCCCCCAGCCAGCCCCCCTCCCTTATGTATTGATTTATTTGATGGCCCCAGCCAGCCCCCCTCCCTTGTGTATTGATGCACCAACCCCTTGTACTGGTTAATATAATGGCCCCCATACCCATGTGTATTAACCCCCCCATTTGTGTATTGATATATGTGACATCCTTCTAACCACCCTGATGTGTAATTATGTCCCCAGCCACCATCTTTGTGTATTATTTAATTTTGCCAAGGCAGCCCCCACTTGTTAATGTCCCTCCTTCTGTCACCTCCACTATTTATTTAAAATAAAATACTTTTTTGCTGGCCTTCATTCTTCCACTGTAACACCGCTGCTCTTCTCCCTCATGCTCTTCTCCCTGTCAGGCAGTGACAAGCAACTGTTCCGTAAGAGCCCACCCCCTTCAAAGGGGCAGGACGAAGAGCCTCAGTCAGTGATCGGCATGCCGGCAATCCATTAAGTGGCCAGCGGAGGCGGCTTTACAGCTGCCTTGAAACTGTCAGCCGCATCGGCTGCAATTGCAGCTTAGTGTGCCGGAACACCGGTAAATGTCCCGGTTTCCCGGCGGTGGGCCGGGTCGATGGTATAGCGTTTCAATTGGGGGGGCACACTGGGGGGCACAGCATAATGTAGGGGGGGCCATGGCCCCCTCTGGCCCCCCCCTGGCGACGCCACTGCTGCCGAGGTGCCAGGAAATAGAACACTGCCCAATTGTTGAACTATATCAAATAGATCAAAACTGTTGATTATTAATTTAATCCTTTTTGTGCTTTCATACTTACACCACTTTGTGATATATATATTTTTTTTAATTACCTAGAATAATGAAATAAAAATTATTTAAGTGCTAATGACTACACGTTTATTATAGTTAGTGGCTTCCTGCTGCTTTAATTAGAAAATTTAAGTTGAAAAGCAACCACTATCTATATGCTGCATCTCACTACATCGTAACTTTAGATACAAAAGCACACACTTCTTTGTCAATAGGGCATATGCAAACAGGGATAAAATGGAAGGGCATATTGGTGAGTGTGATCTGAGCCGTCATTAAACAAAATAGCAATATAGAATTTGATAAAGGATAACAAACATTAGGCCCATCGTATCTCCCCAAAGACATCTCTGTTGTCTCTCATGCACTCGCACTAACAACTTGCCAAGCACCTTGATTAAATACTAAAATATTAATCACTATTGATAATGCTAGATTATATATTGTTCACATTAGACACAAAACAAACCAAGGCTCCCCTGTGGGGAGTTGGGGACCACTGGTTCTTTAATTGATAATACCTGTTTGGTGGACTCACAATTTGATTATGTAAATATACAGTGTATACTGCATTTATACTATATATATATATATATATATATATATATATATATATATATATATATATACAAATATTAAAAAAAACCAACATTATTTACTTTTAAAAACATGTATGTCTATATTGATTTAGAAATTATATTAAATAATTACATACAAATTTTTTTAAGCCACATGGTAATTTCTGTTTATCGTATTTTTGTGCATCTTACTTATGTAAAAATCAGGGTCATTTGTTAATTCATGATAATTACCATGTAATATAGTGAGACAAGTGACAGCTGTATCGGAATGAGATTAGACAGAATAAAAATAACATTTTCCGTGTAATTACCTTTCAAAGAATTTCTTGCTGCTTTTATTTAAACATGCATGCTTCCTTCTTTGGTGTAAAGGATCATTAAATGTATTAACTAAATAAAGCATGGTATTCACATGTTGAGAAGCTGTGTACTTGTGTGATAATTACAAGTACTGAACAGCTGGCATTTAGGCTAAAAGCCAATGGTAACATTGTGGCTGTCGGAAAGAAATTGCACGATATTTCCTACTTCAAATTTTGTTTTTTTTTGCCAGTCAACAATAGGTAGGGACATCTTTAAGCAAAATATGTATTGGGACTGCATAATTAATACAAAAGTAAGAAAGTAATTATGCATAACGCGAGGAAACCACTTTTTATGACCAAAAATGTATTTTAAGCTAAAACACATCACAGTCAGGAGCTTGTTTCAAAGATTTAAAGGCATGGCTGCCTTAGGTTTTTTTTTATAGAGGCCCTAGGTAAAAAAATTAAGGGGTTAATGTAAAGCACAATTGATAAAAAATGGATAAATGTTATTAAGAACATCTAGTCTGTTTATATAGTAGCTCAGTCTCTATCTAGAGCTATCTCCCCCTTTATCATATGTAAACATAACATTCTCAACATTATAATTTTGGTGTATATGTTGCTATCTAGTAGCACCAACCCTGGTAGTAGTGTATTTAGAAATAATATTTGGAGTGGTGGGGTGTCACCACAGTAGTCTACATACTAAATGTTGTGTGTCTACATATATATTATATCTAGTAAACATAACATTTTCAGTATTATAATTTTGGTGTATATAGGGTATTGGAATACACATACATTACTCAGGAGGCAAGGAGGTGATGCATGTGTTATTTCAATAATTTTCTGAAGGAGGGGGGGTTTGGCAAACATAATGTTTTGGTGACCATGCGTTTGTCTATGGGATGGGATATTTGCGTTGATTTCCTCACTAGCAAAAAGGTTATAACAATTACCTAGTTACTTTAGATACTTATATCTGCCTCAACATTTCTTTATTTTTATAATATATACATATTAACTTACATAAAACAAGATTGGTGGAAAAAATGAAGTAAGAATAGTTTCTAAGTGCCTAGGGTCACCATAGGTGGCATATGGTGTCTAAGAGATTAGGAGTAAAGCTTGAAGCAAGCTTTTATCTCTATAGCAACCAATTTAATGGTCAAATCAGCAAGAACATTCTTGATAAAAGGTGATAAAACATTTACATCAGAATGCCTATTGTTATTTTAATATTCACAGTCGTAAAAGTGTATTACTTGCCTTCAATATTATGTATATTTTAAGCTCAGGTAACTACTGCTTTTTAGGTATTATATACAGCATGCCTCCCAACATTTCAAAATGTGAAAGAGGGACACTTTTTTGTTTTGATTTATAGATCTCTCATGATTGTCAGCCAGCTAGGTGTCCATCATTGGAAGAGTAGTCCACAGCAGCAGCCTCCCTCCCAGGACCCTTACACACTGCCTTTACACACACTTGCCCATTAACACACATATACACATGCATGCCGCCCTTACACACACCTGCCCATACACACACATATATACATACAATGCCATGACACATGACTGCCCATTAACACACATATACACATACACTGCCTTTACATACACCTGCCCACTAAAACACATATACACATACACCTCCCTGTCGGGGAATTTCCAAGTACTTCTTTACCTTGGGGTTCCAAATTATGTAGATATCTTTATCGAGTGGCTCGAGAGAAATCAGACACACAGACATAAAGTAGCAGTATGTCCTTGTAAGCAGCATATCTACAAAATAACAGAGCAAAAGTGTAGGCAATGGATACTTGTTGTTACATCCAAAAGGACCTTGTACCTAGTTCCAACCCAAACTGGTGTTATCGGATAATAGTGTGGACGTGCAGTTTTAGGAAAACTCATATGGGATATGAGTTCATCCTGTATTCTTCCACATCCCTTACACATGACTGCCTTTACAAACACCTGCCCGTAAACACACATGCACATACATACACTGCCCTTACACACATATCTGCCCATAAAAACACATATACATATACACAAACACTGCCCTTACACACAACTGCACATACACGCTGCCTTTATACTAGGGCTGCAACTAACGATTATTTTCATAATCGATTAGTTGGCCGATTATTTTTTCAATTAATCGATTAATCCGATAAAAAAAATGAATGTAAATTTTTCATTTATTTAAAATAATGTAATAAACAAATTATATTAAATACAAACAGCATAATAAAAAAACTTTGATAAAATGCATTTCTTGCCTGCTCCTAAATTAACCCTAAACACACCATTAACCATAGCTGCCCCTAAATTAACCCTAAACACCCTATTAACCATAGCTGCCCCTAAATTAACCCTAAACACCCTATTAACCATAACTGTCCCTAAATTAACCCTAAACACCCCATTAACCATAACTGCCCCTAAATTAACCCTAAACACCCCATTAACCATAACTGCCCCTAAATTAACTCCCACCTCCCCTAACTTTCAGTAGCCCAAATATTAATTTTATACTTACAGTTACATGAGTGTCACAGCCATGTGGTTCTGGCCTTCTGGGAGAAGAAAGGGGACGGGGCCAGTTGTCACAGTGATTACAGGGAGGGACTGGTAAGTAGGAGCTGCTGCTGTGAGTCAGACTAAACGGATTATATAATGAGGGGTATTTTTCAGAGCGTTTGCTCTGAAAAAACCCTCATTTAATAATCGATAAAAATCGATTCAACTAATAGATAATGAAATTCGTTGGCAACGATTTTCATTATCGATTATTATCGATTTTATCGATTAGTTGTTGCAGCCCTACTTTATACATACCTGCACATAAACACACACATACACATACACCTCCCTTACACACGACTGCCTATGGATGCATGCCTCTTACTTCTCAACCTCCAGGCATTCATTTACCTTTCTGCTTATTTTGTCCAAACCACTATTCTTCTGATCCATTGCAATTTGTGGAGGTCAGCCGTAGATGCACATAAAAAGCATTTCCACTTTCAGTTTGCGCAATAATTGCTGCTTATTCATAACCCCCAAAATGTTGTAACCTGGACATCACAGAATAGCAAGACCTCTCCTCAATTGTTACTTACTGACCTCTGAAAAAAACACTATTGCACTTTAATAAAAAAGATGTATTGTGTGTAAGGCATCATTATGTAATTTAACTATTCTGAAATTTGTTAAAAGCTACATGTTTAGGCCAATTTAAATTTTTTGATTTGTTGATGATAAAGAATTCATTACATATATACATGTATATATAAATTCTGACTGATTGCTTGTAATAATCAGTGTATTGATGTATGTCATTGCAACCATTTATATACTGGATATCTCTTTCATAGAAGTCAGTAGAAGCCACTTTACAGGCTTTCATGGTTATTATTCAGGCTGAAAAAAATCCAGAACGCAAGAAATTTGACGACCAAAAATATTGTTCTTTAGCAGTTGCTATGACAAAGTTATTTTCCCTCCAGAAAGGACAGCAAAGATTGTATTGGGTTTTATGCAATAGTTTTTGCTTTATGTATGACATTCTACACAACTAACTTATTATATTACTAAAGGACATCACACATGTAATATAACATTTATTGTAGACATCAAGATGTTTCAACATTTCTGAGGTTTTTGTTTACGTGTAATGTTCATCTTTGTCATTTACTGTACCCACACAAATGATATATTTATTTTTCGTGGACAGGAAGGGCTTTCTTTAAATACTAATATTTTGATCATACCATATAATTTTTTTTCAAAGTTAGCAATAGTGACATTGTGGCAAATTTGGTGATTTGTACGAAGCCACGAAAACTAGGCCAGACCACCCACAAAGCAGATGAAAACGTAGCAAAAAAAATCAGAATTTCCAGGCCGAAACTCCTGGGCCATTTCACACACTCTCTCACTCACACTATCATTTACTCACGCTCTCTAAATCGGAGGAGACATCTTAGGGCAAAATGACGGTGCTTCTGTTGACGTAATCTCCCTCGATCTTCAAACTGGTGGAGAGGATGTCACTGAAAGCTCTTCAATTTTGGAGGAAGTTCGTCTTAGGGCAAAATGGCGATGCTCCAGGTGACATCCTATACACCCCTTTAAGTCTGGTTTTTATGTTATATACTACTTGTCATGTTCTGTTTACCTATTGTACAGCACTGTAGAATATGATGGCACTATATAAAACAATAAATAAATAATTATATTAATAATAATATGTGTTTAGCAACATCTCTGGAGTATAGTGATACCACATTTGGAACGTGCACATTTCAGTTTTTCAAAATGGAACCTTGACATCTTTCAAGCTGGCAAGTTCAATTAAACCTCACCAAACTATACATTTTTAAAAACTAGACACCTCATGGTAATTCAGATGGTAAACATTGGGTATTTCTAAATTAAACTAAACAGGAGAAATATTAATCTATTTAGCATTAGCTTTTCTAGAAGAGTAAAAAAAATGTTTTTGAATAAAACTAAGAAAAAAAGTTTTGTGTTTTTTTCACCATATTTCTTATTTTTCTTGTAGTAAATTAGATGATATGATCAAAATAACAATATGTAAACCCTTCTTTTCCTAAAAACTCGAAAATTTGTGGGAATATAGCAAATAAGAAAGCAGGCTAATACAATGAGGAAATGTAAAGCTGGATAAGATAAGCATATAACTATCCTAAATCTAAAACAAGACCAAGGTCTGATTAAGGTTTGATTCTTTACATCTGGAAAAATGATCAGACTAGGTAGGCCAAATGGTTCTTATCTGCTGTTAAACTCTATGCTTCTATGTTACATATCAACATGTTTTTAAATACAATATTATTATCTAAAAATAACTTGCAAAGTGAAATTACATGCACGTGGGGCTACAAAGTGATATTATAAACTGGTCTAATAATATCTTTGCATGTGGCTAAACCCCAGTCACCTTGCAGGACGCGGCCAGGACTGCACATGGGCGGTCCCCTGATGTTGGTGGGCGGTCCCGTGATGTCGGTGGGCGGTCCCGCTGACGTCGGTGGCGTTCCTGCAGAGGGAAACACCCCCATTTAAAGGAAAAATGGGCGGGGAGCCGGGCGTGTCAAGATCACACTCCAGCAACCCGGAGGATTCGGGTCTTGACCCGGAGAACCTGAGAAGCAGCGCTCACCCGGCAATCTCCGGGTCAAACCTGGAGAGTTCCCAGGTATGGCGATAATACACTATTACAATAACCATCTTTATCGTATGCTTCAATATCTTAACTAGCTGAAACCTGATTCAGGCATATGCTTGACTTTTTTTTTGCCTAGTACACAACCATTTATCTGAAATCTGCTTCCCTAACTGAGCAGTATGCTCACCCCAGCTTTCGAAACCTCACATAACATCCAATGTACTACTATTCATAAGTTCACAATACATGTGGAAGCTGGTTATCACATATATTGTTTTGCCTTGGTTTGTTAACTTGTCTGCTCCAGTGCCTTACTTTGAGCACCTGCCTTGTCATTATTGAAGTTTGTTCTACCCTTTTTCCAGGGCCACTCAATTACCTGTCCTCAGCCATAATGTACCATAATGTACCCAGCATGCTTTACTACAGGAATTCATTTTTAGCAAACGAAGGCAGGCAATATATTCTGCCTCATTAAAGGGTGGGAAAATAAGTCTTCATTGGAGCTTTCATCAGGTAAGTCTGCTATGGATCTGTATGCACACATATTTCCAAAATTAAACTCCTCGTGCGTGTTTTTATATGTTCCGTACTGACTGTAGTTTTCCCCATATGTTTATTAAGTAGTAACTGTCATGTCATGTCCCCAATTGTGTGTCAAACTATGGCCAATTAACAGAAAGGTCAAGATTAGCATAGACATTTCATATTTTTAGACTCATGTTCAGTGGCTCCATGTCATGTTTCTGAACTAACATTCCTTTCGTACTTGTCAGTTTCCAGTACGATTCTAATAATATATACTGGATTAATGTAGTAATGGGAAAGCAGAAATATTCAAGTGATATAAATTCTGAAAGGATTACAGGATTTATGTTTTAGGATTGATATTTGTCAGAAAAAAATGCATGTGATGATATTTTCTTGAAACCATCTGAAGATTCTAAATGACAATTTAAAGGAGAATTATAATTACAACAATGTACGGTGTGGGGACATGCCTTAAGTTAATGTATATGGATAGCTCTCATGCTAAAGCTGAAATGTGAAACAGGAGGCTAGTTTTATTAACAAAAAATCTAGTGTCTGCTTGAAACTAAAATCTTAGGGAATATTATAAATATTCATAATGTTTGAGCAGGGCCCTCCCTACCACTTGTTTCTGTAATTCAAATTGTTATGCTATGCGCTACTTGTAATTTTTTGTTTACCCATTGTACAAGGCTGTGGGTGGTGCTATATAAAACAATAAATAATAATATCAATGTTCACAGACAGAAAATGTGTTATAGAAAATAAAAAAAAAGTTAAATTTAAAACAATATTCACAATAATGCAACATTAAAATTAAATGCAGATGTAATTTCCCATATTGTGCCAGAGGACCCTTCATGCTGTGGTCCTATTATCATAATGAAATTTTACTTTTATTTACATTCAATGTAATTTATCTTTGAAATGTTTTGCCCCTGTTGCTAGCCAAAGCAGTAAAGCCATTCCAAGATCTACCTATGGCTTATGTCCATGTCAGTTCATAATGGGCATAATACTTGAGATTGTAAAATAGAATCCTTATGCATAGTTTTGCAAGTGGTTGAAACTATGTTTTAATCAACGCACATCACTTTTTAATTTGAATCAAGCTACTTGTTTGATACTGTTAATTGCATGAACTTATAGTAACATCCTAATTAAAATGCTCTAACTCATTAGCAAGGCACTGATGGAGTAAATTTATCTAGAACATTGCTGAGGTTTCTCTTAATTATAGAGTAATATAGAGAATATATACACAAAACATACAGATTCACATAAGCCTGTTTTCTTCTACATTATGATGATACTAATAAAGTCTGCAGTGACTAAATAATTATTTCATTCCTCTACACACAGTAGTGACATTCTAAATGCCAGAACAAAAATCTGAGGAGGAGGCCAGAGGAACACATATGGTACACAGTCATAAATAGGAAGCACTGGTATGACACATACCTGCCAATTTTACTGGGCTCCTGCTGGTCAAATAAAATCTAAATACAACGTTATGTTTCTGTGTTTCCATTATCTTAAATTAGAAGCCAACAATTTCCTTTTCATAGAGTAGCTGGAACACAGCTGCAATGATTGTTTAAAAAGCACTGTGTGACTACTGGTTTAAGGGAACTGTATAAAGTGTGTGATCATTAGTCATCTGTTTGCGTAGATAACGTTCTTTCATTTGGCATAAAAAATCCAGACATATGTTATACTGTGACCAGATTTCCCCTTTAGTAGGGAAGATAACAGAGACCTCCTGGGGAAAATATCTGAGCAATCCCATTGCAACCAACACCAAATTCCAGTCACCATGAGACAACATTGAAAACGTAATTTTCCATGCTTTTATCATGGTGGTTGTAGACGGACATAGGTAGGATTGCAGGAACCACAGGCAAGTTACTCTGGGCTAAACACACCCATATAGATGGCTCATTTCCCATCAAGAATTGTAAGCTCTAGCAGACAAGGCTCTCCTCTTTCCTCTCTGTATGTTGAAATATGTTTTGTTATGTATTACCTTGATGTAGAGCACTGCAAAATATGTTGTTTCCTGAATAAAAACATTATAATAATAAAAAGCGTCCAACTAAAATGTTTGTGATTGTGTAATTGTGCAGTTTTTATGTTTAGCCTTTCTCCCTATTGCATTTAATTCAATTGAGTATATTTTAGGTGGTACTCAATTTTTATATTGCTTATTATAATCATTTACAATATTATGTTTTATATTAAAAACTGGCAAAATAAAATGCATTTTTGTACATTAATTTAATGTTGCTTTGCAGTATGATTCTTCAGTTCTTCCCTTTGCTGCTAGTAGCACAGTAGCTCATGTTGATATCACAATGAGATGCTGATGGGTTTAATGCAAAATGTGTGTGTGCAAGTACCCATGTGCAGGTACAGGAAGCTGCTATTTCACTCATCCTTGACAAATTTGGGCACAACTGACTCTTTAAAGTATTAGGCTATATAAATATTTATTTAAGGGCACTTTTGATAACAGTTTATCTAAAAGACTTGTATTTACAGTTTATGCTCTGAATCAGTTGAAGCCTCCCTTGATGTGCATTAAATCCCTCAACAATAATTAAACCAAAGTATAAGTGGTAATTCTTTAATTACCAGAATGAATACAAAAAAAATACTTTGTGTAATGCCGTTTCTGTTTTCCTGTATATGTTATTTTTGGGGATTCTAGGACATGAAAGTGAGTTATCATTTTTTCTTGTTTTTTTTTTTCTACCTGTTGCCAAAAATTTCTTTGACAGCCTTAAATGAACAGCCCTTTTCATATAAGCAGTTAACCATGACTGAGTGTCAGAAGCTTGAACTTAAGTCAGACATTTTTTTATTCTTTAAGTGGATTTTTTTTTCTCTTCAGCAAACTACATTTAGAAATTATGTGACAAACTGCTTGATAAAAGATAATAAACAGTTAAATGCCACAGTAAGTGCACTGTTGAATTGCTCCACATTGACTAAACTCTCACTTTAGAAGAAAAATAATGTTGGCAAGCACCATGGACCAACAATATATACTATAAGAGGAAAGTGATAATAGGATGATGTCAGTTATGAGTACACACAAGGGTAACACAAGGCATTAGTTACTATGGTTGCTTATAGTAGTCCTAAAGCCCATGGCTGCACTAAAAGTTTTAGTAAGATGCCTACATAATTTTTGTTGAGAGGTTTTTAATGAAGGAAATGTTGTGTTTGCAAAGAAGTTTATTTTATGCTGACATAAAGCATTATGTACACACTTGAAAATGATAGGTACCCAGCAAGGCTCACTACATGGGTGAGGAGGTGCCATTCTGCATCTATGTTAAAAAGGTCCTTACGGTATGAAAGGCCAACCATGACAAATGCATGCTCAAAGCCACACGACGAGACAACATAAAAGAACCGGAAAAAAATATAATGTAGACCCGCTTAGTTACTATGTTCATCATTGGCAAAAGTAAAAAAACAAATACATGTGGATTTTATGCTTAATCTCTATTATCAAATCATTTTTTTTAACATAAACAGATTTTCATCTGAAATTCATTGGCTCTTTTACACACACTCTCTCACACTCTCTGAATGTCTCCCTACCTTGTTTGCTGACCACTTCCACTTCTGTGTCTCAGAGTTCCGCTTCTGTGTCTTGTATCTTCTTGTTCTTCATCTTCTTGTTCTTCTCTCCGTGGACATAATTGGAGGATCTGGGTAGAGGACATCACCGGAAGCTCGGTCATTTTGCCTTAAGATAACCTTGGGTAAATGTCCACCAAAATGGTGGAGCTTCTGGTGAAGTCCTCTTCTCCTATTTGAGAATCAGTGAGAGGACATCACCGGAAATGCCACCCTTTCTCCCTTACATAACCCTGTGTAAACTGTCCCCAGAATGGAGGGCCTTCTCATGACATTCTCTCCCCCTGAATAAAGGATCGAGGAGAGGACGCCACTGGAAGCTCTGCTATTGTGGCCTAAGATGACCTCATTTGAATGTCCACCAAAATGGTGGAGCTTTTGGTCACCTCCTCTGCTCCAATTAGATGGTCTGGGAGAGGATGTAACCGAACGCTCTGCCATTTTAGCAGAAGTTTGTCTGGAATTTATGTCCTTGGAGATGGGGATGAAGAAAGAAGAGAAGGGGAAGGGAGGCATTCGGAGAGCATAAGAGAGAGAGGGAACGAAAGAGTATGAGAGAATGATAGAGAGTAAATGTAAAAAAGAGTGTGTTTTTTTGAGTGCATTTTGGCTAAATGTGTATGAATGTAACTTTTTGTCTAGTAACTGGAACATTTTACAAAGGTTTTTGAGTCTATTGGAACTAGCCACTTGCACAACATGCTGAGCAAGATAAGTGTTTAAAGATTTTCCATTTTTAATAGGGATTATACCTAGGAAGTTTCAAATGCTGTTTGAATTAATTTTGCAAATTAGTTTAGTTATAGGACAAAGAATATCAAAGGAAACATATTTAATTTAGGTTCATTGACATCTGACTAGCATAGAGTGAATTTTACATGAAACAGCCGTGAGAGTAGGGCTCATTACAATCCATTGTGAATCCACTGAGTAATAGTGACACTGAGAAAACAGAAAGGAAACAGGGTATTTATATTAAATCATACAGTATTATGTATTATTTAAAAATCATCATACTTTAAATCCTTTGTATTTTATTTTCAAATATTCTAAGGTTATCAAAAGTCATGCCAAATAAAGTACTTTGCTATCAAACATCAAGCTGAACATGAGAACAATGACCAGTTTTGAGGTTCTCCAACAGTGACTACAGGAGACACCTTATTCAGTATATGGGATTTAGTTAACACGGAAGTGTAAAATTCATAGAATCCAAGATAAACAATGTTATTAAAAAAATAACCCTGTCCCCAAGTATTTTATACAAGTACAATGTTTGGCTAATATCTACTTGGGGTGCACATATGTTGTGGTTTGTGCTGGATATGGAGGAAGAACAAAGTATTTTAGTATGGAGTCATATTGATATGATGTATATAGCACTAAACAGTACTTTAATGCATGGTCAATGGGTTTAATTCTTGTTGACAAGATATATAACAGTAATTGAGAGTTTTATATGATTTTTTTAATTATTTATTTCTATAATGCTGAAATACTAAATAAGCAGATCCATGTAAACTATAGTTGCAGTTTGTAAGCACTAGCTCTGCCAAATCTAGTTGCTAACCTGCCTCTTCTTCCCTATACTATTCAGTTTCTTTGTCATAATCCTTGACCTTTTCGGTGATCTTTCCATTCTGCTTTCCAGGCATACTGTACATTTTATATTCTCATTGTCCTAGTATATCTTGCCTTTTTGTAGTTTGTGGAAATCAAATATATTTTTCAATAATTAAAATGTTTAAAAATGGTTTCTTACAAATGTAAAAATGATTGGAATGTGTTCCTTCTTATTCTAAGAAATGCATCCAGCTATGGTGTAGTCTCATCATAAACTAAATGCTTCTACTTTTTCTATCAGCAGCAACAGTATAATAATAAAAATCAAGGGAGAACCTGAAACATTCAGGTAAATTTCCCAGGAATAAAGTAACACAAAATAAATTTAGGAGACAACATTCTTTTGCAGAAATACATTGCATAGAAAACTGAGCATAATAATAATACTATGAAGGTGAGTGTTTCATAACCTAATCAACCTTAAATGGTCTTAAATATCAAGATAAACACTTATGAAATATGCCAGTTTCTGTCTTAAATCAAATCCAAGATCCACAAATTGCATCCAAACAGCTGTTTTTAAAAAAACAAAATTTCTATAATTAAAGCATCAATGTGACTAAGGGTCTTTTTTTAGGAACAACAACAACAATATAACATTTTATTCTTAAACATTCACAGACATTGTTGGAGAAAAGTACTGTGCATTATCTCAACAATTAATGTAATTCTGAAATTGAGTGTGTGTAAGGTGTCCATATGCTGTAATAGGCCTGTGATTCTTAGATTTTTTGCACATTTTCCCATATGTCGGCTGAAATTATTTCAAAGTTATTTTATATACTATAATAAAAAACACTTCTACACATTTTTATTGAGCATTTCTGGAAAACAAAAAAAATCTTCAAAATCTTTAGCAAAGCACAATAAATAATGAGTGGACAGGTAAGAATATATTTTTGTTGATACTTGAGTATATGCATGCATTTATCAACTAGTATTTAACATTGTATATACATATTTTTGTTTTTTTATTAAATGTTCTGTCAGTTTAAACACATTACATGTTGCAAAATTTGGTGAATATACTTAAAACACAGTAGCTGCTTACATAAAGATACGTAAAGATATAACATTGAAAAAATATTAATTGAAAAACTATATTATCTTGCATCATCCACTTAAAGCAGATGGCTGGCTGTAAAGAGTGTGCCCAAAATCTTCTCGCAAGAATTTAAGTATGCACGGGATTAGGACTTTAATCTAACTTCTTCAGGATTAACTAGAAAATAATCATGATCATTTTATCCACTGAATAATGGATTTGCTTAATCTGATTTAAAAAGTGGATGTAAAAGGAACCCTGATAGCATTTTTACATGTGATAAAAGCAGTGTTAGATAAGGTTTATGTCATTTTTTACTTTATTGTACATAGTGTGTGAATATAATTGGTTGGTTTTCTGACATTCTATATTTCTAGATCCTATTAGTTATAGCAATCAGTGAAATGTATTGCTAAAAACCTTTATAGAGGGTATCCATTATAAAAAGAGACTTTCTTAGAATGAGGATGCTAGCAGCTTTTATGTTTTTGGTGTTTGAGAGATAGGAGTAGGAGGCTCCGTTTTTACCTTGCCTGTTGTCACGGACTGGGTGAGCAGGTCTAATAAGAGCCCAGGTGCAGGGGATACGAGGGGCTCTGTCTGTACCCCACGATGCATGATGGCTTGGGGTTGTTACAGACAGACGCAGGAAATAAACCACAGACAGAAGATGCGGATTAAGAGTTGTATTGCAGATGATGGTACAACAACATACAATGATAGAAAGTCTCTTGGCTGGAAGCCCTCTGGATGGGGCACACACGGCAGGAAGCCCTCTGGATGGGGCACACACGGCAGGAAGCCCTCTGGATGGGGCACACACGGCAGGAAGCCCTCTGGATGGGGCACACACGGCAGGAAGCCCTCTGGATGGGGCACACACGGCAGGAAGCCCTCTGGATGGGGCACACACGGCAGGAAGCCCTCTGGATGGGGCACACACAACAGGTAAGCCCACTTGCAGGGCACTCAGCTTTGGAGTCCACTTGTGGGTTGCTGGCCGCAATGCAGGAATAGATCAGGAACCAAAGCAGAAACAGATCAGAAACCAAAGCAGGAGCAGATCAGGAACCAAAGCAGGAGCAGATCAGGAACCAAAGCAGGAGCAGATCAGGAACCAAAGCAGGAGCAGATCAGGAACCAAAGCAGGAGCAGATCAGGAACCAAAGCAGGAGCAGATCAGGAACCAAAGCAGGAGCAGATCAGGAACCAAAGCAGGAGCAGATCAGGAACCAAACAGGCAGTCCTAAAACATCAATGTCAAGTCGGGGCTGTGCAGGTTTATATAGGTTGTGATAACAAGGTGCACCTGGACATGGCAATCAGGTCTAAGTGCAGCTGGACATGATAATCAGTCTGAGTGGTTCAGAGTGACAAGGGTGACCACTAGTGGTTGGAAACGGAAATGAGCAGCACAGAGTGAAGATAATTCCTATCAGCAAACGGTGGACGTTACGCCTGTTCCAGAAGAACTCTTGTTTTTGTTTCTGAAATGCCACAATTCATTAATAAAATTCCAACAAATACGATTTACTTTTAGGTGAAAATAAGAAACAATGAGGGTTACAATAAAATATTCTGGAGCAGCATTTGATGTTGATGGGCCGCTCCATGGATTGTAATAGTGAACAGACTACTCTTCAAATGTTAATGGCATGTTTCTCTTTTTTTATCACTGTGAAACTAGCACTGTGAAACTACAAATAAACTTTACAAAAACGTTGTTGTTAAGTAGGGTGGCATGGGAATCTGTGATTAAGCGTCTAACCTGATATGTGTTTCATACTATATGAACCAAAACTATGTGGACGCCTGATCCTCACGCCTATATGAGATTGTTGGACTTCCCATTCCACAACCATGGGCATTACTATGGAGTTGGGCCTCCTTTTGTTCTGGGAAGGCTTTCCACAAGATTTTGCAGTATGTCTGTGGGAATTTGTACCCATTCAGCCAAAAAAGCATTTGTGAGATCAGGCACTGATGTTGGATGAGAAGGCTTGGCTTGCAATTCATCCCGAAGGCGTTCAGTGGTGTTCGGTGTTGTGGAGTTCCTCCATACTAAACACAACAAACCTTGTGTGTATAACCCTTGCTTTGTTGTTACTCCTAGATGCTTCCACTACACAATCATAGCACTTATAGTGAACAGAACAGACCTAGCAGACCAGGCATCCTAAAATCAATAATTAGAAAGTGTGGTCATATAGTGTACCTTGGCTGGGCAATTTTCAGCCATTTTCTTAGGAATCCTAGGAATTAAATTTTACCAAACCTTACTTATTAACTATAAACATGATGAAAGCAAGCATAATTTGCACTGGTTTACAGTTCACTGGTATGAATTCACAAACATGACATTTAAAAAAAACATATTTTAGTCAAATAAATCAGAGTAATAACTGGAATTGTCCAAAAATAATATTTGTGTAAGGTACAATTTTATGTATACCCATTCTACTGCCCAAACCACATAGAAGAATCTACTACTCAACAATAATAATAATAATTATTATTATTATTATTAAAATAGAGTATAGCAAAATGTATATGGCCATGATAAGTCAAAGCTGATAACCTTTATTGGACCAATGTAGAAGATGCAAAGTTGCATACGCTTTCAGGATCACTAAACTCTAATGCTTATATGGAATCCACCCAAATATGCAAATTGCTAATTATTATAAGTCTATAAAGTTCACAAGACAAATATTGCATTATGTGTCTATATCTCACTCCTTTACTTAGTTTGATGGTTTTTTTCCTTTAGATGATTGATGTACCTTACTTACTTAGAAAGTTTTTGTCAGAAAATATTGAGTCTTTTATAAGCACAACATAAAATTTGGTATTTACTGTGAATAGGACATATTGTCCTTTTTCTAGTACAGACTTTATAATAAAAAAATAACCGAGAATAATTTTACTTATGTATGTAACTGGAGTAATTTAGCCAATATTAATATGGCTATCGGATAATATTTCTCTTTTTCATCTTGCACATTGCAATATAAATATATATTACAAATTTCTTTTAGGTTATAAGAGTTTGTACAGTTTGCTAGAAGAATTCAATAATAGAAAAAATGCAGCAATAAACTCCAACGTGGATTGATTTTTATTAAAAAATAATCCTTCTATTTGTTCTCTTGGATCAAGGATTATTTTTAATCTATGAACCTCAAGCCTTTAAAATTGCTTTAGATTTATATTTTAATTTTCCTTTACAGATCAAAATGAATTTCAAATAACCAGTCTAATATTACTTGAACTGCATTACAAACTCTAAATTTAGAAAGCAAAGTAGCTGCACTATTGTTTTATTGTTGCAATGCAGTCATTGTATTGAATATGAGTTATTTAATTTATTCATTAAGTAACATTTTAAAAAAGTAATATGTATCTATGTTCAGTATTTTTATCAAAGTGGAATATACAAAATCTGAATACCCATTTTGTAACGTGCTATAAGATATACTTTATATAGGTAGATTCTAATGGTAAAAATGCTGAGTGAAAATTAGAAACCTCTTTAAATAAATAAATAATCTTTAAAATATAGATTGTGTGGGTAAATGTTATTGGTGCTGTTTGGCCTATATTACTAAATGTAACACTTTTGTAACTAAATGCAGCATCAGAAACATCATGCATAGTACAGTTAAATGCCATAGCCCCCCCCCCCCCCGCCAGAAATGAATCATTCATCAAGTACAAGTTACCTAATTCGTAATGTTTGATAGACAGAAAAGAAACTGAAAACACTTCTTGGACTTTTTAAAAATTAATATTATTTTTTAATGTAATTAGATAAATAAAAACATTACAGATTAAGACTTTCTAAGTTTTATTTGCTTAACCAATATATGTGATTTTTTTCCTCAGTGGAAAAATGCCCTGAAGTGTCTTGGGATATCAACTGTTTCATCACTAGTACCCCTTATAACTCATGATAGGTCATACTGACAAGACATCTATGCTTTAAAGCTCACTACTAGAAACTTGAGTTTGACGGTCATTGTGTTTCAACAGTGCTCTGTAGCTGTTTGTGAGATGTGCTTGTCTAAGCTCCCCGTTGTCAATTGGGGTCAAATTTGCTAGTGCCACTGAAAGTCACTGTCAATCAAATCAAATGTCTAGAATGCCTGAATACCTTGATATTGTTCATCATTAGCAGAGTTATCTTCTGCAAATACAGAGTTGTCTTTAATTGTGATCAGATTAGACTGCAAAAATCTCTGCACCCTTATGTCAGTATAGACAAACACAATGTGCTTAAACCAGGCCCGGACTGGGACAAAAAATAGGCCCGGACTGGGACAAAAAATAGGCCCGGGCATTTAAGACTGAGCAGCCCATTTTTATTTATTTATTTATTTATTGTTAAACCAAATTCTGACAAATATAATATACCATTTCTTGTTGTCTATTAGTTATATTTCAGCATGCTTTTGTCACTGTAATCAATTAGCATTACATAAATATATAATAAATGAATCATGATGTCATGCAATTTATAAAGTGCTATATCTTTAATGAAAGATTCAAAACAGTAACAAATCTTTGACCATTTAGTTGGTACTTAGAAAGAGGTAGAAACTTTGTAAAAAACAAACAAACTTTCACTTAGAAATTAAGACCTTTTGGAAGACATCATATTATCTAATGAATCTATATATATATGAAAAACAAACAGACAAACAAAAACAACCTGCCACTGATTTTTCAAACATTATATATACACATATTTATATATAAATAAGTATATATATATATATATATATATATATAAACACACACACACACATTAAATATCAGGGCTTGAATAGGCCTCTGAACTAGGGCTGCAACTAACGATTATTTTAATAATCGATTAGTTGGCCAATTATTTTTTTGATTAATCGATTAATCAGATAAAAAAAAACTTATAAGATGTGTCATTAACACTTTTATCTCTTTATCACAATCGCATTTTTCTATTCGCCTTCTTATTTTACTGACATAATAATTAAAGGTATATTTTTAAGGTACAAGAACCGAAAACACATTTCTCAAACGAAGTTTTTTTTTACCAAAATACCAAAAAAAAAGTTTTACTAGTAAATATTAGTTAATGTAAAAACTATGAGAAAAATGCCTCTTGGTTATATTTTTTTTTATTTGCCAACCAGCCCCCCAGTTATGCACATCTGCACCCTGCTTGCCACACTGCCCCAGGAATGCCTTATACCCTCCTATATGCCAGAGATGCCACTGTGCCCCCTGATACCCCTTATACCTCCTATATGACACTCTGTCCCGTGATATGCCTTTTACCCCCGATATGCCTTATACCCCCAGATATAAGAAAAACTGACAGCGCTAAAATAGGTATGAAAATATATGCTTTAATAAATAGACAAAAAAAATAGATAATACATAATACAATATCAATATATATATATATATATAAATATATGGACAATACAAGCAATAAATCAAATACTACAGCAATAAAAAAAAATAAAAAAATTTAAGAATGCACATAATTAATAGATCCCCAAAAAATTCTATCTGCCCACCAGGGGTTAATATATCAACAGAAGAAACATGGGCAAAATAAGCAAAAAAATAAAGATAATACTCCAGGCAAAGCTTACCCAGTGGTGCTTATTTGCCCTGTTTTTCTTCTGTTGATATATTAACCCCTGTTGGGGCAGATGGAAGTGAAGTAGTGGAAGTTGCACACTAAAATCCAAATTCCCCGCAGCACTGCGGGGGACCTGGTTCCTCTCTCGCAGCCAGTCACAAACTAAGAAACTCAGACCACGCCAACTGAATTGCGGCGCTCAGCCAATCCTCTAGGCTGAGCAATGTGACTAAAAAAAGTCATCATACACGGGACCCCTGAAGCCACAATCTAGTGCCACAAATCCTTTTTAATAAGATACGCAGGTTGAAATAAGAGTAAATAACACAATACCTTTACTTTTGCTGGGCCTAGAATGTTTTGACCTCTGAAGTGACAAATTCAGGAGGGCGTTTTATCTCTGGATAAGTAAAAATTAAATAGTTCAATTTAATCCTACAGAAAGTAAAGGGCCAGAAAACAGATGACTAAATACACATCCGGACAGGCTCTGCCACCCAGTCAGTCACACACACACACAAGGACAGGCTCTGCCACACCAACACCTAAACACAAACACCAGGACAGGCTCTGCCACACTGACACGCGCATCCGGAGGGTTTCCACGGACGCTTTTCCTTTGATTTAGGTGATGGCCGCAGCTGGCTCTCTTGTGTATTGATGCTGCCAGCCCCCACGTGTATTTATGCACTCAAGAGAGCCCCCCATTGTGTATTTATGCCCCCAGCCAGCCCCACTTTAGTATTGATTTATGTGATGCACTGATGCCCCAGCCAGCACCCGCTTGTGAATTAATGCCCCCACACCCTTGCGTATTCCCCCGTCAGCCAGCCCTACATTGTGTATTTATGCCAGCCACCCCCCTTTAGTATCAAATCAGCCTAGGACCCAGATTGGAAGAATAGGACTTGCCATCTTTGCTCCCAAAACAGCCTGCCTGTGGCATCTTTGGCTCCAAAACAGCCCGCCTGTGGCATTTTTGGCCCCAAAACAGTTTGCCTGTGGCATCTTTGCCACCAAAACAGCCCACCTGTGGCATCTTTGCCACCAAAACAGCCCGCCTGTGGCATCTTTGGCCCCATAACAGCCCGCCTGTGGCATCTTTGGCCCCAAAATAGCCCGCCTGTGGCAACTTTGCCACCAAAACAGCCCGCCTGTGGTATCTTTGCCCCCCCCTTACACATCCATGCTATCACACACACGCATATTAATTCACAAATATTTACTCACTAATTCACAGATATTCATACATTGATACTCATTAATTCCCTCATTCAGACACTCATTTACATATACTCATTCACAAACATTCATTCACTCACTCCTTCACAGATACTCATTAATTCACTCACTCAATCTCAAATACTCCTTCATGCAGCCTCCCCTTACCTGAACAACTGAAGATGTAAAAAGTATGTGCCGCTCGGCGCTCGCAGACCAACCTGTTCTACTGCACAGGAGGAAGCAGATGCGCAGCAGGGTCATGTGACGTACGTCACGTACGTCACGTGATTCTGTTGGATTCCTGCATTCCTGGCATCCTCGGCTCACGTGCGTCTGCCAGTAAGTAGCGGGCCCCCGTGGAATTAATCGTGGGGGTTGTCCGGCCCCCCTAGAGTGGCGGGCCCGGTTGCAGTTGCTGCAGGGTTAAGGGGCAGGTGCCCCTTTTGCCTTGCGTTATAGACGGCCGTAGAGGCCGCATAGGCCCAGTCAGTCCGGTCCTGACTGGGCCTATTTTAAGGTAGGGGCCTGGAGCTGCTGCTCCATCAGCCCCTAAGTCAATCCGGCCCTGCCGCGGCCCGGCCCACCGCCACTGCGATGGCCAGTCCGGGCCTGGCTTTAACTAAAAACACAAAAACAGTGATAATCTTTTCACGTCTTTATTAAACACACCCATTAAATATTCACAGTGATAAGTAAGCGGACCCTTGGATTTTATAACTGGCATCTCTAATGGGTTAAGCTCTGACTGGGCCACTCCAAAAGGCAGATATTTTTTATTTTAACCCTTTCTGTAGTGGTTTTACTTCGATGTTTGGTTCATCGTTGTGCATCACCCAATTTTTACTGAGCTTCAGCTGGTGGACAAACATCCATGACATTATGCTGTATGATACCTTGATAAAATTGGGAATTCATTGTCCCCTAGATGGTGGCAAGCTGTCAAGGCCCTAAGGTAGCAAAGCAGCCCTAAATCATGATGTTTCCTTTAACAAACGTCACCATTGGGAAAATGTTTTCATATGGTTATGCAGTACCTTTTTTACGCCATATGTAGCGCTGCATGTTCTTACCGAAAAATCCCTTAGTTTCATCAGTCCACAAAACATTTTCCCAGTACATTGTGGAGTGCCAATGTGCTCATTGGCAAGCTTCAGGTATGCAACAATGTTATTTTTGGAGAGCAGTGGCTTCCTCCATGATGTCCTCCCATGGACTCCATGCCTGTTCAATGTTTTGCATATGGTAGATTCATGAACAGAGATGTTAACCAGTTCCAATGATTCATTGAAGCCTTTAGCTGTTTTAGGGTTTCTTTTTTACCTCCTTCCGCATTCTTCGAGGTGCCTTTGGAATTATTTTGGCTGGGTGCCCACCTCTAGGGATAGTAGCCACAGTACTAAATAATTTATGTCTCTAAATAATTTGTGGGCTGATGAATGTGTAAACTCTTCGAAATTACTTTGTATGTTTTCCAGCTTTAGGCAAATCAACAAGTCTTGATTGTAGATCTTCTGAGATTTTTTTTTTGCGAGGCATGGTTTACATCAGCAGATGCTTCTTGAGAATAGCCAACTCAAAATGCTTGAGTGTTTTTTATAAGTCTAATCCTGCTTCATTGATTAGACACTAGGTTTGCTCACTCCAATGAGGTTTACGGAAGTCATTAACCATACTTTTTAAAACCCACAGTGTGAATGTTTGAATGGTGTATTTAATATGGGTAAGAACAATATAATAATGTGTGTGTTATTTGTTGTGTTATTGTTTATGTTTATTATTATTATTATTATATTGTGAAGCTGCCAGGCACTTAGTATTGATTTTGACCTTTAATAAGCCTATAGTGTCTTACAGATGCACAATAAGCCCCACTGGACTGAGGTGTTTTAATTCTTTATCTTTAAAAATATGAAGAAACTTGTTAGTGGAATTGCAGTTTGGAGGTAAACGTATTTCTGTTTAACAAGAACATATCATAATACAAAAGAATACAAAAAGACTCTATATATAATACACAGTTAATGAGTAGTACCGGTATTATTAAAATAACAGTATATCTACCACTTGTTAAACCTCTAGCATTTAAAAACCCAATATAATTACCAAAATTGCAATATTACTAGCCCAGCCTTTTTCTGCTAGTTAACGTTCATGTAAAATTGAATAATTCAGAGTAAATTCTTTTGTTTTCAATTACAGTTGAAACATTTGCTCTGGGACACATAATGCATTTAAATGCTACTTCCTGTGATTTTCAATCAACCTTATTTTAAATAAAATGAAATGTAATTTAAGATATGCTATTTAAAACAAATACACTGTAGTATGAAAGATTCATAATAAGTGAGTACATAACAAAGTCATTTTGTCTTGAGAAATTTGAAGATTGCTATTATGTACCTATAACAGCATTACACTGTAACCTGGGATGGGCAGTACTTAATAATTAATGCACACTTCTGTAGTACAGTTAATTATATATTAAAAAAATAGCAAAAATGATGTTGATTTTCATAAAACCCATTTTTCTTTTTAAGAACATATACCACAAACAACAACAAAAAAGAAAGAAAAAATTAAAAAATGTTATATTCATAGGTAAAAGTCGCCAATTACAATTTTATTGTGTAGGTGTTGCTGCAGAGCCAATTGCTTTGCTTGACCAGAGGGTACACAATGTTTATATCAAGAAACAAGGTTGGTGATAAAATTGCAGCATGGACAGTGATAAAATACCATGGTTTGAAATACCATGGTTTGAAATACCCTGGGGTGTCTAGTTTGTAAAAATATACGGTTTGATGGTGCAATGACCTCCCACTTTGGGACCGCCCCGAATGTTCTTGAATCAAAAAATGCCCAAAAATGTGTTACCCGAAAATGAATGCGACAACACAAAAACATTTTGGAATAATTTTTGCTTGCTGTGCACAAGTCTTATATATAGAGACAGATAATTAAAGAGCACAAAGGGGCTTTGGAAGGACATTGGCTGGATATCTACTTATATTATTATTATTATCATTTATTTTATTTGGTCTACTTGTTACCAATTCATTGTGCCTTTTGTTAGAAAACTGTTTCTGCATTCAGTATAACATAAGTGCTCATAATAGCCTTTTATACTATTATGTTATTGTTTTAATGTAATGGCATGTGCAAATCAATCTGTAAACCACACAGAATACACCATATTAAAGCATTTTGTTACATAATTCATCTGAAGAAACCATTTTACATTGCCTTTAATGAAAAAATGTAAGATACAGTTTGTTCACAGCTGGATGTTATTATGTGCTATTTACTTGCCTCTAAGAACTCATATAGTTCAAAATACATATTCAATATTGTGAAATTAAGGTTATTGTAGACTGCCTATTTTGGTTTATGCTGCATAAACAGAAGACATTTACATAATAAACTTTATTATAAAATTATTAATATAGAAAAAAAATCAAAATTCCATCATGTTCGCCCTTTCTCTGATCGTCCATATGTTGGTCCAGATGAAAGGGAACAACAACACATTTACTGAAGTCCTGCCAGATATTTTTTCAAAAGAAAAACATGTCTTGTTTCCAGATGCTTCAGGACCCTGCAAGTTCATAGAGTCATTCTGCCACAATCCCTTGTTAAACTATATTCCCACTGGTATTATCCCATTTAGCAATCAACACAATCTTTTTCAGAATTTCATATTCTGATTAAAATTGTTAATTGATATTGATATTATTCAAAATAATAATTTTAGCTTAAGAACACCATTTTTGCTCCTATCTGTTAGATTTAGTATGAAAAAATATTTGACACATTGTTTAGTTATTAGGGTTAGAAAATTAGTCCTCTCCGGACTGTGTTTACTGAAATAAGAAAATATTAATATGTAAACTGTTTGTACGTGCTCAGAAGCACTCTAACTGAAATAATTGAAGTAACACCCGATGGCTAGCAAAACATCAATGTTCAGATAGCATTTATGTGATTGGCTTCTGTTAAGGCCATTGATTTCATTAGAATTCGACCAAGCATGTGCAAGTCTAATTTTCTAACTCCAATAACTAAACAATGGATGCTCAGATTTACAAAACTCCAGCATACATTACACAAGAAACATAGGTGGAGTGCACTTTGAAAAAAACAGTTAAACTGTAAAAGGCGATCACAAAATGAGCACACTTCAAAGCTAGACATGTATGGTACAGTTTTTTAATGAGTTACACTTTATACATTCCGCATATGAACCTACCTTCTCCTCAGATCCAATCTCAGTTGTGCTGATGAGTCAGCAACCAAGCTATAGAATTTATGGAAAATAAAAACCATTCATCCCATCGAGTGTACCCATTGTTCTTGATATAAAAACTCAGACCATAATCAGTCCGTGATCTTGTCAGGATAGTTTTATGCCTACAATGAGAGCCATTATCTACAAATCTAGAAAATGTGGTGAACCTTCCCAGGAGTTCACGGGCCTACCAAAATTTGCAAAATAACCCAGACTAACATGTACAAACTGCAGGCCTCAGTTAAAGTCAATGTTTACTGTTACACAATTTGAAAGAGACCGTGCAAAAATGGCATCCAAGGGAGAGTTGCAATGCAAAGTCCTGACAAATCTGATTAAGATGCTGTGGCATGACCTTAAAAAGGCAGTTGCTTGAAAAACCCTCCAATGTGGCTGAATTAAAACAATTCTGCCATGAAGAGTAGGCCAAAACTTTCTCCACAGTGATCTAAAAGACTCAATACCAGTTATCGCAAATGTTTGATTGAAGTTGTTGCCGCCAAGGATGGCACAACCAGTTATTAGATTTAGGAAGGCAATTACTTTTTCGCATGGTTGATATAGGTTTTGATGAACTCTTTATCTTCAATAAATGACATCAACATTTAACCACTTAACGTCCATTGCCGGGTCAGGCACGTCATGCAAAACGGTCACTTAACGACCTATGACGTGCCTGACACGTCATGAGAATTAAACAAGCTTAGAAAGTGATCAACGATCACTTTCTAAGCTTAAACGGTGTTGCTGTAATGCCTCGATGTCGAGGCATTTAGCAACACCGAGATCAGCATGATGGGCCATGTCTGGCCCCTCCCCGGGGCATCAACATCCGCCATACATTGTATGGCGGCGGACGCCTGTTTTAAAAGCGTTTAGGAGGCGATCAGTGATCACCTCCTAAACTTCAATGGTGTCGCTGGAATGCCTCGATCAGGAGGCATCCAGCGACACCAAATACTTACCCCAGAGCGGTCACAGCCGCAGCTGCACGCAGTCTTTGCCATCCGCAAGATGTCGGCGGCCCGGGAAAAAAAGTAATAAAGTTGAAAAAGTTCGCTAGACGGTCTCCAGACCCTCTAGAGAACTCTAACTCCACTTGCAGGTTGAATACAGGTACTGCATTCAACCATACAAGTCAATGGAGCCCAGATTTCTAATCACTATGTGATTAGTAAAATATTTAAAAAAAAAAAAAACGAAAAAAAGAAAAAGCTTAAAAAAAAACATGGTAACATTTGAAAATTATTATGCTTTAGAGGAACTATCCAGTTCCAGCAAAATGTAAAAAAAAAAGTCCAAAAAGAGTAAAATAAAATAAAAAAATAAAGTTTATTATTATGAGCAAGTGCTAAAATTAGCGCTGTATCTTCCCAAAAATCCTGACGTGGAAAAATTTAAATAAAAGCATTTCAAATACCCAAGGGGTGTCTAATTTAAAAAAATTAATGGTTTGATGGGGTAAATTGGAGTGGCCGGGCTCAAAGATAGGGCATAGGCACAGACTGACCGAAATGGGGGAAAAAAAAGCACACTTCTAAAATGTGGCATTTTAACCCCAAACACCAGACAAACCCATACATGTGGGGTATGACTGAATTCGGGAGATGTTCCTGAACACATATTAGGGTGTTGTTTGATAGTGACGTATACCTGGAGTTATAAATTCATACCCAAAGTACAATTTCTGTGAAAAAAATAAAAAAAAAATACTACCAAAGTGTGGCAAAGGCTGGTGGTAGAATTTGATGCATGGAAAGGGTTAAATGCTACCATTTTAAGTACCTTGGGGTGTCTAGTTTTCAAAAATATATGGTTTTATGAGGTAAATTGTAGTGGCCAGGCTCAAAGATAGGGCATAGGCACAGACTGACCAAAATAGGGGGAAAAAAGCGCACTTCCCAAATGTGGCCTTTTAACCCGAAACAGCAGTCAAACCCATGCATGGGTGGTATCACTGTACTCGAGAGATGTTGTTGAACACATATTAGGGTGTTGTTTGATAGTGACGTATACCTGGAGCTATAAATGTATACCCAAAGTACAATTTGTGTAAAAAAAAAATACCAAAAAAATACTAACACAAAGTGTGGCAAAGGCTGGTGGTAGAATCTCATGCATGGAAATGGTTAAAATACTAGCATTTGAAATACCTTGGGGTGTCTAGTTTTGAAAAATATATGGCTTGATGGGGTAAATTGAATTAGCCGGCTTCAAAGATGGTGCTATTAGGACATGGGGGCAGAATGACCAGATGTAAAAGTTCCAAGTTAAAAAATGTGCACTTCCTAAATGTGGCGTTTTACCTCCCAAACAACCCAACAAACCCATGCATGGGGGGTATGGCTGTACTCGGGAGATGTTGCTGAACACATATTGGGGTGTTGTTTGAAAGTGATATATACCAGGAGCTGTAAATCCATACCTGAAGAGCAATTTTAGCGATAAAAAACACAAAATAAATTACTACCACAAAGTTTGACAAAGACTGGCGGTAGAATTAGTGCATGGAAAGAGTTAAAATTCTAGCATTTGAAATACCTTGGGGTGTCTAGTTTTCAAAAATATATGATTCGATGGGGTAAATTGCATTGGCTGGCTTCAAAGATACCCGAAATGGCACATGGGGGAAGAATTACCAGATTTGGAAAAAATGGTTTTGAAATAGCAAAATGCTACTTATACTTAATGCTCCATAATGTGCAGAAAAAAGCAAAAAAAACATAAAAACATTGGGTATTTCTAAACTCAGGACAAATAGTAGAATATATTTAGTAGGTTTTTTCATTAGCTTTTTTGGATGAGTAAAAGATTTTTGGGGTAAAAGTCAGAAAATGTGTTTTTTTTAACATTTTTCATCATATTTTATTATTTTTTTTATGGGAAATTAGATAATATGATTAAAACAATGGTATCTGAAGAAAGCCCTTCTTGTCCTGAAAAAAACAACATATAATTTGTGTGGGTTCACTAAATGAGTGAAGAGAAAATTACATCTAAACACGAACACCGCAAAGGTGTTAAAACAGCCTCGGTCCCAATGGTACAAAAGGTAAAACACAGCCTGGTCCTTAGGGGGTTAAACACTGCATTTTGTGTTTACTCACATTGTCTTTGAAATATATTAAAATTAGTTGGATGATCTGAAACATTTAAATGTGACAAATGAGCAAAAATAGAAGAAATTATGAAGGGGCAAATAGCTGTTCACAGTGTATGTGGGTGGGTATTAGTATATAGTTTGTATTTCAGCACTTGGTGGAGGTTTTATGAGCACATGAGTCTATGTGTGTTAGTATTTTAGATTAGCATATGTGTTCGTGTGAGGGCATGTGTGTCAGCATATGATATTATGAAAATGTTTACTTACCCCCAACTGAAGCAGAAGAATTGAATAAAGACAATATTTCAAATTATACAGTACTCATGTTGTACTGTCTGCAATGTCACAAGCAGCAAAAGATATTTTATAATCAATAAAATTAGCACTTGACATAAGTCTTACCTTGAGAAAACTTGACAAATATTCTAACATATTTATTTTACCTAACAATACTGAGCCCTTCAAGCATAAAAGTTTAGAAAGCAGCTATTGCAGAGTTTCGTGACACTCTACTGCTGTTCTACTTCACTTATCATTAAATAAATTTGTCTCTGTGTACATGAGCCCAGATCTCCTAACTTGGCAGTTTATTAAATATTGGTTAACCTCTAATGAAAAGTGACCTGCAAGAAACAGTTTTAGTATAATCGTTTTATCTTGTCTGTACAATTGTCCCTTTAGACACATTATTGCCAAAGGACTAATGACAGATCACTTGCTAGATTGCATTGTCATAATAAATCTGATCCTGGCGCTTACTAGATTTGATGGTGGAAAAGAGAAACAGCTATTTTTCTACTGGTGACAAGTCAAAATACAAGTAGAAGATGAATGAAGAAGTTGACATATGTTTCATATTTGACCTTCCAAGTGGTGATTTACTCAAAAGTATCTTAGATGATGCAACAAAACCAATACATTTTAGTTAAAACTATATTATCTGTTCATGGACTCTGGATTTGGAAATCATCAATGCTCCTTTTTGTTGTGTAATTAATTTGGTATGCTTATGTATATTGTTTTAATGGTAAAGCATTGCAGTGATATTGAGAGATAGATAGATAGATAGATAGATACGGTGGATATAAAAAGTCTACACACCCCTGTAAAAATGCCAGGTTCTTATGATGTTAAAGAATGAGACAAAGATAAATCATGTCAGAACATTTTCCACCTTAAATGTGACCTATAACGTGAGCAATTCAATTGCAAAACAAACTGAAATCTTTGAGGGGGGAAAAAACCAAAACCTCACAATAACCCGGTTGCACATAAATAAATGTGCTTTATTTCTATTTCCAACAATTCTTATTAAATACATCCAATTACATAGCTGATTTTTTAATGTTAATTAAAAAAAAAAAGATTATTTTAGCAACAATTCTTTTTAAATGTGTTTTAATTTACTAAAGGTGTTATTTACTATTTTACTCTAATCTACGAAGGGTAACGTTCTCGTGTCATTTTTGCTAATCGTGACATAATACCGTATTTGCTTGATTATAAGACGACCCCCCAAATATGAATATTAATTTAGGAAAAAAAGAAAAAGCGTGAATATAAGACGACCCTATAGGAAAAAAGTTTTACCAGTAAATGTTAATTCATGTAAACTATTTTTTTTAATAAAAGCTATGATTGAGAAAAATATTTTGGTTTTATTTCCTTCTATTTTCCAACCTGCCCCCCAGTTATGCACATCTGCCCCAGAAATGCCTTATACCCCCTATATGCCACTGTGCCCCATGATATGCCTTTTGATACCCTATGTGCCACTCTGCGTCCAGAAATGCCTTATACCCCTATATGTCACTCTGGCATTAAGGGGGTTAAAAGGCATATTATGGGGCAGAGTGGCATATAGGGAGGTTTAAGGCATTTCTGGAGGCAGAGTGGCATTAAGGGGGTTAAAAGGCATTTCATAGAACACTCTGCCTCCAGAAATGCCTTATGCCCCCCATTTAAGACCCCCCCAACTTACCGGTGCTTCTGACTCCCCTGTCATGCAGCCGGGGCAGCGTGTAGATGCAGCCGGAAGGAGGTGTGGCTAGCTTCTGAGTCCCGGTGTGTAGCCGGGGCAGTGTGTAGATGTTTACGCGATTCGCACCGGTGCGGGGAACTCTGATCTCTGACAGCCGGGGAAGGTCTGCGCGATGGACGCAGACAACCCCCGCTGCTAGCCACACCTCCTTCCGGCTGCAGCGTAAATTGTCTACGCGAATCGCGAATCTGAACACCTGATCTACAGGGATTATTCTACAGGCGGAAATGGAGGAGCCCAATCAGAGACTGGAGCTGTCACCTTCATGGGAAAGCACGTCCCCCCTGAACAGAATGAATTTCCCAGGCCAGGAGATTGTCAGAAGTAATGAGTAACAACCCACCTCCTCTACCATTCCAAGAAGAAACTTCTCAAAAAAGGCACACAAAATGCACCTTCGAATCAACACCCCAACAGGTGATGGCAGTCAGCAGTCGGGGTAGATCGGCAACAGGCAGAAAGCAGATTCAATGTCTGCCTTTGCCTTCCGGGCCCCTGGACCCGCGTTTCAGACCAAACCCGTCGCAAGTGAGAAATAGAAAACTGAGCACAGCTCCTTGTCAATGTCATAATTGACGATACTCCCTTTGGATAGGACAGATGGTGGATAAGCCGGAACTTACCTGGCTATTAGGTCTTCCTGCTGCCAGCATGGCTCTACATACTGGTCCCACAGCAAGCATAAAAGGTAAGCAGTGAATAGTGTGCAGAGGGGTGATATTGGCACAGGAGGCAAATGGAATTGGAGGGGGATGGCAAGCCATGTGGAAGAAAGACAGACTGTTGGGGGAGGAAGTCAGAGGGTTATGGGAACTGTTGGAGTAACCGACAGAAGGGCTATGGGCACTGGGAGTAGAGGGCACTTAGAATAAATAGGGGTGGTCTCAGAGAACATGGATGCATTGGACCTACCTAGAATTGCTTACATTTACACTAGTCTGTACTTTCACTACGGTGGTGGTGGTGGTGCTGTTTTAGGTAAACCGCCACTTATTGGAACCTGAATCTTTTCTAGCTGTGACATGCAATCATGATTATTCTCAACCAGTTTCCATAAGTCATATTGGTTTTTCCTTTATCTCACACGGTAACTTGTTACAATAAGATTTGTTACTCTTATTTGCCTTATGCGACCTTTATTACATCACTTTGAGAGTGAAAATAATTGTAAACATAAATTGAAAAAATGGTCTCCACCTATAGTATGTTTAATCAAGCATATGTTATGTTAACAGATGTAAACATGAACCATTTAGCTCTACAGATTATACAATGTGTCTTCTGACTCCTATAGCACAAAATATCAATAAACCTTTACATACTTGTACATACTTGTACATACTTGCCTACTAGTTGTACAAAAAGTGATACTGGTCCAAAGCTTGAAAAGTGGCTTTATTACTAAAGAAGGCAATGGAATGGTCCCTTCCATTGGTTATTATGGTGATAAGACTACTTTTTAGACTTATTTTCATACATAACCCCCCTTATGATTTATTTATTTTTTGTTATTCATTATTCTGCTTATAGAGTGAATTTATAGATTTTTCTTTACCACTCTGGAATTTCAACTGCATGCTATGGATACAGAATACAATTAAAAGCTTATAAATATGCATCTTATGCACCCATCAGGAACTAAGCTTACAAAGTCCCTAGAGTTTTTTTCCTGAAAGAACATAATAGCATTTTAGAGGGCCACCAAAGCCAGTTATATACATGTTTTTATAAGTACTGTTCTGTATATTACTATATAGTACATTTTCTTCAGCCATATATCAATTATAAACAATAATGTGCTTTGTATGAAGGCTTACATCCATTCAGAGCTCACTTGTGTATTCCTGGCAATAATTAGATAAGCAATTTATTTTCAGTTAGGTTTGTTATTTTTTTCATAGTTAGATAAGGCCAGTGGCCAACTAAATGTAATTAAAAGTTTTATAAATTCAGTGGAATTTTGTTTGCACCCAAATAATTAAATGAAATTTCCACATTTGTGAATATTTCGACACTGTACAGCCCCAGGGAGATGTTTTGTGTAGATTGTCTGTGTAGAAATAATGTGTAAATTGGGTGTATGGTTCCCTGGGGTGGAGCATTAGGAGGGCGGGGTGGGCAAATGCTCTAACTCCAATGTTGAAACAGACTGGAAGCCCATACTGGATTTTTAAGGTCCAGTTGAAGACTTTGATGAAGCCTGCAACATGTGCAGGAAGTGGACATTTAAACTCTCTGAAGGCTCACAATCAGAGAGACTGTTGAGGAGAGAGGAAATTCTTCAAAGCTGTCAGGGTAGAGGAACGGCCTAAAGGACTAACCCTAAGCCAAGAGTGGCACTACCTGTCGGGACCTGTGCATTTTGTCTGGGGAGGTTTTTGAGAAGATGGTTTGATATGTGCACTTTTAAACAAAATACACTGATTGCTGCAAAACTGTATTCCTTTGTTGTATTGTCCCTAACGTGCATGCCCCTTAGTAAACTGGGTTTTACTAAGTCAAAAGACCTTATTAAGCCATTAGTTATCCCATGTAATATAAGGGGTGAGTGATGTGCCATTATGACAATGTATTGTGGGTGTGTTTGCACAAATGAATGGTGTGTATTAGTGTGTGACAGAGATCCACAACATTCAACATAAAAACAGTCTTTACTCAAACATGAGCTTTCTAGGAGGTCACTTTTGTACCGTAAGTGTTGGACAAGATTAGACAGTACACCAAGAGCATGTTGGGCCAGCCTCTATTTCAAATATGTTATGGGCCATTTGGTTGAGCTGATGCTTGGGGTTACCACAGCACCCATAAATCTTGCAGTACTTCCAGTGTTTGGAACAAAAGTTGGTGAAATAGAACAGATTTAATAAAATAGTCTAAAACCAGAGCAGACTCCGTTTTAGATGATGATCCATCGACTATGACCTTTCACTTCCAGACAGTAGTCCCTAATGTATAACTTCTCTTTCTTACTGTTTTCTGACCCAAGGGCCTGTGCAAAAAAGAGTTAATTACTAAAGGTTGCAGCTCTTCATAAAAGGAGAAGAGATATAATATATATATATATACACCCTGAAGCACCCCTAAACAAAGAGTGCATTAGAAACCTTTAGTTTGATGCAAATTACAAACAATATATAAATGCCACATAACCAGATGTTTTGTTGTAATTAATTATGTGTTTTGCTATTCCGCAATTATTCTAGACATTATGCATATTATTGGTAAATAGTGGTGTGATCGAAATGATCCCCTTTGTGAGAAAGGCATGAAGAGAAAAGTATGACATCTTATTATACAAGCCAAATTTATTTTGACAGAATTTAGCCTTTACCTTTTAAAGGTAATACACTTCATTGAAAAAATGAATCATAATCCATATAGATAATATAAATATAATTTTGCAGGCAAAGATGTGATTTCAGTACAAGTGAATGACACATTTCATAATATTTATATATGTAATCAGATCCTTAAATACTGTCTTCACAAAATAATCTTTATTCTACAAAGTAAAAATCTAAATGCACATTATTATTATTATAACAATTTATTAACACATTTAATACCAGAAGGTGTGGAAAACTCAAACTTAAAGACAAATAGATAACATAAAAAAGAAAATGATCCTGTCCACAAATTCGTGATCTTGTCCTAGAAAGAATGGTTAATTTTAGAGATGTATATTCTAACGATTGACTATCAATCAATAGATGATTTAACATAAAATATAGTAAATGATTATCAAGCTTTTTATTACTGCCAGCTGCAACAGCCATTCCCATGTATATAGATTTTTCAGGGACGTTCTTTTACAGTGAGACTAAATTTGAGTTATTTTTCTATTTTACTTTTTATTAACATTGACAGATGGATACGTTCAGCACATGAAGCTCCTATTGAACAAATGAGCTCTGTATGCCAACATTAGTCATTAACTTAATGTACCATGGCACTAATTTCATTATAATTGAAGTACATTGTAAAAACAAGAAGATGTGTGGAGCTATGTAGGTTCCATCCTTTTTAGCTAATAATAATTATAACAATTATATATTTTTATGTTAAATTTCAGTAATATGATTTCTTTCCCAACCCCTGTATAGGTTTGAATTGCTAAAGGGCAGAGCCTTCATCATGCATGTTACTATCAATTTTGTATAATCTTAATATTATATGTTTCCTCACCGTGTGAGCGCCATGGAATCAGCTGGCACTCTATAAATAAAATGATAATAATAATAATAATAACATAGGAGAGATTAAACATGTGTGTTTAGTAGAAGTCACCTTTCCTATATTATGTATTAGACTTAAGTAAAGTCACTGAATAAAATCAGGTTCTTTATCTGAAAACAAGATCAATCTGCATCTTCACCAACACATGCTGCAGCAATCATAAATAGGTAAATAGATATAAAAATACAATTAAATCCTTGAGGCATCTTGTTATCTGTAAGAAGAAAATATATTTTGTTTTATTTAGCATGGTGTTCTGAATCCACGTAAAATTAAATATAAATCGGATAATTAACAGAACTCTTTAATGAAAAGTCATTTGATAAATGACTTTCAGGAACAGCCCTACATGATTTTACAGTATGAGGTGACATTATATAACTTCTTAGACTGATAGGACATTGTTGAGCAATTCAAGAGATTACATAGCATTATTACAATGAAAATGAAAATTTACAATATGATAAAAATTTCACAAAAAGATTAAAACACATTAAGACATACTGGTACAGAAGCTGAAGAGGCCCTGTTCTGTGAGCTTACAATACTTTATTTGTAAAGAAACCTCAAGTTCATACTGCCTTGTTGTCAGTGATATATTCTGACCTAGAATAGCAGGTCCAGGAGTGGAAGCCCGCCTGCTATTCCATAGTGGTCTGGTTACAAGAGAAATCTCTGATATTCGGGGCACATTTACACTATATAGGACTGGCGCCGTGGGTCTTTAATTTCTTAACAACCAGTGGTGTGCCTGGCATGTCATGGCATTGACGTTGAGGCATTCAGCAAAACCGAAATCTGCTCCTAGGACCTTAGGGTTAGATCAGATGTCAAAATTACAAATTAAAACATGCACACCTACCAAATTTGGCCATTTAGCCCTCAAACAACCCAACAAATCTATGCATTTGATCCCTGTACTCAGCATATGTTACTGTACACAAAAAACAAAATACTGTCTGCGCTTCTCACCCTAATAAAGTTGGCAACAAATATATAAACATAATATAAATGAGAGGTTTTGGATATATGAATTGGCCAAAGCATAATTAAGCTCACCCGCCACGTCAAGGCACACTCTCAATAGGGTGAGAACCTACTCTCACCTCCTACATAGTGGGCACACAAAGCAGTTTATACTGCTACCAAAACCAGATTAATGTGTTGGGGGAGGTGCAATTAAACCTCCTCCCATTTAACCCCTGGACAACAAGCTGCAACCAGACTGATGAGGAGCCAACAACCTCAAATATGTGCAAACAGGGGAAAGAAAAAATGTCGGTGTGCTAAGCTAGTCTCAGGCTCAAATAATACAAATTTATAATATGAGGCCTACCAAACAGTGTAATTGCACATCCCCCAACACATTAATCTGGTTTTGGTAGCAGTATAAACTGCTTTGTGTGCCCACTATGTAGGAGGTGAGAGTAGGTTCTCACCCTATTGAGAGTGTGCCTTGACGTGGCGGGTGAGCTTAATTATGCTTTGGGTAAGAAGCGCAGACAGTATTTTGTTTTTTGTATACATTGTACAGCCAACACACTGTATTTGCAGCATGCTCACACTGTTTGGTAGGCCTCATATTATACATTTGTATTATCTGAGCCTGAGACTAGCTTAGGGCACCGACATTTTTTCTTTTCTAAGTTACTGTACACGTTTTAAGGTGTTTGGCAGTGACATTTACCAGGAGCTGCAAAGTGAAGTTGGGAGTATTGTCTAATTTCATTAATTTAGATATATTATTGGCATATTTGCTGCAGATCTGTCACATTTCCCACATTCTACATTTTATAATTTTGTGTAATAACTACTACTACTGTTTAATTGCATTTACTGATGCAGCTAATCAATGTATATGTACTGTATTACAAACCCATTTTGTATCTATAGCATAGAAGCAGATTCATCATAATTTCCTATTCTGAGGATTTGTATAAGTATTCATTACTACTAAATTACCTTTCCTGTTGCCAATCAGCCTTGTAGTCTTTGTAAGGTAGGGTGAGGAGAAGGGTAAAATCTTGGAAAATTGATTAATCGTCCTATGTTTTGCTACCTTTATTACAACTTTCCCAAAGTAAATGTATTGTTTTTATTATTAGTATTATTATTTATTGTTTTATATAGCGCCATCAAATTCCGTAGCCCTGTAAAGTGGGTAGACAGGACATAACAAGTAGTATGTAACCTAACAATTTGACTTACAGAAACAACAGGTTAGGAGGGCCCTGCTCAAAGGAGCTTACAATCTATGTGCTACTTACTTTTAAACTACATATATCTCTAAAACAATTACAATGACTAAAACACAAAAAGTGCAAACTTTATATAGTTTTGTTTAATTTAGTTATGCTAAAAGACTTGAATGTGATAGTTCCATTTTAAGAAGGGCTTTATATGCTCTGCCATAAAGTGTGTTTTATGTTTAAGGAATATCACATGACTAATTAAATGGTGCTTCCAAGTCTGTAGATGAAGTAAAGCTAATGTTAACACTATGACACAGACCACACATTTCTTTAGTTCTATACTACATTACTTCATACAAAACATTATTTTACACTCAAAAATATATCTGTTTCTCTACCGTTCTTCTCCCTTTCTATGAGTTCTACATAAAAAAAAACATATTTAAACTATTATAGAAACAAAGGATAAAAGCAAGTCAAACAGTATATCTTTATATATAACCACACATATTTATTTATATCTATCTAGGATGTATTTAAACATATCATGGAAACAAAGGCATTCCAATTACTGTTTATAGTGTCCTTTGTGCTGAAATAGTTAATCTTTATTTCAGTACTTTTATTTTGAGGTCCTCAATGAAGTGGTCCCTCTGGGTGAAGTGGTGACCAACCGTGGAGCTGTCATTTTTTTTAAATTATATATCTTAATGGAAGTTCTATGTAGGTTTATGTGTTTTATAGATGTTTTGTGGCTAGTATTTTTTGACTTGAGAGCTAGTCTTTAAAATAGAATGTTAGTCCAATAAAAAAGGTATTAATCTATAGTGCAATTTTTTTTTTTTAGACACACACACACGTGTGTGTGTGTGTCAAAAAAAAATACTGCACTATACTGCACTATAGATTAATACCTTTTTTATTGGACTAACATTCCATTTTAAAAACTAGCTCTCAAGTCAAAAAATACTAGCCACAAAACACACAACAAAAAGCATGCACCGTAGTTTCAACCACATACACATATAGAAAATTCCATCCCATTGAAATTTTTATTCAAAATAAACTGTCCATTAATCTTGATGGGTTTAATTATATGGGTCCTGGATGTAGAACACTTTTTTGCTGAACATGAGTTGGCAGTAAAATGTATAAAAACCTACAACTTCGTTACATTGTCATTCGTGCAAAAAATTGCCCTCCTTTTTCTCTGAAATAGATGTGTCTTAGCCAAATGAATCTGGCTGGCTCTCCAGGAACAATGTATACATCTCAGGAAGCTAATAGAAACATATACTGTTGCATTATATGTTCTCATGGCAACACCACCTGCTTTAATTGAGTAATCAGAAAACCACTGCATTGGGGGAAACAGATCACTAGCACCCTCAAAGATACCAAGCCAGACATGTTCAACAATCACCTTAAAACCTGGTAATACAAGACATTAAACATATAAAACATGTCTATTTTTCAAGCATTCGTACTTTAAAGCATTTTTTACACACACATATATATATATATATATATACGTAATATATATATGTATGTAAAAAATGCTTTAAAGTACGAATGCTTGAAAAATAGACATGTTTTAACCTGTTAAGGACAAAGCTGTTTTTTTTTAATTTTTTGTACCCTATGACAAAATGACCTGTCATACAGGGCCCCAAGGTACTCAGAGATGGATCCAGCCTGGCTGTCAAACAAAGATAGCACAGGTAGGAACTCCATTGTTTAACTAATACCATCAATAGGACTGCTGCCAGTCGATTAGGGCAGCTAGGGGTGGCGCTCTCATGGCAAAGGTAGATGTGTAATCTGTGTTTTGGCTTCTGCCTATGCGTCCAGAATGGCACCACCTCCTAGGGTGTCAGTTTGAGGGACTTTTTATGTGGATTTGAGCCTCCAGATGGGTTGCTCAATCTCGTTTTTATTTTGAATGTTTCAACACTCTTCTAGAGTGGGTGGTAGGAATGGAATCCGGGTTGTCTTCCAACCTGTAACACCTTGATTTCCTGTGAATTCGTCCACATGATTTGCATTGGTGCATGGACAGCTGGACAGAGTGGTGACAAAAAGACAGCCTTATAACGAACCTTGCATTCCTTGAGCTTGATTGTGGTGGTCCTTTGGGGGGGGAATGCATTTGCAATTGGGAGGTGGTGTTTCATTGTGACAAACCCAGGGGTGGTCCAGTGTTTTTGCATCTTCTGGTTGCTTCTGCACCTGGTACTTCATCGCCTTTGCTTAAATATGATTTGTAAGGTTGTGCGTATCCTGGGCATGTGTAATGTGATGGCCGATGCTCTCTCTCACTTTTAGTGAGAGGATAGGAACCCGTGCCTGGTGGAGCTATGGGTGCTTGGGCTGGAAGACTGAAGGGGCAACCTGGGATATGTATGGTAAGGTCCAGGATGAGTTGGCATTTTTCAGGGAAGCTTGGGGGGATTTCATGATCAGGAGGACTGAACTCATGGGGTGCTGATGCTGATGGGTAGCCTCTGAGTTGTCTTTTGACTGTGTCAGGCTAGCTGATGGATCTCAGCATTTTGTTCACACTTTCTGGTCTTCCCGACTGTACCAAAGAGTTTGAAGTTCAGCAGGCTATGAAGGGGTGGAGGAGGGGTACCCGCTCTTGTGACTGGAGGAGGCTGGTGCCTGGCACTTTGCGAGTAGATTTTGGCTGTTGCTATACAACTTCATCTTTTTCATCTGGCCCTTTCGCTAGCATTCTTCAGCGGCATGTGCATTGGGGAGTTGGTTAGCCCTCGTAAGTCGGTTCCTGGTGGGATATTTTTGGAAAATAGTGAGATAGTCAGTCCTTGAATTTAGGGTACAGTGACTGAAAACCTGGTTTTGGTTGAATTTGGGGGAGGTTATTAAGTACAACTTGACTTGGTTTTGATATTGTTTCCTAATGTGAATTTCTTGCAGCAGGCCCATAGCTTTAAGGCCTGCTGATGGTCAGAATTGTGATTGGAAGGTTTTTGGAGGTATATGACGGACTAGTGGGGGAGGTGAGCATCTCATGGAGATTTTTGTGGGTGGGTTATTTATAAAATATAAATATTCAGGTGCTGTGTTGTTGTTGGCTAATACAGTATTTTGTGAGAACTTTAATAAAAGCTGTTGCCTCTTTTACATTCATGTACTGATGTCTGTGTTTATTTGGGGGACATCAGTTTGTATGGTATGGGTTGTGTCAGTTGGTACACAGCACTGTCCCTACTACCTTCATATATGTAGAAATCATTAACAGTAAACTCAATCCAGTACTCCATACCTCTTGTAGACTCTGGTCAGCTTCCAAATGTATCTCCATTTCCACATTGCAAGAACATAGCGATTTATTTCTGCATTGTGTTACAGACCACTTCAAACTACGAATAGAAAAAGAAATGTCTGCTACCACTTAAAAATATTTTAACTACATGCTGAAGAAATAAGTAATATGTGTTCCTATGCTGTAATGTTTTTATGCTTTTAGTTTAGTATTTTTCATATAAAAATCAATGAAGGTTGCACCAGTGATTTCTGAAGTGTAAGGTATAATATAGTAAGATTTGTGGCAGATAATTTAACTTTTCCCAAGATGTTACTGCAATATGACATATATTAAAAGCTACTAATAACCAACCATATAAATGATATAACTGTGACCAGGGGAGGAGTACTGAATGTGAACCAGAATGATACAATATCTCAAACTTTATAACTAATATTGTGTCCACTGTTGTACAGAAATGAAAACTGTATTTTAGGCTACTCTGTTATATTTTCTACTTCCACAAGAGCTTCTGTTTACATAAAGAAAAATAAATAATATGTAAACACACTACCATTAAAATGTTTGGGGTCACTTAGCTGTTTTCGTGGAAAACAAGGACATTTCTAGCTGTTCTAACATTATTGAAAATTAGTTTTCTAATGATGGAACACAGGAGTGATGGGGGCCTATGTTCACGTATGAAGATGTTTCATTAAACATCATGTTTCCAGCTACAATAGTGATTACAACACTAACAACATCTTCACTGTATTTTTGATGCATTTAATATTATTTTAATGGACAAAATTTGCTTTTCTTTAAAAAACAAAGACATTTCTAAGTGACCCCAAAGGATTAACGATTGCTTTCTTTGTTTAAACACAGTTGCTGGAGTGTCTTTATATCAGCATGTCCTAAAATCAGTGCTGTATTTTCCCAAAAAACCTTGCATGGAATGTGTTAATATACCAGCATTTGAAATACCCTGGGTTGTCTAGATTAAATAAAATATGGTTTGATGTGAATACATTGAATTGGTTAGCTTCAAAAGATTTCCCAAATAGGACATGGGTGTAGGATGACCAGATTTAAAAAAATGGTTCTGAAATGGTAATAGCCTACTTGTACCTATTGCCCTATAACTTACAAAAAAACAAACAAACAAACAAAAAAGAGATTGGGTATTTCTTAACTCAGGACAAATATTAGAATCTACCAGGTTTCCCCATTAGCTTTTGTAGATGAGCAAAAAACTTTTCAAATAAAAATCAGAAAAAGTGTTTTATTTCCACGTGTTCACCATTTTCTATTATTTTTGTAGTAAATTAGATGATATTATCATAATAATGGTTGTTAAAGAAAGCCCTTCTTGTCCTGAAAAAAATCAATATATAATTCATGTTGGGGCAATATATGAGAAGAAGAAGAAAATTACAGATAAACACAAACACTGCAGAAGCCTAAAAATAACCTTTAAAAAACCCTGGTCCTTAAGGGGTTAAAGAGGTGATGTAAACACAAAACCATAGAGTCATGACAGTCAATAAAATGTAATATTCCACCAAAGCTAACATAGTACAGATCTGCAATCATTCTGGTTGATGTTAACAGGGATGGGCAACAAAAGATTAGAGATCAACTGTGACACTTTAAGAGCATTTAAATTAACCCCTTTGAAGATAATGATCTGGATTCAATGTGAGAGATAAATCTAATGACAAGTAATTGAATAGCAATCCTCCTATACACTGCAATGGGAAAAAAAACATTAACTGAGATAATCACTGTTCTAATACTTTTGATAACTTTATCTCCTAAATCCATCCCAATATTCATTGGCCATTTCTCTTGGACACAGAGACAATACTATATATATATATATATAGTATAGCATAGTATATATATATATATATATATATATATATATATATATATATATATATATATATATATATATATATGTGTGTGTGTGTGTGTGTGTTACTCTACGTCAAATATATGCAATCGCTGTTATTACCCCAGATGTGATGGACTATGACTCCCATTATACTCGGGCAGCAGGTTTAGCATAATGGGAACTGCAGTACATCAACAGTTGGCTATCTAGAGGCAACCTTGCTCCCTCCTGTCTGTAGTCCTAATGATGCAGCACACAGTGTGTATTGGAAATGGAGATCGCAGCGCCTCTCGGTGCTAGGATGGGTTTTGAAATCCTTGAACCTGCAGTACCTTCAAAAGAATAGGAAGTGTTTTAGCATTTTGAACAACAAGGAAAACTCATCTATCCAAGCCAGAGCTGCAAAAAAGGATTAAAAGAAAAAAAGAGACCGATCCATTCTGCAGTTGGACCAAACCTACATTTTTTTCATGGAATGTTTTTTAATGCATCTCTATTGATGATACACATTTTTAAAAATGTCACACAAGGACAACATGTGAGTTCCCGAGTCCAGAGAGAATGAGCGGCTCTGTGTGTATTTCGCCTGGATTGATCGGGGAGGAAAGAATTACATCTGCTCACGGGATTAACTGCTAAAGTTTTATTGCACCGTGAATATTAAGGGACTTGGTGAAGAGATAACACCGGCTCCTCCAACGAAAGCGTCTCAGGTTGTCTCCGCTCGGGGGCCCCGTAAGGGATTTCTTTAAGGAATAAAGCGGGTCTGCGTTACGCTTCTTCGTAAATAAGGCTATATAATATTCATAGTTATTTGATGTCTGCCACGACTATGCAACGAGTAGTGCGCTTGGAACATGGATTTGTTCCTTTGTGAGGGATTTCGCTCTTTTAATACGGATTTCATCGCAGAAATATTACTAAATCCCTATTTTTGCAAAGCTCGTCTTCAGAAGATTGCAAAGGTGGAGCGGGCAGAAAGAGCAGATGACGGACCAATTAATCCTTCCAATGCATGGAAACAAGCGAAGGAGCCAGGAAACGCTCATATGTAAATGGGGTGGATGCTTCGATCCGGTGCTGGTCATATATGAAACTAATGATTAGGCTGAATGCGGCGGTTACTTTGCTGATTTCCCAGTTTTTGACAATGCTCGTGGTAAAGTGACCTACTGGTTCTTTCATGGTGTCGGAGATCTGTTGCAGCGCCCAGGGGATCGGGATTGGAAATGCGATGATGATGATCATGATGATCATGATGATCTAGAGCGATGTGATCGCATGCAGTGCATACATACATTTATTTGTATATGCGATCATGGTGATTACTTGAGCCCTTTAAAGAGGAAGTGGCAATTCCTGCTGTGTTGGCTTGTAATTTTTTTTCTAATCCACCCTATTCCCCCGCACTGGAAGTCCTCCTGTATCTAAATGGAATTAGTGGAGATCGAAGCCCCTTGTGTAAGGAACAGACATGATCCATGGGAGCAGTTTGTTTCACAGTGAGTATACTCTACAGCTGCAGCCAGCTACCATTTGGGTACCAGCAACATCACATTCCCTCTATCCTGTCTGATTTCTCCTAATGCTTTAGGTGATACCTTCCAGGCATCAACACACTGTTAGTAGACTTGCCTTTAACATACATTCTCGATTTAGAATGTCATAGACTATTGATGAGGAATTACGTTGATATAACATGAGTTCAATGGGGGTTTAGCTTGTATTATGCTTAGCAAAATTGAAATTCTGAAGATGTAGCAGAACTCCTTCCATATGCTTAAGATGTGAAGTGTGTTGGTGCTGTGGTGATCCAAGGTATAACAGTGTCCTTTCTTTTCTGCAGTGATTAGTAAAGGCTACACACAGAAAAGTGCCATAAAAATAATGTGTGCTATTAGACATACAGTTGTGATATGCTAGGTCGGGCTTTAGAGGGCATATTGGCATTGTGTGGTGTTGATGGATAATGATAGACTGTATTAGTACACACTTTTATTTATGAAGCTAGACATTCTGGGCAGAACTGCATTTAAATTGCCAGATCAGTTTTACTACATTAAAAATTCAAAGGCCCTCAAACGTTTGTGTGTATTCACCTAGGTTCATTTCCATAACTCATTAAGAACCAAGGACAGCTATGCCTGGGTGTCAATATATTGGTCTTTTGATGCAGCTGTTTGTGTGTGTTCTCCATAATCACTGCTTTTTTTTTTTCTCCCACTGTTTTATATTTCTATAATCTAGAACAGTTTAAATCTAAAGAAAACAAAATATTCAACTGAAAGTATTTTCTTATGTACAAAGGACCTATTTGGAGGGGCTTTTAAGATTATTGCTGTTTACAGCTCCTTTTTCTCCAATTTTCTAAGTTTTATGACTTCGGAAGAAATACAAATAAACATATACACTATTATATATACATATGGATTCATATATTTAAGTGTTCATGGACATATACTGTAATATATCATTCATAAATCTGTTCATTATGCAGTCTTTATGTGGGTATTGTATGCCATTGGAAATGCTGTAAATGATAATAGCTCATTCTCACTGAAGGTTCTAGTTGCATTACTGTTCTAGCACATAGGAAGATGACTACCTTATCTCACTGACTCATGGGCATATAAGACATTGTCTGACATACCAGACATATTTGATATATCTTGTTGCAATGATACATAACCGAGCAACTATGTGAAATTAGAATGCAAAAACTCTATTTTTGTATTTCAGTGTTTTCTTAATACATCTGAATGATTAGTAGCAGTTTATGGAATATTCTTGAAAGTGACAAGCATAATAAACACAAGTATCTTCTTTCATTTCAGTTGTAACAAGTCTAATTATTCTACATGTGTCTTGGGCAACAAAAAAGGGAGCAGGTAAGTAGACCACTTTACATGAAGGTCATTTCTTAACTTAAATATGCAAAATCCTTATATTATGACATATGATCGTAAAACCCTTTGTAAACATACCTCGACAGAATACGACAATATGTATTTGAAGCAATCTTATACAATATGTATATATTTACAAATTTTGCAATTGTTTATTTTGTGTGACTTTGCATTTCCAGACAGACAAAACAACTCAGAAGGTCAGAAATCAGTGCAGTGTGGCTCTTGGACAAAGAATTTAGATGGAGGAATATTTACCTCTCCCAATTATCCCAACAAGTACCCTCCTGACAGAGAATGCATCTATATTATAGAAGGTAAATTTTTTTCTGTTGTCCCTATAAATTCTATGATTTCCTATTATATACCTATGTTTCTTATATATTAAATATAAGGACGGCATTGGCAAAGTTTTAAAGTGAACTCTTTTAGCCTAGAAGTAAAACATACAGAAAAGTCATATTTAAGATCTATAAAGGCCTGTTCATGTAATAAATAAATATATATATACACACACATTAGAATAATACAGTGGATGAACATTGTCATATCATAATTTTGTCACTAAATGTATACATTGAGCTTTCTCATGACATGTATGTTGTACAGAAATTATTTCAGTCTGTCGTGTTTCAACATAGAAAAAAGAAAATAAAAAATTATAATGAATAAAAGTTATACCCAATTATATGTTGATCTTAAAAGGTACAAAGGCAGATAATTTCAGGTATATTAAGATGATATTTTTTTTAGTGAAGCTATTTCGCTATTGTAGAGGGCATCAATACCTGCTGCTTTCTTGTAATCTAGACTATCGAATAAATTGCAATTGGTAAAGATGACGTGGAAGGGTGATGTTAATTTTAATCAATGATGGCAATTCTTTGTGCTCTATTGAGGGGTTTATGGCCTAGTAAGGGGAGGAGTCAAGAGATAACTGTAATTGGGTTTGTGAATTGGGAAAAGGAGGTGTCAGGAATAAATTGTACTACAATTTATCAGATATGTCCAGTTCTGTATTTTCCTTGGGACTGTAAACCATTGTACATTAAAAGGCCTCTCATACAAGTGACATTGTAGTTATAGCTATGCAAAACCTATGGTTGCAATTGGTAGGATCCGGCAGATAAATAAAATATGAAAGTTAGATAAATAAGATGATGATTGACCAAGATGGGGCAGAAGACATATGCAAGACATCAGCCAATGACATCACGTACTTGCATAAAGTATGCCCATAATGTAGGATCAATCCCAAAACACAAAATATAAATATACACCACTGTATTTCACTGACAATAAGCATATATAAGCAAGGTTTGATTCATTTGTGGGGATCATGGAATGGATGGCCAAATTCTTACCACATACAGTATGTAGTACTACATAAACAGTGTTACCTTTAATTTGTATTCCCTAATGAATTACATTTCTATAATAAATACCATCATAAACTCATATTTAAAACACAAATTTAGTTATTGAAACTAGCTTGATTGTAATTGCCAGAAAATAAGTGTGAAGTATCTTTTTCCTCTATGTAATAAACTGGTCTGGTCACCTGTGAAGTAGTAATTCCTTGGTTTATCCAAATCCAAATAAGAGATTCTATGTAATAAAAATTTTCTTTTGATTCAAGTGAATTTCTGTATGCTTCTTGGATCTGTGGTGGAGGGTTTAGTTCCCATCATACAGTATATGTACTGCTTTGTGGTCATGGCCTGTTTTGCTTGAAACAGGAATGTAACTGCAAATGTCTTTCCTCTCTTAGGCAACATCAGACCCAGCCCTGGTCAACCAATTCCTACCTGCTTCTGTCCAGACACTTTTCATAAGAAACCAAACAACAATAATAACCTCACACCTGTTTATTGTAACCCCAGTATGAATTCATGCTCTGAAACACACGTATTACTAATCGCAACCCTATCTCTGGTTGATATTTGTGAACCCATTGTTCAGGACAGCAGTGTTTTCTATTTTTAAGACCCTTGTCCATCTCCCAGCACCCTCTGCCCAAGACCTTCCTAAAAATTACTAACAGCAGGGGTAACATGCTTCCTCATGTTCTTCCCTAAACCTTCAACCTTTAGTTATGTGACCCCTAACAATGTTTCTTATGTCTTCTTGTACTCCTGCCTCACCGCCTGCCGTATTGGCCCTACTCTCTCACATATCCTTCCTTCTCTTTTTAGAGAACCCAACCCAATCTATTTAAACTCTCATAATCCATGTCTCCTCTTTTTTTCACTGGCATGTTCCTACCACGTCTAGCTACTGCCCTGTGTTACTTCTTCCACTAATCTCCAAACTACTGGAACATTTAACCTACAATGATCTAACCCACTTTCTTTCCTTTAACTCCCTGCTTGACCTTTTCCAATCAAATTTAAATACACAACAGTCTACTGATACTGCCCTCATCAGAAGGTCACTTCTCTTTACATATCCTATTGGACTTTTCCAACCTTTGGCACTGCTGACCACCCCCTTTGACTACAAACCCTTTATTCTTATGATGTCCATGACAAATCCCACCTCTGTGATTGTTTCTTCTCTTGCTCTCTGTTTGTGTGCCTCAGGTGTTAGGACTCGTGTATCCAAGATTCTTTACCCATTCTCTACCTACCTCATTTTGTGAAGACTCTCTCCTACTTATTTTAGTTTTAAATGCCTACTAAAAGCCCCCCTGAAGCATAAAATCTATCCTTCCAACACCAGGAATGTGAATCCTGAAAAGAAACCATCTGTTCTCCCCACTGTTGAGCTCTCCAAACCACTGACTATACATGACCCTTGCTACAATCTAATCATTCTTGCCCAATCAGGCCCTTCTAATAGCTTGCTATAGCAGGGCCATCTTCTCATTCTGTACCTTGTATGTCTTAACTTATATTATTGCAGTTGACAACTTTGTATAATTTCATCATAATGTCAATGTTTATTTTCACCCTCCTCTTTTATAAAAGTTCTAGGAAATGTGCTGATACTCTATAAATAAAATGTAATGTAATATCATGCGTCACTATTAAGTAGTGAAAAATCTGTCTCTAAGGAGTTATGTAGCAGTTTCCCTGTTCTTCTTGTTGAGCACAGCAATATGACAAAATACATAATGAAGTAATATTAGCTTGTCATCCAAAATGCTTGAAGACATATCTAATAGGTGTTGGAAAGTGTGGGAGTAGTTTGTGGACAATATATTTAATGCAACACAGACATACCATTTTACCTGTAATATATAGTTAAGTACCTGTTATGGAAAACAAAGCACTATTGTGCAAACTATAGATTGTAAATGTATATGCCTATGGGAAAATCATTAATATTCCATAAAACAATGCTGCTTTCTGTTTTGTATATGAATTTTCTTACATAATTTGTTTTGTGAAATTGCTTTTCTGCAAACTTCAAAATTACATGTAATTATAAAACAACATGAAACCAAACACACTATCCTTTTTCTCCATACTCAGTGTTTGTGGAATTATGCAATATTTCTTTGTGATTTTTTTTGGTTTGTCATATCACATATATTTAAACATACATTTTACATAGTGTTTTAGAATTATGTTTTTTCCTCTTACAGCTTCTCCAAGACAGTGTATTGAACTTCATTTTAATGAAAAATATTCTATAGAGCCTTCTTGGGAGTGTAAATTTGACCACATTGAAGTAAGAGATGGACCTTTTGGCTTTTCTCCTATAATTGGGCGTTATTGTGGACAACAAAGCCCACCTTACATTAAATCAAGTGGAAGATTCCTGTGGATTAAATTTTTTGCTGACGGTGAACTAGAATCTCTGGGGTTTTCTGCACAATACAACTTTACACCTGGTGAGTACAACCTCCAACCCTATCTAGCAATTGGTTTATAGCTGCTTTGGATTACTATACAAGAGTTAACTATTAATTTATATTGACAATAATTATTGTATGCAGTTCTTTTAAGAAACCTGTTTAACAGTGTGAGTTGTCGGCATTCAATTTTCCTTGCTGTTTTTCTACTATCATGCTAAATGATTATTGCTCATATAAACCACAGTAAACACATCTGACTTGTTTCAAACAGGAAAATAGTGTGAAGAAAATCTCTCTATTAATAATCTAATCTGTAAATAATGATACCTCTAGTGTGGAAGATAATTCAAAATATACTCATTGTATTCAGTTGCCATCCAGGGAAACCTCCAATCTCTATTGCAAAATAATTAGCTGAAATAATGATTAAACAGCCTACCCTTTACAACCATTATTGCTAGATTAATAGTAACCTTTCTTTATTTGTATATGAAGAAAAATAATCTGGGATATTGCCAGTGGTTTGTGTGCCATCATGATTTGCAGCAGAGTCTGTTATACAGTTGTGTATATGAAGGATATATATATATATATATATATATATATATATATATATTTTTATATATATACAAAGGGTAAATAATCACTTACACACATACACACATCCCCTCCTAAAATAGCCTAACACTGTTTGCTCTCCCTCTCTCAGTGGATCTGCTCTGCAGGGCAGTGCCCAAAATTTTATAACATGGAGTGGGTTTAGTTTAGTTTAGAGTTGTGAGTCAGAAAACCTTTAGGGCATTTAACGTTACTGCAAGAAAGTTGGCTTTTAAAATGTACTTAAAGAAGATTTGTCACTTCTAAATATCACATTTTGCAGTTCAGTCCACCAAACTGGTAAAAGGAAAACCACATACACCTATTAGAAACTCAATGTATGTGTATAATATTAGGAAAGTATTCTTGATCACTAAGTTTTATCTCACTTGTAAGTTACTTCAACTGATCCTGACACACAGTGTTGAGAGAAAAGGAGAGATTTTGTCAAGAGATGAAATGATTGATATGCCACTACCACGACTCTTAGCTACAGTGAAACAGCCCCTTATGTAATTCATATAGACAAATAGAACAGGTTAATGCTGTAACCCAGGGTAAAATCCGGCAGGGTGCTTGGAGTCTGAGCTGACTTCAAGTTACCACCATATAGCATAAAGCCAATAAATGAAACAAAATATCCACAGTCACTTGTCCTTGATATTTTTTAAAATAAATGTGTGCCTACAGAAACAGTTGGGTACATGGGTTTATTTTATTAAATATCAAGGACAAGCGGATCTTTTGTTCTCTTACTTAAGTTACCTGAATCACATATGTCTAATATTTACAAAGGAAAATTAAATACAGGACTGGTCTCAGCACCAGGTACCCGGTCAGCTTCCAATGGTTCCTCAACTGGTGCACCAGGCAGTGGCTTATCCTTCCTGGTTAGATGGTTCAAAAGTAGTAAGGGGGTAGATCCTATTGGGACCCAAACCTCACTGCACTTCTTACCTCCTCTAATGTCCCTCCAGTAGAGTTCCAAGAGCTTTAAATGTTTGGTGTGTGTATAAGTATATCACTCTGTTCTACAACCCTAAAAGTAATTGTAATGTTTTGACAAAACAACACAGCAAAGCAAAACATGTATTTATAACAAACAGTGTTAACACACAGTATTTATGTAAAAGCTTAATGCTATCTAAAATCGAAAAACACCAAAAATGTTCTTGCCAGGGGTGCAATTTGATCCAGGACTGGGCCTGATGAAAAGTTATAGGTAGTTACAATACTTGAATTTAGTTATGCTGACAGCTGTTCTCCTTTAAGGATTTTGGATTTAAGAATCTGGTTACCCTATAGCAACAAGATTCCAAGCAATCACACATTTCATAAACTAATGGTTTTGTATTATCCTGTAGAAGAAGTAATGAAAAATGTTCACATTTTCATGGATCTGCAACAGAAATATTCAGCTGAAGACAAACACAAACACATTTGTAGACTATCTGGCAAGCTTCCTAATTACTTCAGTTACTTCTGGGCATTGTGTTTTGCATTATTGTTTATATAGTGGATGATGTTGACAAACCCTGATTCTCCAGCTTTTATGATTTTAATATATTCACGTCTGAACTAAGAGGATCAGTATGGGGTTCTAGTAAGCAACACAAGCCAACTTCAGTGTAAACACCGTAAGGTGTAATAGAAATATTCCCTGCATATGAGAAGCTCTTAGTTTAACAGGGTTATAATGTTATGTTATAATCTGGGGTGACCTATGTAAAAAAGATTTAAGCAGCCCATCTTCCACACAAATGAGGCTGTAATGATACAACATTCTTATGAATGCGTATCACCCTTGCGTCCAAATTCTGATTGGGCCCCAAAGCAGTTTCCTAGGTTGCTTATATGGTAGGGTCAAGGCTATTGCTAGGCTCAGACTAGATTTAACTGTATGGCCAATGTTAGAGTCCTAGCTAGTCCTAACTATTCTTTCAATGGAGCTGAATCAATAGAATTGCACTGATTTTTAACTCACTGAGTCTGTCCTGCAATTCAAAGGCCCCTCTGGACACCATGGCACACTTGTATGGTAGGTGGGGTGCGTTAACCCTAAAGTCTGATCAGAACCTGCAAATAGCACTCAGCAGTGTATATACCTCACTTACAAACCCCATAAGCCCTAAGTATCCTATAAAACACATTACTCCATCCATTACAAATACATTATAGGTTTGTTCTGAAGTTGATTTTTTATATTTACTATTATCCTTTATTTATGTAGCGCTAACAATTTATGCAGCGCTTAATACAATACATATATTCAAGGGGTATGACAAGACTAGAACTGACAGACTGAGACAAACCGATATATTAGGTGGAGAGAGCCCTGCTCGCAAGCTTACAATCTTGAGGGAATTATTAGTTTGTTTCCTGTTAAAGTTTGCAGTGCCCTCTACACTTGGCTATCCCAAACGTGGGGGGCTTCCTAGACAGGGCCGGCCCAAGGCAAAATGCCGCCTGGGGCGAATTTTAAAATGCCGCCCCCCCCTTATCTACCCTTCCTCTCCCTCCGTCCCTGCCGCCCCCCCATTATCTACCCTCCCCCCCCCTTGTACTTACCTTTCAGCAGTCCTGCGGCGAGTCTCCCTGTTCGGTCTCGGTGCCGGCTTGTAATGCTGAGCGCCGGAAATCTTCCGGCACTCAGCATTACAAGCCGGCACCGAGACCGAACAGGAAGACTCGCCGCAAAGGAGAGAGAGAGGGGCGCGGGTACTGACAGCTTGGTAAGCGATGTCGCGGTCCCGGGACCGGTCGCGGCCCCGGGTTCGGTCGCGGTCCCGGGTCCGGTCGCGGTCCCGGGTCCTTGTGGACGACGATCTGCTCGCGGGTCACGAAGACCCGAGCTGGAGAGCTCGGGCTCCGTCTCCGGCGGGCGAACGTCGGCACGTAAGTGCGGTGGGGTCCGGAGTTCCCGATCTCCCTGCACTGGCGATTTGCAACCCGATCGCTGGTGCAGGAAGCGGGAAGGCAGATCTGGGGATTCGGCAGCGATCAGAATGAAAACTGCTCGCTGCCTAAGGAATCCCCAGAGAGGTTTACTTACCGGTTCGCCGGTCTCCACTGGGGGCGCAGCCAATTCTCACGGCTGGAGCCGTGAGTCAGAGGGACGTCTCAGGGCACGCCCCTGACGCTCTGTTGGGGGCGTGGCTTTCTGTGGCGCCAGATTTAAAAACCCTGCAGATCTGTCCACAGGCACCCTGTTGTGGTCTTTCCTCCGTTTTGAGTTTGAGTTTGCTTTGTTGCTATTTGGTTGACCATTGGATTTCCTGACTACCCACTTGCCTGCTGATTTTGTACCTCTGCCTGTGACCATCGTTACCGAACCCTGGCTTGGCTGACTATCTGCATCGTGTACCTGACCCTGGCTTGGCTGACTATCTGCATCGTGTACCTGACCCTGGCGTGGCTGACTATCCGCATCGTGTATCCGACCCCTGGCTTGGCTGACTATCCGCATCGTGTATCCGACCCCTGGCTTGGCTGACTAACCGCGTCGTGTTTCTGACCTCTGGCTTGGCTGACTATCCGTATCGTGTTTCTGACCCCTGGCTTGTCTGACGTCCGGCATCGTATATCTGATCCTGGGCTGCTCCCATATCTGCTACTTCTGCACCTCGCTGCTTCAGCTCAGTATCCACCATTTTCAGCTATCACTGCAGCTTCCTCACTGTTGGGATCATCCTGAGTTCCTGTTGATTTCCTGCGGTGAGTGCTTTTGGTGTTAGCAAACGTGACATTACAACAGGGTCATGGATCCCTCTGAGCTTAGCAAGGTGCTGTCGTCCCATAGTCAAACTTTGGACTCCCATGAAGCAAGATTTAAAGACATGCAAGATACTCTGGACCATATGGCCAGAGCCCTGCAGGTATTGGTTGTCAGGTCTGACCCGGCATCCGGTGGCTCTGTCCTGTCTTCAGCCTCAGACACAGCTTCCCCAGCCATGATGCCGGGGTCTTCTCAAGCTACTGTTCCTCTCAAATTGCCGTCTCCGAACAGATACAGCGGTGAACCAGAATCATGCCGTGGATTCTTAAATCAATGTTCGATTCAGTTTGAACTCACCCCGCATATGTTTGCCTCTGAAAAAGCGAAAGTGGGTTATATCATTTCATTGTTGTCGGGTAAAGCCTTGGCATGGGCTTCGCCGTTATGGGAAAAAGACTCTCCTAAAGTTTATAACAGTGCTTCATTCATCTCTGCATTTCGTAGAACCTTTGATGTTCCTGGAAAAGCAGCTACAGCTTCGTTGTCGTTACTTCACTCTTCTCAAGGCTCCCGCTCTGTAGCTGAATACGCAATTGAATTCAAGACTTTGGCTGCAGAGGTGAATTGGTCGGATGAGGCTTTAATCGCAGCATTTTATGACGGGCTATCTGAACGTCTTAAGGATGAACTGTCTACTAGAGAGTTACCTGATGACCTAGAAGATTTTGTTTCTTTGGCTCTGAAGTTGGATAGTCGCATTCGTGAGAGACAATCGCAAAGAGTTAAAAGATTGGAATACAGATCCTGTCATCAGCTACCCTCCAGCCCACCCCCCAGACCTTCGTCACCTGTTTTACCTCCAGAAGAACCAATGCAATTGGGAGCTACTAAATTGTCTTATACGGAAAAGAATCGTCGTCGAGCAGAAGGGTTGTGTCTATATTGTGGCAAGAAAGGTCATTTTGTTCGAACCTGCCCCAACAAGCCGGGAAACTACAGTGCCCAGTCCAAGTAAAGGGGCCTGGTCTGGGTGAGCACGTTTCAGCCCCTAAATTTAAAGATTGTTTTCATGTTCCGGTGTCCCTGGAATGGGGTGGGATGAAGATTTCTTCATCAGCTATGTTGGACTCTGGGGCTGCTGGTTCCTTTATTGATCATAATTTTGCTCTCTTTCATAAAATTCCACTTGTCGAGGTATTTCCACCTATCGCCATCTCTGCCATTGATGGTCGAACATTACAACCTTCGTTCATTACACAACAAACTTCTACCATACTGCTCTCCGTGGGGTTGTTTCATCAGGAAACCATATCGTTTCATGTTATTTCGTCTCCTGCATGTCCGATTATTTTAGGCCTTCCTTGGCTCCGGCTTCACAATCCCTCAATTAACTGGTGTTCCGGGGATATCCTGAGATGGGACCAGAAATGTTCTACCCAATGTTTTTCCAGAGCTATTTCCAAGACAACCTCCATTCGGTCTATATCAGCTACAGCGGTGCCTTGGGCTTATCAGGACTACCAAGATGTGTTTGATAAAAAACAGGCCGAAGTATTGCCTCCTCACAGACTGTATGATTGTCCTATTGAATTACTGCCGGGCACTCTGCCCCCACGGGGTCGTACCTACGCCTTGTCTTTACCTGAGTCACAGGCATTAGAGGACTATATTAAGGACAATTTGAATAGGGGTTTCATACGTAAATCTACCTCCCCTGCCGGAGCAGGTTTTTTTTTCATTACTAAAAAGGATGGAGGATTACGGCCATGCATTGACTATAGAGGACTGAATCGTATAACTATTAAAAACAAATATCCGCTTCCCCTCATTCCAGAACTTTTTGACCGCTTACGTGGCTCTACTGTTTTTACGAAACTAGACCTTCGGGGGGCATATAACTTAATACGTATACGAGAAGGTGACGAGTGGAAAACTGCCTTCAATACTAGAATGGGACACTACGAGTATACGGTCATGCCCTTCGGACTCTGTAACGCTCCGGCTGTGTTTCAAGAATTCATCAATGATATATTTCGTGATATTTCTCTCCAATTCGTCATTGTCTACCTGGACGACATTCTGATTCACTCGCCGGATCTTCAGTCACACCGTACCCATGTTCGGGTTGTTCTTCAGCGCCTTCGTCATAACAGACTGTATGCTAAACTCGAAAAATGTTTGTTTGAAGCTGCCAGTGTTCCGTTTCTGGGATTCATAATTTCTGCAGCAGGATTTGAGATGGATCCCAACAAGTTGTCTGCCATCTCCGATTGGCCTCAACCTCAAGCTGTACGTCCCCTGCAAAGATTTTTAGGGTTTTCTAATTATTATAGGAAGTTCATTAAAGATTTCTCTAAAATTGTACACCCCCTGACCGCCATGACGAAAAAGGGAGCTGACTGTAAAAACTGGTCTGCTGAATCCATTACTGCTTTTTCCCTCCTTAAAAAAGCTTTCGCATCTGCTCCAGTGTTACGACATCCTGATGTCACTAAGCCTTTTGTCGTGGAAGTGGATGCATCTGAGATTGGGGTGGGAGCTGTGCTTTCTCAAAGGAAAGACTTTAATGCGAAACTTCACCCGTGTGCTTATTTTTCGAAGAAATTTTCTCCTGCGGAGAGTAATTATGATGTGGGCAACCGTGAGCTTCTGGATATTGTTTTAGCACTCCAGGAATGGAGGCATCTTTTGGAAGGGGCAAGGAATACTGTCACTATTTTGACGGATCATAAAAATCTAGAATACCTCAGTCACGCCAAACGACTCAATCCCAGACAAGCTAGATGGTCCTTGTTCCTCTGTAGATTCAATTTTCTCATTTCCTACCGTCCCGGGTCTAAGAATATTAAGGCCGATGCTTTGTCTAGACAGTTCGCATCCGATACTGACAATACGTCGGAAACCCGAACCTATTATCTCCCCATCTCAGGTTATTGCATCAGTTTCCACTCATGTGTATTCGCCGATGTATGCACGTATTCTTAAAGCGCAAACCAAGGTACCCGTCCATAGTAAATGGCCTATAGGTTCTCTGTTTGTTCCGGCTTCAGAACGACGTAAGGTTTTATCCTGGGCCCATTCGGCTCTCCCGGCAGGTCACCCTAGTGCTCGGCGTACGCTGGAAATTATAGGTAGACAGTTTTGGTGGCCTGAGATAAAGTCGGATTGTGTAGATTATGTTGCTTCTTGTCACCCATGTGCCACTGCTAAAGCATCTCATTCTAAACCTTCCGGTTTGCTTCTACCTTTACCGGTTCCCTCTCGTCCTTGGACCCATTTAGCCATGGATTTTATCGTTGACCTCCCTCCCTCCGAAGGGAATACTGTTATATGGGTTGTAGTTGATCGCTTTTCTAAAATGGCGCACTTTGTTCCTCTCCCTAAATTACCTTCGGCTCCCGATTTGGTCCCTATTTTTGTTGATAACGTGGTTCGTCTACATGGTATTCCTATGCAAATAGTTTCTGATAGGGGGGTGCAGTTTACGGCATTGTTCTGGAAAACCTTTTGCTCCTCGTTAGGGATATCCCTAGCCTATTCCTCAGCATATCACCCCCAGACCAATGGCATTTCTGAAAGAACGAACCAGACTCTAGAACAATTTTTATGTTTATTTATCAATGAATATCACGACAATTGGACCCAACTTTTGCCCTGGGCCGAATTCACTAGAAATAATACTGTTCATGAATCATCATTACTTACTCCGTTTTTTTGTAATTATGGTTACCATCCCTCCTCTTTGCCCGATTCATTCAAGGATTCCCAGGTCCCAGCGGTAGATTCTTATGTCAAACCATTACCTTCCGTATGGGACAAAGTCCGTCGCGCCTTATCCACAGCGGCCCTCAAATATAAACAGCATTCTGATCGTCGGTTGGGTCCGTCTTATATGCCTAATGATCGTGTGTGGTTATCCACGAGAAATATTAAGCTTAAAGTTCCCTCCATGAAACTTGCCCCACGTTACATTGGTCCTTTTCGAATTCTGCGCAAAATTAACCCAGTAGCTTATGAACTTAATCTTCCTTCCTCCCTTAGAATGCCTCGCGTTTTTCATGTGTCTCTACTTAAGCCCCTCACCTGCAACCGTTTTACCAGATTTATTCCTCGCCCTAGTTCGGTTATAATTGATTCTCATGTTGAGTACGAGGTCCAATCCATACTGGATTCCAAGAAAGTCAGAAATTCTGTATTTTATTTGGTTCACTGGAAGGGGTATGGTCCAGAAGAGAGGTCCTGGGTTAAATCTACTGATGTATATGCCCCTGCGTTGCTCCGGTCATTTCACCTCAAATATCCCACCAAGCCTGGGACCTTGCGCCCATCGGCCGGCCTTCGAGGAGGGGGTAATGTCGCGGTCCCGGGACCGGTCGTGGCCCCGGGTTCGGTCGCGGTCCCGGGTCCGGTCGCGGTCCCGGGTCCTTGTGGACGACGATCTGCTCGCGGGTCACGAAGACCCGAGCTGGAGAGCTCGGGCTCCGTCTCCGGCGGGCGAACGTCGGCACGTAAGTGCGGTGGGGTCCGGAGTTCCCGATCTCCCTGCACTGGCGATTTGCAACCCGATCGCCGGTGCAGGAAGCGGGAAGGCAGATCTGGGGATTCGGCAGCGATCAGAATGAAAACTGCTCGCTGCCTAAGGAATCCCCAGAGAGGTTTACTTACCGGTTCGCCGGTCTCCACTGGGGGCGCAGCCAATTCTCACGGCTGGAGCCGTGAGTCAGAGGGACATCTCAGGGCACGCCCCTGACGCTCTGTTGGGGGCGTGGCTTTCTGTGGCGCCAGATTTAAAAACCCTGCAGATCTGTCCACAGGCACCCTGTTGTGGTCTTTCCTCCGTTTTGAGTTTGAGTTTGCTTTGTTGCTATTTGGTTGACCATTGGATTTCCTGACTACCCACTTGCCTGCTGATTTTGTACCTCTGCCTGTGACCATCGTTACCGAACCCTGGCTTGGCTGACTATCTGCATCGTGTACCTGACCCTGGCTTGGCTGACTATCTGCATCGTGTACCTGACCCTGGCGTGGCTGACTATCCGCATCGTGTATCCGACCCCTGGCTTGGCTGACTATCCGCATCGTGTATCCGACCCCTGGCTTGGCTGACTATCCGCGTCGTGTTTCTGACCTCTGGCTTGGCTGACTATCCGTATCGTGTTTCTGACCCCTGGCTTGTCTGACGTCCGGCATCGTATATCTGATCCTGGGCTGCTCCCATATCTGCTACTTCTGCACCTCGCTGCTTCAGCTCAGTATCCACCATTTTCAGCTATCACTGCAGCTTCCTCACTGTTGGGATCATCCTGAGTTCCTGTTGATTTCCTGCGGTGAGTGCTTTTGGTGTTAGCAAACGTGACAAGCGAAAACCACTCGGCGCCCCTTTCTCTCTCTTTCGCTTTAAAAAAAAAAAAAAAAAAAAAAAAAAGGGCTTGGGGCGGCAAAGTGCCGCCCCTTCAAAAGTGCCGCCTGGAGCCTGGACCCCCTAATGCCTTTGGGTAGTGCCACCTGCAAGGATATTGAGACTCTCAAAATGTCAACGAACATTGCTAATAGTTGTTATTTTTACAGATATGTGCTGGCATAAGGCAGAGACAAGGAGCTTTTGAGTCACTTGGAACTCTATTTACTGGACAAATATTTTTGAAAAAAAATTACAAATTCATCTCTAAGTAACATAATACATTCTGCTATTATCAAAATATGATAGCAAAATGTAATATTATAAAGACTCAATAAATCAATATTTAAGATATCATGAAGAAAGGATTAATGCATCAATCATTAGCAGAATATTATATGAAATGATTGCACTGATATCATATATCAAAGTGTCTGTCTGTGTACATGTTCAATACACACACCACCATTTTAGAAGAGTGACACCAAGCAGGGATAGTAGTTCAGACCACTTTAAACACAAGAAATAATTGTATTATGTTTTTATTTTTTTACCAAGGTAGAGATTCCATTTTGTTTGTATTTGTTGCATTCATCTTTATCATGACTACTAATTGAAGCTGCTTATGTTTGGCAGATATACATATTTCTGTTTATTTAGGCGTGCCAAGATCAGGGTGGCTCTGTACAGAAAAAAGCAAGTTTTCAGCACATACCCAGCAAAAACTATTTTAAAAACACATATCTAACGCATAAATATTGGGGATTCCATCACACTATATGGCCATATATTGCTTAGCAAGCCACTACATCACAGTACCCCAAGTTTGGTGAGTCAATTTTTCATGGCTACATTGAGCTGAATCAGTGGGAGCACATTGCATTTTTAAATCCATCTCTGGAAACCATTATTGAGGTACCTGTGTGGTAGGTGGGACTGTTCAACCCTAAGGTTTGGTCGCTTGACTCTATACAGACTCTATACAGACAGACATTATTGGTTGCCACCTTATGCCAAGTCATTTCCTGGACCTGTGGATGGTGTGTGGCCACGTACATGGTTTTAGTGGTTGAGATAGAGGTAAAAGAGCCAATATAGAAAAAGAAATGACTGGAGAGAAAGTGAGGAAAAAGAGTCAAATGGCAGGAGAAAAATAGAGCAAAAGGAGAGGCAAGTCAAGAGAAAAGAGAAAAAAGTAAGGAATCAAGAAGCAAAATGAGAGAAAATTACTATTGTAGCTTGAAACGGTTGATTTTTAAAGGAAATTCTCAATAGGTGTACAGAGGCCCTTTATCACTTATGTTCAAACTGCACATTGTGTTAGCTAATACAAGTTTACATTTAAAAGGCTTATTGGTTGTTATTTTGGCACCGTGTCTATCCAATAATTAGTATTTCTGCCATAGAGCAAACATAAGAGTAAGTATTCTGTATGTGCCACATGATTTGTGATGTTACTCAGTTTAAAAATTGAGCTCCCATTCTCTATCTATACCTAATGAACACTTCTCTTTGATTTAATAAGGCTTTCATATAACCCAACCCCCCCCCCCCCCCGAGCCCTAAAAAACAACCTTCCACGCCCATGGGGAAACTGTGGCATAATTTCTTTGTCAAAAAACATATTAGTGTGGTCGTTTTTTTTGGTATTAAGAATATCTAAGAAGTGCTCACTCATTCTTTCCTTGAGGCATATACTCATTCAGTGTATATGACACTTTGAAAATGTTACCGCATAAACCACATTAGTGGTATTTCAGTTTATGTATACCGTTATTTAACAATGAATTAACAGCCTTTACATCGAGATGCACAACGATACATATCCTTTGTGGTAGAATATCTTTCTACGAACAATTTATGACCAATTATTTATTTCAATAATTGTACTTGTATCTTTTAACATATGAACTTTAGATGAGATGCTTTTTAGTAATTAATGCAGCATTTAGGTTTTCTTTATGCATTTTTTACTGTTTGCTTCAAGCTATGGTAGAAATAGCTGACAAACAATAGTGAAATAGAATGCTAGAGTCAGATATAAAATTCAAATAAATTGATTACTGTGTCACAGTCATTATTAAAAAGTTCTTTGAAGCGTGACAGAATCCAACTGCTTACATTATCATTCCACTCACAACCCATCTCTCCTGATGAAATAGGGAAACCAACATTTGCTGTGTAAAAGGATATACAAACATCCTTTGCCAGATGTTATCTAACAGATAATGCTCCAGGGACAATACTCTGAGGCACTGGATGCAATTAATTATTGTGCTAATAAAAAGATTTTCTGGGGCTTTCTAATTATTATTTAATTTCAAAACTATTAGTGAATAATGCAGATATGCTATGTTTAGATTTGCCCAAACTAATCTATTTTATTATCTTTCAGCAAAACATATTTGACATGTCAGGAGTGATCTATTGAGCTACTGAGTGATAACACGTATTATCATATATTTATTACTCACAATATTATTAAATATTAAAAAGCCCAAAGACAGACATTTTTCTTTTAGGATGCAAGATTAAAGACCAATCTGGGGGCAGGGCTTTACAAATACCTTTTAGGTCTCATTTAAATGTAAATGAGTAAGGAATTAAGCAGAATAATATATTTTACTTAATTATTCTAAAGAACATGTCCTGGTGTTTCTTTACATATTATTGAGGCCAGCTTTTTGTCTAGAAGACATACCTAACACGCATTGAAGACTATATACTCTATAAACAATGTTCCAACACATTTCACAACAAATAAGGAGCACAGAATGCATTCGGTCACGGTATGTGCTTAAAGTGCTTGTTACTCTATACGCCTAGTGGCTATATGTGGAAATCCAAGCACAACACAAAACAAATAACAAAACAAGCTTTTGTTACTATGAAAAATAATCACATGACTACCTGTCTGTTTTAAATGTATTATATGACTTTATGCAAAACCTTGTAGCCTTTTGAATGCGTGACTTTGGCTGAACCAGAGCTGGAGCTGACTGTTAGGAAGTATCTCCACATTAAAGTATACCACTACTAATAATAATATGATAGCTTAAGTGTCCATTTCAGCTTCTTTTTCTATTGAAAATTTGTCCAGAAAACACCCATGTAAAAAGAATAAATAACGACTGATAATAACCAGATTCATGTTAGCTATCTTACTCCTATGAACTGTATTGTTTTTTTTGACATTTAGTGAATTACAATATTTTCTGAAGGTATTTGTGACTGGACTGTTTTTCAAATTGTTCAAATTGTGTACCCTTAATGACAATGGCTGTGTAACATTTTTGCGGGGTTTGTGTTTAGCTGTAATTTTCTTCTTTCTTATTTACTGTACCCACACAAATTTTATATTGTTGCTTTTAAGGCCAAGAAGGGCTTTCTTTAGATGCATTATGTGATATGATCAAAATAGGTATTATAAAAAGAAAAAGAAAACAATATGGTGAAAAATTTACTTTTATTTCAAACATTTCTAGAAAAGCTAATGAAAAAAACCTGCTAAATAAATTCTCATATTTGTCCTGAGTTTAGAAATACCCAATGTTTTCATGTTTTTTGCAAGTTATAGGGCAGTACATTCTACACTACTTTTTATTATTTTTGCACTTAAGGGGTAAAGGTTTTGTTTTAATGTATATTGTAGCGAAAGCGGCACCAGGTGTTTGGGCGCCTATTGTTATTTAAAAAAAAATATTTTTTTACAACAGGATGGCTCCATTTATGAGCCAATGCTAACATGTTATTAAATTTTTATTTATTCTTTAACAATTTTTAAATATTTAATTTTATATTTTTGGATTTTTACAGGGACCATAGCCCTGCATTTATGGAACCTTCTTAATCTGATTGCTCCCAGTCAGGAGAAGGGCTCCTCCATCTTGTAAGAGGCCTTTCAACAATGAGGTTGTGATCATTCCAGAGAGCATTTACACATCATCTTTTTTTGGGGGGGATGTTCCTGAAATTCCTCAATATCGGTTAAGCAAAGGAATTGATGGCTGATCGCTTCCTAAGCTCTTTTTCAGCAGCAGGTGCACCATATTTAAAAGGCATGATGCTTTTTAATATGGGGAATATGATCGCTCCATAGAGCGATCACTCTGCACCCCTGCATATATTTTTGGTGTTGCTGAATGCCTCGATATTGACCCAGGCACGCCAATTGTCACTAACTGTATGGATTTCCATGATGTGTCTGACATGACAATTGTTGCAAAGGGGTTAATGGGCACCATCAGAATAGCTTGTTACTAAGATACAATATGTTATGACATTTTTATTTGGAAATGGATGGTTCTTCTTATGATGTCATGGGGACATAGCTAGAGTCTTTCTTATATTCATTTATTTTTAAATATTGTTATTTTATATTTACTGGACTCCATTGCTCTGCATTGCTGATCGCAGTACCTATGATTAGCCTGCAGAGGCCTCAGGAAGGTCTAGATAGGCCCTCATGGAACTTTTTTACACGGATGATCTGTTTCCAGCTGGCAGAAGGGCCCCGACATCGTGTGAGATCCATGTTTCCTTTCAGTGTGATGCTTTTGATATGTCAGTTGTTACTAACTGTATGCATTTCCATGAAGTGCATGGCACGTCAATTTTCACAAAAGGGTTAATGGGTACTACCAGACTAGTTTGTTACTAAATACACTATGGTATGCAGTGTTTTGCAGTTACCTTGGTAGCATAAATTTTAGCATTAGATGAAAAGAATAAACAATTTTGTGTACTCACACACTGGCATGTACATGATGGCACCACACAGCTCCGCAGTAATATTATAAACAGATATGGAAAGTTAGGAGGGTGCATCCAAAAGCGAATACGAAAATATAAAATAAAAAAACTGGGCAGAAATTAACGTTTTTCAAAGTAGAAACCTTCATGAACAGCACCATGTAACAGGTTCAGGGTAACATTCAGTGTCACTGGTATAGAGAAGGTTGTGGAAGCTGAACAATATAATTAGATTGCAAAAATATGTTTAGAGGAAAAAGAGCAGAGGAACAAGAACTGAATCTTGTGTGATGCCAAGAAGTGAAGAAATGATTGGATCAGTATTATACTAGCCAAGAAAAAGCTTTAGCGTGTATAAATATAGATTTGACTATGTCAATGAGAACAAGTTGATCAACAGTATGAAAAACAGCAGAGTCCCAAGAGAAAGAGTAAGATTTGCAGTTACTAAGTCATTACTTTGTTTTAGCCAAGCTGTTTTATTAGTGCTAGGGGCTGAAAAAGCAAGTCAAAATACAACAGAGATGGGAGTGGGGAAAAATCGTTTCATGTATATTTATAATTAATTTACTGTTTAACCAACAACAGTGCAAAGTAGGGTTAGTAGCAAAACACTCCTTGATATAATAAAGGATTAAGCTACAGCTATCATGTTGTTAGTCCTGTCACTATCTCATTAGGAGCCAGGAAAAGCCATTCAATACATTATCTGTTATGTAAGCTGAAAGGGAAGAGAGCAGCCACAGCCCATGTTACCACAGTTTAATTGTGGTATCTCTTTCAGCCTCAGTGCTCATATACATGACTCTGTTCATCATTATGCAGTACAAGCTCTGTAAAGCTTATTTATGGCAATTGTATACATGAAAGTGCCTTGGAAACTGCACACCATTGATGTTTCTGCTTAAAATTCGTGGTAATATCACTGGCAGATTTCCATTGTTTTGCTTAGTGCTTTCAGGTGAAATAAATGTTGATTAAGTCATAACTGGTCCATTTCATGATTTCCTAGTTTATGCACTTTGGGCAAAACAAGATGACAGTTACAGATTTACCCCACTTTCCGAAAGTAGAGTACTCCTATGAAACCTTTTGTAAACTGAAGCATTAAACGAAGAAGCAATTACTATTAATTTATATGAGCGGAAAAAAAATTAACCATTCCCAGACTCAAAAAGCAACCTACCGAACAACACATAAAAGCTAAAAAAAACACTTACATATAGTAAAATCAGGAATGAAATGATAAATACACAATGTAGAAATAATGTACATAGTTTCACTTAAAGGAATTGGGAAGATAGAGATGATGATGATGCGGTGTTGTGAGACTTACAGGAGACTGGGTTGTAGAAAAGAGAGGAAGAGGGTCATCACCATTGAATGCAGCAGGGCAGGCCTTCTATGTCTGCCTGCCTTGATGTTGAAGAAAGAGGTTTGTCGGCTGCTGTGACTTATGTGGAAGGCTTGAAATACGCATTATTTTTGTCTGCTTAGCCTCACACATTTTTCTGTCATACAGTTCTTTGTAGGCACTCAAAATATTCTGCAAACCTGCTTTAAACCTACATGCCCTTTCAAAATTAAAGTAATTCTTTTCCACAATCATTACCCTGCTGTCAATCGAAGCGACAATCTTACGCAAAATCAGTTTCTGCACGACTGGGCCGTTCACTATTGCGTTGGGTTTCAATTTGTGTACTTTCCTTATTCAATTGCATTATCTTCATCTGTCTGTTCTTGGTCATGGGATTCCAAAACCTCCTTTACATCATCTTTGTCAACTTCCACAAACCCAGCCTTCTTAGCAGAGTCTAAATTGCCTTATTTATTTCTGTTGGTTCAAAGGCTTTAAAATTGGTCACCGTTTTGGGACACGGTTTTCTCCAAACACCATTCCCCATCCAGACTGTTAGCCTATCAAGAGCTTCCTCAAGGTTCGCAGTTGGAGGTTGTATATTGTTGTCTTTCCAGATCTCTTGCAAAGATGCGAGTTACCCTCGCTGTCAATGGTACTTAGAATAAAATGCATCACATTTTGCATATAGTAAGCCTTAATAATTATGGTTATTAGCCATCGGTCACACGGTTGTAGCCATTGTAACCACATCTTATTAGGTGGTAAGAACACAACACAAATGTTACCACCATACTTTGTAATGCAAGATAAGCAGCACAATTATAGATAATCATAAGACATCTATTGTCAATATTCTTCTACAAAAGGGCTAACGTATCTACTTGTGCACTTGATTATTCCAACTGCTTGGATTTGAACACCTTTGAATGCCCTTGGATTTTCTGAATGGTACACTAGTAGAGGCCTAAGGACAGCATCACTAGTGGTGTTAATAATAGGGATTAGGGTAAATGTCTTCATTACTGGATGCAGACTAAAAGAGACCACTTTGCTACTAGCAGTACCGATAGTAACTTCAGCCGCTTTTAAGATTTTTTTCTCTCTGAGTGTAATAAGTCCAGTTTTATGCTAAGCGGAAAACACCCTTATGAGCTCTATTAGCTGGTTGTCTGAAGGCCAAGATGGGGGGTTCAGGGAAAATTTCTTTTAACACCACATCCTCTGCTAGCATTGGTTGCAGATCCTTGATGATTTTTCGGATTTCTTCTAGGGCAGGATTGTATGTGGCTACTAGAAGTATGCGTGAGGATGTTTGTTTGTCTGTGTATTGCAACAGGTGTTCACGTGGTGTTTGTAGAGCAGAGTTAATTTTCTTATTGATGATCCTAGGTTTGTATCCCTTTTGTTTGAGTGTCTCAGACAGTGTTTTTAGATGCATGTCTCTGTCATTAGTGTTGGAGCAGATGCGGTGGTACCTGGTGGCTTGGCTATGGATGATGCCTTGCTTTGTGTGGGATGGATGGAAGCTGGATTTTTGAAGGTAGTTGGATCGGTCTGTGGGTTTTCTGTATAGGGATCTTGGCCTTCAGACAACCAGCTAATCTCAAACAAAAGCTGGTGAGTAGCAAACTACATACTGAAACAACACACACAGATAATGGAAGCAAACCATGCAACAAAGCCAGATGCAAACTTTGCCAACACATCTGTACCAGCAACACAGCCACCCACAACAACAAGACATACAATATTAAAGGATCATACTCATGCACTTTACAAAATGTTGTATACATGATTCAATGCACCAAATGTACTATAGGGTGTTACATCGGTGAAACCTGCCAGCAACTCAATAAAAGGATGAATCTGCACAGATACTCCATCAACCATCATGATGAAGAAAACCTTTGCACTCCAGTTGGGCACCACTTTACCCAAACAGGTCACTCCATATATGACCTTAAAATCAAAACACTGAGAGGTAATTTCAAAAACACCCAAGAAAGAAAGACATTTGAAGCCAAAATGATACATTTTTATGATTGTAAAAACAGAGGACTTAATGTGGATTTGAGCTTCTTAGCACACTATCAAAACTTCCTATAACCTGTGTTTGTGTTTTTTTTTTCCTTTCTCTTCTTCTCTCTCTCCTACACACTTACCCCTGCTCCCCCCCTAGCCTTATCTGTGCAGTATATGCCACTATTTACTATTTACGACCCTCTTAGTTTTTTGTCTGCAAATTCTCTACCGTGTTGTTTTAACCCTGTATCAGAACATGTACTGGTCAGTTTTAAACTGTGTTTTTCACTTGCTTGGTCAGAAATGCTTTTAACTTGATAAAGGGAGGACTCCCGAAAGCTCGTCTATTATTTTAAATACTGTTAGTCCAATAAAAAAGGTATTACAAGATTCTGCAACATTCTGTTTTTTGCATTCTTATACACTGGACCAGGGGCGTAACTAGACGCCTCAGGGCCCGGGTGCGAGAATCTTTTAAGGGCCCCCCCCACCCCCTCACCCCCCCCCCCAAAAAACATGATTTTTACCCAACAATTTTTTTTTCAACAAATTACATATCGAATAATATCTGTAAATTTTTTCAACTTACTTTATCTTCAACAATGCAGCATTCAGGACAGGTAAAAGGTGACACGTAACAGCCATTGATGGTGTGGTTCTGCAAATATAAAGGACAACCATTAATCAACCTGTTTTATACATTTAGTGAAGTTATTGTCAATGATGTATATTTCTATAAGAAAACCAAGAGAAATTCATGGCAATTATGGCAATGTTAGACAGTAGAGTGACTTCCTTTTAGATTTCAACTTATTTAACCCTCTTCACTTCCAAATGACTAATTTAACTATGAAAGTATGCTATTTATTTTGATCCCATAAACTCTTTTTATGCTCTTAAAGTTATATTATACTAAAATTCCTCTAAATAGCTGTGTGAAAAGGATATTGAAGGCAGATACTCACTTCCTTTGCATAAAGGCATTTGAAATTAGATTAAATCAATTTAGAAAATATAAATACTGTACATATATATATATACACACACACAAATACTTACTCAAATTTTCAAATTTCCTCAAATACGGCAAAGAAACTTCAAAAAAGGGTTCACAACAGGGTCAACAACGGTAACTTCAACTTAACTACTTAAACATTTAACTTTCTTTGATGGAAAACCTGTAAAAACACAAAATGTTGACATACTTTAATAAAACAACTACTGAATAAAAAGAACCATGCATTCAACTCAACTGGTTAGTTCAACTTGGAACCAAGCATGCAAGGTTCAACCAAAAAACCTGTTAGTAGAACTTGTAACTCAAACCGTAACTTGTAACGAAAGCGATTTAACTTCACACTTACTACTCTCTCATCAAAATTTACGACGCCTTGCTTTCGCGTCTGCAAAGTCGTCAACAATGCTGTCAATGTTCAGTCTTCTAGCTCTCTCATTTTCAATGCTTAACGTTGCAAGTGCTGAAAGTCTTTGCTGAGACATTGTGCTTCTCAAATAACTTTTAATTAGTTTTAGCTTTGAAAATGACCTTTCAGCAGATGCCACTGTTACTGGGAGGGTGAGGAACAGCAGCAAAGCTATGCAAACATCAGGGAGAGTAGAAGATAATGCACTGTTTTCAACAAGCAAGAGGTGAGCAAGGCCCTTCACAGTAGAACAACTGCGAATCTCTTCCTGGAGTGCCGAACGGAAGGAGAGGAGTTGCCCAGGAAAATCTGGTGAAATATCCTCACTGTAGAACTCATGCAGTTTTGTTGCTGCTATTATCAAATTGTCATCAGATTCAGAAGCAAGACTGATGGGCTGAACTATCTGAAATCTGTTAAGGACTGCATTCATGCCAGTAAATCTGTTTGAGAGCTGGTTTAAGATTGTGTCCAAACACCTATAAAAAACAGTTGTTTTAAAGTGTTCTTCTGGGTCAGTTAGTCTTTCATCCATGCAAAGCTCATCGAAGTGGCGCTTAACTTTTTTAATTCTCTTATTTTTAAACTTCTTTTCAATTCCCCACTTTTCTGCAAGTGTTATTGCAGCTGCTTTTGCGTCTTCAAAATTATTCCTATAGTTGGAAAGGGCTGTAACAGCATTCTGAATGAGCTGCACTGCACCAGACAATTCCATGTCTGTCGATTGCAAGACTTTTGAAATACTGTTAACATGGTTCAAGATTTTTGTTTGCAGGACAATCAGAAAGACAAACTGGAAAGATTCAATTTTTTTCTTTATACTTGCAGCATAATCTCTCTCTTTTGGTTTTGAAGAGAGAAGGATAATTTTTGATAATGCCTGCATGATATCTACAAAACGGAAACGCAACGCAAGCAGGGAATCATGTCTAGAAGACCAGCGTGTAGGACAAAGACTTTTTAGTGTGACGGAGGACTCAGCAGTGAATGATGACAGAACGTTCCATCTTCGTATACTTTCCCCAAAGAAGATATATACGCTCTGCACGATGTCAAAGAATGAGGAAACTTCTTCTATGTCAGCAACAGCATCCTGAATAACTAGATTCAGGTTGTGTGCTGCACAGTGAACATACAGGGCATTTTTTTCTTTCTGAGCAATACGAGCCTGAACCCCAGAATATACACCACTCATTGTTGCAGCACCGTCATATCCCTGACCACGACACTTTGATATGTCAAGGCCCTTCTTTTCTATGCAGGCAACAATATCACTTTCTATGCCTGCTGCCGTCTGATCTCCAATGGCATGAAACCCTAAGAAAGCCTCCTTTACTGTAATGCTAGAAGCTCTCAAATTCCTATCCCTTTCCACAGAAACATAACGAAATATCTGACTCATTTGATCAGTTTTAGATATATCCTGTGTTGTATCCATTATTATGGAAAAAAATTGTGCTTGTTTGATTTCAGTAACAATTTCTTGCTGCACTTTGCTTGACAGAATTTCTATGACTTCATTTTGAATTCTAGGACTTAAGTATTTTACAGTACCTTGAGACTGGGGTAACTGGAGAAGTTCCTTTAAAACTGGGTCATACTCTGCAAGCAGTTCTATAATGGTCAGAAAGTTGCCATTGTTCACCTCCCCCAAACGCTCTCTGTGACCACGGAAGGCCAGATTAGCCATTGCCATTGTTAAAGTCACATTAACAATTCTACTTAAAACTTGCCTCCAAAAGTTTTTTTCCCGTCTTATCTGGTTTTCATTTTCCTCATCTACAGTTTTATGCCGCCTCCACTGGTCATATACTAGACAAGCTTCAATATGAGTTTGTGAATACTCATGCTTCTGAATTTTAGCAGACAGCCTCTGCCACTTCTGGATCCCTTTCGCCCATGCAGGTTCAAACCCCACCTTTTTACGGTCTGCAAATAACCAGCATGGTTCACAATAAACGGCATTAAGTTTTGGAGAGTAACACAGCCACATTACAGAAAGTTTAAGCCCTGTCTTTGTCACCCGCTCATAATAGTGCTCAGAAAAGCACCTTTTCATTGAATCGTTATCCCGCGGGAAAGGTCCTGGAGGTCTGCATGGGCCATGAGCCAATATAAACTTTTTAACATTTGCATCTGTTATCGTGACTGGGTAATGCCCCCGATCAGTCACATATTTCTCACCTAAAATACTACTGTCTATACCACCACTTGAAGCTGCTCTATTGCTCTCCAAATCTGAATCAATGTCTATATTGGTGGTGATGCCTACTGGTTGGTCTTGCATTGTGCTACAGCCTTCACCTGGATTGTCGTCTTCCACCAGTGGAGATTCAGTAGAGTGAGTGTCCTCACTGACTCCTGTCTCACTGACGACATTTCCACTTTCCTCCTGCACAGATTGTTCACTTTGCACACTACTAGCTATAGCACTCTCAGACACAGTTGGGGTGGAAAAGAAGTGGCTTATTTTTGGGAGTTTCTGAATTTTCATTTGCTCCTCTTTTGCCTTTTTACGTTTCTGAGCACCACTTTTGGATGACATGATTGTTGAAAAATAGATTTTATCTGTAAATAAAGTATATGACAGATAATAGTACACAAGCCCTTCAGGCAAGGAACTCTATGCACAGATTATAGGTTGAGTTGGACAGATATACATTTTACAGTGCAGCAGGGTGAAATAAGAAAAAAAAAAAACTTCACCTGCATGATTGCTGTGTTAACCAATCATAAGCAGAGATGGACATCTGACCCAAGAGTGACTCACCTCTGTTTGTAGACTGGGATTGGGGACAGAGGTGACATTGGGAGGGGCTGATTGGGGACAGAAGTGACACTGGGTGGCTGGAGGCAGGGCCAGACTGGGAATAAAAAGCAGCCCTGACAATATCTGAGCCACACTTTGTACTATCCAAATAGCTATAAATCATTCTTTTTAAAACTATATTAAATTGTTCATTTACAATAACAGAATACCACATTACAATCCCAGGAACCAAAAGTGTTAAAAGGCCAAAATAAATAGCAGGGAATAGACAGAATATTAACTCCTCACCATCCATGTATGCTAGATAAACATGACCTCAGAGCTCAGCAGATGTATGAGATCTTTTGTGATGGGATTGGGAGTACATCAATACACTAAAAAAGTCATGTTACAATTTAGTGCCACTAATAATCTTTAATAAAATATGCAGATTGAAATAGAGTAAATAACATAAAACCTTTACCTTTCTTCTCACTGATTTCAGGGCCTAGAATGTTTTGTCCACTGAAGTGACTACAAATTCAGAAATGGCGTTTTATCTCTGGATAAATAAAAATTACACAGTTCTATTTATTCCTACAGAAAGTAAAAAAAAATGCCTAACATTAGGGTGCAGTCTTCCCTCCTTCTGACCCTGACCATGGTACTCTCCCCAGTAATCATCCCCAGAGTCCCCTTGTCCCTCATTAACTAAACCATACCTCTCTTGCTTACTCCCTGTAGTTCATGTATAGATCAAATAAACAACACATGTAAACAGTACGTTCATGTATAGATCAACTGAATAAGACATAAAAATACAGGTATACATAAATAATGCTTAAGAAATATAGATCACTCTATCACGTGATATGTGTTCAAATTGAAAAGTGAAAATTAAAAGTAAAAATAATAATAAACAAGACTCCTCAAGCAATGCACTGCAGCAACCTGACAAAACACTCCTCAGGATGTTCAAGACCAGACGTAATCAAAGAAAAAGGGTCGCATGTACATAGGGCGAAATCAAAGAAAAAGGGGCGCATGTACATAGGGCGAAATCAAAGAAAAAGGGGCGCATGTACAAAGGACATAATCAAAGAAAAAGGGGCGCATGTACATAGGGCCCCTTTTGTACATGCGCCCCTTTTTCTTTGAATACATAAATAATGTATGGAAACATAGCATAGCAGATATAGATCAACAGAATAACACACAAACCCAGCATTGCAGATATAGATCAAATAGAATTCACATAAAAACTCTGCATTAAAGGTATATTTAAAACCCCCTAAATTATAGGCATAGATCACAGGTTGCACACCCCAAAACCAGCCCTGGCCTCCACACTGCCCACATAGAACCTGACCAGCACCCAGATAACACACGTAGGGTTTGCCATCTTTGTCCCCAAACAGCCCATCCTGTGCCTGGCTGGATGGGGACAAAGGTGACACTGGGGAGCTGAACTTGTGTGTCTAATCTATATATGTGTTTATATATGTATATCTATATAAAAATAAATCTAGAAATCTCAATTTTTTAAAGAAAAAAAACTTTATGCGTTTTGTCCCCCTCCACAGACACACACATATATTTATTTTTATGTTTATAATTGAAATAATAATGAAATAATAATTTAATGACATATACAATATTTTTTTTTTAAAATACATTATTGGACCTACCTCCCTATTCCTTTGGGGCCCTGATGAAGTGCTGATGGAGTGATAGATGAAGCCGTTTTATTTTCAAACTGGATGTACGTGACTGACACGACATCCGGTGCTCCAGCTCCAGCTCCAGCAGTCTGTGTGATGGGGCGGAGCTTTCAGCCCTCATGCAGCTCTTGTGGCACGATCCAGTGCTCCTGCAGTCTGTATGAGGGGGCGGAGCTTTCACCCCTCATGCTCTATGTGATCCTCTGAGCGTGAGGGGGCGGAGCTTTCGCCCCTCACGCTGCATCAATGATTAGGCGGCCGTCGCCAGCTCCGTGGCGCGGCTTGCCTTATTTAAAAAAAAACAAAAAAAAAAAAACATAAAAAGGTATCGGGCGGCCCCTTGGCTTGGGCCCCCCTTCCACCGGGTCCCGATTTCGTGCGGCCCCTTGGCTTGGGCCCCCCTGCCGCCGGGGCCCGATTTCGTGCGGCCCCTTGGCTTGGGCCCCTCTGCCGCCGGGGCCCGATTTCGTGCGGCCCCTTGGGTTGGGCCCCCCTGCCGCCGGGGCCCGGTCGCAGTCGCGACCCCTGCGACCCCGGTAGGTACGCCACTGCACTGGACTAATACGGCTACCCCAAACTACAGTACTTTTTTTGTAAATCAAAAATCCACCTAAGATATGTTTTGGTTACCGAAAACAGGTACTAATGTAGGTCTTTTGTAAAAGCAAAGTGGCGTAGAGTGTACTTTCAAAAAGCGGGGGAAATCAGCATACAATCTTGAGTGACATTTTGCTTCACAATTCCACAGTTGCTCTATCAGAAGTAATGTATAGGGCTAAAAAATAATGTATCGCATAGCGCAACACAGTGAGAAGAAACTCAAAAGGCAAGAATAAACTACATATTGACCACTGTTGCATCAGATATAACTACTGTGCAGACTAGAACATGTGCCCCATCTGACACCTACTAAAATGAGGAGATAAATGTTATACACTAATTGTCCCCAAAATTGTTCCCTGTGTATCTGTTATCTACATCATAATATGAGAGTTTTCATGAGTCAGACATCTTTCAGACTAATTCCACATTTATCATTATAATTTCAAAACAATCAATGACACAGAGTTTAGTTTGTCTCCTTATCACAATGGGTTATTTAAGCAACTGGTAAAACTACAGATGACTCAGTGTCTATGAATAGCATAATGAAGAGTTTTAGACTGGTGAGGTTAATTATAGTTTTGGTATAGCTGTTGTTGGCTTTTGAGGAGTGGAAAACCAGGACCACTGAATGAAAGGTCTTAGAAATACTGCAATAGGAATAAGAAGAATGATTTTTTTGCTATAAAGTTACCAAGCAAAAAATTTAGGGTCATGAATTAGACGTGTGGCTTTAATGTTTTTTTTTTTTTCCTATCTCACTTTAGTCATTTAAACTTTCTAATATTCAGTTTATTGAAGAAATATTTAATCATCAAATGTGTCAGTAAGGCCCACAGATAACACCATGCACCTTATCAAAAATTGCATATATACTGTACATACATACACACACTGTGCAAAAGCAATTACTCCCATTGTAGGGAACACCATTTGTATCTATTTCCATACATCTAAAAGATGCAAAAGGAGAAGAGCCATCAGAAAAAACATTATCCTCGAGTTTTCATGACATGAAATAATTAAAAAATAAACCTTTTTTTTGCAACTATCCTAATAATTATTCATATAAGTGTCACATGCATTACTTCATCTAAATTGTTAGTAGTTGTTATGATCAAGGCCTGACTTAAGAATATTAATAATATTTATGGATATGAATAAAATGCAACATACTTTAATGAAAGGAAATCAAACAATAACAGGAACACTGGAGTACTTGGCTCTGTATGTTGAAATCCACAACTTACAGTTAAGGGCAGGATACAAAGGAACATGCATTTGAGGGGAACCCCAACAGTCATCATGACTCCTTGATTCTCCTCCTAGGGTCAGTCTTCTTAACCCCTCCTTTTAATTTTTTGTGTCCTTGTTGAAAATAGTTGTTGTAACATTTCTGTGGTGCTTGCGTTTAGCTGTCATTTTCTTTTTTCTCATTTAATGTACCTGTAATCTTTTACTCATCTATAAAAGCTAATAAAAAACCTGCTAAATATATTCTATTTGTCCTGAGTTTAGAAATAAAATGTAGAATTCGTTTTTTCTTTTTTGCATGTTATAGGGCAATAACAATAATAAGTAGCATATCACTATTTCCAAACCATTTTTTCCCATATGGTTATATTGCCCCCATGTTCTATTTGAGACATCTTTGAAACCGGCCACTTCAATTTACCCCCCATCAAACCAAATGTATGAAAACTAGACACCCCAGGGTATTTCAAATCCTGGTATTTTAACTCTTTCCATGGACAAATTCTACCACCAGCCTTTGTCAAACTTTGTGGTGTTGTTTTTTTTTTGTTCACACACATTTTACATCAGGTATGAATTTACAGCTCCTGGTATATGTCCATGTCAAAGAACACCCCAAGATGTGTTCAGCAACACATCCTGAGCACCCCCAATGCATTGGCACCCCAACTGTGTGAGTTTGTTGGGTTATTTGTGGACTAAAAGACCACATGTGGGAGGCGCATATTTAAAAAATTGGAATTTATAGCTTGTGGTGTATGCCACAGCCAAACAACACCCCAGTGTGTGTTCAGCAGCGTCACCTGAATACAGCAATACCCCTACATTTGGGAAGTGTGATTGTTTCAGATTGGAATTTTGACATGTGGTCATTCTGCCCTCGTGGTATTTGGGACATCTTTGAAGCAGGCCAATTCAACTTACCCCATATTTGTTTGAAAACTAGACTCAGCAGGATATTTCAAATGCTGGTATTTTAACCTTTTAGTCTGTATAACACCTCTAGGGGAGGTAGACTATGTGTCTCCTAGTAGCCACTGACCACATGATGTTACATAATGCAGTAGGGGCAGGATAGAAATGCTCTCTGTTGGTGACCTCCATGTGGTGTATTTGACCTTTTTGCATGGCATGGAACACAATATAAACTAGAAAGATTAAATAGTGAGTCAATCTCAAATTACAGATGCAAATTTGCTGAGATTAGTTGATTGAATGCCTTTCACAAGAAAGCAGTGTGTATTTTTTTAACATTGTCATGTTTGGAATGTCGTTTTGTTAATCAAATATGGCTTTTGCTACCCTGATACAACCACTACAGCATAACTACTATCATTATATACTGAGGCAAACATTGACAGTGGTACAGCATAACTGTTATTATCCTATATCACCGTCGAAGTTTGCCTCAGTATATAATGATAGGTTATCCTATACCACCATCAATGTTTGCCTCAGTATATAATAGCTGTTATCATTATATACTGAGGCAAACATTGACGGTGGTACAGCATAACTGCTATCATTGTATACTGAGGCAAACATTGACAGTGGTACAGCATAACTGTTATCATCCTATACCACCATCAATGTTTTCCTTAGTATATAATGATAACAGTTATCCTATACCACCGTCAATGTTTTCCTCAGTATATAATAACTGTTATCATTATATACTGAGGCAAACATTGACGGTAGTACAGCATAACTGCTATCATTATATACTGAGGCAGACATTGACGGCGGTACAGCGTAACTGTTATTATTATATACTGAGGCAAAAAATTACCGTGGTACAGCATAACTGTTATTGTTATATACTGAGGCAAACATTGATGGTGGTATAGGATTACTGTTATATACTGAGGCATGCACTGACAGTGGTACAGCATAACACCTATCACTCTATACTGAGGCAAACATTGGCGGGTGTACAGCTTAACACCTATCACTTCATACTGAGGCAAACATTGGCGCGGGTACATCATAACACCAATCACTATATACTGAGGCACACATTGATGATGGTGTAGCGTAATCCCTATCACTATACATTAAGCCAGACATTGACAATAATGCAGCAAAACCCCTATCACTATATACCAAGCCAAACATTGATGTGGTGTAGGCCTACCACATCAGTGTCTGGCTTAGTATAGTAGGGATGCACCGAAATGAAAATTCTGGACCGAAACCGAAAATTCAGCATTCACTTGGACGAAACCGAAAATGACCCCCCACACTCCTTTAAAAAAAACAAAAACCCACTTTTATTAAAAGTAAGTAACACACCAAAATTATACAAAAAAAATCAATAACAATATTAAGATATATATAAATATATATGATTGTTAACAGCAATCACAATCTTATCATGCCCAGGTTCTAGCAGGTTGCCTGGGCATGATAGAAGTGTGATTGTTATATATATTGTTATTGCATTTTTCTGTCCAATTTTGGTGTGGTACTTACTTTTTTTGTTTTTAAAGGTGTGTGGGGGGGTTATTTTCAACAACAATATTATATATATATATATATATATATAATGGCTAACAGAAATCACACCCCTATCATGCCCAGGCAGCCAGTACAAGCTGGAGCCTCCCTATGCCATGCTACCCCCCCACACACTTACACATTCATGCTATAACACATACTAATCCACTCTCACTGAATGTTTTCCTACCTTTCCTCTGTCACTGTTCCTCCTCCTCTTCGTTCTTCCTCTTGGCTCTTCATCTTCTTCTGTGTCCTGTCCTTCCTGTGCAGTGAGCGTGGAAGGTGGTGGGTGCAGCTTCAGGGTTGGGGGCCAGGATATGACAGCAGATTCTGATGCACAGCATCAGTTGCCGCACGCATCTCAAGGGAGCAGGATTGGATGTCTGCATTAACAGACCTCCGGCTCCCTTGATTGTTTTTAAGCCGCTTCAGGGTTGTGGGCCGGGATATCACAGCAAATCCCGACGCACTGCACGCATTGCAAGGGAGCAGGATCGGAGTTCTGTATTAACAGACCTCCCGCTCCCTTGATTGTTTTTCAGCCGGTTAGAGGGAGATCCTTGATCTTCCCAACCAGGCCTGCTTCTCTAGCGGTGGACATTACTGTCTGTCTCTGGAGGGGTGCCGGCGTGGTGGCACCCCCCCTGATACGCTACTGAGGGGAACTTTATTGTGCAGTGCCGATAGAAATCCTTCTTTAGGCTCCTTTTTTAATCTTATTGGTACCCAACTTAGCAAATGTTTTTGATTGATTAACAAAAGAAAAAGCAACTAAAAGAACAAACTAGAAAACGAAATAAACAACTAATATTCAGTTTAAAAGCAGGTGCGAGCTGAATATAGGTGTGTGAGTGATCATGAATGTGTATGTGTGTTACCAATAGTGTGTACACTGTATGGACAAAATTATTGATATCAAATTCTAAATACATACACATTAAAATTTAGTTGCCCCTCTCCCTTTGCAGCAATAAAAGCTTCCACTCTTCTGCGAAAGCTTTCCACAACGCTTTAGAGTGTTTCTGTGGGAATTTTTGTCCCGCCTTTGGGATGAACTGGAACAGGGATTGTGAACCAGGCTTTCTTGTCCAACATCAGTGCTTGACCTCACAAATGCTCTATTGGATGAATGGGCAAAAATGTCTACAGAAACACTCTAAAGTCTTGTGGAGACCTTCCCAGAAGAGTGGAAGCTGTTACAGCTGCAAAAGGGGACTAACTATATATTAATGTCTATATATTTAGAATTTTATGTCCTAAAAGTCCCAGTGGTCAGATGTATCGATACTGTTGTCCATATAGTGTATGTGTATGAGCATGAGTGTGTATGCGTAAGTGTGTGTGTTGGTATGAGGGTGTAAATGTGTTAGTGTTAGCATGAGGGTGGAAGTGCGTGTTAGTGAGTATGTATAAGCTTAAGTAGATATATGTGTGTTAGGATAAGTGTGTTAGTTTGTGTAAATGAGAAGATTGTGTGTGTAAATATGTGTGCCAGTGCTTATGTGAGTTACGAGGGAGGGGGAGTGAGGGGTCGATTAGAACTGCATGGCTTTATCTGCCTCACTGGGAAAGAATGTGGCCTCACCTGCTTAAATGACTATAAGGACAGGCTGTGTAAATGACTGTGATTCTTTGTAAAAATTTCATATTTACAGTGGAAATTCCATATTTATGGAAAATAAAGGCATTCCCCCTGATTCTATTATATTTGAATTTATGCCCCATAGCAAACAGTATTTGTTTGTGAAATTAAAGTGTGTTATGACTTATTAGATAATGTCAATAACGACAGTACCTCATAGCAGACTTTAGTACAGGTATGACAAATAAATGTTTTAAAATTAGTAATCACATTTAAAAGAAATATTTGCTCTAGGCTTCAATAGCAATCATAGAGAAAACCATACCCAAAGCAAAATGATTGCGATTTGGTTTAAATGAGATTACTGATTTTAAAATGGCATTTTCTTATCCCTACAACTGTAATACAGCCTCTTATGTCTTGTTGATGAATGCTAATATCTGAAGCAAATCCTAACATATTTAAACAGTGAAATAAAAATAAGAATGGGTATCATCCTTCAGCAAGTAGTTTGAAGCTTTAGCCCAGTGTAGAAATGTAAGATACCAGCAATCAAATTTAAAATAGCAGCATTTATTTAATGTGAGAGAACACTGAATCTAGTGAATGGTACACGTGGGTATAGCAAATGTCTTTACATGTACATAATGATTGGTACAAAACACAAGTTAATTCATCAAACATTAATTATAAGTTAGAAAACTAGCATTTAATTGATGATATCATCATGGACATAGGGCTTAACCTTTCTCTTTCTACTAAAGCAGGTTGCAGCAATTTCAGTTTAGGTTATCTCAGCCTGTTAACCTGCTTTAATAATCTACAACCTGAATAGTGGGCTGTTAGAGAGGTGCCTTTTTTGCTGAAATCAAGCTGTTAATGTTAAAGATACACATATATTTAAGTACATTTTGCCTATAATTTTGAAATATATTTTAATATACGGTAAATATAATGAGATTTTTCTTAACAATTTTAGTGTGTGTTATTGCCTTAACAACCTATTACATTTCTGCTAATTGGTCTTTGGTTGCAAGGGTAAATAAGAGCAACTTGCACAAGAATTAATCTTTACAAACAACACCCAATCTGTCATAATATGTTATATGTTTTTTCCCCATGTAGCCCACTTAGACAGTTTAAGGCAATATTTAGTGGCCCATTAATTGATTGGAATTCTGTTTGCTAATCATAGCAATTGTGGTATAAGAAAAAATTCTTGCTTCACAATATTAAATATGCATTATGAAGAGTGAAGTCTGATAAGGATTGAAGCTGGAGGAAAAGTGGTACAATACTCCATATTTTTCCATGGTGGTTCCTATTGGAGTAAAGACTCATGGGAGAGTGTGTCATGGCAGCTGGTCACATGAGGTAAATATCACAATGTGTGTTCATTTAACTGGCCATAGAACCCCAGCTGTAATCTCCACAGACTGGAACATGCTATTTTCCTCCTATATTTGCTTATATCTAGTGAGCTTTACCAACAAGGAGAGATAGACTTTCCTTTCCTAATGCATATTTAATATGTTGAGATTATTTTTTTAATCTAGCCTTCATGTAGCATAAATGGTGTCTATACATGATTAAATGTGGAATTGCAGGCAAAATGCTCAAAACGGCTTCAGGTATTGGCAAAAAATCTTAAATTGGGGCAGGCCAGGGGCAATTACCACCTGCTCTCATTACCAGCCAGCATCACATTGTAGGAGTGAGATGTTGGCTGTGAAAGGCACCAACCAGATCGCCATAATGATAGTGGTGGCAGGCCCCAAAAATTTACAATTTGTAATTTGCATAAAATGTATTCAGTGTTTCCCTGATTTATCAACCAGTTTCTATCGGTCAGATTGTTTATTTCTACAGTTATTTAAAGTAATTTAAAACAATATCTAAATAATTAAATTAGCTTGTTATTATTTCATGCCATTTAAAAATGGCTGATATATATATATATATATATAGTATATATTTGTTTTATGTCATTTGAACTTGTTATATTTATTTAAATGGCCCGGTGGATAAAACGTTATTTAGTAACAGATTCAGCATAAAATTGGACAACATATACAACTTTACCAATATTTGAATTTGGAACTCAGTTGGAAAATATGTGTATATATTCCTCAAAAGTGTATTTTTTCCCAAAACATATTTTAGGAAAATGCCTGACATGTTGTGTTCACAGAATTCTGTTTTTCTTATTGTTCAGATCCAGATTTTAAAGATCTTGGGGTTCTGAAACCATTACCAGGTTAGTAAAGTGTTTATTACATGGCATATAAATTATACTATTGATCTATATCCCTACCTATCCATTGTAAAAGTTTGGAAATATATGCTGGCAAGCAATTGTGCAAACATTACTAACTGTCCAACTAATCTCACGTCTATCAGGGTTTTTTCATCCAAAGATCAATCATAATAAACGTTATTTCTAAATTTTGATAAAACAGTCTCAGTAGTTTTTGGACCAAGACAAAAATATATATATTAAACAATTCCCAATTGCATAACAAATTGTCAAAATGATTGTGCCAAAAATGCCAATGCCTCAATGCACTACAAATCCTTCTTGACAAACTGAACACTTTTCATATCTCTGCTGCTTTCTTCTCCTATGTGATAGCAGTACCCATCAGTCTTAAAATGCAAACTGATCTAAATTGACTGACAGAAACTGGTTACAAACATACCTTTTACCTTTCTTTCCTACTACACAACCACTTCTCCGGGAAGTTGCCTCCCTACTTGACCAGTATGCTCACCTTAGCTCTCCACACCTCCTACAACATTCTGTCGATTTCCAGCAACTTACTCATGGCTCCAAAGTACAAATGGAAACATTGAACAGCCTTTTCCTGCAAAGCAGCATTAAAATAAAGTTCCAGAAACCCTTCTGTTTTGGATCCCTGAAAATGTCTGCTTCCTTACCTTTGACTTCAAACCCCAACTACAAAAATTGTTAATATACATATATAGAGATACATAACAGTTCTTTATGTTTTCTTTGTTGAATTTCCAGTTTGCGAATTTGAGATGGGAGGACCAGAAGGAATAATAGAATCTGTGCAGATTCTAAAAGAAGGAAAGGCTACTGCAGATGAAGCAGTTGACTGCAAATGGTATATCCGAGCACCACCAAGGTCCAAGGTCAGTTTTTTTCCTTACTAAATTAAATTAAACTGTAAATACACTTCTTATAGCATGTTATTTAGCCTCAAGACGGGGAAATGACTATTAATGTACTATATGTATTATACTGTATATGAGAATTTACCTGGTGTGAAGGCACCAATCAGTTTACGGTTTTGGGATATTTTAGAAATGTTTTTCTTACCTTTGTTCGAGGAGTTAAATGAGTAATCCACAGCCTGATCTACCTGATTTGAGTCAATAGAATGTTTGTAATAAAGTAATTTATTTTTCAGGTCTTGTTTAGAAATGAGTCATTAAAATATAATATTGTATAAGTATAGTATATACGATATAAGGAAGTATAATTTATGAGTCCATGTTCCAACTCATGTCTGTCTACCACTGGATATTAACAGCAGCTATTGATCATCTAGTGAGTCAGCTACAAGTTTCCTTTGTTTACCAGCAATGATCCATGCAAAAGACGGTTCTTTCTGTTTTTTGGGGTTTTTTGAATGGTATATGGTTACAAAATCTGTTGTTTTATATTGTTGCGTTGTTCACTGTAGAGCTTTTGTATTTTAAGCAATAATCCATCCTATCCATTGTGTGTTAAAGTAAAATGTGCCTGACCAAAGTCCTTCTTGTTTTCACTATGCACGCATCAGTAATATATGAATTAACAACTTCTTTTTCACGGTAGTTACTACCTGTATTTTTTTAATAAGAATGACTAAATATTTTCCCCAGCTTCACAGCCTTCTCAGAGCATATTTGCCTTTTTAAAAATGTCTCTATGTCATGAAAGTGTAGCTTTCTAAAGTTAGAAATGATATCAGAAGACAGGCTGAGACTGAGGGTAAACCAGGTAACAACACTGACGTACAAGTGGACATTGGTGCAGTGATTAAGCAAATGACTGCAGCACAGAGAGAAAACAAAATTTGATTTATCAAAGACTAACAAAAAGCAGTAGGAAAGTGAAAAGTAGATTGTATGAAGAGTCTCACAGGACAATTGAAAGAAAAATTAAACAACTGAACAGCGGAGTAAATGCATATTTGTACAACAATGCTGAGTGTAAATGAGTGAGCAGGGGGGACTGGAACCTTTTGACCTAATAAAAAATAGAAAAACAAAAGGAAATGGAAAAAAAAAATTATATTAAAAATAAACAATCATTTGGACTCCTGTGGTGTCACCATAACATCGTTGGGGGTACAAACTGTAAACAGGAGAGATTGCTTATGTCTATAAGGGCTTTCAAAAGGAGTAATATTCCAAACAAAATTCAGTTCAATCACCAGACGCCACTCACCGCCACACGTGTCTGTAACAATTTACTTCATATGACTGTTCAACCACTTTGTTTTATTTTAATACGACGGTGTTACAATGTATTACTACATTTTCTTAAGAAGCTCGACTATATTGTCGATTGAAAAATGTTACATTTGTCTATTACAAAATTTGTATGTTTTTATTGTATGTATCATTAAAAACTTTTAATTCAATGAATTAACTGATAACAAATATTCAGAGGTTTTTCGCATAAGTTTTAATTTGTTTAATTTGTGGTCCCTCTTCATTCTTAGAGATTCATGTTTCAGTTTTAGAGTCAATGGGTGCTTATTAGTGTTTTTGGATGCGTACATGTATTTAAGAGTGTTGTGTTTCCTTGTGTGCGAATGGTGTTGTGGGTGCTACTGTATGTCATTTGTATGAGTGTGTATATCCACATGTTATGGGTGGAGCAGTGGGATGAACATAGGTGGGCTGATGGGTACCCAGGCATTAATCATGTATTGGGCCCCAAGATTTATGATGGCTGTCCAAGTTGTGGTAAGGATTTTCTTTTGGGGCCTCATGGTTATCTGATTTGTGATATTAGTTAAGACAGCTATTTATGGCCAGATCAGATCTTTAGTGTAGCTGATTGCCTGCAAAATTGTCTTGTAACAATTGCAATAGGTTACTATAGCAACAGTCAGTTCAGCCATGCTTCATAAATGGATTAATAGTTTGAGAAACTTCCACCAACCATTGCAACCACAAAGCACCATTTATCTGTTAATGTTAATAATTTGGCGTCAACACTAGTCTAGAGTACGACGTAAACCAAAGAATTCGCAATGTACAGTATATATTAGTATTTGCTAGGCATGTGCACGGACAGCAAAATTGCTTTGGATATTTTCAATAATAGATGATATGATTGAAAGAATTTACTTGCCCAAAAATTACAGGGTTGGCTAATAGCATTAATGGGCAACTGTGTTAATCAACTAAACTCTTAGGAACACTACAGTAGTCACTACAGCTTCTCAAATCCACCCTACAACAGTACATTTTCTGCACTGAAATAACCTGTTAATTAACTCTCATCAGTCTGTTACTGCTGCTACTGACAAGTTAAAATGGTGTCAGCACACTTATATATCTAATGCCTGTCCCTTCCCCTTGTAAATGTTGATTGTCGAGAGTGAATGTAAGGATAAACTCCCATAGGTTGTTGGACCCATCAATCACAGTCATAACAACCAATGATTATATATATATATATATATATATATACATACATATACACACATAAAAATGGTTTCTGCTTTTGTCTGCAGAAATATATACATTTTTTAAACGTTTTTAATTAATTTTTAATAAAAAAATCTATTGTGTAAATGTCAGTTAAATGTTAGTTTTAGATACCCTTTGTTTGTTTTTTTTGGTTAAAACCTCTATAGCCCTCAAAGTATGCATTCCCTTGTGCAAACTTAAAGAAAGCTAAAACATTTTACTAATCATTTAACTTTTCATTTCTTTGCATAAATGCTGTTCCATCATGGTTGGATGTATTGCGAGACATTCTGGATGCCTTTGGCAAATAAACACCCTCTATTCATCAAGGATGGAGGCAATGTGCAGTTTAATAAATGGTTTGCGTTGAATAGCAGATAATTGAAGTACTTACTGATTGAGCAGTGAATGTTCAATCAATGTGTAATAGCCAAAACGTGATCACAAACTGTACTTTCTTTATTTTCAGATATACTTACGCTTTTTGGACTATGAAATGCAAAATTCAAATGAATGTAAACGAAATTTTGTGGCTGTGTATGATGGAAGCAGCTCAGTGGAAGATTTGAAAGCTAAATTTTGCAGCACTGTGGCTAATGATGTTATGCTGCGCACAGGGCTTGGCGTAATACGAATGTGGGCAGATGAAGGCAGCCGGACAAGTCGCTTTCAGATGCTCTTCACATCTTTCCAAGAACGTAAGTTACCAAAAATTATGTTTAATTACATTATGTACCAGCTCTAATAGTGGCTTAATTAATCATGCTGCTTATATTATAGGGGAACACTGCAATTATTAGTGTTTTTTTGTACTCTCATACATAAAATATTGTTAAGAATCGCAAGAAGATAGTTGTGCGTGTAGTGTTCTAATTGTGTAGAAAATAATTTAAACCAGTAGTTGTTCTCAAGGCAATTTTTTCAATAAAAATCCAACTCTTATGAACTGTGGTAGCCACATAGATTAAGTTAGCTGCTATCTCTTGAACACGGCAGCGGAAGCCAACATTAACCTATGCAGTATGAGCCATCATTTATTCCTGCATGGTAGGGAGAGATAGTAATTAAATGTGCAGTTATATTCATCCTGTACATTCTCTACTTGACAATCAGAATTCACACTGAAGTCCAGGGGGTTGCCTTAAGAATTCTTACACCCTTGGAAAACCGCATTTCTGGTGCCTCTCCCATATGTCCAGCACCACTGAATCGTTTACAGCTAGTCATTGTCAAGTCAAGTCAAGTAAATACATATTGACAGTTGTGTGTATACCTGGAAACATGCCAAACTTCTCCAGAGCTCCAGAAATCACAGTTGATTATCAGATCTCCAGGCAGCAACTTATTCGTGCCTAGGCCATCCAGGCTTAGGGAGCAACCATCCAGGCTTAGGGAGGCAATTCTCGGAGGTCAGGTGTGTTGCAAAAACAAGGGCAGATCACCCTTTTGAGTAATCAGGCTCCGCAACGTGACACTGCCCAATGGTCTGGTTCCAAAAAACAGAACTTTCCTTTAAGAATGTGTTGACATTTTTATCCATCTAAATAAATTCCTTGTACAAGCTCCTTGCTTTTTTGTTGTGCACTGTGAGAGCTATTTATCCCATTGTAAATCTTTTGTTTTCCTTTAAGCATTTATTAGATTTCCTTTTGATTTATTTTGTGCTTGTTTGCTAAAAGAAGGCTTCACAATCCCTGTATTGACATTTAGTTTAATTTAATTGTTTTGTCCCTGTTTCAATAGCTAACAGAGGAAGAACTTTGCAAATGAATCATACATTTTTTTTTATTGCTTGGTGCTTACTTTTTGTAACAAAAGGTATTTTAACTTTTTGATACTGAATGATTTTAACTTTTCCCAAGTTACTAAATTTTATTTATATACACATGTATATATTTGTATATATGTGTATATATATTTAGGAACCTAGTTCTTATGACTTGAAAGCCTCTTGGAGATCAGAACACAGCCTGATTGCTTCACATTACTTGCATAAATGGCATCAGACATCCTTATGGAAACCACTTATTATAAAAAAAATGGTAAAATATATCTTCAGTTGTGCGAGACTTTGGCTTCACATTTGGCTTTGGTTCTAACATCAGCTCAGGTTAGCACCCCCTCTACGTGTCCAAAGTCCAGCTAGGAAAGGTGACTCATAACTATAGTGGATGTGTGATTTACTATAAACCAATCAGAATAGGAAAACAGGAATTAAGGAATACTAATGCAAATATTATAGAATTCTTCCATGCTAGATACCCTACTGACAATAAAACATGACACCTACAGAACCCCCCCGCCCCAGATTTTCTCTTTTAATAATGTCATAAAGTCTTTAGTAATGTTTCTATGGCAAAATGGTCTGCACCATATATTCAGTGAGTAGATTGTATATGAATATTCACTAAAAGTTCTTTTATCTATTATCTAATAATAAATGTTGTTTTTGTATATTAATAAGACCTATTCTAAGATGGAAGCACAGCTTTAAATCATAAAACATGGTCATACATTAACTGCCACAATCTTTTATACAGGATTGTTTTTTAAAGCAGTGGAATAGAAGTGCATTGATTTATTATGTTCTTTGACACTATTTTCTTTTCCATTATTTTGGCAGGTAAATTTACTATTTTACTTAACAATGCATTATAAGGGGCCAACCCCTTACTGGCTGACTGTTTATCGAGTTGAAGGTTAACTGGCTCCATGCCCTCACATACTAACACTTGCAAATTGTATATATACTAAAATGTGCAAGTTAACTGCAAGGACGTGCATGTTTGTTAAATAAGTTGTACTTCAATGCCCGAAAAAGAATAAACATTAAACCCTAAGCGCAAACATTAAGTATATAAGTAACTAAAACACAAATAAACATGGTTTTCTGGACCCCTCTGTTAAACAAAGTGGGGGAATGATTGCCCTTTACTCCATGTACAGTGGACAAGGGTAATAACGTAGCCTTGGGGAGGTGGGTACAGGGCTCAACTATACCTGTCCCCATCTCTGTGGAATGTGGAGTAAAAATATCTAAAAAATATCCTGCATAGTTATGGCGCTCACTTCTCCCCCCCCCCTCTTTCACATACCATACCCTTGGGGAGCATATATGTCACATTCCCTGCTCCTATCCCCTGCCCACTGGGATTGAGGGATGGGGTGAAAAAAACATCCCGTGCAATTAACTCTAAGTCCCCTAGATGGGAACAAATGACTGGCCACCCCCTTGGAACTCAAAGGATGCAAACTATCTTTGGCAAAGGGGACGGGTCCGTCTAAAACTGAAATAAATCACTGTTTAGTGAATTGACTTCTATGTCTCACGTCTATCAGCTGTAATTCGAGGAACAAGGCTGAATGCTGTAGCAGCATTTTCCTCTACGCAGGCATTGAAGTACAGAGCCTGCAACCTAATATAGCTAATTTTAAAAATAGTAAACAGATAAAATGCACAGGTAATGCGCAAGTAAACATGAATAGGTGATTAGCTTAACAGTGCTTTATATACTAAAATATAAATTTTTATCTAATAAAGCATTGAAAAAATCCCAGGTAGTGCACTTTTTCTTCTCAATGTAAAATTGTGGTGGGAGGCCGCACCCATGCATTGAAAATTCTTGGAAGTTGTGGGCACACGTGATGTAAAAGAAAATGTGAATTGTCATACCATGCCACCTTATTCCATAGCTCTGTTGGTATATATACCATGTGTATTTTTCTAAATCTAAATATTGTTCAGATAGCAGAATTATGGAATGTAACCCCTGTGTGCCATGTACTGTATATACTGTGTATATTACATTTACTAAGGAGGATTGGGGTCTTTGAGAAAATTGTTTAGTTGCTTTAACTATTTGGTTTGTCATATATAAGGAATTAGTATCTTTATCATTGTCATGTGATCAGATGCCCATTTTTTTAAATTAGGTATCAGCTTTGTAGAAAAAATAAATACAAATTGATAAAATATAAAGTAATATATTGTATAATACAATGTTTTTTAAATAACATACATCCTAGACCTAGGGCATATATGAATTAGAATGTTACACCACCATACATTAACATGATTTTAAAAATCCTGGATGTATCAAATTTATTTTGCTTACTGTTACTTCTTCTGTGTATGTACTTGTAAATGAATCCTTCAAAGGAATTTATTTTGAGCACTGAAAAATGCTATTCGAGGTATATTTTCAACCTCTAATAGGAGTAGATGGTATATGTATTACTTGACTCCCAATTTGTCTTAGAATTTTATGATGAGCAAGGTATAAAACCATACATGTAAATATATTACAATACTAACACGAAATTGGTGATGTACAGAGTTGTTCCTTGCTAGTGTGGGTTGAATGATATGAGATCATTTGTATTATGTCTGATACAAGAAACATATATTTGAGTCCTAGCTAAATTCTTTTCAAGGGCATAAACCATTTGAGTTTTTATTTTGAGACAGAGCAACATATATTCTGGTATAATAAAAATGCACAGTAAATTATTGTGCTCACATTCTGTGCCAAGACGAGTTCTCTGCCCATGTACACGTTTTGTCCTTTAGGTCTGGGGGGAAATGTTCAATGTGTACAATAAATGTGGAGCATCAATGTCTTCATTAAGGTAAACCGTAAATTGTCAAGGTAAATAATAAATGTTTATCTATAAATGCATTATACAGTATGCTAAGACATGTTGATGAATGAAACACTGTGCTAATGAGATAAATTATCTGTTTAATAGACTTGTGCAAATGGACCAAAATTTTTGTTTAATTTTTGGTCCACTGTTTTATGGACAATGAATTTAGCTTCCTGTCCTTTTGGTTCAAATGAAATTCAAAGAGCTATTTCTATTTGAAAACAAAATTCATTGTCACTCACACTTTCACATGCTCATTCACTCTCTCTCTCACATTCTCAATCTCCCTACCTTCTAAGCGGTGCGCTTCTGTGTCCCTGTCTCGTTTTCTACAGCTCCGCTTCTTGTCTTGTCTCATCTTATTCTTCTCTCTTCTGTCTCTATTCGCTTCTCCCAGTTATCAGCTCCATTAACCAGGCCTCATGAAGTCTCTGTACACACCCTCTCCATACGATTATAGTAATAGGTGAAAGGCTCTGCCATTTTCTGAAGGTAAAAGGAAGAGGCCAGAATAAAGTAGATGAATCAGTGGAGAAACAGTAGCGTTTCTTCACCTCACTTTCTCAGGAAATCCTTATGCATTACTCTGGCCTCTCTGTGTAAAAAGGGCCCATAAAAGGGAGCAGTTACGGAGACAGCCTCTACCCCATTCCTCTAACCTGGGGAGAGGGTGCACGCAGAGGCTCTGCCCTTTGCATAAGTGCTTCTGAAGTCCTGGTTTACTGAGCTGATACCAGGGAGTATGAATGAAGACAGAAGAACAAGAAGAGGCAAGAAAAGAAGCATGGCTAAGGAAAAGGAGATTAAAGGTATTTATGTGGTCTTCAGAGAAGGTGAGACAGTGAGAGAGGGGGGGAGAGAGAGAGAGAATATGTGAGCTAGAGTGTGAATGAGAATGAAAGAGCAATGAAATGCAAAGGAAAATTCAGAGCTCTCTGCTTCATTTTCCCTAGTTGTCGTCGTTTCGTTGTGGTCCCTCTTCGTTTTTTGCACATTTGTGCAAATCAACAAAGTTAGCAAATCTGGATAAAATCTGGATTTTTTTTAGAATCCAAATGCACTAGTCTACTGTTTAACATTAATAATGGAATACAAAAGTTAATCCAGGGAAAACCTAAATCATCTGTCATAATTCAATACTAGAAACATGGATTACTTCCATAGTCATCCCTAGCTTGCTCTGCTACCAGTTATCTGTAGAAAGATGTATCATACCTCCTGTGGTTTATACAGGTTGCTCAGCCTCCCTGACAAGTATGAGTGCACCACAGTATTCTACATTAAAATTAATATTATTATTCAAAATGCATCACTCTGTTATATAAATAGCTTGCCACAGGTCACTAAGTAAGTTCAAAAGTATCGGTAAAGCCCTTGCCCCTAGCCACATCTGTATCCATACCCCTTGTAGCGAACGTGTCCCTCATTGTCCATCAGTGTTGAGAGGTACATAGCAGAGTGCTCATAAGCATCTGTCACTAGTGGTTGTTTAAAACCTACTGGTTCCCCTTTTTGTTAAAAAGATTGGACATAGTTGTATAAAAAATTATTGTATGGGTATAGAGTAGCTGTCACACTTTCAATTATTTGCCATATGTAGTCTAGTACAGAGTTGACAAATGTCTTATGCACTGGGGCACATTAAAAGCCTACTTAGTATTAAGTTATTATTTGATTATTCCCATTTTTTAATACAATTAGTAATTTAAGTTACACAAAAGTAAAAACTAAAAGTAAACGTACATAAAACAATACCAGCTGCTCTGTGAACCTTTGTGTCTTATAACCAAAAATATATACAAATAATCACTAATAAACAGTGGTTTGTGCACTCAGTATTCCCCAAGAATAAGAAAAAATATATTAACCTTAGAAGTATATACACACCAGAATTCCATTATATAACAAGGCACCCATTTCTGATACAACTGTACATGTTTACACTGTGTTTATTTTTATGTTATCCTAATTATTGGAGTCCTCCCCCCCCGAGATATGCTGCCACTCTGCCCCCCCCCGACCTACCAGAGCAAACTCCCGGGTGTCTTGCGGGGCACATCTACGCAATACGCGTATACAACTTCCGGTGCCGGGACTCAGCGGATGTGCCGGCACCGGAAGTTGTATACGCATATTGCGTAGGTGTCCCCCGCCGGCCCCGCAAGACAGCCGGGAGTCTGCTCTGGTAAGTCGGGGGGGCAGAGGTAAAACGCATCATGTGGACGTTCTCCGCTGCCGCTGTCTGAGCATATCAGAGAGTAGGATACGGGTCCCCTGCACCGCTGCGGGGGATCTGTATCCTAACCCTGCATGTCCTGGGCGTCGGGCGCTGGTAAGTCTTGGGGGCAGAGGTAAAACGCATCGTGCGGACGTTCACCGCTGCCGGTGAACGTCTGCACGATGCGCTTAGACAATCTCCCGTGCCAGCACTCCCCCCGTGGGAAGTGCTGGCAGGGGAGGCTGTCTGAGCGTATCAGAGAGTAGGATACGTGTCCCCTGCACCGCTGCGGGGGATCTGTATCCTAACCCTGCATGTCCCGGGCGTCGGGCGCTAGACCCCGAATATAGGCCGCACCCCCACTTTAAAGACTTAAAGTGGGGGAAAAAAGTGCGGCCTATATTCGAGCCAATACGGTATTAAAATTATAGTTTGTAACTTGTGGTTGTAAAGACAGGGAGTGGGTGTGAAATTTAACAAAACTGGGATACAACATGCAATTTATGTTGAAATAACAATTAGTGACTACTGTCTGGCTTATATTGAAGGAGATGGTAACAAAAAGAATGTATGTGAACATTTTTAGTATTTTGGCACGTCAGCCTTAAATAAATAGCTTTTATTATATACATAAAAGTGGTTTTAGCTTGATTCCATTTTGGGACCCAGCCCCATACACACAGAACTTTGAAAAGTGCTACAAGAGGAGCAGAGGAAAAGGCACCTGACGTGTAAGGGTTTATAAACCCCTCCAAAAGTGTAAGTGCATTTATGTATTTGCGCGCTACAAACAGTGCATGATAATACACCATTGGGGTCCCTACCTGTCTTTCTGTTTTCTTACATATATCTATTGCATACACATCCGGAAGACAGGATGATCTATTGAAGCCTGAATACAAGTGAACACTGTAAGTGCATTATATAGACTTACAGCGTAATCACCTGTGTTGGATATTACACAATTATATTTTTTTTTCTTTTTTATTCTCTCATTCTTTACAACCGGTATACACGAGCGCCCCCTAGTGTCTTTTTGTTCCTGTTTCTAAACACTTGGAGAGTGTTTTTGTACGGGCTGCAGCCGAGTATCCGGGAAATTCAAACAACATAAAGGGAAGTATTCCTTATTGTTTTTTCTCTATATACCCATTCCACACTGGTTTTCATCACCTCTTTTTTCACATTGAAGGAGATGGTGCCTGATGGGCAGAATAACTACACGTGAGTACATATGACTCACCCTCGTACTTTAGTGTTTCTTTTTATTTAATCAGCCAGTAAAAAGAACAAGGACATTGTGCAAATTTTCTCAAGTCTTGGACCATGGTAAAATGCACCGTGAATAATACTAGAGAAAACAAGATTAATCTTATATATCCGTCTCTCTCTCTCTCAGTTCGTACAAAGCCCAGAAAAGCCCAGCCAGACCCCCAATTCTAGTTCACTCTTTGAAGGTTTCCCTACCTTCTCTGCTGACCACTTCTGCTTCTGCCGACCACTTCGGCTTCAGCATTTTCTTCTGCATATTTATCTTCTTTCTTCTATCTTTTCCCGTCTCTTCTCCATTCTATCTGGTATCTTCTTTCTTCGTCCACATGTCCGCAGACATAAACCGGAAACTTCCCCCAAAATGGAAGAGGACGTCACTGAAAGCACCAAGTGAGGGGAATATGGTGGTGCTTGCGGTGACATCATCTCCCTAATCCTTCACGTAAACGCAGCCCCGCCATTTTGGCAGACATTACCAGGTTATGTCCGCGGAGATGCAGACAAAGAAAAAAGATATCTAATTAGGATTGAAAATTGAAGAAAGAATGGAAAAGAGAGAAGGTAAGGGAGAAGATATAACAATGATACAGAAGATACAACAAGAATGAGTGTGAGAGAGTGAGTGAGAGTGTGAGTAAGTAAGAGTAAAAATGCCCCCCCCCCGTATTATTGGCCAAACAAAATGGGCAGAAAACAAATGGGCCAAAAACAAACAGAAAAATTTGTCCAAATCGCTTTGGCACGTGTCTATTATATATGAGACGTGTGTCGTCGTATTATATGCACGTCTTTTATATACAGTTGTGTGAAAAACTACACCCTCTTTGAATTCTAAGGCTTGACATATAAGGGCATAATAACAATCACTTGTTCCTTATCAGGTCTAAAAATGTGGTAAATACAAAAGCAGATGAACAACAACTCATGACATATTACACCATTTCATGATTTATTTAACAAAAATAAAGGCAAAATTGAGAAGCCATGTGTGAAAAGTAACCCCTAACTGTTTCCAAAGGAATGCTAAGTAGCAGACAGGTGTTGCTAATTAAATACTCTTGATTCATTGATTATCAGCAAGTGTGGCCAAAGTTTTAGCAGTTTGCTGGTCTGGAGCATTCAAGTGTGTATTAACACAACGTCAAGGAGGAAAGACATCAGCAATGATCTTAGAGAAGCAATTCAATTCAAAGAGGCTGTTAATATATATATATATATATATATATATATATATATATATTAGTTCATAAGTTGTGCACATACTGCAAGTTCTGTAGTAATCTGTAGGTGCCTGTGTATATATATATATATATCCACCGAAGATAAACACACAGGCTTTATGATTAAAAAAAAAAATAAGTTTATTTATTGCAGACAGATCCAATCAGTTGGCCTGAAAATGATCCTTGTTTTTCCCACCAGGTGGTGTAATACATTACTAATACACCTACTCATGTATGTATGTAACTTGCCAGACACATACTGACTCAAATATAATTGTTGATAAATCACTAGTATATTGAATCAGTACAGAAATCCATACCAGCTGTACTTGTCCATTACAACCCATGCTCAGACTTGAAAGAGCTGTGTCACCATTTTTATTAAGAAAAGGCAGAATTATACCTCATTCACATAATATAACATTAATTTCAGTAGTTTGCTTTTGTATCTAACCTCTCTCACAGTATTGTTCCACAAAATATATTATTGAACTTATAATATAAAACCTGGGTTACACCTTTGCTAGACTTGTATAGTTCAGATAAATGAGAAATAAAATTCTATTATTTTTACTGAAGTTGTCTACCACTTCAATAAAAATGTTATGTACTATATAACTAACTTAATTATGCTCTAATTTGAAGAATAGTCTTATGTTATTTGATAGTATTAAATTATGTGTACCACAATACTGGAGTTTTCTGTTTTGCATGAACCCCGGTGCAGTTTGAAACATGCATTCTTTAGTTACTGGAACTAGAAATGAGACATCTGCTTTATTTAAGCCCTCCCATGACTGCTTCTACAGTAACCAGTAGCACCTCCATTGAAGTAGAGGAAGCCACAGCCAAGCACAACTAAGCTAGCAAAACATCATTGCTCACAGGGCTGGCCCGACAATGGAGCCGAGTGGGGTAACCGCTCCAGGTGGCACTCTTGAAGGGGCGGCACTTCGCTGCCCCAAGCCCTTTTTTTTTTTTTTAAAGCGAAAGAGAGAGAAAGGGGCGCCGCTGTCAGTCTCCCTGTTCGGGGCGCTCAGCATTACAAGCCGGCACCGAGACCGAACAGGGAGACTCGCCGCAGGACTGCTGAAAGGTAAGTACAAGAAGGGGGGGGGGCGGCAGGGACGGAGGGAGAGGAAGGGTAGATAAGGGGAGGGCGGCATTTTAAAATTTGCCCCAGGCGGCATTTTGCCTTGGGCCGGCCCTGATTGCTCAGATAGCATACAGGTGAATGGTTACTGCTTCTCCTGTTGATCTCAATAGCAGTTCAGTTCACATTAACTACAATCAGAGTTCTACTGGGCATGTGCAAAAAGCATAGAGAGGTATGGTTCCTGCATTCAGTGGAGGCTTCTGGGGGAGGACTTAAAAGAAACAGAATACTAATTCTTCACTCCAATAGCTAACGAATGCCTCCATCTATTTGCATGTAGTAAAGCGTGCCACAATATTCATTTAACGATAAAATGGGCTGATATACTTATGTAAGTAAATGGTTGTGTTATTTTCATTTTATTTTACTTACATTTTGTGACAGTTCTTGTTACTGTCATTTTCCATATAAAACATTTTTCTGTGATTCCTATTCCTGCATCATGAAGAGCTGGAGGTCTTATTATCCATGCAGGGCTAGGACAACCCTAACAGAAACTATGTTAAAGAGGCATCATAGAGTTATATAGTCTCTCTGTATGGTTTATTTTTTTTTGTCAGTGACAGCAATTGAGTGAGGCTTTTCATTCAGCAAGTACAACCACAAAAAATAACCACACAGAAGGTGAGAGCGGGTGAATGCATATAAAATAGTGCAACCACCAATTATTTCATTTAAGAATCGCTTCAGAGACAAGCACACCAGTAGGGTGGCCAAGTCACGGCGACGTTAAGTCCTTTTTCCATATTTCAACTAGTGGCTACTGAGTAGGTAAACTAAAAAAATGCACATAAGTTCACTGTTAACAATATATTACTCCCTATATACTTGCAAATAGAAGACTCTGTACTATTATATAAACCAAACCTAATATTTGTGTGTATTGTCTAATTTTTCACAGTTGTTATGTTATTTTTAGGCACGTATGTGTTAATAGAATAGAAATGACTAATTAATTTGTATATTAATACACACAGAATAGTTAGTCATGTTGATTACACTAATATCCAAAGTCATTAGTCACATTAATTACATTTGGTTCTCTTCTTGGTGCTCTTCTTACCTCCTACGATGTGCCTAGCAGGCTGTATCAGTAGTTGTAATGCTTGCTGCATTCCACAAACCATTTTTCATAATGCTCTCAAATGAAAAAGGAACTGATAGCTGCACAGATTTCATTAGCGTTTAAAGGGAAAATCTCATGGAGAAATCAATATTTTTCTTTACGCATTAAAGGGCATTGCAGAAAACTTCGGATTATTTCACTTTTTCAAATAAACTTCCTTTGTCCGCAGAACTGTAGGCTATTATTATGGATGGTCAAACATCACACTGATAGCAATGCTTATGAAGGCCTGCTTAACTAATGGGTCATATGGTCCCTGTGGGTGGTTAAGACTGAGCAAGTCTATTGATTACCACATTACAGCATAATAAGGAGTCGGGATGCATCTAGTGGATTGGGCTGAGATAACAAAAACATAAATAATATGTTTAAAGGTGTTATATTATGTCAAAAAAATGTAAAACAGAAAGCAACACAAACTATTATGTGGAATGTAATATAAGTTTATATCTAAACATGTTTTACTTTGGGGACAAAACAATTCTACAAATTTTCCAGTGCATGTTAATGTGATGGAATGAGATATTTAAACAAAACTGAAGTGATTGCTGTTCTTAAGGAGCTAAAAAAGTGGTTACTTCTTTTTATTTATCAAACTGATGTATTTTTATCCGATAACCTGAGCAAGCATTTCTGGGATTGTATAAATATACTGTATAATTGAACAGTTGAAATTTAGGCTAAAAGGCAGCAATATATTTTTGCTCTGAGCGAATTTTAAAATGCATTTGTAAACAGTGGCGTCGCTACAGGAGGGCAAGGGGGGGCAATTGCCCCCCCTAGGTTAATCCTTGCCCCCCCTGTTGCCCCCCTGCCGAATTCGGAAAAAAGTCGCAATGCTTTTTAAAAAAAAATTTTAATGCGGAGGAGAGAGAGGGGCGCCTAGCAACCGCTCGGCGCCCCCCGTTCTCCTCCACGAGGCCACTACCTCCGTCGCGGTGCCGGCATTTCATCCTGAGCGCCGAAATATGACGTCATATTTCGGCGCTCAGCAGTGAAGCAGCGGCCACCGCAGCAGAGAACGAAGACAGCATGTACTGGCTGACTTGGCATGATAGGAGTGTGATTGCTAACAGCAATCACAGTCCCATCATGCCTAGGTTCCAGCATTTACTGGTTGGATGTGTAAGTGCTGGAACCTAGGCATGATGGGACTTTGATTGCTGTTAGCAATCACACTCCTATCATGCCAAGTCAGCCAGTAGATGCTGAAACCTAGCTAGCTGCCCCCCTTGTGTATTGATGCTGCCAGCAGTATGGGGTCTGCACATCACTTACAGCCACCCTGGCTGACTTGGCATGATAGGAGTGTGATTGCTAACAGCAAGCACAGTCCCATCATGCCTAGGTACCAGCATTTACTGGTTGCCTGGGTATGATAGGAGTGTGATTGCACTGTGGACGCCAGGGCTGGCTTTGGGGTATGCAACCTGTGATCTATGCGTGTAATTTAGGGGGTTTTAAATATACCTTTTAATTATGTGTTTTTTGTGAATTCCAATTGATCTATACCTGCAAAGCTGGGGTTGTGTGTTATTCTGTAGATTCATATCTGCTATGCTATGTTTCCATACATTATTTATGTATACCTGCAAATACAGGGTTAATATGTCTTATTCGGTTGATTAATACCTGCAATGCTGTTTCCATGTATTTATTTGATCTATACCTGCAATGCTACGTTTCATATACTATTGTATACCTGCAAATACAGGATTTGTATGTCTGATTCTGTTTATTTGAGATCACAAGTGAATTTCAGTTGATCTATACATGCAAAGCTTGGTTTGTGTGTTAATGTGTTGATCTATACCTGCTATCGGCAACTGGGGCTAATGTTAATATATATGGGCAGCAGGGGTATCAATACACAAGGGGCAAAAACACTAAGGGGGGTATAAATGACAATGCAGTGTGAAAAATCCAGCCTGATGTAGACGTCTGTGACGTAGATTGTGTCCTGCTGTTTGGTTATCAGTGTAGCAGAGCCTGTCCTCGGTGTGTGTGTGTATAGGTGTTGGTGTGGCAGAGCCTGTCCTGGTGTGTGTTTGGGTGTTGGTGTGGCAGAGCCTGTCCTGGTGTGTGTGTTCGGTTGTCTGTTTGTCAGAGCCTGTCCTGGTGTGTGTGTGTGGCAGAACCTGTCCTGATGTGTGTGGGTGTCTGTGTGGCAGAGCCTGTCCTGGTGTGTGTGTGTGTGTGTTTGGTTGTTGGTGTGGCAGAGCCTGTCCTGGTGTGTGTGTCTGGGTGTCGGTGTGACAGAGCCTGTCCTGGTGTGTGTGTCTGGGTGTCGGTGTGACAGAGCCTGTCCTGGTGTGTGTCTGGGTGTCGGTGTGACAGAGCCTGTCCTGGTGTGTGTGTCTGGGTGTTGGTGTGACAGAGCCTGTCCTGGTGTGTGTGTCTGTGGCACAGAGCCTGTCCTGGTGTGTGTGTCTGGGTGTCGGTGTGACAGAGCCTGTCCTGTTGTGTGTGTGTGTGTCTGTGTCACAGAGCCTGTCCTGGTGTGTGTGTCTGGGTGTCGGTGTGACAGAGCCTGTCCTGGTGTGTGTGTGTTCAGTTGTCAGTGTGGCAGAGCCTGTCCTGGTGTGTGTGTCTGGGTGTCGGTGTGACAGAGCCTGTCCTGGTGTGTGTGTCTGGGTGTCGGTGTGACAGAGCCTGTCCTGGTGTGTGTGTCTGGGTGTCGGTGTGACAGAGCCTGTCCTGGTGTGTGTCTGGGTGTCAGTGTGACAGAGCCTGTCCTGTTGTGTGTGTGTGTGTCTGTGTGGCAGAGCCTGTCCTGGTGTGTGTGTCTGTGTCACAGAGCCTGTCCTGGTGTGTGTCTGGGTGTCGGTGTGACAGAGCCTGTCCTGTTGTGTGTGTGTGTCTGTGTGGAAGAGCCTGTCCTGGTGTGTGTGTCTGTGTCACAGAGCCTGTCCTGGTGTGTGTGTCTGGGTGTCGGTGTGGCAGAGCCTGTCCTGGTGTGTGTGTCTGTGTGACAGAGCCTGTCCTGGTGTGTGTGTCTGGGTGTCGGTGTGACAGAGCCTGTCCTGGTGTGTGTGTTCAGTTGTCAGTGTGGCAGAGCCTGTCCTGGTGTGTCTGGGTGTCGGTGTGACAGAGCCTGTCCTGGTGTGTGTGTGTCTGTGTGGCAGAGCCTGTCCTGGTGTGTGTGTTCAGTTGTCAGTGTGGCAGAGCCTGTCCTGGTGTGTGTTTGGGTGTCAGTGTGTCAGAGCCTGTCCTGGTGTGTGTGTTTGGTTGTCGGTGTGGCAGAGCCTGTCCTGGTGTGTGTGTCTGGGTGTTGGTGTGACAGAGCCTGTGTTGGTGTGTGTGTTTGGTCATCTGTTTCCTGGCACTTAACTTACAGTAGGAATTATTTAATTTATATTTATCCAGAGATAAAATGCCCTCCTGAAGTTGTAGTGACTTCAGGGGACAAAACGTTACAAGGCCCTGAAATCATTTAGTGGAAAAGTTATTTATTGTGTTATAATATTTATTTCAAGGATTAGTCACACTCAATTGTGGCTTCAGGCTTCCCATGTTGAATGATCAAGTATTATTTTAGCCCAATAACAAAAGTATAATTCCATAGCACATTACTTTTGGAAATTATTAATGCCCCCCCAGTTTGACTGTGGTATCTTGTGTGCCCCCCCCCTATATATTGTTTCTAGAGTCGCCACTGTTTGTAAAGTAGTACATTCGGGGGCTTGAAAATGTAGATATGAAATGGCGCTATAATAATCTTATATGAGAACAAACTCCTGCAGATGTTGTAATGAAATAATAAATAAGTAACAAGCTGTCATTGGGTTTGGCATTTAAAGTATTAAATAACAAAGAATTCAGAGAAGAAAATGAGGTGAATGATTGTATTCTGCACAGCTAAGAAAGAGGTTTGATGATAGTAGAGGGAAAGAATGTATGAGAAGGCAAAAAAATGTATGTGGAACAAATAAAAATAAGTCAAACAGCACCACCTACTGGAGAAACCTCATCATTTACTGACACATTGTAAGATTGCTCTTGAAAGTGACATATTTATCTTATATAGCATCAAACAAATAGGCTTGAAAAGTTACAGACCATGTTTTAAAACTTTACTTTGGGATCCTCACTGCAGATAAACTTACTCTCCTGCTTTCGATTCAGGCGAATATTTGTGTACATTCTTCGTGTTTTTTTTTTTTTTCTGCGCTTTGGCGCAAGGATTTAATAAGGTCCATTTGAGCAACTCTATTGGTCGCCGGCAGGGGCCTCCTCTGCCATCAACCAATGAAGTGCACCTGCACAGACTGTACAGACTTTTAAAATCCTGGTGCCACTGGTCTCCCCATTCCAGAAGTTAAAGGTCTGTACGAGCAAGGCCTCTACAGGCGACCAATAGTCGCTCACACGGACCTTCAGCATCTGACGGCGGAACTTGGCCGGGGGACACCACTGGTCTCCCCGCTCCAAGAGTTCAAGGTCCGTACAACGACCAACGTTAGATGTTAAAGGTCCTTAACCCCTGAAGGTGAACGTATGGATTTTCACTTCCGTTATCTATGCAGCATCGCAGGGGTTAACAGGATCAGAAAGATTCCCTTTCACCATGGTTGACAGCTTATAATATGATTAAAACATATAATTAATTAGGAGCTTTGAAACGGAAGCTTATTTCCACACAAACACTGGGATAGCACAGTGAGCATACGCTCTAATTATACTGTGTTTTTTAATGTGTTTTCTTTTTAATCAACGTTTTTTTTAAAAAAAACTAATAATTATGATCCTTATTTCTTAAAGGTAAATGATAAGCAAGAGCATTCTACTGGGGCTTTTTGATGCTATCATCTCACATACACTCGTGATAGAGATCATATTTTGTTTGTTACAAAATAGTACCACCTTTCTGTTCTCTCTTTTTCCTGTGATTCAGGAAAATGAGCAAAAGTTAATTTTTTTATTTTGAAATTATTTGGGAATTGATTTGTTTTGTATTTGTTAGATATATATATATATATATATATATTTGTTTTTTATTGATATTGACATGTCTTTTTTTCATTATAGCTCCATGTGAAGCAAACTCCTTTTTTTGTCATAGTAATATGTGCATTAATAATACATTGGTCTGCAATGGAGTTCAGAATTGTGTGTATCCTTGGGATGAAAATCACTGCAAAGGTAAAAAATGTTTTATAAACTGGGTACAGGTACCCATCTTTGAAGCAAAAGGTGTTTTTACTTCCTTTTGTTCTAATTTGAGCATAAAAGGTTGCTTTACATTGAGTGGTTTATGAGTATATAATTTGCCTTTTGCTGTAAGTAGCATTGCTTTGTATAATAATTAACATGCTGGTATCAGTTGCATAGAGTATGAGACTGTGCACACTCTATGCAACTATGTAGACCTTCCCCGGCTGTCAGAGATCAGAGTTCCCCGTGATCTCTGACTGCTGGGGAAGGTCTGCGCGATGGACGCAGAAAACCCCCTCTGCTAACCGCGCCTCCTCCCGGCTGCAGCGGAAGTTGTGTACGCAAATCGCGTAGAGCTCTACACGCTGCCCGGACTACGCACCGGTGACTCTGTGAAATGCTTTTAACCGTCTAAATGCCACTGTGCCCCATGATATGCCTTTTGACCCCCTATGTGCCACTCTGCCTCCTGAAATGCCTTATACCTCCCTATATACCACTCTGCCCCATGATATGCCTTTTAACCCCCTAAATGCCAGAGTGGCATATAGGGGTATAAGGCAATTCTGGAGACAGAGTGGCACATAGGGGGTCAAAAGGCATATCATGGGGCACAGTGGCATTTAGAGGGTTAAAAGGCATATCATGGGGCACAGTGGCATATAGGGGGTATAAGGCATTTCTGGGGCAGAGTGGCCAGCCAGGGGGCAGATGTGCATAACTGGGGGGGCAGGTTGAAAAAAAAGGAAATAAAAACAAAATATTTTTATCAATCATAGCTTTTATTAAAAAAAATTGTTCACATAGTTTACATGAATTAACATTTACTGGTAAAACTTGTTTCCTATAGGGTTGTCTTATATTCAGGCTTTTTCTTTTTTTCATAAATTAATATTCAGATTTTGGGAGGTCGTCTTATTATCGAGCAAATACGGTACTTTTGATGAGAAAAGCATAACATCAAATGTTGTCTATCAATTGTCTTGCTTATTTTACTTAGTGGAATACCACTAACCACTAGACTTGTGCATTAGTATTCGGGCGAACATGAAAACGAACACGAAGGGTGCGTTTTCGTTGTTCAGCCCGAATACTGAACATACGAACAAGGCGGCGGCAAAATGTAGACGAAGACGCACAACACGAAGAATCTTCGTGTTCGTCTTCGTCTACTAATATCCCTGGTCCCTTCCCCATGTAGCCTACCTTATCTACGGGAGCAGAAATCCGTAGGTTCTCCGTCAGGGGTTAACTTGGCCGGCAGAGACCACTGGTCTCCCTGCTGCAACAGTTAAAAGTCCGTACGAACGACTAATAAAGTTGCTTGTTGCAGCAGGGAGACCAGTGGTCTCAACCGGCCAAGTTGCAGCACCAGGATTTTAAAAGTCTGTATGAGCAACTCTATTGGTCGCCAGCAGGGGGCTCGTCTGCCATCAACCAATGAAGTACAGGTGTTCTTCATTGGTTGATGGCAGAGGAGGCCCCTGCAGGCGACCAATAGAGTTGCTCGTACGGACATTTAAAATGCTGGCGCCAAAGCTGCTGCGTAGTCCGTACCGAGTTAACCCCGTATTAACCCCTTCTACAAAAAACAACAAAAAACAAAGAAAAAAACGAACACGAAGAATGTACACAAATATTTGCCCGAATCGAACACAGGAACGGGTGAATATTCACGGAATACAAAGTTTCCCCCCCCAAAAAGACAAACACGAAGAGTTGGCCGGCGCCCAGGTCTACTAACCTCCCTAACATCCCCATTGAAGCTATATAATTATAGTTGCAACCACCTTGGCTATTTGCTAAAGAGGAAGATGAATGTTACTGTGTGCTATAAAGTAAAACTTTGCTAATATATCATATTTGCCAACATTTTTTCCAGGGACAGGACTTAAAGTAGGCAGAGTAATGCGGTGCTGCGTGATTCCACCTACTTTAGGTTCCATCCCCTTCTGTGCCTGAGTGTCCGGAGCTCATTCAGCACCGTTTAGGCAGTTTAGGACGCAATACTGTCTGTGCACAGTGTAATGCATACAGTATACAGCAGTATGTTTATGCCAGGACAGACCCGAATTTGACGGGACAGGACCCCTAAGAAACAGGAATGTCCCTACAAATGTAGTTCTTTTTAGATTTTTTGTGTCTCTATTAAATATTTTTAGTACAATCATAAATACAAATGTATATTCTATTATATTGAATTGTGTATAATAAAGTTAATTTTCATTTCATTTTATCATGTAGAAAAAAGAAAATCAAACCTTTTGGACCAGCTTACCAATACTAGTGGGACAGTGATTGGGGTATCTACGTGCATTGTTATTATCCTAATTATCATATCTGTAATCGTACAGATCAAGCAACCTCGTAAAAAATTCATCCAAAGGAAAACAGACTTTGACCAAACAGTATTCCAGGAGGTATTTGAGCCTCCTCATTATGAATTATGCACTCTTAGAGGTACAGGTGGTACAGCTGATATGGCCGATGTTGCAGATGATTTTGAGAATTACCATAAACTAAGGAGATCATCTTCAAAATGCATTCATGACCATCACTGTGGATCACAAATGTCTAGCACTAAGGGCAGCCGTAGTAACCTCAGTACTAGGGAAACTACTATAGTAACAGACACGCAAAACCAGCCTGTTAATCCAACTTTACAACATCCAAACAGAAGAAACATCCTTGTAATGAAGCATAGCTACTCACAAGATGCTGCAGATGCATGTGACATAGATGAAATCGAAGAAGTCCCCACTACAAGTCACAGACTGTCTAGTCATGAAAAGGCGGTCCAGCGGTCAGTATCTATAATTTTTTGATGAAGATTTTTTTCCTATGGACTTTCCTTTCAACTCTCTTTTCTTTTCATACAATTTTTATTTTCATTATAATTTTTGCCCATCACCATAATAATGTCTTTTTTTTATTATTATTTTTCCCTTTAATGCACACATTCATTTTGCACTAAAAAAGAAAGTGCTACTTTCTTTTTTTAAACTTTAGAAATAAATATGAGATACTTTCAAAAGACTTGCAACCTCTTTTAACCAAAATTGGCAATAAAAATATTTTTAAGAGGCATGTATCAAATATTGCATTTTATTTAATTTTGTGTTTTATGAAGCTATTTTGTCCTTTTTATATACCATAGTCTTTTATATGCCTGAAAGGACACAGCCAGATATTTCAGACACCACAGATTTCTATAAAGAACATTCATTAAAAATATTAAATATGAAAATGTGGTTCTGTTTTATGAATCAAGAAAAACACACATGCACCACAATTAAAGTAAATATTTTTACTTTGTAATAGACACTTAATGGCTGTATTAAAAAAAACTAATAGCACAACCTCATTTCTTGAATGTGGTGGCATTTAATATATGTATTTGTGTTTGTATTGCATGCAGATTATGTGTGCTTATTTGTTTGTTTACATGCACTACATACTTTCTTTGCACATTAAAATCACTTAAAAATGCTCTTCTTTCTAGTGTTTTGCATGCCAGTGTGTCTTCTTTGTTAGATATACATTGTATAAAGACCATAGCTGAATGTATTACTATTATGCAAACATGTTGAATGAAATAGCCATAACATTCCAGGTTCTGCCTCATTGGGTCTCTAAGCAAACATGAAACTGAATACAACACAACTAGGGTATGAAAAGCTATCTCAAGGTAAGAAAATATATTTACCAATGTACCATATTTTGTGTAGTAAAGTGCATTTTTTCTAATCATATCAAATGAAGGGGTAAAATAACAATGGTCACTAACATTATTCATTGTATTGTCATCATCAACATATGTTTTTTGTTGAAACCATGTTGCGTATACCAACCAAACCACAACTAAAAATGATGCCAGTATGTACCATTGATTTGCCACTCATTTCCTTTATTCTGATTCCCCCTTTGCTAGCTGACCATGAAAATATAAAACCATTTATAATATGTATATATAAATATATAATTATATTTAAGGGAAGTTCTTGCTAGTTCCAATTCATATGTTACTTATTAATCTGGTATGCTTTTACAATAATTGGGAAAAGAATGATTATTGTACCTACTAGTGAAAATTGGTGTAGTATTTGAAGGACAGGCTAACTTGTTGAACGCTGGCGGATTTCAAGTGCACTAGGGTAATCATGACCGCATTTTAAGTTCTCGATAAATTCCTAATTTACCAAGCACTTCAGAAGTTTTATCCAACTGGGTACTTAGTTTAGAAACTGAACACAAGGGAGTTCAGCATCTCAAACCATGCATTTTGCATTGACTAAAACAGACTCCAATGTGACAAGGCTCCTCATAGAGCTCAGCCCTTTAAGTTATAACTTCTATAATGACGATGATTATTATTATTATTATGAAGATTATTTGTGTCTTGTATTTTGGTCCATTCTGATATACTTTTCTAATACAGTAAAGGCCAGTTTTATTGTATTGTTAAGATTCTCTTTATAAGGTGATCAGTCCTTGAACCTGATAGAGGGAGATAAAAAATCAAAGGTGACCCATATGTAAAGAAAGTTAACTTGAATTGCTTGATTTCTTATTTATTCTATAGTCTTATTTTGCACCTAAATTGTTTGTGCAATTTGTTTTATTGCAAATGATTTTATTAACGCTAATATTTTTGTTTTTCACTTTTTAGGATGAACTGTTCTTAACCATTTATTTTAATTTCAGAGAAGAATTCTTTTTACACGTCTATGAAAAATGAGTATGTTCTTTAGAGAATTGTTACACCCATCTTCAGAAAAGTGGACTCTATAATAAACTCATTCCACTGCCTTGTTGCAAATGTAGGACTTGCAAACATTTTTACCCTCAACATGATGTTCCTGCTCAATGACATTTGTTTGTAATTTGGTTGCTGGCCACCAAGTGCTCCTTAGTTTTTAAATACACTTTGAAATTTACTGGATACTTGAAGAAGAATCTAGTTACTGATTGCAAATACCCCTGCATTGTAAGGCTTTTTTTTATTTTGATAAGCTAACATGTTTTATGTTTTAAATGGAAATTCTGTGGAATACAATTGGAACTCTTCCTTCACTCGGTTTTCTTTCTTAGTGTGTATTTGTACTTTATTTTTACCTTGCTGATTACTTGAAATTAATGTTCTTGGCTTTTCAGTTTAGTAAAAAATTGAATAAAAAATGATGCTATTAGGCAGAAAATATTCTTTTAACAAAATGAAAAACATTTCAGTGACATTACTAAATGGCAATAAGTATTTGTTTCTTTTTTTGCTCTGTCTTGATTTTTTTTATTTTCTTTTTAATATTGCTAATGCTTTATAATATTTCTGGCATTGCCATTACATTTTATGGGGATAAACAAAATATATGGGAAACAATTATCAACCTAGTAGAAGAACATTCAGAAAGGAGAAACATTTTGTTACCAAGCTGTAAAAAGCATGCAGAATTTAATTTCATTGATGTTTTGAACCCTTCTGCATTCTAGCTTGCATATTGTACTTTTTGATATATTTGTCCATACACAAATGTATAGCATTTCCTAGGTTATGAATTGATATGCTCATTTGTTAAATTATAAAGCTTTTGGGCTTAATTCAATCAGTCATCTAAACACTTGCACGCTGAATTAATACTTGTCAGTAGGCAATTCTTCTGCCAAAATCCAAAAAATGATAACAACTGTTAAGCAGAAAATAAATGATTTGTGGATATATCTCATAATTACAGCACAGTGTCCTATGATTTCATATCTAAACCAACATATATCCAATAAGATTATATAACTCAAATGACACCAATTTATTTTCTAATTAAAAGTTCAGTTATGTTAAACCTGTAAAAATGTTGAGAGATCCTTGATGGTTCAGTCTTGTTACAACAAAAATCTGTTGAGATCCTTGTAAATTTAAAGTCTCATTTTGTAAAGCAGTAATTCTGATAAAAAAATATATAAATTAAAATATACTTATACTGAATGGTGGGGTTTATATATTTCTGGTGTACTGTGATTACATTTTTATTAATTGTTAACTATATTACAGCACTGAAAGGTTAAATCTGAAAACATATTCTTGTATGTAACATTTTTGTTGTCCTTTAATTAGGTTATTTAAACATTTCTGGGCTTTCTACCATAATGGTGTCAGTTTTCGATTGAAGAGACTCTACAGTGCTACGTGCCGCCCCACAAATGAAGAATGTATGCATTTGTATTCCATTCATTTAACATGTAGAAATAAAAATACCTTAAGAAGAAACTGCAGCTACAGAACTGCAGCACACCACCATATCCATGGTCCAACTTCAGGCAACCAGTCACTGGCAAGAAAGTGTTCATTTTGAAATCAATGGGAAGATTCTGTGAATATGCATTTGGTTCTCATGACACCCCCGTAACTATTGTACAAGTCAGAAACTGGCTGGCAGCGAGTATATCAAATCTGCAGAATGGCAAGCTGGAAGTATATTTGGACAAAGACATCTCCTTAAAGCTTAAGAGCTAGGAGCAAGAGAGTAGGCAAATGTACAGAAAGGGATTCTGCTGAATCTCTTTTTAAATGTAATATGTATTATCATAAACCTTATTCAGCTGAAGTGTTTGCTACAAATGTAATAGTTTTACATGAAAGTCTTGGCAGAAGACAGTGTTCTTTTCCTATGAAGCAATTTTGCCAATGAAGAGTTGCTTTTCAGGAAGCCCAGAAATGTTTTCTAGTTGACCACACCAAGGGACACACTTGAAGTCTCTGACTAGTAATCCTTTCAGTGCTAGTATATATATAATTCATTTAATATGATATTAAAAGGGTTATATTGTCCAAGGTATCACGTTATGCATATTTTTTCAGCTTTTCATTGTATGTTAAAATTATTTAGACACGTCTAGATATTTCTAGACAAAGTTTTTCTTTTCTCTCTAGAATGCACGTGTAAGCAAGTGTGTCTATTTTAGGCACACAAATCTGTGCACCCCATTTAATTGCTTAGTATTTTGGTCTTTATAACTATAAACTTTGGGGTTTTTTTTAATCTGTGATAGCACAGAATCAACAATCACTATTTAAGGTATAGGAGTCACAAACCATACAATTTCCACCACTATTAATATCAATTACGCTCTAGACGGCTCATTGAATCAAGACCTTTCAGCCTGAGAACCGACAAACCAAACAAAGAAAAACGTCTTTTAGAGCAACTTCAAGTGAGTTTCTTTATTTACATACAGTAATTTAATACTGCTGTTATATAGACCAGGCTTGAAATATATGTATGTATTCCATGCTAAAACTCTTTGTTAAGTGATGGAGACTGTAAGCATATTTTTCAGAAGAAATGAATAACTCACACTGGATTTGTGTTAAGAAACTGAATGAAGTTCTAAAATAAACTTGTTTATATATGTTATTTTTCTAAATAAACTAATTACAAGAATGGTATATTGTATCTTATAATACATGTTAAACGTGAATCTGCTGTTTAAAAAAGAATGACACTTTTTGGCAAAATGAGACGTAACATCTATAAGAATCCATCATTCAAGATCTGTGCACACAAACAGCTAGTTGGCCTGCACCAAACAGCTAGGGGGCCTGCACCATACAGTGTTGCAGTTGTATGCAGCTGGGCTGTTGATGCTGAATTACACCTGTAAGTAGCTTGTGTTAAAACGGGATTGGCGGTAGGTTGGTGTGTTTGGTGTGAAGAGAGAAAATTTAATATATACAAATCTATTACAAGCACATCTTAGTGTTTGTTTAGTGGGGTGATTTGCTGCTAGTGGGTTGAGCATTGTTAATGTACTAGATCTGAAGTATGCATAACATTATTCATATCTTTAATATCATCTTCTAGAAGAGCTGAAGGATAAGAAAATGGTGATGTAAAATTTTCTTCACCTGGTATAAAATAATGTGGGTAAAACTGTCAATTTTGCATTAAGAAATGTTCTATTAATATAAGTAATTAATATAATAATTAAGTGAATTATAAATAGTATAATGTCTGGGTGCAGTATTTCTTCAGCACCCCCCAACCCCATAACTAATATGCACACATATTAACATGTAAACTCGCTCTAACACCCAATGACTTACACATACATGCCTATAAACACATACACTCTAACACCATATGCTGATATGGTAACGCTATAATGTAACTTACACATGCTAACATCACATTCTTATACACATCCAAGAACATGCACTAACACACACACGCTGACTCTTAACATTATATTCAGTACCGTGCTAACATTTTAGGCAGATGCAACAAAATACTATAAAGTAAGAATGCTTTCTAAGATAGAAATGTTTCATAAAATGCTAAATGAGTGAACAGAAGCAAAATCTAAATCAAATCAATATTTGGTGTGACTACCCTTTTGCCTTAAAAACAGCATCACTTCTTCTAGTCAGGGATTTGTAGGCATTTAATTAGGTGTATGATTAAACAGTTATACCAAAGATGTGCTAATTGCCATAACTTTAGTGTGTAGGTTGAAACTGAAACAGAAACAGCTGTGTAGGAGGTTGCTGACAGGGGAGGGCTGGCAGCCTAAGGCCTGGGGGGCAAGTCTAGTCAACTGGCCCGTTGCACCATCAAAGCGACTGCGAGCGACATTGAAAGCGGCCGTCGTGCGGCAGTCACTCCACCAGCGCCTAATGAAATTAAAGTGGCCGGCGTGCACGCACCGCATGCCTCAGCTCTTCATCCCACCACTTTTAAGACGTGGGAAGAGGAGCTGAGGCATGGCCATTGGGTCTGACAGCCGCATGATGCAGGGGGGTACCGAGAGTATTTGGCACCTGTGGCAGACCCTGTATGTGGCACCCCCCCACACACACACACTTTAAAACTGCATAGTTTCTATGGTTAGGCAAACATTGACAGGGGTACAGCATATTTGTTATCATTATATGCTTAGGGATTATGCGGTACCACCGTCAATGTGTGCCTATACATTGAGCCAGACACTGACAACCCCTATCACTATATACTAAGCCAAACATTGATGTGGTGTAGGCTTACCACTTTAGTGACTGGCATAGTATATAGTAGGGATGCAACAAAATGAAAATTCTGGACTGAAACTAAAAATTCAGCATTCACTTGGCCAAAACTGAAAAAAACCCCCCAAAAAAACCTTTAAAATACTTTATTAAAAGTAACACCAAAATTAGACAAAAAAATCAACAACAATATTAACATATATATACACACAAACACACATATATATAACAACAATCACAATCCTATCATGCCCAGGTTCTAGCATGTGCTGGCTGACTTAGCATGATAGGAGTGTGATTGCTGTTTGCAATTATATATATATATATATATTAATACTGTCATTGAATTATTCTGTCCAATAAAAGTGTTAACACACCGAAGTTGGACCAAAAAATAATTTATAACAGCAATCACACTCCTATCATGCCTAGGCAGCCACTACATGCTGGAATCTGGGCATGAAAGGAATGTGATTACGGACTCCCTATGCCAAGCTATCCCCCAACACTTACACATCCATGCTATCTGAAACCCTCATTCACAAACATTCAGCATAACACCCATCACTCTCACACACTTACATTCAGCATAACACCCATCACTCTCACACACTTACATTCAGCATAACACCCATCACTCTCACACACTTACATTCAGCATAACACCCATCACTCTCACACACTTACATTCAGCATAACACCCATAACTCTCACACACTTACATTCAGCATAACACCCATCACTCTCACACACTTACATTCAGCATAACACCCATCACTCTCACACACTTATATTCAGCATAACACCGATAACTCTCACACACTTACATTCAGCATAACACCCATCACTCTCACACACTTACATTCAGCATAACACCCATCACTCTCACACACTTACTAATCCACTCTTTCCTACCTTTTCTTCTTTCACTCTCACTTTTCCTCCTCCTCCTCTTCTTCTTCTTCCTGTCCTTCCGGTGCACTGAGCGCGGAAGACGGTGGGCGTGGCTTCAATGTTGTGCCGCGCGCATCGTTTCTGAAGGCGTGCCGGCATGGTGGCACCCCTCAGATGAGCGGCAGCCGGGGCGGACCGCCCCCCTCCCCCCCACGCCAGGTACGCATGACGGCCGCATTCAATCCTGCTCGCGGCCGCTTAGTTTTTAACTTTGCGGCCGCAGCCGCATTGAATGCTCGTCAGTCCGGCCCACCGGCCCGGATTTAGGGCGGCCTGGGGGGCAATTGCCCCCCTGCCCCCCGGCCCAGTCCGCCCCTGGTTGCTGAAGTCAGTTTAATGTCGAAAGTCATACACCATGCAAGACAGGACACAAGGTAGTTATACTGCATCAGCAAGGTCTCTCCCAGGCAGACATTTTAAGGCAGACTGAGTGCAGAAAAATGGCTATGGGGTTCTCTAATTATGTATATGGTGCCGCTGGATGATATGTGCAGTCGTCATGGAGCTCCAATATTAGGCAGAAGATGATATAAAAACAGAAAGCAGTGGTTAAATAATCCGTGATGAATGTCTAGAGCTCCAATACAGCAACCAGAAATCTCCACACCAAGTCAGATGTGCAACAGCTGTTTGAAAAAATGTTAAAAATTAAACTATTAACATGTCTATTTTTGGAAGCATTCTTACTTTGTAGTATTTTTTAAGATCTGCATAAAACTTGCAAACTTGTAAATAAAAATGCACAGATTTCTGGAAATACAATGTTCCTGAGCCTTATTGCAATGTAAGACATGCTTTAGAGCCCTAAAAGTGATTTTATTGACCTTCGGCTAAGTGGTTTTGTCACAACAAACACTGACACTGTACATACAAACACACTAACGCTTTTCATATTAGACTTGTGCACGTGGTACAAAACCATTTCGGACACATGTTTTGTTTCATTTTTTGGAAGAAATCCGGGGGGGCTTTTTAAATCTTTGCACCTCTTTAATATGAATTAGTATTTTGGTTGAGATCTTTAAAGAAATTATTAAAAGTGTAATTTTATAGTGATCTGGATTGTTAGTAAGCAGCATCTGTTAGAATGATTGGGGTCTGAATGCTTAACTCGTGTACCCACTTTGAACCTTAATCACATCTTCTAGGAGTGCTGCCATAAGGCCAATCATAGCTTGTTTACGCCTGTATGGCCCCAGATAAAGCAACATTTTGCAATTACTGGCAACAGTCCCAGAAAATGTCCCAAAAAAGAAAAACAGATAACTCATCTATAGTAGGCAATTCAACAAAAATTTGTCAGTTTTGCAATTAGTTTTTGTTAGTTTAGTCTGGGATTGCCCTAGTTTTCAGAAACGAAACAGTCAATTTTTGTTAAAAACAAGTTTGCACATATCCAAATGTGCAAGTCTAATAATATACACTCACACTGACTCTAGCACTATACACACATTGACACAGACTACATATACAAACACAATGAATTTAACATTATACATACACACACTGACAGGCAGTCCTTGAAGCATTTTACTACACTTTATCAGACAACTGTTAAGCATAGATCGGTTGGGATTGGTAGGTAAAGTGTAAAAGTGCCAGTATAAGGGATGGACCAGCCACACTAGTGAAAGTATTGCAGGAGAAGGACTAGGAAAGGTGAGCTAAAAGAATATGGGAGGGCGTTAATGTGCTATGTTGTAAGCGTCCTTAAAGAAGTGGGTCTTGAGGGATTTTTTAAAGGAATGAAGGCATGGAGAAAGACGGATAGGCCGGGGGAGAGCATTCCAGAGGATAGGGGCAGCCCTTGTCACCTAATCTTATGGAAAGATTACCCGCATAAATTATTATGGCTTATTCATTCCTAATATACAAAATGTGTTTGTTGAACTACATGTGTTTGACAAGTTCCTTGTTTTGTCAAATTACTACTCAAACAAAATACTTATCTGTAAAAAATGAGACAGGACATATAGTGTTATCTTAATTGTTACTAATAAATAAACAGAATCACATCTATATATGTTAGAAAAATGGCATCTTAGAGGGGATAATATAACAATGTATAAATATGTGCAGGGCCACTAAAAATAGCTCTCCAGTGACCTGTCCATTTACAGAAATGTACAAAGATCCAGAGGTCATCCTCTGAGACGGAAAGAGTGAAGATTTCACAGACAACAAAGAAAGGAAATTGTTACAGTAGAAGCAATGAAGGTATGGAACTCACTGCTAAAAGAGTTGATGTTATCAAATACAGTGGATGCCTTCAAAAAAGTGATCTGGATATTTTTTTTTTGAAAAGCATATATGCAGGGCTATAAATGATAGAATATAAAATTAATATTCTAGAACTTCTTGATCCAAGGAGAAATTTGATTCATGAAGGAATTTATTTTCCCCCTAATTGGCAAAATCCAAAAAAAAATAGCTTAATTGAGGGGGGTTGCCTTCTTTTGGATCAAAAGCAGGAATGATAGGTAGAAGGGTTAAGCTTGAGGGACTTGGGTCTTTCTTCAACCTAAATCACTGTGTTACTATGTTACAAGGAGTAGAACCTAACATGCAAAAGTGCTAGTTTTCTAAGTAGACTGGGTCTTGACAGAAAAGGGATGGCAAGTTTAAGGTACACCTTCTTCCAGTCAAGCACTATTTTTTCTTTGTGCTAAGGGTGGAAGGGATGGAAGTCTGGCCCAGGCTATTTCCTTTATCTAGCAGTTGATAGATGTGACAAACCCCTGAGGTCCTGAAAGCTTTTCAGTGTTGGTCCAATAAAAGGTATAAAGTATAATACTTCCTTACAAGCGTGGTTGACATTTTAAAGTTAAACCAATTTAAAGGTCAGCAGGGACATAAAATTTGTTAACAATCTCTTACCTTTGCACCAGACTTTACATTACATTACATTATATTTATTTATAAAGCGCCGGCAGATTCCGCAGCGCTGTTACATGTCAGGCAGGACAGTGATGTAGAAACAAGCGACTGGATCCGTTCTGGTGTCATATAGTCCAACCAAGAAAAACAAGTATTGGTGTATCTCTAAAAAACCTCTTCCACCTGTCTGCACTCCTCCATTTTTGTGATCCAAGTGGCAATGGCTGATGGGTCCTGTTGCTTCCAAAACAAAGGAATGAGTGTTTTGGCTTTGTTCAAAATATGTATGTCAAACTTTTTTTGTATTTTGCCAATGGCATTTTGGTATTTTAGTAAGCATGTCAGGGGGATCAGAACAGCAATCAGAGCCAGTCAGCTCTTTAATAATGCAGAGTACTTCTGACCAATATGGAGAGATTCTAGTGGAAGTTTGCCATATATGTAGAACGGAGCCCAGTCAGCGCACAGCAATAATGCACCATTTAAAACATTTAAGTGCCAAACAACTGTGTAACAGTATTAAATATAAGATGTGTAGGCAAATGGCCTTGGTTTGGGCCTACTATGCTTATGAGAGTTATGCAGTTGCATTGCGGTCCAATCTGGCAATGCAATTTCAGATACGTTTAAGGTTTGTAGAAAAGTAAGGAAGTCTTCTTGGGTTTTAAATTATACTCTTAAGTCTCCCCTGTTGGCAATTAAGCTCAAGGCGAAGCCCCATCCGTATCCGATGTCTGCCTATCGTAGCACCAGCGGAGAGCCCTCCTAGCTTGCAGTGTGATCGAAGAGAGGTCGGAGGGGGATGTGAATTGCTGGCTCAGCTACATTAAAATCAGGGTGGAGCCTGACCTGCCGCAGGATCTCCTCCTTAAGTAGCTACTTATGTATCTGGCATATCACATCTCTTAGTCTGTGGTCACCTGGGGATCTGGGTCATACGGCTCTATGCACTCTAACTCTGCTATGCTCAGAACTTGATCAAATGGTGTGCGCAGGAAAGAGTACAGATCTTCAGGGGCATCAGATTCCGGTAGGTCCTAAGTGTCTCTGTATGTGCTCCAGGTCTCTAGATTAGATTAGATTGTGGTGTCAATGAGGTGTAGGTCAGTACGAAGGCTCTGAATCACGCATTGCCTTAATGTGTAAGATTAAATAGGAGAGATCCTCGTTAGTTGTAAGTCTTTACAAATTCGGAGCATGGTGTCCGTGGGATGTTGATCACAGGGAGCTGGAGGAGCCTTCCTCATCGCTTTTCATCAGTTTGCTGTATGGCCCTATTTAAATGTTTTGTATCCAAATACAAGACGAAGAAAGGGTCATCCTGAAAAACATGAAAACTGTATTTTGAATAAAAATATTTTGATAACTTTTAACACACTATATGAAATTGGAAAATATTTTTAATATACTGATTGTAAATGAAAATAGAAGTTTGTGTTATCCACGTAAGTAGTTCTCTCTTGTGGTGATTCACAGGTAAAGCAACAAGTAGTGTAAAGTATTCACTATGGCTAGTTCCGGGGAACCTCTTTCTTCAAGTTTCTTCAGCAAGAAGGACCGTGTTGCATACACCCTGAGTGTCCCTCTTTCACAATACACAAGTCTTTCTTCCAGCCCTGCTATGTGTCTCTTTTATCGCAATTCAGAATGTATGGGGGTATACATGTGTCACACTCTTCTACAACACCTAACAACTTTCATATTCTTAATTTTACAAACTGTTATATTTAAATATATTGGGTTTCAAGTAGAGAAATTATTTTTACTATATTAACTTGCATTCTCGTTCACCCTCTCTCACACTCTCTAAATGTTTCGCTAACTTCTCTGATGCCCACTTCTGCTTCCATATCTTATTCTGCATCTTCTTCTATCTTTTTACTTCCCTTTCCTTCTCTCCTCTCCATTCTTCAATCTGCTATCATCTTTATTCGTCTGCATCTTGGCGGCCATAACCCAGCTGGAACGTCCACCAAAATGGCGGCACTTGTGGCTACATCCTCCCCAATCCTCCAATCAGGGAAGAGGACATCACGAAAAGTGCCAACTGATGGCACTATGGCGGCACTTGTGATAATGTCCTGTCCTGATCCGCCAATCAGGGGAGAGGACATCACTGCAAGCGCCACCATATTGCCCTCAGTTCATGTGAGTGCAAAATAACAGTGCTTGTGGTGACATCCTCATCCATTTTAAGACTGTACCTGAAAGTACTCACACATTAGGGCTGTCACATCTGGGATGAAAGAATAATTAGATCAGTGTTCCCTAAGTCAGTGCTGGTGCTGACTGGTGGTAAGTATATTGCAAGACAGGAGATGTGTTGGGCATCTCCTGCAGGACAGAAAAGCTGGGAAATAAAGAAAATAGGCAAGGGGACACTTTAAATATAAAAAATGGTTTTCTAATGTACTACTTTGACATATTCTAAGGATTCCAGCAATTCATTTGTAATGTTCATAACTGTTCACTGTCATATTTCATTTTCGCCACTGTTACCACTGCAAATAAACTTTTCTCACCATCAATGACTTTTCAATTGCAAAACCTGTCTATTGATTTGAGATACAACAAATACATCAAACTGACAAATCAATTGTCTAGTCCTCCCATGACTACCATTAAGATGGTTATAAATCTAGCTTTTAATAGAATAACAGCTACCTCTAGAAAAATAGAGTTTAGACATACAGCTTAAATATTGTCCACTACATCATTATGGCTTGCTCTGAAGGATGTCACAGTAGATTTTGTGTCGTTTCGAAGAATAGTGTGTACTGGAGGTAATGATACTATACTTTCATTTTGAAACTCTTTGCCACATGGACAGTTATATTGATTTGCAGGAAACATCATTTTCTATATGACAATGAATCAAGGGCATGAAAGGCAATTTAATGTTGAGCTTACATTAAATATATACATTATTTCAAGCCAATATTGCAAACATTTTAATATAATGTGAGACCACAAGTGTACAGCAATTTAAAAATAATTGTATCGTTGTAAAAACTAGTCTCCACCAAGCAATATCTCTTTTAATAAATCTTGCTCTTTTGTGTTTTTAGATGTTTTTACACTATCCAATTAAACAACTTCATGTCACTTCCATCTTGTTTAGTTAGACTAATAGACTTGACATTTACAATATTGTCAGTCTTAATACTCCATTGACAAATAGAAAGTTATGAGGGCACAGAGTACCTGAGGCCTGATAATATTCAACCTCATGTCCTTCTTAAATTGACAAGTTAGTTTTGATTTATTTCTTTGCCCTTTCTATGGGCATAAGAGCTCAAGGGGAACTCATTCAATCTTCCACATGAGAGATTTGTCACCACTAAGGAATGCTTGCTGTCTCAACTTGTCAATCAAGGCGAATTGAAGTGCCTATTGGGTTTGTGAACTTGTACATTGTTTTATATTGTGTTAAGTTATTTATTTTCCTATCAGTCAACTATCTTGTTTTCATAATAAGATGCTATAAGCCATTTCAAATGTCCTCCTGCTATGTCCAACGCTGAATTTACATATGTAAGCAACAACCATTTTAGTTACTGCATAGCAATTATTCCTATGAGATCAGAAAAGCATGTAATAATACTAGAAACTGTAACCTATGCTAGGTGCAACAACATTGCATGTGTAGTAGCTTAAACATTTTTATCGAAAAATAAATTTCTTTCAGCCATGTGCCATATGTGTCTATTTTGAGAGCCAGAAATTTCCACAGGAGCACATTTTTAGCAAATATATGGATTTTGAATTATCATTTTGTGTCTGTGTCTCTTTGTTTTTATTTTTACTTTGGTAACGAACATTGATTAATGTTGCAGATTTATTTATTTTCTCCAGTCCTTCATTTTACCTCATCACACTAGATGTATCTATGTCATAGTGTTTACAGATTATAATCATCAGTATAGGATTATGTATATATGTTTGTATTACGCATGTGCTGTGAGAGCAACTATATCAACTTCTTTTTCTAAATTTTATTGCCTAAAGTGTTTGTTGCTACACTTGCATAGAAACATAGAATTGGATGACAGATAAGAATCATTCGGTCCATCTACTCTGCCCATTTTTCCTGATGTAGAGACTTAGTCCTGGGTCTTGTTTTATGAAAATATGTTGCATGTGCATGAAACACATAATTCACCAGCATTATTTGTATCCTTTTGGATAGCTGCCTCTGGATTATTTCACTCTGTTTTTCTACAATAAAAAGTTATGGTTTATACCACATTATTTCTAATGAGCCGGCTTTAATTTTTCTTCTTGAGTCTTCTTTCATGTGTCACTATATTGATTGCCAACTTCTGTAACTGTCTTGTACCATTTTCGAGTTAAATGCATATTTACATTGTTGATTGCATGGAGAACCTTCTTGATTCGGTGTACTTAGACAATATGACCTCATTGTATGTCACACCAACCATACAAAAATATACAGAGTCCATTTTCTTTATATATTTATTTTAGAAAACATAATACAGATCATACTGTTGGAAATAAATACACAGTAAAACCAGCTGGGAGAAACACCATGTTTATTTTTAAAAAAAATTAGAGATATTAGCAAGTATTCAGTAATAACACCATGATCTAAGAAGTTGGCAAATATATAATAAAATACAAAAAAAACTGTTTTCAAATTCATACTTGGACACGAAAAATGACAAAACTTAAGTTATCCACTAGAGGGCAGTAGATGACTGTTTGTCCTTGTTATGAAGAAAAAAACAGAAATCATTATTTCTACCAAATTTTTGCTAGGGGCATTGGGGCATATATTTATTATTTTTCAGTGAACAAGACGTTATTATTCTAATGAACCCATCATAGATAACTACCTCCTTCAGATCAAATATTTCATTTTTTCTAGGAAAAAGTCTTTTATATTCACTATGATTTTCTTTTAAAGGCTTTACCTTCTTGGTAGTTGTCATGTAGTATTACAATGATAAGTAATTTTAAAACACCTTTATAATGTAGTCAACCACATGTACTTATTGAAAGTACAATATCAAACTGAAATGCAACACATAGCAACACAATTTCAAGCATAATTTCAATATTCATTTAGAAATTTACTGTATGTTCTTCTAACTACAATTGTAGTAGACAACTAGAATTATCCCTTAAAGAAATCAGGTCACTAACCAGACTACCATGAATTGTATACTAAATAACAGTATCTGGAAAACTGGTGCAGATTTTTGTGTATTCCTCAGTATACATTAGCCTAGTGGCACACCATTCCAAACTGGAAGTTTTAAATGTATTGATTTAATTTCAATGTAATTTAAATTAATTAATTAATTACCCATAGATTAAATTAGTGAGATGACAATCCAGAGCTATACATTGTATAGGGGTAGCCCTGCGTTTCTTGTAGGATTAGTGGGTTGGTTCTTAGACATGGAATTTTACGGCAGATAAGAACCTTTCTGTCCATCGTAACAATGCATAGTGAAGTTGGTGACTTATTTTAAGTAGTCATCGCTGTGTAAAGCTAAACAGAACATATGGTTACGATTTTATGGAATTGTTTTACTATATTGCATAGACCAATAGTAACCCTGGATAACAAATTGATTTAACACTTCTGGCTGACACTAATGAACTAATCTAAAGTCTTAGTAATCAATAACTAAGACTGCACTCAACTTATCCAGGCTAAGAGATCAATAGTCATGGGGGGGTGAACAAGGAACATTTTATCCCAAGGTTGGCCAATGGACTTTAGTCAAGGTATAGAAGTCACTAATTTTCCCACTCCCAAGGACATCATGCAAGCTTTGGAATGAAAAATGAAAGAAAAAGCATCACTTTCATCACTCAAGAATATACTCTAATTCAGCTACTTTGAAACAAAAGTATTGTCTTTATGCTTCCTTCTTTATTCTTTGTGCTTCCATATGCTTGATTTGTGGACCTACTAAAGTTTTTTGGTTTATGTCCCATGTGACCTTTGTGGTCTTACCCTGATTTAAATTGCTAGTGTCCCCTGGTTTATACTACCCAGCCTTTCTTGAATTCTTACTGTCATGTCAGAATATTCTAGCACCAACTTTACACTTAGTCTTATAACTCATATCCTACCTGTCCTATTAACGTTTCTTTTTTATGTGACTATATGACATGTTGATGCTCGTTTATGTAACAGCGAAAGCACTAAGAAGTATATTGGATTTATTTACATAACAAAGTTTAATCTATTAAAAGTAATTCACTAGCAATCCTTGTGTGGATTGTAATGGGAAAAAAATGAGATAGAGACTGAGATATATTTGTCCTGATTTATAAATTGAAAAGAAATGCGTCACTGTTTTTTCTGTTTTGAATTACTTGTGATATCTTTTGATAATTAAATCCAGCCTATTATTTGCTGTTCATCTACATATTTGTGCGATGAGGGTTGATACCTAGCAAAAGTTCTCAGCTCCTAGAAAAGAGGGGCCAATGGTAGAATACAATGGGTTTTGTATCAAATAACATAATTTCCATTAAAAAAGTCAAGAGTGTGACTTTTCATCTGCAAGCAAATTTCTCAATTCCTTTGAATAGAGAGAGCCTTTAAACAAAGTAGCTGCCAGATAGCAGAATGTGTAGCAGAATGTGCCGCTTGATTCGCTGCCAGCCATTGCTTCCATGAATATAGCTTGCAAACATTTTTTGGAAATTTCATGTATATTCATTTGCTCATAAGTATCCTTCAGAGTTGGCATGTGTCAAATATTATCTCTGCTATTATTGAATCATGTATCCTCCTACATAAATTTATATGGAAACTAAAAACATATTAGTGTGAAATAGAACCTAATCATTCAAACAAAATCTACCACACAGATTTAATCATTTTAAACTGATGGAGACCATGAAAGATACTGTGTCAGGTAACAATAGTACACATTAATCCAGGTAAAAAGGCAGGCCCTGCTTAAGGTATAAACAAGACCTTTATTTGCAGACCCTTAATTTAGAGCTGATAGAAAATAATGTATTATCATAGGATTATTGTATATATTAATGCAATAATTATAATAATATTGGAAAGTGGAGCTATGTCTTGTGCAAGGTGTCAGCTAAAAACTAAATGGAACAAATTATTTTCATATTTTGTTGGTTTGAGGTTTTTTTTCTGTTTCTATAGGTTTTCCCTTGTGGAGTGTGTCTTACCATCAAGACTAGCTGCTTTGCCTTATTGTTGGTTGTTATTCATTTTTTAAATTTAAGCCCATTTACTTCCTTTATATATATGGCTGGTAAATATTATTGACACTGTTTATTTCCTATATTTTTTTTTATTTCACTATTTCTTATGACTTCTTATCAGTGACTTATTTACATTTGTTATTTTAGGTAAGTTAAGTAAAGTGGATTTTTGAGACACATGTTATATAGACATGAATGTTTTATTTTTTATTGGACTTGCTGTATCTAACTTGTTATTCAAAATAAGATAATTTGTTGTTAATATTATGATTATTATTAATATTAGAAGTGAGAATTGTTCTCATCATTCACACTCTAATTTACCCCCTGAAATTGCTGCATAAAAATATAAAAAAAGGAAATATTCAGCATTACTCTTGTTTACATAGATGTAATACAAAATACTTAGTGTAATCCATATCAATGAAAAGAAAAAATGTCGGTGCGCTAAGCTAGTCTCAGGCTCAGATAATACAAATGTATAATATGAGGCCTACCAAACAGTGTGAGCATGCTGCAAATACAGTGTGTTGGCTGTACAATGTATACAAAAAAACAAAATACTGTCTGCGCTTCTCACCCTAATAAAGTTGGCAACAAATATATAAACATAATATAAATGAGAGGTTTTGGTTATATGAATTGGCCAAAGCATAATTAAGCTCACCCGCCACGTCAAGGCACACTCTCAATAGGGTGAGAACCTACTCTCACCTCCTACATAATGGGCACAATAAAGATAAAAAAAATTGAAACCCCGATAGAATATATAACATCAAAGATTAAATCTGTAAATATCAAGGAAAAGGTCTTGAGAACTCCAGGTAGCATTAAAATTGCATTTATTAAGTACTCTTAATTATTTAAGTACATGAAACTATCTGCAATGGTTTGCATACAAAAAGTTCAACTTGCTTTTCAAAATGTCAGTCCACATGACAGATGTGCTTCTGTCATTCATATGTTTCGCCTGTCCAATAGGCTGTCTCAAGGGATATGATGAATCTCATTTCCTAAAGAGTGTTTTACCTTTACTTCATTCCAATTAGTGCATAACTACTTATAAACAAAAAAACAAAAACACTCAAAGTTTGAGTCATGCTGACGCAGGGCCAAACAAGATATCACTAGCGCTTGCCAAAGTAATCCTGCCCACCAGCAATCATCTTTAATACTTTAGAATCTAAATAAGATCTTCTTTTTGCTGTTTACATTCAAAATTAAAAAATATCACAAGTGTATGGCCGGTTAGGATAGTGGCTGGCAAGTATCTTCATTTCCTATCTCTGCCACTTTTTTTCAAATATAGTTAAACGTATATAAATCTAAGGGCACACCCTTTTTCTGAGAAATACATTTCTGTGTTTAAAAATTCAGAATCAGGGACAGGTGTCTAAACAGTTTTGTGGGATACATTTAATAAATATGTTAATCTAGAATATGAATTTTTATACGAAATTCTTGCATGTATGTTTTGTAGAGATGCACAAATGGCTTTAAACTGTGCTAAATTCGTATGCCTGTACTGAATATTGCATTTCAAATATGTTGAGTATCCATCCCAGTAATTAACAATACGTTTTATTTTTGAGGCTATATGTGCTTTATGTTGCATTATTGAATCAGGCCAATTATCTCTATTTACTTTCCTTCTTAAACCTCACTCCAATTTGTCTCTATTCATATTTTCTCAGGGAATGCTAAAATCAAACCGGTACTCATTTGGCACAAAATAGAATGAAATATTAGATAGGAACAAAAATGGTGATTAAATCTTTTGGGGTGAGAAATGTAAAAGCAACTTAAGCTTTTTGAGCACTCCATGTTTTGTTATGTGCAACAACAGCAAATTGATGAATTGCAAAATACATTTCAGGTATTTGGTCTTTTCTGGTTTAGTTCCAGATTATTAAAACAAAGAATATATTGTACCATCTAAACAATTTTTTTATGCCAAAGTGTCTAGGACAAGGTTTCAATTTACTATCTATCTATCTATCTATCTATCTATCTATCTATCTATCTATCTATCTATCTATCTATACACACACAAGATTTTTGGATGATTCTGTGGGAATTTTGCTCATTCGGCCAGGTAGTGGTGATGGAACACCATCGACCACCTTTGAGGTGAACTGGAACGGAAATTCCGAGCCAGGCCTTCTCATCCAACATCAGTGCCTGACCTCACAAATGCTCTACTGGATGAATGGGCACAAATTCCCACAGAAACACTTCAAAAACTTGTGGAAAGCCTTCCCAAAAGAGTGGAAGCTGGTATAGACATATTCATGTCTATATATTTGGAATGCAATGTCATAAAATTCCCTGTCGGTCCATATAAGATATAATGTGTACAGTACTGTGCAAATGTTTTAGGCAGTTGTAAAAAAATACTATAATAATAAGAATGATTTAAAAAATAAACATGTTAAAAGTTCATTTTTATCATTTAAAAAAATAACATGTGATTGAAGTAAAATGTAAATCAATAAATATTTGGTATGATCACCCTTTGTCTTCAAAACAGCATCAATTCTTTTAGATACGCTTGCACAAAATCAGGAATTTTGTAGGCATATAGTTAGGTTTCTGATTAAACAATTATACCAAACAGATGCTAACGATCATCAATTTGAAATGTACGTTGAAAGACAACCATCTGTATTTGTGTACTCAAAATGTATGTGTGTTTTGTTATGGCCACCAACACCTCTTTTACCAGAGACAATCTAATGAATATTACCAAGTATTAATGGTAAAGTTATTAAACTTATAGAAATGTATTCATAAGTATAAACTGTATATTTTTATATAATTCTGCCCTTAATTCTCCTTCTTTATGATGACATACAAATTTATAAATTGTTTTATATTTTTATAGTTGCAATAGTGTATATTTAGTATCTATGAATCTATCTATCCGTTTTTTTTACACCAGCTAAAACTTTTGCACAGTACTGCACATATATGTGTTTTATAGCAAAAAATGGCATGACCATGATTATTACAACAATATATGTTATATTTCACAGATTATGATAAATACTGTGATTATAAGACGACCCCCCAAAATCTGAATATTAATTCATGAAAAAAAGAAAAGCCTGAATATAAGACGACCCTATAGGAAAAAAGTTTTACCAGTAAATGTTAATTCATGTAAACTATGTGAACAATTGATTGTTAATAAAAGCTATGATTGAGAAAAATATGTTGTTTTTGTTTTTATTTCCTTTTTTCAACCTGCCCCCCCAGTTATGCACATCTGCCCCCAGGCTTGCCACTCTGCCCCAGAAATGCCTTATACCCTCTATATGCCACTGTGCCCCATGATATGCCTTTTGACCCCCGTATGTGCCACTCTGCCTCCAGAATTGCCTTATGTCACGGTCAGGACTACTTGCCAAGCCGTGACTGTGTGGAGGGCGTGGGCATGAAAGGGTTAATAGCACCAGGCCTCTGGATTTACTAACTTGACCCCTTAACAAGGCATAAGCTATACCAAATTAACCCCCAAATCCTGCCTGTATCCCCCCAGGTAGTCTGCCACCACTCACGATTTTGATACCGGATTCGTGAGAAATCCGAATTAGAACCTTTATCTCTATATATATATCAACCCACCCCGGGCAACTAACATATATATATATATATCCTGTAAAACTTAATAACAATATGGTAACGTGTTATCCTTTCTTAGGGTTTGTGGATATCGATACTAGAGCCCAAAGACAGACTTGGATTATGAATATTTTAATAACAAAAAGACAAAGATTACACAGTGCCAGAATTACAAAAACAAGACATACAAAAGAAAAATAAAATGGCAAACCGTTCTTAAACACAATGGGACTTAAACACAGGACCCTCACTCACGAGTTTCTCCAATAAGTAGGCCTGTGGGAACTCCTTAAGTCCAGATGGTTTCTTATGATGTTGTTCTGATCACAGAATATCGTGGAGTTCTGCTTTGAGGTCGCTGCTTTGTCCCTAAATTAGACTTTTGCAAGCAAACGCCCCTCTGACCACATGACTGATTATATGACACCATCCCCAAGAATCGGGTCCCATCTTTGATGTGCCAATAAGTTATGGTGGGGTAAAGGTGATGGAAACCCCCCACTTAAGATAGGAATGGAATTCCTATAACTCAGGGTCCTTATCTGTTAGGCCATGAATCACCACAGGGGTCCTTTGGGAAGATGACACCTCTAGCCAGAACAGATACAGAGGGCATTCACAAAGAAACACATTAAATCAACCTCAGATTAACTCATTGAATGCTTAAACAAAGAAACTAACCACCTCTGCTGGGTTACCCTTCCATGCATCCACTACGTTATATGAGTTAATCATGACACCTTATACCCCTATATGCCACTCTAGAATTTAGGGGGTTAAAAGGCATATTATGGGGCAGAGTGGCATATAGGGAGGTATAAGGCATTTCAGGAGGCAGAGTGGAGCATAAAGGGTTAAAAGGCATTTCTGGAGGCAGAGTGGCATTAAGGGGGTTAAAAGGCATTTCACAGAGCACTCTGCCTCCAGAAATGCCTTATGCCCCCCCATTTAACACTCCCTCCCTCTCCCTCCTCCAAACTTACCGGTGCTTCTGAGTCCCCCGGTGCTTGGTCCGGGCAGCATGTAGAGCTCTACGCGCTTGAGCGGAAGTTGTTTACGTGAATCGCGTAGAGCTCTACGCGCTGCCTGGACTAAGAACCGGGGACTCAGAAGCACCGGTAAGTTGGGGGGGGATAACACAGGAGGATCCAGGTCCCCTGCATCTGAGTCCCCGGTGCTTAGTCCGGGCAGCGTGTAGAGCTCTACGCGATTTGAGTAGAGCTCTACACGCTGCCCGGACTAAGCACCGGGGACTGAGAAGCACCGGTAAATTGGGGGGGGGGGCATAACACAGGAGGAAGATCCAGGTCCCCTGCATCTGGATCTTAGTCTCATAGTCAGACCTATTTGAGGTCTGATTATAAGACGACCCCGATTATAAGACGAGGGGTATTTTTCAGAGCATTTGCTCTGAAAAAAACCTCGTCTTATAATCGGGCAAATACGGTATTTAAATCATGCACTCTGTTTTACACTCTTTTAGCAATTTTTCCTGAATTACTTTAATACTTACCTGTTAAAAATGTACAAATAGTACTATCAGGGATTTTAGAGATATCCAGTCACTGTATAGACTCTGTTTACCTCTCCATCCTCTCTTCTATTCACTTTGTTATTTTTATTCTAACCCCAAGAGCCTCAACTTCTAAAACACCTTTTATCTTTTTATTCTTGTAAAATGCCCTTTAAAAAGCTGAACATAATAATGTCAAATACATCTGATTGCCATCTTTCTGTATATTATTCTCCAGAAAGTCAAATATATTAGTTAGACGATGGCTGCCCTTTCAGATTGCTTTCAGAGCAAACTTTATTATTTTTTTTATTTTCAAGTCACCATTCTCTGGTCATTGATTTCTTTAGAAATCAGATCTTCATATAAACAAGAAAGAACCTTTGTAAATATCAAGCAGTATCATAGTAAAAATGTGAAAGAGTTTGGTGAATATCTACTCATATAATAATTTTCAAATCATACACTTTTAGTTTTTTAATTTAGAAGTATGTTTGGTATATTAAACATTGTAGTTATTTTAATACACATGGCTAATAATTCTACCATTTGTTTTTGAGTACCGAATATCATAATAGCATTTACACATTTTCCAAGTAAAGTGATTTCTTACTTGTCATTACCCTATTCTTGTTACATTCATGTAAGTAGCAGATATTTACTGCGGATAAACAAAAACATATTTTGCTGGGTATCCTTCACAGCTCCATGATCACTGGAGGCAAATGAAGCATTGAATAAGACGAAAAAGAGGCAAGATAAAACATCTATTTTCCCACTGTTTGCTCAAGGCAACAGATGGGGAGACAGGGAGAACATTGGTGGCTTCTATATCCTCCAAAATATTTGTATTACCCTGAAACCCTTTCCCTGGTGCACTAGGCACAGGATGCAGATGAATGTAAGGCACAGGATGATCACTCGTGCTTCCACGTATTTTAAACTCCCTATTCAATGGCAGGGGGTGAGGGTAGGCTCTAAATCCCCAAGATTATTACTACACTCCCTTCTGTTAATATGGAGACCCACCATTTCCTTTCTCATATACTTATTTTTAAACTTTTAAAAGGTACTTATTGCTGGAGGGAGTTTTTTGCAAGTTCAAATGTTGGCATTATTGAATGTACAGGTTTTTTTTTAGTTCAACTCATATGAGTTTGGTAGAAATTTAAATTTTTCTACCAGGTTACACAAGTGCACGCTAAAGTGCCTGTTAACTAAGGTGCCCATTGACAGTACTAGCGTGGCTGCAGTGCAGGAGCCTCGCATTTGGAGTGGGAGCTGCAGTAATGACATGGCTCCATGCTACGTAAGAGGGAGGGCTAGGGAAGAAGAGGGAGCTGTGTGAACTGCACAGATGGTTGGAGGGGAAGAGTTTGTGTATATGGTGTTAGAGAGTGTGTGTGTGTAAGTGTATGGTGGTACCCTTTTTACAGAAAGCAGGGAGCATACCACAATATGCTTCTTGCACATAATCAGTAGAACTCCCATTTAGTTATTTTAAATAAGTGTGTTTGCTCCCTATTGTGTAACAATTAAAACTTTACCAGTATTCAAAAGCTACTATCACACCACCTGCTACTATCACAATAACTGTAAATGAAACCTCTGACATAAACTTTGAGAGAGGAAGTTAATTTCTAAAAGGGCTAAAAACAATCCCTTATTATTAAATTTGCATCCTGTCCAAGCTATTTTTGTTCTATTTATGTATTCCTTATTATTTTTTGATAGTCCATTTAACTTTTCCATGAAAAACAAGTATTAATTAGACTTGGTATCTAAACACTTTGTATTGAATAAAGCCAATGGTGTGTTACAGTTCTAACCAGATACCAGGTGTTGGAACTGTATTTTTCCGATCTGCTTATTTTCACAGTTTAGTTCCAGAGAAAACAGGAGTGGTGTGATTGCTTCTGCATGCGCTATATACACCACAAAAAACAGGATTCTAGCTAACACAGAGATATATTTTTATGTTTTTTCTTGCTTATGTCTTTTTGTCCATAAAGGCATGTCACGTGATATTGTTAACATATTGTCATTACATTACAATTAGAATTCATGTGAGGAGATGATCATTTTCCTTTGGGGCTATTTAAGAACAGCTGGTTTTTTCTTCAGAGGGTGGTAGACTAAGGGCTCAGTGTTTTGATACAAATTTGCTTTAATTAATGAAACAATTGGAAGTGAATCACATGGTAAATAACACATTAGATGCCTTGAGAATAGAGTACAAAATTCCAAATACATATCTTACACATGCTTACAGACCTTTCTAGTACATCATGCAGAATGGGGAATATCCTCAAGGGCCGAAGTGAATTCATGTCAGTGATGAATTTAAAGAATTAAATCAGATTGATTGATGGCATAATAGTACAATTTTGACAACTATAAGCAATATTGTTTGTTCAGCTGGAATTTGTTTTTCTGTCGTGCCCATGATGAGCTGTATTCAAGGAAGTTAACCATTGCTAGCTTTAAGGTTTCCTTTTTCACATCCCTGCAATATTCGTTAATATGTGTATTACATTGCATGGCAATACACCTGAAACATAGACTATAATGAAATCTTGAGGGGCTGTAAACAACAAACATATTTCACAGCACATAGTATCAAAATAAAACAAATATATTTACTAACAACCATGGCACACTGCAATTGCTTAAATTATTGTATTTCAAATCAACTAATTTACTAGTCTAACTAATAAATTGCAATATTGGGAGGGTTAACAATTCTACATCGTTAGAATGCACAATAAAACCTCTCTAAATGTATAGGTGGTGTTGAATCATTTTCCTCACCAATGGTAACTGACTGTGGGTATTGGGTTGCTAATAGGTAATGTCTCCCACAGAATAAAATGCATATAAAAATAATATCTTCTTCTCGAAAGCTAAATCCATTTTCCATATCGAACAATAATTATGATACAAGTAGAAATACTCCTCCTAGCTAGACTGGTGGAAGCTCCAGTGATCCTTTGCTATAAATTTGTGAAATGTGAAATTGTATACGTTGTATTGTGATGTCTGTTATGCAGAGAGCATCCATAGTCATAGTAGTCAAATTTTAGTTTACTTATAGTGGCAAGACATGTGGTTGGAAACTTCAGAAAAGTCTGATGACACTTTAATTTATGATGAAAATGGCCGTCATAATATCCTGATATTTAAATTAAGCAATGTGCTCTATGCTTTAGTAAACATATATGCTCCTTCAGAAACGTCAACAAAGTATTATTGATAAATATGAACAGCTCTGGTTTTTGACATAAAAAAAACACCATTTGGTGCAAAAAGGGGTCCAAGATTGAAAATCTCTGCTCAAGCATTTTCTAAAGTCCTCTCAAAGAATGAACTATATGATGTATGAAGAAAACATCCTCATGAAAGAGATTTCTTTCAAATGTTCATCACTATTACTCTCGTTTAGATTTTTCTGTTTATAGACATTTTCTTTAGATGAATGTATTGGAACCCGCATTAGAAATATAACATGGTCCGATCATGCTCCCATTTTTATTGACATTAAGGATAATTGCAATCATTCATCCAAAGTAAAATTAAGATTAAACAAATTTATCTTCAGATACAAAATACATTGTGCTGCTTCTTTAAATGTACCATGAGAGAATTCCACATTGAAAAGCTAGCAGCCTGAAAGAAAGTACAAGGAAAATCTCTTGTTGATTTTTATATTCCTGTGGAAAACTCGAAAGAATTAACAGACTTAAACCTAGTTTTAATACTTTCATTATGATTAAAGAAATGCAGGAGAAAATTAAGTCAAACCAGATGAAAGAGTTAATAGAGCCATATCAAGTCTCAAATAAACCTGGTAATATAGTAATAATAGACCTGGTAAAACCTTAACAAATAAGCTTTCATTTATAAACCAACAAAATCAGATTAAGAAAATTATGTTTAATGTGGAAACTCATCTTTCTCCTATGGATTGGAAATTCTTTTTCTTTTCATATTATAAAACACTATATAATAGACATGTGCAAATGGGCCAAAAACAATTCGGACAAATTTTTCGGTTTGTTTTTGGCCCATTTCAAACTTTTTCCTAACTTAAACTTGGGGCAATATGGCAGCGCTTAAAGTGACGTCCTCTCCTTGAGCCTCCTTCAAGTTAGGGCAAAATAACAGCACTTTTGGTAACATTCTCTCCACCGATCGGGGAGAGGGCATCATCACAATTGCAGCCATTTAGCCAGAAGTTCCCACCGGGTTATGTCTGTGGAGATGCCGACGAAGATAGCAGATTGAAGAGAAGGGAGAAGATAAAAGATGAAGAAGATGTGGAAGTGAAAATGGTCGGCAGAAGCGGAAGTGGATGGCAGAGAAGGTATCGAAACATTTAGAGAGCTTAAGAGAGAGATTGTGAAAGATTGGCGGTGTGAGAGAGTGTGAGTGAATGTGGACCCACGACTTTTGGAAGAAAATTTGGAGCTTTCTGCTTAGTTTTCATCCAATTCGTGGGGGTCTGGCCTCATTTTCATGGCTTTGTACGAATTTCTGAATTTACCAAAATTCTGTAAATTTGCAATTCATACAAATCTCACTCCACAAGTCTACTGTATACCTTACCATTAAATGCTTTCTCGGCTTAGAAACTGCCAACTTGAAAAAAACAAAACATTTCTGAGTTGAAAAAAAAGATGATTTCTAATTTGAAACGGGGTAAAGCACTGAACCTGCATGGGTATACCACAACTTATTCTCTCTTGTTTAGGCTATTCAGAGACATTAGAGTCAAAGGAGCCTTTTCTACAAACCAACATCTTTGATCAACTTAGACAAATAAGAATGTCTCTAAAATCCTAGCCGACAGGATTAAATCAGTTATGTGCAGTCTTTATCCATATTGATCAAGCAGGTTTTATACACAGTAGATCAGGAGAGGACAACACAGAAAAGTCTATCGTACACTTAATTACATTAAGCATAAGAAAATTCCATCAGTTTTTCTGGCTTTAGATGCTGAAAAATCCTTTGACAGGGTTAGTTAGTCTTTCCTGTAGGAGACCCTCTACGGCTGTTTTGACCGGCTGTTTTGGCCTTATAGTCTAATCTTTTGGCCAGGGTGTCAGGTTCCTGTTTAGACTCTGGTTTATTTTATATTAAAAACAGCACAAGACTGAGCTGTCCTTTGGCACCTCTTCTTTATGTATTAATTTGGAACCATGTTAAGGGGATTCAAGTTGATTTATATTCATCTAAAATTAAGTTATACGCGGACAATGTCCTCTTATCTCTGTATTCCCCTGAACATTATGTGCCTGAGGTTTTGTCTCTAATAAAGAGATTTAGTGCATTCTCCAACTGCACATTACATTTATTTAAAACACAAATGTTAACACATTTGTTGTCTCCCTACTAATATATTTAATTAAAGAAATGTAAACATCCAAATTAGGCCAATAAAGTAATTAACTATTTGTGTTTTAAAATCTGCGCAATGGTGGCTTTAAATTGTGAAGTTTCATGGATTGGAAGTATCAATATAGGTTTCATGGTTTAACATAATAATATAATATATTCCACCTAAAGTTATTATTATTTCAGGATCGTTCCAATGTGGGTTTCCTGAAAATTATCGAAGCAATTAAGCTTGTTTGTTTTTTTCTTCATACATACGGCAGGTGAAAAAGAGTCAAAATTCCAACTACCATTTTACAACAAAGCCTTAAACAAGAGGGACTGGGATTCCCTGATATTTATACATTTTTTTAGCCTGGGCATAAAAAGGTATAAAAAACCTGCTTGTTGCATTATTAAGATGTATATGGTGCTTTACCTTACGTAAAAATGACATTGTACAACAGCTACCTCACCGCCCTGCTGTGCTGTGGAAATATTTAACCTGTGAAGATGGGTAAAACAATAAAACATGTCAAACACTAAAACATTTGCTGGTACCACATCAAACGACTGGAGTACAATATATTTAACCCATTTTTTTTTTACTGGTTGGATCCAAGTCGCAATAAGAATTTCAAAATAGAAGACCCAAGAATCAAGGATATTATAAAATGAATGTATAGGTTTAAAAACCTTTCTACAACTTCTCAGCTTCTCACCTGCTCAACCCCAATTGAAGTATTACCTATATGCCTAGATAGCATGAATCTCAGGAACTTATTTCCAAATACACAGTTTGTGTTATTTAGTTTTTTACAAAGCAAATTTTCCAGGCTGTGAATACATCAACTATTTAAGAATTAGGACTTTTTCCTCATGAAATCATGTTTCAGATTTGTCAGAATTAGATATTTTTTATTGATTATTGATCTGTTAGAAAAGACAACTCCTATAGAGAAATATTATTCAAATAAGAACTAGGAAACGGATGTAAATGTTTTCCTATTGAAACATGGCACGAGCTTGGATAAATAAATACAAGCAAGGAGATCCATTGTATTCACTTACACAAATTATGTTATAAACTATTTCATCAGTGGTATCTTGCTCCTTTTAGATTAAATGAGTTTTGCTCCAAACTGGCAAATTTATGTTGGTGAAGATCTAGAATATAGGGTACCCAGTATCATGCATGGTGCTTATGTGACAAAGTATTTGGCTCAATATTTAACACAAAGTTTAGGTTGTCTCCTCAAAGCTTCTTATTTCACTGTAATCTCCACATTGTGAGACAGATGAATAACACCCTCGTCATTGATATATAACTAGCAGTTAAAATGAGTCTAGCTAGATGTTGGAAGAAAAAAGAGATCCCTTCATCAACAGAAATAGGAACTCATATTAACTGAATTTTGAATATTTTGTTTTTCAAAATACTGTATAGAGTACACAGATTTTCAACAGTGAAAAGCCAAGGTGGAGCCAGGTCCCCTTAAAATGGCCCATTTTTCCGGTGAGGAGGGGAGTTAGGTAGCTCTTTTGAGCAGCCGCCACTCCTCTAGGGATTGTTCCAGTGGTCCCAACCCTTGCGGGAAGAGACCAAAAAGATCCGGCCCTCCTCCAGGCCTTATGGAGGGAAGGAACTGGCTGAATATCCCTTGTGGAATGCGATCCCTGAAGAAAATGAGGAAGGGGACCTGGTGTCCACTGCGGCCTCATTGCACGTTGGCATTAGTCACTTTTTTGCCTTTTTTTCACTGTGGAGCCACTGACCTTGGGGCTTCAATAAAAAAAAAAAAAAAATAAGACCCCAAGTTAACTACCAATTGACATCTGAAAAGTGTTTCTACATTAATAACATTGATGAAAACCCCTTTTCAGATATTTGGCCACTTAGGGAAAGAATGATACAAACAGTCTAGCCTTTGTAAGTATCGTCAATACATTTCGACTTATCTCGTCAATTAATTGTTATCCTTTAGTATTCCACCTATAAATCAATTTTAAATAAATACATTCTTATGGTATGTTCTGTTAATATTTTTGTTTGTAACATATCTTTAATTCTGTATATTTTAATACTCATATTCTAGTATACTATATTTTTTAATATAAGACTAAGATTTGTCTATATGTATTTTTGTATATTTGTCTGTATTAAAACTAGTAAAAAGATAAAATAAAAAATAAGAGTCATAAATTAAGTGTAACATTTGATTTGATAATAGCAGGGCCAGACTGGCCCACCGGGATACCAGGAAATGTCCTGGTGGGCCAGCTGGTCCGTGGGCTGGGCGGCCGGCAGACCAACAAAACAGCCGCTGAGTGGCTGCGAGTGGGATTGAAGGCCTCCTCTGGCGCCAAATTAAATTAAAGGGGCTGGCGTGCACGCACCGCTCCGCCCAACAAATTACAACAAATTAAACAGTGTGCTTTTCTGCCATCAAAATAGTACAATCTGTGGATACTTCATAATCTTACTGTTAGGATAATATATTGAAGGATCTGTACAGAGGAAAAACAATAACAATTCACCATTGTATAAATGGTTGTGTGACAAAAATCATCAACAGCCATAGAAAACAGTAAAAATGTGAAGGATCACATCCACACCTTAAAAATATATCAATATGTGTAAGGATTTGTTGTGGGGTGGGCAAATTGCAGTTACAGTGCCTACCAGATCAAAATCTTACCTGGGCAGCTGTCTCGATGGGCTTCATGGAACTTACCTATTTCCAAAGGCTGTAATCATATGGGTAGTGAACGTCTTCATATTAATATTATGTTTGACATTACCTAAACTAGTAACCCCACTGTGCCCTAATGTTGGCAAAACATTTAGTATGTAGGCTAAATATCATATATGTGTGCTGAAAAATATGTAAATTCAAGTTTTACACAGTACAAATACAGTATGTGATAGTTCAATGTGGGATATTAGAAAGTGAATATACATGGATGTTAACTACAAGAGTGCACAGACCACTATAATGCATGCATTATTTACCTGTAAGGCTATTATCTTTAGTCTAATATATCTATCTATATTGAAATTAGTAAAAGCATTTATCTTCTATTTAACCACAAATATTCTAAATGTATAATGTAACTTGCATGTACTATAAAAATTTTCCAAATAGAACAAATATATTGATACAGCCCCTATTATCTCTTTACAATTTGATGTAACCCGAAAAATGAAACGATTGCAATATAGCTATTTTAAGTCATTTTACCTTAAATTCTGGTTCCTACACAAATAGAAACAATATAGCTATTTTAAGTCATTTTACCTTAAATTCTGGTTCCTACACAAATAGAAACAATTCAAACATTCATGAAATGAAGCACAAACATTCCATTGTTGTACAAAACTATATCATTGTGTATATCGTATTGTATACACTATGTGAAATGCACTTATGTTTCACGTGTGGAAAGAGATAAGTGCAATCAATAGCAGTATAGTAAGGTCTTCCTGGCAGCAATCAGTTTAAAAACCTTGCACTAGGATTATTATGCCGTTAAGAGCCAATCAATAAAACATGAAACAATATTCAATATAAAATACAAAACATCTTTAGTGAGATTTCCATATACCCAGGACTTGTACACAATCCCTTTATTTCAGTTGTTGTTTATATTGTCATAAATGCTACCATGGCTGCTTAACAGGTTCTAGAGAAGGTTTACTAGGTGCATGGAAGCCGTAGCTGACATTTGCCTTGGTTAATGTGAAAAGTGAAAATCCCATGGTATTTATTTAACAGGTACCTGCTTTATTAACATCCTTACTAGATGAAAGTTATTGAACACAATAAGAATAAAAGATCTTCTATCTTATGTATGAATGCACAATGGTTCTAGTTTTCAATAGAAATGACTTGATGTATCTGTAGGTTGTATTCTTTGGGAACCATTAATCCATGCAAATTGATGCCGTTAGACATTACTCATCCATGAAACATGTCTGAGTTATCACATAAAAAAGTTCCCCAGGGAAACCTATAGGATGTTTCCATGATAACCAATTGTCAAGGGGCCTTTGAAATACCATCATACAGGTACACATTGTAATGTTACCTAGCTGGCATTCCATCCAACTATGCATGAGTTTATCTGTTTTTTTGTAAATGTTTCAAATAAGTTCTTTATCAAAGTGTCCTTTTTCAGACAGAAGCGCCATCAGGGAGGAATATGTATAGATAGATTCCACTATATGTTGCATTGACAGACTCTTATACTGAATATCATCAAAAAAATAAAATAATGAACAAAAAAAACCTCGAGACTAGGGAAGGTAATGTTTGTCTCCACTAAATCTAGTTGTACTGCTTTCTGGCGCTGATTACAATGATGCAGGTTAGAACTGCAATACAAGACAAAAGTCCCTTGCATTATTATTAGCAAACCCAATTAACTCTCCCCACACTATACATAACTATTCAACTTTTTTCCCCAATTTAGATTTATATATTCATCTGTGAAGTAAAAGGACAACCATTATTATCCCAATCAGATTTGGTTAAATTAAAAGTCATATCTAAAGGAAAAAGTACATCAGGGAAATACTACAATCTGTTTACACAAGGGTTAAAATATTTTTATCATCCATCAGGATGAATTCTGTGTGTATCAGAAGTTGATTGCAAGTGGTATCTATCTATCTATCTATCTATCTATCTATCTATCTATCTGTCTGTCTGTCTGTCTGTCTGTCTGCCTGTCTATCTATCTATATACATCATAACACATATCAATTGGAAATGTAGTAGGTGAAACAGGTAGACATAAATAACAGACCTGACAGTCACACAAATCAATATGCCAGTGTTTCTTTGTAAATCTGTGCTCCCTATAACAGCCCTTAGCATTGGGAAAACTTAATTAGGAATTAAAACTAATTTCCAAACATACATTAAAAAAAAATATTATGCTTAATTTCATTCCGATTTCGATTTATTCCGATTGTTATCGCTAGATGGCGCCACCAACACATCATTGAATCGTGTAGCCCCAGTCCTAACGTGGGTTTAATTGAGAATGTAACAGAAGGTACAATGGTCGTGATAAATAAGTCATTTGCCAACACGAACAATGAGAAATGGTGCTTGTGAGATCGGAGATCGTCAGTACGTTCCAAGCTTTTTAAACCGCAGTGCCAAGTACGAATTTAAAACACAATACCAGGTGAACAAATGCCACAGCTCCAAATTCCTTGACGTCTTAATTAATCTAGATAAGGCTCCAGTTCTGGGATAAAAAAGCGAACACTTAAATGCTTGAAACACACATCAATCGGTAATAATCATAAATAAAATCATGACCATTCTGCACTTATGTGTCACAATGTTAAGCACTGGAGGAGCTTCTGGCATTTAAGTGGTTAAGCGTTTAACACAAACTTCCTTTATTATTATTTCTAAAGGGGAATCCTTGGGGTCCATGGTCATCATTTCGTAGTTGATGGGTGTTGGTGTGAAAGTGAAAAGAGTGCAAAGCAAAAAAAATAAAAATAAAAATAAAATGATACAGTGGGGGGAAAGAGGGGAGAGGAAAGGAGGGATATGTAAAATAAGTTAGGGGAGGGAGAGGAAAAAGACAAGGGAAGAAAGCACAGAGAGAGAGAGAGAGGGAAAATAGGGAGAGGAGGGAGATAGAGAATATTGGCAATGGGCGGGCGAGAATGAGGTGACTCCTGTTCTGCTGTGTTTTTGTCAGCACAAACCCAGCTCATTTTGTCTAAGCAATACAACTTCACAGACTACTGAGACACCATCCTCTTTGTGTTTCCACACAATGGAGCTACCAGGTAACATTTCATCTCACTTCTGTCTAGGGTGAATATAATTACAAGCAGGGTTAAATGATAGATCTGAAAGCCTGTCCTGAAAGTTCTCAACAAGGGGCTTTCTTTGATGTTTGCTTGGTTGGACAAGTAGGATTGTTTAGGTTTTATCTGTTTTATCTGGTGTAGAGTTGATGTTGTATGTTTCTGGAAAGGGATATTTCGATTTATATATTTGACTTTGATGGTGGATAGTTAATCTATGCTGCTATATATAACATTGAGAGCACACAAGGTTTTTAAAAGTTTGCATTAAAACGATCAATGTACCATACTTTGTGACAGCTCTCATGTCTGTGTCTGTGAAGTGGGGAGAGAGAGTTGGTTTCGAATACATTCACAGACTAAATAGCTCACAAACGAATATAAACGAATTTGGTATGGGAGGAAATTAATTATTTAGACTAGAAGGGGGGGGGCGAAAAGGAGCATCTATCTATAGATCCTTCTATAATACATACAGTAAACCATTACCTGCTGGTCCTAATTGTTAAGAGCTGGGCACTCATAAGAAAGAATTTGAAATTGTGCAATAGGATCGCAGAATGTAAAAGCGCTCTAACACTTAGTGGGACAACATTTTTCTATCTCCTTGGCATATTAACTGGGGGATGGCAATGTTATAAATAAACTTAACACAGAATGATCTCCTCCTAGAAATTCCTTACATGGTTCAGTTGTTCTTGTTTAAAGGTTCAGTCCAACAAGAATACTAAGAAGTCTCCTAAAGACAGCAGTCTTTGGATAACACTTTAAGGAAGAGACTTGTGCGAGTCCATCTGCTGGTGTCAAGACATCCAGCTAATTGGTTCCTGATTGCTGTAGCAGGATGGATCTTGGGATGAATGGCGCAGGAGAGAGAGCTGGTGTCTCGTTAAAGACCTTGAAATGGGAGCAGAGCAGGAGCTTCCTCCGAGTTGCTAAAGTGGCGCTGTCCATGGTGCTGATGTTTGCGCCACCTACAGTCCATGCTCAGAATGACACAGAACCTATCGTGCTGGAAGGAAAGTGCCTGGTGGTCTGTGATTCCAACCCGTCCTCTGACGGAGCCATCACCTCTTCTTTGGGTATCTCTGTCCGTTCTGGAAGTGCCAAAGTGGCGTTCTCGGCAATTAGGAGCACCAATCATGAACCCTCTGAGATGAGCAATCGCACCATGACTATCTATTTCGATCAGGTATATAACAGACGCACCTGTATTGTATAACACAACAGCTACACGTTTTATGCTTATGGTTTCAAAAAAATGTTTTCAATACGGATGATGTAGATGTTGCGATATGACAGCATCGTTAACCGATTGCCTGGACGTGCGATTACTAACTCATATGGTACATTGACTTAGGGCGCTTAGCTGAGAAAACATCTGGGAGCTGACTAGCAAATCCTAATGTGACATTTGTTATATGTGAAAAACCTCAGAGTAAAATGTCAACTTCTGTTAATTTTCCAATCACAACCTGACACCTTAGTCACAAAGGAAACGCACCATAAAAAACTTTAAAATAGAAAGACTTGTGCGTTTTAGCAAAACCAATTACAAAACGTATACTGTAGACCAAATAAATAAAAAATAGAATATTTTCACAATAAAATGAATAAACACCGATTTTGGCTTTTAATAGAATAATAGAATATATATATATATATATATATATATATATATATATATATGTGTATGTATATGTATATATATATATCATTATTTTTATGATGGCTGGTTGCCTGCCCCCAGATTTTAATGCTAAACGGGAAATCAACCTTTAATAATACTCTGCGGCATTAAACATGTTTTTTTTTTGTGTGTGTATACATTTGTATAAGAAAACCAGTTAAACCATTAAACTGATCCCTTACTAATATTGACAAATTTTAACTGAACTACTTACATCTGTCTACACACAAAACTCATTGATTATAGTTAAAGGTATAAAACAAGCATTAACAAGTTTGATCTCGTATACAGTTATAAAAATGACAGCATATAGAGCATATAGTCCCAAAATATTGAACTTTATTAATTATTGCAATATTCTAATTAAGGAGCTGGAGGTATAGGCAAGAAATACCCCAGTGCATTTGGTTCATTGGCTTATTGACTGTATATCCAGTATACATTGTCGGGCATGTAAAGTGCAGTAACACGGCAACCTTTCTGTAGCTATGATACGCCTTTGTTAACCGGGCTATAAAGTAAAAAGCACATGGCATATTAAGAAGTTTTTTCTTAATGTGCTGAAATGTTTCAGCAGAAAAATGTTGTAAAAAGACTATCTCAAAACTGTATTGTTTATATAATTTAATAAATTTTCGAATATATATATACAAATATATAATCTCCCTCTCTGTCATATCAGTGTACTTGTGTGTGTGATGTGTATACGTGAGTGCATATAGATATCACTTTTGAAGTCACTACCCTGTCATCAAGTTTTTCACTGAAACGATACATTTTTATGAAACATAGTATTTAACGCTATGTAGGTCTGTTGATATGTGTGGAAAGATTACTTGGTTACATTCACTGTTCTTAGAGCACAACTGTTGAGCTTTGGAGCTCAAAACTATTTTGATGTAAGTTTGGTGAGAGGAGGAAATGATTGTATAGCTAACCCCCCATCAGCTCGATCAGTTAGTCTAGGGACCAGAAAATCTTGAACTGCCAATACAAAAATGCCAGTATCACTCAACACTCCCTGGTGGATCATTGTTAAAGTGTTCCATGCCTATAGGGTAATTTTTACATTATTGTATTAATTAATGGATCGTTTCATATATTAATAACTGTGATCAAAATATGAATTTATATATTTATTATTATATATTATGTAATAATATTCTTAAATGAATATAATAATTTGACCAGGGTTTTATAAGATGTAGCTTATATTTATTTTTTCATTCAATACAGGTGTTAGTAAACATTGGTAACCATTTTGATCTGGCATCCAGTGCATTTGTAGCACCAAGAAAAGGAATTTACAGCTTCAGCTTTCACGTGGTGAAAGTGTACAACAGACAGACTATCCAGGTGAGACGTTATATATATACATACATATATGATGAATCCAGTCCCACATTACATAGTTCCATATTATTTCAAATAATGTGTAACATATTTAGATTCTATCACCTTACCCTGTTGATTTAAATCTGGTAGAGCAAGTCATTGATTTGGGGTCACCTGGCAAGTGTTAGACCAAAGCAAAAGGTTTATTAAAATTCGTTTTTATAATTTATTATATTTAATTATTAATTTTTTTTCTTTACAGGTAAGCCTAATGCAGAATAACTACCCAGTAATTTCAGCTTTTGCTGGTGATCAGGATGTTACCAGGGAAGCAGCCAGCAATGGAGTTCTTCTGCACATGGAGAGAGCAGATAAAGTCCATCTAAGACTGGAAAGGGGTAACCTCATGGGAGGGTGGAAATATTCGACCTTTTCTGGCTTTTTAGTCTTTCCTCTATAAAGAGCAGATGGAAGGGCCAAGTTCTGGAGCTTAGCAAGGATTCAGCTGTCAATGTAGCCATTAATGTGGCAGGACAAGACATTATCTCCAACATCCCTCCCAGATTGTCTCAGTAGAAGAATGAATTCTCTTCTAGGTAAAATATTTACTTATATCGACATTTCCTTGGGAAACTGCGCCTCTAATTAGTTTTAGACGACAGTGATCTTTAGGATAAATGAAATTATCGACCTGACCAATTTGTACATGTGATTGTAAAGTCAATATCGGAATTTATTGTTTGGATCATTGACTCTTTTTTTGTTGTTGTTCTGAGACAAACACTCGGACCACACATTTGATGTCAAGAATCACAAGCAGAAGAATCAAACCCCCGACTAAGTGTTCTCGCAATGCTTTCCTTTTAGTGTTTGTATAGCCTTAAGAAAAGAATGGCTTCAGTCTCAGTAATGTATATTTTTGGATTTCTGGAAGTGCTTTATACAGAGAAGCAAATTTTGCACGATTGGAATTACCTATTTCGTTTCGTGTCGTTTGTGTATCTCTTTATTTTCTTTTGGGGGTGCTGAAAATGTACATTAGATTGACCAATACGATAAAAAAATGATATAACTGTAAATCACAGTAAAGTTTTAAATGACCTGCTGTCTTCTTCGTTATTAGCTCTCATTTTCCTTGAAGTTCAGGGGTTGACAATTTTATTTTAAAGTTCTACGTGCGGTGGAAGCAGTAAAAACCAGAAGCTATTCTTCATTGTTGAGTTAAGATGATATGTTACTTCGCTTGGTAAATTGTAAATTATTGTGAAGTACTGCATAATTTATAAAGTATTTACTTTGTGCCAGATAACTAATTAACCTTAACATGCTAAGTCACTGCTTACCGGTATATGTAGACACAAACGGAAGCTCATCTTATACATTTAGGTAACTGATACAGAACCATGTGTACCTCCAGATTATACAAACCACTTGTATATCCATAGACTACACTTTGGGCTCCAATACTGTTTGAAGTGTTTCAGCTCATCCATGGAAGCAAATACTCTTCTGCCTATTGTTTATTTGTTGCTAAGAATGAGCCATTGTTGTGTCGCTTTATAGTCCTACAAATCCTTTGCTCTTGAAAGACAGGTCAAGGCTTTTCTTGAAGACTAGATGTATTATGAAACAAGTCTCAACAGGGAAAGATTTCCTAAAGGGAAGTAAGAATGAGACGTTTTCTTTAATGAGCCAGAGTAGCAGAAAAAGAATAGTTTTGCATTTTGCAGAAACATATTAATTATGTGATCCATAGGCTTTAAAAGTGAGGGTCTCAGCTCAACATTGCACATGTGGGACCAGAAAAAGCTTATACAACCAAGTAAGCAGAGAAGACCCATCAGAGTGTCCTAACATACATTGATGGCTATAAATCCCAGTAACTATATATGTGCTGTATTTTTAAATTGTACAGATTTAATGTCAGCTTTCAAGCTAAAAGCATCTTGCATTATTTCATAAAACAGACTTGGAAGTCAATAATAAAATAATACCTGTACAATGTTCTCTTATTTTGAATATAAAATAAAGTAATTGGATTGATATACAGTAAATCTATACAAGCCATACCATTAAGGATAGGGGGTATTGAGTAGGGAGTGTAGCCCTTTCTATTTTTTGTTTTTAGCTTCTGCTAATGGTGTGTACATTGTTTAATCTATAATTCAAAACAAATTACTGCCCATGCTTTTTTCTGATGGTCAAAATGCATTAGGTCAAATATTTTTCATCTAAAAATTTACAAGCACAATTGTCAATAGTAACACCACAGAGGACAGATTGTCAGCCCTGTTCAGCTGTTATATGACATAAAAGCATACCAGGCTGGTATGTATACAGTTTTTACACATATATATTATGTGCCTTTATGTATGTGTGGGTAGTTACTATTGAGAAATACTTGAGATTCCCCCATCTGAAATATAAACATTTTGCTTGTGAATTTAAAAAATTAAAACAGGTTTAAATATATATTGGTATATCATGTTTAAATATAGTTTTATTGCTACTTAATGCGAATTTCAGATTTTTATAGGTAAAACACTGTTAGATAATTACTTAATAAATGTTCCAGCCAAAACAGAAAAAAACGAGCACACCATTGAAATGTCAATTTGAATGTAGCAATATTTTTCCACCATGGGATAATTCAACTTTATTGTGACAGCCATAAATATTGCATGTCACTTATGGCTGAAGTATATTGGGTTTACTTCCATTTTGACACCTCACCTTGAGCAAATTTAATGCCCTTATTTTTTTAGTTTTATGCCCATTTCCCCGCTTTTATACTGCAGGTTTATTTTCTTTCTATAGTGCAATCCATTCTTATGACTCACTCCAGTGTCCTCTATGTAATGTTTTCTGTGCTTTTTACAGTCTGTGCTTCACTCTTGTGTAAGTGATAGATTGATGTGGCTGCCTCGATATCTCTTACATAGCCTAGAACATGGTATGGCAAAGATACAAGAAATGTTTCAGAATAGCTATTATAAGGCATTGAAAAGGGTGCTGTTAATAATGCCAATTAAAATGAGCTATGTTCCAAAAATATCTTTTATCTCCTTTTTCAGTTTTATGCACAAATATTAATTTGAGTAAAATAATAAACACTTTAATTAAAATATTTTTTTTTAGATTTCAATCATATAATATTTAAATATAGAAAAATAAATAAGCATTCATGGGATTTTTGAAAATTTATGTTCAGTGGTTTATTTACAAATTCATCGACATTTCAGTCACACTCAGAGACCTTTATCAACACTCGATCAAGCCTTCATAAAGGTCTCTGAGTTAGACTGACACATTGGTGAATTTGGCAATAAACCACCGGCCGTGAATTTTCTAAAATCTTATGTGTGCTTATTCCTTTCCTATATTTTATATGTGAGGCACGGGGTAACTAATTGAATTATAGTCTGATGAATGCAAAAGACAAGGCACTATAAATATTACATATATACACACACAGTGGCAAGAAGTAAATGAACCCTTCAGAATTACCTGGGTTTTTTTGCATTAATTGTTCATAAAATGTGATCTGATCTACATCTAAGTCACAAGTATAGACAAGTACAATGTGCTTAAGTTAAAAATAATAATAATAATGATAAGCTGTCATGGCTTTATTGAACACACCCATTAAACATTCCTAATTGGTCAAACCTCATTTGGCAGCAATAATCTCAAACAAGCACTTCCAATAGGTGCAGATCAGACCTGCATGACGTTCAGGAGGAAATTTGGACCATTTGTCCTTATAGAACTGCTTAGGCTCAGCCATATTCCTAGGATGGCTGGTGTGAACGGCTCTCTTGAGGTTATTTCACAGCATATCTACAGGGTAAAGGTCTGGGCTCTGATTGAGGCACTCCCGAAGGTGAATTTTCTTGTTTTAAACTATTCTATAGAAGATTTACTTTGATGTCATTGTCCTGCTGCATTACACATCTTTCTCCCGACCTTCAGCTTGCAGACAGACAACCTGGCATCATCCATTATGATACCTTTACAAACTTGGGAATTCATTGTCCCCTCAATGATGGCAAGCCGTCCAGGCTGCTTTATCATGATTCTCCCTCAACCATTCTACATCATTGGAATTATGTTTTCATGTGGGTATGTGGTGGAATTTTTACACTATATGTAGTTTCATCAGTCCACAAAACATTTTCCCAGTAGCGTTGTGGACTGTCAAAACTTCAGTCGAACAGTGATGTTAAATTGGAGGGCAGCTGCTTCCTTCATGGTGTCCTGCCATGGACTCTATACCTGTTAAATGCTTTTTATATGGTAGACCCATGAACAGAGATTTTAACCAGTTCCAATGATTCCTTCAAGCCTCAAGCTGCTACTCTAGTGTTCTTTTTTTTTTTTTACAACTACGTTGTACTCTTGGGGTCATCTTTGCTGGGCTCCCACTTCTAGGAAGATTAGCCACAGTACTAAATTTTTCAATTTCTAAACAATTTGTCTAACTGTGGACTGATGAATATGTAAAATATTTGAAATTACAATGTGACTCTTTCCAGCTTTATGCAAATCAACAATTCTTGATTGTAGGTCTTCTGAGATTCATTTTTTTGCTAACCAAGGTGCATTAGCAGATGCTGCTTAAGAATAGCAAACTCAAAATGTTTGAGTTTTTTTTATGTCAATGAAGCTCTAATACAGCTCCAGGTTTGCAAACTCCTGACTTCAATTAGCTTTTTTTGAAGTGATTCGCCAAGGGGTTCACATACATTTTCCAACCCACCCTGTGAATGTTTGAATGATGTATTTAATATAGACGAGTGTAATACAGTAATTTGTGTGTTATTAGTAAAAAGCAGATTGTCTCTGTTCATATATATATATATAATTTTCTTTCAAAGCACCCTCTGGGGTGTGCAGAATTCAAAAGCAAAATGCTGATTTAATTTCTTAGTCTAACTTTAAACAGTAGCCTTGCTTTGCTCCGGCTAACCAAGCTTCGTTCCAGGTTCAATAAAAAATGACTTCTGTTTCCTTAGTTAGTTTGGCTCATTTAATCAAGGGACACCTCCCCCAGAATTTTTCCAAATAAATCTGTAGTTCCATTACAAGACATGAAAATAAAAATGACAATTGTAATTAGTGAGGCTTCATTGGCCTGAATGGAGATGAATTGTAAAGGAGGGTTAAATTAATAGGATATAATTTGTAAAAATAATGGACAGCCATAATGGACAATAAATGCCAACCCTCAGCACTCATGAACTGTTGATCCAGGATGCCTGAAGACCAGGTTTATGTGAAACAAATGAATTTTCAAAGCATTAAAAACATGGGTATGCCAAATTCAATTGATCACAATATGAGCACTTGTCTGATATAGTCCAAGAGTATGTAATTATAGGCTGATTATTAAACCAACAGGCATGTTTTAAATACAATTCTAATACCAATTACCAACCGTTACAACAAATAATACAATAGAACTGGTCTTTCAAATTGTCGTTTTGATTTTTTTTATTTTGCAACCTTTGTAGATTTTTGTAATTACCTTTATCTTAATCATCTTTGCATCCATAAGCTTCGCGGGTGCTATGTGAGGCCAATTATATAAGTACATCAAATCCCAGAGGACCTTTTTTATTATTATTTATGGCAAGAAAGCAAGGAATCAGAGCATATACCCAGCAAATACTACTTAAAAGTACCACAACGTCACTGCTTTACTGCTTATGTCTTAAAAGCAGTTTGTAACTGTTTCCTGATGTCATGGTTTATTCACTGAATCAAAAAAAAACAACAAATAAAAAAATAAAAACCACAACAGAATAGTAAAATACTAGCCGTTTAAAACTGTAAAAATATGTATTTATTACAATGTAGACAAAAAAATATGTACAGTGTAGAAATTTTATAGGAAAGGGCAATAGCATTCATCTGAAGAATACAACCTCTAGCAGAAACATTTGGTGATTATATACCTTCAATACATAGAAACATGAAGAAATATCTGGACAATACAGCAATTGATGTTGTTTAAAAAGTGGACCAGTATATAGAAAAAATATACAAAAATAGAGCAGTGCATAACCTAAAAAGTAGACACGTGCAAATGTGCCAAAAAGATTTGGACAAATTTGTCGGTACATTTTTGGCATATTTGATTCTGGACGGGGGATTTTATTACATTTGAGAACAAAATTTGTTGCCCAAAGCCCACATTCAGTGTCATTCACTCTCTCACACTCACTTTCTCATGCTCTCAATCTAAATAGAAACATAGAAAGTGATGGCAGATAAGAACCATTCGGCCCATCTAGTCTGAATACCTTCTGAGTACTTTCCTTAGTCCCTAGCCGTATGCTTAAACGCCTTCACTGTATTAAACTCTGCCACTTGTGCTTTAAGCCATGCATCCACTACCCATCCAGTAAAGTAACATTTTCTGATATTTTTTTTAAATTGTTGCCTCTCTAGCTTAAGACTATGTTATCGGGGTAGTATTTCTTCTTTTAAATATTCTCTCTCTTTCTTTATCATATTGATGCCCTTTTAAGTATTTAAATTCTTCTATCATGTTCCCCTGTCATATCTTTCTTCCAGGCTATACATGTTAAGATACTTTAACCTTTCCTGGTAGGTTTTATCCTGTAATCCATGAACCATTTTAGTACACTGTCTCTGAACTTTCTCGAGCATATCTATATCCTTCTGGAGATTTGACCGTTTTCCAGTTTACCTAAATCAGTTGCCATTTGACTTATACATCCAGGGCCATCAACCATGTTGCAAATCTTTGTGTCATCAACAAAAAGAGTTCCCCGTGATCTCTGACTGCCGGGGAAGGTCTGCGCGATGGACGCAGACAACCCCCGCTGCTAACCGCACCTCCTCCCGGCTGCAGCGGAAGTTGTCTACGCGAATCGCGTAGAGCTCTACACTCTGCCCAGACTACGCAGCGGGGACTCAGAAGCACTGGTAAGTTTGGGGGGCATAAGGCATTTCTGGAGGCAGAGTGCTCTGTGAAATGCCTTTTAACTCCCTTAATGCCACTCTGCTGCCAGAAATGCCTTTTAACCCTCTATACGCCACTCTGCCTCCTGAAATGCCTTATACCCCTATATGCCACTCTGGCATTTAGGGGGTTAAAAGGCATATTATGGGGCCGAGTGGCATATAGGGGTATAAGGCAATTCTGGAGGCAGAGTGGCGTATAGAGGGTTAAAAGGCATTTCTGGCGGCAGAGTGGTATTAAGGGAGTTAAAAGGCATTTCACAGAGCACTCTGCCTCCAGGAGTGCCACATAGGGGGTCAAAAGGCATATCATGGGGCACAGTGGCATTTAGAGGGTTAAAATGCATATCATGGGGCACAGTGGCATATAGGGGATATAAGGCATTTCTGGGGCACAGTGGCAAGCCAGGGGGCAGATGTGCATAACTGGGGGGGGGCAGGTTGAAAAAAAAGGAAATAAAAACAAAATATTTTTCTCAATCATAGCTTGTTCACATAGTTTACATGAATTAACATTTACTGGTCAAACTGTTTTCCTATAGGGTCGTCTTATATTCAGGCTTTTTCTTTTTCTTCATAAATTAATATTCATATTTTGGGGCGGTCGTCTTATAATCAGGGTCGTCTTATAATCGTGCAAATACGGTATTTGTCTTTACCTTAGACAGCTAAAGTAAAACCCCCGCCTCGATAAACTTGTATGTATCAAATTAGTTTTTTCCCCTAATTGATCAGCTAGACCTTTATCCTCTTCTACACACCTTCCTTCTTTTGTTATTAATCTAACTAATCCTTGTTTTACTTTTTTTTCTCATTTATATATCTAAGAAATACCTTTTTTTACTGAATGAGGATTTTTTCTCTTCTGCATGTTCTTTGAAAGCTCTTATAACTTGCTTTGCCTCTATCTTCCTAATCTTATAGGTATGTCTATCTTTCTTGCTTTGGGTTTTTGTGTGCTTAGGAAAAGTTTTTGTTTTACTATTCTAGCCACTTCTGCGGAGTACCACAGTGATTTCCTTAATTTTTGCTCTTACTGACTATACTAATACAATTTTCTATTGCCTTCAAGTGTGTTCCAACTAGGGATGCACTAAATGAAAATTCTGGACCGAAATATCAGGATTCACTTGGCTGAAACCGAAAATGACCCCCTAACCTTTAAAAAAAAATAGCCACACTTTTATTGAAAGTAAGTAACACACCAAAATTAGACAAAAAAATCAGTAACATTAATATTAATATTAATATATATCTAGATATATGATTAACAGCAATCACTCTCCTATCATGCCCAGGTTCTAGCATGTACTGCTTGCCTGGACATGATAGGAGTGTGATTGCTGTTAATCATATATATTAATATTAATGTTATTGATTTTTTTGTCTAATTTTGGTGTGTTATTTACTTTTAATAAAAGTGTGGTTAACACACCAAAATTGGACAAAAAAATCATATATAGAATTTCTAACAACAATCACACTCCTATCATGCCCAGGCAGCCAGTACATGCTAGAACCTGGGCATGATAGGAGTGTGATTACAGGCTCCCTATGCCCTGCTACCCCCCACTTGCACATCCATGCTATCACACACATTCACAAACATGCATATACTCATTCATTCCCTTAATCACACATATTTGCTCATACACCCTTCCCCACACCCTAACCTGAACTGCAGATCTTTCACTCGCAGACTACTGCAGGGTCCCGTGTGTGCGAGCAACTTCTCTAGCTGCGCCCCCAGGGGAAGAAGGAATGGAGCAGAGTCATGTGACGTGCATTCATGTGACTCTGCTGAGGTCCTGCTTTTTCTGGACGGTATAAGAGACGCACAGTGTGTGCGACCAGCGTGCAGGTAAGCAGCCTGGCCCCTGCGGACAATTATTTACGGCTGTTTTTTTTATTTCGGCATTTTGCCGATAATGCCCTTTTCGGCCGATATATTCCAGCCACCGATATATCAGTGAATCCCTAGTTCCAACTTCCAGGTTAGGATTTCAATGAAAATAGTGACCAGGGTAAATAAGAAATATTTTGCGTTAAAATGTCTTTTGTTGATGTCACAGCTAGAAAAAATAAATACGAATAACTTGAAAAAATTTTTTTTAATATCTCAAATATTTGTTTTGTTTCAGATATAATAGTTTCATCAGCAAAGTTTCCGATGCCCGTTATTTTCCCTCACAAACAGAATCAACATATTTTGAAACAAATGACAGAACTGCTTTATAATGTTCCTTATGTTATAAAAACCACGAAAACACTAAAAAAATAAATCAAAAAGATAATCCACCTGTTATGGAGACAGACAGAGGTATCCTAATGGGAAACCGTCAGGCTTAAGGGTCAGAAATCCCGCCAGAAGTATATATCAGAAAGGTATACACAAAAAATATATATACAAAAAGTGCAATATATCAAGTAAAAAGTATATAATGTTTACCTTTTCATTATTTTAATATCATTTAGTTGACTAAATGTAAAATATATTTATGTTTTTGCATTCTATTATTAGTTTACTGCCACCACCTCTGTCGACTATATGCATCTCAGGTACCTGACTTTAAAGTGTTGGACTACACTGGTACAAAATATATAAATCACATTAAAGTGAAGTAAAAATTATAAAGGTTATTATGAGTAGCTTCTACAAAAATGAAAATTCTCAATTTAAAAATGTCACAAATAATAATATTTTCAGCAAAGTGGAAGACAGCTCAATCATATTGCAGTCGCAATATAATTTAGGTCCCAGCAGTGTTACTGGAAGGATGACATCATATTGAGTGTCAAATATAAAGGTAAGAGGGTATTTACAGTGAACATAAGTGACACTCCTGATTACGGTACTTCATAAAAGTAAACTAGAAGAGGTTTCACAAAAATGTTACATTTTAGGATGGCTGTCTTCTACAGGCCAAGGTCATCGCAGGAGCTATTTGACAGGGATTAATTGTTCTCTGGAAGAAACACAGGAGATACGTGGAATAGCTTCAAACTAACATTAATAAAGTACACTTACGTCCCTTGGGCAACAAATGTAAAAGAAGCCAATTAAAACCAAGGTGGTAGAACAATCATAAAGGAAATACGAAAAAGAGATTGACACTTAAAGCATATAAATCAAAGGGATCAGCAGCACTATTTATAAAAAAAACCTCTTGGTACTTACAGACCTCCAATGAGTCTCTCTTGTATGGCATGGTGCTAGAAAGCAGATGTGGACTAGTATTAAAAAGGGACCAAAATGTCAGCCTGCTCCTGGATGTGCTGGTGTCTCTTCAGGATCCTTGCTGTAGAACACGGACCTGGGGTGAGTCTGAAGGTGCTGTATCCCACGGAGGAGTGTTATATAATTAGTTCAGACAGTTAGAGCTTTACAATACTGACTTAGGAAGGAGATTGAGCAGCACCAGTGGCAGGGCACAGGGCAGGCACAAGCAGATAGACAGAATATCCCCATATTATCAAAAAGAACAAGAGTTAATTCCCCCAGATTAAAGAAGAACATTGAGCAGCAGTGGCAGGGAACAGGCACTGGCAGATAGACACAACCAGCAACATGACCGAATATCGACTCCAATATTAGAAAAAAATTGTTCCCCCAGTGTAAAGAAGGGCATGGAGGCGCATGGGAACTGAGCAGCCACTGGCATGCAGACAAATGATGTTATTTAAGGGAACTTATAGGCTGATGGAAAGCTGCAAGATCTTTTTTTGATAAAAGAATTGAGGTTCCTTATATTTCATGACAAGGTAGTTGTTTGTACAACAGTCACTGCGCTATTTGCCTATTCAGTCAGTGGTTAAACCAGGCTGTGCAAGGGGAGCTGGTACTCATGTGGGTGTAGTAAATCCTGTAAATATGTTAATATTGCCAAAATGAAAAATATACAATGAGAGAATATATAAAGTATATATGAAATATGTTATTTAATTGATATAAAGTATATATGAAATATGTTATTTAATTGATAAAAGTAAAAAAAAGTGGTTTACATTTTATAGGTCATACCTATAGAAAGCTACATGAGTGAATAAGGGAATATGTATGTGATGTGATAACCCATAAACCAACATTTGTAGGCTTGTGTCGGGGGAGGGGGGCATTGAGTCCTTTTCTCATATGAGGATAGAACAATGTATGTTTGGAGCCAGAAGAGGTGATATTAGGACATTACTGAATAGAAGCAAGGTCTTCAGGATCTTTTAATTGTTAATGAATTGTTTTGTGGAATATTTACTGGAGAAAACAAACATTGTGCCACTTTATGCCAATAAATTGTTTATATGTATCTTTATTAGGATATATATTTAGATATACATGTAGTGGTTTTAATAAATGTATTTGGATTTAGAGCTATATCTTTTCATACATGCCTACCGCCACCTCTGCTCAAGCCAAAGAAAATTGGAATTATTTCAGCTCACAGACATTTCCAAATTGACTGTAGGCACCAGTAAGAATGGGAAAAAGTCCCTACCCTGTTAAATTTGCAAACAATATGTTTATTAATTATTTTGTGTTGTCCACAAAGCAGAGGTTTTGCTGGTAGCTTAAATGTACAGCTGTTTTAAACACTGTTCAGGAACAGTATTTCAACAACTAATTGACTTACAGCATGGTAGATGACCAATAAGCATCAATCTCAGCCTATACAGTCACTGTCACTGACCATCTCACACTTCAACTCTCTTCAGCCTGTTAATGCTACTGAGAAGTCAAAATGGCGGCAGCATACTTATATACCTAATGTTTGTCCATTTTGCTTGTAAATGCTGATTGGCCAGAGTGAAAAAATAAGGAAACCCCCCCTCATGTTGTTGGACCCATCAATCACAGCCATAACCATCAAAGAGAACCCTACTCTAGGGTGACCACATCAGCCATGTTTTCCAGGTCAAACATGACTTTTATATATTGCAGACCAGCCCTGTAGTATGTGGGATGTATAGACTTGTTCAAGGGAAGCAATCAGTCAGTTATACACCCTCCATACCGCAGGGCAGAATGTATCTGGGCTGGTCAGCAATATGTACTAGACTTGTGCATTCGTCTTCGGGCGAACATGAAAACGAACACGAAGAGTACGTTTTCATGTTCATTCTGAAGACATGCCGAAGAGAAGATGGCGGCGGTAAAACGTAGGCGAAGACGAAGACACACACCACGAAGATCTTCGTGATCGTCTTCGTCTTCGTCTACTACTCTCCCCGGTCCCTTCCCCATCTAGCTTACCTTGTCTTCGCGGCATCGCAGGATTGACGGAAGCGGAAATACGTAGGTTCGCCGTCACGGGTTATGGGGCAGTGCGAATGAGCCTATTGGTGACCTCCTCTGGCATCAACCAACTGCCACGGAATTTTCCTGCGTTTTGGTGTTTTTTCTGGTGTTTTTAGCCTTTAGGCAGTTTTTCCAGCCTTTACACGTTAGAATGTTCACCCAGCTAAAAAGGGATTAGGATAAATGGCAAGTATCTGCCCCCTCCTGATGTCATTTTCTTGGTCGGGTATGTTTGTTTGTAATGGCATGTTTGTTCCAAATGGTGTAAAATTCAATATGAACTTTGTTTTGTGTGAAACTGTTTGTTTCCAGCCTATTTCTCGTAGGACACACAGATACTGGGTCCATCCTCTGCATTGTAACTGTGGAAAAAAACGCCATAAAAAACGCCAAGGCAAAACCCACATGGCTTTTTCATGGTGTTTTTTCTCTCCCATAGACTTCTATTGGAGAAAAACGCCAAGATTTCCTTGCAAAAAACGCCAGAGTGTCAACATGCTGCGATTTTGAAAAACTGCCACAGAGCCCCAAAAAGCAGAAAAACGGCAAAGAGGACTGAAAAAACGCCAAACAGAAAAACACCAAGTGGATATGGCATTGTGCGATTTCCTATTGAAGAACAGCTAACATCTGGCCGCAGCGTTTTTTCACAAAAAAAATGCCGTGTGGCTGAATTGGCGTTTTTATGGGCGTTTTTAGCAAAAAAACAACCAAGTGGAAACCTAGCCTAACTGTGATATTGAGTCTGCAAGGTATTTAAAAATGTTGTATATTTTATAAAATCAAGCAAAAAGACAGACAAAAAAACAAAGAACATTATTTATTCATTACTTATGAGTGAGTTATAATTACATGAATAACCTCATCTCACCGTATTGACAGCATAGTATGAGGGGTCAACAAGAGTATCTTACAAAAAGGGTTCAAGCAAGCTATTTCTAAACCAAATTTCATGTGGTGCTTTGAAATTCTTCACTTCTCTGAAATTCCCTTATAAATAATAAATGATTTCTTATCACCTCGATATTATCACCTCAATAAACCTTAAGATTAGCAGACTACTTTGATCATTATAGTACAGATGAAATGTGTCAGAACCTATAGGATAAAATATAGTTTGACCACTTGAACGATTTAATAAAAGTCTTTCACACAATTTGTTTTGTCGGATTAACTAAAGCACATTAAAATATCTATCACCAGCTCTTTCGGAAGCCTAGGGACTCCAGTAGTAAGATGTTATAATAGAGTAAAAGAAAATCACTGTATTTGGAACATTATCTGTCAAAAACCATAATACTATTTGAAGCACTCCCAGGGGTCATTTGTAATGATCCATTCCTGAGATAACTTGGCCAGTTTATTGTTCTAGCTTCTAATCATTATTTGTCATGGGTACAAAATGCTGGCAGTGAAAGCCTGCCAAATATCTCCGGATAATGCACAGATTTGTTTAATTTTGCATGAATGTGTAAAGGGTTACTTCTGTTCCATTTGTTATAAATTATGTAAATGTTCTTTCAAATATCATTTCATGGATTGCAATATATTCCTTGGCTTGGCTTCTTCGGTGCTATAAAGTGTTTTATCTTATATTGTGAGTTAGCGCTAACCTCTTGGGCCTAGGAGGTCTATGAAACTTAAAGCAACACCTCTAATTTCCCACAGGTGCTTAATGGCTTCTCCGCTAAGATACAGCTTTTGTAACAGTAGATGGCTTGATCGCAAAATATTATTTCACTCAGAACTGTAGCAACCATTTAGTGTAAAATGCAACCTACTGGCAGTAAAATAGTTACTATTAGAAATGAATGTATCTGGTCAAGTAATCACCATGCATATTTAGGTAATTGATTTATCAGCTACCAATGGCATTTCATAGAATGCAAGGAGGTCTATTCACTAAAATGCAAACGTATATGGAACTTGACTGTACTGTTCAAATTTCACCTTGCATCCTTAGGTAGGTGTGCGGTAAAATCTCAGAAGTGTGCATGTGTGTTTTTAGGGGGGGTATTCAATGTGCCATCCAAGGATATAATATATATATATTTTTTTTAATATAAAATATTTATGAATTGTGGTGAAAATAAATATTCTGATGTTATATAGGATTTTTCTGTGTACTTTGTTTATATATGGTAAAATAATTTTTAGGCCCAAATTTACCAATGTCCCCCCATAGATTGATGAATTGTGCAATGTAAAGATTATATATATATATATATATATGAATAACTGGAAGTGAATGAAAAATAGATGTTCAGGAAATGTAAACATTGCTTGCTATAGGTAGGGTGACCGCATCAGCCATGTTTTACAGCACAGATCAGTTGATACCCTGCAGTATGTGAGATGTATAGACTTGTGGAAGGGAATCAATCCTTTATACATCCTCCATACTGCAGGGCAGCATTTTACCTGGGCTGGTCTGCAATATGTAAAAATTAAATGTGGTCACCCTAGCCAGAGGAAATAGTCATTTGAAGTTTGTGAGATTATAGATAAATCAGATGCAAATTATTTCAATACATCTTCATTGTATGTTTTTTTTAAACATCCATAACATATTTTATTGTAATTGCACAGCTGAATAAGGAACAAGTCTCTTATCCTTGAATAAAGGCATTTAAACAAACGCGTAAAGTTTCTTCTACAAAGCAGATACGTAAGTATAAATCCAAAAATGGTTACTTTTCACTTTCAATGGCAAGGAAAATGAGTCAGTAGCTGTACTACATCTGCTGACTTTGTCTAATTAACAAGCTAATTGTTGCAACTTTGCCTCTATGGCTCAGTAGAGAGTTATTTTATTTTTGTCAACAGTTGCTGTTAATAATTAACCCATGTGATGCTAGAGAGACCAGCGCAGCTTTGCAGAATCCACTTATTCTATGCACACTTTTCTGTGCAGCCAAGCGGCTTAGAAATAAGCCTCACAGTATGCAACCCTTGTGGCTCTGACGATAAACAGCTAAAAATGTTTTTGAAGCATGTTAAATGTTATATACCATTATAATGTGGCCATGTGGCCTAAACAGCTATTGCTAAGTACATTGTTGTAGATATGTTTAGTAGGTTTACTGGCTAATGTCCTATTAACCCATGTTACAAACTTTTTTTTAAATTAAACTTTTTGTTGACAAGAGGGAAAAGAGGAAATTATAATTATAATAATAAATATAAATATATAATAATAAATAATAATTATAATAATAATTATATAAATATAATAACCATTATAATGTGGCCATGTGGCCTAAACAGCTATTGCTAAGTACATTGTTGTAGATATGTTTAGTAGGTTTACTGGCTAATGTCCTATTAACCCATGTTACAAACTTTTTTTAAATTAAACTTTTTGTTGACGAGGGAAAAGAGGAAAATTTTAATTGTTGGCGGTCACAAATGTCCGAGAGGAGGAGTACACTGCCTAAATACATGAGGAGAACATAGGACCAAAGTTCTGGGTCTCTAAAAGCCATAATAAGTAGTTCCATGCTATTTTATCTAAGCTTTTTTTTCGTATATGTCCAGATTAACCAACATTCTGGAGCTGTTGGTGAGAATCTCTAGCAGATATCATAGCTGCTATACTGTGTCTGGTACTAGTTATGGAATATTAGAGGCTTGTATAAAATTATCAGATTCAGGATGAGACATTGGATCTCCTACTTATAGGTTTTGAAAGAAGGACTGAAAATTAGAGTTAATGTTCCTACTATTCATAGAGAGAGCCACATGGAGAACAACTAGCATACTATGTTTGTTAGTTTGTAGAAAACCGTTGAGGATTTGTATTTCAACAATAATAAGTAGCTTCAGCAACCAAGGTATCATATATAATCTTAGCTTTCATAAATAGTATTTTACTCTATAGGGCAGGAACAATTTTGAGGTGTCCTGCAGCCTTTAAAAGTGAAACCTGTGTTTATTCAGATTAGCTTGCACCTCTTTTTTTTTGCTTTTTAGTAGTATATTACATAATTAGGCCTCTTAGGGCAGTTTAAATTCACTGTGTTCCAATATAAGATTGAATCATCAACATAGTCAGTGTTTAAGGAAGTGAATTATTGTCAAGTGGCTTTGAGGCTAGATCTGAAGGATTGAGACTTAAATAAGGAGTAGTTCATCCTCCAATGAAAGAAGGATGGAGATGGTGGGCAAAAATCAATAGACATTAGTAGAGGTCATGATCAGAAATTACCATATCATGGCTAGTACTTGATCAAGTCTGATGCAGAGGAGCAGAAAAGTAATCTATCTTAATGAATGTGATGTGTGGTGGAAAAAAGTAAGTTCCATATCTATGTAATGATGAATAGTCATCCAAGCATCTAACACACACCTAAAATGTGTCTAGTGTGCTAGTAGATAATCTGGCACTGTTTACAGACTGCTACATAGGGGACTGTTATATCCAATCCGTAGAAAGATGGCCAGTCCAGGCTTGGTCTTGATGATTACAAAATGTTCTAACCTGCTCTACACTTGCATATAAAACCTATATATATTTCTGTGGACCTAATGTTAGAATATATCAAAAGGATGTGCCCTCTTGACAGAGTAGTAACTAGGGATCTTGGCACCTAATGAAGGTCAGAGATACACTTCTGGTAGTGTAGGGAATTGGCACGGGAACATTGAGGTCTGCCTGGCTCAAGAGTGTCTTTCACATTGTCACCTCTTACCTTGCTAAACTTATGGCTTGGTCTTTTTGTTTCCTCTCTCTTTGCAGCAATTAACATCCAGTAACATCTACAAATCAGTCAATACTTTTATGCGGTTGTGTGAATTGTTCCAAGGATGAATTTTTATTCCTTCCATACATGTAACATTAACAATTTTTAAATATATAAAATTTTACTTATGAGAGTATTTGCTGCCATTAAGGTTTGGACAAAGGGACAATGTCTTTGTTCATTTAGGATAGTATTCCTTTGTTTTGGGGTTAAGCATGTTAGCTCTATACAACATCTGTCTTGCTGAACAAATCAGGTTCATGTCAACAAGCCAAAAATGCAGTAACAGGATAATTCAAAACTTTAAAGGTTTACATAAAAGTTTCATTACATAAGTTATGGTGGGTAAAGGTGATGGAAACCCTTCCACTTAAATTTAAGGGGTAGTAGAAGTACTATTAAACACTCATCTACAGATGCCAGACAAGCCAGAAGGCTTGTTTTTCCCTCAGATCCATTCAAGGGATCCATGTATAAAGTAGATATAGAGGCAAAGGTGATAATTGTTAGCCTTATTTGCATGTGCCTACCCAGAATCCTTCTGGCTTGTCTGGTGTCTGTAGATGAGTGTTTCATAAAAGTTCCAAAAACTTGAATCTTTTTGCACATGGATACAGATATAATGCTGCAATTGTGGTAATAAGTTTAAAAGATGATGTAATTAATGCAAATGTAGGATCCCTTAAGGCAGAGATAGGTAGGCTAGCGAGGGCAGCGAGACAGATTGTAGTCCCAAAATAGGTTCAGTAATGGGTATGGCTACCAAATCTGAGCCTGAAAGCTGCAGGCAATGTCAATAATACCTGGGTCAGCAACAGAGAGAGGCATCACACCAAATCGTATAACTGAAAGCAGGGTCAGGACAAGCCGGGTCAAAACACAAAATAAAAAGCACAGGAGAGTTAAACCAACTGAGGCTAGCAAGGAAATGAAGGTCTTGGGTAGAAATAAGCAGTCCATCATCAGAATGAGGTTATAAAGGTAAAATAATGTCATCCGGGGTCAGTGACTTTCCCCTCCCCTTCACCCTAGTAGTGGATGGATGAAAAGGGCAGCGCAGGGAATCCCCGTGACAATGGAGGTAAGTCCTGACCATACCCCCTTCTCGACAGTGGCCCTAGGGGTGGAAAAGAGGGCCACCTGGCTTCGCAAAAATCTCCGGACCAATCGTGGATCGTAGACAACCATGGAAGTCCAAGATCTCTCCTCAGGACAGTATCCAATTCAATAGACAAGGTTCTGGAGAATTCCCTTATATAATCTAGAGTCAATGACAGATTTGACCTTCTGAGTTAATAAGACCAGGACGGACAGAACCTTGGTAAATTGTTTGCAGACAAGAGGCTTTAGTAGAGATACGTGGATGGTTTGTGGAATCCAGGGACTGCGAGGTAAGTCTAGTTTGTACATTGCAGGATTAATGTGTCTACGAATGTGATTGTGTCCTATGTATTGGGGTGCTATCTTTAGAGATGCCACCTGTAGCCAAATGTGGTCAGGGGACAGCCATACCTTTTCTCCCAATGTGTACAAAAGAGCTAGTGCTATCTTTCGGTCGCCAAAAGATTTTTGAGTGAGGGGGGACTGGTCTAAGGCTTTGTGCACATAAGATATCATCTTATGACTGAAGGCTTTCCAAAATCGAGAGACGAACTGAGTTCCACAATCCTGGACTATCTCCTTAGGTAATCCATGTAAACTGTATTGTACTGTATTGTATTGTACATCTTTGATGAGAATGGTGGTGAGTCCCTCAGTTGAAGGCAGTTTAAGTAGTGGCACGAAATGCATAAAAAACAAAATGGTCCATGATGTTTAATATAGTAATGAACTAAGGAGGGAGATCTACAATAAAGTTCATAGATAAATGAGCCCAAGGGTGGTCTGGAATGGCAAGGGGCCATGAGGATAAGATTTTGGTGTTTTGGCAGTGGCGCATATCTGACAGGCTGCTTAATGGAGTATGAAGTATGAGTAACACCAGGATGACCAGCAGTTCAGGTGGAACGATGTTAGGTCAATAATTCTTCTTGAAGGTCTTGTGGTTACGAACAATCTCCCAAAACAAACCTTAGCAGGAGCAGAGGCTTGACCATTCTTAATATGATTCAAAAGAGAAGTGGTCATGGTGATTGAAATGGCTGTTATGATATGGTCATGGGGAACTATAGGCTTTCTGGTAGTCCTCCTTAGCAGTACAGAACATGTGTAAGAGAACATTAGGTTTGGTAATCTTAGACCCAAGATGATACACAATGAGTTTGTAGAATCTGGATAAGAATTAAGCCCACTGAGTTTGGCGGGGATTAAGGTGTTTAGCATCACTTATGTACTGCATCACCCATTAACCCTGTTGAAAATAAATAGTTAAACTAAATAATCAATATAGGGTGAGTTAAAACAAAGTAAAGTGACACCTACACCAAAATGATAGTAAAATATTCAACAGACAGAAAACATTAAAAAAAATATCATAACATACTGTAACCTGTGTATGTAAATGTATTCAGGAAATTCAAGGAATCCCACTTACGTGGAGTAGACTGTAAAATGCAAATTTATAACTCTTCTCAAGAATAATGGTGCAGCTTGCAGGTGAAAATCTCTGGACACTTCCCATAAAATATGAAAATGTATTCCTCCAAAACGAAAATATTAAGATAATAATATGCCTACAAAACGGAGCAGTGAGCACACCTCATGGAGACTCACACATACAGAACAATGTAATTCATCTGTTGCATGCGGTATTCTTCCTGAAGGAGTTGCTTGAAGAGCTCCTGCAGAACCAGCTGGATCTGTGACTCTTCCACTTCCTAGTACCATTACATAAGTTATGGTGGGCAAAGGTGATGGAAAACTCTTCCACTTAAAATTAAGGGGTAGTAGAACCATTATTAAACACTCATCTACAGACACAGACAAGCCAGAAGGCTTGTTTTTCCATCAGAAATCTCACGGTGCTGCCACAACCACAGAGGATTCTGGGTAGGCATATGCAAATAAGGTCAACAATAATCACCTTTTGCCTCTATATCCACTTTATACATGGATCCCTTGAAAGTAATTGCCCCTTTAGACAAAACTCAGTAAGAGGCGCAGTAGCCAGATCACCACTCATTTTTTTGTATTGAAAGTGGCCACATCACCACTCATGAACAGCTGTTTCATCCTTAATGGGACTCATCAGCATGAGATTGTGATACTAGATTAATATTTGAGGTTGGGGAAGCACCAGACATATTATTACATAAATTATGGAGGGAAGCATTATTGAACACTCATCTACAGACACCAGGGTAAAAAGCCGTGACATGTGGCAATTACCACAGTGCCCATGAGGAGGATATGCAGAAGGGACAGCCAGGAATGCCATTGAAGCTCATCAAATAATTCTGAAATAAGGAGAAGAGGGTAATCCTGATAGATGAATGTATGTAAAGACTAATGTGATTTTATGAAAGGGTTCATGTTTTAATTAACATGATTTAATCCACATAATGCTCCAATATTGCAATCATGGAACCCAAAAGGCTGTCTGATACCCCATCCAAGATTACAAGAACCATCATACAAACCAACATAAAAAATGTCTTAAAAAAACAGGCATTACCAAACATTTGTCAAGGCAAATGTTCTATCATGCAGTATGAGGCTGCCTAGAAAATGTGCACTAGACATGTAGGTTTCCACGATAGGAATTAGTAACAGTAAGCTTATAAAAACCATACCGATTATGGAGAACATTTCCACTCATAAAAATCAAGAAGGAAGGTTTCCAAAAGAGGCACTTGAATTACTTGGTATATGACTTTTAACCCCTGTATTGCTGACATTTCCTAACAATTAAACTAATTGTGGATCATTATTATTTTTAATAAAATTAGGGTTATTTCTTCTAGCAAATAGAAATAATATATTTATTTGGATTCAGTATAGCAAGCTATCAATCATTAGACTTATGTAGGCTTTGATGTGTGCAGGCTAAGTGTCCGCTCACTTTTATTTTAATTATGTTCTTGTTTTAGATTGACGTATAATATTAGAGTGAGTATTCAAGTAGGAACCATACAGTAGGGGACATTCAAAACAAGTGGTCGCACACACTATACTGTGTGACCAATAACATTTTGGGAGTATGTGAAGAGAATATTTTTTTGATTCTGCAAAATAATTGCAGTATTTTATTGAACTGGGATCATTTTTAAATATATATATAAGGAAAACAGACTAACAAAAAAAACAGGAGAAAATATGTGTAGACAAAACCAGCATGATGTAGACTTGAAGTCATTAAAACATTTGCAACTCTTTTGATATATTTCACAAGTTCTTACTCCTTTAATTTTCTGTAAATGTTCTTAGTTTTTTTCTAAGAATAAAACTATGTAAAAAATGTAATCAGAATGACTGTTTTTAATTTGTGAGCTTAACAGAATACACATTTATAAATACATGTAAATAAATGTGTAAATGTATCAATAAAAAAAATAAAACTGAAAGGCTCAAAAAAAAAAAATAAATGTATTTATATTTTGGAAAATGCTAATTGCTACTGTTACGAACACCTTTGTTCGTTAAAACATCACCAGAAGAAAAACACACTAGACTGTCAGCATCCTTGTTATTAGATGATGTGCCACAGACTTCTTACACAGCTTGGATGATGAATCAAGTTGTTTTCTTTAGTAATTGAATCTCATTTACTGATATCACTCTGACTGCTAAAAGTTTAAAAAGTTAGTTAACAAAGTTAGTTAAAAGTTTATCGTGGAATTGTGGAAAAAAAAGAGGAATCAAACAATTTACATTATAAAAGGTAAGGCATTTCACTTCTTGTGGTTTATATTTATGAAAACATAAATACATGTTAAACACCAGCAGAACTGCTTTCATTGTGATACTTTGAAATGCCAAATTAAACAGATCTAGACAGATGAATCCAAACAAATGCTTTATCTATTTGGCAAAACCTCTAGTAAAGGACAGGGTGATTGTGAAAATCTTGTATACATTCTATAATTCAGTATACTAAATAAACCTATAGATTAGAGACCACAGTTTAAGGATTGTAATCAGAGACCACCATATTGGAAAGATCACCTTAGCTTCCTGCTCTCAAACTACTGCTCCCCATGTTATCCCTTCCAAACTAACTAAAAAACATTAAGCTCCACGTGGGTTTAATAAATTAATCCGCTGTTGCAAAAAGTTGTATATATGAAGCCTCTTCAAGATTAAATGTAAAAATTCTGGAAAAAAAACTTTGCTGTCTCCAACAGGTAAGAGAACAACATCTTCAGGGAAAATCAATATATGATTTTGTTAAAATATTGTATCTTCATTAGAATAAAGAAAAGAAGTCTATTACATTTCAATTTTTGATGCTTCATAATGCTAAATAACTTTCTTAAAAAAGAACGGACATAAAACGTAAACCAAAAGACAAGAGGGGGTCAGGAGTCAAGATGGGTACTCAGACAAGTCAGGTCAGGAATACGGAGCCAGAAGGGACGTCAGGGAAAGTCAGGTCATGTGCAGGTAATCAGGAGCACAGGAAAATGCACACAAACAACATAAACAACACAAGGGCAAAGAGGAAGTGAACCGTCGCTGCTTAAATAGCCTAAATGGGCTAGTTGTGGGCTGGATAATAGGCTGGTCCAAAGGAGAGTAGCCATGGTAACTCTGACAGGCTGTTAATTAGCCTTCAGCTGAGTAAATCTGGTAGTCATCAGAAAGGCAGCCAGACCATAACACAAAACTATTGTGTTGTTTCCATTTTTAAAACTATTCTTGTTTTACATTATATAATGTTTTCAACCAGCTGCAAGTTAGTTATGTGTATGTGTTTTAGCTGCATTATATCAGCCCAATTTATTAGACAAATACCCTGACTCCAGTAAACAATACAGAGGCACACTCTTCATCAGCCATATGGACACCAAATGAATATCAAAGGAGGAATGGATGTCATTAGCATAACACATTTAGTGTGGTTTGAGAAAAAAAAAAAGTCACACAAATGTCACACAACCAATAACAATGGCCGATTCCAGGTCTGCAGATTAAGAAAGAGGTTAAAGGAGGCAATGTTTTAGTCAGTGTTCTACACAGCACTGTATTTAATGTTCAAGGAGAAAAATATTTTTAAATACAATTAGTGTTCATTAATATTTTAACTTGAAACATTTTTGGTGGAAAAAATGTAGTGTTATCACTAATTATCAGTCAATTAATAAATAATATTTTATAAGGCCTACTATCAATTGTTGTCAGTTCCAAAAACTTACTATTGTCACTCTCTATTGTCTTTCTGCACTTTTTAGCGATTTTATGCTGATTTTTTTTATTGTAATCGGTCTACTGGTAAAATTGTGACTGGGTTGAATCCTTACTTCTATTCACTCACCTATATGTTAAAAATACTAAAAATAAAAATGGGATAGAACCAAAAAGGTATGTAAAAAGAGAGATGAACCAAAGTGAGACATGAAAGAGGAGTGTGCACAATATAATTTTAAAATTAGGGATAGGTAAAATATTTTTAAAGTTTTAAGTGATCACTGTTTCTGATACTTTGTTATCAAACCTCTTTAATTTTGAATACTAACCCAAAGTTCATAGAGACTACTGATCAAGTGTTTTAGTCCTGCTGTAATTGATGTGTTCTAAATACCCCTTGGTATGTTTATTTGAAGCATTTCAAGTTCCCCCACATAAAGTTTGATACATTTTTCAAGTTTTCTCTCTCATACAATAATATATTTGAGGTAATTTATAGGCAAAAATACACACCCTGCTCATAAATATGTTTAAGAAGATGGATGAATTTAAATTACCTACTATGATTTCCATTGTAATAAATATGTAATTATTTGATATTGAAATATTGTGGTGAAATGTGAAAAATAGGCCTGCAGAATAAGAATTAAAATTCAGTAGGGTTATATGATTGTTTGGCCAAAGGCAAAAGTAATGAAATTCTCGATATAAGTACCATTGGGGCTTATAGAATGAAGACATCTGCATTATTATATTAAAATGTTCCATAGCGTAATAAATACAACTGACAGTAGCGCATGACTTCCCTTATGAAAAATATGTTGATAGCTGTTCAGTCTTAAATACTGAAGAAGCTGATAATTAAAATTTTATATGTCTAGTTTGCACCTAAATGTTCAACAGATGTCCATGTTATTGTTCACTGTTGGGCACAGGAAATACATATTTTACTTAAAATTCAATGAAAGCCTAGCAGTAATTGTATAACATGTCAGCCTAGCAGAAATCTCTTCCTTTAATAACATTTAAAGCATAATTTAGAAATGACTTTATACTATTGGCAATGGCACCTTATTGTATATTACTGCTATTCTTTCTGGACAGTACAGAGTTTATATGTTACAACTATGAATATTTCTGATATAATGTGACCCAAGACAAATAAAACAAGTGAAAGAAACATTGTGAAACTTAAACAAAAAATAGGGAAATGCTGACATCATATCTCCAGTAAAAGTTTTAAATTGTGTTCTTGACACACAAAACATTTTAATGTATACTCATATGCTTTATTTTGATTACGAACAACATCTGGTATTGTTACAGCTTCTAATAATAATATATTATAATAATAATAATATTATAGACAGGCAATAATATTATACTTGCACCAAAATGTGAACTAGAAAGCTAATTCTATCATCTACTGTATAATAATCAAATATTTAGGACACTACCATATGTAAGCAATATTCTCTGAGAAAAGTATCCGAAAATTAATATTTAAGGTTCCCCTAAGTATTGGAATATTACATTGATAATGAGGATATGAGAGCTGAATATACAAGTCTGACTAAGAATACGTAACAATGTATAAGAAAAAACATTACTCTAATAGTTAATTGTTCCATATATTACCCTAGTCGCACACATACCGTATTTGCTCGATTATAAGACGACCCTGATTATAAGACGACCCCCCAAATCTTAATATTAATTTAGGAAAAAAAGAAAAAGCCTGAATATAAGACGACCCTATAGGAAAAAAGTTTTACCAGTAAATGTTAATTCATTTAAACACTTTTTTTAATAAAAGCTATGCTTGAGAAAAATATTTTGGTTTTATTTCCTTCTATTTTCCAACCTGTCCCCCAGTTATGCACATCTGCCCCAGAAGTGCCTTATACCCCCTATATGCCACTGTGCCCCATGATATGCCTTTTAACCCTCTAAATGCCACAGTGCCCCATAATATGCCTTTTAACCCTATATGCCACTGTGCCCCATGATATGCCTTTTAACCCTATATGCCACTCTGGCACTTAGAGGGTTAAAAGGCATATTATGGGGAAGAGTGGCATATAGGGAGGTTTAAGGCATTTCAGGAGGCAGAGTGGCATTAAAGGGGTTAAAAGGCATTTCACAGAGCACTCTGCCTCCAGAAATGCCTCAAACCCACATTTAACACTCCCCCTCCCTCCTCCAAACTTACCGGTGCTTCTGAGTTGGGGGGGGCGCATAACACAGGAGGGTCCAGGTCCCCTGCATCTGAGCCCCAGGTGCTTAGTCCGGGCAGCATGTAGAGCTCCACGCGAATCGCGTAGAGCTCTAAGCACCGGGGACTCAGAAGCACCGGTACGTTGGAGGGGGCATAACACAGGAGGATGCAGGTCCCCTGCATCCTCCTGTGTTATGCCCCCCCCCTCCAACTTACCGGTGCTTCTGAGTCCCCGGTGCTTAGTCCGGGCAGCGTTTAGAGCTCTACGCGATTGTATCGTGTAGAGCGTAGAGCTCTACACGATACAATCGCGTAGAGCTCTACACGCAGCCCGGACTAAGCACCGGGGACTCAGATGCACCGGTAAGTTGGGTCGGGGGTTAACACAGGAGGATCCAGGTCCCCTGCATCTGGGTCCCCAGTGCTTAGTCCGGGAAGCGTGTAGAGCCGGGGACCGGGGACTCAGAAGCACCGGTAAATTGGGGGGGGGGGGATTAACACAGGAGGATCCAGGTCCTCTGCATCGCTGCGGGGGATCTGGATCTTAGTCTCATAATCAGACCTATTTGAGGTCTGATTATAAGACGACCCTGATTATAAGACGAGGGGTATTTTTCAGAGCATTTGCTCTGGAAAAAACCTCGTCTTATAATCGAGCAAATACGGTAATAAAATGAATAATTGTATTAAAATGTAAAACATACAATCAGGTGCATGCAAAGGCGTGTGTGTGTGTGTGTGAGTGAGGGTTGCTTCACTTACTGGACTTCTTCACAGTAGCACCGCTGTCTATATGTAATCATGACATGCAGACCTTTTCAAGAGGAAGCACAAAGACCCCACATGAAAGCAAAACACATCTGCTGCTGTCTGCAACTATGTGATATACTCCCCACCAGTCAGCTTAAACACTGTCTCGTCAAGAGGAGTTTTATCAAAATGCCCGATGCACAGGTGCTCAATGAGAGCACCTTTCTATAAATGATTGTGGTGCCCGAATGAGACTACTTCTTCTAAGGGTAATTTTTTTTTCTTTTTACAAGGTGCTTTAATATGCATTATTTGTTTCAGGAGGCTGCCTAGGACACTACACCGCCCCTGCAAGAATACTTTCAAATATGCAGAAAAGCACTTTTATTGATGTTTGTCTATCTTCCTATATGCCATGAATCATCTATGTACCCAACCACTGCGCAGGCATGTAATACTCTTTCCAGTTAATCCTTTTGGTATGGAAGTTATAGTTAAGCCAAACCTAAAGAGCTACTTAAAGAAATTAGTCACCATGAAAATCCTACCTTTTTGCATGATAAGCATGGTGATGTGGAACTATAAATACTTCATGTGCTGCATTCAATGACCCATCGTAAGTCTTGCTGAAAATGAAGACTCTATGCTCAAATCATACTCACAAGCACCAATCAAAAGGAAGACTTCTAACTAGAAAGTTTGTTGCCAAAGTAGAAGCTTATTATGCTGATATTATGCTGATGTGGTACAGCCAGTAGTGTAATTACTTTTTTGTTTTCTACCGTTTGCTTTGATATCATCTGTTTTACAATATTAAAGACCATTCACTGTAGCGCAAAGTTATGTAGTCCAAAATATTTTGCTCCCTTTTTTGGATTTTAAAAGTCAAAATATATATTTGTAATATATGTCATCCCAATTGAAGCGACTGTGACATAGCATTAGCTAAGATGAAAAAGATTAAACTGTCACTGTCCATACATGTCGATCCAGGGTTTTTATTTCAATCTACTTCAGTAGATATCTTCACATGTGTCTTGTAGGTAGTAGACTACATTTTTAAGGTCTTTAAAAAATATTTTTTTGAAGTTGTGCTACTATTTTGCATACTCCATTTAGTTGCTTATTAGAAGTTTGTTTTTATTGATTTTAATGATGCAAATACAATCTAGAATTGAAGGTATTTGAATTGAGCCCCATCTGAAAGAGAAACACCACATACTAGTTCAAGTTTAATTATGATAAAAGCCTTATACATTTGTTTTAAAATGAGTACACCTTGGATGCAACCTTTAATTTTATGGTCACTATGTATTGTTTAGTATGTGTAATAGGGCAGTGTCACTTTTTATAGTGTAGTATAAATGTGCGTAGCATTGTGTTACTGGGTATTGTGTGTGAAATGCGTATTTCCACTGTGAATTGTTTGGGATGCATGTATATAGGGTAGGGTGACTCTGGGGTAGTACATATGTGTATAGTGTAGGGTTAATGTGTACTGTTCAGTATGGTTGTGTCTATGGTAGTGCGACTGCATTGTGTAATATCCATGTTTATAGGGTATTAAGACTGTACAGAGTAGTGAGGATTTACATAAAGTAGTCAGGGCCGGCCCAAGGCAAAATGCCGCCGCCCCCCTTATCTACCCTTCCTCTCCCCCCCCCCTTCCGTCCCTGCCGCCCCCCCCCTGTACTTACCTTTCAGCAGTCCTGCGGCGAGTCTCCCTGTTCGGTCTCGGTGCCGGCTTGTAATGCTGAGCGCCGGAAATCTTCCGGCACTCAGCATTACAAGCCGGCACCGAGACCGAACGGGAAGACTCGCCGCAGAGGAGAGAGATAGGGGCGCCGAGCGGGTACTGACAGCTTGGTAAGCGAAAACCACTTGGCGCCCCTTTCTCTCTCTTTCGCTTTAAAAAAAAAAAGGGCTTCAAAAGTGCCGCCTGGAGCGGTTGCCCCACTCGGCTCCATTGTCGGGCCGGCCCTGAAAGTAGTGGTTTATATTATATAGCAGGGGCGTGACTGAGGGAATTAATCTGTGAATTAATGAGTATATGAATGAATGAGTGTGTGTGTGTGATAGCATGGATGTGTAAGTGCTGGAACCTAGGCATGATGGGACTGTGTTTGCTGTTAGCAATCACACTCCTATCATGCCAAGTCAGCCAGTACATGCTGAAACCTAGCTAGCTGCCCCCCTTGTGTATTGATGCTGCCAGCAGTATGGGGTCTGCACATCACTTACAGCCACCCTGTACCAGCATGTACTGGCTGACTTGGCATGATAAGAGTGTGACTGCTAATAGCAATCACAGCAAGCACAGTCCCATCAAGCCTAGGTACCAGCATTTACTGGTTGCCTGGGTATAATAGGAGTGTGATTGCTGTTAGCAATCACACTCCTATCATGCCAAGTCATATTGCTACTTTTTTTCTCCAATTGTGGTGTGTTACCTACTTTTATAAAAAATTTGAGTTTTTATTATTATTTATAAAGGTGGGGGGGTCATTTTTGGTTTTGCCTAAGTGAAATGTGAATGTTTTGGTCCAGAATTTTCATTTTGGTGCATCCCTAGAATAAATAGAACTTTTTCATTTTTAATTATCCTGAATTTGTAGTCACAAAACTTTCTAGGCCTAGAAATCAGTGAGAGGAAAAGTAAAGGTTTTGTGTCATTTGCTTTATTTTAATCTGCATATTTTATTAAAGGCCATATTTTCTCACAGTGAAAAATGAGTGCGGCCCTTGCACGTATACAATTCTGATGAAGTGGGCCACTGCAGAAAAAACTTGGACACCCCTGTCATATAGTATGGATTTGTGTGGCTGTGTATTGTGTAGCATGCATATAGTCACTGTGAATTGTTTGGGATGCATGTTTACAGGGTGGTGTAACTGTGTGTAGTGTAGTACGCATCAGCATGAGGTAAAGTCACTTTGTATTGTTTAGTATGCATGTTTCAAGGGAAATGTGACTGCATTGTGCAGTTTGCATGGTATAGAGCAGGGTGACTGTGTACAGCATAGTATGCATGTGCATAGGGTAGTGTGCATGTGTATAGCTTTGTGTGACTTTGTCTTGTGAAGCATGTGTATGCATTTTTTTAAAGAAAATATATCTAACGCGCATTTTCATTTTTCATAATGTATTACGTTTAATGCTGTGTCCTACAGATGCTTTTAATTTAGCAAGTGCTCAGGGACTGCACTTAATAGCAAGTGCAGAAAGAAATTGCTTCTTCCAGCCTGCTGAAAATCAGCTCATGCGGTTCAAGTGTCTCAAGTTCTGTCAAAATAGAAGCACTTTCTTCCTTATGTTTATGAATGTTCCTAAATGCTCTTACAATGTATGCTTGTATTTTGAGAATTCTGATTTAATTTAAATGTCACATTTGGTAAATTATTCAGGTACTAAGATATGATTATTTACCAATCCAACGTTACTATTAATTTATTTTATTAACTTTATTTTTTAGAACTAAAATACATATAATGACTGGGTGATTTCTAGTTATAAGTACATTTTTATTAGTATCCTAATTTGTGTATGATTTGTACATAAATATATCTGCTTTAAGCAAAATATGATGTAGACTAGGCCTGTTCAAATGGAACAAAATTGATTCGGACAAATGCTTAGTTATGTTTTTGGTCCATTTGTTCTCGGGCAGCAATGTTTCTTTCCCTTTCGATTCAGATGAGATTGTAAGCTCGTTTGAGCAGGGCCCTCCTCACCTGTTGTTTCTGTAAGTCAAATTGTTATGTGTTACTTGTTATGTCCTGTTTACATATTGTACAGCGCTGTCGAATATGCTGGTGCTTTATAAAACAATAATAACTTGAAGGTCGTTTTTAAATCGGAAACAACATTTGTTGTCACTCACTCTATCACACTCTATCTCTTTGCTTAAACTGTCTCTCAATGTCTCAACGTCTTCTTCTCTGTAGCACCTCTTCTTGTTCCCCTATGCAGCTCCTCTTTTTGTTCTTCACTGTCTGGAGCGAAGAAGAAGCAGAGTCATTGAGAAGGAAGGGTAACATTGACAGTGTGAGAGAGAGCTCTTTGCTTCATTTTAGTTTGTTTCATTAGAGCTTTTGCTCATTTTCAGACATTGGTATGACTCGAGGTATTTAACAAAATTTGTTAAAAAGTGCACAAGTTTAATACTGTTTACATATGTGTTCTAGCAACATGCCCACACAATTCTGTCACTGGAGGGCATCTATCATTAACTCTAGAAATTTGCCCCATTGAAATGAAATGTGTAATTTATCTATAAAATAATAACCATAATTGTAGAAATGGATCTTTCTTGTAAAGTAATTTTAAAGAAATGTTAAATAAAATGACAACTGCATATACCTTAACTATCATTTACGTCTTGGTTGGTTTTGGAATTTACTTTACATTATGGTACAAAAGTGCTTGGACAGAGCTAGGTTTTTGCTTGTCGTGTTGTGTTTTTGATTTGATAAACACCTGCCTGTTTATGACATTGCTCGATTTTCCAGAACTGTGGGTTGTCCAAAATAAACCTACACTTTGAGGATTGTTGGACAATTAGTGTGTAATTACTAGACTTGTGCATTTGTCTTCGGGCGAACATGAAAAGGAACACGAAGAGTGCGTTTTCGTGTTCGTTCTGACGACATGAAGAAGAGAAGATAGCGGCAGTAAAAGGTAGATGAAGACACACAACACTAAGAATCTTCGTGATCGTCTTCGTCTACTAATCTCCCGGTGCCTTCCCCATCTAGCCTACCTTACCTTCGCGGCATCGCAGGAGTTGATGGAAGCGGAAATCCGTAGGTTCACCGTCAGGGGTTAAAGGGCAGTGCGAGTGAGGCTATTGGTCGCCTGCAGGGACCTAATCTGGCATCAACCAAGACTTTATCAGTCTCTCACATCATTGTGGAGGCATTTTGGTCCACTCTTCTTTACAATGTTGCTTCAGTTGATTGAGGTTTACAGGCATTTGTTTATGCACAGCTCTGTTAAGGTCCTGCCACAGCATTTCAATTGAGTCTGGACTTTGACTGGGCCATTGCAACACCTTTGTTCTTTTCAGTCATTTTGTTATAGATTTGCTGGTGTGCTTGGGATCATTGTCCTGTTGCCTGACCCAATTTTTACTTTAGGTGTCGGATGGGCCTCACAGTTTGAATGGGCATTGAAAATTTTAATCAAACCTGGAGACAAGGGGTACCTCATATTTTTTATATTTATTGCATTTATTATTAATTATTTATTTATGGTGATTAGTTTCTTTATGAAATAATTCATGAATTCCATTTCTTATCAAGTGACATATGAATTTTAATTAACTATAGTAGTTATGTATTATTATAATATACATTTGAATAAATTAATTGCATAATTGGCATTCATCATGTTGTTTTAAATGAAGCACTGTATATATGAGCCAATTAGGACTGTCATGACACTCTAAGAAAGTAAACAAGCGAAAAAACATTGGGTGGGCAGAGTTACAACGTTCGCATTGATACCATCTTAGCTGTGCTGTGGAGGAAAGTGTTGTTGAAGCCTTGCTGCAACATACGGATAATTCCGTTTTATGAGCCTTTTCATTGCTCTGTATTTATTTGAAACAAAGACTCGTTTATCATCCCATTAAATATACTTGTTTAACAATATGACACTATTGTTCTTTGTTTCTTTTTTCATGTGGTTGTAGCTCACTATAGCTGCACTACACGTTTTTTTAGGTTTGCCAAGAGGCTACATCTGAAGAACACAAGGCTAAATCATTGGAAAGAGTACTTTGCACTTTATCATTAGAGTGCACTTGATATTTGTATTTATATTGAAGACTTTTACAATTAGCCAATGGGAAGTCTTTTCTATTGTGGATGAGATTTGATTTCTGGAGTTTTTTTTATTTTGATAATCTAAAGGTGTATATATAGAGTATATATGAATGGTCCTAAAAAAACATTATTGCCCCCTCAGTTACTAAATCAAGAAATTAACCAAATGTAATTGATAATTGGGTTCAATTTCACTAGACACACGCATGATTACTGCTAGCTCCATCAGCCCCTAAGTCAGTCCGGCCCTGCCGCGGGCCCGGTCGCAGTTGCTGCTTGCTCCGGCAACAAGGTAAGTAGGGTGAGGGAGGGGGGTGCAGTGAGAAGGGGCAGAGGGGGGTTTGATAGTGAGAAATGGGGAGAGGGGATAGATAGTGAGAGGGGGTACATATTGAGAAGTGGGGAAGGGGGTACATAGTGAGAAGGGGCAGATAAGATGGGGAGAGGGGGTAGTGTGAATGCGTATGAGAATGAATTAATAAATGTGTGGATGAATTGTGTGAATGTGTATGACAATTAATGAATTCATGTGTGGAAGAATTGCTTGAATGATTTGTGAGACTGCATTAATGAATGTGTTAATGATTTGTGTGAATTAGTGAGTAATTCCAAAGATGGTACATGAAGGGTGGGCTTTAACAATAAATAAATAATTAAAAATGGGCTGCTCAGGCTTAAATGCCCGGGCCTATTTTTTGTCCCAGTCCAGGCCTGGTGTTACCCCTAAAGCATGATGTGAGTCTTCTTAGTTCAGCTATAAAAAAATTTGAAACTTCTTTGCATTTATAATTCGGGGGTCTCTTGTGGCCGTGTAACACTAATATACCACACATATCTTGGGTCTATGTGCTCAGGAAAAGGGGGAGATTATTTTTTGTACATTTCCTTTCATGTTCCAAGTAGCTAGTGTAAAGCACCCATGCCCTTTTAAAGTAAAATAATTTTAATTGATAAGATAAATTACTTTTATTATAATTGTTTGGCTTTTTTTTATACAGGCAGTGTGATTAATTGGTTTTGTTACAGTGTCTACATTTAGTTTAGTGAGATCTAGTTGAAGCTGGAAGAAACATATGATGGTCTGCCATGAACAGGCAAAAATATATCCATTTAGATGCTTGTACAAACTGTGAATCTCATTGAATCACTTTCAGAGAGGTGTATTTCAATGTAGCATTTTGTCAAATGTTCAATCTTTTTATGAGGTTAAGTCAAGTCATTGAATTGGCCACTGTGGGGTTTTTCATCACTGTTGCTAATTAAAGTTAAGTCAAGTCATTAAATAGACCCTATTATTTCCCGTAAGAGTTGAGATTTGACTCTTACAATAGTAAAGTATTTCCAAAAAGAAGTAAGATTCATTTTTTTAAAAGAGAAATTTATATAAATTAAGAAAAAAATACTTTTAAGCATAATATATTTTGAAATATTGTACCCGACTTTTATTCATAAGAGACACTTTTAGTATTTTTGTCACAGTAGCTTTTTAAAGTGAAACCAATTTGCATGTTTTTAAATATTTTTTAGAAATGTGTAAGGTTAAGCATTCTAATAACCCCATAAATGCTATAGATTCAAATGTTAAAGTGAATAATTTCAATTTGGCTGTGGAATTGGATAGCTTTGAGGCTTATGCAATAATAAATGATTTTGAAAGTCTTTTATTGGAAATTAGACATCTTGAAATAAAGCAAACCAACTTATAGACAGTTATCAATGGTTTCCTCATTTTATCCTGAGGTGAACAGAGGTCATTATGCAGACATATTGCTAATTGGCATTAATAGTTTTAATTAGTTATAAAGCCACAAATTAAATAACAAGAATGAAATTAAAAGAGCACAGTTTAATAAATCAGTGAAGAAAAGAGAAGTATATAAATGTGTAGTTGTAGGCAAAGTGAAAAAGGTAAATTATTCACAAAAGCAATCTATAAAGGTAAGCCAAGTAAATGATGATCTTTTTTTCTCCCACGTTTGCATCCTTTAAGAACCAAGGGGTGTATTTTTCTTAGTATTTTTTAAATTGTATTAGTTATAGGTATAGAGTGAGGGGGAGGGAAACAAGATGAAGTTTGTTCCGTCTTAATAGATTTTTCTACTTTTTAACCCATCTTGCCTGAGTGGGCGGGAAGGCAATGATGCCCCCTATGGACTGTTAAGTAAGTTTAACTCTCCCATGCCACTGGAAACAGGATAGGGATAAGGAGGAGGAGCATATGGAAGATTTAGGGTAATTTTAGATACTTTAACCCCCATCCACTGAGCATTAAATATACCTTGTATAGGTGGAGGATATTAACAGCACTTGCATGCCATCACAAGCAGCTCACATTTCAATGAATATGCATGTTGTTATGTGGGTGTATGCATGCAAGGGTATGCTACTTCAGTTAAGTCTGGTCAGTCGAGTTCATGGGTTATACTTTTGTTTAATTATTATTATTATTATTATTATCTATTATTTATTGAGTCCCAACAACTTATGCAGCGCTGTAAAATTTAAATGGGGCAGTTAACACACATACCAAATATACATTGATACATACAGATACCTCAGGGGATGATAACCCTGCCCGTGAGCTTGCCATTCAGCCTTATGATACTTTTATACAAAGTTTCAGTCAGAATTGTAGGCGTTTGAGGGCCTGGCTCAAGAGCTTACAATCTAAAGGAATAGTATGGGTAACTAAAACAAAAGGAGGGTTGAAAAGGGAGTATTAGCTCTCTTGTAGCAGTTATTCGAGCTAAGTGGTTTCAGGAAGCAGAAGAGAAGGTATAAATGAAATAAACAGGGGTGTCAGGGAATACATTTGGCTTAAAATGGTAATAAGGAGGCTGTTTGTTATGTCCAGGAAAGCCAAGCCCGGACTGGGAATGAAAAACAGCCATAGAAAAATTTCTACACCAGCCCCACATATTTTTTGTGTCGTAAAGCTCTGAGGGAGTTAAGTAATGTAATAGACAGACCCCTATTTCTAATATTCAAGGACTCTATAGTGACCGGGTCTGTTCCCCAGGACTGGCGCATAGCAAATGTTGTGCCAATATTCAAAAAGGGGACAAAAAGTGACCCGGGGAATTATTCTGTTGTGTGTAAACTGTTTGAGGGTTTCCTAAGAGATGCTATTTTGGAGTATCTCAATGAAAATAAATGTATGACTCCATATTAGCATGGGTTTACAAGGGACCGGTCCTGTCAAACTAACCTGATCAGCTTTTATGAGGAGGTGAGCTCAAGACTGGATCGGGGTGAATCGCTGGATGTCGTATATCTTGATTTTTCCAAAGCATTTGATACGGTGCCACATAAAAGGCTGGTACGTAAAATGAGAATGCTTGGGCTGGGGGAGAATGTGTGTATGTGGGTAAGTAACTGGCTCAGTGATAGGAAACAGAGGGTGGTTATTAATGGTACATACTCTGAGTGGGTGACTGTTGCTAGTGGGGTACCACAGGGGTCAGTTTTGGGTCCTATTCTTTATAATATATTTATTAATGACCTTGTAGAGGGATTATATAGTAAAGTATCAATCTTTGCAGACGATACTAAGCTCTGTAACGTGGTTAACACAATAGAGGACAGTGCACGGTTACAAATGGATCTGCATAGGTTGGAGGCTTGGGCTAGGATGTGGCAGATGAGGTTCAACACAGATAAATGTAAGGTTATGCACATGGGGAAGAAAAATCCAGGCTGGGAATATGTATTAAATGGGAAAACACTGGGGACGACTGACATGGAAAAGGACTTAGGAGTTTTAGTTAACAGTAAATTTACCTGAAGCGACCAGTGTCAGGCAGCTGCTGCTAAGGCAAATAAAATCATGGGGTGCATCAAAAGGGGCATAGATGCCCACGACAAGGAAATAATTCACTGTACAAGTCACTAGTCAGACCACACATGGAATACTGTGTACAGTACTGGGCACCAGTGTACAAGAAAGATATAGTGGAGCTGGAGAGGGTTCAAAGATGGGCAACCAGAGTAATAAGGGGAATGGGAGGACTACAGTACCCAGAAAGATTATCAGAATTGGGGTTATGTCGGGGTGCTAGCTGGAAAGGTAGGGAGCGTAGAGCAGGGTAGCACCAGATGGAAAGAATAAGCCAAATACAAAGTCCGAGTGATAAATCCGGGTCAGGGCAGGCAGCGAAGGAGCAATAACGAGAAACAAGCCGAAGTCGAATACCAGGAGGTCAAACACAAAAAGGCAGGATAAATGGGGAATCGCACAGAGCAGAACACAAGGCACTAGAAGCTCAATAACTAAGCCCAGACTGAAGGGTGAGCTGGGTTTTTCTATTCTACAGGCCAGGTTCCTCCCACTGACTCACAGGTGTTACACCTACACCCGAGAGCATAAGTATTCCCCACCATGGGGTTAATTAGGGGTTAATTTAGTCTGCCCTGCACTACCGTGCGGCGGCCAGCAGAGGGCGCCTGAGATTGGGATTGTGCGGGAGCGCGCCTTGCTGTAATTGCCGTGCGCGGCCGCAACAGCGTGGGGGCGCGCCTCGCAGCAACTGCCGCTGGCGGCCGTGATGGCCGGATGATCTGCCGTGTGGTTGCCGGCACGGGAGGCACCGGAGGACGAGGACGTAGTCCGCCCCGCAACGGAGCACGGCGTCCAGCCAAAGACCCCGGTAAGGGGCATGATGAGGGGCTGGGGGCCTGACAGGTTATTTAGTTTGAAAAAAGACGGCTTAGGGGGGACTTAATAACTATGTATAAATATATAAGGGGGCAGGAATTTTCCCCCTGGTATGGGGCAATTGGCATCTGCTTCATAAGGGTTTTTTGCCTTCCTCTGGATCAACACAGTAGGGACACAATATGTATATAGGTTGAACTTGATGGACTTTGCTCTTTTTTTAACCTTATGAACTATGTTACTATGTTACTATGTGTCCACACCCCGCATGAGGGACATAACTAAAAACCACAGGGTCCCGATGTGAAAATTCCCCTAGGGCACCCCAACTTCATCAGTAACATGTCCCACACTGCCGCCTTTGCACCCTAAATAGCCTGCATGTGCCACCTCTGCCCCCTTAAACTGCCTGTGTGTGATACCTGTGCCCCTAAACAGCCCTTCCTGTGCCACTTATGCCCATTAACAGTCTGCCTTTGCCACCTCTAGTCCTTAAATAGCCTGCTTGTGCCACCTTAATGCTCACAGTGATCTATTGCTGATTGTCTGATTGTAAACTAGTGAAAAAAGGTAAGGACAGCAAGGTTTGGTCAGAAACTGCCAAATAAGCACACCACAAAAATATACCAAAATAGGAGTGGGCACAACCTAGAAAAAGCACAAAAGGCATACATTTCTGAGTCCCGGGTTGCTGCAAGAATAATAATTGCCAAAAAGTACACAAAACAAAGCAATAATTCAGCGCATACACAGAGAATACCTTGGTGTGTGATGCTGGGCACTTTGACAGAGTGTTTTCACAATGTAGGGTTGCAACCCAAACATGAAGGAGTTAGTAATGAGTCAATAGCAAGCATTAAGTCAAGTCACAATATTCAAAAGGTCCGGGCACCCAGAAAGTAACACAGACTATAAAACAAGCCAGGAATCTGAACACAGGAATCAGATGAAAATGTCAAGTAGTAGAAGGAATAACCAGTCACAACTAAGCAAGTACCTGTGGAGTTGCTTCCCTTTTTATGTTGAAGTTTGCCGCCAGTAATGACGTCACACTAGTGGATGGTGCTCCCTCCCAACCAATGGATGTCGGCTTCGTGGAGGAGGGCTGTGTCTCCTTCACAGACGCCCTCTGATTTCCTGGAAGGAGCCACACCTTCCTTTGAACGGGACCCGGCTTTTTCAGAAGAGGCATCACTATGGCAACCCTGCTCGCTCTCGGAACAATGAGTGAGCAAGGGAAGCCACCACAGCAGCGTCTCATTTAACTGCCAGACGACTGATGAGTATGACCATAAAAATACCTATTTAAGGCACAAATATTTGGGATTCTTTCACACTATATGGCCATATATTGCTTAGCCCACCACTACGTCAAAGTACTCCAAGTTTGGTGAGTCCTATCTAATGTCACATGGCCATATTGGTTACCAAGGAACTGAATCAGTAAGGCTGGTTTGAATTTTAATCCAAAAGAGACTCTCAAACAATTTAAATAAAAGTTTAAGATGGCTAGACTTTTGGTGTCATAACAGATTATCCTTTCAGGAGCAAGTTAAAGTTTAGAAATGTGACACTAAAGACCTACTAAGAACTTACAGCATATGAAGAAGAAGGTATGAAGGAATACAAATATTTGAATGTGTGCAATAATATGTTGGAATAAAATAACGTGTTTCCAGTGAAAATATTCAGTCTTACCTAGTCTCTAGAGTGTACAAATATTATGTTTCCAATGTTACTTTCAAATCTAATTTAAATACGCTAAATTATTATTTATTTTAAGTGATGATATTTCCATATGTTCTCCCACTACTGAAAGACAGTTTGCATGTTTTAAGAAAACAATTTTATAATGAAGAATAAATAATGCCAAGTGATGCTAATTTCATTTACAGCAATACTCTAAGTGCTGCTGGCAGAGTCAGCTTGAAATTTGCTGCCATCTGGATTTTATGTTTTTAATTTAGTATCAGGTTTGGAAAAAAAAATAGTATCTCATTCTGTACTAGTATTATTTTCCTTTTATCTCAGAAACCCTTGACAGTTAATACTTTCATTCATATTTAAGGAAATAAAATAAAATAAAAACACTTTTAACACTACATGGAAAGCACAATATCAGAATCTTCAGGATTTAAACCAGCGGCCATGAACATGAGAGGTTGTTCACTTACCCACTAAGAGGTGCTGTGGTTGCTGAAATCTCTGCTTATCTTTGTCCCTGTCATTTTTACCAAGCGCACCAAAATAATTATCAGTGGCCTTTATATACTTTGGTTCCTACTATCTTCCCTTGCTGAAGTATTGATTTCAGTTCCTCTAAAATTCACGTAAATATACATTTGCTGGGTAGACATATATGGTGATATAATGGCTTCTTTAACAAACTAAATTTGCACTACCCATATCTGCATTTTTAGCATAATATTAGGATGTCAATTAATGATTTTAGAGCTTAGTGTTGTGAACAAAAAAGTAAATTACCAGAATAACATGACTTGATATATATCCATGATAACTATTTCCTGTTTAATACCACTATGTGTCTGCAATTCCTGGAAAGCCAACACCACACAATTATCCTAACAATTGAGGATTACTGGAGATCCAATGACATCACATAGCAACGTTGGAGAAAAAGATACATCATGTAAAGCAACATCACCATCTGTTACTGGCAAATTAAACTCTGGCACATTTGTATCAGCAATTTTAAAAGTAGCTAAATACATTCCACACTTATTCCCATTTATACTTCCAATAGTCTCATAATTTATTTTAACAGTATCTGATGCATCAAAAACATTTTTTCAAGGTCATATTATGGATAAAGAAATTGAACTCCAAAAGAGTTTGAAATACATTGAAATGTGTACTGAGACAAAAGGACAGACTCAATCTCAAAATATATGTGCCATTGTAATTTCTGCCTCAGATGAAGTTCCTCCACGTCCTTCCCTCCATGTTCTCTTTTATTTTTGTATACTACAGGAGGTTGGACAAAATCTTGTTGTGTTTCATAAGGAGAAGAAACGTTCTTAGCCTGTGAACCACTTCTAGCATGGTCTCATAATTATACTGCCATCAATGACCTGCCATCAATGACAGAAAGGTTTGTGTTATGGAAAAACATCTGTGGAATACCCTCTGTCATTCAATCTGATAAAGAACTTAATCAACATGTGCAACACTATAAAAAAAAAACTCAGACTTTTCCAACATTGCTCCAGTGTTCCAGACATTTGATTCATGTGTTTCCTTGGATATCAGTTTCCAAAACTACCTGGAAATATACAGGAGGAGAGATAAACAGAGGAGAGATAGGGAAAAAAGCATGAGGTATAGAGGAGGAGATGTAAAGAGAAAGGGGGGAAATGAGAGTGAGAAAGAGGAAAAATAGAGAGAAAAAGTGAGGCGATAAAGATAACAAAAAACATAAGAGAGATATAGAGAAAATATAAATAAATAGAAAGAGAAGGAGATAAAGAGACATTGGAGAGAGATAATGAGAAGAGGGAAGATCAAAGAAAGTGGGGGAGATAAAGGTGGAAAATGAAAAAAGGTTGAGATGTGCAGAAAAGGGAGAGAATGTATTAATCATGAGAACGAGAAGAGAGGGTATGTTTGTGTTTTGAAATTATATGTTAGAGCAAGCAAGTGTGTGCATGCAAGTGTAAGTCACGATGTTTATGTGTAGGGGCAAGTGTGAAAAATGCATTTATATGTCTGTGTTTATGAGCATGCATTTTTTAAGCGTAGAGTATATGTGTGTGTATTCTAACATTCTATCCATTACCGTTACTGTTTTGGGCCTAAAGAATAAAGAGTGCATCTGAGCCAGACTGAGAAGAGCCCTGACCTGGGACTCTCAGAGGAGACCACTGTGGATGCAATTAGGGTGCTGGGTAAATCCTGTGAGTATAATCTGAGCAAGTCATATGTCTGTGTGTGTAATGTGGGTGCTCTGTGGGTAAAATCTGATTGCTGTGTAAATTTCTTATGTGTGCTATTTATTTGATCAATACCTTCGTTGCTGAGTTTGCTTGAGACTGTACATGCAATGCTATTTTTCCATCTGTTAGTTAACCCTGCAACCTAAGGGTTTCTATGTCTTATTCAGTTCATCTAAATTTCCAATATTGTGCTTCCATGTGGTGTTTATTTAATGTAAACCTAAACTACATGGGGGGAGGGGGGTAGCACAGTGAAAGAAAGGACAAAGAACACCAACAACATGGTTGGTGGAGGGTCATGTGTATGATGTGCTCAAATGATTCTGCCCCCAAGGGCAAGGCACAAAGGGTCTGGGATGCACCAATCCTTGCACCAGCCCTGGATCCTGCTTACCTACTATCACAGATCATCAGATAAGAAGGTCCTAGAAAAAGAATTTTCCTACACCAACCCTGACAGGTATACACATGTTGTATACTATATGTAAATGTTCCAAATTGTTCCAATTCACGATGAAACCATCACATAAAAGAGTTTTTGCAGCAAATGTTAACCTAGTGTAATGCGAGATGTTCAGTCTTTGAATACTCCTAATTTGTTGTTTCTTTTTGAATTTTAAGTTTTATATACATGACATAAAATACCTTTACATTTACAGCTGTCATTAGTGAAATTGTTTGCTTATGATGCAAGAAATACACCCAGCATGCAGAGATTTCAGTAAATAAATTGAAATAAATTTACTATAGCAACAGCCACATACAAATATTTTATTGACACCCAAGGGCTTCATTGCACATAATATAATTTCTAACAATCTGTTTCTGAAGATTCATTTTGCATTCCATGGATGTGACAGTGTATTTGATGCAAGAAGGCAATCTTTTACAAATATCTTAAGCAGTGTATGATATTTTGCAAACTGCTTAATGAGCCTCAGTAAGAAGTCATTTTAAACAACTTTGTGGGATAATGTACTAACTAAAGAGATAATAAACTCTACATTAAGATGCATCACCCTTCTACGGCTGCTTTCTAAATAGCTTTAATATTGATTGATATTGCCCTTCCTTTGCTTCTAACAGTAAGTGTATTGTTTTCCCTTTTATTCAACCATGTCATTACAATATTCCCACTGTGATAAATAGCCATTTGTGTACCATGCTTGGCTTTTTCGTAAGATATTTATTTATTTATTTATTATTGTGGTGACACTCAATTACTTAACAATTGACACATGTCCTAACAAAATGAGAAATAATGTTACAGTTTTTATGATCAGAAATGTTGTTTTTAGCTAAAATGAAAAAGATGTTCTGCAAAATTCTCAGCCTTGTAGGATTGGACATTCTTGATGAACATTTCAAGCAGAATAAACCATATTTGTTAAATTAAGGACAATTCAGAAAAAAAGGATAGGATATGTAGTTATAGGCCCTAAAGAATGTTAACACTTGGTACCTTGCTACTAACATTAAAATGGGTGCATGTTAACATGTAAACATGTTAAACCCCCAGTTTACAGCCAACAGCACGCAGATAATAAAGCAAATATCATACATAATGACATGCTGTAGCAGTCAGCAGAAAGAAATGCAATGGCATGACATGCCTGTGGTATATATTCAGAAAATTCATATTGCAATAAATGGTTATATATTTTTTATTGCATTTTACTTTGATTTTTAGGACACACATTTATCAACCTCCCTTTAACAAGCCTAAAGAGTATGCAAGTTTCTGCAGTTTCATAGGCATCCAGAGAAACTAAAAATATAAATACTAATGTAGGCCACCAACATTGAGTAAGTGAGTTCACTGTGTCAGCAAATGTCAGTGGTCTTTTTATTGTCTCTAATACTTTTCACAGAAACGCTCCTTATAACATTATAACCGCACCTGGAGAAGTGAAAGGTTTTCATCAAATGCTTGTCCACATGTTGCAGTGTTTGAAAAGGTCAACAAACACATCAAAATAAAAATCAGGACAGCTTTAACCTCCAGGCTTTAACTTTCAACCAAAGACATTTTCTTTAAACACCCATATCACTTGTCTTCACTGAGGTTCAAGTCAGTATACCCATATAAATAATATTTCACATAAAACATTATGTATCTTGTGGGTTTGTATGCAAGGAATGAGATATCTATAAGGGAATTACTTTACTATTCTTCTCTGTAAAACCTATGTATTGTATCTAATTTATTAATGATTTCATTTAAATTTTGCTATCAGAGTTTGCATGAAAGACATTCCCATTTCATCATCGGGTGTCATTTTGAGTGGAATCTCATTAGGTGCAGTGTGTTGATACCACAGTAGATGCCGGAACCTGCCATCTTGGAACTTTTGCTGTTAGGAGCTATCTGGAGGAGGACTAGGGGAATCCAGAAGGCCGGAATATCAGCAGGAAAGCGGCAGACATGGCAAATACAAGAACAATCCAGAGGTCAGAATATCTGAGAAATCAGTCCAAAGGGCAAAAAGGCAAGCAGCAGGCAGAAGGGGAAGTCAGGGTACAATCTGGGTCAGCAACAATGGAACAAAGGGAAGCAGCAAGGAGAGAACAGATATTGGGATACTCTGAGCCAACGAGGTAGCATCACAATAACTGAGCGCTGGCATCAAGGTAAGCTGGGGTTTTATAGGGAGAAGGGGTGTGTCCACACTTCCCCTGACGCCAGCCTCGCCACCCGGAGCACACCCTCTGTTTAGCCGTGGCAGTAGGGCACACAGAGGAGGGTTCCACGCCCTCTGTGACACACCCTCTGAACACACCCTGTGCCCTGCTGTGAGTAGGAGCTCAGAGAACTGCTCGGAGGATGGCCCCGACCCCCTCCGTGATGTCAGTGCTTTCACTCCGCCATGCCATCCTGCTCCCTGCGATGAACCAGACACAGAGGAGGCAAAGGGCCATGACAGCAGAAGTGACCAATACCCAATATCCATCTTTGATGGAGAATTAAAGGGACATTCCAGTGTCCGGGTAGTAAGTACCTTTATATGCTTTCAACAATCCTTCAAAAAATAAAAAATAAAGAAATTGCTTTAGTTACAAGCTACAGCACCTGAGCTCTGGTTTGATATTTTGGTTCATTAATTGGAACAAGTGACAGCAACCAGTGACAGGAAAAGTGATGCCATTGAAATCAATGGGAGTGCTTTTTCCGCGTGTGCACAGTGGCTCTCAAGATAGAGATGGAGCTGGGCAGAACATATGTCCTGCATGCCAAATAGCTACGGGCAGCAAAAGGGGCAAATGCATAGGGAAGGATACTGCAGAATTTCCCTACCGATTTGACATAAGAAAATTAAAGGGGTGTTAAAGTGCATATGATTACTAGAGTGTTCCTTTAACTTTAAAAATAGGCCATGTATATTCAAGGAATGTACAAAGATCAGAAAAGGTAAATACTCATTTCATTAAGAAAGAGACAAAGATATCCATCTCTAATAACAGGGACTATTATTCTTAATATTATTTTTACTCATATAGTGCTATCACTACTACATAACAGCATAACAATTAAAAAAGAGCTCATAGCTCAAACAAGCTTGCAAGCTAGAATCATATCACATTAAAGTCTTACACCACAAGATATAAAACCTTAACACTTATAAGATTTTAGTATTACGTATGTACTGTTGCTTTTCTAGGAATGGCACTATACATTTACATGTGCAGCATAATCTCATACAGCAGCAGATGCGCAGCATTTAAGCTAGAATACTTAAAACATTGTTTGATAAAGCAAATAATTAGATTACACATTAAGTGAACTGTAGTAGACAACAATTAACATGCAGGAACTTTAACACTGGTACACAACTTCCAATTTACATTTCAGCTTCCAAGAATGATGTCTACAAATTCTTAATAGTCCCTGTGATAATAATATATTCTGTTTTTAATCATATTTTGTGTTGCATGAAATGAAGCTTGCAATTTTCCCAGGTGCTTACCAAATTACTCTTGCACACTAATTCGCAACCCCCATGTTAAGAGATTTAACACAATGTACATTAACAGGCTACTTATGTCCTCCTCTACAGCAGAAGGTAAGTTAATATGCGCTTCAATTATATCCAGTTTGTGCATTTATGACACCCTGTGGGTAGCAGTAAGATAGCTATAAATGGGCTTACCCTGCTTTTTAATGCTTCTGTAAATTGCAGAAGAAAAAAAGGAGGCAAAAGAAAAAAAAAAGACTAGAGAAGCTTAACAAGGGAATCAATAAAATCTGAATTACCTTCATTGACGGCAACCATTAAATCAGATATGCAGTACAATATTTGCAGGTACCTTGATTTTTATTTTCATTTTTTTTTCCATTTCACTGTATTAAAAGAAAAGTCTCACATGTGTCATGAATGTGCTGAGACACAGTAGTCTATAGAAAATATAAAATTTTTGAATTTAACTGTCTTCTCTATTTATCTACCTAGAAGCATTTTTTAATAGTCATATTTGTTTCACTTTTAATATTAAGTACAGGGCTTGGAACACATAAACATTTAAATTAAGTAAAAATATCCAGACTCAACTAAATCTATCATAAGTAAATGAATAGCAATTATTGCATGCATTGCAATGAAAATAAATATCTATAAAAAAACAGCAATATATAGGCCCTGATTCATTAACAGAGATAAAATGAATCACCAATTGGAGGCCAATTACTTATGATAGATTTATTTCTGGTATTTAATCCAGCCTATGTATTTTACAGACTTTCCTGGAATTTATTTGTTTTACTGTAACATTTAAGCCCTTAGAGATCTATATAGGGGGTATGGAGCATGCAAAGAGAACATAGATGACCTGCTTTGTGTCTCCTATGTAGCGGCACTCCAAGTCTTACACTAAGGAATCAAGTAAAGCAATTGCTAAAATTAGGTGAGCATCTGCCTTAGAAAGGCTTGCTTTGCCCTGTGTAAAGTCTCCTCACCTATCGAATGATGCATTATACAGTATATTATAAATGTTGGCAATAATACTTAGTGAAGTAGGGGAGTTGAAACCAGAACTCTTCCGCCAACGCCTCCTTCAGTGAATAAATCTGTGGTTGGTCCTTTATAATCTTTATAACTCAAAATATAGTGGCTATATCCCATGTGACAAATTCATGTTAAATGTGCGTGAAAACTACTCCGGCAGCTGACTCTGAGACTATGTTCTTAAGAAAAACCTCATATGACACATCCTTTTTAAGCACAGAAATATAGAGAAGCAGAATTTTTTAAATACCTTGAGAAATAGACTTGCGCATTCCCATTAGTCCAACCCTTATTTTTAATTGGAAATCTTTGAAATCATGTTAAGATTCATTACTTTGTTTGCCACATTGTGGTGCCATTACAACATGTTTTGGCGCTCTTTGATGAGTTAAAGTTAGAAGAGACTGTGTTTAGATGGGTACATAGGTCACCCCTGACTTACCTGTGCAGACACCCGCCGCTTCTTCCACTGCTGTGGCCATCCGAGAGACTCCTCGCGACACCTTCAGATGGCAGACATAGAGGTCCACCATTTTTCCAAAGCCCAGTGGTTCTCCATGCATCCAGGAACTTCTAAGTAGCCAAATAATTAAGGAGGAGGGTGGAGGTGATGGGGTTCTCATTGATTTCTATGGATGTGATTGATGGGTCCAGAAACATGTGGGCTTTTTTCATTACATTTACAAGAGGAAGGGATATCTAAGTGTGATGATGCCATTTTAACTTGTCAGCAGCACTTACAGACTGATGAGAGTTGGAGTGTCAATAGTGTAGTGCACACAATTTACTGGGGTAGGGTGGATTGGAGACCATGTAGTGTATATAGTATTAGCATTTACATCAAATATAACATACTGTTCAGCTGCCAATTCAGTTAATTCCAAGAGTGTGTGCTTGTAAGTCCTTTGAGTCCCACTGGGAGAAAGGCACTATATAAATACTCATTGTCATGTTCATTATTAATATACAGGAACTTCAGCAGATATTTTTTTAATTGTGATGAAATATTTTATTTATTTGTCTTAGGACTGTTTTTCAAATTAGTTAAAGCAAAACCTCTCATTTCTTGACAGGAAACAATAAATCATTAGGTGACAAACATTAGACATTTAAATGTGCTTCCACACAGTGTGTTCCTGAGTAGCGTTTAAGACAGTAGCTCTAGTTTGTGAAAGCAGTTAGAGATGGGGACGTACACAATCCTGCCATCAGAACCAATAATATAGGTCAGACAGCCAGGAGGAAAGGGGGAACTGGGATCTAGACAGCTCTGGCTCTCTCACTGTTTCCACCCTGTACCTGACTTAAACTGCAATTAGTATCTACTGTCACCTGCTGGAAGTATGTAATGCAATCCAGGGGTCCACAGTCTATAATGGGAAATACAGCCTCCAGGCATGTCCCAAGTCACGGAGGCTTGTTGACATTGGTGGCAGCGGTGGGATCCTCCTTGCAAATGTCCCAGCGGAGTACCAGCGGGTATACCAGCAGCAAGTTAAAGATGATTCCAGCACTACAGGATGTGTTGGTGTGCAGCAGAGTCGAGAGCTACCTGAATGCCTGGATGGAGGCTCTCAGAGTAGACCAGGGTGTCCGGGGAATGGTCCTCCCATCCTCCAGAGTGCAGCTGGCCTCTGCCCACTCCCTTCCCTCACCCCTGACACTTTGCCCTATTCCCCGCAATATGGCCCAGAAACTGACTGAGACCCCCTGCATGTCTCAGCCAGTTCCCTCAGCTGGACTGCTGTCTTCAAGGCAGAGCACTTCTGGCCTCTGACCACCCCTTCCCCTTGTTCCCAAGCCTGACCGCAGCAACCAAGGAGGTTCCAGTCTCAGAGTTGGTGAACCCGTTACAGCCTACCTTGAAGAACTGCAACTACTGATTCAGTTATTGGGGCTATTAAGCTGTTTTCTGGCCAGGCATCTACTGGCCCAGCAGCTATTTTGATGCCCATCCACCAGTGTCTAAAGCAAGAAGGTTTTCTCTATAACATACTCTAACCCCCTGGTATAGCAAATGCCTTTCTTGAAAGCCAGTCTGCCTTAATTAGGTTACCCAGCACTCAATATTTAGTGAGATTCTAGTGCGTTTACTTTCTCTCTTTCTTTACTCTGGGGCAGTGGCGTCGCTACAGGGGGGGCAAGGGGGGCAATTGCCCCCCCCAGGTTAATCCTTGCCCCCCCTGTTGCCCCCCTGCCGAATTTGGAATAGTCGCAATGCGACTTTAAATCCCGTCTTTTTTTTTTTTTTATGCGGAGGAGAGAGAGGAGCGCCTAGCAACCGCTCGGCGCCCCCCATTCTCCTCCACGAAGCCTCTACCTCTGTCGCGGTGCTGCCCCCGTGCCGAATTTGGAATAGTCGCAATGCGACTTTAAATCCCGTCTTTTTTTTTTTTTTATGCGGAGGAGAGAGAGGAGCGCCTAGCAACCGCTCGGCGCCCCCCATTCTCCTCCACAAAGCCTCTACCTCCGTCGCGGTGCCGGCATTTCACCCTGAGCGCTGAAATATGACGTCATATTTCGGCGCTCAGCGGTGAAGCAGCGGCCACCGCAGCAGAGAACGAAGACAGAAGCCTCGTGCTCCCGTCGCTGGACCTAAAGGTGAGACAACTACAAAGGGGGAGGGTAGATAGTGAGTAGGGAGAGGGGGTTAGAAAGTGATAGGGGAGGGAGAGGGGGTTAGAAAGTGATAAGGCAGGGGCGTCCAACATGCAGGCCAAATGCGGCCCGCGAGACCTCGAGGTGCGGCCCGCGTAAGATCGGCAGCCAGGGCAACCGATCTTACGCGGGCCGCACCTCAAGCACCTCGAGCATGGCAGCATCAATACACAAGGGGGCAGCTAGCTAGGTTTCAGCATGTACTGGCTGACTTGGCATGATAGGAGTGTGATAGCTAACAGCAATCACAGTCCCATCATGCCTATGTTCCAGCATTTACTGGTTGGATGTGTAAGTGCTGGAACCTAGGCATGATGGGACTTTGATTGCTCTTAGCAATCACACTCCTATCATGCCAAGTCAGCCAGTGCATGCCAAAACCTAGCTAGCTGCCCCCCTTGTGTATTGATGCTGCCAGCAGTATGGGGTCTACACATCACTTACAGCCACCCTGTACCAGCATGTACTGGCTGACTTGGCATGATAGGAGTGTGATTGCTAACAGCAAGCACAGTCCCATCATGCCTAGGTACCAGCATTTACTTGTTGCCTGGGTATGATAGGAGTGTGATTGCTGTGTGGGCAGTGTGGACGCCAGGGCTGGCTTTGGGGTGTGCAACCTGCGATCTATGCGTGTAATTTAGGGGGTTTTAAATATACCTTTTAATGACGTATTTTTATGTGAATTCCAATTGATCTATACCTCCAAAGCTGGGTTTGTGTGTTATTCTGTAGATCCATATCTGCTATGCTATGTTTCCATACATTTTTTATGTATACCTGCAAATACAGGCTTAATATGTCTTATTCAGTTGATTAATACCTGCAATGCTGTTTCCATGTATTTATTTGATCTATACCTGCAATGCTACGTTTCATATACTATTGTATACCTGCAAATACAGGATTTGTATGTCTGATTCTGTTTATTTGAGATCACAAGTGAATTTCAGTTGATCTATACATGCACATGTTAATGTGTTGATCTATACCTGCTATCGGCAACTGGGGCTAATGTTAATATATATGGGCAGCAGGGGCATCAATACACAAGGGGCAAAAACACTAAGGGGGGTAAAAACGACAATGCAGTGTGAAAAATCCATCCTGATGTAGACGTCTGTGACGTAGATTGTGTCCTGCTGTTTGTGTGTTTTTGGTTATCAGTGTAGCAGAGCCTGTCCTCGGTGTGTGTGTATAGGTGTTGGTGTGGCAGAGCCTGTCCTGGTGTGTGTTTGGGTGTTGGTGTGGCAGAGCCTGTCCTGGTGTGTGTGTGTATGTTTGGATGTGGGTGTGGCAGAGCCTGTCCTGATGTGTGTGGGTGTCTGTGTGGCAGAGCCTGTCCTGGTGTGTGTGTGTGTTTGGTTGTTGGTGTGGCAGAGCCTGTCCTGGTGTGTGTGTCTGGGTGTCGGTGTGACAGAGCCTGTCCTTGTGTGCGTGTCTGGGTGTTGGTGTGACAGAGCCTGTCCTGGTGTGTGTGTCTGTGTCACAGAGCCTGTCCTCGGTGTGTGTGTCTGGGTGTCGGTGTGACAGAGCCTGTCCTGGTGTGTGTGTTCAGTTGTCAGTGTGGCAGAGCCTGTCCTGGTGTGTGTGTCTGGGTGTCGGTGTGACAGAGCCTGTTCTGTTGTGTGTGTGTCTGTGTGACAGAGCCTGTCCTGGTGTGTGTGTGTTTGGTTGTCGGTGTGGCAGAGCCTGTCCTGGTGTGTGTGTCTGTGTCACAGAGCCTGTCCTGGTGTGTGTGTGTGTCTGGGTGTCGGTGTGACAGAGCCTGTCCTGGTGTGTGTGTTCAGTTGTCAGTGTGGCAGAGCCTGTCCTGGTGTGTGTGTCTCGGTGTCGGTGTGACAGAGCCTGTCCTGGTTTGTGTGTGTCTGTGTGGCAGAGCCTGTCCTGGTGTGTGTGTTCAGTTGTCAGTGTGGCAGAGCCTGTCCTGGTGTGTGTGTTTGGTTGTCGGTGTGGCAGAGCCTGTCCTGGTGTGTGTGTCTGTGTCACAGAGCCTGTCCTGGTGTGTGTGTGTCTGGGTGTCGGTATGACAGAGCCTGTCCTGGTGTGTGTGTTCAGTTCTCAGTGTGGCAGAGCCTGTCCTGGTGTGTGTGTCTGGGTGTCGGTGTGACAGAGCCTGTCCTGGTGTGTGTGTCTGTGTGGCAGAGCCTGTCCTGGTGTGTGTGTTCAGTTGTCAGTGTGGCAGAGCCTGTCCTGGTGTGTGTGTTTGGGTGTCAGTGTGTCAGAGCCTGTCCTGGTGTGTGTGTTTGGTTGTCGGTGTGGCAGAGCCTGTCCTGGTGTGTGTGTCTGGGTGTCGGTGTGACAGAGCCTGTGTTGGTGTGTGTGTTTGGTCATCTGTTTCCTGGCACTTAACTTACAGTAGGAATTATTTAATTTATATTTATCCAGAGATAAAATGCCCTCCTGAAATTGTAGTGACTTCAGGGGACAAAACGTTACAAGGCCCTGAAATCATTTAGTGGAAAAGTTATTTATTGTGTTATAATATTTATTTCAAGGATTAGTCGCACTCAGTTGTGGCTTCAGGTTTCCCATGTTGAATGATCAAGTATTATTTTAGCCCAATAACAAAAGTATAATTCCAAAGCACATTACTTTTGGAAATTATTAATGCCCCCCAGTTTGACTGTGATATCTTGTGTCCCCCCCCCTATATATTGTTTCTAGAGTCGCCACTGCTCTGGGGACATAGTTTTTTATTTTTTCAAATATTTTGGAAATTCAGTCTTGCACCTAGTGGCTGGATGTGTCTGTCTGCCAGTGTCTGCACATACCTAGTGCACCAATGCTGCTGTTGTTTCTGTTTCTCTTTCCTTACTCTTGGGGATTATTTTTTAAAAAAAATTCAAATATTGTGGAAATTCGGTTCTATACCAAGTGGTTGAATGTGTCTGTCTGCCAGTAACTGTCCATTGCCTGTCCAGTGCCCTACTGCTCCTGCTTCTCTTTTCTTCCCTCCAGTGTACCGTGGGACTGGATGTGTGTATCTGCCAGTGTCTACCCAGTGCCCTACTATTAATTCTGCTAATTCAGTTCTATAGATGTGTGCTGCTCTTGCTTGTATAAAATGGAGTCTGGATAATTTCCCAAACTTTGGCGGTGCAGCTGTAATTGAAAAGCGAGCTTAGACGCTGTCAAGGAGCGACCGTTTTAAAAAGAAGCCTCCAATTTTTTACCAAACCGTGGAAAACAAAAATGAAACAAAAATGTAATCAAGTCTTTTGAGAAGTATATAAGGAATTCTGTACAGAAATGGGTAGACTGTTTGGAACATTAAGTTTATTGTTTGAGAAACATAGATTTTATTTTCTTCTATGACACTTTTAATTGGCACATCATCATGAACCAATGGATCATACAACCTGCAATATTCACGTGAATTTCATTATACCTTATACTCATAACAAATGTTAAACTGACTTCTTCTTCCAGGATATACATATTAAATACTACACTAGTCACATCCTTGCTGTCTAAACAATGTTACTGCATCCTAACAAGGTTATACAATATTCCAGAGAATGGTACACCAACAAACAAAATGACTTAACTGGTTGCCAAGCAACAACAATGGTGCCAAAGAGAAGGAAGAAGTGTGTAGGAAATTCTGCATTTTTATTTATATTTAATATTCTGCAGACACTGGCGTATTTTATTGTTTGCATCTGCACACACATTTTCTTGCTATTAAGCAATCAATGTCTTGGTCACATGTGCAACTTTATCAAGACAACAAATCATAATATAGTGTAAATATGTACAAACAAAGATTTTTCAATTCCATTTGGAAAGTATAGGGACCAGTGGAAAGAATTACTTATTAATAGATCAGTATGAAAACAAGGCACAATGTAAAACTGGAAACCATCAAACAAGAAAAGTTTACTTGCACTGAAGATGAGATAAATTACATGTAAAAATTGAAATGATTTATTTGTACATGTATTCAGTGTATTTGATTAAAATCTAGCTTTTTATATGCACACACTCTTCATGACAATTATTGCAGGTTAAAACTATTTCCCCAATGATTCCTATAAAAGCTATATAATATTTATATTTATTTGCCTTTGGATGTGACTCTTAAAAATCCCCTGGCTAATATGTTCCATTAGATATTGCCACAAAGCTTCACAACTGCCTCAGTAAGAGCAGGAATATATTCAAATATTCTCTGGAAGAACTTTTATTGATAAAATTGCGTTGGTCCAAAAAGTATAAAAAGGGAATAAATATTGAAATAGAGGTAAGTAACATTGACTTGCATTTTACCAACCAGCATGCTGGGTCAAAAGGTTAAATAGGCTTTAAGGCCCATTGGATGGTGAGGAGGTGATCTCTCTGTTGGTATATTATTAACCCAATCCCCAAAAAAAAAATTTTTCTGGTGCTTCAACTTGCAAAATCTTCTGGGGTTAATACATACATGAGTTGCTATAGGTTTTTTTTATCTCCTGTGCAGAATTTTAAACACTCTAAATACCATATTTTTTGCCAGTTTTACCATATGCTGGTTTAATCAAGATTCCCATTTTCCAAGTTTGAAATACCCACACAAAGTACACTTCATTTTGTTTATGACAAGCTGGGCTTTTATTTGAAATCATAGAAACACACAAAACAAAATTATTATGAGTGCTAATATGTAAAATACCTATACTAATAAAAAGGCAAATATTTTTTTGTAGTGATAATGATATTGGGGCAATTAAAAAAAAATATATTTTCTTTTTTTTCGTTTTTTACATGACTGCTTAAACCCATAGCAAGGTGAACAAACAAGAAGAACCAAATAACCCCACCCAAACCCCCCGAAATAAAGACACTAGACACCATTGAGTGGGATAGGGCATTTGGCCACAGCTTTATTAAAACCATTCCCCCGGCCAGCGGAAACCAAACCTACACATCTTGAAAACAACCTGCCAGCTGCTGAGCGCTAGGCCCAACAGGCAGTTAAATTACCACCGATTGTACCAAGAGTCCCAGCCCTGCAGGTGCCATGAGCCGCCCGCAGGACACGCCTCCCCAAGCCCGCTATGGGCAAATGATCCAGGTTGCCTGAAATTACCGCGCTGGCCAGGGGACCAGACCGCTGCTGTGACAATAAAGAGAACAAACAGGAAAGAAAAACAAAGCAATAAACATAATACAACACAAAATATACATGACCAAAATTGAGGGGCGGGCGGGAGGGGAACGTCTGGAAGCTGCTGTTGGTACAGGAAAAAGAGGTAAGAATCACCTCTTCACCTTCCTATAAACCCTGATAGCTGCAACATTGTTGCAGCTACCCACCAATGACAGAAACCTACTAAACCACCATGCATGGGCCAGCAGTCATGATCCCCCTTTCCTATAGGTCCAGGGGGCCCCCTTTTCTGAAAAGAGGAAGAAACTTTATCACCAAAGCCTCAAATTCCTGATTGCAATGTGTTAGCAAAAGGGAGTTATCATCCGGGGTCTCTTCACCCCTCTGAAGTCTTTACGGCGGGTGTCAGTATTGACATCTAATGGAGGTGAATGCCCGATCAGGCATCCATGTTATAACAGTATACCGCTGCTTGTGCCGAGCGCTGCTACATTTGATCTGACAGTAATGCTGGGTTTTGCTGACACAAGAGAGTCCAGGCTGTCATTATACAGCCTGTTCTCATGTGCAGCAGTAGAGAGATGTTGTAAAGGCCCACCTCACTTAATGGACGTTCCAATACGTACCCTCTCGCTTAGTAGAGTATATATAAAATAATCTCCCATTCGGTCAAAATCAAAATTCTGTCATAATATAGTACTTTTACACATGTTCAGGAAAGCCTTATCTTATTCAATATTAATGTGTATTTGCAATTTAATGAAAATGAATTTTAAAATTAAGTAAAATTGTAATTTTTTTTTTTTTTATAAACTTTTTTTATGTAGAGTTTTTTGTTAAATATTTAAATCTCTCATCAGAAAAACTTGACACTGCAAACACAAAACATATGGAGTTTCTTGTGTTTTGGCATCTCAAAGGAATATAGTTAAGAAAGCGAACATAGTTGATCACCATATGTCATTTTTAGAAAGTTGCAGAATTAAAAATTGTGGAGAATTTCAGTGTTAAGCAGGGTAAAACGTATAAGCACAAATTTGACTAAAAATGGAAACAGTCATATGGCAAGTTCACTTAAAATGTTCCACTACTGATAAACACAAACACAAATTACGTACAGTATTTTCTGAAAAGCTGACATTTTTAATCACTTGGTAGTTTTGCATTTTTCTGCACATATTTAATTTTAACTAGCAAAAACTGAAATTGGTGAGTATTTGTAGTTCAGTATAGTGTGTGTATGTATATATATATATATATATATATATATATATATATATATATATATATATATATATATATATATATACGTATTACAAATTAGCAAATCCACTCTTTCAAGCTCTCTTAATGTGGTTGGCAGAAGCAAAAGTGGTCGACCGAGAAGGTTGGGAAGCTTTTAGAGAGAATGATAGAGAACATGTGAGTGTGTAAGAGTGAATGTGGGCACTGGGCACAAAAAAACAATGGGCCAAAAATAGAAAAAAAAAATCAAAATTGTTTTTTTGACCCATTTGCATGAGTGGCCATTTTCAATAGAAAAATAAAAATGGGGCTACATTTTACATAAAGTGTTATCTCTGGTAAATTTAAGAATTCAAAAATACAAAGAATGCTGTTGTATAAAGATCCACTTAGTAATAAAAGTGATACTTTAATTGAGCAGAAAAGGTGGAACAGCAACATGTTATTTCATTTTTTAAGTAGACCCCCTCGCTACTCTGAAGCAACTGGGACTTGAGCTCTAAAGTGAGGTGCTAAAGGAGTAGAAACAATAGTAACCTAAAATTTACCAGGAGCGTTAGCTAGAGATTATCAAAATGGTCGATCATATATGTGATTTTTAAAAAGATTAAAAGCATAAAGGATGTGAATTGAGTAAAGTATCATATATGTGACAAACATAAAGGCACAAAATGCAATAATATGCAACTAACTAGAAGCACAGACATATCTATACAAGGTGAGTCTTCTTCAGATAGAATGAGATATAATACTTCTATGTGCTAGAATTCAGATACAGACAGATAAGGACAAAACAGAAATATTTTAGATTTAAAGAAGAAAACAGATGCCTGTGCTACACCTATTTGCTTTCTGACATGTTAATGCATACTATGTTGGTTGTAAATGGTGGCTGGTTAGTATATTCAGTGGAGAAATTAGGGAATATGCATTCTAAGTCTTCTAATTGTTACTTACTTTCTAAGTATAGTGCAGTATCCATTTATCTCTCTCTCCCCATAAGTGCTCTTCTTTGAACTGTAAATATGTATCGAGTAGCCACGATTACTCATCATAAATATATGGATCTGACTTGTGCCATCTGGTAGTGTCTGTCATTATTAGGAAGATAAAGTGTACATTAAAGCCTCAGCCCACATGTTGGAAGAAGAAAAAAAATAACTACACATTTTATTCCTGCAGTCATTTGTACAAAAACGGACATTTTTATAAGCAGAATTATGAATGAACAGACATTGTCACAGTCAATGGTATAGAATGGTCTTTGAGTGACAGCAAAGAGTAATTAATACTGACAGTTGGAACTACCTTTCACTTACTGGGAAAAATTTTAATTTTTGTTGCATTTTGCCCGAGGTTAAAGTCTTCCACATGTGGGATGAGGGTCCTAATATGTCAGTCAAGAAAGACACAAGATTTAGGGCTTGTAATAATCGGCTTAGCATATGACAGGACAAAGAGATCCAAGTCCTAGTTGCAACAACTACAGTTTTGGTTTTGCTTTCTCTTTATTTAATCAAAACATATGTTGTAAGATTAAAGAGTTACATTCCTTACTTTACCTAATTTTATATTGTAAGCATAAAGCCAAGGTCATATAAAGATGATTGGGGCCCTTGGACAAAAAAAGTGCAAATGCCTGGATGTTTTCCACAACATCAATAAAACATAACTAATGTATTGAAAAAGCATATGTTTTTCTCAATAATAAAAGTAGCAAAGTGCAAAACAAGTACATCTATAAAGAAAACATTGTACAAAACATGTAAATAACAACAGATAAGGCCTCAAATTCACCTTATAGGTACAAACCACTAAGGTACAAATAAAGGAGGTTAAAAAGGTAAATCAAAATAGTTTCTCCTAGAATAAAATGAACAGCACAACATCCAGATGTTTAAATAATAATTCTAAAGAGTATCAAAATTTCAATAGGAACTTCCACCATTTTTTATTACTAGTATCAGATTAAATATGTTTTAAGCATAATATAGTGTTTTCAGTCTTATCTTAGAAAAACACCCTGACTTTTTATTAGACTTGTGCATTCAGATTTTTACGAATTGCAAATTTACCAAATTTTGGTAAACCCCCGAAAATGAGGCCAGTCTCCCTCCACGAATCAAACAAAACAAAAAGCTCAGAATTTCTGTCCAACATTCGTGGGCCTAAAAAAAAATTATCCCTCAGAGTAAGGACAGTGAAAGGGGAGAAACAGCAGTTGGACACTAAGTGTGGACAAGCAGGCACTGGCAGATAACAAAAATATCGGTGTGCTGTATTGACCAGAGCATTAGCCTCGGGTTAGTGCTTAAAGAGTAAACTTAGCCCTATGAAATAAAAAAAATGTCTGCTGCAGTTCCTTTATAAGTGTATATAACTGTAATACACTACAGTGCACTACAGCTTCCCCAATCCACCCTACACCAGTACATTTTTTGCACCGAAATAAAGTATTATTTAATAACTTGCAATATGGTAGAGGAATAATCAGCATCTATCGCCACAGGTTGTTGGACCCATCAATTACAGCCATAACCATCAATGAAACCGCCCCCTGTTTATTTGGCTACTTCTACCTATCAGTCATTGATATGTACCCTCTTACACACAGTCCCTGCTTACTTTACCACACCAAGGAGTGCCAAAACGGCTTGTAATGACACCAAAACGGCTTGTAATGGCAGTGGCTACACCTGGCAAATGAATGACAAATCCTACCAAAAGTTCAGCACTTTTTGTAATTTGTTTTCATCAGTTTTGTCGGGAACCGGCATCTTTACTGGAGATTCATACGAACGCTCTAATTAGGCAAGTTAAAAAAACAAGTTCATACGAATCAGAATGCACAAGTCTACTGCTTATATTTCTCAGTTGACTTACTTATTATAACTAATTGTAGACTTCTGCGTTTGGATTTGTACGAATTGTAAATGTAACAACATTACCAATTTCCTCATATGTATCTCCAAAAAACAAAGCCAGATCCCCCACGAAAACAAAGCAAAAAGCTCAGAATTTTCTCTGAAGTTTACAGGCTCTCCCATTTTCTCACACACTGATCCAGATTCTCTCACACACTTGTCCAAAAGAGAAGAGATGGGAATAAGGAGAAGCAGAACAAGAAGATGAGCATCACAGAAGCAGAGCTTCGAGACACGGAAGCGGAATTGGTGGGAAAGACTATCAGAGAGTGAGTGTCTGAGAGAGTAAATGTGAGCATCGGACAACAAATGTTGTTTCTGAATTTAAAATGCCCTCCGGTTTTTCGTCCAAACTAAATGCGCTGGAAAAAAAAATGAATGTGCCAAAAATGAAGCAAAAAATTGTCTGAATCGTTTTTGGCCCATTTGCACCTGTCTACTACGTGGTACTGTTAAAGTTAACTGTGTTATACGCATTACATGCTTTTTGTGTAGATTATTGGATAAACTGGAAACTTTAAATATTGCCCATCATTTTAAATCTAGTATGCACTTTCCTTCTTATGCTTAATTAATTTTCTTCTTTATTACTTGTATTTAATTCTATTCTATTTTTTTCTTTACTACATTTGTTTCTTCACCCTAGATGAATTTCTCAAATTTCTCTGTCTGCTTTTCAGTCCATTTACCATATTAGTTCTGTTCACCCACTTTAGTGATGACTCCCTCCTTCAGTGTTTAAATTTAATACTAAAGGCTTTATTCCGGTTACAAATGAACCTCTTAAATTTAAAAATGTCATTGTTTTAAAATTGTATTCTTTGTTCATATATTGTGTGTATGTATATATATATATATATATATATATATATATATATATATATATATATATATATATATACACAAAGTATTAGGCATATTAAGCAGGAGGAATAAATAGTAAAAATAAATTGTGTGTATACATATATTATTATATTATTTATTTTGCTTATTATCTCTTCTCAGTGTCTGATTCTCCCCCCACAAACACCATATCACTAAAATACTCATTGTGGACTATAGAATATTGCATGAAGTAGTTAAGTGATAATAAATGGCTGAAATGCAAATTCTTTAGAGATTGTGTTACAACTCTGTATCAATCTTTGACACAAGAAAATTGCTCAATATTTGGTTATTACCTACATTACTAGAAAACTTAATTGCTTTATAAAACAACTGTGGATGTTGTTTTAATGAAATATATTCATCATCTAGATGACTGTATTATGAGATTTGCAGAATGTAACTTTTGATTACCATTTTGACAGTGAATTGAAATTTAAGAAAATATAAATATTACATTTTAATTAATAGATTGCCTTTAACTTAGTATATAAAAAAAACATTTATAATTACTGTTCCAGCAGTTAACTTTATATTTGCAAATGTAAAAACTCATGTGCTATTAAATTGTGTTATAAATTGTGTCATAAAAAAACTTTAAATTAGTTTTATACTTATAATATAAACATATGGATTATTAAAGCAATCTTAAATATGACGAGGAAGTATCTATTTGAAATATATGAAGTAGTTTACGGATGCAAATGTGCTATGACACACAAACTATGAGGAAAAATAAAAAATACACCATATTACCAGAAGCTTGTGAGCTTGTTAGACATCCCAATTTAAAACCATGGGCATTGATAAGTTGGCCCCATTTTGCGGCTATAACAGCTTCCATGTGAAGGCTTTCCATAAACATTTGGAGTGTTTTTGTGGGAATTTGTGCTCAAAATCGTAGTTTACATTTATTCCAAAGTGTTCAATAGAGTAATATCGAGGGCTCTGTGGAGGCCACTCAAGCTCCTCTACCCCGAACTCATCATATAATGTCTTTATGGACCATTCTGAAAAAGGGAAGATCATCTCCCAACTGGATCCTTTTGTATTATGTAGCATTGATATTACCCTTCATCGGAATTAAGGGGCCCAGCCTAAACCCTCAGAGACAGCCCCAGATCATTATCTCTCCACCGTTGAACTTTACGGTAGGCACTATGCATTCTGGTAGCATTCTCCTGGCTTCTACTTAAACCCAGATTCATCCATCAGACTTACAGTGAAGCATGATTCACCATGTCAGAGAACTTTCCACTGGGGATGTGCCTTACACCATTTCTGCGGACACTTTGCATTGCGCAAAGTGATCTTCAGCTTGTGTGCAGCTGCTGGACCATGGAAATCTATTTCTTGAAGCTCGTGACACACAGTACTGATGTTGCTTCCAGAAGCAGTTAGGAACTCTGTGGTGAGTGAGGCTACAGAGGACAGATGGCCTTCCTCTGTGAGTGTGTGTGGCCTACAGCTTTGTGGTTGAGCTATTGTTACTCTTAGAGACTTCCACTTCACAATAAACGCACTTATAGTGTACAGATGTACCCAGGCAAATTCACAAAATGATTTATGACAGTGCCACATTTAAAGTTACTGAGCTCTTCTGTCATTGTTTGTCATTGGGTATAGCATGCATATGTGTTTGTATTTTAACCAATGAATGCCTAAACTCAGTAATTAAGAGTAGCCACATAATTATGGTATATATTGGATGCAAAATATTAAGAAGTATGGCTTTAACACATAAAACTATATTGTGTAGTGTTATTGCTTTACTTGATAGACAGTATACAAAGATGGCACCATCAATATTTAGCCTGTGCAAAATGTATTTCTAAATCAGAGGGAAGGCTATAGTGGTAGGTGGGTTGCCATTTTTACAAAAACGTATACAATAATAAGCAAAAGCAAAAGCTGATATGTAAGAATACATACAATTTTGAGATTGCCAGATCCTATATATAATGGTATAAAAAAAAAAAATGTGGTTCCAAAAAATTCAATTTAAATTGTCCAAAAATTGTGTACGGGGAAGAGTCTTTCGAATTTATATGTATTTTCTTCTAACACAGATGTGCTTTGTAGGGAAGACAAAGAGGTATGCGTTTAGATGTCCAGATGATAATAATGGGAAGCCAGTTTTTCATTTGCCCTGGGGTGGTTGAAATGCACGCTTTCATTCAGACATCAGTTTGTGACTGTGACTGGGTTTACCCGTGAAAAACTATATATTGCTTTTTTGGCAGAACTCTAGCTGGAAGCTGGTGTAAAACAAATTTTGGGTCAAGATATGAAGTACAAAACTATGCATAAAAGTATATCTTTTTACACTATTTAGCATATAAAACTACCAAAATGCATTGGGTTGGTTCAAATAAATATGTTTTTCAAAATTACAGGATCCCCTGAGTATCTTTTAAATGAATATGTATAGGTATATTTTTTTAAACACATATAATAATTTGGTAAAAAAAATGTAATTTCATGCTCAAACTGATGTAAAGTATCTACAAAATTAGACATTTTCTTGAAAGCATTTCAAGGGCAATAACACAAGCACAATATTTTTTTATGAATATAGTGAAGCACAAACAACCTTGAAATATACGGTTTTTAGCATGTTTTTATATTCTTCTTACACAACAAATGTAGCATTGGGATATATGATTATGTATCTCTAAGGTCTCCTGAATAACATAATACAACATTACAATACCATTATATTAAATAATCACGCTGTCACAACAATATCATGAGTGTGTAACGTGGATTTAAAGTCTAGAAATTTTAACGGCTGAACCAAAAAAGCTCTTGTGATATTTGATGATCACCCCTAAACATGAAAAAATCCCATGAATATTCTCAACTTTTTTAAGGCATATTTGAGAATTGATGCAGCATCCAAGCCAACCTGGAAAAATAATAAAAACACAAAAAAAAATCTCCTATGTCTCCAGAGTACATAGATAACACATATGTATGGTATGTCAGTATTACACAGCCATGAGAGACAGTACAGCATTTAAAGCGGGTAACTTGCTGGTCAGGCTAGGGAGAGAAAAAGTGCACACAAAGTTGGCCATCGTGGCACACTTTCCCAGCTACATAGGACCTACATAGTTGGTACTCTAGAGGTTAAGGGTGTGACTAAAATGTTCCAGTTTAGCATGCATTCCTTTTTTCTATAGATTGAAGGGAAAGCTTTCAATACAGCATTTTTGTGACTGCTGTCTAATTTCTACATTCAAGTGTTTTATTTTCAAGTGATCAAATCACAAACCATGCGTTAATCAGCTCCATTAAAACAAAATTTGGTTAAAACTGATAATTGAATAATTTTATAACCCCTTAAGGACCAGGTTGTTTTTCCAAATTTTTTTTCCAAATCTGGTCATTCTGTCCTATTTGGGACATCTTTGAAGCTGGCTAATTCAATTTACCTCATCAAACCATATATTTTAGAAAACTAGACACTCCAGAGTATTTCAATTGGTTGTATTTTAACTCTTTACATGCAATAATTCTACCACCAGCCTTTGTCAAAGTTTGTAGTAGTAACTGTGTGTGTTCGTTTCACACACATTGTATTTTAGATAAGAATTTGCAACCCTTAGAATATGTAACTACCAAACAGCACCCCAACATGTGTTGCGCAACATCTCTGGAGTACAGCGATACCACCCATGCATATATTTGTCTGGTTGTTTGGGGACTAAAAGGCCACATTTTGGAAGTGTCCTCTTGGAAACTTGTTTATTTTTGTAAACGATGCCGCCATCTTGCAAGAGGCAAAATCTTTCACAGTGGCGCTCTCCAGAGCGACCACAGTGCATCCTGGGGGGTGGGTTTTCAATGTCGTTGAATGCCTCACTATCGAGGCATTACAGCAACACTGTTTAAGCAAAGAAAGTGATCTTAGATCACTTTCTAAGCTTGTTTAATACCATGACATATCAAGCACGTCATTGGTCGTTGACTGACTGCTTTTGTGTATCATGCCTGGCAAGTCACTGGTTATTAAGGAGATACATGTCTTAACTATTTGGACGACAAATCTCCTGCTGCTTGCAACCATATGGTACACTTATAAACCATCAGCTAGCTCGCCTAGATTTCTGGGGGTTTTAACGTGCACAAACTCCAAAAGTACTCAGGTTGAAGAATGTATAAAGTTCTTACAATAAACTTTAATATGCTGCTATTGTTGGTAGGACTGTATGGAACATTAACTGTCCCCAAGAAGTATATTTCAAACCATGTTTCTCAAAGCTTTTCAGAATATCCCCATTCTACCCACAATATATTATATTACAATAATTTCTCTTTACTGTTAATACCAGATCTAAGAACAAACAAAAAAAATACAAAGTACATAAAACGCAAGAGACAAAATTTTGACATATCTCATGGTTTGTTTGTTTTTCTGGAAGAAATTTTCATGATGAAATCCAAATTAATATAATTTATGTTGTGTAAATGTATTTTTTCTTACTTCTTAGGTCACTCATATCCATTTGGGCAGTTTGATCCTTCTGTTAATATCAATATGGGCAATTTATCTGCAAATGCATCAACATCCTCCTGCTGTTAAAATCTGCTCTTGGAAGAGCTACATAAAGATTAACTAAACAATTAATTTAATATAGTCATTATAAAGCTTCCAAATTGGAAATAAACTTTTATAGATATATATTGTAATTCAAGTCTGTTTTCAAGATTACCAATCTGTTCCCAAAAAGGCACAGAATTTAATGTTCCATGATAAACAGTAGGACAAATACAATAGATATACTGTATCTACTTGATGATGTGTCTACTTAAATTGGAAACAAGGGTTGTATTAATTTTATTAATGTTGCACACTTGCATTTATAACATATCTTATTTTCACTATAATAACATGGAATACCTTTCTGTTCTAGTATATTTTACTATGGGTTGTAAGAAGGCCATTTGTATTGTGAACAACAAATTTCCCTATGTATTCATTAAAGCCACCATGTTAACTCCAAAATCTGTTTGACGCCATAAAATTTTGTGTATACCTTGTGTGTCACTCGTTACTCACGTGTGTATTCGTAGGAGGGAACTCAGGTGGTTGATGCACCCTCGAGAGGCAATAAAAGAACCCCATGTAAATATACTGTCGTAGTCACTTGTTGAACTGTGGTGCCTCCCTTTTCTGGCAAGCACACGGTAGTGGGAAGGAATCGGTAAAGTGTTGCAAGTCTACACCGGATCAACCCAGTTGCTCTGATCCCAGACGGTGCCGTAAGACTAACACTATTTTGGACAGCCCAGTCGCCTGTCCCCAGTGCATAATATTACTACAGTGTGTGTGTGCCTCGCTCGTATCAGAAGGTTGCGGACGGTTGCGGACAAGGTTACGATATCGTTGCGGAATGGGGAACAGCATTCCAAGTGGGTTCTGTACGCCCTCCCAATTAGTTGCCGACAGACGAGGGAAAAGATATATTAAGCAATTATCTAAGTTGGAAAAACGATATAAAGTACCCAGAGGAGGAACCTTATCAATTTGCACCTGGCAAAACCTCCTAATTACTCTTAATTACTGAGTTTTGTGTATCAATGTGTGGATTCTTAATCTGGCACTTGTGACCACTCTTGGGAGCACTCAAAGTACACACTGGGGTGGGTTTTTGGAGTCACTAAATGCCTTGGATGGCGCACATTGACGCTTCTTGGAGTGTTCAGAGTTTCCTCTGCTGCAGGATTAGGTGTTCATGAATGCATCAACATTGATTGGAAGAAGCAAGAGATTGTAGCTCACCTTTTGGGAGAAGAAAGAGATTGTAGATCAGTGACACCTGTTTAAACTCATGATGTGTCAGGCACGTCAATTGTCGCCAATGAGATGCTTCCCCGCGACGTGTCTGGCATGTCAATTGTCCTCAAGGGGTTAATATTCCTTGTAGAATATTTATGACCATGGCATTATCATTTAGTTCAATGCAAAAGTTTAATTTGAATTAACATGAAGTGCATGCATGATTTAAAAAGTATTTTAGATATTTAAGAACATTTTCAGAGTTTTGATGTTTACAATTAGAAACAATCTACAATATGGAAAGACTTTAGGTTTTTTGTGTAAATATGGAATAACATCAAGGTCTAAGGTTCACAAAACAACATATTTCCATTATCCCAGGTATATATACTGTATATGTTATAAGTGACAACAAGACCACAACTGCAAAACTCTCCAAAAACATGTAGGAGGAAGGAGATAAAGATGCTGGTGTTGGGGCATTTCTGGGCTTGGTGAAACTCAGGCTTTTGTGAAACTCAGAGACTGTGAAACAGGACAGAAAGATGCTTACTGGTGTCCCGGCTATCTGATAGACTGAACACAAGGCTTTGTTTTACTCAATACCCCTTACCACCACAGGACAGCATTGTGCTAGATACTTTCTGGTACGGCCACTTGTAAATATATTTTCTGCCAAAGGGGTTAACCTCCCAAATGAATTATTCAACTATACATCTGAAGAAAAAAGTTTGGTTTGTGGCTTCATCCAGCTCTAATTAGCAGCTCTGTCATTTTACTCTTTATTCTGATCGTTCAAGCACATAAACGCAACACATAGACTTTTAAGAAGCGTTATTAGTTTCTATGACAACTTATTAGTGTCTGTTTTTAAGTCACATGACAAATATTGTGTGAAAAAGTATGAATGAGGCAACATTATTCTTATTATTATTATTATAATAACATTATTAGAAACATCCTGGTAAGGATTTGGGACTTTACATTGAATAATACCAGGTGTTGTGTGCTGTAGGTCTACACAATGTGTCTGGCCCTTAACCAATACCTACAAATACACATATCCATGCACAAGGGTCCCAAACGCAATTGTTGATTTAAATATTCATAAAATAATTACCTTTCTGGTATGTGTTTAGTATTTGCATAATTATAGATATAAAGATGATATACATCAGCATAAGTGTGTTCTATTGTATTTTTATCATAGTAATGCAGGGATAATTTTCTTTATAGATGAAAAGTCCTGATTGGATTTAAGAGCAATTATGGAATCTGATGCTTTTGGCTTACAGTTTATGTCAAGTACAAATTGTAGACAAACATTGTTAAACATTAGGAGGGCATACTGCATCAACTGATAATGTTTGTTTCATAAGTTGGTTGTATTTGCCTTTGAGGATTATTTTGATTTATTGAACGTTTCTTCTGTCTGTATATTTTTGAATAAGAAATTAAAGCTCGCATACATAACGTATTCAAAAACTAATGAGCATAACACAATAACACACATACAATTAAGCAAGTATTTTGCATATATTCAAAACTCTGGCAGACTGTAACCAGGTAGTTAACCTGGAGATTCTTCTTTTTTTATATTTATTAAGATTTAATGTTATGAAGTTTGTATGCATATTAACATTGCTAAATGATTTAGAGTTATTTCTCCTTATTCTTGAAAAAAAAAATAATAATTTTCTTTCCCACTATTTTCCTCTTAGAGTCTCAGATGTTCCACTACACACTCATCAATCATACCAAGAATCAAAGTTATATTCTCCACACTCCACCACTAACTAGATTATAAAGCTGAAAAACTTACTTGAACTTGAAAATGTGATAAAAGTAATCAAATTGCTGTAGTCAAATTCTAACAGTAGTGAATAAATGACACTAATTATTGTCTCTTATTATGCTACAAATGTAGTTTACTCTATCTTTATTCATGAAGAGGTATCATACGTCTCATCAAGGGAATTGTACGAACAGTGTTAAATTATTGGAGACTTGCTCACATTGTCTTCAATTCTTTGTTTCCTTAAGGTGATGACCTTTTGTTTGTTCATGTGTTTCTAGATGTATACATTACGTACACTATTAGTACAGTCATAGTTGCTGCTTATAATGTTTAATGAAATTAAAACAGTGCTAATCTTCAATTTTACTTCAATTTCGTCCAGAAGAAAATTGCCACTGGTGACATTTACAGGATTGCAAAAGGTTTGCAAAATTCACACATTTAATGGCTGAAAACATTAACCTTTGTTCTTTAAGAAGAGTAGTTATTTGAAGGTAGAAAATTGGTTGTTTCACATGGGGTATTTTATCACTAATTTAAAGACATTTTGAACAAATGATCCTCAACCTACAGAAATAATCAAACTACAGAAGGCACAGATTTACAAATGTAGTTCTCATCATGTAGTTACTCCAACAGACATAATAATAACAAAAATAGTATTTGAATTACTCCCTCTCGATTGTAAGCTTGTTTGAACAGGGCTATCCTATCCTTTCATCTTACAATGCAGACTGGAGTAATTCTGGGGTGGTTCTGGCTAAACTTTACCACCCCAGCTATTATTAGATATACAGTATATTGTGTGTAATATTATGTTTCTGTGAATGAAATGTGTATACCTGGTTTTAATCTTATTTTCTATTTCATGAAAAATACATATTGGTTTGTTAAAAAAACCATAACATAAAACAGCATACAAGTCTATAATAAAACTACATTTTATTTGATTTGTACTACAGGAAATAGAGCATGCTTAAAGGGTGGGTGACCTTCTTTCTTCACAGACTATTATAGGATGCTTCAACAAATATAACTACCCCAGAGGAATGCTTATTACAAGAATAGAACACTAAAACACCCAATTGCAGAGAAAGTATATGTTTTAATTTTATAGTTCATGGTATAAAAGGGGATGTATAATATTGTCTTTGCCCTGTGTATTGGAGTTACATTTACTATTTAGCTATTTTAACTTGTTAGTGGTTAATTATGAAAAGCCATATATAATTATAATACTTTCTGATAATATGTTGCAAATTCATGTCGTTCATGTAAAATAGAGTGTTTATACATAAGACATTTTATTTTTTATTGGCATACAAATATCTCTAAGAAATGCATAATACTTGTGCTGTGTAATTTAGTCTGTATAATTAAAAGTAAATAACATTACATGCTTAGTACAAGATATTTATTTATTTTTATAAGCCATACTCTACTACCAGATTTGTTGAGTAGGTGATAACTTGAGAAAATAAAAAGGCAAATTTAATTAAAAGGATTTAACTGAACATTTATTTCATATATAAGGTATTTTAGGTAGCAAATCCCTCATGAGACATGGTTATGTTAGCAAAAAAAAACAAAAAAACATGTAAAACCAAGAACAGATGTGTTATATTAATGTTTTGATATAACATTTTACCCTAGTCATACTTATCTCCATCACAAGTCCCCTTTTTAATGTTTAGGTTGTCCACAATATTCTTTGATGTTTTTTTCAAGGACAGATAGTGATTTCTTTTTATACCATGTTTATATATATATATATATTGTCCATCATTCAGTATGAGTAATATGTTATGAATAGAAAAAAGCTAAAAAAAATGTTTTGCAATTTTACTGAGGATTTCTTCCACAAGAAAAGTGTCACTGGTGACATTTACAGGATTCACAGGATTTACTCAACACTCAGATTGTACACATAGTGGTCTCCCCTCAGAGTCTCAGGTCTCCAATTAGTCAGGGGTCCTCTCAGGCTGGCTCACACGCACCCTTTATTGGTTCTGTACCCAAAACAGTAACAGTAATGGATATGCTGTCAGAATAAGCACATATACTCTATCCTCACAAATGCCTGTCAATAAACACACACATCTGCTCATACACACATACATGCACATTCACAATTCCCTTTACATATTGACATCATGGCTTGGCCTTGCATCCACACTTGCTTGCCCTTCGATACTTGCTCTAACATACAAACATTTTGTCAGGAACCAGAGGCCTTTAACCAGCAACCCTGATCATGCACGTACCAGTCTCGCCACAGGAGGCTCTGTGGTCGCTGGGATTCCTGTCTTCTCCATGTCCCTGTTAAGTGTGTCAAGATCCTATCAAATTTAGAAAAGGGGACTGCACACAATAAAGTAAAAAGGGAAAGCGCACAACTGATATTCAGTTGTGTGAAAAAGAAAGTACACCCCTATTTGAATATTATGGTTTTATATATCAGGACATAATAACAATCATCTGTTCCATAGCAGCTCTAAAAATTAGGTAAATATGTGAACAACAACACATTAATATTACACAGTGTCATGATTTATTTAACAAAAATAATGCCAAAATGGAGGAGCCAACGCTGATAGTTGGGGAGATCACAATCTTGAACCTGCCTTGGCAAGGCCCTGAAATCCAGCCCAGGGGAGGCAGCCTCACCACTCCTCCTCTACTATAGGTACACATTGCTGGTAGTGGTACTACTACTTCTGCTGCTCCTCCTCCTTCACCGTTCTTACTCTGGGGGAACCTTTTTTTTAATTTCTATAATACTGGAGAAATTCAGTCTTGCTCCAATGGATCAGAAGGGCCCTTTCTAAACTATTTTGAACTGGCACAGGGAGACAAGAACGTATCACACTCTGTGCGAGCAGCCAGAGAGAAAGCTGCAGGAGTGGTGAGAAGTAAGCGGGGGTGGGAGGTGGGATGTATGCATATGTGTTTGCATATATACTGTATAATATATATATATATATATATATATATATATGTACTTTTGTGTGTGTGTATGAGCATGGATGTGTAATTGTATAAGAAGGAGTGTGTGTTGGATCTGTGTGTCTGCCAGTGCCTGGCCTGTGCCTCAAAAGCCCTATATATATATATATATATATATATATATATATATATATATATATATATATATAAACATACTTAGTTTTATAGCTGGTTGTGTGAATTTAAGTTTACTTCATTTTAGTATACACATAGTTGCCGACATTTGAAAAAAAATTCAGGGAAACTTTGCATTGTTACAGCCTAGCTATCAATTACTTACTTGAAAATGACCACACCCACTGTACAAAGCTCCACCCACTCTTCCCAATCCACACAATTCACATGATTTAGCTCCGCCTGATGCAGATTATATCACCTAGATCCCACCACACTACCATACATCCTTGGCATGCAGTAGGTACATTTGAAACATAGCATTTTTAAGGACACTATCAATATTGACAAAAATATTAAATATGCCTCTGGGTTAAACATGTGTTAAAGTGAATCAATGTAGTCCCTTTAGGCCCAAAACAGTAAAAGTATGGATAGACTGTCAAAATACACACATATACACATACACTTTCCTTACAAATATCTGCCCATACACACATATACATAGACATGCATATTCACGCTTGCACTTACACAAAAACATACTAGCTCACACTTGCTCTTGCTGGCCTAACATGCACACACTTTCAAGATACAAACACACTCTACCCATATTTTATCTCTCCTATTTCTCACTATCATCTACCCCTTTCTTCCTTTCCTTTTTTCTTTAAACCTCTGTTTCAGTGCTCCCTTTTGGTGTGCATTGCTTCAGTGCTGGGTCCTGGGATATGACATAATATCCTGGTACTCGGCACCAATACCACTGCACAGGGAAAGAGCACTGAAGTAGAGGTCTCAAGGGACAAACCTCATGCTCCCTTAATTTTGGGCTTATTAGAAGGAGATTCATGATCTCCCCAATCAGCAATGCTCCTTGGGCAGCAAGCCCCCCTCCTGGTTAGGGCACACCAGTCCTGCTGACACTCGCAACTGGAGATTTTCTAGGACATGACCTTAAAGCTTCCAAATCCCAGGAAAAACTGGACAGTTGGCAACTATGCATTCAATTACTTTTCATTACCCATATGTGTCTGAAATGACTAGGTATGAAGATCTGATGCTCTTCACTCTTAAGTGTTTGCACTGGTATATCTACTCAGCTAAACAAGTATGAGGCCATCTGGGGCATAGTAAACTCACTTATAAAATTAGGCATTAAAATCTAGAAGGTAACTAGAAACTGACCATTCATCAGTTTCTTTTGAATGATGATACAATATGGGAATCATGCAGTCTGCTAATCAGTGATGCATTCTAGCCTAGGCCCCCTGCAGCCAAACACTTTGATCTCCTTTGATCTCCTTAACTGGCCCATTTACACTATGGAGGCCATGCTGACTTAGCACAGCCTCCATAGTCTGCATTAGAAGGTGCTGGGTGACTTTAAGACACTGAGGTGCTGTACGCCTTTTAAGGCTTGCAGACTTTGGCGAGGAGGTTGCGGCTGGGGGGGTGCTGCCTTAGGTCGGGCCTACAGCAGCACACAAGATAAATGCATAGCTGATTCTAAATGTATATTTTGTAGGTAACAGAATTAGTTTAGTATTTATTTAAATTGAGTTTTGAAGTGTAAAGAAATATTTTCAAAAAAAAAAATTTTCTACAAACATCTACAAACATTTAATCTTCCTGCAATCTCTGCATTCTGTGAGCTAAGCCAACTCGGCTGTGTCAGTAGAGTTCTCGGAAAACTAACCCTACTAAAATAAGTAGCCTAAAGCTTACAAATTTGTAGCAACAGTGTAGATAATTCACTCATAAAATAATAATACCTGTGCTGTATAAACATGTTTTTTGCCAGGGATGTCTTACAGAAACATATTCAATATATTATTGAGAATTCATTATAGTTATTTTATAAATTGCAATTTTCATGTGTATGTTATATTAATAGGAAATGTAGCTCCTCATCACATGTTAAATACCATAATTTATAAAAAAAATGTATTGCTTACAGCTAAAACCACATCATATTCAAAGATGTAGATGTGTGATTTAGCACATCAGTAACGTTTAGTGGAGAATAAATTCTCTTTTAAACTATGTCTTCAGGGTAAATATTTCCCATCAAGCATCATATTAATTGGGATACTAAATATGTTAATTATATTATTTATTGTGTATTTGCTGCCAGGATGAAAAGAAATTTCAAAAATAGATTTCCTGTTGCATAGTGATTACTTGGCGATTGCTTTCTGTGTGTAAGGTAATTAGCTGGCAATCCAGTTTTGTTGCTGCCCTGGGACAATTATTCTTGCACATGACATAACATAGCGACCATATTTAAGTTATAAAGGCATAATGTTAAGCAGCAATGAAGAGGGTCCTAGTAACTTTGGACAGATTTTCATCTGCAACTGCAATTTTAAGAAATCATATACCAAACACTTAAAAATGATTAATAGCAGGATTTTTGTAATAATCTTTATTTGCAGAAGGTAATTAACTACCTTTCCACATAAATTCAAAGCAGGAAAAGATGTCTGAGCCACTCCATATTGAAATTTGTTAGTGTCACCATCAGATGGAGTCTTGTGCATTCCTGACAAGACCTACATATATGCAACACAATATAATGAATATAGTATAATCATAGGAATCCAGCAGTCCTTTACTAATAAACTAATAAAACAAACAGAAGAGCAATACTTGAAACTCCTCCACCCTGTCATCTAGCTATAACCAGATTAAAATGCCCAACACTATAAATATTTGACAAGCTAGCCTTCCGATATAAGAAATAGCCAAAGTGGGATATTTCGGAGGGGATGTGGTTAGGGGAATGACAAGAGGGAAAGGCTTTATAGAGAGTTTTTATGTGACCTTGTGAACTCCTCTGTAACTAAAACATTTAGAATAATAATAATGAAAATAACTTTTTTACGATTTAATTTATAAGCCTGCTTCAACCTAAATTTTTAACGGGACAAAAAATACTGCATATTTTTTGACAAAAAGTATGAATCAGAGATGAATTAAAGTTCATTTATGTATCTACATATGGATCTACTGTGAGTCTCACTTCATTTTAGAATGGGCAGCTATAACAATAGTCATGCACTGTGTTTTACAGAGATATCTGACTTACTTGCCTGTCTTATCCTACTATGTTAATAATGGCTATAGACATGATTGTTCAAATTAAAATATATATTACACTACTGACTTAACCACAAGGATCTACTCTAGGTGTTACCTAAACTCCTTCTAAATCAAGGGTCATCTAGAAAGTAACTCCTAGATTTGAATAATGGAAATAGAATAAATGTAATTTTATTCTAAAAGCCACAAAATATTTTCAGAAGGAACAGGTATTTTGGAAAAGTTATAATTTATTACTTTAAAATATTTCACTGAGTGTCAAACTAGCATCAAACTGACAGAACTGGTATTTTTATTAAAGTCATAAGACAGATAGGTCAATTAAAGATTGAATGGTAGCTTTTATAAAGTGTTCTTATGAACTCTTCAGAAATCTTGCTGAATCTTGACTGCAAAGGGAGCAATGAATGTATTATCTAGTGTATGCATTTAAATAAAGAAATGTTAATACTTGCTCATCTTTACTTAGTGCTCTTTAAAACTCATTTACACTGAGTGATAAAAGTACATTATGTTATTAACAAAATGTCAGAGTGTTGGTTGTAAGCTGAAATGAATATATTTAACATGACAGGTGTTAGAGGACTCCATCTGGTACAGAGATCCCATTCCCAGAACAATGTGCCATTTTGCTCAAGGATAGTCCTAATATACTTTCAAAAATAAAAGAAATCTAGCAATTATTGATCTAATAGCATAAGTAATTTAGTAGATTAAAATTACGTGAATATAATAGTAATAGGATTTGTAAAAGCAGACAACCTAAAAATGAAATTTGTTTCCTTGAATAAGGAATAAATTATTTTTCCTTGTTAAATTAATTATATCTTAAATTTTTTCACAATTAATTTACTTTTTATAGTTGTCAGTTTAGTGATAATTAAATTGTAGGAAACAACCTACATGAGCTGAAGTTTTGGAGATGCTGTGACCCAGTCATCTAGCCATCATAATTTAGCCCATGTCAAAGTTGCTCAAATCCTTATGCCTCCCTATTTTTCCTGCTTCTAATACAGCAACATTGATGATGAAATCTTTACTTGCTGCCTAATATATCCCACCCACTGACGGGTGCCATGATTATCCGTGTTATTTACTTTACTTGTCAGTGGTCATAATGTTATGGCTGATCGGTATATACATATATATTTATATATGTTACATAATAACTATTATTATATATTCTATTACTACAATCTATCTTGATATGTCACAACTACAGATACTATGTTACATGGAGTCTCTGCACAAGGACATGTGTTTATTTAGGACCCTAGATGAGGCAGGCAGAAACAGAAGTCTATTACATAAAGTCTGTCTGTTGTAGCCATATTTTTAGGCATCATCTAAGGGCAAGGCAAGGAGCATATGAGATACTTGATTCCTGAATGAGTTACAAGTGTGTCAGGAATCTGAGACAAGGAAGACAGGGGACATGCAGAGACAGTACTGTGAAAATGTTTTAGGCAGGCATTAAAAAAATGCTGTTACGTTACGTGCTGACGTGCTGACGTGCTGACGTGCGCTTCGGAAGGTGGAGACATGGGGAACTAGTGCGGCACGGACCGAGGGGAAAGCAGGCGTTGGCTGATGGCGTCGGCGGTCAATATATCCTACGATGGTCAGGAGGTATACTGGCGTGGCGTGGTGAGGGGAGGTGAGGTGAGGTGAGGCGAGTTGAGGCGAGGCGAAGCGAGGGACACCCAGGAAGTGGGGCCCGATACTGTTGGAGGACATTTGGAAGACATACAAACGCCGACATCCGGAGTACAGAAACTGAGCTGGCGTGCATGTGGACGCATTAGGGCAAGATTCTATGATTCCGTTGGCGTTGATCCGCCCTTTGAGAGCAAGTGAGAGCAAGCGAGACCGCTAGAGGAGTTTGCTGTCCACGCCGTGGTTCGGAGGCTGTAATATAACAGACGGTAAAGAAACCCCCTTTTTTTTTTTTTTTTCTTTTTTTTTTTTTTCTTTTTTTTTTTTTTTTATACTCTAAGATGGTATGTGATATACAGAGACTATAGATCATAGACCCTTTATTAACTTCCAAACAAGATTAACGGATAAGTACATGGATTACTAATATTTTTATATCTATATAGTCACATAACAAAAAAACGTTTGTTTTTTCTGATACGTTACAAGTCAGACACCTTTTATCAAACAGCTTTGTGGAATTATTTCTTTGGTCATTCAAAAAGCCTTTTTTCCAGTCATTCAAAAAGCCTTTTTTAACTACTACCAAATTAATTACAAAATGCCTCCTAAAAATTCAAATGTCAAAAATAAAGAAAAAGAAACTAAACAAGATAAGGGCGCAACCCCCTTCTTTTCGCCAAGACGCTTCAAGGATACTATGGATCAATCTCAGGCGGAACCTTCCTTTCTACAGGAAGATACATTACATACTTCTTTAAGACCAGAGAGTGGGAATGTTACCCACGATACACTAAAAGCTGCTTTGGAGGAGTTAATGAAAAACATAACACATGAGATTCAAAACAGCTCTAAAGAAATTAAGGAGGAGATTGCAATTTTTACAGAGAGACTTATTAAGGTGGAAAGCAAACAAAAACACCAGGACAAACAACAAACACTGATTCTAGAGTCAATTAAAAATTTAGAAAGAAAAGTTGAAGACCAACAGATGAAAATTTCTGTTCTTGAGGATCAATCACGGAAAATGAATCTACGAATCAGAAATATACCAGAAATTTATTCAAATGACAGTCTGCAAATATTTTTAGCAGATATGATTCAGGATTCACTAAATGGAAATTCTCAACCTGACACAATTGAGAGATACTATCGATTGAAGAAACCCAAATCCATAGCAGAAAATATACCAAGAGATGTTATTGTGTCTCTTTCCTCTTATCAGCTGAAGGAAAATATCATAAGAGCAGGAAGGAACAAAACATGGAAAGATCCTAAATTTGCAGACATCCAGATATTTACAGACCTCTCCTTTTCTACAAGAACTTGGAGACGCTCCTTCCATCAAGAACTAAAACTCTTGAGAGAAAAAAATGTTAAGTATAGTTGGAATGCTTCCAGAGCGTTGAAAATATTCTGGAATAATACTCCAGTATTATTCTCCTCACCTACTCAATTAAAGGACTGGATAAATATAACACTATTATAGAGTTAACTGAACCCCATCGCCAACAGCAAGCCTCTTTCCCCTCCCCCATTTTCATTTTTTTTTCACACATTCACCAGAAGAAAACACTTTGGATCTTAGTAGACCCATTTATACACTATTCATTCTTTAGACACATGTACATAAGTCTGCCTAACTTCACACAAAACAACATACATTCACGGGAAGAAGTAATAGTTTCAGTCTAATCGGACCCAATATACACAAGCTAAATTTTCGTAGCACTTATATCACTTACGGACCATTTATACTATTGGTTATTCCCTCTCTTAAGGGAACTAATGGCCGAGACATACAAATTGTTTAATTTTTAACACCTACACTTATTATATCTCACTTTCACATAGTTTATATGTTTTTTTTTTGGTTTTTTTTGGAATTTTTTAGACACTTCACCTTTTGGCTACTTTCTCTCTTTTTTTTTAAGGGTATTATTTGTTGGGACATAAAAACTGTTTAATAGCTTATCACTTATCACATTTCACTTCTTGATATTCTATACCAATGGTGGTCTCTTTTTTTTTTTTTTTTTTACGATCCAGCCAATATAACATCATATAGCCCCCAAAGTACTCCTCCTTCTTTTTTGTTCAATTAGAACTTAAGGATGTACTCCGATATTTTTGATAATATCTTAGAGATACATATGTTGGTATTATTTATGTTGAGAAAACCTATTTTTTTAGTTTTACTCAAATGTTTATATGTATTGTTAGTCATGTCCAAAAAATTCTTTTTTTTAGATTTATTTTTATGTTTTTTTGTAATGTATCAGGTTGGAGATGTAATCGTGGTGTTAGGTAGAGGAGGTGAGGTAGTCTATGGGAAAAAAGAGGGGAGATCGGCCTACGGGGCTAGCCGGATCAAAATCCGAGATAAATTTTGATATATTGATGGTAATCAAATGTATATCGGCTAATACCCAAGGGCTGAATTCCCCTCTAAAACGTAACAGAGTATATGCCTGTCTCCAGAGAGAGAAGATTGATATAGCCTTTTTTCAGGAAACCCATTGGCGTTCCAAAGACAAATTAAGATGGGGAGGCAGTTTTTACCCACATATCTTTCACGCATCGATGAGAGAAAATAAAAAAAGAGGTGTTGCGATTATTTTTTCTAATAAAATGAATATATATACAAATCATGTAGATCAAGATACAGAAGGCCGATATTTAATTTGGGTGGGTAAAATAAACAAGGTTAATTATACTTTGGTAAACATTTATTTTCCAAATGGGTCACCTCTGGTTCACTTGCAAAATATTATAGATAGAATAGATAAAGTAAGGACAGGGATACTCATTATAGCAGGAGACTTTAATTGCATTATCGACGACCAGATGGATAAAGAAATGGGTGTATACAAAAAAATTAATAGAAGTCTTATAAAAAGAGCAAAAGCCTTTTGCGGCATAATACAGAGAGCAAACCTATTTGATCTCTGGAGAGTCAATAATCCAACATTAAGGGACTATACACATTTTTCAAAAGTCCACAATACGTTTTCTAGGATTGACTACATCTTTGGGGATCAAAAATCATTTAATGTATTAACAAATATCTCGCTAAGGGAGAATTGTTGGTCGGATCATAGTATTATCCTCTTTGAGTTAAAAGAAAAATGGAATTTTCCTCCGTGTACCACCTGGCGTCTGGATGACGCCATCTTGTATTCGGAGGATAATAGACGCTATATCTCAAAGATGACAAATATTTTCTTTATTGAAAATAAAATAGATCAAACCTCTCAGACTATGAGATGGTGTGCCTATAAGGCATATGTGAGAGGTCTTATGATTAAAATTAAAAAACAAATGAGAATATTGAATAATTTACCTTTGAATGAGTTATATGTGGCCTATTATAAGGTAGCGAAAAAATTCAAACTAGACCCTACAGAAGAACATAAAAAGGAATTTCAGTCTTTAAGGTAAAGGATAAATCAAAAAGAAGTAGAGAAAACAAAATATTATATGGAAAAACTAAGAGTGAAATATTATCAGAAAAGCAATAGAGCAAATAAACTAATGAGTAAATTATTGAAAAAGAAAAGGGCCAAAGAAAGAATAACAAAGATTGCGACAGAGAACGGTGTGCATATGATCCCAGACGATATAGCAGAAAGCTTTAGAGCTTTTTATGGAAAACTATACAGTATCCCTAAGAGAGCGAGGGAGGAGGATATTGTTAAATACTTAAAATCGGCAGACTTACCAGTTATATCAGAGACGACAAAAGATTTGCTAAACAAACCTATAGAGAAAATAGAACTAAGTAATGTATTAGATAAACTAGTGAAACAGAAGGCACCCGGCCCAGACGGATTTACCAATCTATTCTATAAAACCTTTAAGGCCGACATAATAAATGAACTTATGGGTGTCTACGAAGAAATAGCAATGACAGGATTATGCCCAAAAGAATTATTACAAGCTAATATTTTACCAATACTAAAAAAAGATAAAAACCCGGAACAATTAAAAAGCTATCACCCTATTTCTTTAATTAATGTCGACATTAAACTGTTCTCCGCAATTTTGGCGGAAAGACTAAAACCAATTTTAAATACTTTGATACATCCTGATCAGGTGGGCTTTGTGCCCGCTCGAGATTCTACTAATAATGTTAGAAGACTAATAGACACTTTGGACTTTGCAGAGAAGACAAGGTGCCCCCTCCTGACCCTCTCACTAGACGCTGAGAAGGCGTTTGACAGGGTCAGCTGGGAGTATCTAAATGCTTCCTTGAGATCATTTGGTCTAACGGGATGGATATATAAAGCTATTACAGCCCTTTATACCAACCCTAGAGCCCGAGTAGTCGGGTCAGGGCTGTGTTCTAATTGGTTTGATCTTCAGAACGGCACCCGCCAGGGTTGTCCTCTGTCACCAATACTTTATATTCTCTCCCTGGAGCCATTTGCCAATAGAGTCCGAAATAATTGCCATATTTTCAGGCTTTAAGATTAACAAACAGGATTATAAGATTATGTTATATGCAGATGATGTTGTTGTTTCCTTATCCAACCCCATAAATTCTATGAGGTTATTTTCTTCAAGAAGTGGATACATTTAGTAAAGTTTCAAATTATAAGTTAAACCTGGATAAAACGATCCTTCAGGCCAAGAATTTAGACGAGGTAACTATAAAGACTTTTTATGAAAGTTTCTCTATAACAAGCAGAATTAACGAATTTGAATATCTAGGGATCTGCATACCAGAGAAAATAGAAGAAATAGTTGAAAAGAACTTCCTCCGTCTATTAAGACTCTCAAATCAATTATTAAAAGATTGGAAGAAAGTGGAACTATCATGGTGGGGTAGAGTTAATGCTATTAGATCTTATTTATTGCCAAAGTGGATATATTTATTTTGCATGCTCCCCCTAAAATTTCCACAAAGTTGGCTTTCAATGATCCACTCTAGTTTTATTAACTTCGTGTGGAGAGGTAAAATCCCGAGAGTTAAGGCTAGTCTTTTGGGTCTTCGTATTAGAGATGGCGGGATGGGATTTCCCATGATAAAATTATATCACGAAGCTAGTATTCTATTCCACATATGTAGAACATACCAAAATCACTCCAAAGAGGAAATTTGGTATAAAATAGAACAGAAAGTTTTAGAGAGTAATAGGTTAAATAATTTGGTCTACGAAAGACAGAACAACTATACATCAAATCAAAGGTAAAAACAGTATTCTGGATAACATCTTAACAGAGTGGATGAATATTAAAAAGAGATTGGGAATAAAAGATCAATTGTTAGACCCACTAGATATATACCTACTGGAATCATCTATAGAAGATTTTTCTTTATATCAGTGGAGAGCGGCGGGGCTGCAAAACATAGGCGACCTGGTTGCTCAGGGACAAATAATCCCATTCCATATCCTCAATGAGAAATACCATCCAAGGAAAATATCTATATTTACCTATTTGCGAGTTAAAAATTGTATTAATAAACATGTCCTGTCTACTCAGAGAGAGGATCTCCTTAAATTGGCATCGTTATTTAACCTTAAACACTCGTCAAAATTATACTCTAAATGTGTGGAATTAATGAGAACTAGAGAAGGACACAATTCTATAAAATCATATACAGTCAGATGGGAAAAAGATCTAAATTGCGCACTCCCAACAAAGGACTGGTTAAGTGCGTTTAGAAGATTGCCACCTATGGTGCATGATATATCCTTATTGGAGACACAGTTTAAGGTTGTATATAGGTGGTATATGGTCCCGACTAGAGTTGCGGATATTTACCACACTACTTCGAGACTGTGTTGGAGATGTGGACTGTTGGAGGGATCTTACCTCCATATTTGGTGGTCCTGCTCAAAGGTTTCCAAACTTTGGGGAAAAACCCTCGATTGTCTTAAAAGAGTGGCTAATATAGAGGTACCTAATTCCCCAGCATCACTTCTGCTACACATAGGTTGGCCGACTCTGTCTTCTGTGCAGTTAAACTTAACAACGCACCTATGCTTAGCAGTTAAAAGAATAATAGCGAAACAATGGAAACAAGATAAAGATTTTAACTGGGTTCTGGTGGAAAGCCAACTGAAATACCAACTTACGATGGAAAGAGAAGTTTCTCGACTCCACTCTTCTAACGTTAAGAAAACTATAATTTGGGATAAATGTCTCCAAATAATGTTTCCATAGATTGTTGACATCAGCTGATAACCAAATAGACTTACCTCTTAATTAAATGTTAGTTTATTAATAGAAGTTTTTTTCCATATAGAATGTTTTTTACTGAATTCAGGCATCAGACGATTAGTAAATAGACTTACCTCTTATTAAAATGTCAGTTTATCTACATCAGCTTTTTCCACGTATTCATCTCCAACCTGGATTGTATAAAATTATTATTATTTTTTATTTTTTTTTGTTGTTGTTGTTTTTGCAGTGAACTAATAATATGTACTGTATTAGTTTTATCGGTCATTATTTGCCCGATTTAGTGCATTCATACTGATGTTATTTGTATTTTAGTTTGGTTTTTTTTGTTAATTATAAAAGAAATAAAAAGTATAAAAAAAAAATGCTGTTACGTAAGAATGCTTTATAAAATAGACATATGAATATTTTTCTAGTAGAAGGCAGTTTGTTCACTGAAGGGCTGAAGAGAAATACAAGAAAAAGTGTTTGCAGGCAACAGTAAACAAGTTCCTGGTTTAAAATTTAGGGGTGTATTTCTGCAAATGGAGTTAGGGATTTGGTCAGAATTTATCTTTTTCTCAATGCTGAGAAGTACAAGCAGATAATTAGCCATCATGCAATACCACCAGGGAGGCATCTGATTTACCCCAAATTTATTGTGTAGCATGACAGTGACCCGAAATATAAGAACTATCTTCATCATAAAGAAAAACAAGTAATCCTGGAAGTGATGGTATGGCCCCCACAGAGCCCTTATCTCAACATTATTTAGTCTATCTGGGAATACATGGGTAGAGAGAGGGTGCCTAAATCCACCGAAGAATTGTGGTTAGTTCTCCAACATGTTTGGAACAACCTATCTTAAAGTGTACCTAAAAGAATTGGTGTTGTTTTGAAGACAAAGGGTGTTCACATCAAATATTGATTTGATTTATTATTTTCTTCTCTTTATCATAAGAAACTGTGCCCCAACTAAATAAAACACTCCAATCACTAAAGGACAAGGTGAATGACTTGTCCTGCAAAGGTATATGCAATTGAACAAGCTCATAGATTGGGTCAGTTACCATCTAAAGATGCAGTAAACCCTTGTTCTTGGATATTTAAAGTGCTAAACCTCACAGATAAACAGTATTTTCATGATAAAAAAAAACTGTTAACGTGTCTATTTTTAAAATATTTTACAGGATTGTTTTCACACCTGCCTAAAACAGGGACTGTATGTTCCCTAAATCTTCTGTAAAAAAGTAAAATTGTGCCTGTAAAATTTGAAGGAGGTGTACTGTTTGAGTGGGCTATTCACGGCTTTGACATGCCAAGAGTATACATTTAGTAAGTTAATAAATAGCCCTGATGAGTCATAGTTATCTAAATTTCAATGGTGAGAAGAGGATTTCAAAGTGTAAGGTATTTAAAGATAGAAGATGGGAACCTCTCTCCCAGTAAGGAGCTCTCTCGTAATGACTTACCATCTGAAAGGTAAGAGTCAAGGAGACATACATATCAGGAGTCATGAAGGCAGAGGAAGAATGCATTGACGGTCCTTATATTAAAATAGACTGTGTATTTCATCCATATCATTTCTACTAAGATGGTTTAAAACCCAAAATCTTGCAAGGAACATTGATGAGTGCCAACTGCTTTATTTATTTGGAGTGTTACCACACCCAAGTATACTTTTTTGCAATTAATTTTGTACAAAAAGAGTCCTTCCTTCTAGGAAACCCTTGAAGTCATTAAATAGCTTTCTATAATAAATAAAAATTAAGAAGATGAAACTAATGAGATTGAATATCAATGTAAAAAAACCCACAATGGTAAATAACGTTAAAGAACCCCAGTGAATTTTCACAAAAATCGACAACTGCTATTGTTATCAAAGACACTAAATATAATTTAAAAAAATCTGCATCACTAATCCATAAAGCATTTCTCATTAAACTACCTTTAAGGATGTACTCTAACACATTAAATTTAATGGTTATCTAGATTTAGAAACGCTAACAATCAATAAAATGATAGATAAAATGACAAGATGCAACATCCTGCCATCATGATAGAGCACAGCCCTTTTCAGTGAATATTTAAGTTGTGGCATAAAATGGATCATAAATGTTTTGTATTATTCATGTGGAGATAATCTTATATTCTAATAAACCCTGCCACTGTGGTTGGACCTGTTAGAAGCCATGCTGCTATGTACAGTGATCATTTCTAGAATGTGTCCCTAAAGGGTTATATACATTTATAAGAATATGCCTATTTTTATACTCTTTGACTTAAAAAAAATATATAACAAAACCTGTGCTACTATTCTTTTTTTAATCCCACCACATAAAATGTATTATGGTATTAAAAGACCATAGCCTGTGATTGGAGGGATGGGTGTGACGTTGGATTCAGGCTGTTGACTATCCCTGCAGTGCATACAATAACCACATGTAACTCAAACAGGTTAACACCACACCCCAAACACAAAGTTTTATTTAAGCCCTTAGCAGGTTTTAGTTACTCAAACATATTACTATTTTAGTAACTTTAATAAAGGTATTCTGTATCTTGTATATCGTAGGACAGGCTTTCTTTTTGTGGTATAAAAAAGAAAACATGTGAAAAACAAATTGCCTCTAGTTCTTCCAAAGAAATAAAACACTGAAATCTGTAAAATTAAAATTGTTGCTAATAAATGTCTTAAGGAATTTCTAGAAGGTAATGTAATGAAAATGAAATTGAACAACCTACTATATTTTTATAGAAAAAAAGTTGTTGTCTTAATATATTAGCCATTTGTTTTCACATTGGAGGAAAATGTTGCATTGGAATAAATTATTTGGAAATTATGTTCTTATGGTATTTTTACACAAAAGTATCAAATATCCTTTATAGATCTATTTGAGAAATTACACATTTCCTTTTCTCAGACACAGTGTAATTAATTTTTAGCATGATTATGCCAGAGTGGCGTTTAGGGGTATAAGGCATTTCTGGAGGCAGAGTGGCACATAGGGGGTCAAAAGGCATATCATGGGGCACAGTGGCATATAGAGGGTTAAATGGCATAGCATGGGGCACAGTGGCATATAGAGGGTTAAATGGCATATCATGGGGCACTGTGGCATTTAAAAGGTTATAAGGCATTTCTGGGGCAGTGTGGCAAGCCTGGGGGCAGATGTGCATAACTGGGGGGCATGTTGGAAAATAAAAGGAAATAAAAACAAAAAGAATATTTTTCTCAATCATAGTTTCTTAATATCATAGTTTTTTACATAGTTTACATCAAACTAATTATAGTTTTTTACATAGTTTACATGAATTAACATTTACTAGTAAAACTTTTTTCCTATAGGGTTGTCTTATATTCAGGCTTTTTCTTTTTTTCCTATATTAATATTCAGATTTTGGGGGTCGTTTTATAATCAGGGTCATTTTATAATCCAGCAAATACGGTAGTAAGAAATTTTAGTCTTTGCCACCAAGGATCAAAATTCACAATTACTAATATGAAAAGTAAGCTGCAAAAATCTGAGGTATGTGTAAATGACAGATAAAATATAAAAATAGAATATACATAACAGATAAAAAATAAACACTTACTAAAAAAGTTTTGGCTAACAAAGAAAATGTTGAAACCATTGTAAGCAAAATAAGTTTTTTTTCATTTTAATTGATGGAAAAATCTGCAAATTTAGGCCAAAGTTCTTCAAAAACAGTTGATCTGACTTAGACCTGGAGGTGGACATACAGTGGGGTCACATGATGTGCCGTTACATGACCAATATTACGACTGCTTGAAAAGCGGGTGAGGATTTATAAGGAAGGATGTAAATGTTGGTCTGCCAGCCCACGGGAAATTTCCCAGTGGGCCAGTCTGACCCTGCACACACCATAGTCTCGGAAATAGAAATGTAAATAGATTTTCTATTATCTTCCAAAAATATTAGCAATGTTAATTGTGTTACCTATTTAACATTAACCTTCATTACATTTTTATTGTGCTGGTAACTTAATCTAAATCGAATTTTGCAAACTCCATTGTATCCATTGTACAACTAAAAAAATATATTTATATACTATTCATTGTAATACATAAACACAAGCATATATAATACTTTCTGGGTGGACACCATGGCATATTCTGTCCTACTACACTGAGTAGTAGGAGATGGATCGCTAGGATGTGATGTCATATCCTGGAATGCAATAATACATATGGGTGTCTGGTAAGTGCAGACATGTAGTCAGTAAAGCCAAAATCCATTTGTTGGTCTACCATATTCCATTGTTTGATACTGGTGGACAGAAACAGATCCAGTGGGAGATGAAAGATGTATTTATTTTTCAGGGGGGGTATTCTCATCTGTTCTTAATTCCCTTAAAAAGGTAGTAAAATAACTTAATTGCCTCTAAATTATTATGATACTTTGTATGACATTGGAAGTACTTTATTTTGTGAAACAAAATTGCGTGCGGTATGTGAGAGATCCTTAAAACATTATTTAACTGTCCTTCCACTTTTTCCAGTTGTAGTTAAGGTTTCTCGAATAATGAATATGCAGCAAAATATTTATATTCATTTCTATAAAATTACACTTGAATGCTATTTACCACCTAATAATTGCCTAGCAATAAAATATATTTTTCATGATGTGATAGCCTGTCAGGTTACAGTAATATATGCAGTTTAACTAAGTTATAGAACTTTTTTGCATAATGTGAAAATGCAGATAATATATCATGGTCATAAAATACCTGAATCATATAAATTAGCACACATCAATTGACAATCTGTTACATAACTTGAGCATTCCTCACTGAATAAGTGAGAAATATTGCAGAGATGAAGTTGTGAATTTGCCAGTTGCAGCCAGTCACCCATCTCTTTGTAAAGTGATAATTATCATATTTAGACAAAGCGAGTGAGTAACTAAAGATATGCAATTCTTATTATCACTTTCTAATGTGAAGTTAATTGGGTTTGGCATAGATGGTGACAAAGATCCAACAATGTCATAGCAGTATGGAAATATGTAGGCGTGTAATACATGAAAGCATTGATGTCCTTTTTGTGGAAGTAGAATTAACCAATTAATATATTCATGTGTTATATTAAAGAATAATAAGAAATGTAAGAGTTTAATGTAAAAAGAATCATTTATGTAAATCCAACTATATGCCATGGTTTAAGAGACTATTAATATTCTTTGCTTTTTCACAGCTGTAATACAAATAAAACAAAATTCTTATTGCCAATTTAATGATAAATTTCACAAAAGTTCTGAGAATTTTGTCAAACAAGTGAATTATAGAAGCATCTAGAAAAAAATGATCAGTCTTCCCTCTATAGGAACACCAAGGCAAAGTAGATAATTTTATGTAACTACATCCAAAGGTCTTCTGAGTAATGCTTAGTTTCAGTGATTAATTTAGCAGAAATGTAAAAATTGAGGATATTTATTTATCCCCTGAAACCCTAATTCTCTCAAATTTGATATGTTAATAGAGGAAAAAGGATAGGATATATAAACTGTCCTTTTTTATAAATTAAAGGGATTCCCTCAGGGATCCCTCAAGCAAATATTTTTGTTTGGTACTGTTTTTTGAATGAACATTGTTTCACTTAAATACTTATCTAGTACAAATGCCCACATGAGGTTTCAATCCCACTATGATCCATCAGTGCCAATAGTACACTAACCTTCTAGAATGCTTGAAGGGCCATACAATGAATCAGGCCATACAGTTAGGAAGCATGTTTTAAGATTTAAGAATTTGTTGTGAAATAAGTAAACATAAATTAAATTTGCCTGTAAAGTTTTTTTGTCATAAGAAAGATTTTCGCAGACCAAGACCTACCTCACACTTTTATATGGCAAGGGTACCACCTCTCTGCTGCTGTAGTTGAAGGATTGTAAAGTAGCAGTCATCTATTTTTGTGGCCCATCCTAATTATGGACAGAAGTTTGGGATTAACCCCTTCAGGACCGGGATTTTGATACTAAGGTGTCGCTAAAGGACCGGAGCCGTTTTTGTGTTTTTGCCATGTCTTTCTTCAACTGTAATTTCTCTCTTATCAATTGGTGCACCCACACAAATCATATATTGTTTTTTTCAGCACAAGTAGGGCTTTCATTTGAAACCATAGTAAGCTGGGTAGTACATTGTTTTGTTTGAAAAAAACTGGAAAAAGTGGGGAAAAAATGAAAAAACGCATTTTTTTTACAGTTTTGTATACATACAAATTGTACACACATTAAACCAATGGGAAAGAATTATCCCAAATATATTCATTAACTTGTCCTGATTTGGAAACCACCCAACATGGCCAGGATTTTTATCTATTTTGACCAGTATAGGGCAAATATTGCAAGGCATGCATCACGTTTTTGAAATGTCATTTTTTTCAAATTTGGCATGGTAGTCTAATAACTGCAATAGTTGTCACAGATACTGATTAACCCCCCAAAATTATATGTTTATGAACAGTAGATAAGTCAAGGTGTACAACTAGGGTCATTTTGACACTTTTCAAACAGGGATTTTATCGCCAATTGCTGCCAAATTTTGAGGTATTTTTATATTTTTTTGTGTTCAACAACATCCCCCGGCTCCAACAAGGCCTCACATGCATGGTTCATGCATTTTTTGAGGAAGCTATGAGGGCAAAACTGGAACATGCGCATTTTCGTTTTCACATTTGGAATTTTCAGAAATTGGTTTCCTGGGCCCATATCCCATTTGGGACATTTTGGAAGCCCCCTGCTGTAAATTACCCCATAAAAGTATATATTTCTGAACAGTAGACAAGTCAAGGTGTTCAACTAGGGTAGTTTTGACAGTTTTCAGCTAGCCTTTTCTTCACTGATGTCTGCCAAAGTTCACGGAAAATTTATTTTATTGCGTTTTTAACAAATACATTTCAATGTTAAAATGTATTTCTTGCACAGCATATGTGCAACAGTGGAAGAAAGCACCACATTTTGTTCACCAACACCCCCCGGTTCCAACAAGGCCTCACATGCATGGTTCATGTATTTTTTGAGGAAGCTATGAGGGCAAAACTGGAACATGTGCATTTACATTTTTTTTAATATTTTTTTTCATCAGATTACTTGTAAGTGACAGGTTTAGGCCGCTGACATCAATCAGGGAGACCGATCAATAATCAGCGACTTAAAATGTCACCGACAAGTGATCAGGTAATAATTATGATTTTTTCATTTTATTAATAATTTGTGTTTTTTCATAATTACCCTAGATGACCCCTCTCTCTTTGTAGAGCAGGGTCATCCGTGGGCTGCCATAATGATCCGATCACTCCTATTGGCCAGGGGCGATCTGATCAGCCCAGCATTTGACCTGGAAGCACCCTGGACTTTCAGGTCAGTGCTGTTATTTTTTTTATTATTATTATTATTATTTTATTAATTTTTTTTAATTTTTTTTTTTTAATTATTATTATTATTTTTTACATTATTTTTTTTAACTCTTTCAATGCTGATGCTCCATTGAAGCACAGCATTGATTGATATTTAGTCCCCACAAGCTTGTGGGGACTAATATTAACCCCTGCAATGCTGCGATGGGGGTCATACACAATCGCAGCATTGAAGAGGTTAATTGAGGAAGAGGGGGTAGGGGTTAACTGAGGAAGGGTGGGGGTGGGGGGGTCTGGTCTCCACACTCATGTGGAGACCAAAGAACCCTGTCTCCCTGTCCCTGAAGCTGCCTCTGGCAGCTGGGACACAATCTCCAATAGACTGGAGATTGTAGGGGAGGAGTCTCTCTGATCAGTCCTACAGGACTGATCAGAGGACTTCTGGGGGGTCGTTTTTGCTGTTGCTGGTCTGCTGCTTCCAGGCAGACCACCAGCAGCAGAACCCCCTAAAAAACGGGAATTAACCCCTTCAATGCCGCGGCATTGAAGGGGTTAACGCTGCACTGACGCTCTCATGGAGCGATCAGGCAGCAGGGGGGTGTTGGATCAGGTCCCCACACTTGTGTGGGGACCCATTCAATACCCCCCCCTTCCCTGAAGCTGCCTGTGGCAGCTGAAACAGCGATTGCAGATTTTTCTGCAATCACAGTTTCTGCCTACAAAATCACTCCGTGGGAGTGATCGTGGGCTTGGGGGCGGGCTTAGACAGGCTGTGCTGTCTGCCCAGGAGTCCTGGGCAGACAGCAGCAGCAGCGCCCCCACGATCACCGCGATTGTGGTGATGTGGGGGCGTTTTTTGGAGGAGACGTACCTGGTACGTCCCGGTCTACCGGTGACTGTTAACCAGGAAGTACCAGGTACGTCCCGGTACTGAAGGGGTTAATGCTTTTATCTGTTTTAATCTGAAATAAAATTTTGAATATTCTACAAAAATAAAGCTCTATCCTGGACAGATGTTTTTTTTTTGTTCGGTAATATCTGGTTAGTAATTTGTTACATGGGACTGCTTATTAATATATATATACCTAAACTTAAACTACTTTGTGTCAGTTCTAGTGACTGAATTAATTGATTTAAAAGCTTCAGGCTATCTATTGTGTAAATTATTCAAATTGGTTGAAATCTATTGGGTGACATTGGTGGATATTTCCTTAGTAATTCAGGACATTAGCACAATATTGATCTGCAACTGAACTCAGAGATATTGAGAATATTGTTTTCAAGTTACATACTTACATGACTCCAAAAACATTAAGCTTTGTCACATCTGTTTGAGTATTCCTCTTGTGCAGTTTCTTCCACAGAACCGATAACTCATCCCTAACTTTTTCTTGCAGCCTTCAGTACTCAAGTTGTATCCAAAATCTAAATCACTTATATCCAAAAGTAAAATTTCTTATATCCTCCTGCTAATCGCTTCCACAAGTTACACATGACCATCATTCGAAGGAATCACTCTTTTCCTGTGGTTTTTCATGGAGGTCTACAAAAATCTATCCACCGTTTTAATATTCAGCAATTCCAATTGCTCATATTCTTAAAAAATTTTGAAAATTGTTTATTAAGTCTTGTTCTATCTGTACCCGCTACGAAACGCCTCCACCAGACAAGGAGATCTTTTCTCCAGCTATACCTGACTGTTTTTGACCAATCTTTTAATAAAATTACTAGAACAATAGTTGGAGATTTTTTAAAACAAGCTAATTTCTTTCAATGCCCAAATTACCTACTTTCTCTGTTTTACCCTTGGCCTTCTTTGACTCCATGGCAAAGTACTATGGCCTAAGTGAACTGACGGGTGATGTTCCCAATTTATTCCTCTGTTCTGGAGAGTGGTGTGAAAAAAGATTGGGGACTGAACTGCACTTTTCTTCGGTTTACTACACCCAATCCAATGGCCAAATCAAGAGGACCAGCCAAACCTTAGGTTGCACTCTTAGAATTTCCATAGTCATCTTACAGTATAGCCCTTTGCTTTATTTTTCCTATAAACTACAGATTATAGAAAAAGTTATCTTTAAAATGTATTATAGTGTTATAGTATTATAGTGTTATTCCTGACAATATTCCTGACAATGCACATTACAGGAAGTAAACATAAAAGGTAAGTTTCCTAATTTTTTTATTGCATGGAATTATTGCATTTAAAACTGCATTTCCAAAATGAATGAGAATATAATGTTTTATGCATTTTATGTATAGAAAAAATGTTCATGGTTCTTAATGTTTGTAAGGACACTGGGTGTTCTGAGAACTAGCAGGAAATAAACTTGGGGTGACAAGCTCAGTACAGGCAGGAAACTGGAAGCGCACCAGCAAGGCAATCTGTAGGAGCACGGCTGGGAGCCCTCTGGCAGGGCACACTGCAGGAGCACGGCTGGGAGCCCTCTGGCAGGGCACACTGCAGGAGCACGGCTGGGAGCCCTCTGGCAGGGCACACTGCAGGAGCACGGCTGGGAGCCCTCTGGCAGGGCACATGGCAGGGAGCCCTCAGGCAGGGCACATGGCAGGAGCATATCTGGGAGCCCTCAGGCAGGGCACACAGCTTGGAACAGGAATCAAAACCAAACAATGCAAAGGCCAGGAACACAATGCTCCAGCCCTGAGGTTAGGATAACACTCCGTTCATATTGGGCCTTAATTGATTCAACGAGGGGCAGGTGTGTCAAGAGCATGCAGGAATAACATGGCCAAGGAGAGACCGAAATGTTGTATAAGTGATTACCCTAGCTTCCACAAGGTTGCTGGTTCAAATGCCTGTGGGTCCTGACAATGTGAAAGCATTATAGTCACAGGGAAAGTACAATAAATTGAATGTATATCTTTATTTTGGGATGTTTGTTTCATGCATACCATCCTCTTAACAGGTTTACATACAGTACCCAATATTATTTGTAATTCTAGTGTTTAGTGATTTTGTCAAATATCCAAAATTCCAATACTTCACAGATGTAGTCTTTATTGTTCTTATTAGGGAACAATTGTAATGCCAAGAGAAAACACATGGCTTAATAAAATAAATACACTCTATTTACATGCAAAACCTTGCTTTAATGTTTAAATTTTATTACATATAAATTAATTTACCTTATTCAAATTGTGTATGTAAAAATGCTCACTAAATAGGATAAACAAATATTCCATGTGAAATTTGTATGGGTAGTAATCCCTGTGTTATTTAAAATGTCAAACATATCTCAATATACTTGTGACTGCATATATGGAATCGTGCCATTTCAGTTAATTAAAATTCTGAAACTGTTAGCTATGTCCAATTTGGACAATTTTTGCTCGTTAAAGGACCATGTATAACCAAGAAGTCTGTTTGAGACAGCTGGAAGAAAGGCCACATCCTATAGTTGTAGAAAACAAGCATGTGGGTGGGAAAATAAGAAGCAACAAGAAAAACAGGATATTGTTGCCCTTAGGCTATCTTTAAAATAACAATAGCCCCTTAAATCATTTTTACTTTCTGTTGATTTAATGTTTTTATTTTAATTTGAAAGAAAAAAAAACAAACCACAGTATAAAAATACACCTATATGTTTTGGACAGAATTATACCTATATTTCAATTTCTTAGATTTGTACCAACCATAATGAACATCATTTTCTTTTTTTTCTGATTTAAGCTAGCTACATAAATTATATTTCATAATTTTTTATATTATGAGAATACTTCGACAAACATTTTAGTTACAAATATTTACTCAAAATACCATGAAGTAATATTTAGTGATTAGAGAAAACCACAGGTGCCACCAGGCCCGGACTGGGACAAAAAATAGGCCCGGGCATTAAGACTGAGCAGCCCATTTTTATTTATTTATTTATTTATTTATTGTTAAACCAAATTCTGACAAATTTAATATACCATTTCTTGTTGTCTATTAGTTATATTTCAGCATGCTTTTGTCACTGTAATCAATTAGCATTACATAAATATTTAATAAATGAATCATAACGTCATGCAATTTATAAAGCACTATATCTTTAATGAAAGATTCAAAACAGTAACTAATATTTGACCATTTAGTTGGTACTTAGAAAAAAAACTAGTGGCAGTGTGGCACTCCTTGGGCCTTGGCTGGTCAGATCACCCTCACGACGAGTGAGTCTGTCAGTCACAGACTCACAGCACAGCACAGCAGGGAAGAAACTCAGACCTCAGACCACCCCAAATGAATTGCGGTGCTCAGCCAATCCTCTAGGCAGAGCAATGTGACTAAAAAAGTCATCATACACGGGACCCCTGAAGCCACAATTTTCTACCACTAATCCTTTTTAATAAGAAACGCAGGTTGAAATAGCGTAAATAACACAATACCTTACTTTTGCTCTCACTGATTTCTGGACCTAGAATGTTTTGTCCTCTCAAGTGACTAGAAATTCAGGAGGGTGTTTTATCTATGGATAAGTAAGAATTAAATAGTTCAATTCATTCCTACAGAAAGTAAAGGACCAGAAAACAGATGACTAAATATACATCAGGACAGACTCTGCCACACAGACACACACAAGGACAGACTCTGCCACACCGACACCCAAACACACACACCAGGACAGGCTCTGCCACCCAGACACACACAACAGGACAGGCTCTGCCACACCGACAACCAAACACACACGAGGACAGGCTCTGCCACACCGACATTTCCTTGGGCTCTGCTCCACTCTCCCTAGCATATAATCACTCCCTCTGCTACCACACCAAAGAAATTGCCACACTGACTGCAGATTAGGAGAAGAATGTGAGAGACAGTGCAGTCTTTCCCCTTCTCACCCTGACCATGACTTTGAGAGGTCCTCTCCCCTGCAATTATTCCCAGTCCCTTTGTCCCTCATTCACTAAGCCATACCTCTCCTTTCCTTCCTCCCTGTGAACTATAGATCAAACACATAGAAACAGCCCTTGCATGTAGAGATCACATACAAACCCTATATTTGCAGGTATGCATAAATGATGTATGGAAACATAGCATAGCAGGTATAGATCAACAGAATCAACACAAAAACCAAGCTTTGCAGGTATAGATCAATTGAAAATCACATGTTAACTCAGCGTTGAAGGTATAGATCAAATACACAGAATGAGATATATAATCCCTCTACTTGTAGTACAATAATAATGTATGGAAACAGAGCGTACCATATACAGATCAACAGAATAACACACACCCACCTTTGCAGCTATAAATCAATTGGAATTCACATATAAACTCAGCATAAAAGGTATAGATAACCCCCTAAATTACAGCGTAGATCACAGGTTGCACACCCCAAAGCCAGCCCTTGTGTCCACATTGCCCACATAGAACCTGATCAGCACCCAAATTACAGACTTATTACAGCCCAGCCTGAGCCAACTTTGTCCCCTAACAGCCCAGTGTACCATCATGTACCATCTTTGCATTTCCCCAAATCACTTAAACATTCATGATAGACACAATCACTTACAGTTACTCACTCATTCACACAAATCATTCACACATATTCATTAATGCAGTCCCACAAATCATTCAAGCAATTCATCTACACATTTATTCATTCATTCTTGTACGCATTCAAAAAAATTAATCCACACATTTATTCATTCATTCTAGTACGCATTCACACAATTCATCCACACATTAATTCATTCATTCTCGTACGCATTCACACAATTCATTCACACATTAATTCATTAATTCTCATACACATTCACACTACCCCCTCTCCCCATCTACCCCTCCTCTTCTCACTATGTTCCCCCTTATCACTATGTACCCCCTCTCCCCCTTATCCACTATGTACCCCCTTTCCCACTTCTCAATATGTACCCCCTCTCACTATCTATCACCTCTCCCCTTTTCTCACTATCTAACCCCTCTCCCCCTTTCTCACTATCTACCACCTCTGCCCCTTCTCATTGCACCCCCACTTACCTTGTTGCCGGAGTCCTGCGGTCTGGGCGCGAGGCGTCCATCTTCCCGCTCTGCCACGGTGCGCCACGGAATATCCGGCGCTCAGCATGAAACGCCGGCACCGCAACGGAGTCATGGAGAGTGAGGGGTGCCGATCGGTTGCTGCAAAACTTCACGACCCACCGCTCTGCGCCCCTGCCCGGGACTTAAATTAAAACATCTTTTTTTTTTATCTTTATTTATCATCCTCCATGTTAAATAAAGTTAAAAAAAACTTTATTTAACATGGAGGATGTTAAATAAAGTAAAAAAAAAAAAATCCGATGTTTTAATTTAAGCCCTGTGCGGCCTCATACCCCTAAGGCCGGCCCTGGTGTGGGCTGCCCGGCCCCCTAGAGTGGCGGGCCTGGTGGCGGGCCGTTATGCCCTGCGTTAATGCGGCCGTAGAGGACTGTAAGTAATATCAAATACATTTTTAAATAAAGAATCAAAGAAACCAGACTGACTAACTGCTTAACACATTTCGTATTTCGGTGTGGGACCCAGGCCCGGACTGGCCATCGGGCACACCGGGCATTTGCCCGGTGGGTCGGATTGACGTAGGGGCTGATGGAGCTGCAGCTCCAGGCTCTTACCTTAAAATAGGTCCAGGGCAAATGCCCGGTGTGCCCGATGGCCAGTCCGGGCCTGGGTCCCACACCGAAATACGAAATGTGTTAAGCAGTTAGTCAGTCTGGTTTCTTTGATTCTTTATTTAAAAATGTATTTGATATTACTTACATTTGGAGTGTGGGACCTATGTTTTTCTCTGTGCTGTTCTTTGGAGAGGCTCTGTGGGTCCCAGGCACCCGTCCCTTGGATTGGTGTTCCTGGTTAAGGGATTGTGGGAGTGAAGAGTGTGGTGGTGAGCAGCCTGAAAGATAAATTTTTATGCCTTATAATTCACTGGTTCTAAAAGGGCAGTGTGACACGTCTAAACCAGAACACTAAAATCAACTTTTTACACCAGTAAATATATATTTGTCAGTCTTCTATATTTGCAAGTGGCTTCTCCAGCAGTCATATTGGGGGGGGGGCAAAAGTAGGGGGGAAATGAAACGCGCTCTCTCTCTCTCTCTCTCTCTCTCTCTCTCTATATATATATATATATACATATACACACACATATACATCAGAGGTGGCTGACACTGGAAAATCCTACCAGTGGTTGGACAGGCCTGGACTCAAAGACAGCACTGAGGCACTGAGGCACTGATAATGGCAGGACAAGAGCAGGCACTAAACACTAGATCCATAGAGGCTGTTCACATCAGGAGTTAAAGACCTTTAACTCTTGGAGTGGGGAGAAAGGCCAACTTCCCTGTCAGGAGTTAAAGGGCTGTGCAAGTGACTCTATTGGTCACATGCAGGGGCCTCCTATGTCATCAACCAATTGGCATTACCAATAGACTCACTCGCACGGCCCTTTAATTCCTGACAGCGTAACTTGGCCTGGGGAGACCATGGTCTACCCGCTCTAAGAGTTAATGGTCCTTACAAGCAACTTTATTGGTCACTCGTATGGACCTCTCACTCTTGGAGCGGGGAGACCAGTGATCCCCCCCGGCCAAGTTGCGGCACCAGGATTTTAAAAGTCTGTACAAGCGACTATAATTGGTGACCACTATGAGACAGTGTAAGAGTGATAACACCAAATTTAACACACCTGCTCCCCATTCACACCTGAGACTTTGTAACACTAACGAGTCACATGACACTGGGGAGGGGAAATGGCTAATTAGGCCCAATTTGGACATTTCCACTTAGGGGTGTAATCTTCTGATTGACAAAAATCAACTATTGTACACCCATGCTTCTTAATATCTAAATGACACAAGTTAGTTGTTATGCACATTCATTTACTGACCTGGTCAGGTACTAAGAATGTAATGAAGAGAACAAATCAACTAAAAAAATGTGAAATATACATAATGAGCTACTTGCTAATTGGGATTGCTGCTTTTGTAGTAGAAAAAAACACAACATTTAAAGAATGCTAATTTTATTTGTTTAACTCTGTATCGCATTGTTTGAAAAAGTTATGAATGACAGAGAACTGAGATTAAAAATGTATGCCTCAATAGAAACAATTCTCTCACCCAGTCTACAGTTAAACCTCCTTATCTCTCTCTTTTCATGCATACTAAAAAGTGCCTAGATTATTTGAAGAATTAATTCATGCATCAACTACACAGATGAGTAAGATAGGGATATCAACACCTGTTCAATGCAAAAAAACATAATCATTAGCTGAAAGAGAATCAGCAGTATAGGGGAAATGAAACTTGATGAGGAACAGCCAAACTCACTAACAAGGTAAGACACAAGGTAGTTATACTGCATCAGGGAAGTCTCCTCTAGGCAGAAATTTCCAGGCAGACAGTGGATTCCAGATGTTCTGCCCAAGCTCTTTTGAAGGAACAGGCAATGTTGAAGACACAGTGGTCGGCCAAGAAAACTTAGTGCAGCAGATGAAAGAAATGTTACTTTCCTTTGCAATAGAAATATCTCCAGCAGTGCAATCAGCTCAGCATTAGCAGAAAACAATGGGACCCTACTGTGAAAATACAGGAACTGGGGTGCAGAAAATAGCAGGAGATGTTCTGGAGTGATGAGTCAACATTTTAAATATTTCTGGAAATGGAGTTGTGTATTTGGACAGATTTCAGTGCTGAGAAGTACAGGCAGATACTTATCCATCATGCAGTACCATCAGGGAGGCAACTGATTGGCCCCAGATTTATTCTGTAGCATGACAATGACCCCAAACATAGAGCCAAACTCATTAAGCACTACTTATTGAGTCCTGGAAGTATTGGTATGGCCCCCTACATAGCCCTGATCTCAACAACAGCAACTTATGCTGCCTAAATCCACAGAATAACTGTGGCTAGTTATAAAACAAGGTTTTTTTCAGAGCAAACACTCTGAAAAATAACCATCGTCTTATATTCAAAGGTCATTTTCAAATAGAGGTCTGACTATAAGACTAAGATCCAGATCCCCCGCAGTGCTGCAGGGCACCTGGGTCCTCCTCTCAGGCAAAAGACCTCCACCTGCTGCCACCACTACACACCAACGAATCTGAAGCACGTGGAGAAATCTAGGGAAGCACTGGCAAGTCGGGGTAGGGTAAGAGTGGCATATGGGGGGTATTTGGGCTTTCTAGAGGCAGAGTGGCATATGGGGGGTTAAAAACAATATCAGGGAGTCAGAGTGGCATATATCGGGTTAAAAGGAATATAAGGGAGGCAGAGTGGCATATAGGGGGTTAAAAGGAATATCAGGGAGGCAGAGTGGCATATAGGGGGTTAAGAGGAATATCTGAGGGGCAGAGTGGCATATAAAGGGTATAAGGCATATCTGGCGGCAGAGTGGCATATAAGGCGGTATAAGGCATATCTGGTGGGCAGATGTGCATAACTGGGGGACATGTTGGCAAATAAAAAGAAAATAAAAACCAAAAAGTTTTTTGGTTATTATTAAATATGAAAACATTGCTTACATGTGAATTAATATTTACTAGTAAAAACTTTTTTCTTATGGGGTAGTCTTATATTGTTCTTTTTTCCCTAAATGAATATTCAAATTTTGGGGGGTCATCTTATAATCGAGCAAACAGTATTCTGAGCTTCATCAATCGGTTATTGGATCCAAACAACACAAAAAAGTCACTGTGATTGTTACAGGTGATGTTAACATTGTACTCCTCTGCATTTAATATGCTTCATCGTGATTATTACAGTTATGAAATAACTTAATTTTACAAGAATTGTTTTGTATATCAGGTAAATGTTAAGCTTTTGAGAACTTGCTAAAAGTGAGTTGTACATACAATGATTGTGTTTCCAGCATTTAGACCATTCTGCAAATACTAATAGGTGCTTTAAACAGAAAAATAATGTACACCTCTATTCTTTCCTGAAGGCAAATGGTTAAATAGGCTTTGCCAAACTCACTCCTACACTAGATATGTTAGATAACACAAATTAAAGTATCTTCCTTAGAGGCTGTAGTTTGGAATAGTACTGTATACATATCTGTCAACTTGTCTTGTGATAAAAATAGGCATGTTACTACAATCTCAGTTATATCACTTTATGAATTACCACTTCCTTGCTTACCAAAAACAATATACCAATTTTCATCATTAGAATGATCTAAGCATTTCTGGTGGTGGTGGTGTGTAAAAGTAAGAAAATATTTTATTGTACCATTTTCTATTTGTTTTTCTGTTTTAAAATTATACCTCTAATATACCCCTAACAAAAATTTACATAAGTAATGCTTTCTTCTCTTTTCCCAGGAAAATGTTAATACATTTTATTGTTTGCATTTTTATTTTATGTTTTTTTTACACAGTAAAAAAACAAATTAAAAATGATACATGTCAATGAAAGCATAGACACATAAGTAGCAATTAATAATATTTTATATTAATAAATTATTTTTAAATCAGTTTATCTTGACAAATTTGACCACCAGTACAAACAGATTTTAGTTACTAACATTTTAACAATTTTAGTAAAGATCATTTTCAGGGACAACAGGCATAGGTGATAAGGACATTGTTCCCTTTGTAATCACAATGTTTCAATATAGGGTACAAAGTTTTTTTAACCGTTAAGAGTTTATTTTGTAAATATATTTTTTTTAAGGTTAAATATCACTGTAATAAATAGACTTGGGCACCAGGGGGTTCTTCATGTTTGTCTTCGTGCTCGTCTTCGGGGGGGGGGGGAATCTTCGTATTCCGCGAATATTCGCCTGTTCCTGTCTTCTCTTCGGGTGAATATTCGTGGACATTCTTCGTGTTCGTTTTTTCTTCATTTTTTTCCGGTTAAGGGGTTAATACGGGGTTAACGCGTACCGCAGCAGCTCTGGCGCCAGGAGTTTAAATGTCCGTATGAGCAACTCTATTGGTCGTCAGCAGGGGGCTTGTCTGCCAATGGTTGATGGCAGACGAGCCCCCTGCTGGCGACCAATAGGGTCGCTCGTACAGACTTTTAGGCTCCTGGTGCCGTAACTTGTCCTGCAGATCCCACTGGTCTCCCTGTTCTATCAGTTAAATGTCCGTACAAGCGACTTTATTGGTCGTTCAGACTTTTAGGCTCCTGGTGCACTTATTGCACCTTAAGGGGTTAAGGGGCCGTGCGAGTGAGCCTATTGGTCTCTTGCACGGCCCTTTAACCTATTGATTTCCGCTCCCGTTATCTAACGCAGCATCGAAGGGGTTAACGGGAGCGGAAATCCATAGGTTCGCTGTCAGGGCTTACAAAGGCCGTGCAAGTGAGCCTATTGGTCACCTGCAGGGTTTTCCTCTGCCATCAACCAATTGTAGGCGACCAATAGGCTCATTCGCACTGCCCTGTAACCCGTGACGGCGAACCTGGGGATTTCCACTTCCGTGAACGGCCGCGATGCCAAGGTAAGTTAGAAGGGGAAGGGACCGGGGAGAGTGGTAGACGAAGACGATCACGAAGATCTTCGTGGTGTGTGTCTTCGTCTTCGCTTACGTTTTACGGCCGCTCTCTTCTCTTCGGCGTGTCTTCGGAACGAACACGAAAACGCACTCTTCGTGTTTGTTTTCATGTTTGCCCGAAGATGAATGCACAAGTCTAGTAATAAATAACTAGTTGTCAAATCTAAGACTAGAATGAATGCTTCATGATAGTGGTTTAAAGTATGTCACCAGAATCAGGAATCTGCACACACCACAGGAACTCAGGTGCTTAGCTGTGCCAGGAAGGGCCAGCTCCCCAGTAAATCAAAATAGAAAAAGGCTCCAGGCACTCAAGGGTTCCACTCAGGCAGGTTTATTTGAAGGAGAAGAACAACAATGTTTCGACCTCACGATGAGGTCTTTATCAAGTTGATAAAGACCTCATCGTGAGGTCGAAACGTTGTTGTTCTTCTCCTTCAAATAAACCTGCCTGAGTGGAACCCTTGAGTGCCTGGAGCCTTTTTCTATAGTGGTTTAAAGTATGTCCAAAATTTTATGGGGCCTCATGTCTTTTTCATCTACAAACATAAAAACATAGAAAGTGACGGCAGATAAAAACCATTTGGCCCGTCTGCCTATTTTTCCAGATGTAAGGGGTTTAAGCCCATATCAGACTTTGGCCAGGTACTATAGTGAGGAAAGCTTTATGTCTATCTCATGCTTGTTTAAATTCCCCACCGCTGCTTAGAGACTGTTCCATTTATCTCCTACCCTCCAAGTAAAGTAGAACCTCTTTACATTACATTTAAGACTCTGGCCTTCAAGTTTTACACCATGACCTCTTGTTCGAATATTACACCTCATTTTAAATAAGAAAGCCTCCTGTACTGTGTTAAATCTCTTTAAGTATTTAAATGTTTCTATTGCATCTCGGCTCTCTCTTCTTTCCGCAAATCTATACATATTTTCCTGACAATTTCTGTCCTACAAACCACTTACCATTTTTGTAGCTCATCTAAACTTTCTCCAATGTGTGCTAACAAATGTGCTAACTGCTTCTGCCCTTAATTATATTTATGGTTATTAATGACCAGATATCTTCAAAGTGTTTTGGTAGATTAGTGGTCCAAAATTATTAACTCGTTTATTTTCCGACAACAAATTTTGTCTTCTGCCTTTTTGGTGTGCCTCCTGCCCTCTCCCCCAGTCCTGTCAGTGCCATCCCACAGACTTCTCTGGCCTTCCTGCCCTATCTGTAAGTTTTCCCTCTCCTCCTGCCTTGTATCTCCTTACCATATCTCGTTACTGTCTGGTCTCCTCTGATCTCTCAAATCTCTCAGTGTAGCTTCAAAAAACAAGAGAGGGTAAGGAGTCAATGTGTGAGGCATGCAGCTGCAGAGAAGAAACTGACATGAGAGATAGGAGGGGGAGGTTGTTTTTGTGTACACAGTGCCTGCAGCAGAAGTTGCCCTAAACTATAACATAATCCTTGTGTGTAGAGGCATATTAATGCACAGCTTTCATTACAGGCACCTAAATGGTTAATTGCTATTTGCATATTAATTCTGTTCTGTTACGTAGTTTGTTGGTTTGTATAATTAGTATATTTATCTTCAGTACCCAGTATTGTGAAAAGATGTGCCTAACCGGTGTCAAAGTGTCCCTGGATTTAAATTTTTTTTTGTAGGGAAACATAAAAAAATAATTTAACAGCATATAAAACCCATTCAGCCCATATCATCTTTTTAACCTGCTGTAAAGTCTCAAACATTTATCAGTCCTTAGTCTTGTATCAGGACCCATATACCATGCATGGTAAAATTCCATCATTGCATTAACATCTACTACTTCTGCTGGGAAACGGTTGGGCTTATCCACCACCCTTTCAGTAAATCTTCCCGATATTAAGTTAAGGTAGACCTCAAGCTACTAGTTTTGAAATTTTAGTATGTACTACTTCTGTGGGGGTAGCACAAGATTCCCTAAAAATAACTAACTGTGGCTTGAATAGAAAGCCTAAAATATAATAAAATCTTTGCTGGCCTGCAGTAAACAAATCTAATAAATCTTTCTAACCGAGCAGAATTAATATGCAAATTGCAATTAAACATTTCAGTTCCTGGAAGGAAAGCTGTGTAATAATATACCTTTGCAAGGATTATATTTTAGGATGGCAAAGAGAGGCAACATAAGCTTTCAATTCAAATCCTTATTTGTCATATTTGGAGAATCTTGTGTTGCTACCACAGCAGTAGTGCAGACTAAAATTTTGAAGCAGCAGCTTGAGGTCCACAGAATCCTGAGATTTTAATGGCAGCCTTTGGTTTTCAGTGCCCTATGTATAACTTCTGAGTACCTGTTCCTCATTATTTTCTGGGAGGGCTGCCAACAATTAGTTAGCAAATATCTTTTTGAGTCATAAAAGTGTATCCGGCAGAAGCACTTGAAACGTTATCCAGATTTTGGGCCTAAAAGCCGTTACATTCTAGCAACATTCCGAGAAAATGTTAGATTGAGGGAGAGGGGATATTGGGCTACAGCAGACAAACAAGCAAATGAAATAAAACGAAAATCCTGAGCATTTCCATTTCTTTTTCTATCACTTGCTCAAATTGTGTGTAGAATTGGTACATTGCAATTATTTGCCTAATACCACCATACATTAGAAAATACCTTAAGCATACACATAGACAGTTGCATTTTTCAAGACTAAGCCAATTAGATTCAAAAGAGACAGCATACATGGAGTCTGGGACTCTTAAATCAGCTTCTAAGAGGGGTCAGCATTTTGTGTTATGCTACCATTTTGTGCTATATTATTGGACTGGTGAGTTCCAACATGTAAGATACAGTGCTATTGAGACTTATACATTATTTATACCTGCTTGTACACTCAATGGCAAAATATATTAAACATTTCACATAATTTCATGTCTTATTATCAGGAAGATGTAGTTGAATTGTAGCTTTAATTACGATAGTTTAGAAAACTCTTCTCTTGTTTTTACGTCTTAGGAACATCTTAGGAACGTCTTAGGAATTTCTACCTCAAAAGCATACCAGATCACCACATCTTGGGATGTCACTTAGTGGACTAATATCGCATAGACTCTGTCTGTTGAGAAGCACACATAAGCTGAGTCACAAGGAAAGACACAGATGTTCTGCTAATTCTTTACCCCCAAAAAAGTTTGTTAATTGTTAATGATCAATCATATGTTCATAATTTTTTGTAATGTTTTTTTATTATGGCTCTAAATAGGATAGACACAAGTGAATCATATGAGTCTCATGATGCAAGATTCCAGCCTCTCTATATCTTGGTAAAAAATAAGTTTGCACTATTTACAAACAAGACAATTGTATAGTATATTACAAATACTGGATAGTATTTGAACCATTAATTAGGCAGCTGACGTATGCTATAAAAAATTGATAAATAACAATAAGTGCAAAGTAAAGTACAACTAATAACACACATCGTGAAAAAAAAACCACTCTAAATATCCGCTCAAATAATCCAAATAACAACACAAAGGCGTAAGCGCACATGCCCTAATACACAATCTTAGTGTATATTTATATATATATACTTGCATATAATGTGGTTTAGACCTCTCTTTTAGCCCTGTAAATTGTTGTTAGCTGATGTATGTTAACAACTCAAGAAAATAAATATTTCTTGTGGTAGTTACACATGGAAAATAAAAGCACTATTACAAATATATATATATATATATATATATATATATATATATATATATATATATATATATATAGTGATAATATGGACCAGAAAAGGCTAGCCAAAAAAAAATATTGTGACAATCTATAGTATTTGTGTAGCAATAAACTTAAACTAGATAAAATAATGTAAAAACCTTAAATAAGCTTCTAGCCTGCCAGTCTTATGTCATGTAACATTTACATTATTGTGCCAAACTCAGTGTAACAGGAAGCCTCATTATTTTTGCTTACAAGACCTCATTAGCTGGAGAAGTGAGCACAGTAGTAGGTAGCATAGAATGAAAGAAAGAAAGATATGTGGACAGGTAGGACATTATCCTAATGATTGAGACAAAAGCTCAAATCTGCAAAATAGAGACACTCTTAGACAGTACATGGTAATTAATAGAAAAGAACCTAGAAATGAAATAAAGTAAAAAAAATGATCATTGAAATGTAAAGCGCTTTTGTTTAAAAACTACGTTACAGCAGGCTTTTTATTTTACATGTAGCATTACACAGTACTTAGTCTACAAATATATTTTCCACTATTACACACTATCACTACTTTTCCTAGAACATATCCTAGTATTGTTGGCATCTCTTTTGGCAAAGCAAACAAAAGGGTTTAAACCTGGAATTCCCTTCAACTTTAAGGAACAACCCCTGAGAGTTTTCAAAAATGCAAAGGGTAAGCAAGTGGAGTAAGAGCAAATATTAAATAAAACAATACATTTTACTTGATAATGTCTATTTTTATTAATGCAAATGTAATACTCCTTATTGTTCTATATACTCACCTTCACAGGTTTTTAATCTAATGAAAAGGCCAAAGCAAAAAAAAAAACCAGAAAGTGCCATTTTTTTTTAAAACTTAGATTACAGTTTTCAGTATTGTTAGAAGTTAGCAGCTGCACTGTGTGCATGTTCAATTTACAGTAAATCAAAGATATAAAATAGATTAGGTGGGAATTTATGCTGTAGCTGAACAGATGGAAAACTCAAACACCTAAGCAGAGTTACAAAATACGCCAAGTCAGACTAATTACTTTAGTCGCAACAAAATATTGGTTGTTATTAAACTTTTCATAACAGGTATTTAAAAGCATAAACTTATTTTCTTATAGGATCAAAATGTTATTTCCAAAAAATGCAAAAGTGCTGGAAACCTGATGGTGCTAAAGAATTAAATGATATACACATGTGATGCAATAATTTCACTAAGCTGTACTGTCAGGGGAATTGCACATGGGAAAGAACAAGATGTGTTAGGTGTTCTTGTTTTATATTAAATACGTTTATGTCTACTGAACTGTATTATTTCTATTAAAAATGGATGGTTGTTCATGAAAGTGCTACTGTCATGCATTCATTTTAGTTTTTGTTTGTATATTACATAAAAACCTGTGAATTGTGTCAGTTTTTAACTTTTATTAGTACTTTCCTATATGTGTTAATCCCTTATAACTCATTATTTAGAAAATCAATGACTTGCCTCCCATCTCACCGGTATTCTAAACACAATGCCTTTTTTCCATAGCATAGTTTGCTTGTATGACAGTTCAACATTCAGGTAAACATAGAGAAGTAAGTCCAAGATAACAAACTTGAATCACATTAAAGGAATGAAAAAGATATCACATTTTACACATAATTACTTCCTCCATGTATTCGTATGTATAAACATATACACATGGATATGTGACATAGTTTTAAGCACAAAAGATGCTTGAGCAGGGCCAGATTAGGAATTTAAATTGTCACTTTCAAATCATAGGCCTGTAAATGACATATGTGGCTACCTGCTGGATACACATGGCTACAGCACTTTGTTCTAATACTTCCACAGAGTGTGGCCTTGTGTATCCAGCCAGCGGCCACAAACGTAGAGACTAGATCTGTAAATGTAAGTGACCCATGCCATCTGTCAACAGCCAATTGGGCCCAATTTATGCCAGATGACTACTTTGGGAATGCACTAGAGTAAACAAACTTTAGGCAGAAATGTATATGAAGACAAACAATTAGAATTAGCTACTGGCTTTTTTTTTTTTACCAAAGATTCATCACAACCCGTTTAACTTGAATCTTATAATTATAGACGGTTATGAAAAAAAGAGAATGCAAGAACATGGCTTTAGCTGAACTGTTGTAACTATTGTATTGTAACCAAAAGAACATTTTATCACTATATTTATAGTATCTTCTTTCTTTTAAATGAGAAATGTCAAATATGTTTTCCCTTGATGTACATAAAAATGTACAGAATAGAGATGGAGTATAAAGGGATAAGTTAAGTAGGAGTAGAGGAAGGACGTGGAAAACACAAGAAAGCTGTTCACCTTCTGTACTAGGGGCACAGCCCTGAACACCCTCTCCCACCTGTAAGGACAGCAGGACATCACTCTACTTTCAGACATGAACTAAAGATTTGTGTCTACAGCAAAGCATTGACATCCATCCCCTCATAACCTTTCTTGTCATTCCCTGACAATCCACTCCCTAATCGCTTAACCTTTTTGGCTCCCATGAGAGTATAGATGCAGCGTTTACCCTTTAAGCCACTTTATAAGCTCACAAAAAAGATAGATAGATAGATAGATAGACAGGTAGATAAAGAGACAGATGTCCTAACACCTTCCTATTAAATAGAGGTAAAGTCCAATTGTAAGGATGCATGAACTACTATCTTTCTGTCCAGTCTTATAGAACTCAGTTGTCTGAATTGAGGATTTGCAGATCAAACTGTTGATTTCATTTCATATCACACATTCAATGGTAGATGCTAGGTGTATAAGCAAACTGAGGCGACCATAAAAAACTAGAGCTGTTTGATGGGATATTGTCCAATTATGTTTAAGACTTGAACAGATCAAAATAACTGGCTTTATTCAGCTCTAGTAGTGGTCTTGTATAATGTAAGTTTAATGCAGTCTCCTTACACTTTTAATTATGCATAATACAGGTTCAGCTCAGCCCTTAAGACTCGGGAAACTTGCCAGTGTTGGCCCTTCATAATGGTTAGTGAAGTTAGGGAGTTGAAGCCAGAATGCTTGTGGAAATTCTTCTGCCAATCCTCCCTTCAATTAATAAAGCACTTAAAACAAGAATAGGCACCAGGTCTGCGCTTAGTTAGTTTAGTTTGTGAATGTGCGTATAGGAGGATGAATAGGTTTATAATAACTATCTTCTTTATCATACAAGTAAAACAAGTCCCTCACGTCCAAATGGACCAAAATACTGTTTTCTGTGGTAAAAATAAAATATAATATCACAATGTGATTTTTTTCCTTGTAATTTTTTCATAAATTCATTGTATCTGTTTGTTCTAAATGCATGTCGCTCAAATGATAAACCTATCAGCTGCAAAAAAACAGTTTTTGCAGTTTTCACTTTATCACTCAATTGGGTGACTTCCCTAAGAAGCCAAGAGGTCAGTAGAGTTAAGGGGGTGATCTGACACTTTTAATTATGTAATTTTATTATTCTTTGTGACCTTACATGTTGTGATGGAACCTTCCATAAGAAGTTTAATGTTAAACGGAGAGATGAGCAGATGCAGAAAGCAATAGGGGGGACCAGCACAGGGTAGCCTTCTCCAATGAAGATCTATCTGTCTGTGCTTGTTTCCTGTATTAGTGAGGAAAAGTATGTAGCTATCTGATTGGTTGTGCATTTAAAACCTCCTATCCCATTGGTTATAGGTGATGTTTACCTATCAATAATTTGTCCTTTCCTTTTCCTACAACCTATTAGTTAAAATACACAAAACCCCTTGTTTTTATTAGCTACTTGTTCTGGAAAGTAATTTTCTTGGTTTTTAATGAAATTGTTCTGCATTGTATCAACAACCACAGCTTTTAACAATAAATCAATTCTCCTAGTGTATGTGAGCAATGTGTGTTGGCAATGTAACTGCTTAATATGGATGCAACAAATAGCGCCTGACATCCCATAAACTAGCTATGTATTGTTGAATTTGGCTTTGTTTCCAGCAGTATGCAGATTCATATATGGGACATTGGATGTCTGTGGAGGATAGTGCCCGACCATTTAGTCTAATGTTCGACTGGGAGAGGCAACACTGGAGATCTGTGATGAAGCTGGGACTGCACTGTTTTTCAGCTCACTGCTTCACCTAATACCTACCTACATAGCACACATTACGTGGCACCCTAATGACTAAATAAATGAAAAAGAAGGGACTTACCCTTTTGTATTAAACATAAAGATGATTGTTTATAGATGATAAGAAACTCAAAATATAAATTTTTGAAGAAGTAGCAATAGTTGTTGAAAATATTTAAGCAATAGAACTTACAATATAAAAACATAAAAACATATGATAAAGCAGATAAGACAACTAGTCAGCATCTCAGCCATGTGACAGACCCAGAGGCTATTTGAGATATGTCAGTACAACTGCCCACGGAGCTCATTTAAGAGGTTGCCTGTGGGTCTGTCAGATGCCACAGCTGGAAAAATATCTTTCACTGCTTTATTTCAAGTTCCTACAATTATAAATGAATGAATGAAGTAGATAGTAAGATACATTTGATTAAACACATACTTTGAGGGTGTAATTTTCTTACAAAGATTGTTAAAATACATTTTAAAAAATTTCACACACTACAAGGCAATGCTTTATAAATACAAATCACGTACAAATTAATTACCTAATTTGGATATAAAACTTTCCATCTAAGTTTGTGATTGATAGTATTCGCTGCTTATTGTTATTGTGCATAACAAGTAGCGGTATGCTGTCACTGCTGATGCCAGTTGAAGGTCACTGGAGGACAAGAGAGACCCAGCTTGCATCTCTGATTGCTTCCCCTGCTGGCAGATCGTACACATTGCGATCAACAATTCAAGTCAATGGAGCCTTGTGTGATAAGTGCAGGGGAGATGTGAGGGAACAGAGCCCACGAAGGGAAAAAGTAAAAAATAAATAAATAAATGTTTTAATAAAATAAAAACAAAAATGAAGAAAAAAAAACATAGAGTGAGCTTAGTGATGTCATTGCGACATCACTGGCATACATATGATTTATGAGAGATCCCCAAAGGATAACAGTGCAAAAAAAGATACACAATAATAAAAAAGATCTGATATTCCATTGTCCTAGCATTGTCCTAAACAGAGCCGGCCTTAGGCGTTGTGGCGCCCTGTGCGGACTACTCCTCTGGCGCCCTCCCTCACTACCCCCCCTCTCTGCCCCTTCAAACTACCCCCCCATGCCCCTTCAAACTACCGCCCCTCAAACTACCCCTTCAAACTACCCCTCCCCTCTGCCCCTTCAAACTACCCCCCCTGCCCATTCAAACTACACCCCCCCTGTCCCTTCAAACTACACCCCCCCTCTGCCCCTTCAAACTACACCCCCCTCCCTCTGCCCCTTCAAACTACACCCCCCTCTGCCCCTTCAAACTACACCCCCCCTCTGCCCCTTCAAACTACACCCCCCCTCTGCCCATTCAAACTACACCCCCCTCCCTCTGCCCCTTCAAACTACACCCCCCTCTGCCCCTTCAAACTACACCCCCCCTCTGCCCCTTCAAACTACACCCCCCCTCTGCCCCTTCAAACTACACCCCCCTCTGCCCCTTCAAACTACTCCCCCCCTCTGCCCCTTCAAACTACTCCCCCCCTCTGCCCCTTCAAACTACACCCCCCCCTCTGCCCCTTCAAACTACACCCCCCCTCTTCCCCTTCAAACTACACCCCCCCTCTGCCCCTTCAAACTACACCCCCCCACTTACCTTGTTGCCGGAGTCCTGCGGTGAGAGCGGGAGGCATTCGTCTTCTCGCTCTGCCGCGGTGCCGGCATTTCATGTTGAGAGCCGGAATAGTCCGGCACTCAACATGAGATGCCGGCACAGCGATGAAGTCACGGAGATTAAGGGGCGCCGAGCGGTTGGCGAGAACTTCACGAGCAACCTCTCGGCGCCCCTGACCGGGACTTAGATTTAAGCATCGTTTTTTTTTTAAACTTTATTTAACATGAATGATGTTAAATAAAGTTTAAAAAAAAACCACAAAAAAAAAAAACCGATGCTTTAATCTAAGTCCCGGTCAGGCGCCCCTGCAACCATGGCGCCCTGTGCGGTCGCACAGGTCGCACACCCCTAAGGCCGTCCCTGGTCCTAAATGGTATACTTCCCCTGTTCATTACCCCCAAACCCCTTAAGCCAGTAGTATTAAAAATACTAACCTATAGGGTATTATGTAAGGATGGATGTGGTCCTCTAGAACATAAATAAAATATGTATGTGTGGTATGTCTCTAATCATCAAAAATAAAAAAAATAAAAAATATTTTAGTGTAGTTCTTAGTCCAATCAACTAGACAAAAAAACTTGTGTAATCGGATTTGTTTAAATTTTAACTAAATTTGCTAATTTTGTTAATTTGTACAAAGTGAGAAAGTGAGATAAATGAATGCATGAGTTGTATTTGTGGCAGATATGATAGGGTCTTACTAAAATGGTTTTATGTTTCTCTGGCATTTTTTCTTGAATCATAAAAAGGAAGAAAGCCTTAGAGAGAAATCAAGGCAAGGTTGGAGTATTATCAAATTATTAAATGAGTTGATTAGTTTTCAAGAAGAAGTGTAATAAAGGAGAGAGTGAAGGACTCACTTCCTTCTAAAAATACACAATATACAGATCTGTCCTGACCAGATCTGTATATTGTGTATTTTTAGAATGAAGTGAGTCAAGAAGAAGGTGGTGATCAACAGTATTAAAAGCTTCAGAGTGGATCAGAATTATTAGCAGGAGAAGAGACCTTTGGCTTTGACAGAGGGCAGGTCCTTGAATACTTTTGTTAGGGTCATCTCAGTAGAATAAAACGTTTGAAACCAGCTTAAAGAGGGTCAATGAAGGAATTAGAGGAAAGGAAGTTAGCTAAGTGATTGTACACAATTTGATCAGGCGCCTTAGAGGCAAAAGGAAGAAGAAAGAAGGTTTAATAGGTGGGTAGGTAATGGACAAAGGGAGTGGAAGAAAGACTGTGCAAGGTGTAAAGGAATAGAGTCATGGTGTAAGGATCGTCTTACCAGAAGGAATCCGGGATGCAGGAAAGGAACACGCTTGCTCAGTACAGGACACGCACAAGGGGCCTGAGATGGATAACAGGGCACTTGGCGGTGTTGCTGTAAGCACGGGTGATCAGGACAGCGCCGTTAAGCAGACCAGGGTCAGGATACCGGAGGTTCTCAGAGTCGTTAGGAAAGCCAGGGTCAGGATACCAGAAATACACAGGAGCCGAATGGAAAGCCGAGGTCAGGATGCCAGAGATACACAATAACCGTTTAGCGGACCGGGGTCAGGATGCCAGAGATACACAAGTCGTAAGAATAGCCAGGGTCAGGATTCCAGAAGTTCACGATAGCCGTTGAGCAGACCAGGGTCAGGATACCAGCAATAGTAACAAGATACAGGAAAAATACGAGGGGCTCAATAGGTACGGAAGCACCAGTACAACTGAGCACCGGTGGATAGGTTAGAGAAGTTTAAATAGCCCGGGGAGGCGTTCCCCGGCGTCCCTGACGTAACCGCGCCCACCGTCGCCATAGCGACGCAGCGGAATCCAGGCGGCGGTCAGCCGCATAAATATTCATGAAGCGGCCGCGCGTGCGAGCGGCTGCTTCATGTAGCAGGGAACGGTGCCGGCGTTTCTGCCGGGAGGATGGAGAGGAACTTCCCCGCGTCTGCCAGGTAAGTGCCTTACACATGGGGTTAGATCTACGAAAGAAAGAAAAGTGGCAAGTTCTTTATTGGAGGAAAAACATAGTTAAGTTTGTTTGTGATTTATTAATATTTTCTTTATTCACTGGTAATGGTAGATTCACTGGGATATTTATTTTGTTTATTACCCAAGATTTACTGTTAATTCTTCTTTATTGATAAGTGACTAAAGAGTTATACTTTCAGACATGAATGCTGGAGTCAGTCAGTACTTGATAAATCATTCTAATTTTTTAGGGTGAAATGCAAATTGGTTAGTAAAATAAGATAAGTCTAGTTTGGCATATAAGCGGCTCATGGAGCCAGGACCAGGCTTAGCTCAGGCGTCACAAAACTATTATTTCAATTTTCAGTTTAACAACAGAATTTTTTTTATTAAATAAATGAATTGCCTTACCCTTGAATAAAAACCCCTCAAATGTATAAAATAATGGAGACCACCAATAACGGTGCACCTCAAATATATTATACAATACAATCTGCAAGACGTTAATGTATATTCTGTCGAAAATACATTGTGTTACAAAAAAATAAGGGATTTCCAGATGTCAACATACCTTAATCTAATGGCAAATTGACAGTAGTAATGTTAAGAATGCAAACCATGTAATGTTCACTGTTGAGCTGGGTTTTTTTGTATTTTTTACACATCAATTAGGTTTGTAAGTATGCAGATCATTTACAGATAATGGTCAGTTCTTGAAACCAACATGTTATATTTGACCTTTCAAAGATAATACAAGTGGGTTTACATGTTTGTTAATAGACATAAAATGGGCAGTCTCTTCCGTTAAACTAAATTGCTTAGGTAAAAAAGTAATGCTACAAACTAAAACAAAGAAATGTAAAAATGCTAACCATGTAAAAATAAACTTTACTTCCTGTGACGGTAAGGACAATAAGTTATCATAGCAGCCCACCGCAAGCATCAGACAGAACATGAAAACATGTTAACGTGAAAACGGGAGCTGAGTTTATTGGGAGTAGCACAAATTTTTATACACACAACATATCATTAAATCAAGAGTATAATCCCATGAACTACCAGGCAGACCAGAGCCTCCGTACAGTTCTTTGATCTGCAATGCCCACCCGACAAAGGGTCATCCAAGGATTTTATGTTCAAAAAAAGCAACTTGATCCATTGGCACCCTAAGCAACAGTGTAAGAAACATCCCTGGGAATAGTCCACACGGTAGCCGGGCCAGAGTTCCATAACTGCGGCAGGGTAAACCCTGGTCCCAAAGATGAGTGATAAAACCAGGATTCCCAAATTAGCACCTTCTCTGTAACCACCTCCAAGTGTTGCACACCACGAGCATAGTTTATCCCCCAAAGAGCGACGTGGATGTCCGTAGTGATGCAGGTCATATTGTCACAGTTCCTGAATGGACTAAACTGTTTATTCCAATAAAGCTTGGTTTTGAGTGATTAATTAGAAATATTGCTTTACGTTATGGCATGCATACAGGTAGAAAAGCCTTCTGTTGCTTTAGGCACATATTTATTAGCACTATAGTAGGAACAGGTCGTTGTTGGTTTTTTGTTTGTTTGGTTTTCTTTTCTAGCTTGATACTTTTATTTTGATAATTTACAGTCACAGAAATGTGCACTCAAAAAAAAAGTGTTAGCATGAGAAGGCACTTTAGTTGAGTTTGACCAGTTGAGTTAAACCTTAACTGATTATTTGACCTTTTATTGAATAGACCAATTTTGGTTGTCATGGTGTCATTAGTATTTTATAGATATCCATGAATGCATGAACCCCTTCTGCAAAAATAACCTTAGTGAAGTGAAAAAATATAAATATACATCTCTCTAGTGATGTTGACAGCCTTGAAAGGCATTTCAACTATGCCACATCAATTCAGTGTCATAATATGACTGTACTAGATAGGAAATCATACACTGATTCTATTTTCCTCTTCAAATGCAAATACAATAAAATAAAACCCCAAAATTATCATTATTATTTTTTTGTCACAAATGTATAAACCTTAGCATTCGCAGGTCTTGAAGGCACAACTGCCAGCATCACTGACTCTTAAAATATAACAATATTTAATAAAGCATTTTGAAATATATGGCTTGCCAGTTATCTATGTGTACACAACCCCTTTAATCCACCTCCTGCAGGGACATACTCAACTGGTTTCTGGCAAGAGAAAACTCAGGGCACGGTCATGCCTGGTGGCGTGTGGGGCCCTGGGTGACTTGACTTTTGCAGGGCCCCTCCCTGGCAACAACATCATGTTATGCTGTGTCTTTTTTGCAATTACTAAACCTTTATTTATGCATGTAATGGTACATATAATTTAACAAATATTGGATTGCTAATCTACCCTATAAACATTTTTTAAACTGCTTTTTAACTTATTTGTGTGCTTCTGCCATCCTTCCTCCTATTAAAGCAGGGTCACTTGTCTCATGGGCAGCCTGCAGGAGTAACCAGGTGACCAAGTCTCTGCAGTGCCCTGTGCTGCTAGGAAGGAACAGTGAAATATGCCTCCCCCTACAGATTGGTCTCCTAATTTGCTCTTATCTCTTAACACCTCACACTCACTCTAACACCATACCCTAATGCCCCCACACTAATTATACACACTAACAACCACACTGACAAACTGACTCTAATATCATATACTTACACACACTCTCTTCTTCTCTTCTAACAGAATACACTTACATACACATACTCTCACCTACCATACACTAACACACATATTCTAACACCATACAGTAACATGCACACAATATGCACACACACATGCTAACACCATATGCTGACACACACACTCTAACAACATACACTAACACTATACATACAGTCTCTTACACTAAACACTTGTACATACTCTATATACATACACTACTTTTCTTATTATCACAGCTCCTCATCTCCCCCTCACAATCTTCTCTCTCCTATCTCACAGCTTTCCCTCTCACAGCCATTCCTCTGTTTCCCCCTCCCTTAAAAATGCGTTATTCTGGATTTTTTGTTGTCATTCTGTTATTCTCACTGTTCAAATAAACCTACCATTAAAATTATAGACTGATCATGTCTTTGTCAGTGGGCAAACATACAAAATCAGCAGGGGATCAAATAATTTTTTCCTTCACTGTACTTATAATTAATACAGGGCAATCCACTAGGTGGTATTAGAGGAAACACATTTGAATATTAATAAAAAGCTAAATAGATACATGTCACGGTCCTCCGTGAGCCGGGGAACAGACACAAACAAATACCAAACCCAGTCAGGTCACAAAGCAAGGGTCAAGGCAGGCTGCAAGACTCACTGGTTGAAGTCACTAAAGAAGGTCTGGTACACGGGTAGTCACGATAGGATACAACGCTTGGGAATAGGGTAAAGTCCAGCTGATACCTGAGCAAAGGTTACTGGGAGCTTAGGGCTTTTATTTATTTGAATTTGGCGCCAAAATTATGTAACTGGAGGAAATGTGTTGCCATAGCCACGCCTGTATGTGTCTCCTCTTCTGCCGGCTTCTGTCGGCTTCTGTCGGCAGCGGGGAGGAGACCTGTCTCCATGACAACCTCTGTACACATTTCTCTCCCTGCTGGCCTCTGTCGGCAGGGGAGGGGGCGCGTTGCCACGGAGACCATGCTCGCTTCTTTGTCAGAGTGCAGGGGAGGAGACACTGGGATGCATCTGCTCGTCGCTGAATCCCGAGAGCAGGTAAGTAGTAGGCTTATGACAGTACCTCCCCCCTAACGGTAACCTCCCGGAAACAATAGGACCAGGTCTAGAAGGGTGGTTTATATGGAAACGTCGGACCAGGGCAGGTGCATGAACTGAAGAGACAAGTTCCCAAGAACGGTCTTCTGATCCATAACCCTTCCAGTCTATTAAGTAAAAAAAGATGACTTCCCCGGAAACGTTAGTCAAGGATGTGTTGTACAATATACTCAGGATGGCCTTCTATGGTGACAGGTATGGGAGGTTTCGGAGAGTGTCTGGTAAGGCTATTGTTACCGCTTTGAGTAATGAGGTATGGAACACCGGATGGATCTTGAGGGAGGACGGTAAGGCAAGACGGTACGTGACAGGGTTGTGGGAAATAGAGAAAGGGCCTATAAGTCTTTGTTTATCTACTTGTCTTTTGTATCGTTGTTGGGATAGTGATAAATTTGCTCTGGCCGACTGTAGGGCTCTTTGTATGGTCCTTAACCTTTTTTGTGCTTTGGGATCGATATTGGTATAATAAGCATGATAACTATATAATAAAAAGAACAGAGTTTCTTGTGTGGATGCGTTTTTAATATTGTTATGAGAAGACCAGTCTGACTGTAGGTAAATAGTAAGTATTGTTCGAGACTTTGATTCACCCTCTCGGTCTGTTCATTAGTCTGGGCATGATAACCAGAGGACGTGGTGTGTTCGCTTCATAATCCTTTGCAGAAGGATCTCCAGAATTTCAATGTGAATTGAGAACTGCGGTCGGTCAGTACTTGAAGAGGAACGCCATGTAATCAAACGATTTCTTTTATGAATACTTCAGCTGCCTCAGCCGCTGAGGGTGGATGTCTGATAGGTAAAAAATTTGTCAACCTGTCCACTATTACCATTATGGTGTTGTGTCCGTTAGATATCGACACCTACTATAAAGTCCATTGTGACTGAGGACCATGAAGACCGAGGAGTGGGGATGAGTTGTAGTAAACCCTGTGTCTGTATGTTTTTATTTATTTATTTTTATTCACCCCCCCGTGAATGCTAAAGGCAAGCATTGTTTGTCCTTATTGTTTGTCTCATTCTGTAGCATTGAGACAGTATGTCAATACTATGGCCCCAAGTTTGAAGGTCTTATTTATTCAGCAGCTGGTGCAATCTTTATTTCATGCTATACTCAGACGCCACCCATCACACTAAATACATTATCTTTATACAAGCCCTCTGCAAACCATAATCTGAAACCATCTGAAGAGAGGCCATTGAAGGAATGAAAAAGATATTCAACCTCATTTGGACTTTTCCAGATCTGCAAGTAAGTTTATTAATTCATATATTCTATTATTTTGCATGTTTGTCATGTATATATACCAATTATGTATTTTGGGGGCATTGTTTCTTTTTTGACCAAATGTTTACCTTAGTAAAGTACGTTCCTTTGCCTTGATCCCCATCCAGCCTCCTCCAGCCATAACATCACAATTTTTTCTAACCTAAAAACGATCTGTTCTTAATCATCTCTCTCATTTTTCTCCTCTTGTAGCTTTCCTCAAACATACCAAGCCCTCTACAAACCCACATGTGAAACCAAGAACTATTATTATTAATAGATGTAGTAATTATTAGACTACATAATATACATATACACTTTATAAACTAAACTAATCTGTATTTCCTTGTTTTTCTAGTACTAATAATAAAATGGTTCGTTTGTGCTAGTGCTAGTATGTAACAGGATTATAACTGTTTTACATCTACACAAATTTTAAGGTTTTTTTTGCATTGTCTAGAAAATAAGACTTAAATGTATCATTTTAACATGAACTAATTTTCAAGGACCTCAAAGAATTGCTTGTGTTATCTAATACCAAAACATGGTATAAAAAGTTTGCCCTCTACCTGACCTAGTTTGCCATATCCGTTTGTAATGTCCAAAAATTGCATTGGAAAGTTAGAATACTATTTGATTGAGTAGTTTATAAAATTATTAATTATTATGATTAGTGTGCATTATTATTAAAGTAAACATACCAGTCTGTAGTGACTCTAAAGACAAGACAAAAGACTGATTAAGGTCTGGGTCTCTACATCAGAAAAAGTGGGCAGATTGGATGTTACTTATCTTATCTTACTTATATGTTTCTATGTTTCAGTTAAAGGTCAAACCAATAGACATATTTGCAATTTTACCCAGGTTTATACAGGCTCTCAAATAACAATATTTTATGTTAAAATGTCCCACTGCTCTGTGAAACTCAGAGGGTTAATAAGTGATGGCTTCTTAGGTTTTCACTGAAATGTCATATAATAGAATTTCAGTTTGGTTTGATTCATTGTATTTTATTGAGCAAAACGGCAACATAATGAAATTTCTTTTTCTACCTTTGAGCACCACAAAAGTAGTTAAATTATTAAGTTTATTTAATTGAGTTGTTAATATTTAATGCGTTTTTTGTTGTTCACCTTTCCCTGCATAAGTATTATAGAAATTGCATGCCATTTTCTCACTCCTCACTTTCTCATGGTTAGCCATCCTGGAGGATATTTCATGTAATATAGAATATACCTAGCTATTTTGATTATCAAATGTGTACTGCATTTCTTTAGAGCAGCTGTGGTCTCATTTTGTTTGTGACATGATGGCTGCCCGTTAAAATCAACTACACAGAAAATGAAAAGAATATGAGTTCTAATTCACAACATCAATCACATAAATGAATATAAGCTAATGTCAGTGGTGAATCAGGTCAAAAATGTATTGCTTTTTAAAAGCAATCTACAAGCTATCTACCAATAAAATGTATAAGATACATGCTCCTTTTAAGACAGCAGAACCACAATGACAATAATATACAGTACCATTTCAACTAGCTATTTGCATTACTTTCTGAAAGCTGCTCACTTTACATTATGCCAGATATGAATAATTCTAACATACTGCATCATGTATTGTCTAATTTAACTAATTTTGTTTGTTATGCTTTGAAGTCTTTTTTGTTTTGTTTTATGTTGTTTAATTTTACCTTCATACGCATCGTCACACTACAGATTTGAAAAAAGGCTAACATTCTCATTAAATGGTTAACACTGTGCACAAAGTTGCCTCTTAATGTATAGTACAATTCTCTCTGTTGCAGTAATTGCATACATGCCTCATGCTAATGCCTTGAGTTGTTTGGACATATCCTTAAAAGCAATAATGTTTCTTATTTGGGTATACTTGATGAGTTCCATGCAGTAATCATTTTTTTAATTAAAAGGTAAACCATGTAACCTCAGGTTGGGTTGTGTCTTCTCTTATATGCAGTATAACATTACTGATGACTCATGTTCGCTGATGTTGCCCATAATCCTCTGGAAAGACTGAGATGTCCTCCAGCTGTTAAACCTCTCCCTATGAGGAACCAGGCCATTAACCTGGAGTCACTCCTTTTGAAATAAGCATAGAGTGTACAAAGAAATCATTAACACAGATATTTCACAGCTGTCATAAAGTCATCATTCTAAAACAGTGTGAGGTTAACTGTTTTACAGAAAATTTTTCAAAGAATGTCCTCTAAAGAAAAATGGACTAGTTAATTCACATAAATAGAAATGGGTATGTATAACATAATAAGCTATACACAATGTACAAATGGACAATATATTTTAAACTAGATAATAGACATATATTTGGACCAAAAAACGATTTGTATAAATCGGTTAGTTTTTGGTCCATTCATTTTTGGACAAAAAAATTTGTTTTTGCCCTTTCAGTTCAGACGAAATTTGAAAGGGCTTTTTACATCAGGAAATTTGTTTTCACTCATTAACTCTCTCACTCACACTCTCTCACACTCTCATTCAATTTCTCTCACAATGCCTCCCTGCTTCCATGTCCCCATCTCCTTTTCCACAACTTTGCTTCTTGTCTTGCCTATTCTTGTACTTCTGTCTTCTGAGTTATCCAGGCCTCCCGGAGTAAGGAGAGGTTGTCCTTGTGGGGCATGCTGTGGCTCTACTCTTCTGTAGACGTATTCCAAGAGACCAGAATAATGCAGACAGATCAGCAGAGACAGAGAAGTGAATCTACACTCTTTTTGTGCGAATCCGCCTACAATATTCTGGCATTTTGGAGTACTTCTGCAAAAAGCTGGGTGAATTTGAAAGTTGCCTGAAACTTTAAATCCAAGGATGTCCAAAAGCGAGGTACAAAAGTCTGGTGGCTATACTTTGGGGGTTAGAATAAACAGAGAGCAGGTCGGTCAAATCTCAGAGAACCTGAACAGAAGAAGGCAGGTAATCCAAAACAACAGGTACACTGACTAACAGCTTCCAAATAATGAAGCAAAGAAAAGGAGGAAGGGTGGCTATTTATAGGGTATTATGGTATTGTATTGTTGCATTGCTATGGCATCTCCATAACAACACTGTGATTGAGCATGGCCCCACACCCCAATGGCATCCAGCATGTGGTCACTATGTGGGGGCAGGACACGCGCCTTCATTTGGGCCCACCATCCTGTTTTAGGCAGTGATGCAGATCTGATCACTGGGGTCACTGAGAGCAGGCTAAGCCTACAGCCAGGAGAAGTCATTTTTGAGCAGAGCAGGCTTCCAGACTGCCTTTAAAACATTTGCATTTACTTAAGTTGGGTAGTAAGAACAACTACAGTGTTCTACAGTAAATGATAAGCAAGGATGTCTTTGTTTTTTTTTTAATGTAACCTAAAACAGGTAACTGCTTATTAATGGCTCTGAGTCCTTCTTACCCTAGAAGACTGTGTGGCTATATGAAAATCCCAAACACTACCTCAGTCTTATCGGTGGTTTGTCACAATATACAAACCACAATGGATTCACATTACCATAGATAGGAGAATACTAAACGGTGCATAGTAACCCTGCGCTCTACAGGACAGGAGAAGAAGGGGCATAAATGATTGTAAGTAGTGCTAAGTCCCTCCTCCTAAAAAGCTGCCTCTCATGATACATATAGTTTGCCTTATGGAGAAAACAGCCCCGCTTGCTACCTTGGGATGCTTCACAACAGGATGATATCCTAATTTCTTAGTAGTGATAATATAATAATCAAGTTAACCTTCATGGTCTTTGGACAAAAAGTAAGGTAAACTCAATGTGTTAAATGTTCAAAATTTGGATTTCATCATCGGCCATGTCATACTGAATAAATGTTAAAATAGTATTTATTGCTGATGAAAACATGCACTCTAGAGATTCTGAAATCATTTTATCTCTTTTAATATGTTAATTAATACTTACCATTGTGTATCTTTCTCCTTCTAATTAAACTATTTAGAATGAATAGATATATAGTCTTCAATAAAAATAGATGTTTGTAGAAAAAAAACATTTTGCATTACTAATAAAAATAGAAGACATGTTATACTTTATTCAAAAATTGTCAATTCTGATAAATAAATCGTTTTTTATCCATACCATATATGATGTCCTTCATTCTATTTTATTTGCGTAAGCCAAAAAGTCATCTGAAGAGAGCATTGTTTAATATCTTGAAGTCAATGCCCTTAATATGATTATATATGGAAACTGCACCTCTTGCAATGGCTGAAGCTAACACTGTTATTTATTGGAACATTCCCTAGGAAGAACTGGAAGAAGCAAACATTCTCTGTACTATGTTCCCTGTCTGTTAAAGCTACATCGAGCAATGAAGGACTGTAAATGATATCACAATAATTGTACTATGTGTATAATGTGTGTAAAATGTTCTGTGTGATTTGATACTTGGGAAAAAAATATAGAAATAATGTTATAGCCAATAAAGAAATCAATATTAAAAATGCAACATTTAATGTTGATAAAACATTTAGGAATATGTTATAAATAAAGTAGCCCTGGTATAGATTTGCATCTTAAGTTTCTTTTGGTATTACTGCACTGCATACATTTTAGGGTCAAGTTGTCATAGATTGAGTCCCTATTGTTTTCATTAGAAAATAAGGAACTGAGGAAGCACGAAGACTGCTACTGAATGAATCAAATGAATCAATGAGTGCCACTGTATGGCTAATTATTAAGAGAATCCAGCAGGAAGAAAGCATGAGTGTCTTTTTGGAAAAATAAATAATGCATCCAACATTCAAGGAATGTAGACGCATATATTTAATAAACAATTTTGGGTCTGCGTATGTAATAGAGGATTGGATGAAGAACAGCTATCCAGAAAGAATTGCAGTTACTTCACTACTTTGAACCTAGATTCACAATTTCCATTACTTAAATGTGAATCACAAGAAAATTAACAGAAATTTTAGTTTTGTTAATTTTCCTTACAAGATGATTACATCAGGCCACATGAAAAATAGTTTAAAAAAATGCAATTTTGCCCTCTTCCCCCATCCAATTTAGGATTTTTATTTAATTCCACAAAAAAAAAAGGATTGTATATTTAGGAGGTGCCATCTTATAACGACCAAAATCATAACAATTGTTTGTTGATTTATTAACGCTTTCATATCATCTGAGACAGTATATATACTATTTTAAAATATAGGGTAGGGTAAGAATGGCCTCTATCCTAATTACCAGAGGAGGTAGTTCTATTGTAATGTCTCTGAGAAAACTCCAACAGTATTCTTGTAATGATTTGCCTCTGACACCACAAAGATATTTTTCGACATGGGAAACAATGGTAACACAATTGGATGTATCCTTGCAACAGGTATGCAATTTATGCATAACAAGCTACAGGTATGAATCTACTAGCTTAGCCTGGTGGTGGGTAATAAGCCACTGTCAATGGGTTTCCTTGGCGATTGTCATGAATACATAAAGATTTTTGTTTGATAATGAAATAATAATGTGTCAAATCTTTTATAAGAGCATTATCTAAAGCAAATATTCTTACATTTTACATAATAAATAAAGTGTAGGTGCAGTGGGGGCTGAGCATAAATATATTTTCTATATTAACCATTGTCTCCACTGTAGCCCTTTTATTAATTATTTTTTAAGGAACCTCTTCTATGTCTATTTATGTTGACAGAGAAGGTAGGGAAACATTCAGAGAGCATGAGAGAGAGTGAACGAGAATGCGAGAGAGTGTGAGTGAATGTGGATCCACAAATTCCGGACAAAAATTCTGAGCTTTTTGCTTCGAGTTGTGGGTGTTTTTGGCTCATTTTAGGGGCTTTGTGTAAATTGTAGAATTTACCAAAATGTTGTAAATTTGCAATTTGTACGAATCCAAATACAAAAGTGTAATATATTTATTTATATATATATAAATATATATATATATATATATATATATATATATACTTGACTTTTGGAATAGACCCATTTGTCTTTTAATCTGTCAATTAAATTTAATCTACCTGCGAATACAAACTACTTTATCAGCGCTAAGTAATCTGATGGCGCTATATAAAACCATAAATAATAATAATAATAATTAACCCATGCTTTCCCACAGGTTTATTATGAGCCTCCACTACACCAAGGATTGGGGAAAAAGGAGGGTCCTAATAGACAGTCAGATTAAAAGAACACCTTTCTTGTTCTGTACAATTATGTCTTAATGTGTGTTACTGTCAATTATGCTTATTGTGAATTTTGATGTCATTTTTTATTTTGTAAATGTAAGTAGTTTAAATGTACATTTGGAAAATGTGTGGGTTATGTATGAAGATATCAAGGGCAATGGCATGGAGGCAAGCTCTCTTGGAACATAATTTAAAAGCTCCCTTTTGTAAGGATAATCATACAGAAACTTAGAATGCACAAAAAACATTGCAGATTGAAAATATGGATAAAAACGTATTACTGGTGGCTAAAAAATTTTATTCTAAAGTAGTAAACCCACTTCTATTAACTAGGTTAATTCATATTTGACCTTATGGTTTATATTTGCTTTTTTCTTAAGTTAATTTAAACTTTTGTTTTCATGTATTTACAGTTCTTTGCTGATATTGTTTTTATCTTTATGTAAATTGCATTAGGGTTTAGTAAAATGTTACAATTTCTACAAGAGAAATAGTGATTAGGTGTAATCTCCTAAGGGAAAGCATTATGTCACCAATTTAAGTGCAGATTTATGTGCTTTTGAAAAAAGTGACCCTGGTGCATCAAAGATACTTTCAGGGATGGATCACAATTCCAATGAGTATTTTCCAAGGACATAACACAGAGCAAATTAATCATTTTTAGATAGTTTTTATTAATACTTTTAAAGTGTTTTTAGCATCTGTTCCTAAATTACCTGAAATAGATGCATGTGTTCATTTAATGCAGGGACACCAACTCGCCATTATCAAGAGGAAATTGTGCATGTTAACCAAATCTGAGACATGAAAATTCACTAATTGAAGCAATACACACTTTACTGTTTTTATACAGTCATGTGGAATAGAATTATTGTGCAATTTCCTGTACAGGACAGAATAAACTGTATTAGGCAGATGGCAATCTCAAAAGTGATTTTCATGTTAATTGAAAATACATGTTACTCAATGTAGAATGTAAATTACAAAAGGAAAAAAGAACAGTTTTGATTAACGATTCAGTAAAATATTTTATATATATATAAAATTTTAATATTAAATTAAATTTAGCATGACTTAAAATAAAGACTATTTATCTTATTAAGTCAATACTTTAATGGTAAACATGCTTGAGGTATAAGACCTTGCTATTTCACAAATAAGTATGTACTGTATTGTTGAATCAAAATGTGACAGCGGAGTCTATTTAGTGGTAAGAGAGTATTGTGCCTTTTGGCTGCTAATCCTTGAAGATTTCAGTAGTCATAGAAGACCTGGAACTCTTATAGGTTTCAGCCAGGGAATGAAGAAAGGGTAGCATAGTTCTACTACTTTGGATCACTGATGCTTACCTGCAAATGAGGAAGAGGAAGCAGGAGACATACAAGTGATATTTTCATACAAAATGTGCAACCTATTTTTTAAAATTAATTTATAAATTAAATTATGTAATAGGGAATACAGACAATTAAAAGGAACAATTTACAAAAAAAAAAAAGCTAATGTGTACTGTGTGCAGGAAGTGGTCTGGGAAATACGATATTGATTATACAATCAGTCTGTTCCAAGCAGGAAAGGGCCACATAAATCCTTAACCCCTTAATGACAATGGGCGGTCCCTAAACCCATTGAAAACAATGCAGTTTGAGCCCGTACATGTAAGGGCTTTGTCATTAAGGGGTTAAATGGATGCATTTATCCCATATGTCTCCAGATGGAGAGTAACACTCTAGTACGCAACTTAGATGCTTCATTAAAGAATTTAACAAGAAAAACTATGCCTAAAGGCCTAGAATGGACAAGGACAATTTCAACTAATTTTACAAATTACATGCCTCTTACTGATAACAGTGACTATGTATCACACTTAGTAATACTTTATATATAGAAGGTTAAACTAAACTAAAATTGTAAAAATGCCTGTAGTCAGGGATCAAGAAACATTCCAAAAAATACAGTTGTCCTTTAACCACTTGAGTGTACGATGAATCAATCGGTTTACACCTTGCGATGTGATTTGCACAAATTAAGAGCTTCACAAGCAGCCCTTCTTGTATGTCATTGTTTATTATCCAAGTGAGTATGCACGGGGTTTATACAATTTATGTAACCATTGTTGGTTGGATCCGCCGCTTCACCTACGTTGCACCTGCCATCTTCTGCTCCTGGTAATTCACAAGTATACAAGTGGTTAGAATTCATAGCATTTTTAGTGAAGCAGACAGCAGCCAGTGATTTAAAAACATAACTTGTAGGAAAATATTAAGAATAAACATTTACATACTTTCTTAGCCTAACTGTATAAAGGAATTTATTAGGAACTATTCACTGGGCTGTGTTAATTATCAATAGGGTTTTCTCAGTTCAGAAAACATTAAAAATGGCATTAAATATCCATAATCAAATTACAAGCTAACTTGATTGTACTAAGCAAGTTTAAACTCATTCCACTTGTAATCAGACTTTACGCTACACTAAAATAAACTCTTTTCAAATATCATAGAGCAATGCTTCCCCTGCAAAATACAGTATGTATTTTCTCCCAAATAAATAAGATTAGTAATAGTAGAGAAAGCATATACTAGAAGGCATAATACATATATATATATATATATATATATATATATATACATATGGTTACCTACTTTCATGAATATTAAACTGTTTTAAACATTGCAAATTAAATTATTGATAATACAGAAGGTATAAAGACATCTACTAGTATGTTAATGTTCAATATTAACTTGACATGTTAACTATAGTCTACACAATAGTAGTGCTTTTATCAGTGTATTAGCTTATAACTAACACTTAACAATTAACAAACCTTTACTTCCATTTGAGATTAAATCTGTTGATTCAAATAATAATAATAAAAAGGCTTCATTGGCGGTGTATTAGTTGGTTATGGGCAGAACATGCATCAAAATAGGAAGTCTACAATGAGTTGGTGTCGATCATATTTGTGCAGACAGGAGGAAGACCCTTTTTAAGCACATAGTTATCCTCCTGTAGGAGATAGGGTTACATTTTACATTGAAACAAGTGGGTCTTTTCAGCATAAACCGGAATGTTCCAGAATATAAAAACTGCTGATGATGCTGTGGACATCACAGGCTTGTGAGGTTAATGCTCTGCTTTGTCCAAAAGGAGATAAGACTCTGTGGTGTCCAAAGAGGAGATAAGGATGTTATTTATTACTATAAGAGGCCCTCACATTCTTTAGAGTATATGTGACTGCCCCTATATCCTTGCAACTAGCCCCAAGATGCTTGAAACCGTCCGCATGCACAAATAGGGAAGCAGACAGTGGCAGACAGTGGCAGTGGCAGCCAGGGCAACCGATCTTACACAAGCCGCACCTCAAGCCCTGCTACTTACTTGTGGGAGGGTCTTCTGGACAGCGAAGAGGAAGCGGAGTTCACGTGACATCCTACTTCCTCTGTGCTTTAGCAGAGAAGGCAGAGGGAGGCCGCGCCCCCTGCTGAAGTCTGTGAGCGGCATCGAGGAGCTGTAGTGCAGGTAAGGGGGTGGGGAGGGTGTTTGAATGAGTGTGTGTGATTGAGGGAGTGAATCTGTGAATGAATGATTATATGAATAAATGAGTGTGTGTGTGTGTGTGTGATAGCATGGATGTGTAAGTGCTGGAACCTAGGCATGATGGGACTGTGATTGCTGTTAGCAATCACACTCCTATCATGCCAAGTCAGCCAGTACATGCTGAAACCTGGCCAGCTGCCCCCCTTGTGTAGTGATGCTGCCAGCAGTATGGGGTCTGCACTTACAGCAACCCTGTACCAGCATGTACTGGCTGACTTGGCATGATAGGAGTGTGATTGCTAACAGCAATCACAGTCCCATCATGCCTAGGTTCCAGCACTTACACATCCATGCTATCACACACACAGTCCCATAATGCCTAGGTTCCAGCATTTACTGGATGGATGTGTAAGTGCTGGAACCTAGGCATGATGGGACTGTGATTTCTGTTAGCAATCACACTCCTATCATGCCAAGTCAGCCAGTACATGCTGAAACCTGGCTAGCTGCCCCCCTTGTGTATTGATGCTGCCAGCAGTATGGGGTCTGCACATCACTTACAGCCACCCTGTATCAGCGTGTATTGGCTGACTTGGCATGATAGGAGTGTGATTGCTAACAGCAATCACAGTCCCATCATGCCTAGGTTCCAGCATTTACTGGATGGATGTGTAAGTGCTGGAACCTAGGCATGATGGGACTGTGACTACTGTTAGCAATCACACTCCTATCATGCCAAGTCAGCCAGTACATGCTGAAACCTAGCTAGCTGCCCCCCTTGTGTAGTGATGCTGCCAGCAGTATGGGGTCTGCACATCACTTACAGCCACCCTGTACCAGCATGTACTGGCTGACTTGGCATGATAGGAGTGTGATTGCTAACAGCAATCACAGCGAGCACAGTCCCATCATGCCTAGGTACCAGCATTTACTGGTTGCCTGGGTATGATAGGAGTGTGATTGCTGTTAGCAATCACACTCCTATCATGCCAAGTCATATTGCTAATTTTGTCCAATTGTGTGTTACCTACTTTTATTAAACATGTGAGTTTTTATTATTATTTTTAAAGGTGGGGGTCATTTTCGGTTTTGGCTAAGTGAACCCTGAATGTTTTGGTCCAGAATTTTCATTTTAGTTCATCCCTAGAATAAATCTAGGGAATCCTGAATTTGTAGTCGCAAAACTTTCAAGGCCCAGAAATCAGTGAGAGGAAGAGTAAAGGTTTTGTGTTATTTACTTTATTTTAATCTGCATATTTTATTAAAGGCCATATTTTTTGTCACAGTGAAAAATGAGTGCGGCCCGCGCACGTATACAATTCTGATGCACTGCAGAAAAAATTTGGACACCCCTGGATTATGCCCTTTGTACATGCGCCCCTTTTTCTTTGATTTTTTTACAGATATGATTCAATATGTAAATTGAATTTGTTGAATTAGTTGAAAAAAAATTGTTGGGTAAAAATCATGTTTTTTTGGGGGGGTGAGGGGGTGGGGGGGTGAGGGGGCCCTTAACAGATTCTCGCACCCGGGCCCTGAGGCGTCTAGTTACGCCCCTGGAAGCAGAAATTGTTTTATCTTTAGAGCTTGCATATTACTGGTATGTAACCTGCATGTTCTCTTCACAGATACATTTTCTTCCTATTTTACCGAAAGTTCACTCATCGTCTGTTGCACTTTATTACGGAACAAGGAGTCAGACAGTTTTGCAAACACTCCTATACAAAAAATCATGCATTGGCATTTACAAATAATTGTAAAAAATGACACATTAAATATTGGTATTTTTTTAAAAAAAAGTTAACTAAAATTCTGTCTTACTGTTGTTTTTCTGGAATTTGAGCCACAACCTCTCTTAAGCTTACTATGTACTAGAAAACCAAGACATTCACGATATTGATAATGCTTTTGTTATACTGCATTTCATTATCACAGGGGGAAAAAAACTTGCATATCTTGTGGTGTGCCTAGCCCTTTTTGGAGTGAAAATAATATTGAATAAAAATTGTCAAAAATGAAAGAGAATTTTGGGTGCACTAAATATTATCAATATTCTAAACAAAGTTCTGCTGACCTCACTAATAAAAAAAAAGGATTTTTACATTAGAACAACATATTTTTAAGAGTTTTCTTCCAAGTTGTAATATTTTGGTTATTGGGTTTTCATTTCTCGAGGGTGTAGTTTTCTATAATGTAAGATCCCACAGCTTGAAGATTCAGGGATATCCAAGAAATTGGTTAGTATATTGTAACAATTGTCAAATGTTATGTTGTAACAAGTATGAGAGGGAATAATATCATACCAGTATACTATATGTTTGTTACAAATCATCAACTGTAGCCCATCTAAGACAATGAAGCTCTGAAGTCATTTACAAATGGGAAAGTGTAAAGCTACCAGATGTTTTTATTACAAACATGCACACAGAATGAAATAGTTCGTACTTTGAAAACAGAAAATGTTTAAGGATAAATTATACCCCAACAGAGTGACTATAATTATTGATTGTCAATTATCTTGCTGCAGTGAGAATAAAAATGAGGATCATCAATTCCATTGACAAAATATCGTCCATAGAATATGTACCAGTCTCCTGAGCCTTGCTCTAAGGTTAAACCGTTATAGCAATAAATGCACATGCTAGGACAAGAAAACATTACACACAACTAGTAAATACAAGTGATAAAAATTGGTGCGTATATTGGTGAAAATAAAAATGAAAAGTTTGCAAACATTATATGTATAAAGAAATCTGTACTTATGTCCATTGGAAACCTGTGTTAAGGAAATATTTTTAAACAAAAAAGAGTGAGTATGAATTCAGTTTTAAATGTTTGATGAATTTTGATGGGTGACTTGGAAGAGAGATGTCAATTTAATATCGGTCATTTATCACCAATTTGTATTATAAATTGTATTTTTATATTATTTAGTGAGGGACGAATTTTGAATAGGAGTTTGAATATTACCTTATTTTTTTTTCATCTTATTTAACTCTGTCTTGTTGATCAACTAATTGCTGCAAAATGAAGTAGCCACAACATTTGTTTAAGTATGATATACCTGAAGTGCATTTTTGTCACCTATCTGTACTTGTACTATTAAGGGTAGAACTTTACACATTTAGAAAACAGTATCATATTTTTAACCCAGCCTATTCAAATATGGATCACACTGTCAACACACAATGTATGAGTTATGTCAGTGATTAGTATCATAATTTTAAGATCAATGTCTAGAAGTTATTTTTATAAAATAAAGTGTGTAGAAATGCATTGAATTTTTGTGATTTATAGGAGCAAATATACTGTGTCTATTCACTTAGGTGTAATCTTCCCAAAGAAAAGTATACATTTATCCTTTGTTACAATGCTGTGTACCACTATTTGAAGGTAATGGTTTCAGTAAAGGGTTAAATAAAACAGAAAAAAAATTTCATTATATTTTTTTAGCACACAGATGAATTCTAAAGCTGCGGTCAATCGATGCAGATTAAATTTGCAGTTTAACTGCAGTTTTTATAGATTTTAGTGAAGCATTTTATTTCAGATTATACCTGAGGACAGATCTATACCATAGGAATTGTTTTAATCTTATTTGCGAGCAAGCTGACTGCAACTATGAAATATAGAATAGTTGTTTCATAGTCTCTATTTTTTTCCTTTTTCCAAACTGACAAAACACCTTCATTTAACGTGATCTGTTGTGAATAAAAAATTAAATAAAAATAGGACACCAATGCATAAGTTAATTCATTATTCTACCATTAAAATATCCGGCATTGCAGCAAATAAAGATTTTTGAACTAAATTAAAAATGCTCTTTGTTTTTAAAACATGATTAATAACCTGTTTCTTAGATTTAGAAACAGAATTTCTACAATCATTTAGCGTCTAATAACATCAATTGTGCAAAGGAAGTAATTTAATCAAGCCGACTTATTTACAAATAAATCTTTTTTTTTACAGTAGATATAGTTATGTTTTTAGGATAAATTTCTACCTGTTCTGTTATTAAAGTAGTTTTATCTGGAAAATGTTGACAGTAATACAATTTTAATTGCTCTGCCTGAAGATTATTTTGTTTACCCAAAATATGATATAAGTTTCTAAGGTATGCTTAAAACGGGTTTGTTTTACATTGTCCACATGTTCCTATATAGTTTGACAGCTCTAACTAAAACAATGAATGCACTGTAATTAAAATCTAGGAAATAAATAATGAACATTTGGTAGATTTCATTGATTAATAAACTTAGCAAAGTGACTTCAAGGTTTCTCCTACAGCTGTTCACAGAGTTTTACCATATCTAGTCATTATTTACTTGTAGCAACATATAAGAGATTATTGTGATCTTTTTGTTTTATGCCTTTTTTAAGAACTCGAGTCACTGGTTTATAACAGGATAACATGCTAAAGTGTAGCAGAAGGCCTAGATCTCTGTACTTTCCACATACTCACAAAAGAAACAGTAAAGAAGGAGATCTGTCCATTTTGTCCAAATGCATATCTTTAACCCCAAATAATACATAACTGCTCAATAATCTCAATGACCACAAGGAGAAACACAAGGCAATTTTGTAATTTTGTAATAAAGCAATGACGCTCCTGGAAGTTGTCTCTAAACGCTGCAATATATTTATAAAGTCTGATATAAATTAGTCTTTTCTTACTCAGGTTTATTGATTTTTCCCTCCCACATCATTTGCAAGGGCAAAATGAATTCAAGTTGATTGATTATTTGAATGACCTTGGAACGCCCTTCCACAGCTGCCATTAGAGTTAATGTGATTGTTTTGCTACAATAAGTATAAGGTGCAAGGTGCAACAATAAAAGCACAAGTCTGCTGTGTGCACAAAACAAACAAATATGAGATAACACTATTATTTAAACAGAATAAATACATGTGCTCTAATTATTCTATCTATCTATCAATCCACCTCTGTTTGCTGCCAGTCTGCTTACTTACTTTCAAGAAAAATAAAAAATATATGTTTTTAATAGTCACAATATTCAAAATGTGAGTGATAAAAATTAATACATAGGCAATAATGTCCAATGTCAGGTTACAATAACTATTTTCGTCCATGGAAATGTTGTACAAAAATAAAATCTCTAAAATGGCTCACCTTGTATCAATTTAGAAGCTATTAAATGAGTTTCCCTTATAACATTTCCACATGCTGCCGGCTGATTGTATATTAATACAGAGAATTTATTTTAAAGCATGCTTACACAATACTGTAACAAGACAACACTGTGTAATTTACAAATTTCTTCTGTTTCGCTGGTATTCCCTCCTTGACTATCTGCTTGCCAACACAAGTAGACTTCTGTAAGCCACCATGTTCATATGCTATGGATGGTTTTTATTTTTTATAATCATTCATTCATCTATAGGTCTGTTATAAAGCGTCATGCGTGGATAAAGATAGGCACAGTGGTACATCATATTTAGCCCTACTGAAGACAATGGAAATCTATACGGTTCAACATTTTGCTTCTCTGCAATCCGTGATCCACCCTCTGGTTTAGTGAGAGGGAAGCAAATCTGAGCCCCCTTTCCTCCCAATACACCATCGGGAGATCAGACTAACCCGTGACTTCTTATCCGGAGAGATAAATGTGAGGCATAAAAAGGCTGGTGACACATTTATGTCTGTATTAAGTTTACTGTTTAGCACTTGAAAAAGGAGGTTCTATTGTTTTCTTGGTAAGTCAAGTGCAATAAAATGTTACATCTTAAACACACACATACTCTATACAACACAATACAGAAGTATACTTCATAAACAAATGATATCCCAACAAACCATGATGTATGTCCACTAACATTAAGCATTTGCTTGTTCTGCTTTGCTCAATTCCTATGAACATAAATTGTAAGTTATTGAGTTTGTATACTTCTCAGCTTGTCAGTAAAACCTTATATGTATATTTTGAAGGTATTTCACTAAAATATTGTAAAATATATTCAGCTCAAGAGCATAAATATTCAATTATATTTTGCCATATCTGCTTGTTTAATTTAAGTTTAGCTTTGAAAAAAAAAATAAGACACCACTTTAGCACAGATTTGCAGTTTGGGGATTTGATATGAGTTCAACGGCAGTTCATGGGCATAAGTAAAATACTGTGCTAAACAGCCTGATAGTCTGAAGTTTGAAGTGTTTGAGGTTGTCATCAGTGGTGCTGGCTATCTAGCAACAAGCACAGTGTCAAGTAACTTTACATGACTCATTGTTATTACCTCCAGATAACTACGTACACTGTTTTGAATGAGTCAAAATATAAGTAGAAGGACAGATGGATATCAGGGCACGCCAGGGAAAATAATGTTCATGATGTGTATATTATGTTTGGTGACCACATTGGCCATATTTTTCCGGGACACGTATATTTGATATGGTGCAGGCTAGCCCATGTATATTGGCTTTGTGTCTGCCTTGTGAGACTTAAGGAGCTCTTCCCAGATGCAGGAAAGTAAAATGCATTCCATAGATTAACTACCCAAATGCTTTACTTTACATTTATGAACATTGAATCGCATTTGCTATTTGTCACCGTTTTCTCAATTTAATTAAATTGCCAGGATATATTGCCAGGATATATTAGGCCAACTCCCCTTTGACAACAATTGACGAGCCAAGCACATCACGGAAATTCATCCCCTTAATGACAATTGACATGCCTGGTACGTCATGGCGTTAAACAAGCGTAGAAAGCAGTGTGGGTACACTAAATGAAAGAAGAAAATTACAGCTAAAGAGGAGGACCACAGAAATGATAAAATCAGCCATTGTCATGGAAGCAGTTAAAGAACATTAAATGCTTTTGCAATGCCGAAACGACTATATATATGTACAGCCCTAAGCTGTTTCAGGCATTGTACGAATCAGCGTTAGTGAGGGTGATGTCCGACGAAGCTGACAAAAACAAACTGCAAAAATGCTGGAAATTTGTCGTTATTCGTCCATTTGCTGCCACTTGTAGCCACCAGTATTACAAGCCGTTTTTGCGCCATAACAAGCTGTTTTGGCGCTAGTTGATAAGGTAAAGTGAGAGGGACTGTGTGTGTGTGAGGGTACATATCAATGACTGATAGGTAGAAGTAGCTAAAAAAGCAGGGGTGGTCTCATTGATGTTTATGGCTGTGATCGATGGGTCCAACATCTATCCATCTATAAAATGTATCCATCCACTGCAATTTTAGGTTTTAACTTTTAACTGAAATACTTATATGCAGGGTGTTTTGTTTTTCATCTAGGTGTGATTCTCTTGGTACAGGAGGTAAATATGTTAGAGTTCCAATTGTTTTATTTCGGTACATTTTAGTTAATTTTAAAGGATGTTGGAAAGCAATTAAAAGTAATAGGAAGTCTGAGTTTTCAATATGATGAATAACCATATAAAACTGTTATTTGATTTGAATCTCAAATGGATTCTCATGTAGAATACTTATTAAAAAAGTTTAAGATATAAACTGTTCTATTCATACGCTTTACTCATAATTCACTTTACACTATTTTAATAACCCAATGTATAATTCATTAAATAACTTTTATAATCAAATTGGTATAAAATGTACATTGCATTTACAGTGTTGTAACAGTAAAAACATGACCAGTAATATAAAAATATATCCTTTAATATATATATATATATATATATATATAAAAATCTAAATCTAAATATATTGAAGCTAAACAACATTATTTTCTTTTCCAGTATTTCCTTTCATATATATATATATATATATTCCTTTATAATCTAAAGAACATTTAAGTAGAGTAAATTGCAAAATATATTTTCTATGAATATGAGATTAAATTATATAACTGAGAGTGGAATCATGCATGTTGATAATTAGCTATGGGTCAGTCTACTCAGTCTACTGTATTTATATATAAATAAATAGTCTTCACCAGAGATGTCCCTAAATCATATTTGGGGCAAATAGCTAATAGAGAATTTGAAGAGCTTTTGGGGGCTCTGCACCTGCATTCTTAAATTTCAGAGGTTTTCTCCAGTTGCAGCATCTGTGCTGTCCCACATTAATGGTAGCTAGGATATAGCGTGGGGCATTGCATAATGGCATAAAATGTCCTTCTTAAATTCAATTAACATTTTATCCAACCACACTGGGCCCATCTGAAAACATGTAGTAATCTCTGCTGATAGCATAAATATGTAGATCATTATTTACTATTTATACCAATTAAAAATTGTATAAATAGTACTTAATGCTGTACATGGCATACTTTACATTTTATAAACAGTGTATTTGTATATCCAAAGAGTACAGCGATTACATTTTATTTTCTTCTGACTATATCGATTCTATTGAATTTAACACTTTACATGAACAAATGAAAACTGGGATTAACATTGATTAGATTATTTAATGCAATGGAATTATTGTTACGACTACATATCTAATGGATTTATGTACCATCAATAGGAATCATTGGAAGAAAAACACATGATTTCTTAAAATAATTATAAAATGAATCAACTGGATTTAAATCAATTGCTCTTGAAAAGAACAGATTTGTTAACCTGTGAGTTGTTGCAAGTTCACCCCTACACTCCAGTATACCTGGAACTCCCAACTAATGAAGGATGGGCTAATGACACCTCCTGTTCCCTAACTCCATGTACTATGGGGTGGGGACATTAAATTAACCTGGGTGGGTATAACGTCAGTTATGTACAGTAATGTTAACCCCCCATCTCACCAGGAACCATCTTGTTCTTGGTGAAATGGGAGGGGTTAAAAGGAAAAAATAATACTCTAAGGGAACACCGCTCATCCCTTGCCCACAATATGTGAGTTAGACATGTCTTGTACAGATTTGCTACTGCAAACTCAACTCAACTGTCAGTTTGTATGAACTAGACATTGAACAGACCAAAATGTGTTCAGCTGAGGATAACCATTTCTTTAGAGACATTTTGGTACACATTGGTAGTTGGAAGGTCCTAAATAATATGTGATAATATGTGTTTTCTATATGAATGCTGGACTTAAGAACACTAGTATATATATATATATATATATATATATATATATATATATATATATATATATATATATATATATATAGTTTAATCTTCAGATTTGAGATTAGAGAGGTGAAATGAAGATGTACAAATTCCAAGGTACATAACAGCAGTAGAATTGTCCTCTACTGTTTCATGAGAGGATTCGAAGACAAGGTAAGTGGTTGTTAGACCTGCATCCGCTTCAATTTCAATCATCATATGATCATATTCTATAACCAAGTTAAGTGATATAATGCTGTATAGATTAAAGCATTCTCACTAGCTCGGTGTTATGTACTGTGAATTGTACAGCTGTTGACAACAAGCATTATTCCTATTTTCAATTGCCTTTGTTGAATTTGAGACACAAAATACCGTAATAAGCAATTGTTGTATAATCCATTCTATCTCATCTCACCCTAAAGTATGTATTAACAAATGGCACCCAATGCATCTAATTATTATTTGTTTTAATCAATACTTAAAGTAACTAAAGCAAATTAAAGACAGATTACACAGCGTTAGATGTATGTTATTTTCTATTACCAAGGCAAATATGTCAATACTGAAGTGCATATTTTCAAATATTTAAATTACACTATTAAGACAGTGGCATGATAAGTAAATATAACTGCACATTTGAGTACTGTAATATAAATACATTTACGGATGGCTTGCAATTAATTATAAATGACATTTGCAGTCTTTCATTCCAGAAAAGTTTACAGGATGTGACCAAGGAGACAAATGAATTTTAAATGAAAAGGAAGAATCTTTAGAAATTATTTCATAATCATCTGTAAAAAGATAGATCTCTGTAAGAAGCTCTTAGTAGATTATTGGAAAGGTCAAGCACCAATTGGACCATTATTTCAAACCATCAAATGATCATTTGCATTTCTAAAGAGACATTCACTAATATTCTTGAACCACAGTATGGCACAGCTTGGGCAAAATACATTTTCATTCCACCTTAAGAACAAACATTTACATTCTGACAATTTAGGTACCTACTGTATACTAGCTATATATGTATATTGTTATGTTTTATTACATCTTAACAAATACTATGGTTTATACCATTTGTAATTTTATAGGTGTAATTTCCATGACATAATGCAGACAGTTGGCATCACAAGAAAAAACATGCATGGATCGCCAGTTTAAAACACAAAATAATAAACTGTTCCGTTTTTGAAGAGAGCAACATGGATTTATTGTATGTTGCTGACGGAGGAAGATGTAGTGTAGGAATGATGAGAATGAGAATACATGGGGTGCAGGAGCTGACAGGAGTCCACCAAGTAGGCTTATTCATTAAGCTTTCCCACGTTCGTTAAGCTTATGTTTGAGTGGGAAAGTCCTCTCCTGAAGACACCTCTTTTGTCTAAATAAATAAAGGCTCCAGGCACTCAAGGGTTCCAGCTCAGGCAGAATTATCGAAGGACAACAACAACAACGTTTCGACCTCACAATGAGTTACTTGATAAAGACCTCATTGTGAGGTCAAAACGTTGTTGTTGTTGTCCTTCAATAAATTCACCTGAGCTGGAACCCTTGAGTGCCTGGAGCCTTTATTAATTTTGATCTACTGGGGAGATGGCCCTTCCTGGCACAGTTAAGCACCTGAGTTCCTTTGGTGTGTGTGTGTGCAGATTCCTCATTCTGGTACCTCTTTTGTCTAGACATGGGTCCAGGACTGCATTAAAATCACCTGCTCTAATGAACGTGGAGCGGGGTACACTCTGCAAGAGTTCTTAGTTTGTCATAAAAAGATCTAAACATTAAAAAGAGTGACTGGAGTTTGATGAAAAATATCCTGCAGCAATAAGTACATCCCCTCCTATCTCTGAGCTCAGAATGGAGCTGAAAGTGGAGATGGTTGCAAAAAGAATGGACACACAATTCTTCTTGGGAAGGAGGTGTGTATGGACCCTAAAGTCCCAAAACTTTGTGGTGTATCAGTCAGTGAATTGCGTCTCCTGCAGAAATTTTAGATTTGCCCCTAACCATATATAATCTTAAAAAGCTTTCCTTTGCTTAACAGCAGGGGGTTTGTCTGGCATCAACCAATAAAAGGCAAGCTGCTCATCATTGGTTAATGCCAGACGAGCCCCCTGCCAGAGACCAATAGAGTTTCACTTACGGACCTTTCAATCCTGGCACGATCCTACGGATTCCCATATTAACCCCTGCTATACTACGGAAGAATTAAGCAGAAAACGGAAAGAAACGAATTTGAAGAATGTATACGAATATTTGCCCGAAATGAACACAGTGATGGGCAAATATCAGTAGAATACGAAGATTTTTTTAACATGAAGACGAACACAAAGACTTTGCCGGCGCCCATGTCTACTCTCTATGGTTTCTATAAACAGAACATGAAAACAAAGCAAAAATAACAACCTAACAAATAAACAAGTAACACTAACTGGAACTTTGGGGGTAAAGAGGCTTACCACCAAGTGCCTTAGGAGAGCGAAAAGTCTTCGAGTGTGGCAAGTTCAATAAGATTAAGGAAAGAGGGTGTGGAACCTCTCTAGTGAAGTCAGGACCCACCCCCATAGGATGGGCTGAGTCATCCAAGGTAAATATTACAGCATGCTAATTACTATAATATATATATATATATATATATATTAACAGTCCCATTATGGGTCACCATAGTTATGTAACAGCAGCCGCTCTTGGGAAGACAGAGGGGTCTCTTCCGAATCTGCTAAATTATTTGTACCCCGAATCTATATCTGATAAAGAGAGATTTGTATAGGAGTAGCACAAACCCTATAATAACCTTCCCCTCCCAGCTCCAACCCCCACCTTCCTGCTCCCCATCCAGAGCCCTCCCAGTCCCAGGTACCCAAGAAGTCTTAATGAGAGGAGTTGCTGGTTTCAGCCATGAATTGAGAACTTAGTATCATCTATCCTGTGATGTCTAAGTGAGATCTTCCCTCTTGTTTGAAAAAAGAGCCTAGCTGCAGATGGGGATTTCTGCTACAGCTCTCTGCTACTCTTATCTCTACCCTGCAGTATCCTAGCAACCTTTGGAATCGTTCTACAACCGGACAGAGCCTCTACACACACCCTCCTCCCTGATTGAAAGAATGTGGGAGAACGTCCATGTGGTGTGCGCGTTTCTGCACTTTTCTTTTTTCTCGGGTCCATCTGCATTATTCTGGCCTCTTGGAGTACTTCCACAATAGAGTGGAGCCTCCACACACACACCATGTGGACAACCTTTTTCCCATTCCACCAATCAGGGTGGTGGTGTGTGTGTGGAGGCTATGCCCTGTTGCAGAACCACTCCAAAGATGCTAGGATAATGCAGAGAAGAGTAGTTGAGAGCTGGGAGAAGACCAAGAAGCAGAACAAGATATTAACTCACTGAAGCGGATGTTGGAAAATGATAGGGAGAGAGAACGTGAGGGAGCATGTGAGAGTGTTTGAGAGAGCGTGAGAGAGCGCAAGAAAGCATGAGACAAAAACTCAACAGAGCTTTCTCCTTTGTTTTCATTCATTTCAATGAAGGTCTGTCCTCATTTTTGGACATTCGTATGAACTAACGGAAAATATTGTTAAAATTAAAGTCTACCTGCTACATTCACATGTGTGTTTATTTTTAATATGGCTGTGAAGAGTGACATTGTGACAAAGACAAAGCTATGCGAATGTCATGGAATCACAAATAAAACATGAATAATGGGGAAAACCAAGCTTCTTGCATATTATCCTTAAGTAGAAATGTAGCTTTTGGCTGGTCTCTGTTGCTAATATAGTCTCACATAATATTTTAGTAGGTTGATTACACATACTGTTCTATTTTTGCATACAGAAGAATTCACTCTATGAAATGACAAAAAAAAATATTTTTATTCAATTTTGTTGAAATAAATCTTAGTGATGGCAAACCAGATAATCTCTCACAACAGAGACTGGTTTCCGTCTTTGTCAGCTATTTTTACCTTTAAGGCATTCAAGAAATTTAATAAAGTGGTGAAGAAAGTCAGCACATTAATAGGTTGTAGAAAAAAGTACTTTTTCAGCTTTAGAAATAGTATCTCAAAAAGTTCAGACACAAATTGGGAAGTATTGAACATACAATTGTGTTTAAAATTAAGCTACTAACATAGGCAACAGACATGGGGCTGCATTAAATCTGGCATCCATCCATCTATCTGTCTGTCTGTCTGTCTATCTATCTATCTGGTTACTCAGGGGAGGGCTGGCAGCTGCTGGTCAGGGAGTCAATCACAAAACAGTGACCTGTCAGGCATCCTCCTGGCCTATGCTCCTGTTTAACCCCTTCGCGACCTTTGCCGGTTCAGGACCGTCATAACAAGAAGGTCACTAAATGACCTTTGACGGTCCTGAACCGTCAAAAAATTAAATAAGCTTAGAAAGTGATCAAGGATCACTTTCTTCGCTTAAACGGCCTTGCTGCAATGCCTCGATGTCGAGGCATTCAGCAAGGCCGAGATCGGCATCGGGGGCCATGTCTGGCCCCTCCCCGGGGCGTCAACAGCCGCCATACATTGTATGGCGGCGGACGCCCGTTTTAAAAGCGTTTAGGAGGCGATCAACGATCGCCTCCTAAACTTAAATGGTGTCGCTGGAATGCCTCGATCAGGAGGCATCCAGCGACACCAAACACTTACCTCTGGGTGGGCTGTGACCGCTCCGGAGAGCGGTCAGAGCCGCCGCTGCCGGTGATCTTCGCCATCAAGCAAGATGGCGGCGGCCCGGGAAATAAAACAATAAAGACGAAAAAGTTCGCTAGAGGGTCTCCAGACCCTCTAGAGAACTGGCTCCACTTGCTGGTTGAATACAGGTACTGCATTCAACCATGCAAGTCAATGGAGCCCAGCTTTCTAATCACTATGTGATTAGTAAAATATTCAAAAAAAATAAAATAAATAAAAAATGGAAAAAAAAATGTAAAAAAAATGTGCTAACATTTAAAAATAATTATGCAGTGATGTCACTAGATGAACCATCCAGTACCAGCAAAATGTGTAAAAAAAATATAAAAAAAGTATTAAAATAATTAAATAAAATTAAAAAATAAAGTTTATTATTTTGAGCAAGTGCTAAAATTTCTCAAAAATCTCAACAAAGAGTTAAAATAAAAGCACTTCAAATACCCAAGGGGTGTCTAATATATAAAAAAAATGGCTGATGGGGTAAATTGGAGTGGCCTAGCTCAAAGATAGGGCATAGGTACAGACTGACCAAAATGGAGAAAAAAAGCGCACTTCCCAAATGTGGCATTTTAAATCTGAAACAACCCGACAAACCCATGCATGTCGGGTATCACTGCACTCAGGAGATGTTCCTGAACACACATTGGCATGTTGTTTGACAGTGGCATATACCAGGACCTGTATATCTATAACTAAAGTACAATTTGTGTGAAAAAAAAATAAAAAAAATTACTATTACAAAGTTTGACAAAGTGTAGTTCTATAATTGGTGCATGGAAAGGGTTAAAATAACAGCATTTGGAATACCCTGGGGTGTCTAGTTTTCAAAAATATATGGTTTGAATGGGTTAAATTGAGTTAACCGGCTTCAAAGATATTCCAAAGAGGAGAGGGAGGCACAATGACCAAATGACCACCTGAATTACGCATGCCCCAAAAGTAGCCTTTTACCAGCCAAACAATCTGACAAACCCATGCATGTGGGGTATCGCTGTACTCAGAAGATGTTGCTGAACACATATTGGGGTGTTGTTTGACAGTGACATATACCAGCACCTGTATATCTATAACTAAAGTACAATTTGTGTGGGAAAAAAAAGAAAAAAAATTACTATTACAAAGTTTGACAAAGTGTAGTTGTATAATTGGTGCATGGAAAGGGTTAAAATAACAGCATTTGGAATACCCTGGGGTGTCTAGTTTTCAAAAATATATGGTTTGAATGGGTTAAATTGAGTTAACCGGCTTCAAAGATGTTCCAAAGAGGAGATGGAGGCAGACTGACCAGATTTGTTAAAAAAGATTTGGAAATCATAAAACGCTGCTTGTACTTATTGCCCTATAACTTACAAAAAACAGCAAAAAAACATAAAAACATTGGGTATTTCTAAACTCAGGACAAGTAGTAGAATCTATTTAGCTAGTTTTTTTACTTGCTTTTTTAGGTGAGTAAAAGATTTTTCAAATAAAAGTCATAAAATGTGTTTTTTTTTCAATTTTGCACCATGTTTTTTTTATTTTTTTTATAGTAAATAAGATGATACGATCAAAATAATGGTATCTGAAGAAAGCCCATCTTGTCCTGAAAAAAACAATATATAACTTATGTGGGTACACTAAATGGGTGAGGAGAAAATTACAGCTGAACACAAGCACCACAAAAGTGTCAAAACAGCCTCGGTCCCACAGGGTACAAAACGAAAAATGAGCCCGGTCCTTAAGGGGTTAATACTTTATTTTACACGTTTATTGGCATACATTACCTTATGCAAACATATACACATACGCACATATGGGCACACATGCCCAGTCTTCCTCTTTATCTAGCTATCTATGACATAAATAGATACATACACACATGTACATTATCACTTAAGAAAAACTGATGCATCTAACTTTAAAGGCATTGCCACATCATTTTAATTTCTATTTTGAATTAATTGTAGATTAAAACGTAATACTCACAAAATGTCTAATGTTTTTTTGGCAACAGCATTAAATAGGCTATAAGAGTACTTGCTATTCATGTTCTCCTCAATTGAAGAGTGCCTACAATAGCCCCTACCTATAATTTGTAATAATATATTTTTCCATCCTTTATCTTAGAATGTGACAGATTCACAAGTACACGCATTGTATTAATGTGTCAAATTTGGAATGTGTAAAGGACATGAATACCCATGTGCATAAACCAGCATTACCAACTTATAATGAAGAAGGCCATATATCTATTGTGGTTATTTCATTTCTGTTTCTCTTTTCTGTTTATCTTTAGCAATTAGTGATATTGTTTTTTTGTGAATATTTGAATTAACAGTTGCTATTGAAAACGTGATGACTGTGACACTATGAGCCATATTTCAGGGACACAAAGTAAACGCGGTAATGGAGAGAAAGTCTTTAGTGGCTAGCAATGATTCACACAGCCAGCAAATAACATATCTGCCTCCCAGAAGGTCGTAAATAGTACTGAGAGGGGCAGCAAAGTTATTTCTTCCGGATGGCAGACATTTGCATATTCCCTTTGTCTTATGCTGTGAGACAATTTCAGATAATGAGCCCCAATCAGCTACATCATAGAGTAGCAGTTCAATGTGTTGATGTCATGACATGAGTGTATTGATGGGTCTGCAGGTTCTAAAGTGGGTGCTGACTCTCTGTTGTAAACATTAAGTCATCTTTAGATGCCTAGGCATTTACTAGATTTTGTACGAATATCACAAAATACAGAGGAACCCCCAACAAGGCAAATAAAAACAAAGCAAAAAGCTCCAACTTTACGTTTGCATTTCATTGCTTACATTTCTCTCACATTCTCATTCATCCTCTTTCACAGTTTCCCAGGCTTTATTACTCACTCATGGAGATTGGAGGAACAGAGTTGAGGCTGTCACCATGTGGAGAGCCGTGGCAGAAGTACTCCAAGTGGCCAGAATGCTGCAGATGTGTTGATGGAGAAAGAGAAGCGTTTCTGCATCTCACTTTCTCTGCAAATCTGTCTGCATTATTCTAGCTTCTTTTGCGGAAGTGCTCTGTGAGACCTGGTTAAGGAGAAGATACCAGGAAGAGGCAGATGATGAAAGAAGACAGAAGAAAGAAGGCAGAAGAACAAGAAGAGATAAGAGAAGAAGTGGAGCTGTGGAAAAGGAGACATGAGCTTCTGGTATGTGAATTGGTAGGTGAGCTGTATATGAAGTTTTGCCTCTTTAACCCCTTCAGTCCTAGGGGTTTTTGGTACCTTAAGTCTCAAAGCAAATTTGCCATTTTTGCGGTATGTCGGTTCAGGCATTATTCCCCTTCCCTGCTAATAGTGTACCCATGCAAACTATATATTGTTTTTTTCAGGGAAAGAGAGGGCTTTCTTTTGATACCATAGTTAGATAATTAGCTGAAAATGTTCCCCTCTGAATCCTCTCAAAATTAGGTGAAAATCCCTGCCAACTTTATCAACTCAGGTGTTCTGATTTCAGAAATACCGCATTTATATAGAAATTCAATACTTTCCCAGCACTTATAGGGAACACACTATAAAGTAGACTTGGGCACCAGGGGGCTCTTCGTGTTCGTCTTCGTGCTCGTCTTCGTGAAAAAAAAAATATCTTCGTATTCCGCGAATATTCGCCTGTTCCTGTCTTCTCTTTGGGCGAATATTCGTGGACATTCTTCGTGTTCGGTTTTTCTTCGTTTTTTTAATACAGGGTTAACGCGTACCGCAGCAGCTCTGGCGCCAGGAGTTTAAATGTCCATATGAGCAACTCAATTGGGCGTCAGCAGGGGGCTCGTCTGCCATCAACCATTGGCAGACGAGCCCCCTGCTGGCGACCAATAGGGTGGCTCGTACAGACTGTTAAACTCCTGGTGCCGTTGCTACATTAGGGGTTAACTTTTTAAAGTCTGTAGACTTTTAGGCTCCTGGTGCTGTAACTTACCCGGCAGATCCCACTGGTCTCCCTGTTCTATCAGTTAAATGTCCGTACGAACGACCAATAAAGTTGCTTGTACGGACATTTACCTGATAGAAAAGGGAGACCAGTGGGATCTGCCGGGTAAGTTGCAGCATTGGGGTTTTAAAAGTCTGTACGAGCGACTCTGTTGGTCGCTCGTACAGACTTTTAAAACCGCAACGCTGCAATTTACCCGGCACATCCCACTGGTCTCCCTGTTCTATCAGTTAAATGTCCGTACGAACGACCAATAAAGTTGTTTGTACGGACATTTACCTGATAGAACAGGGAGACCAGTGGGATGTGCCGGGTAAGTTGCAGCATTGGGGTTTTAAAAGTCTGTACGAGCGACTCTGTTTAAAACCCCAATGCTGCAACTTCCCCACAGATCCCATTGGTCTCCCTGTTCTATCAGTTAATAAATGATAGAACAGGGAGACCAGTGGGATCTGCCAGACAAGTTGCTTCATTAGGCGTTAACTTTTTAAAGTCTGAACGAGCGACTCTGTTGGTCGCTCGTACAGACTTTTAGGCTCCTGGTGAACTTGTTGCACCTTAAGGGGTTAAGGGGCCGTGCGAGTGAGCCTATTGGTCACCTGCATGGTCTTCCTCTGGCATCAACCAATTGGTTGATGCCAGAGGAGGTCCCTGTAGGCGACCAATAGGCTCATTCGCACTGCCCTGTAACCCGTGACGGCGAACCTGCGGATTTCCACTTCCGTGAACTGCCGCGATGCCAAGGTAAGTTAGAAGGGGAAGGGACCGGGGAGAGTGGTAGACAAAGACGAAGACGATCACGAAGATCTTCGTGGTGTATGTCTTTGTCTTCGCCTACGTTTTTCCTGCCGCTGTCTTCTCTTCGGCGTATCTTCGGAACGAACACGAAAACGCACTCTTCGTGTTCGTTTTCATGTTCGCCCGAAGACGAATGCACAAGTCTACTATAAAGTGTACGTTATTTTTTACAAAGTTTAATTTTTAGATTAGCAACTCTAATTCTGAACAAATAAACCAAAATCCCCACAAATGTATATATTTCTGTAAAGCATACAACCCAGAGTATCTCATGAGGGGCATGTGGACATTTTTCATGCAGCCATTTGGCCACCAATCACTACCAAAGTTGCCTGTAGCAATAATTTCCTGCTCTTTTTTTCAGCTTAGATTTTTTGCACAGGGTATGTATTATGGCAGAGAAACCCAGCCAAAATTGTTTAGCTGCATCTCCAGATTATGGAAATACCCACATATATATATTTTTAATCTAGAGGGCCATATTATCCCTTACATAGTACCCAATAGGGTAGTATTGTTCATACTTATGTCTTAACAGGTTTGGGGGTTGTGAATGGGTGCAGGGGGTTATACCTTTTAGAAGTTGTGCTAGGGCAATGGGAAGAAAGGGTTTTTTCTTTTTTATTATTTTTTTTTATAATTTTTTTTATCGTTTTTTGTATTTTTTATTTTTAGTGTGAACCATGTTTCTCACTCTCCTCCCTGCGATGCCCCTGCAACGATCACACCGTAGACTTGCTTTGGGGATTATAGTTTGCGTCATCGGAAAGTAGGGGGAGCAATCCCATATCCCAGCAGTGTTAAGACAGACCCTGCAATCACTATCAGTGACATGACCAAGAAGGGAATGCCTAATTACGATTGGGCATTTTGAATGGCGTGTCTATGCCACTGCCACTGTCCCCTACCTGTACATCCTCAGGGGCTTTACTGAATGCTTTTTGAGGACGTACAGGTACGTTCATAGGGGTCTTAAGGGGTTAACAAAATGGGTTGGTTGTGAGGTAAGGTAGCTTTTTGTGTTGAAATAAGATATGGTTTGCTACATTTTTCTCCTCAGAGAATCACAGGTGAAAGATTATGTTTATTTGAACAGAACAAAAGAGATCTATTCTGGCTGAAATGTAGCCAACTCAAAGTGTAAATTTTCTCTCAAGTGGAATATATTAAATATAAATAACAGACACCATGGCTAGTAATTATATTTCTTTGTGCTTAATACCTTCTAATTTCATTCAGGTGATTCTTGAATATTTTGAAGAAGACTTACATTAGGTGTGACAAGAGACAATTGGTAAGATTGTCATGATTTTAGATACAATGAAGGTACTGCTGGAAGTTTAAGCATTTCTGTGTAGCAAATGCAATCAGAAAATTTCGGCAAAATCCTGGGGCACAATTAATAAATCTGGGCTCTTGAGTATTTTTGGTGTTCTATGAGATTGACGGAATAAAATTAGGATTATTTCTCTGGAGGCTCTGGATCTGGGGAAAAGCAAGACAGACATCTTGATTATTGTAAAAAATAATATTTGGCAGGTTTTTTTTTCAATTTTGCAGAGGATGTTTTACTACTATAAGAAAATTGCACAGAAGATTTACATCTTACTTTTCCACGGATTGTAGCCAGATATGAGTATTAGTAGTACAGCATTTTTAGAAGGTCCAGGCACTTGTTTAGAAAGCCTTTGGCATCACACAGCATTGCTAATGTGGGCTGATAAATGAGCTACACAAAGTTAGTAATCTTACAAAAACTAACACCTCATGATGAATGAGACACTTGTATGCATAATAACAGAAATGATTTCTTACTATTTTGGTGCCCAAGGGGGTAAAGTAGAATGATAAAAATTTAAGAAACCATTAGGCAAAATGGAAAAAAGATTTTTTAGCTGCATATTTTACATATAATTTCAAAACAGGTAAAGCCTAGGGTTTTTCATTTTGGTTTTAGCCTAAATTGACCTTTATTTAAGCATTTAAGAATTTTAATCTTATATAGAACACTCCATATTGTTTTCTTGCCATGGTGCCTGGACTGGTAACATGTCAGATGGATACCACAAAATGACAAAAGAGGTTTGTGCAAAAAACCTCTATCCAGTCTTATGCAAAAAAACAAACATACATTTTTTGTGACATAACAAAGTGTTGGTTAACACTTAAGCTAATAACTAAGCATCAGTCAGGTGTAAGTAAGCCTCTTAGTCTCTGTGTATACTGGCACTGGCATATCAATAAATATATCTAAACACAGAGGCCTCTAGCTCGGTCTTGGTTCTGGCACGTCAAATTCCGGCGCTCAGCAGTGAAGCAGCCTGCATAGCAGCAGGGTAAGTGAAGTACAAAGGGGGGAGAGGGGGTAGATAGTGAGAAAGGAGGGAGAGGGGGTAGGTGAATGCGAGAGAATGAATGAATTAATGCGTGGATGAATTGTCTGATTGAGTGGGAGTATGAATTGATGTGTGGAAAAATTGTCTGAATGAAGGAGAGACTTAATGAATTTGTGAGAATGCATTAATGAATATGTGTGGATGATTTGCGTGAATGAGTGAGAGAATAAATGAATTATGTGAATGAAAGTGTGAATTAGTGAGTGAATGTAAAAGTGTCTGTGTGTATCATAGATGTATAATTGATTTGTGGAAAGGCAAAGATGGCACAAGCAGGGGACCAAGATGGCACAGGCAGGGTATTTATGGGACAAAGATGGCATAGGATGGGCTGTTTGGGGACAAAGATGGCACGTGCTAAGTTTACATGTGATTACCATTTGATCTATACCTGCAATGCTATGTTTCCATATACATTTTTATTGTATACCTGAAAATACAGAATTTGTATGGCTGAGTCTATGCCTTCATCTATACATGCAAAGCTGGGTTTGTGTGTTATTGTGTTTCCATACATTATTTATGTATACCTGCAAATATAAGCTTTGTATGTCTTATTCAGTTGATCTATACATGCAAGTGCTGTTTTATGTGTTTTTTATTTGATCCATACCTATTTTTTGGTGCGGGAGTGGAGGGAGTGATTGCATGCTAGGGAGCGTGGAGCGGGGCCCAAAGAAATGCTTGCGTAGGGTCTAATTTTTTCAATATAAAATGTATTGGCTGCAGGGGCTAATATTAATATATATCGGCAGCAGGGTCTAATATTTATATATATATATATATTGGCGGCAGGGTTTAATATATATATATTGGCAGCAGGATCTAATATTTATATACAAAATCTCACAAAAGTGAGTACACCCCTCACATTTTTATAAAGCCATGCCAGAATATGAGATATTAAGGATGATTATGAATTAAATTATTTTGGAAAAATATATTTTTACATAATGACATTCTAATATATATTTATTAACTTAAGTATTATCCTTTATCTCTTTTAGATTCTGTTCATTTCAGCTGGGCTGATGGTTATTCCAGGACGCAGCTGGTCCTGTAGGTTTATTTAATGCTTCTTTGTAGATTTTGAGATTATGAAATATATAGCTGCGTTGACAGACCGATCTTTAATATTGTATATTATTATGCTACAATTTGGTTATAGTAATTTTTCTAGATTATATAGTGTCTGTATTTGTAGTACAGTGTTGATTTTAAACTTGTGTACACTTTTTTGGTATGATAACAGATATATATGTAGTATATTTTTCACAATTGATACCTTCACTTTCATATTTATTCAGACTTTAAATATAATGATAATTATTTATATATACACATTGACTGGCTATCTTTGCACAGTCACTTTATATGTAGACTGGTCAGTCTGCACTGTCACTTTAAATTGTTATGTAGGATCGGGTGTGTCCGACCCCCAATCACTTGTTTTGCATATATATTTGAGCGTGTGCACTTATGTTTCTAAGGCTTGAGAAAGACCTGTGTGCCGAAATGTTGCCTGTGTGAAATAAACTCACCTCATCATTTGAGTGCTGAGCCTCTGCTTCTTTATTTTGGATTTATTGAAGGAATTGGTGGCCCTGGCTCGTGCACCATCTCACAACGGAATGCTGTATTACAACCTTTGTTTTTGTGTATTTCTTCAGTGTTGTCACATGAAAAGCTATAATACAATATTTACAAAAATGTGAGGGGTGTACCAGGGCCGGACTGGGACTGAAAAGCAGCCCTGGAAAAATTTGGAGACCAGCCCCATATAGTTTATCTCACGGTCAAGCTCTTATACCCACACGCACCCCTTATACATACCCGCGTCACACTATTCGCCATTCTTTTTATCTCATTATTTGTATTAAAATGCCAGAAAGCAAAAGTGTTAAAAAGCCCTTATAAATTAAATACATTACACATAATGGGATCAAAACATTTGCTACTGCGAACATTTTTAGATGAAAAAGTTCCATTTTATTCAGTGGAACAAAACACTGATCACATTATTCTTCACGATATTCTGGTAAGAAACTTTTATTTCTTTATTAATTCATGTAGACTATTTTTTTCCATATTTAATAAAAGCTATGATTGAGACATGTTTGGTTTTTATTTCCTTTCATTTGATAACCTACCCCCGAGTTATGCACCTCTGCCCCCAGGCTTGCCACTCTGCCCCCCTGATATGCCTTCTAACCCCCCTATATGCCACTCTGCCTCCAGAAATGCCTTATACCCCCTATATGCCACTCTGTCCCATGATATGCCTTCTAACCCCCTATATGCCACTCTGCCATATAGGTGGTTAAAAGGCATATCATGGGACAGAGTGGCATATAGTGGGTATAAGGCATTCTGGAGGCAGAGTGGCATAAAGGGGGTTAAAAGGCATATCATGGGCCACTCTGCCTCTAGAAAAGCCTTATGCCCCCCTATATGCCACTCTGCCTCCCCGATATGCTTTATACCCTCCTATATGCCACTCTGCCTCCAGAAATGCCTTTTACTCCCTGTCACTCTGCCTCCAGAAATGCCTTATACCCCTATATGCCACTCTGTCCCATGATATGCCTTCTAACCCCCTATATGCCCCTCTGCCATATAGAGGGTTAAAAGGCATATCATGGGACAGAGTGGCATATAGGGGGTATAAGGCATTTCTGGAGGCAGAGTGGCATAAAGGGGGTTAAAAGGCATATCATGGGGCACTCTGCCTCCAGAAAAGCCTTATACCCCCCCTGTATGCCACTCTGCCTCCCTGATATGCCTCAACCCTCCTATATGCCCCTCTGCCCCGTGATATGCCTTTTAACCCCCTTTTTGCCACTCTACCTCCAGATATGCCTTTTGACCCCCTATATGTCACTCTGCATCCAGAAATGCCTTATAACCCTATATGCCACTCTGTCCCATGATATGCCTTCTAACCCCCTATACGCCACTCTGCCATATAGGGGGTTAAAAGGCATATCATGGAACAGAGTGGCATATAGGGGGGGGTATAAGGCATTTCTGGAGGCAGAGTGGCATGAAGGGGGTTAAAAGGCATATCATGGGGCACTCTGCCTCCAGAAAAGCCTTATCCCCCCTTTATGCCACTCTGCCTCCCCGATATGCTTTATACCCTCCTATATACTCCTCTGCCCCATGATATGCCTTTTAACCCCCTTTATGCCACTCTGCCTCCAGATATGCCTTTTGACCCCCTATATGTCACTCTGCATCCAGAAATGCCTTATACCCCTATATGCAACTCTGGCATATAGGGGGGTATAAGGCATATAGGGGGGTATAAGGCATTTCTGGAGGCAGAGTGGCATATAGGGGGACACACTTACATACACACACATGCCGATTTTTTTTGTTTTTAACAAATACAAAAAAATATTATACAGTACAAAAAATACATTGGTTTACTGACCTTCTACTTCTCTTGACTTCCATTCTCTGGTAGCTGCACACTGTTCTCCTCTATGCTGACAGGATGTCACTGACCTGACATCCGGTGCTGCAGCAGTCTGAGTGCTAGGGGGCGGAGCTTTCACCCCTCACGCTGCTCCCATCACTATGCAGCCATCAGACTGTTGGGAATGTAATCTAAACGGCTGATGCGTGCTGATGCCGCCGGCCGGAGCTACTTTAACACTTTTTTTTTATTTATATGGTAAGCTGGATCAGCTTGCCATATAAAGTAAAAAAAAAGTATTAAAGCAGAGCCGGCCGGCGGCATCAGCACGCATCGGCCGTTTAGATTACATTCCCAGCAGTCTGATGGCCGCATAGTGATGGGAGCAGCGTGAGGGGTGAAAGGTCAGTGCGAGGGGGCGGAGCTTTCACCCCTCACGCTGCTCCCATCACTAGACGGCCATCGCACACGGCTGCTGGGTGCTGATGCTGGCCGGCCGCATCAGCACCCAGCGGCCGCTTTGATTAGATTTCGGGCAGCCTGGGGGGCAATTGCCCCCTGCCCAGCCCGCCCCTGGCGCCGAGGGAGGCCTTCAATGCCATTTGCAGCCGCTCAGCGGCTGTCTTCAGGGTTAGTCTGCCGGCCGCCCAGCCGGGTGCCGGGCAGGCAGCGGGGTTAGGATACAGATCCCCCGCAGCGGTGCAGGGGACCTGCATCCTACTCTCTGATACGCTCAGACAGCCTCCCCTGCCAGCACTTTCCACTGGGGGGTGCCGGCACGGGAGGTTGTCTAAGTGCATCGTGCGGACGGTCACCGGCTGCGGAGGTTGTTTACCCGCATCGCCGCAGCCGGTGACCGTCCGCATGATGCGTTTTACCTCTGCCCCCAAGACTTACCAGAGCAGACTCCCGGGTGTCTTGCGGGGCCGGCGGGGGACATCTACGCAATACGCGTATACAACTTCCGGTGCCGGGACTCAGAGGATGTGCCGGCACCGGAAGTTGTATACGCGTATTGCGTAGATGTCCCCCGCCGGCCCCGCAAGACACCCAGAAGTCTGCTCTGGTAAGTCGGGGGGGGGGCAGAGTGGCAGCATATCTCGGGGGGGAGAAGGACAGTGGCAGCATATCTCAGGGGGAAGGACAGTGGCAGCATATCTCGGGGGGGGAGACAGAGTGGCAGCAATGTTCTTTTGGTGCTTTTTTAAAGAAAAAAACCTTTTCTGTAAAAAAGCACCAAACTTTTAGGGTGCGGCCTATATACGGGGGCGGCCTATATCCGAGCCAATACGGTATATATATATATACCTTATATATATATACCTGTGTGTGTGTGATCTCATGCGCTTCATAATGTGTCCCAGAATGGCAGAAATAAAATGTGGTCACCCTAATGGGCTGTCAAGCATGGGACGCCAGTAGCACAATAGGGATATAATTGGTATGTCTATGCCAGCCTGTGGTGGTGTTACAGTGGGTTATATGTGGTATGGCAAATACATAAATAAATGGACTGGCTCAGTTACAGCTCATGTAATGGTTGGTTATATGTTGATACGTTTACATAAATTTTCATACATTGGCACAATAAAATGAACTATTTAGAACATTGTTTAAGAATATGTTCAGTGTCACGGTGTAGAGCTGCAAGGTGAAAGCACCGTAGACAATTTTATCCATAGCTGACTTTAATAAATGTTTAAACTTTGATTTATTGTGTAGTCTCTTATTTGGGGGGGGGATGCCGACCTAGGCTCTACTACAGTCATGTTAAATGCAGAATCATAATAAAATTATTATTGTGGTGGCTTGTTGCAAATTTAAATTGTACAGCTGCAAGTACAAAGTAGAGGTTCTTGGGGTATCATAATTGGGAAAACCACTGTTTTCACATGGCATGTTTTTAAAAAAAGGTGGAAATCAAATGATTAATACTTCATGTAGAAGTATGCTTTGATCTAGTAATTGGGTGTCCTGATGCTATATTAATTTACATGTCATAATAATATTAAGCTAAACTATAGTGCAGTGTTCTATCATTTTGTGATAGTTTCCTACATGTGTATATAAAGAGTATATTATACTTGTTTACATATTATGTCCTAATTCTTCTTTGTCTTTTTTGCTTTCACTGCTTGATGTACTTCTAAAATAGTCCTAATGCTATATCTATAAATACTTGATTTAGTAATGAATTTACTGTGTCTCTCTGTGCAATCATACCGAGGAAACAGATGACATGATTTATATGGCAATGTTAAAAGGTTTATAGATTAAGCGTTGAATGATAATTCATTGAATATTATTGTCTTCTCCTGTACTTTATATTCATCATATGAAAAGCAGCATCACTGTTTGTACATATTGCTTGGGCAACAAAAAATAACTACTTACAAAGGAAATGGGAGTTGTTTATTGTGTAAAATTACTCAGAATATACTGTTTAATAGTAAATTTTAATCTTGAGCATTAGTATAGGGAACAGATAAACAACCAAACTGTATTGCAGATTTGTGCATTCAGATTTGTACAAATCTGAAATTTGCATATTATGGCAATTTATACAAATCCCCAAAGATGAGGAGGAACCCCCCTCCAAAAAAACAAAGAAAAATGAATCAAGGAGCTCCACATTTTCAGTTAAATGTTGTTAGTTTTTTTACTCTCACTCACCCACGCTCTCATTCATATCATAGTCTCATTCAATGTATCTCATGCTTTTGTCTTCTTTCTTCTGTCTTTCCTCTTCTGTCTTCTTCCAAAAGTCTACGATCTTTGTCCGCTTTTCCATGAACAATGGGACATTTTGTGAACATTTACCAGAGGTCATGTCCCTGTCCTGCTGTCCACGTAGAAAAGGATGAAGAACAAAGACTTTTTGAAGCAGCGGATGAAAACAAAAGAAAGGAGAACGAAGAAGAAGAAGATGCAAGATAAGAAGTGGAGCTGAGTGTCATGAGAGAGCATGAAAGAGCATAAGAGAGTGAATGACGGTGTATGACAACTAAATAAAACAATTCCCCTCAATTTTCATCTGAAACGAATTGGCTTCAAGTGGAATTCATCCAAAAAAAGGAATGGACCAAAATTTAAGGGGCTTGCATTTCTCCAAGTTACATAGTTATATAGGCTGAAAAAAGACATGCGTCCATCAAGTTCAGCCTTTCCTATATCTGTTAATTTGTTAATGTTGAGCCAAAAGAAGGCAAAAAACCCTAGTTTGGCTCTTTCCAATTTTGCACTAGCCAGGGAAAAAATTCCTTCTTGACCCCAAAATGGCAGTCAGATTTCTCATTGGATCAATAAGATGTTTCCCCATAATTAAAGATTATATCCCTGAATATTATGTTTTTCCAAGTGTTCATCCAGTTGCTGTTTAAAGGTATATACAGAATCCGATAAAACTATCTCTTTCTGTAAGTGACCAGCAGCAACAGCAGCAGAGAAGTGGTATCATAAGTATACCAACAGTGGGTTTGTAACAACAAACAAAAAACAATTGTGTGTTTTGCTTAACTGTGCTTTTTTATCTCCTTTTCTAGAGTGTAATTAGTTAAGGGTGGGTCTTATAATCTGTGAACTGTGTTGCTCTGTATAAAGGAAGTGATTAAACTCACAGAGCTTGCTCATAGTAAGGGCTTGCATTGTTGGTTTCTGTATGTGACCAGTTTGTGCACCGCAGCAGTTAGTGCAACAGAAGAGTTGTAAAGAGAAACCAAAGTAAGCCAGATATTGTTTAAATTCTGTAAGTGCTCACTTCCTTCCCTAAAGTATGAGCAAGCTTGGAGATCTTACTCAGTGCACATCATGCCAGATGTACGCATGCTTGGAACAGCAGTTCCTGGGTCCATATTGCTGTGGCAAGTGTGAACAATTAGCCTCTCTGGAAGCTGAGGTTGGAGCTCTAAAGAGGCACAATTTGACAATCTTCAGAGGAGTCTCTTGCTCACTGAGCAGAGTTTAGATGGGGCTCCTAGCAATGAGGGAGGAGATCTGTCAGGCAGTAAGACATGACTGCAGTGGGGGAGGGAAGAGGAACAGGGAAGCCAGCCCAGAGTTTCTCCATCCCAACAAATTTTCCCATTTAAGTGAGCATATAGGGGAGGCAGACTCAGAGGTGGGATTTCTGGAAAAAGCTGTTCTCCCTAACAGCCGGGAGAGCAGCTCATTCAGTACGCAGGGAATCCGGAAGGGAAGCTCAGGCAGGTTGTGGTGGTAGGGGATTCTATAATTAGGAAAACAGACGAGGTAATCTGTAGCTCTCATCGCAGCAACCAAATGGTTTGCTGTCTCCCCCGGTTCGGCATGTTGCAGACAAAGTGGATAGATTATTGGAAGGGGCTGATGAGGATCCAGCTGTCTTGGTGCACATTGGCACCGATAACATAGTAAGAGGAAGATGGAGTGTCCTAAAAGGTAATTTGGGGGATTTAGGGAGTAAGATTAAAAAAAGGACCTCCAAGGTAGTTTTCTCAGAGATACTACCTGTGCCATGCGCTACACCAGAAAGGCAGCGGGAGATTAGGCAGCTAAATGCATGGCTGAAGTCTTGGTGTAAGAAGGAGGGCTTTGGGTTTTTAGGGCACTGGGCTAATTTTGCTTTGGGGTACGATCTATATAGTCATGATGGATTGCACCTAAAAGCAAGAGGGTCCAATGTGCTTGGGGAGAGAATGGCTACACGGTTGGAGGAGATTTTAAACTAGGAGTGGGGGGGGAGATAAATACCAGGCTATACAGTATAGAAAGGGAAGGCGATTTACTTAGTAACCAGGTGGGTGGATCTGGGGGCTTAATCTATACAGATAATAGGGAGAAGCATACATTTTACCCCTCAAAACAAGGACAGAAAGAGATTGCAGGATTAGCATCAAATGACAACCAAAAGGTCTTGTCGACAAATGCTTGCAGTTTAGGGAATAATGTCCACAAACTTGTAATAGTTGTGCCAACTGAGAATGTTGATATAGTGGCTGTTACATATCAATACCTGGATACTCTTTATATAGAAAGAGCAAGAAAGGGGAGGGGTTAATCTAAGTTAACACAAGCAGTGGCGTCGGCAGGGGGGGGCCAGAGGGGGCCATGGCCCCCCCTACATTATGCTGTGCCCCCCAGTGTGCCCCCCCAATTGGCCCGGCTCACCGCCGGGAAACCAGGACATTTCCCGGTGTGCCGGCACATTAAGTTTTTACAGCCGCTTTGAAACTGTCAGCCGCCGGCCGCTTAATGGCTTGCCGGCATGCCGATCATTGAGGCGCTTCATCCCGCCCCTTTGAAGATGCTCAAGGGGGCGGGCACTTATGGAACAGATGCTGTGACAGGGAGCACGCGGTAGAAGAGCAAGAGAGCAGCGGTGTTGAGGCAGAAAAACGAAGACCTTCAAAAAAGTAATTATTTAATGAAAAAAAATATTTGATAAGCAGAAGGGTCTTCAAATGTAATGTGTTATTAGAAGTAAGTACACCAGATCTCACTGGAGGAGGCACATTAATAAGGCGGGGGCTGCCTTGGGAAAATTAAATACAAAAAGATGGTGGCTGGCAGGCTGGGGACATAATTACACATCAGGGGGGGGTTAATACACATTTGTATGGGGGCCATTATAATAACCATTACAAGGGGTTGGTGCATCAATACACAAGGGAGGGGGGCAGGCTGGGGCATCAAATAAATCAATACACAAGTGAGGGGGGTTGGCTGGTGGCATCAAATAAATCAATACACAAGGGAGGGGGGCTGGCTGGGGGCATCAAATAAATCAATACACAAGGGAGGGGGGCTGGCTGGTGGCATCAAATAAATCAATACACAAGGGAGGGGGGCTGGCTGGGGGCATCAAATAAATCAATACACAAGGGAGGGAGGCTGGCTGGGGGCATCAAATAAATCAATACACAAGGGAGGGGGGCTGGCTGGTGGCATCAAATAAATCAATACATAAGGGAGGGGGGCTGGCTGGGGGCACCAAATAAATCAATACACAAGGGAGGGGGGCTGGCTGGGGGCATCAAATAAATCAATACACAAGGGAGGGGGCTGGCTGGGGGCATCAGATAAATCAATACACAAGGGTGTATAGCAAAAATGCAGAAAGGAGGGTGGCTGGGGGGGCACAAATACACAAGGGGCAATACACACAAACAACAGAGCAATGTGGAAAGCATTTTTATACTAGTAGTAGTAGTTTATAATTAATAATATTAGTAGGTTATCCCATCCTGATGTGGGGGTCCATGTGGCAGCAGAGCCTGCCCTGGGGTATGTATTTGGGTTTCAGTGTGGCAGAGCCTGTCCTGATATGTGTTTGGTCATCTGTTTCCTGGCACTTTACTTGCTGTAGGGTTAAATAGAACTTTGTAATTTTTATTTATCCAGATTTTGTGGTCACTTCAGAGGACAAAACTTTCTAGGCCTAGAAATCAGTGAGAGGAAAAGTAAAGGTATTGTGTTATTTACTCTTATTTCAATCTGAATATATTATTAAAAAGGAAACGTAGATGTTGGTTCAGGGTTTGTGGAACTCAATTCTTGATTTCATTATACAGGACGCTATTCCCCTTTGGTTTCACAGGCCTTCACAGACCAAGTGGTATTCAGCTTAGTTATATGCAGCTGTATGCATTTTGTTATCTGTGATGAGGTGTTCATTTGGTGATGCAGTGCTAAGATGGTTGTGTTGCATTAATTGCTAAAATATTTCGTTTTCAAGAATATTGTTAAGAATAATGCTATCACTGTTTTGTTGCGCTGAATAAAACTGGACTTTTTCATAAAAAATTTTTTGCAGTAGCAAATGTTTGATTCCATTATGTCTAATCTCCTTAATTTATTTGGGCCTTTTAACTTTTTTGATTTCTGGCATTTTAATAATGTGTTAAAAAAAGAATGAAAAATAACTGCCAGTTTAGCTGTTATTTTGAAATCATAATTTAATCACGGTCTTTACTTCAAAGAGATAAGTGCATATTATGTAGTTAAAAATGCACGTCTAACGTGTGTGTATATATATATATATATATATAGTGTATATGTACCGTTTTATAATTGGCCCCCTACTTTGGTACCTGGCCCCCCATGTGCCCCCCCTAAATATGAAAGCTGGAGACGCCACTGTACACAAGTTGGTGAGGAGAACATAGAATCGGTTTGGGTTACAGTACAAAAGTAAAGTAACTTGTGTAAGTGTGATTTATAGACCTCCAGGACAAGTAGAAGAACTAGATAATCTACTAGTGGAGGAAATAGCTAAATGACAGTGAAGAGGGATGTTACAATCATGGGTGACTTTTATTTTCCAGTTCACATCAGGGAGATTAAAGTAGCTTGTTGTGCCCGGAGTGAAGATATTCTGAACTCCCTACTTTAAAACAAGTAGTTGAGGAGCCAACTTGTAAGGAGGCCGTATTGGATTTGTTAACGGATATTTCTGTAGGTGAAAGTTTGGGATCTATTGATCATCAGTCTGTGTGGTTAAATATATGAACAGTGACTGAGTCACACCACACAAAAACAAAAGTTTTAGATTTTGAGGAAGATAGACAGATCTATAAAATTAGGCAGAAAGAGGCAAAGAAAGTTAAAAGAGCTGCCAAATCACACGCAGAAGAGAGAATTGCCCTGTCAGTAAAAAGGGGAGATAAAACATTTTTTAGATATATAAATGAGAAAAGGAAAGCAAAACAAAGACTAGTTAGATTAAAAACAAAAGAAGGAATGTATGTAGAAGAGGATAAAGGTCTAGCTGACTGCCTCAATGAATATTTCGGTTCAGTTTTTACAAATGAAAATGAGGGAATGGGACCTCAGTTAGGAAAAAAGACTGAATCATTTGAAATATGTGAGTTTATCGAGGCAGAGGTTTTACTTCAGTTGTCTAAGGTAAAGACAAATAAGTCGATGGGGCCTGATGGCAAACACCCCAAGTTATTAAAAGAGCTTGGTGGTGTACTAGCAAAACTGATTTATTTAACAAACCATTAATGGGAGTTCATAAAAAAGGCAGTAGGGAGGAGTCGGGCAACTACAGGCCAGTAAATCTTACATCTGTAGTGCGAAAATGAATGGAACCTATGTTAAAGGACAAGATTGTTGAACATCTGCAGTCACATGGGTTTCAAGATCAAAAACAACATGGGTTTACCTCAGTATGATCATGCCAAATTAATCTTATTGATTTTTTTGATTGGGTGACTAAAGTAATTGATCAAGGAGGTGCAGTAGACATGGCGTATCTGGATTTCAGTAAGGCCTTTCGCACTGTCCCACATAGAAGACTTATCAATAAACTGCAATCTCTGGGTTTAGACCCTAATGTTGTTGAATGGATTAGGGAGTGGCTGAGTGACAGAAAACAGAGGGTTGTATTCAATGGTGTATATTCAGAGCAAGGTCTTGTTATCAGTGGGATACCTCAGGGATCTGTACTTGGACCCATTCTCTTTAATATTTTTATTAGTGATATTGCAGATGGTCTTGATAGAAAGGTATGTATTTTTGCTGACGACACAAAAATTTGCAACAGGGTTGATGTAGGGAGAAGCCAAATGGCAAATGATTTAGGTAAACTGGAAAAATGGTCAGAGTGGTGGCAACTGGCATTTAATGTGGATAAATGCAAAGTAATGCATCTAGGGCATAAAAACCCAAGGACAGAGTATAGAATATTTGATTCTATGTGTGCGAGGAAAGGGATTAGCAGTAGAAACAGGGAAGTGCTCATGCCGTTGTACAGATCACTAGTGAGACTTCACTTGGAGTATTGTGTACAGTACTGGAGACCATATCTCCAGAAGTATATAGATATGTTGGAGAAAGTTCAGAGAAGGGCTACTAAAATGGTTCATGGATTACAGGATAAAACTTAACAGGACATCTTAACATATATAGCCTGGAAGAAAGACGTGACAGGGGGATATGACAGAAACATTTAAATACTTAAAGGGAATCAACAAGATAAAGGAAGAGAGTTTAGCTAAAAGGAGAAATACTACCACAACAAGAGAACATAGTCATAAGCTAGAGAAGTAAAGGTTTAAAGGAAACATCAGGAAATATTATTTTCCAGAAAGGGTAGTGGACGCATGGAATAGCCTTCCAACAGAAGTGGTAGATGTTAATACAGTAAAGACATTTAAGCAAGCATGGGATAGGCATAAGGCCAAGCTAGATGTATGATAAGGCCATGTACTAAGGAAAGTACTCAAAGATTGGGCAGACTGGATGGGCCTAATGGTTCTTTTCTGCCATCACTTTCTATGTTTCTATGAGAGATAGAGAGAGGGGGGGGAGTGAGAGAGAGAAGGGAGAAAGTGAGGAGTGAGAGTATGGTAGATAGCTAGAGAGTGATTATGTATGCATGTATGTTAGAGTGCATGTGTATTAGAGAGAGTGTATACATTCAAGTGTGTTATTATTGTGTATGTTTTAGCATTTGTGAATGTGTAAGTGTGTTATCAGGAGTGTGCGTGTGTAAGTGTATGCTTAAGCATGATTGTGTATATGTAAGTGTACCCATGGCTAGGAGAAGCCCTGAAGTAGAACCCTGAGCCAAATGTGGCATTAACTGCCTGGACCTGGTTGCTGCCTGGAGGGGGGGGGGGTTCCAGTTGGGTCTGGTGGGGTAAGTTAATGAATAGTTAAGCTGGCCAATTCGGACAAGTAAAGAGTAGTCAGAGAGGGCTCCAATTGGAAGCTAGGCTTTATTTTTATGATTTTTGTTTTGGAGTTTTTTTTATGAACACTTGTAAACAAAAACACACTATTTGCTACAAATTAGTGTCTCGGAGCCTTAATGCTCTAGAAGTGCATTTATTGACCCTCAACTACACAGTGTGTGACATGTGTGTGCAGGTTTGTGTTAGTGAGAATGTCTGTCTAAATATGTGTGCCAGTTTATAGACTTGGGCACCAGGGGGCTCTTAGTGTTCGTCTTCGTACTCGTCTGCGTAGAAAAAAAAACCTTCGTATTCCGCGAATATTTGCCCGTTCCTGTCTTCTTTTCGGGCGAATATTCGTGGCCATTCTTCGTGCTCGTTTCATCTTCGTTTCCTCCTGGCTGCGTAGCAAGGGTTAATACGGAGTTAAGAACACATCGGAGCAGCAGCAGCAGCAGCAGCAGATGCATTCGCGCCGTGAAGGTACGTGTGTGCGACTCTATTGGTCGCCGGAAGGGGGCTGGTCTGGCATCAACAAATGAATTGCAAAACTGCAGAATGCACCTCATTCGTTGATGGCAGGCGAGCCCCCTGCCGAAACGACCAATAGAGTTGCACACACGTACCGAGGTGTACTGTACACAAAATGACCTAGACAAATGCTCCAAGGAACTTGGCCTCCTTTTTATCATACACAGTCACACATCCATAGATGTTTAATAAAAGAATAGGGATTATTTTACATTTTTAAATTGATTTTGGACCACTTGTAATACATGCCTAACATTTGCTACCTATTTATAATGGCATACTTTGCAACAACCCAACTTTTACTGGACAGGAATGGAAAAAAGCAGGACTGTCCACAAAAATGTTGTGTGTGTTGGCAGGTATGCGAATGGAAAAATGTTGGACAAGAACTAAAAAATAGCTTAGGGTTAATGTACGGTTATTTTTAAGATTATTAGCAGTGCACTGTTTTGGTTAAAGATCTATTATGTCTAAATAATAATTTAATTTTAATTTTAATGGGTTTATTGAATTTTATTTTAAAGTTATATTTATTATTATGTACTTTATTATATTTATTTAATGTTGTAGTGCTACCCTACCCAGCTATACCTATGTGCACTAGCATACCTAGTTTAGCTAAATTTGATGGGACAGGAAAAAAGCAGGACTGTCCCTGAAAAAGTTGGGTCTGTTGGCAGCTATGTGGATGGAAAAATGTTATAGGGTGAAGTGTGAGTTATAGCCCCAGGGCAAAGCATCCAAACAACTGTCAGTCCTAGACGTTTGGCAAAGGACTTCCAGAGCTCAGACACTAGGCCCTAGCGTAAGCTGGCTACTCTGGCGGAGGTAGCAGGAGGTTGCCACACCGCAAACAGACGCAGCCAGGGGGGAGAAACTACCCTTACCATTAGGGACATTTTGGGCATGACTCTAGCCAGGAAGCGAACTGGCAAAGAAGACATGCTGGCACCACCACCACCACCAGCAGCATTGAAAAATGGAAAAGGCGAATGAGTGGGCAATTGGCGACCCACTCACCTGTTTCACCCCAGGGCAAAGCATCCAAACAACTGTCAGTCCTAGACGTTTGGCAGCGGACTTCCAGAGCTCAGACAGTAAGCCCTAGCGTAAGCTGGCTACACCGGCGGAGGTAGCAGGCGTTGCCACACCGCAAACAGACGCAGCCAGGGGGGAGAAACTGCCCTTACCATTAGAGAAATTTTGGGCATGACTCTAGCCAGAAAGGGAACTGGCAGAAAAGAGACGCTGGCACCACCACCAGCAGCAGCAGCAGCATTGGGAAAGGCGAATGAGTGGGCAATTGGCGACCCGCTCACCTGTTTCACCCCAGAGCAAAGCATCTAAACACTGTCAGTCCTTGGCGTTTGGGAGCGGACTTCCAGAGCTCAGACACTAGGCCCTAGCGTAAGCTGGCTACTCCAGCGGAGGTAGCAGGTGTTGCCACACCGCAAACAGACGCAGCCAGGGGGGAGAAACTACCCTTACCATTAGGGACATTTTGGGCATGACTCTAGCCAGGAAGCGAACTGGCAGAAAACAGACGCTGGCAACACCACCACCACCAGCAGCATTGAAAAATGGAAAAGGCGAAATAGTGGGCAATTGGCGACTCACTCACCTGTTTCACCCCAGGGCAAAGCATCCAAACAACTGTCAGTCCTAGACGTTTGGCAGTGGACTTCCAGAGCTCAGACACAAGGCCCTAGCGTAAGCTGGCTACACCGGCGGAGGTAGCAGGCGTTGCCACACAGCAAACAGACGCAGCCAGGGGGGAGAAACTGCCCTTACTATTAGGGACATTTTGGGCATAACTCTAGCCAGGAAGCGAACTGGCATTAAAGAGACGCTGGCACCACCACCAGCAGCAGCAGCAGCATTGGGAAAGGCGAATGAGTGGGCAATTGACGACCCGCTCACCTGTTCCACCCCAGAGCAAAGCATCCAAACACTGTCAGTCCTTGGCGTTTGGGAGCGGACTTACAGAACTCAGACACAAGGCCCTAGCGTAAGCTGGCTACACCGGCAGAGGTAAGAACTAGAAAAATGTGAAAAACCAGTGTCAAAAAAATGTGTACAAGAAGAAATAATAAAAAGATACTTTCATTTCTCTTTTAAACCGGATAAACAGCTGCAAACCCGTAATAACACTCTCCTGGTGTTAGAAAGATAATTTTGATCCACTAGGGGGCGCTCGTGTTTTTAGTCGGTATTTCAATTTGAAAAATAAACAGAGAAATAACTATGATAGTATTGTATGTCAAACTTGGTCTTTATATGAAAAACGGTGTATATGCACTCACAATCTGAATGAGATGATCAGGCCTTGTATATAAACCCACCACGATCCGTATATGGAGTATATATGGAGAAAAACGACAACATAAAGAACACAATGGTGTAGTAACTCAACAACGTTCTGGCACGCCAGAACAGATGTACACTTACAGTTATAACTGATGTGTCAGGCGCATAGGAGTTAGGTTTCCTCAGTCCTTCCCGGTCATGTGCTTGTATGTGAAGGTTTATGTATGAACTGATCCACCACGAACAAATATAGATATGTAAAATAGAAATTTATTCTGGGCACATGGCCAGCTCGATAGGATACATTGCGTGTATAGGTGATACCTATACCGCGCTTAAAAACAGTTTAAAAACTAATTCAAAATAAAATATAGTAAAAAGTCCAAAGTATGGGGACGGGAGCTCTATCCGTCCTTCTCTCGACGCGTTTCGCCTAAAATGCGGCTTCCTCAGGAGTATTTCTTGCGTTGTTCCATTGGTCTTTTTATCTATGTGGGGGGCGCCACCTTAGGTCTCTGACGTCCAGGCGTCTGACGTCAGTGCGTGTGACCGTTCTGGCGTTGTTCGTCGTTCCTCTGTCTGGTCCAGCCTCCTCCGTCTGGTCCAGCCTCCTCCGTCCGTGCCGTCTGTCATACATTCCTCTCGTGTGGCGGTAGTTGAAGGTAGGTGTCCGATGGGTGAATGAGAGAATAAAAGTCATTATGATCGGGTGAAAACATATCTATCCCCTTGCGGTATATAGACTCTGGGTTTTTTGTTTTTTTTTTCTTTTGTTTTTTTTTGTTTTTATAGGTACGCCCTTCGTTTGAAGTAACTTCCCATCATTTGACCGGCAGTAGAAGAAATCCACCACGGAAGCTCTAATGTGGACATACTGCTTATAATTCAGATTTAATAAAAACAGTATATCGGAACAAATGTATATAAAAATTTAAAATTAAAGAGATATATAAATGAAAAAGTGAATAGAGTGTATAATTAGAGAATATAGGTTTTGATGAAATTAGATCAAATGGTGGGTATCATTAGAAAATGTATTCCTAGAAAGTCAGTTTCTTTTGTTATATAGTTAAATAAATAAAACCATTTATTTCATTTAAAAACATGTATCTGTGGGGGCGTGGCTTGGATGGCGGCTGAGTAAGACGTGTGGTGCGGGAGCTCCTCCAACTCCTAAGCTATATTCAACCGATTTCGGCAGTTACCGGGATATTATCCACGGATCTACTTCTACCCACTGCGGGCATTATGTCGGCGAGCAAGATCAAGCCATCGTCGGGCTCTGTTCCGGCTTTTTTCGAGCCCAAACCCAGACGTCGGGCCTCTTCCCGCGCCTTACCTACCATCCGTGACGACGCGGAAGACTCCGACGCTTCACAAGGCCCGGACGCTGGCCCCTTGCCACACTCACCTTCGCCTCCTCCGAGTGATCCAGGCGACGGCGTCTTAACCATCACCGCCATGAAAAGGCTTCTGGACGAGATGCGCTGTAATTTTAAATCGGACATGGCGGACGCCTTATCCAAACTCCACGTGGACCTCCAAGAGCTTGGAACTCGCACGTCCCACTTAGAGGACAAAATGGAAGAATTTTCTTCGGCACATAACACAGTGGCCGATGCGTGCACCTCCTTACGAGATGAGATTGACACGCTTAAACACTAATTGGGCGACCTGGAAGACCGTTCCAGACGCAATAATCTCCGCATTAGAGGCATCACTGAGGATATCACCACGGACAAACTGCGCCCTTACACCATCACTCTCATCCAAACCATCCTGAACCTCCCGTCTTCTGAAGACGTCCGAATTGACAGGATACACAGGCTACCTCGCCCGAAAATGGTGAAGGGGTCTCCACCTAGAGATGTGATACTACGCATTCACTTCTATGACTTAAAGGAACAACTCATGCTGAAGGTGCGTCATAAGCAAGATCTACCGGCTCAATACTCACACCTGCAATTTTTTCAGGACCTGTCACAACACACACTACATCAACGAAGGGCCTTCTCCTCCGTCACCTCTACTCTCCGAGCACACAAGATTCCCTACCGCTGGGGCTTCCCCACGCGCATCAACCTTTCCAAGGATGGAGTGGCTATCTCCATTGCTTCACTGTTGGAGGGCCTGCAGCTTCTTTCGGACTGGGGACTTGCCGTTTCATCGCAGGATTCGTCATCGCCGCGCACCGCCAGGACCCGCTCACCTGTTCCTGCATCCTCTCCGAAACACCTCCAGCTGGAGTGGGATACAGTCCCCACCAAGACGCCTGCTTCACTCACCTGATCTCACCACCGCTGGTATCCTTTTTCTGGTGACTGCCTAGCTATTTGACTCACACGCCATTCATACACGGTTGACTTTCTTTTTTTTCTTTTTTCACACCACGACGTACATCGCCATTTTTTATTTTATTTTCTCACACTACTAGTTTAATTACGTCGTGGCTCTTTGGAGTTGGGGGTTCTCCTTTGCCGTTTCAGGGGTTTCCCTTCCCCTTTCGATGGGTACCATGTTACGGTACACCTGGACGGGGTTCCCTCCCCCTTGTGGCGCCCATACACGTCCTGGGCTGCCAAATGCTTTTTGGCTACACAGCGCTTTTTTTTTCTAAGTTCACACGTTATGTTTTCAGTTTTTATTGTTCATGTCCTGATGGCGGTAAATTTTTTGTTTTACACTCACTCTGCATCATACACTTATACTTCGGTTGTCACACTCTGGAGTATTGTCTCTGCAGTCTGCACATGTTGCGGTACATACACATACACACCATTTTCTTTTTTACAATTGCGCTTCCGGTATGTGGGCCTCAATTTTTATTTAGTTTGTTTTGGGCATTGGACGCGGCTCTCCCTGTTGTACTGCCTTCTCTGGGGGTCTCCACCGTCTTCCACTATACACTACACGACTTCACTTTAATATTCCATTTTTTTTACTCATTTATTTATTTTCACCTTAATGTCCTCTCTTCAGTTATTATCCATAAATGCTAATGGCCTTAACACCCCACATAAGAGGAGGATGTTATTCTCAGACGCAAAAAAGGCCCACGCCCAAATTTTATGTGTGCAAGAGACCCATTTAAAACGCTCAAAGCCTGCTCACATGTACTCTAAAGATTTTCCATGGCAATTTCATTCCATGGCCTCATCTTGCAGGGCTGGGGTGTCAATTTTCGTCTCCCGACATGTATCTTTTCAACTACTAGACCAGATGGTGGACCCCCGGGGACGGTTTTTATTCCTCAACTGCATTATCAACACAGTCACTTACACATTAGTTGCTTTTTATACACCTAATATCTCTCAATTACTTTTTTTTCAGATGTTGCTCCGCAAGGCTACTTCTTTTAAGAAAGGTTCCCTTATCTTATGTGGCGACCTAAATGCTATATTTGACCCCATGTTGGATGCCTCGACTCCCCCGTCGGGCACTTATGGTAAACGTATACGTTCCCTGGCCGCGGCTCTCACCTCCACCTTGCATTCCTATCAGTTATACGATGTGTGGCGTTTGTTTCACCCTTCGGAAAGGGATTACTCCTTCTTCTCTGCATTACACAAATCATACACGAGGATAGATGTAATTTTGGTTGATAAGTTTCTTTTACAATCGATTCGGGACTGCTCTTTAGACGTTATTAGTTGGTCGGACCATGCCCCTTTATGTTTATCTTTTAGTAATCCTCACCCTTTCCGGGGCAAAGGTTCCTGGCGCCTCAACAACTCTCTGCTCTCCGACCCGGCTATAATTGCGCAAATTCATTCACAGCTAGAATTATATTTTCAGGAAAACCAAGATTCGGTCTCATCGATTGAATCTTTGTGGAACGCACACAAAGCTGTTGTCAGGGGCAAGTTTATATCTATAGCGTCCCATCTTAAGCGGGAGAGAGCGAGAGGGAGGGGGATAAGCCTTCCCTTCTCCTCCAGTTATATGAATTAGAAAGGCTTAACAAACAAGCCTCGTCTCCTCAACTAATTTCAGACATCCAACAAGTTAAATCTCGGTTGGCGGCGATACAGGCCCAATTGACTGCCAAAATGCTCCTTTCCCTTCGCCAACGCTTTTATTCTAAGGGCAATAAAGCTGACACGATGCTGGCGAATAAGCTCCGGCATGTGACAGTCCTGTCTCGTCCCCAATTTTTTTTTCTCGGCCTCGGGCTCCACTCTAAAGAATCCTTCCCACATAGCTGAGGAATTTGCTTCTTACTATGCCTCCCTTTACAATCTCTCTGACGACACGCACACTCCCCAACCCACACATGACGTCATTAACCGGTATTTAGATTCACTGACTCTCCCCACGCTTACTGCCAACATGCTCCACACCTTAGATTCCCCATTAGATATTGATGAGATTCAGGCTACAGTCTCTCAGATCAAAGCTAAGTCTGCCCCTGGTCCAGATGGTTTTTCTAGCCACTATTATAAGACTTTTTTTCCGATTCTGGGGCCGCACATTCTAAAACTTTTTTGCTCCTTTATGTCCACTGGCACTATTCCGACAGAAAACTTGCATGCCCACATAGTAACGTTACCTAAACCGGGTAAATCCCCTGACAAATGCGCACATTTTCGCCCGATTTCTCTCCTTAACACGGATGTTAAGCTTTATGCCAAAATTATTGCTAACCGACTTTCCTTACTCTTACCTTCCCTCCTCCATAATGACCAAGTAGGCTTTGTTAGACACCGACAAGCAGTGGACAATACCCGTAAATTTTTGGCATTATCTTGGGACGCAGCCCGAACCTCTACCCCTGGCCTTTTCATTTCTTTCGATGCAGAAAAGGCCTTTGACCGTTTACATTGGGTTTTTCTTTCGTCGGTCCTTAGTAAATTTGCTTTTCCTCCTTCTATGATTCGCACTATCATGGCCTTGTATTCTACGCCTTCGGCGTCGGTTAATTTTTCTGGTTTTCTTTCTGCTCCTTTCTCTATTTCCAACGGGACGAGGCAGGGCTGTCCCCTTTCCCCACTGCTATATACCCTTGCTTTGGAGCCTTTGGCTCAAAAGATACGATCCAATCCCCTTATAACTGGTTTTTCAGGACGCCGTGGTGATTCCTCTGTTCTTGGTTTGTTTGCAGATGATATATTGGCGGCAATTATAAATCCTTCCTCCTCTCTGCCCGCACTGCTGGAGCAATTCGATAGTTACGCCCGAGTCTCCTATCATAAGCTCAATATTAGTAAAACGCAGGCTATGCCTTTAAACTTACCTTTCTCGCTCTCCCATTCCCTTCGCTCTACATATGCATTCGACTGGCGGAAAGATTATATCTCTTACCTAGGGATTAAACTCCCTAAAAATCTGGCTAAACTTAATATTTTTAATGCATTTCAGACATGGAAATCTATTCAAGGCGAGCTCCAGGCTTGGCGTTCGTTCGATCTTTCCTGGATGGGTAGGATAGCCTCAGTCAAGATGATGGTCCTTCCCAGGTTGTTATATGTCTTCAGAGCGGTCCCGGTCGTCATTCCGCATAGTTTTTTTACACAAGTACAATGCATTCTGAACGATTTCATTAACAGAGGAGGGAGATCGAGGATTTCGAGACAAGCTTTTTTTGCACCGCGCTTTAAAGGCTGTTTGGGGGCTCCCAATATTGAAGCGTACTATAAGGCCTCTATCTTATCCCAGGCGGTTATTTTTCACTCCAGGGAGGATATTCCTAGTTGGGTGCCTCTCGAAAACTCCATGTTAGCCCCACTTTCAGTGAGTCAACTATTATGGCTACCCTCTCGCCTTCGCCCCACACTCCCTCTTCCTCCCACCACAATATGCACGTTCCATGTCTGGTCTGCAGTGTCGCGGTTCCTGCCTGTCTTATCCTCCATCACGAAGGCCACCCCGCTAACTTCACTCATGTGCCTCATCCCGGACCTAGACATACGCTATTGGAATTTTTCACAAGCCCTTCGTATAGGGGACTTATTCCACAAACAGGACATGTGTACATTCACTGTAATCCAAACACGATTATCCATCCCGTCACGCTATTTTTATAAATATCTTCAAATCAGGCATCTACTAAACTCCCGCTCTAAATCTCCCCCAGTTGATCTCATCCTATAGTTTGTTTATGCTGCAGGTCCTCTCCTAAAAGAGGTATGTTATCTATTTGCTATTCTGCACTCATTTCCCGTATGTGGGACCACAAGCTTCCTCATATGTTTGCCTGGGAGAAGGAACTTGGCTCCTCCTTTCTGCTGGAACAGTGGCTTGCATCTGAGGAGGCTATGAGGGGAGTCACACACTGCAGTAACCATCTTGAATTGCAGAAAAAAATTGTTTGCAGATGGTATCTCACCCCGCTTCGCCTTTCCTATCTATTTCCTTTTTTTGGCCATGAAATCCCTCATAGCTCGTAACTGGAAATCTCCTACTACACCTCACATGTCAGACATTCATGCAATACTGGAGAGGGTCCATGTTCTGGAAAAATTTTCTTTCATTAATGATCTACAGCTTCCTTTTTATGATAAAATATGGTCCCCGTGGCTCCAACGCAAGTCGGAGCCTTGCTGGCGCTCTTAACGTGTGGTGTGTCAGGGTTTGATGTGGAGAGTCGCGTCCGGTCCGCAACACTTTGTATAATTTCTTTATTGTGTGTATTGCCGGAACTGTGTTATGATTTAGTGCCAACATATGCTTGCCGCTTGTGCCCTCGCGATCCGAGTCTGTCGTGCTCATTTATTGTGAGCGCCTATTCGCGTATCACTCGACCACAACTCCCTGCCATTGGGACATCTTCTATTTCTGTTTTTGATTATTGTCCTATGTTTTCAACATGGTTCTATTTCCTTTGCATGTGTGGAATAGGGCCGTCTCCTCGCTCATTACAATGTACCGTTTACTTTTCTGTACTCGCACTAACTGCTTGATTTAATCGATCTGTACCATCGGCCTTGTGTCGCAAGTGTTATGTTGTAACCACTTCGCTTTCCATGCATTTTCGTATGAAAAGAAACTATAAAACAATAAAAATTTTAAGTTCAAAAAAAAAAACATGTATCTGTGTCTAATTTCTTAAGGTATATATTCAGATATGTCTGTTGTTGTGTTACACCGGCGGAGGTAGCAGGCGTTGCCACACCGTAAACAGACGCAGCCAGGGGGGAGAAACTGCCCTTACCCTTAGGGACATTTGAGGCATGACACTAGCCAGGAAGGGAACTGACATTGAAGAGACGCTGGGACCACCAGCAGCAGCAGCAGCAGCAGCAGCAGCATTGGGAAAGGCGAATGAGTGGGCAATTGGCAACCCGCTCACCTGTTTCACCCCAGGGCAAAGCATCCAAACACTGTCAGTCCTTGGCGTTTGGGAGCGGACTTACAGAACTCAGACACAAGGCCCTAGCGTAAGCTGGCTACACCGGCGGAGGTAGCAGGCGTTGCCACACCGCAAACAGACGCAGCCAGGGGGGAGAAACTGCCCTTACCATTAGGGACATTTGAGGCATGACACTAGCCAGGAAGGGAACTGGCATTGAAGAGACGCTGGCACCACCACCAGCAGCAGCAGCATTGGGAAAGTTGAATGAGTGGGCAATTGACGACCCGCTCACCTGTTTCACCCCAGGGCAAAGCATCAAAGTCTTTCAGTCCATGGCGTTTGGGAGCGGACTTCCAGAACTCAGACACTAGGCCCTAGCGTAAATTGGCTACACCGGCGGAGGTAGCAGACGTTGCCACACCGCAAACAGACGCAGCCAGGGGGAGAAACTACCTTAAACATTTTGGACATTTGAGGCATGACACTAGCCAGGAAGCTAACTGGCAGAGAAGAGACGCTGGCACCACAACCAGCAGCAGCAGCATTGGGAAAGTTGAATGAGTGGGCAATTGACGACCTGCTCACCTGTTTCACCCCAGGGCAAAGCATCAAAGTCTGTCAGTCCATGGCATTTGGGAGCGGACTTCCAGAACTCAGACACTAGGCCCTAGCGTAAATTGGCTACACCGGCGGAGGTAGCAGACGTTGCCACACCACAAACACGTGCAACCAGGGGGAGAAACTACCTTAAACATTAGAGAAAAAAACTTGGGCAGATTGAATTTAAGAAAGGCAATCTGCTCCATCAGATGAGGTGCCATGCGTGAGCGCTGTGGACTCAGTATGTTTCCATAGAAAACACACGCTCACTTTGAACAGTGGTTGGCGGACATGATAGAAGCTGCTGCGCAACCCATGAGGGTGCAGGCCACACACTCTTCTTTTCATCCCAGTAGCTAAGAGGATCAACATTAGGTGCCGAAGGAACTTCACAGAGGTAAAGTTTGACCATTTCAGCAGCACTACTCTCCTTTCTGCAAAGGCACGCTAGCATCATTTCGGGACTCTCTAACATGCGTTTGCGAAGGTGTACTTTTAGCAGATCCTTCAGCTTCCTGACTATGGCTGCTACGTCAGGATGTAGAGTGCCACCTTGAACAGCCTCACGGTTTTCAAGGAACACAACCATCTTGCTGCCTAGATGGGAGAACACTGGGATTACCTGGGCCAGACTGGCAGTGTTTGATCTTAAATTTTCTGTGGCATCCCTGAATGGTTTAAGGACTGCCACTAGCTGGGCGATCACAGTCCAATCCTCCCTATTCAATGGAGATGTAATCCCAATATTGTGCTCTGAGGCAAGATTATGGATTGCCCTCTGCTGCTCCAAAATCCTCTCCAGCATGTCTAACGTGGAGTTCCACCGTGTACTGACATCCTAACGTAGGCAGTGTACAGGAAGACCTGACCTCTCTTGCTGTTCCCTCAAAAGTTGGCTAGCCTTAACACAATGGTGAAAGTGCCCAGCGATCTTTCTGCAGTGGGACAGAACTACTGCTGCCACATTAGTTCCTTCTGACATTGCTGCCTTCCCTACAAGATGGATGATGTGGGCTGCACAGCGCACACCAACAATATGACCATCTCGCAGCGCTTTCACCATATTGGCACCTCCGTCAGTTACCACAAAACCAACTTCAACATTGGTGCCTGCCTCTGCTCCCACCCAAAGGCTAAACATTTTCCTCATCGCATGCAGAATATTTTGGGAAGTGTGCTTTTCATCCATCACTTCTGCATGGAGAAGGAATGATCGGTAGCCTGCTGCAGCAGCTTCCTTGGGCACACCGGGCTGCCACCAGTGCGCTGTCAAAGAAAGAAAGGCATGCTGCCCACTAGGTGCACTCCACAAATCTGTTGTGAAATGAACAGACTGACCAGCTGCCTTGGAAAGCTCCTCTTTCACTGCTGCAACACAGGACCGATACAATGAGGGGACAATGTTCCTGCTGAAAGTGGAACGTGATGGAACTGTATATTGTGGAGCCACAGCCGCCATCAATTGTTTGAAAGGCTCCCCTTCGATCATAGAGAAGGATGCCCCTCCAACAGCAATGAACTGACCAATAAGTCGGGTTACTTTATTGGCCTGCTGTTTGGGCATTGACCTTTTGGATTGGAATGCCACAAATTGTTCCAGGTTGGGCTGGACATGCAGTGCTCCAACCTGCCTTGGTCTCTGGCTGCCAGCACTAGATGCTGCTGCTGCTATTGGCTCAGAAGCAGCTGTTGGGGTTTTTCCACGGCCACCAGCTATGCTGCCTGCACTAAGTTTTACTTCTGCATCTTTCCCCAATAGCACAGTGTTGTGCTGAGTACTGAGGTGATGCTTCACTGGTAAAATGGCCAGACACTTTCCCTCTGCTTATTAGCTTCACAGAAAGTTTGCACTTTCCATAGCGTCCTTCTTCAACATTTTCAAAGTGCTCCCAAATTGGGGCACGCATAGCCTTGGAGTGTGCCTTGGGTGCTGCTCCTACTGCTCGGGGTGGATGAACAGAGCCAGAACTAGTGGTGGTGGGACTGGTGGTAACAGTACTGGCCATAGTGGGACTGCTAATTGCTTTAACTTTAGATTTGCTAGGTTTTGCTGCTGCTGGTGGTGGTGATGATCGTAGCGGAGAAGGTGGAGGCTCAGGGGAAAATTGTGCACTAGTCATTTGGACACTGCTCCCTGAGGAATCTGATTCCTGACCACTCATCTCCTCTACTTCCTCTGGCTCATAGTCTAGTTCTTCATTAGCCAGATCGAATGGAATTCCTGCTAGGCTGGAGCTAAGACTGATATCGTCGTGAGACTTGTGACTAGTAGTAGTGCGAGCAGGAAGAACAGACTCTGCACTTGGCCTCTCAGTCTCAGGCTCCTCTGCTACCTCGCTAGGTGGAGTTCCACAATGTGTAGCCCTCTCTCTAACTGTCTTCACAAAAATATTGTAAGGACTTGGTGGCTTGCTAGAGGTACTAGGAGGACATGGCATGGCGGGTACCGATGGGAACAGTAGGCGCAGCACTAGTGGTGGTAGAGGAGGTAGAGGTGGGGGTGGTGGTGGTTTTCCCTACAAAGGAATGAGATCGCTTTGGTTTGGGACCCCTCTGAGTCTTGCTGCTAATTTGGCTCTGCTTGGTTCCTTGCATGCTGCTCGTGGATGGGGAAGATGCTGCTTGGGGCAAAAGGCACTTCTTTTTACTCACTGGGGTAGTAGAAGTACTAGTTGTGCTACCCTTTAACTTTGAACGTGCTTCTGGTGCTTTAGGCTTTCCGTAAAAAACCATAGAGCTTGTGGGCCTAGCCGCACTACTACTGCCTGCTTTTGGTGCCTTTCCTTTACTTGATGATCCTTCAAGCAATGCTTCCCCAAATGATAAGCGAGAGCTTGGCCTACTTGGCCGACTAGACAGACGCAAAGGCTGCATCTTAGAACTGGTGGTGGTGCTGGTGGTGGTGCTGGTGATGGTGGTGGTAGATGGAGCTTGTCCCTCCTTAGTCCCAAAAGGAGGATCCATTTCAAAGTTTGTGTTGTGTGTGTAGTGTAGTGTTTAAAAAAAATTAAAGACTTTGAATTTACACGGCCTAAGAGCCTATCCTACTACTATGCTAAACCTAAAGCTATATTAGTATTCTAGTCTAACTCTAGGCAGACGCTCTCAAGCCCACTAAGTTAAAGTGAGGTTAAGTTATATATAATATTATATTATTAATAGATTAGAATTACTTATATTTTGGATTATAGATAGAATATAGATTATGAATTTTGTCAATTTTTCTTGAAAATAAATTAGAAATAAAATAAAATGTCACAGCAAAACAGTTAGCTTCACTGCTTGCTGAAACACACAGCACTTATGCGGCTGCACTCACTAGCCCAACAAGTTCACTTCACTGATGGACTGAGGTGAGCAAAACACTAAGGGTACTTTTTAATAAAATTAAAATAATCGGTTTTTTTGTTTGTTTGTTTTTTAAACTTTATTTAACATCATTCATGTTAAATAAAGTAAAAAAACAAAAACGATGCTTTAATCTAAGTCCCGGGCAGGGGCGCCGAGCGGTTGCTCGTGAAGTTCTCAGCAACTGCTCGACGCCCCTCACTCTCCGTGACTCCGTCGCGGTGCCGGCATCTCATGTTGAGCGCCGGACTATTCCGGCGCTCAACATGAAATGCCGGCACCGCGGCAGAGTGAGAAGACGGATGCCTCCCGCTCTCACCGCAGGACTCCGGCAACAAGGTAAGTGAGGGGGGGTGTAGTTTGAAGGGGCAGAGGGGGGGTGTAGTTTGAAGGGGCAGAGGGGGGGGTGTAGTTTGAAGGGGCAGAGGGGGGGTAGTTTGAAGGGGCAGAGGGGGGGTGTAGTTTGAAGGGGCAGATGGGGGTGTAGTTTGAAGGGACAGAGGGGGGTGTAGTTTGAAGGGGCAGAGGGGGGGTGTAGTTTGAAGGGGCAGAGGGGGGTGTAGTTTGAAGGGGCAGAGGGGGGTGTAGTTTGAAAGGGCAGAGGGGGGTGTAGTTTGAAGGGGCAGAGGGGGGGGTAGTTTGAAGGGGCAGAGGGGGGTAGTTTGAAGGGGCAGAGGGGAGGTGTAGTTTGAAGGGGCAGAGGGGGGTGTAGTTTGAAGGGGCAGAGGGGGGGTGTAGTTTGAAGGGGCAGAGGGAGGGGTAGTTTGAAGGGGCAGAGGGGGGGTAGTTTGAAGGGGCAGAGGGGAGGTGTAGTTTGAGGGGGGTAGTTTGAAGGGGCAGAGGGGGGGTAGTGAAGGGGGGGCACCAGAGGAGTAGTCCGCACAGGGCGCCACAACGCCTAAGGCCGGCTCTGGACTGAGGTGAACAAAAAAAATGAAATAATATTAATTAAGAAAAATTGACTTGGTCTCTTGCTGTTGCTAAAACAAAGCACAAACTATAGAGCTGCAGCACCAGTACTAATAGATTAGCTGAACTATAAGCTAGTAGTAATTATTAATTATATTTTTTATAGCTAATTTAATTAACTATTAAGATAAGAATTATTGATATTAATGGTTTTAGATTAGACACTAGTAGATGTCTTGAATGTCTACAGTACACTCTACACTAGTATACTATTACTAACTATAGTATATATAACTGGCAAATATATATATAATGTTATAATGTATTCAATTATTAATTATTAATATTACTGATTTTAGATTAGACACTAGTAGATGTCTTGAATGTCTTCAGTACACTCTACACTAGTATACTATTACTAATACTATACTAACTATAGTATATATAACTGACAAATATATATATAATTTTATATGTATTCAATTATTAATAATATATTCTATTAAATTATTTATAAATTCTATTATTTAATTTATTTTAGCAGGACAGGCAGTAGGCACTAGTGCCAGCCCAGGGCAAGGGCACCCCAGTGAACCCAACCGCACTACACAGTTGATGACAAATTAAATAAAAAAAATTATTAAATTAATCAAATTATTATTATTAAATATTAATTCAGTAGAACTGAAGTGAGGATGAAGTACACTGTGAGAAATGGCAGGCTGAGGCTTACCAGTCTCACACAGAACAGAACAATCTCTCTGTAACGCTCGGATGCAGCACAGCAGTGTTGCCAAAGCAGTCACAGCGAAAAATGAATGGATCTCTCAGGCAAGCTCTGGTCTTATAAAGGCGCCTTCAGAATTCAAAAAACAGTAGCACAGGCATTGGACGAGACCCTTAGCGTGACGTCACAAGAGTGAGCTGATTGGAGAGACGAAGATCAGCTCACTCCTGTTTGAAATTTTGGCGGCTGCGCGGCAAAAACGAAGACGATCACGATCATCTTCGATTCTTTGTGGTTGTGAGTCTTCATCTTCTCCTACGTTTTGCCGGCACTGTATTCTCTTCGGCGCGTCTTCGGCACGAACAAAAAAACGGCCTCTTCGTGCTCGTTTACATGTTCGCCCGAAGACGAATGCGCAAGTCTACCAGTTTATATTATAATTACTTGGGGGGAGTGGCCAATGGGGCCACTTAGCTTAACCTGTCACCTGTGCAAGAAGATGCTAACCCTCCCAGTTTTTTAGTTTAGATAGCTATAGATTTATTTACAGGATTAAGGCCCAAATCATGTATGACTATCTTGTCCAAATTACCACTTTGTCCCAAGGATCCACATATGTAAAGGCTGTTTACAGCCTGTATTTGTGGGAGGGGCCTTAGGGGGGTATTTATACATTCCCTACTTCAAGGCCTTACTTTTGTGTTTTTCCCGCCCGCACCAACCCCCAGTTCACTCTCCGTGCTACCCTCGGTTTCTATATTCTCTCTTTCATATTCCTCTTCCTTCTCCTTTCCATGAAGTAAGCTTCTTTCCTACCTACCTAAGGGGGTGTTTTCAGGGTCTAGGCACCTATCCAGATAAACTGGGTGTTTCATGCATGTTTTACACCTATTCAGATCCACTGGGCGTTTCGCATATGTTTTACACCTATTCAGACCCACTAGGCGTTTTGCGCATGTCTTACCTCTACCACAAATATATATTTAAAGATAGCCCCTGATTATCCTCCCTATGGCCTCATTTATTTAAGTTATACAAAATCATACTCATACTTCACACGTGGCCTATTTAATAAAAAAAAGCCCCTAAGGGTGTTATTTGATGATAATGATATCATGCTGTGTTTTTTTTGCTGTGTTTTCAGCCTACCATTCAGTTTAAATGAAAAATATCACAGTCCCCCACAAAAATATATAATTCAATTTATTATTTTCATCAATATAATGCTCTCAGATGAGTAGTATGTAAACATGCCGACGCAACAACATAACATAGATTAATTTAAATGCTACTTCTGCATCCTCATTTTCAGAGTACCTTTCTTTTTCTAGCCCCCAGCAACCCATGCAGAGCAAGCATCTTCTTTTTATCTCTGACCAATCCGCTAGTGCTAATAAAAGAAATGGCTTTATCAGTCTGAATACTTTCTGTCCAAAATTGAAGTAGATAAATAATTAAACAAATTGCTCAGTATTTGCACATACCTAACAATATCTCAACTTTCACCAAATAAGAACATAAGATCATGCTTAAAGTGTACAAAATGTTTAATTTAAGTTGAACCCGATGACAGTTCAACAAAGAAAAGTAAAATTCATTATATAAATGAACACTGTTAAAAGTTAAATTCTCAAGGGAAAAGTGAGCTGAAATCAATTGGAATATGTCACAGCTCCATTGATTTCTCAGATGGGTATTAGTTATCATTTTGGGCATATTGTATTTTGCACACCTGAAAGATTGTGTTAATAAAATATAGTTTTATTATACAGGTTTCATCACCTGGCAAACAGTGAATTAAACTTTAGGGAGGACAGTTTAATAGTTCATTCAGAAATAATAATAAAACAATTTCTATGATTATTCATTAAATAATTATTAAGTATTTTTAATTACACAGTATTAACAAGTTGATACATATTTATTTCCAATACTGTGATAAAATGTGTGCATTTGTAATAATGTACATTTTTTATATTGTTGGTAAAAGTAGTGATTTCCTCCCCTAACCTTAATAAATATCCTTGATTCCAGTTGTTAGATTTGTAATTGGTGGTAAATTATTGTGTTTAATTATATCCTCAACATGCAGGAAATAGGTGCTTTAAGAATAACTATAAGATTACGAAGTCTGCAAAATAGTATATAAAATAGATTTTTTGCCAAACCGTTATATTTTATACTATGATCCTCTATTCATAATTATGTTTATTCGGAGCAGTGTCATTTTTAAGAATGATTTTTCCAACATAACAAAGTAGGTCTTTATGCATTTGACTCATCTAATCTAGTGAGTAATGTTAGGGATATTAATGAGACAAAATAGGTAAAACCAATATTTTGTCACACACGCAAAATAACGACGCTACCAAAGATTCTAGAACCACATCCACAATGTTAATTTAAGGAGATACCCTATATTTTATCTCCGATCCTAAATCCTTTCAGATCGCCGAAAATTATAATTCAAATTAGATATATATATCACAATAATAATCAATCAAAAATATTATTTATTGTAAACACAATTTATAAAATATCTATAGGAGTCACACAGTGCATAATATAAAACACAAAGTTCTTAAAACATGTCAAATTGAATCAGTTCCAATTACAATATATTATCAATATTATCAATATGAATTACTACTTTATGAGTCTAACACACACAATTAATTTCCATCCCACTCAGCAACCAAAAATGATAATCAGGGCGGTAATAAAAAGATCACTAACTCTATTATATTAGTTCAACTAATATGACAGATTAAAATAATTTAATAATGTCTAAGAGTATTTAGTGAAATTCCTAATAGATGCAAATAATGTCAAACTTCATCTACAGGTAAAAATACCTTTTCATTATTGTCATTATCACGGGTTATAAGCTGCAGTCTCACAAGCCGTCATATACAATAATGCAATATATTATTTATTTCCCAGAAACAGGGAATTCTATATGAAGAAGACAAAATTTATCTCTATTCAGCATAATAAAACAATTATATTTACCACCACTTGTTGCTGTTGTCCTACTGGTCCTTGTAGAAGTTAATCCAGGTTCAGTGGCAAGAAATTAAGTGGAAAGAAATATACTTTCTAAAAGTTATATAGGTTGGGACTCAAAGTAATTCTAAGAGTAAGATTATGGTGCCAGGATCTTGAGATTCCAATTCTCTGGGGTAAATTTAAATGAGTCCGTCAGGGTCTGTCTGTTTCAGGTCCATTTCTTTAGGTTTTGGTGGTTTTACGACGTATCCCCCATTCCAATTTACATTCCTAAGGATATGTAGTGTCTACTCCTTAACTTTCTCATGGAAGATAACGTTAATTGGATCATATATACTGAAACATCTATATACATGAATACTCCTTTGTTCTCAATTATAGAGGGAACAAAGATAGAAAGAAATAATCATTATATGATTAAGTAAAATAAAATGGCTTTGACTCCATTTTGTGCTCATGTAAAATACAGAATATATAAAATACATGTTTTCTATCATAAAATATCTGACAGTAAGGCAGTCATTTTTGTTTGTCAAAGTTTGACGGTTTAGACATTTTGGTAGCATCTTCATTGCAATTGCATTATTAAAATTTAAATAAAGAAGGATCCAACATTATATCAATAAAATTTGAAATTTTATCAACTAGTATTAACAAAAATATATAGAAAACAAGTGACAAGTAAATTATTGCATGTAAGTTTTTTCTTATTGTTAAATTCAGCAGAACAGCTGAGAGACACTACTTAATTGTTTGGGAGGCGGAGGAGAGTCAGTGTGGTATTCCCTCCTTCTGGTTTTGACCAAGCCTGACTCTGCATAAGATATCCTCATGCCACATGCGCTGGGCAGGAGCATAATACTATGCCACTCGCATCACAAATGAACAGTGCAGGTCCTACAAGTGACCCGAACCTAAAGTGTGAGTAATAATCAGGGCCGGCCTTAGGTGTTTAGGCAAGTTGAGTAGGCCACCCCTGTCGTGTAAAAGCCTTGAGCAAGCATGCCCGTGAGCGTACCTCTACATATGTGCCCTAAGTTCAAGTGCTCAGAACCTATGGCCTCGCCTTTAAGCACCCAAAATTGACATCAAATAAAGTACAGGTCCTGCACTCCAAGGTTAGTAAATTGTAATTTATTGTAGTAAATAAACTGACAGTGGATCAACTGGATAGAAGAAAAAAAGATTTTTGCGCTTGGATCAGCACTTCCTCATATACACTCATATACCTTGCTATTACCGGGTTGGACTCCCTTGTGCCTTCAGAACTGCCTTCATTCTTCATGGAATACTTTCTACAGGTTGCTCGGTCCATATGATATGATGGCATCATGCAGTTGCTGCAGATTTGTCAGCTGCACATCCATGATGTGACTCTCCTGTTTCATCACATCCCAAAGGTGCTCAACTGGATTGAGATCTGGTGACTGTGGAGGCCATTGGAGTAAAGGAAACTCATTGTCATTTTCGAGAAACCAGTTTGAGATGATGTGAGCATTGTGATAAGGTGCATTATCCTGCTGGAAGTAGCCATCAGAAGATAGGTACACTGTGGTCAAAAAGGGATGGACATGGTCAGCAACAATATTCAGGTAGGCTGTCTCATTTAAACGATGCTCAATTGGTACTAAATGGCCCAAAGTCTGCCAATAAAATATCCCCCACACCATTACACCAGCACCACCACCAGCCAGAACCATTGGCAGGATGGATCCATGCTTTCATATTGTTTACGCCAAAGTCTGACCCTGCCATCTGAATGTCGCAGCTGGAATCGAGACTCATCAGACCAGGCAACATTCTTCCCAGTCTTCCATTGTCCTATTTTTTTGAGCCTGTGTGAATTGCAGCCTCTGTTTCCTTATCTTAGCTGACAGGAGTGGCACCCGGTCTTGTCTTCTGCTGCTGAAGCCCATCTGCTTTAAGGTTCAACCTGTTGTGTGCTCAGAGATGGTATTCTTATACCTTGGTTGTAACAAGTGGTTATTTGAGTTACCGTTGCCTTCTTTCATCGAGAACCAGTCTGGCCATTCTTCTCTGACCGCTGACATCAACAAGGTATTTTCGTCCACACAACTGCCTCTCACTGGATATTTTCTCTTTTTCGGACCATTCTCTGTAAGCCCTAGAGTGCGTGAAAATCCTAGTAGATCAGCAGTTTCTGAAATACTCAGACCAGCAAGTCTGCCACCAACAACCATGCCACGTTCAAAGTTACTTAAACCCTCTTTCTTCCCCATTCTGATGCTATGTTTGAACTTCAGCAAGTTTTCTTGACCATGTCTACATGCCTAACTGCATTGAGTTGCTGCCATGTGATTGGCTGTTTAGCTATTTGTGTTAACAAGCAATTGAACAAGTGTACCTAATAAAGTGGCCAGTGAGTGTATATATAAGTGCACATGGACCAAAAACTATTGGGCCAAATTTTTTGTTTCTGTTTTTGTTCATTCTTTTTTGGACAACAAATTTTTTTCCTGCCCTTTAAGGTCAGATGAAAAAATTCCGATGGAAATTAAATTTGTCATCTTAATTTTCCCTCTCACATTCACGCTCTCTTAAACACTCTCCCTCAATGTCCCCTACCTTCTCCGCCAACTGCTTTGTTTGCCAGTAGTTACAAGAAGTTGCCTTTTCTGCAGTCAGGCATCGGTAAACAAACTATGATTAGCATTTGTGGCAACATTGCCAGAAAATGTGGTTAAGGTTCAAAGTTAGTAGTGCTGCTTATTAAGTATTAGCAAATGGCTGGGGGCATCAAATAAATCAATACACAAGGGTGTATTGCAAAAATGCACAAAGGGGGGTGGCTGGGGGGGCACAAATACACAAGGGTCAATACACACAAACAACAAAGCAATGTGGAAGGCATTTTTTATACTATTAGTAGGTCAGTGTGGCAGACCCTGTCCTGATATGTGTTTGGTCATCTGTTTCCTGGCACTTTACTTGCTGTAGGGTTAAACAGAACTTTGTAATTTTTATTTATCCAGATTTTGTGGTCACTTTAGAGGACAAAACTTTCTAGGCCTAGAAATCAGTGAGAGGAAAAGTAAAGGTATTGTGTTATTTACTCTGTTTTAATCTGAATATATTATTAAAAAGGAAACTTAGATGTTGGTTCAGAGTTTGTGAAACTCAATTCTTGATTACAGTATACAGGACATTATTCCCCTTTGGTTTCACAGTCCTTCCCTGTTAAGGGAGAACAAGTGGTATTCAGCTTAGTTATATGCAGCTGTATGCATTTTGTTATCTGTGATGAGGTGTTCATTTGGTGACGCAGTGCTAAGATGGTTGTGTTGTATTAATGGCTAAAAGTTTTGTTGAAGTTTCATATTTCGTTTTCAAGAATATTGTTAAGAATAATGCTATCACTGTTTTGTTGCGCTGAATAAAACTGGACTTTTTCATCTAAAAATTTTTGCAGTAGCAAATGTTTGATTCCATTATGTCTAATCTTAATTTATTTGGGCCTTTTAACTTTTTTTATTTCTGGGATTTTAATAATGTGATAAAAAAGAATGATTTATAGTTGTTTGGATGTCAAATAGTGTGTAAAATTCTGTTGATCTGTATCAGCTAAGTTTCCATACATTATTTATGTATACCTGCAAATACAGGTTTTTTTTTGTCTAATTCAGTTGCATGTGCTGTTTCCATGTGTTGTTTATTTGATCTATACCTGAACTACAGGGTGTAAGTAAAAGAGCGGTATGGTTTAGTGAATGAGGGGACAAAGGGACTCTGGGTATGATTACAGGGGAGACGACTTCTCAATGTCACGGTGCAGTCAGAAGGAAGGAAGACTGTACTGACTCTCACCAGGGGCGTAACTAGACGCCTCAGGGCCCGGGTGCGAGAATCTGTTTTCAACTAATTCAACAAATTCAATTTACATATTGAATCATATCTGTAAAAAAATCAAAGAAAAAGGGGCGCATGTACAAAGGGCATAATCCAGGGGTGTCCAAGTTTTTTCTGCAGTGGGCCACTTCATCAGAATTGTATACGTGCACGGGCTGCACTCATTTTTCACTGTGACAAAAAATATGGCCTTTAATAAAATATGCAGATTAAAATAAAGTAAAATGACACAAAACCTTTACTCTTCCTCTCACTGATTTCTGGGCCTTGAAAGTTTTGCGACTACAAATTCAGGATTCCCTAGAATTATTCTAGGGATGAACTAAAATGAAAATTCTGGACCAAAACATTCAGGGTTCACTTAGCCAAAACCGAAAATGACCCCCACCTTTAAAAATAATAATACAAACTCACATGTTTAATAAAAGTAGGTAACACACAATTGGACAAAATTAGCAATATGACTTGGCATGATAGGAGTGTGATTGCTAACAGCAATCACACTCCTATCATACCCAGGCAACAAGTAAATGCTGGTACCTAGGCATGATGGGACTGTGCTCGCTGTGATTGCTGTTAGCAATCACACTCCTATCATGCCAAGTCAGCCAGTACATGCTGGTACAGGGTGGCTGTAAGTGATGTGCAGACCCCATACTGCTGGCAGCATCACTACACAAGGGGGGCAGCTAGCTAGGTTTCAGCATGTACTGGCTGACTTGGCATGATAGGAGTGTGATTGCTAACAGTAGTCACAGTCCCATCATGCCTAGGTTCCTGCACTTACACATCCATCCAGTAAATGCTGGAACCTAGGCATTATGGGACTGTGATTGCTGTTAGCAATCACACTCCTATCATGCCAAGTCAGCCAGTACATGCTGGTACAGGGTGGCTGTAAGTGCAGACCCCATACTGCTGGCAGCATCACTACACAAGGGGGGCAGCTGGCCAGGTTTCAGCATGTACTGGCTGACTTGGCATGATAGGAGTGTGATTGCTAACAGCAATCACAGTCCCATCATGCCTAGGTTCCAGCACTTACACATCCATGCTATCACACACACACTCATTTATTCATATAATCATTCATTCACAGATTCATTCCCTCAATCACACACACTCATTCAAACACCCTCCCCACCCCCTTACCTGCACTGCAGCTCCTCAATGCCGCTCACAGACTTCAGCAGGGGGCGCGGCCTCCCTCTGCCTTCTCTGCTAAAGCACAGAGGAAGTAGGATGTCACGTGAACTCCGCTTCCTCTGTGCAGTCCAGAAGACCCTCCCACAAGTAAGTAGCACGGCTTGAGGTGCGGCTCGCGTAAGATCGGTTGCCCTGGCTGCCGATCTTACGGGGGCCGCACCTCGAGGTCTCATGTTGGACGCCCCTGCCTTATTTTAAAAAAAAAAACCTGAAAAAAGATTTCGGGCAGCACCTTGGCTTGGGCCCCCCTGCCGCCGGGGCCCGGTCGCAGTCGCGACCCCTGCGACCCTGGTAGTTCCGCCACTGACTCTCACTGTCTTCCCCTGATCTGCAGTCAGTGTGGAAAATATTTTTTTTTCGGTGTGGTAGCGGAGGGAGTGATTGCATGCAAGGGAGCGTTGAGCAGGGCCCAAAGAAATGCTTGGGTAGGGTCCAATTTTTTCACTATAAAATATATTGGCAACAGGGTCTAATATTTATATATATATATATATATATATATATATATATTGGCAGCAGGGGCAAATATCTATATATGTTTTGGCAGCAGGGGCTAATATTTATTTATATATTGGCAGCACGGTCTAATATTTATATATTGACAGCAGGGTTTAATATTTATATATATTGGCAGCAGGGTCTAATATTAATATATATTGGCTGCAGGGGCTAATATTAATATATATCGGAAGCCGGGACTAATAATATATACCGGCAGCAGGGTCTAATATTAATATATATCAGCAGCAGGAGCTAAAATTAACATATATTGGCAGCAGGGGCTAATATTAATATTTATTGGCAGCAGGGTCTTGTATTTATATTCATATTGGCAGCAGGGTCTAATATTTATATATATTGGCTGCAGGGCCTATTATCAATAAATATTGGCTGCAGGGGCTAATATTTATATATATTGGCTGCAGGGACTAATAATATATATCGGCAGTAGGGGCTAATATTAATATATGTTGGCAGCAGGGTATAATTTTTATGTATATCGGCAGCAGGGTATAATATAAGTATGTATCCGCAGCAGGGGCTAATATTAATATATATCCACAGCAGGGGTTAATATTAATATATATCGGAAGCAGGGTGTAATAGTTATATATATTGTCAGCAAGGGCTAATATTAAAGAATGAAAAATAACTGTCACTTTAGCTGTTATTTTGAAATCATATTTCAATCACGGTCTTTACGTCAAAGAGATAAGTGCATATTATGTACTTAAAAATGCACGTCTAACATGTATATATATATAAATATAAATATATATATATATATATATATAGTATATATGTACCGTTTCATAATTGGCCCCCCTACTTTGGTCCCTGGCCCCCCATGTGCCCCCCTATATATGAAAGCTGGAGACGCCAATGGGACAGGGTACAAGGGGTTACCTACTGCAAAAGAAAAAAAGGCTGTCTTTTTAAAGATATTATTAAAAGTTGAGTTTTAGAGTGATCTGAGGTAGGATTTTTTTATATCTATACTTCAAAAATCCTACCTCAGATCACTCTAAAACTCAACTTGTAATAATATCTTTAAAAATCTCAACCAAAACAACTTATAAGAGATGCAAAGATGAAAAAAAATTAAGATCTCATGGGTTCTGTGGACTTCAAGTTACTTTTACTGATAGGCTGTTCACCACCACAGTCAAGTCAATCTTCCATACATTAAGTAAGACTGTATTACATTACATTAAAGTGAAACAACTCAGGGGACCTTAAGGTTTTTTCTGTGGATCTCTGTGGGAGGTTTTTCCTTTATCCATTACCCCCCAAGTCAAGCAAATCTTCCTTACATTAAGTAAGACTTTATTACATTAAATAAAAGTACAAATCTCAGGGGTCCTGTGGACCTCAAGATTCTTCTCCTGGTAGGCTTTTCCACATATCTACCACCCTCTCATTAAAGTAAGTCTTCTATATAATAAGTAAAACTTTATTACATTAAGTAAAATTAAAAATGTCAGGGGGAGAGAGAGAAAACAACCCATCTTGCTTGTCGGGGAGCTTTTTATGATCCATAAGGCTCAAGATGGGAACACTAGTGCTGTCCAACAAGTGCCTCCATTGTTTCAGGGCCAATATTATGGCTAACAGCTCTCTATCCCCTATCTTGTAGTTACTGTACATTCAGAGGAAGGCCTTTTTGGAAAAGAATCCAGATGGGTGCAGGGGACCCTCTGGGTTAAGACGGGAGGGCACCTACTCCTGTTTCAAGAGGCATCGACCTCCAATATGAATGGTAAGGTGGGATTCAGTTGGACCAGAATAGGAGCTGTAGCGAATGCTGCTTTGAGGGTCTTGAAAGCTCGGAGAGCCTCCGGAGATGATTGATTGGGATTGCTCTCCTTACGAGAAGTAGTTCCTAATGATTTTCCAATAGGGGTTTGTAAATCCTAGAAAACGTTGTACAGTTTGCAAAAACCCACAAGGCTAGACCATTCTAGGACAGTAGCTAGTTTTTGTGGGTCCGTAGCAATAGTGGAGCTCCAAGGAGAGAAAGTGGATAAGGATGTCATCCAGTTAAACGATTACACGTTGTAACATATCTCATCATTAATAAATTCTTGGATGACAGCTGGAGCATTGCATAGACCAAAAGGCATTACAAGATACTAATAGTGGTTAAATGTTGTTTGATTCTTACATGATTGTACGCACCTCTTAGGTCTAATTTTGTGAAGACCGTAGCTCCCTTAAGGACGTCAAAAAGTTCTGTGAACAGAATTGGAATTTGATGGTAATGCGATTGAGAGATACTGAGCCTTAGCAGCTAAATAGCCATAGCAAGAAAGGTGCAAACTAATTAACAGGCAACTGTGGAGACAGCGAAGGAAAGCCTGCTCTTTAGTCATCAGTGGAGGTGTACCTATACCTATACTGAGCAGAGAGGCAAGTAGTGGAGCAGGGGAAGGATGAGAACCTTGACATGACTTCTATTGCACACACTCCCCTTTATCCTGCTTTTTTTTCTCTGTAGCCACACACTGACCCATTCTCCTCCCCTATCTTGACTCTCTGTTACAAGAGAGAGATCATAGGACACCAGAAAACAACTGTAGAAGGTAAGTGAGCAGGTGGGGTGTCAGACACAAGGCAGGGGAGAGCACATTGGGCAGCAAATTTTGTTCGAAATAACAAGAGCAGAAAATGGAAACAAAAATGAAACAAGAAAAAATGGTCCAATTTTAGTTGACCTCAATCATACAAAACCCCACTAGAAGGCATATTATAATGAAAATAAAATAGGAACATTGTTATATAAATTCTATTAGTCATCAGTTTTAAAATATGTATTTTCACATATATGTATTATATCATGTTGTTTAATAGCTACTAAATTAAAGCAAAGATCACAAAATTAGCAGTTCTGGGGCAATAAAGTTGATGGAAACTTTCTCGTATCAAGTAGGTAACAAAGTACTCCTTTTGGCCTATTTCTCTGAAATCAATTGCCTATTAAGCGACAAAGCTCTAGAAAGCCTTACAATAGCTAAAAAGCCTTGAAAGGCAATTCTGCATTGTTCTCCAAATATTGATTTTGTGCAATTTGTAAAATTGAGTGTAATATGATTTAGTTTCACTGATTTCCATTTTGCTTATGAAATGATACATTCTTCTACATAGCCCAGATGTTTATTAAAACATTTAAATCATTTTGTCTTTTAAATAAGGTTGTTGTGGATACAACTTTAATAAAAGTAAATACCACATGAGAAACGCAAAATATATACAGAATATTCACTATTCTTGAATGGTTGCTGAGTATATCAAACTTTAGGATTATGTAATTGGCAATACCTATTTAGTTTAGTTATAAATTCACAATTTTAAATGCGTAGTCATATTTTTGTACAATCCAGTATACTCCTGAGTTAAACTTGTGACATTCTGACAACCGCACAAAATAAAAATGTAATAAAGTTCCCCTGGGGACAGCTTTTCAGGGATGTATTAATATTTTAATTGCTTGAGTCAGAAAGGCGTGTGGGAAGTAATATCACAACACTCAAATTTATCCTCTTGATATGCAAGTTCCAAAAACAACCTTCCCTTAAAGAAAAATGAAAATAGTGACATACATGAGAACTTTGATCATTTGCTGATCCCAAGACTCCTTTAATAGACCATTTAATAGTATATTGTGAAGATTTTATGTAGTGACTTGCTCTTATACTGGTCCTTGTGGGAAACCTTGACTTGTGTGAGATTTATAGTATGTCTTACCGGAAGGAATGCAAGCTGGAGGAATTGAACACAATTGCTCAATACAGAACACGCACTGGGAGGCCTGGAGTTGGTAACAGGAACTCTGGCGGTGTTACCGTAAGCACGGGTGGTCGGGAACAAAGCCGGGGTAAGGATACCAGAAGTCACAATAGCTGTTAAGCAAGCCGGGGTCAGGATACCAGAAGTCACAATAGCCGTTTAGCAAGCCGGGGTCAGGATACCAGAAGTCACAATAGCCGTTTAGCAAGCCGGGGTCCGGATACCAGAAGTCACAATAGTCGTTAAGCAAGCGGGGGTCAGGATACCAGTAGTCACAAAGAAGATCAGGAATGCAGATAGGCTCAGAGAATAACAGGAACATCCACAAGGGAGCCACAGTACAACTGAGCACCGGCATAACAGAGAGAGAGCTTTAAATAGCCCGGGAGGGCATTCCTGGACGTCGGGAGCGTAACCGCGTCTTCTGTCGCCATAGCGACGTGGCGGAATCTAAGAGGCGGTCCGCCTCATAAATATTCATGAAGCGGCCGCGCGCGTGTGCGGCCACTTCGTGTTGCGGCAAGCGGCGGCAGCGTCCCTGCAGGGGAGAAGAGGAGGACGTCCGCCGTGTTCCCGTGGTAAGTGCCTTACAGGACCCCCCTGTAACACGCGACCTCCGGGGGCGTTGAAGAACTGGTTTGAGAGGATGAAGTTTATGGAATGTCCGAACACATACAGGAGCATGCACTTGATCTGCGGGTTCCTCTGGACTATAGCCTTTCCATTGGATAAGGTATTCTAGGTGACCTCGACGGATTCTGGAGTCGACAATCTTTTGCACCACGTATTCTTCCACCCCATCGATGGCAACTGGAGCAGGTGGAGGAGGTACTCGATTCGGGAAGGGGTTTGCCACCCATGATTTTAGCAAGGAAACGTGAAAAACAGGATGAATTCGACAAGTGGCTGGTAATTTCAACTGAACCGCCACTGGGTTAATGATTTTTGTGATGCTGTAGGTACCAATGAATTTAGGTCCAAGTTTTTTCCATGGCACTGGCAGGCGTATGTTATTGGTAGATAACCAGACCTTGTCTCCGCAGCGATATTCAGGTGGATTGGATTGATGGTGATCTGCGTATAGCTTATAGGTTTTACGAGCTTTAATCAAGTTCTGTTTCAAGATCTTAAATTGTTTTACCAATGCAGAGACTCGGTCAGTGATCCCAGGGACAGTTAAATCTGTGGGTAGGCCAGGGATCATGGTAGGGTGGTAGCCATAATTCGCAAAGAATGGAGACATCTGTATGGAACGTTGTTTCTGGTTATTGTAGGTAAATTCAGCGGAGGGAAGAAATTGAAGCCAATCATTCTGGAGGTAAGTGGTGTAGCATCTTAGGTAATGCTCCAGTATCTGATTTAGCCGTTCAGTCTGAACGTTTGTAGGTGAAATGCTGTGGACAGCATCGGATCGATATGAAGATTGCGACAAAACACTTTCCAGAAACGCAACGTAAATTGTACTCCGCGGTCTGAAGTAATGGTCTGAGGTAATCCATGAAGCCAAAATACAGTATTCAGGAACAAGGAGGCCGTGACTGATGCTGAGGGAATACCAACAGTGGGGATAAAGTGAGCCATTTTCTTGAATCTGTCGACCACCACCATTATCGTATCGTGTTTCTCTGAGGGTGGCAGATCCACAATAAAGTCCACGGATATTTTGGACCACGGAACAGAAGGAGTGGGTAAAGGGTGGTGTAGTCCCACTGGTCTTTTACGTACAGTCTTAGTTCGGGCGCAGGTAGTACATGAACTGACGAAAGCAGAAACATCCCGATTCAACGACGGCTACCAAAAACGACGCCGAATGAGATCTGCAGTTTTCTTTGTACCCCCATGTCCGGATAGGAGGGAATCGTGACAAGTTTGTAAAACTTTTAAACGGGCTGGAGGCGGTACAAAGATCAAATCCTGGTAGTATAAATAACCATTACTACGATGTGGAGGGGGATTAGTTCTTGGAACAGCAGCTCTATTGGATAAGGAGCAGATATAATCCATTAGAGGTAGTTGAGTGGTGAGAAACAGGTAGGACGGAAGTATGGTGTCTGAAACGAATTCTGTGTGCCTAGATGTAGGTGGTAACCGGGAAAGATCATCCACTTTAGCATTGCGGGATCCAGGACGGTACGTGATGTGCAAGTTGAAGCGTGTAAAGAAAAGAGCCCATCTCGCCTGTCGAGGGCACAATCTTCGGGCGGAACGAAGATACTCCAGGTTACGATGGTCTGTATACACTGTTACTGGATGTTTTGTGCTTTCTAGGAGATGACGCCATGTTTCCAATGCTTGTTTACTGGCCAATAGTTCCCTGTCTCCCACACCATAGTTCATCTCAGAGGGTGTAAGTTTACGGGAATAATAGGCCACAGGGTGAAGACTGTTTTTCCCCGTATCTTTGAGACAGGATCGCTCCTACTGCTATATCTGAAGCGTCCACTTCTACATGAAAGGGTTCCATAACATTTGGTTGTACAAGGATAGGAGCTGTAGTGAAGCGTTGTTACAGAGTTTCAAAGGCTTTCTGGGCCTCGGGAGTCCACAAAAATCGAGAGGATTGGCGAGTCAGTTTAGTTATGGGTGCAATCATGTGAGAAAAGTTTTGGATACATTTTCTATAATAATTTGCGAAGCCAACAAAGCGTTGCACAGTCTTTTTATCAGAGGGTACAGACCATTCCAATACTGCTGATACCTTCTTAGGGTCCATTTGTAATCTTCCAGGCGTGATGATGAACCCCAGAAATTCCACTTGATATGACTCGAATTGACACTTTTCTAACTTGGCATAAAGACGGTGTGCTCTTAGACGTTCTAACGTTCGTTTTACATGGATATGGTGTTCTGACAAAGTCGGAGAAAAGATGTTGTCATCTAGGTAAATCACCCAAAAAATGTCTAAATAGCCCCGAAATACATTAAGAAAGTGTTGAAAGGTTGCAGGGGCGTTGCACAGCCCAAATGGCATTACAAGGTATTCGAAGTGTCCATAGCGACTTCGGAAGGCGGTTTTCCACTCATCCTCTTCTGGTATACGAACTAAGTTGTAGGCCCCTCGAAGGTCGATTTTGGAAAAAATATGAGCGGACTTGAGTCGGTCTAAAAGTTCCGGAATAAGAGGTAACGGGTATCTGTTCTTGATGGTGATCTTGTTCAGTTCCCGGTAGTCTAGGCAGGGTCGCAGGCTACCATCGTTTTTCTCTACAAAGAAGATTCCTGCACCAGCTGGTGAAGTAGATGGGCGAATGAAACCTTTGGCCAGATTCTCTTGAATGTATTCCTTGAGATGATGAAGTTCCGGCTCGGATAGTGGAAATATTCTCCCAAACGGAATGGGGGCCCCCTCTGAGAAGGTCGATGGGACAGTCGTAAGTTCTTCGGGGAGGTACAGTTTCAGCTCCTTTCTTGTCAAAAACATCACTGAATTCCATATATTGCTTGGGGAGTTGTGGGCCAGAAGGCGAGGATGAGGTTTCTGGAAGTAGCAGGAGTGACGGACGATCTAGGAGGCATTGGCTACAACAGAAAATGGAAGGAAAGGAAAGGGTACCTTTGGACTAGTCTATAGCGGGGTTATGTTTTCTTAGCCAGGGTAGTCCAAGTATAATTGTGAACATCGGTGATGGGATCAAATTGAAGCTCAAATTCTCCATATGATTATCTCCCAGCAGAACTTGAAGTGGTCGTGTCTCTCTTGAGATGGGTCCAGAAGATAACGGGCTACCATCTACCACTTGGATATGTAGAGGAGTAGATTTAGTCATGGTCGGTATATGAAGTTGTTTGGCAAAGTTCTGATCCATGAAACAACTGCTGGCCCCAGAGTCATAGCAGAGAGGGTCGTAGAATTATTGGTCCACTGTAAAAACAAGGATACGAATAAGTGAGGAGAACCACCCGTAGGGGATGAACTTAGGCAAACTCCATTATGCGTAGCCTTACCTCCAGTGACAGGAGGACGTCGAGGGCAGGAGCGGATCAGATGTCCGGGTTGACCACAGTAAAGACACAGGTTATTATTTCTGCGACGGGTCTTTTCGGCTTCAGATAACGGACCACGTGCCAGTCCAATGTGCATTGGTTCTTCTGTTGCTGGAGTAGTTGGAAAGTTCATAGCAGGGACAGCAGGTGCGAAGTGTCGTCTAGGTGGTGGCAAGGATACGGCTGCACGTTCAAGGCGCGGTTCTCGTAACCGGTGATCAAGTTGGATGACCAGGAACATGAGGTCTTCCAAAGAAGCGGGGATACCTACTCGTGCCAGTTCATCTTTAAGTCCTTCCGACAATCCTAGATCTAGTAGCGCTGGTTCATTCCACTTACTCTCAAAAGCAAGACTTCTAAATTCTGTGATGTATTCTTCCACAGGCCTCTTGCCTTGCCATAGGGCGCGTATGGCAGTCTGAGCAGAGGTGGCACGGAGAGGATCATCAAAAAATGTGTCCATGGCATGACTAAATTCAGCCCATGAATTCAAAATGGTGTTATGGGTGTGTAACAAATGGTGGGCCCAAATTTGGGGTTCACCTGTGAGCAGAGAGATAACAGTTCGTACTTTAACGTGGTCTGTGGCATAGGTTCTTGGTTGGAGTGAAAATAAAATTTGACAGGATGTCATGAAGGTACGATAGCGGGATCTATCCCCGGAGAACCGTTCTGGTAAGGGGACCCTGGGTTCAGGAGCAGCAGCAGAAGCCCCTTCTATCGGTGGTATTGGAGCAGTTCCAGAAGATGGTTCCCCAGGAGAAGGTGGAGTAGTATGGAGTTCGTATAGTTGGTGCTGCATATGATGGTGGCTGGTTTGCAGTTCCTGGATGGAACGGGTTAAGGCAGCGATCTGCCCCGTAAGAGCGGAGAGCACATCGGTTATTCCTGCGGATTCCATGGTGAGGCTCAGTTGTTATGTGAGATTTATAGTATGTCTTACCGGAAAGAATCCAAGCTGCAGGAATTGAACACGCTTGCTCAATACGGAACACTCACTGGGAGGCCTGGAGTTGATAACAAGAACTCTGGCGGTGTAACCGTAAGCACAGGTGGTCGGGAACAAAGCCGGGGTCAGGATACCAGAAGTCACAATAGCCTTTAGCAAGCCGGGGTCAGGATACCAGAAGTCACAATAGCCGTTTAGCAAGCCGGGGTCGGGATACCAGAAGTCACAATAGTCGTTTAGCAAGCCGGGGTCAGGATACCAGTAGTCACAAAGAAGATCACAAACGCAGATAGCCTCAGAGAATAACAGGAACATCCACAAGGGAGCCACAGTACAACTGAGCACCGGCATAACAGAGAGAGAGCTTTAAATAGCCCGGGAGGGCGTTCCTGGACGTCGGGAGCGTAACCGCGTCTTCCGTCGCCATAGCGACGCGGCGGAATCTAAGAGGCGGTCCGCCTCATAAATATTCATGAAGCGGCCGCGCGTGTACGGCCACTTCGTGCCGCGGCAAGCGGCGGCGGCCCTGCAGGGGAGAAGAGGAGGACGTCCACCGTGTTCCCGAGGTAAGTGCCTTACAACTTGTTGTCATCTAAAGATACACTCAATTGATTAATCTGCATTCAAGCAGCAATATCAATAACATACAAGTAGCAAATACACTAATTGGAAGTCTTATATGATCGTCGGCAAATGATGGGATGATATACTTCTGGGGGTAGATACAGAAGTCTTTACAAAGCCAGGGTCCATAGTCAATAGGGAGGAGGCTGGCTGTCAGGCCTCTCCAGTGGCCCCAGTGATGGAGGGTTCTATCACAGCAGCCATGGATGCTCAGCCTATAATTACAAAGCTCATCAGTCATAGACAGAACATTGCTGACAACTGGTCAGAGAAAGCATCAGCTCAATCAAGGCTTATCTGAGTTGCAGCCTATGCTTTATGTCTTCATCTGATTCAATAGTATGTACACGTTGCTTAATTAGGTACAACGGAACGCTGTTGCAAAATCCTTTGCTCTTGTTGAATGTCATGGAAAATGGAATACTGCTAAATTTCTGCATGCAGCTCCACCTAATCATCTAAAATAAATCCCGGAAGCAGCACTACCTGCTCTCAAAGTGACAGCGGAGAGAGCAGCTATATTTAGTTCTGAACAGGTTGTTAGTATTAGCCTCATTATTCCATGCATTTCTTTTCTAGGATGAGCTATTAAATTTGTCGATATTGTCTGATGTGAAACCTTTCCATGATTAACTTATAAAGTTGTTAGATAATATATTTGACAATTCCATACACCACCTAATGCAGTCAACATTTCTTAATCCAAGATTTAAACTAGTTTTATTCATTGAAATTTAAATAAATACAGTAATTCATTCTTTGCAGTAAATGGTTTCAGATTGCGAAGAGGCATTCAAGCAACAACTTGTGGAAGAGGTGCAACTATAGCCAATATATTCTTCTGCTAAAGAAGGATCTTGTTCAGACAAAATAAATCTATTAGACAATTTTTTTTTAAAGTCTCCAAATCTCTGAAAGAAATGTCTTCTTAAGTGGATGATAATACTGCAACACTAACACAAATTCATGGTGAAATACAAGATCATGTGAAAGAATCACAGATATTTCATAATTATGACCCATGTATATACTAGAAAGAAAAGAGCATTCAATCTTATATTAAAACCAATACTGGCTAAATTGCAAGAATTTTTTAACAATACAGGCAACAAATACCTCATCAGAAAGAGTAATAGCTGACTCAAGACATGCTCTTTCTCACCACAATGCTGAAACACTGATATAGGAAAAAAAGAGTAAGGATTTGCTGTTTTAGTGTAGAGAAGGTTTACAACTGTTGCCTTGAAGTGACAATTTTATGATTGGAAAATATATTTTATTTTTGTATGCATTTAGTGAGACAAGGTTGAAATTATTGCTAGTCAACTGCTGTGCAGTGCTCAACTCAAACTTTGATAAAATACAGTTTAGATCTCATCTTTCTAATTCTTGCCTGAGAAAAAAAAAACTCAAGTTAAAATAGCATTTGGGGTATTATCAGATACGTGCATGATCTCAAAACTGTTTTTGTATTCGGTTATTTATTATTTCTTTAGTACAGAAGAAAAAAATAATAACAAATATGATAAGCGTCATTTATTGTTATCAGTCTGACATACAATTTGAACTCACTATCATGGAATATTGGGCATGTACTTTAACCCTTTTTAATTGCATCACCTGTGCTCTTTCCTGTCAAGTGTGTGGTAGGAATTAGGTCAACCTGGTAGGGGGATATAGCTTCCATATAATGAAGACCTTGTCCCATCCCTCCCCTCCCTCCATTCTCTGTAGGGTAGGAGTTAAAATAACTAAAATGATCTTCAGGGGCAAGTATGCACCCCAAAAACCCCTGCCATCTGTCTCCAGGGATGAGGTGGGGTAAAAAATGTTTGCATCCATGCTCTATTAGGTGGAAGAAGTAATAACAATATTAATGAATGCACAATGCATTTAAATACACAATTGAAGGCAGTGCTGGGCATTGTTTTATCTTTATTTCAGAAGGAAACACACCAGAAGCAGTTAAGTTACATGATGCATAATTCATTTACAATGAATTAACAAGCAAATCTTGAAATTCTTTCATTAAATGACAATGTTGCTATAGTATCACAAGCTAAATAAACCATGCATTCATAATTCTACAGGATAGTAATATGTCAACATAATTGGTCAGGGTAGGTTACATTTGTAATGAATGTGATATAATGCAGCTTACAGCTTCTCATTTAAGAAATACAATAGTATACCGTTATACAGACATGTACTATATACACCCTCATACACGTGGGAGTAAATTAAGCTTATGGTAATTAATACAGGGGAAGTATAGCCTATACTATTAAGTTATTTGTTTTATGAGTCATGTTACTGGGGAGTATCATGTTTTATATATATATATATATATATATATATATATATATATTTAGGTAGGGCAATAGGTTTGTCACATTCATGGTGTTATATTTATTAACACCCTTTGAATGTTGTATTATGTCCTATGTAAAGTTGAACAACTATAAAATTGTAATAGTATACTATTTTGTACCCACAAGGACATTTCCCTGTTGGAGTATATAAGTCCCGTTGTCTCTAAAAATGCACTTCATTCTTCATGGAAACCTACGAACTGGCAGGTTAACTCCCCCTCTCCCACCTATTCCTTCCTTTCCTAGCCTCACCCCAGCCATAGAGTGTCACTCATCATTCCCAATTACTCTCAGTCTGTCTGTTCTTATGTTCACTACTATTTTTTAAATTTAATCAGCTATGTTTTGTGTTGCTTGTCCCACTACTTGTGTACTATACTATTAGGGACCAGGAACCAGTCGGACACAAAACGTATAATGCAAAACACCTTTTATTGTAAAAAGCAAGCAAACAAAGCCATATACTAATCCAGGAGTGTATATCAAAAGACAATGCATGAACCAAAGCTCAAACGAGCCAGAATCAGGAGTACGGAGATCAGCAAAGTCAGGGTACGAATGCCAGGAATCAGGAGGGTCTTGAGATGAAGCCAGGTCATACATAGGAACTCAGGAACAATGGAATGTACTTGGTAGCAGGAAGCAAAACCCAAGGACAAATGAATCCTGCAGGTTTATATAGGCCAGAGCAAGGTGGAGCTTCAAAGAACCACCCACAGCCCACGGTGAAAAGTCTCACAACACTAGAGAAATCTGCTGTGAAACCATGACACATATCCTCCCCTTTTCCAAGACCATACATTTACCTTGTCTTTGTTTTTTTGTAAATCCAAATTGCTATATCCTTTGGAACGACGCTATAGAAATCAATAAATAATAATAATCTAATAGTGTTTTAGTGCGCTTTAAATTCATTATGTTATGAACAATACTTTAAGTATTGTACCAACTCTGACAAAGGTAGTTAGACAAATGTTATACCCAAATCTACATTTTCATTTGCTAATTATTCTGAAACTGCTATCTTGGAACTAAACAAGAAAGATGCTAATGTCTGCTTTCCTGGTGTGCATTAATTTTTTTCAGTATACCTGTTTTAGCCTCTTTTCATATGCTAACTTCAAACAGAATATAAGCTAACACCTGTAGCATTTGTCCTGTAAATGTAAAATATTACAGTATGTTGCAGAATGTAAAGAAATAGTTTTTGGGTTAGAGCACCATCCCAATTAATTATATGGCATTTATATAATATTTATCTTGAATAATCATACCAAAATACAGAATTTATAAGTAACAAATGGTTACAAAATGAATAAAAAATAAGACACCTAACAGATGGGACAACATGGTAGAATATAAAAACAACACAAAAACAGAAGAAACAGTAAAAAAGATCATACTTACATAATAAACATACAGTATAACATAGTTTGACAATCATTCATGTATATGTACATGAAGTAGAAAAATATAATAAAAGTTAAAGTACATTTTCAAGAAGGAATTAAGCAACAATCCGTTTCAACAAGTTTAGTAGCTGTTGCTAGGTGCTCCCAAAAGAAATGTCAGTCCTCACAGCAAGTGATGTTTTTTTGACATATGGCATCAAAGAATCATTAAAACTGCACCTGCTACAGAAGAGGTCTTTTAGCAGACTTTCAAGCAGAAAGGTTATTTGGAAAATACAAAGGGCAGTCTTTTTTGTTTGAACAGCAAAGCTGTATGCATGGAAATACAGCATGAACTGATATGATTTATGTCAAACCCAGTTATAATGCATTCTAAAATACACTCAGATTCTTATTTAAGGTTTATATCTTTAACAACCTGTTTATAGTCGGTATAATGATTTGTGTAAAATGCAAATCAATGTACAACTTATTTGAAATGCGTTATTTTTTCTTGTTGTTCTGTCTCTCACTGTTCAAATAAACCTACCATTTAAATTATAGACTGATCATGTCTTTGTCAGTGGGCAAAAGTAGAAAATCTGCAGGAGATCAAATATTTTTTTCCTTCACTGTATATGTGTGTATATGTATGTATATATGTATATGGATTCTTTCAAAGCTAGTGATAGTACTATCAATGCTATGATCTTGAACTACATTTGGTATATAATATTACAAAAAGCTAAATCTATAAATACAGAAATGTACTTGGCTAATGAAAACCTGTGATTTGCAATACTGTACATTACCCTAACAGAAACCAATAAATTGGTTGGTGACATTGATTAAATTATCGTGACATATGAAAAGGCGCACAATGCATTTATTTCCTTAAATGTCAGCCTTACAAGTCTTATGATCATCTGCACATAATTTGCATATCAAGTGTACCTACTTTAGAATACTACAGAAAATCCCCCCAAAATAGTTTCATAATGAAAGACAAGTATGGTTTGAGGCAAAGGCAAAAAGACTGTTTTGCTATGTCTGGGCATTTGCATTAAAAATAATATAAAAACAGATTTAACATAAATAACCCAAACTTTTAAACCTTGAGTGCCTGTACACATTACCATTCACAGATATGATAGCCCTGATGTACAGAATGTATGTAAAAGTGTTTTGAAGAAAATGTATTGTAATTATTCTTTATTATCATTTTGTGGAGCACCGGCAGATTTTGTAGCACTATTATGAGGCAAAATATAAAATTTTAGATACAGGTACTACATTCAATCATGCAAGTCAATGGAGCCCAGCTTTCTAATCACAATCTGATTAGTAAAATATAACAAAATAAAATTAGTTTAAAAAATAAATTAATCAAAATGTGGTAACAATAAAAAATTGTTATGTAGTGATGTCACCATCAGGGAACCATCCAGTTCCACCAAAATATAAAAAAAAGTCCCAAAAAGTCTAAAGTTTATTTTTATGAGCAAGTGCTAAAATTAGGGCTGTATCTTCCCAAAAAACCTGACATGAAAACAGTTAAAATACTAGCATTTCAAATACCCAAGGAGTGTCTACTTAAAAATGTATGGATTGATTGGGTACATTGAATTGGCCAGGTTCAAAGGTGTGTCAAATAGGGCATAGACATAGACTGACCAGATGTCAAAATGAAAAAGGTACACCTCCCAAATGTGGCCTTTCAGTCCACAAACAACCAGACAAACCCATGCATGGGTGGTATCACTATACTTGGGAGATGTTGTGGAACACCTATTGGGAGGTTTACAGTAACATATACAGTTACATATACAAGGGCTGTACAGTGCAATTTGTGTTTTTAAAAAAAACACACAAAAAACATGACTACCACAAATTTTGACAAAGGCTGGTGGTAAAATGAATGCATGTAAACATATTACCATTTGAAATACCCTGGTGTCTAGTTTAAAAAAAAATAAAAAAAAATAATATATATATATATATATATATAGGTTGATGGGATACATTGAATTAGCCAGCTTCAAAGATGTTGCAAATGGGACATGAGGCAGAAGGACCATGTCAAAGTTCCAAGTAGAAAAATTTGCACTTCCCATATGTGGCATTTTACCCCAAACAACCCTACAAACCCATGCATGAGGAGTATTACTGTACTCAGAAGATGTTGCTGAACACATACCAGGGGCTATAAAAATTACCACAACGTTTGACAAAGGGTGGTAGTAGAATTAGTGCATGGAAAGGGTTAAAATACCAGCATTTAAAATACCTTGGGGTGTCTACTTTTGAAAAATATATGGTTTAATGGGGTAAATTGCATTGGTCAGCTTCAAAGATGCCCCAAATAGCACATGGGGGCCGAATGACCAGATTTAGAAAAAATGGTTTTGAAATAGCAAAACGCTACTTGCAATAACTATAACTTGCAAAAAAAAGAAAAGAACATAGAAATATCATGCATTTCTAAAATCAAGACAAATAGCAGAATCTATTTAGCAGGTTTTTTAAATTTTTCAATGTTTTATTAATTGTTTCATAATAGCTTGCGAGCAGGGCACTCTCCACCTAATGTATCGGTTTGTCTTAGTCTGTGAATTCTCGTCTTTCCCCTTGAATATATGTATTGTATTTAGCGCTGCGTAAATTGTTGGCGCTATACAAATAAAAGATAATAATAATAATAGATTTGATGATACAATCATAATAATGGTACCATTCGGGTCCTAAAAAAATATATATAACTTGTGTGGGTTCAGTAAATGAGAGAAACAAAAATTACAGCTAAACACGAGCACCGCAAAAAGTGTTAAAACAGCCTTTGTCACGAAGGGTACAACAAGAAAAAAATGAGCCCTGGCCTTAAGGGATTAAACAAATAAAGGATCCTTTTCACAAAACAATAAGAAATGAACAATGTTACTTAATTTTTCTAAACTACCATCTACACAGAATCAATGGTTTTACCTAAAAGCACATGTTTTACATCCAATGACATAGCCTTAAAAAAACAGAAAATGTTTGTAGGATTGCCAGCTCAATAAGAGAAAACAGGGAACTGAAGCAAGACACTCATACACCAATCATTCAAAAACAAAAAGGTTAGTCAGTTACCAAGAACATTGTTACTGATACTATGCCAAAAATACCAGAAATATATACCCCAACATCCATCTCCAAGATCCAAGTATATTTAACCATAGAGCTCTCAAATGGGCTTTGTCTATGTATGGAAACAAAAACATGATAGCGTTGGTTACCAATTGGGTTAGGTGACATCAGGTCAGCTTTATCTAATGTGCAGTTGGGATGTTTGAGTTGAACCTGTGAAAGCCATAAACCTAACGAGATGTCATCAATCGTAGTGGATGTGTAATGAAACTTTAGATATAAATGGCTTTGTGCGAGTCCAAAAAGAAGAAGAAGATTGGGAAAAGAATCAAGGAAACATTGTTTATTGAAAATTGTGTGGAAGTGGATCAAAACTAACAAGCTAACTTGTTAAACTCTAAATTTGGGTTTAACTCTGAGGAAATGAAAAATATTTCCTAACTCAACTACGAGCAGCGTTCTAAGAACGGAACGGATACCGAGTTGAAGAAAAAAAATGAGTTCCTCACTTTTAAGTAAATTTAAATAAAAATGTAGTTCATTATTAATCAAATAATAAGATTTAACATAATCCACAGGAATCTTATTAAGTAGCGTGTAAAACACAACCTGCTTTCTCCTATGTACATAAAACTAAGAGTGAGGGTTAACGTACCAAGGGGGTACACATTAGAAACTTATGAAAGAATGTAATAGTTTTCTTATAGTATGTTGAGTGTATTTAATCTACGCAAAATTTAATCTAATCTTCTTTCTTTAGACTTAAATACAGAAAAATCCTCAACTGTAGACCTTAACAAGTAGAAGGCTGGTTTTAGATGTTGGCATGACATAGAACAACTGGCAGAAGTTTTGCCTGAGGCAACTCTTTAGGGAAGACAGACTGAATAACCACAATCATATCTGGTAAACTCTTAAAAAGATTCATGATACATAATTAATGAACTAATTTTACATTTAAGGAAATCTAAAAAGTAAGCCTAGAAAAAGACCAAAATACTCTACTGAGAAAAATCTCATTCCCTGTTATCCCCTGTCCAATATTCACAGTAAATTTTTAAAATCAAATGTGTTTTCTGAATCGACTAAAGAAAAAAGATGTTGCAACACAGATTTCAGCATCATAAATCTAATTTTATTTTATAGCAGTAAAGATACCCTGGATTCATGACATGACCCTGCCAGCACTACAGGACGGTGCACATGGTATTAGGGCAAGAAAGGGTTAACCCAGCAAGGGTCAGCACGAGGAAGGAAGTCACAGGGAACCTGACTGTAGGAGGAAGGAGACAGGGCTATAAAGCCCCTCTAAGCACATGTGCAGGGGCAATTACTGAACACCACAGGATCAGTTTCCCGCCCTCCCCTCTTGTTTTTTGGGCTTGGTGTTTCCAGGTTGGCTGGTGTTTTCTTTCCCCCTTTCCCTCCCTTTTTTTCGGCTTTTTTTGCAGGATACTGTCAGGGCACTCGGTGCCGGATCAGGTAGGAGTCTCAATGCAGGGGCAGGTTCAGAAAATGGATGTAGGCCGGCTGATGTGTCCAGTTCAGGGCTGTGCGCTACTTTAGCTTTAGATTTTCTATTAGGCGCCATCTTTAGGTGTTCAGAGAGAGCAGGAGAAAAACAGGCAGGAAACTGGAAGCCCACTGGCAGGGCAGACGGCTGGGAAGCCCACTGGCAGGGCAGACGGCTGGGAAGCCCACGGGCAGGGCAGACGGCTGGGAAGCCCACGGGCAGGGCAGACGGCTGGGAAGCCCACGGGCAGGGCAGACGGCTGGGAAGCCCACGGGCAGGGCAGACGGCTGGGAAGCCCACGGGCAGGGCAGACGGCTGGGAAGCCCACGGGCAGGGCAGACGGCTAGGAAGCCCACTGGCAGGGCAGACGGCTAGGAAGCATCTGGACAGGTAGGTAAGTCTGGAACACGCCGGGGTCTGGTACACAAAACTGGATCGTTGACATAGCCAAGAGTCATACACAGGAGACAGATCAAATGCAGCAAAGCAGTAGCTCAGTATACAGGGCCAGGAACACAATGCTCTAGCAATGAGGCTAGGCTGATGCCTGGTTTATATTAAGCCTTAATTGACCAAACGAGGGGCAGGTGTTTCAAGAGCATTGACACTGCAGGCCAAGATCCACCTGGTGGAGTAGTGGATAGGTGATAAACCCAGAGTCCACAGGGTTGCAGGTTTGAATCCCAGTGGTGCCTGACAGGTACGTTTTCTTTGCTGATGGCGGAGGAGTTCTTTGGAGAAGTATAGTGGGAGTGGTGAGTTGATTGTTGGTTAGAGGTTAGAGTTAATGCCCTCCCAGTGCAGGATTAAGCAGAAATTTAAGGTGGAGCTCCCCCTATCCGACCCACGGTCCTTTGGACGATTGCTGGTATCTGGCAGAAGGGGTAGTGTGCCATTATCTGCGTTTAGGATGGGAACCCTCAGTTGATTGTTTGTTTGTACACAGATGTACAGAAGATTGTATAGTATTTATACAGAGGTTATTATTAAGTGGTTTTAAATAATTAAATTTTTTTTAAAGAAAGTAATGTCGAGACTTTACTACTTTACTTTATTATATTCATTCTATATTAGAGAGCATAACGTTGGCTGATGGTGAGAGCATTGAGAAGGGAGCTATATTTGTCTACTTTTGAACCAAAGATGTAAATAACAATACAACTAAAGGGTCAGAATTTTAGAATAATATACAGTTATGTGAAAAAGCAAGCACACCCTTTTTGAATTCTATGGTTTTATATATTGTAATAATAACAATCATCTGTTCCTTAGCAAGTCTAAAATTAGGTAAATATAACCTCAGATAAACAACAACAAATTATACCGTGTTATGATTTGTTCAACAAAAATAAAGCCAAAATGGAGAAGTCATGTGTTATAAACTATATACTGAAGTATACATAAAGTATACTTCATGATTCATTAACTTGTAGAGCCACCTTTAGCAGCAATAACTATAATAATAACAGTAATTATTTTCTGTATGAGTTTATCAGTCTCTCACATCCTTGTGGGGGATTTTCGGCCAACTCTTCTTTACAACATTGCTCCAGTTAATCGACGTTTGCGGGTATTTGTTTATGCCCAGCTCTCTTGCGGTCCCACCACAGCATTTTAATCTGGTTGAAGTCTGGACTTTGACTGGGCCATTGCAACACCTTTATTATTTTCTTTTTCAGCCATTGTGTTGTAGATTTGCTGGTGTGTTTGGGATCATTGTCCTGTTGTATGACCCAATTTTCTCCAAGCTTTAGCTGTCAGACACATTTGACTCTAAAATACTTTGGTGTAAAGAGGCGTTCATGGACGACTCAATGACAGCAAGGTTCACAGGTCCTGTGGCTTCAAAAAAGGCCCAAATCAGCAACACTCCACAATGGTGCTTGACAGGTGGTATGAGGTATTTCTGCTGATATGCCGTGTTTGCTTTCATTATGGCTGCTCATTATGGCCAGATTTCTCCACTTTCTTTTCGTTTGTCCAAAAGACATTGTTACAGAAGTTTTGTGGTTTGTTCAGATGCAACTTTGGAAACCTAAGCCATGCTGCCATGTTCTCTTTAGAAAGAGGAGGCTTTCTCCTGGTAACCCTTCCAAACTAACCATGCTTGTTCAGTCTTTTTCTAGTTGTACTGTTATGAACTTTCATGTTTAACTCGCTGTACCCTGTAGAGTCTGATATGTAACTCTTGGGTTTTTGCAATTAGCAGCACATGTCTGCTACTTAGCATTTTAATTGCTATGGAAGCAGTAAGAGTGTACTTAGTTTTTCACACATGATTTCTCCATTTTGGATTTACTTTTGTTGAATAAATCATAACACAGTGTAATATGTCAGGTGTTGCTGTCAGGATTCCAACCTGTCAGCCTGGACTCTGTATTTGTTTTCTGTCATGTCTGTTACAGCCTCTAGAGGGCACCTGTTAGAACAATCAATAACCTATATGCTAATGATCTGACCAGCTGCATCTGCTCACCTGGGTGCAGCCCTCCCCCTTATAGTTTATCTGCCTACTGCCTGGCCCAGTTCGCCTGCTAACAGCATTCTGATTCTCATTAACCCATTGTGACCCGGCCTGCCTTCGACTTTGTTCCTTGGATTCTGATTCGGCATTGATATCATCTTTCTGGTTCTGACCCGGCTTGCCTGATGGCTCCCTGCCATGTGCCCTGTCGTGTGTCCAGTGCCTGTCTTTGGCCTTGCAGCCATGTGCCTGGCCTGCGAGCTTCCAGCCACGTGCCCTATCTGAGGGCTTCCAGCCACGTGCCCTGTCTTAGGGCTTCCAGCTGTGTTCCAGAGCTAGCGGACCCTGCCAGTCCGGCTTCAGCGTCCTAGAACAATCTTGTGCCCAACTAGGAGGCTATCATGCTATACATCTTCCTTTGTGTCTGTGCCCTATTTGGTAGTGTCTACAGTCCTGTACTTACCTGCCTTGCCAGCTTCTTCAATACAGACCATATCATATTTAGCCTGCGGTGTGTTTCATTTTACCTCTGTACCTTCCTCCCAGTAATGATGCATCATGGGGTACAAACTGAGCCTCTTTTATCCCTTGCATCTGACCTGCTTCTCTGAGTCCTGACAGTTGTTGTTCATCTAAAGTTGTAATTAGCTAATTTTTAGATCTGCTAAGGAACAGATTATTTTTTATTATTTCCTGATATGTAAAACCATAGAATTCAAAACTGATGTACTTTCTTTTTCACATTCACTTTCAATGTCTGCAAAATCTTTGTTACCAGTAATGGTCTGGAATGTAAAATGGCCCCTGACATTATAATGTCAACAGCCGATAGATTAGAGACTTGGGGCATCCTGCTAAATACACTTAGCCACATGCTTAATGTTTACATCAGTTGCCTTTGTGACCTTGACAGAGGATTGGAGATTTTACTGAGCATTAGCCCGCCATGTATTTGCTAGACTTGCGCATTCGTCTTCGGGCGAACATGAAAACGAGCACGAAGAGGCCGTTTTTTTGTTCGTTCCGAAGACACGCCGAAGAGAATACAGTGCCGGCAAAACGTAGGAGAAGACGAAGACTCACAACCACAAAGAATCGAAGATTCTTCGTGATCGTCTTCGTTTTTGCCACGCAGCCGCCAAAATTTCAAACAGGAGTGAGCTGATCTCGTCTGTCCAATCAGCTCACTCTTGTGACGTCACGCTAAGGGTCTCGTCCAATGCCTGTGCTGCTGTTTTTTGAATTCTGAAGGCGCCTTTATAAGACCAGAGCTTGCCTGAGAGATCCATTCATTTTTCGCTGTGACTGCTTTGGCAACACTGCTGTGCTGCATCCGAGCGTTACAGAGAGATTGTTCTGTTCTGTGTGAGACTGGTAAGCCTTAGCCTGCCATTTCTCACAGTGTACTTCATCCTCACTTCAGTGCTACTTAATATAATTAATAATAATAATTTGATTAATTTAATTTTTTTTTTATTTAATTTGTCATCAACTGTAGTGTAAGTGCTGTTGAGTTGACAGTGCACCCAGTGTCTCAGTGGCACTGGGGTGCCCTTGCCCTGGGCTGGCACTAGTGCCTACTGCCTGTCCTGCTTAAATAAATTAAATAGAATTTATAAATAATAATTTAATAGAGTCTATAATTTAATAGTTCATTATAATATTATATATATATATATTTGTCAGTCATATATATATATACTATAGTATACTAGTGTAGAGTGTACTGTAGACATTCATCTACTAGTGTCTAATTTAAAATCAGTAATATTAATTAATATAATTAATAATTGAATTCATTATAAAATTATATATATATTTGTCAGTTATAGTTAGTAATAGTATACTAGTGTAGAGTGTACTGTAGACATTCAAGACATCTACTAGTGTCTAATCTAAAATCAGTAATATCAATAATTCTATAATTCTTTCTTATCTTAATAGTTAATTAAATTAGCTATAAATAAAAGTAATAATATTAATTAATTACTACTAGCGTATAGTTCAGCTAATCTTATTAGTACTGGTGCTGCAGCTCTATAGTTTGTGCTTTGTTTTAGCAACAGCAAGAGACCAAGTCAATTTTTCTTAATAATCTTTCATTTTATTTCATTTGTTTTGCTCACCTCAGTCCATCAGTGAAGTGAACTTGTTGGGCTAGTGAGTGCAGCCGCATAAGTGCTGTGTTTTTTTTTGATCAGCAAGCAGTGACGTTAACTGTTTTGCAAAGATTTTCTCATTTATTTTACATTTTATTTCAATTTTATTAAAAGTACCCTTAGTGTTTTGCTCACCTCAGTCCATCAGTGAAGTGAACTTGTTGGGCTAGTGAGTGCAGCCGCATAAGTGCTGTGTGTTTTTGTTCAGCAAGCAGTGAAGCTAACTGTTTTGCTGTGACATTTTATTTTATTTCTAATTCTTTTCAAGAAAAATTGACTGTGACGAGCTGTACTAAGCAAAGCTTCAAGCTACTAGCTGTAGTACTAAAATAATTCTAATCTTCTTTAATCTTAATCTATAATATATTATAAATAATATATAACAATATAAATTCTAATTCATAATCTATAATATAAGTAATTCTAATTCTAAATTCTAATTCATAATCTATATTCTTCTATCTATAATACATAATATATAAGTAAATTATTTCTAATCTATTAATATTATATAACTTAATATTAATTAATAAATCATACTGAATCTGATTTAACCTCACTTTATCTTAGTGGGTTTGAGAGCGTCTGCCTAGAGGTAGACTTATAGTAAGGAAATATAGCTTTAGGCTAGCATAGTAGTAGGCTAAACTCTTAGGCCCGTGTAAATTCAAATTAAAAATAAAATACTGCTAGTTATTAAATAGTTAATAATTTAAATAACTTTAGCACTTTGCCAGATTGCACACAACAGCACAGTGCAGTAGTGCATAGTTTTACTTTTTAAGTAGTAGCACTGAAGAGAACTTCCTCTAATTTTTTTGTCTTTAATTCATTTTTCTTTTTTTTTCTTTTTTTTTTATTTTTTATTTTTTTTATAGTTTTTTAAACACTACACTACACTACACACACAACACAAAATTTGAAATGGATCCTCCTTTTGGGACTAAGGAGGGACAAGCTCCATCTACCACCACCACCACCACCACCACCAGCACCACCACCAGTTCTAAGATGCAGCCTTTGCGTCAGTCTAGTCGGCCAAGTAGGCCAAGCTCTCGCTTATCATTTGGGGAAGCATTGCTTGAAGGATCATCAAGTAAAGGAAAGGCACCAAAAGCAGGCAGTAGTAGTGCGGCTAGGCCCACAAGCTCTATGGTTTTTTACGGAAAGCCTAAAGCACCAGAAGCACATTCAAAGTTAAAGGGTAGCACAAGTAGTACCAGCCCAGTGACTAAAAAGAAGTGCCTTTTGCCCCAAGCAGCATCTTCCCCATCCACAAGCAGCATGCAAGGTACCAAGCAGAGCCAAATTAGCAGCAAGACTCAGAGGGGTCCCAAACAAAAGCGATCTCATTCCTTTGTCGGGAAAACCACCACCACCACCCCCACCGCCTCTACCACCACTAGTGCTGCGCCTACTGTTCCCACTGGTACCGCCACGCCATGTCCTCCTAGTACCTCTAGCAAGCCACCAAGTTCTTACAAAATTTTTGTAAAGACAGTTAGAGAGAGGGCTACACATAGTGGGACTCCACCTAGCGAGGTAGCAGAGGAGCCTGAGACTGAGAGGCCAAGTGCAGAGTCTATTCTTCCTGCTCGCACTACTACTAGTCACGAGTCTCACGACGATATCAGTCTTAGCTCCAGCCTAGCAGGAATTCCATTCGATCTGGCTAATGAAGAGCTAGACTATGAGCCAGAGGAAGTAGAGGAGATGAGTGGTCAGGAATCAGATTCCTCAGGGAGCAGTGTCCAAATGACTAGTGCACAATTTTCCCCTGAGCCTCCACCTTCTCCGCTACGATCATCACCATCACCACCACCACCAGCAGCAGCAGCAGCAGCAAAACCTAGCAAATCTAAAGCATTTAGCAGTCCCACTATGGCCAGTACTGTTACCACCAGTCCCACCACCACTAGTTCTGCCTCTGTTCATCCACCCCGAGCAGTAGGAGCAGCACCCAAGGCACACTCCAAGGCTATGCGCGCCCCAATTTGGGAGCACTTCGAAAATGTTGAAGAAGGGCGCTATGGAAAGTGCAAACATTGTGGGAAGCTAATAAGCAGAGGGAAAGTGTCTGGCCATTTTACCAGTGCTAGCATGAAGCATCACCTCAGCACTCAACACAACGCTGTGCTATTGGGGAAAGATGCAGAAGTAAAACTTAGTGCAGGCAGCATAGCTGGTGGCCGTGGAAAAACCCCAACAGCTTCTTCTTCTGAGCCAATAGCAGCAGCAGCAGCAGCAGCAGCTAGTGCTGGCAGCCAGAGACCAAGGCAGGTTGGAGCACTGCATGTCCAGCCCACCCTGGAACAATTTGTGGCATTCCAATCCAAAAGGTCAATGCCCAAACAGCAGGCCAATAAAGTAACGCGACTGATTGGTCAGTTCACTGCTGTTGGAGGGGCATCCTTCTCTATGATCGAAGGGGAGCCTTTCAAACAATTGATGGCGGCTGTGGCTCCACAATATACAGTTCCGTCACGTTCCACTTTCAGCAGGAACATTGTCCCCTCATTGTATCGGTCCTGTGTTGCAGCAGTGAAAGAGGAGCTTTCCAAGGCTGCTGGTCAGTGTGTTCATTTCACTACAGATTTGTGGAGTGCACCTAGCGGCCAGCATGCCTTTCTTTCTTTGACAGCACACTGGTGGCAGCCCGGTGTGTCTAAGGAAGCTGCTGCAGCAGGCTACCGATCTTTCCTTCTCCATGCAGAAGTGATGGATGAAAAGCACACTTCCCAAAATATTCTGCATGCAATGAGGAAAATGTTTAGCCTTTGGGTGGGAGCAGAGGCGGGCACCAATGTTGAAGTTGGTTTTGTGGTAACTGACGGAGGTGCCAATATGGTGAAAGCGCTGCGAGATGGTCATATTGTTGGTGTGCGCTGTGCAGCCCACATCATCCATCTTGTAGTGAAGGCAGCAATGTCAGAAGGAACTAATGTAGCAGCAGTAGTTCTGTCCCGCTGCAGAAAGATCGCTGGGCACTTTCACCATAGTGTTAAGGCTAGCCAACTTTTGAGGGAAGAGCAAGAGAGGTCAGGTCTTCCCATACACTGCCTACGCCAGGATGTCAGTACACGGTGGAACTCCACGTTAGACATGCTGGAGAGGATTTTGGAGCAGCAGAGGGCAATCCATAATCTTGCCTCAGAGCACAATATTGGGATTACCTCTCCATTGAATAGGGAGGATTGGACAGTGATCGCCCAGCTAGTGGCAGTCCTTAAACCATTCAGGGATGCCACAGAAAATTTAAGCTCAAACACTGCCAGTCTGGCCCAGGTAATCCCAGTGTTCTCCCATCTAGGCAGCAAGATGGATGTGTTCCTTGGAAACCGTGAGGCTGTTCAAGGTGGCACTCTACATCCTGACGTAGCAGCCATAGCCAGGAAGCTGAAGGATCTGCTAAAAGTACACCTTCGCAAACGAATGGAAGAGAGTCCCGAAATGATGCTAGCGTGCCTTTGCGATCCAAGAATTAAGGGAAAGCTAGCTTTGAAATTTAATGTTCTCAGTAGCTACCGGGAGCAATTGGTCAACAAGGTGCGTGACTGGCAGCGTAAAATGGGAATGCTGTCCGAGGAGGGAGAGGTGCAGGAGGAGGAAGAGATGATGTGGTCTGCTACTCCTAGCAGCAGCATCAGCAGCAGTGCCACAAGCAGCACAACACAGCTGAGTGGAGCAGCTGCGTTTTGGGAAGAGGCACTTGGGAGTATAGTTGGACCATCTGACAGAGCTAGCAGCAGAAAGGAGAGTAGTGCTGCTGAAATGGTCAAACTTTACCTCTGTGAAGTTCCTTTTGCGCCTAATGTTGATCCTCTTAGCTACTGGGATGAAAAGAAGAGTGTGTGGCCTGCACTCTCATGGGTTGCGCAGCAGCTACTATCATGTCCGCCAACCACTGTTCAAAGTAAGCGCGTGTTTTCTATGACTGGAAACATACTGAGTCCACAGCGCTCACGCATGGCACCTCATCTGATGGAGCAGATTGCCTTTCTTAAATTCAATCTGCCCAAGTTGGGTTACCCAGCTCTTAGCTTGGAAAGTTAATTTTCTTTCTCTGTAATGTTTAAGGTAGTTTCTCCCCCTGGTTGCACGTGTTTGTGGTGTGGCAACGTCTGCTACCTCCGCCGGTGTAGCCAATTTACGCTAGGGCCTAGTGTCTGAGTTCTGGAAGTCCGCTCCCAAACGCCAAGGACTGACAGTCTTCGGATGCTTTGCCCTGGGGTGAAACAGGTGAGCGGGTCGTCAATTGCCCACTCATTCACCTTTTTCCGTTTCCAACGCTGCTGCTGGTGGTGGTGCCAGTATCTTTTGCCAGTTCGCTTCCTGGCTGAAATCATGCCCCAAATGCCCCTAATGGAGAGGGTAGTTTCTCCCCCTGGTTGCACTTGCTGCGGTGTGGCAATGCCTGCTACCTCCGCCGGTGTAGCCAATTTACGCTAGGGCCTAGTGTCTGAGTTCTGGAAGTCTGCTCCCAAACGCCAAGGACTGACAGTCTTTGGATGCTTTGCCCTGGGGTGAAACAGGTGAGCGGGTCGTCAATTGCCCACTCATTCACCTTTTCTAATGCTGCTACTGCTGCTGGTGGTGGTGGTGCCAGCGTCTCTTCTCTGACAGTTCGCTTCCTGGCTAGTGTCATGCCTTAAATGTCCCTAATGGAGAGGGTAGTTTCTCCCCCCTGGCTGCGTCTGTTTGCGGTGTGGCAACGCCTGCTACCTCCGCCGGTGTAGCCAGCTTACGCTAGGGCCTTGTGTCTGAGTTCTGGAAGTCCGCTCCCAAACACCAAGGACTGACAGTGTTTGGATGCTTTGCCCTGGGGTGAAACAGGTGAGCGGGTCGTCAATTGCCCACTCATTCGCCTTTTCCAATGCTGCTGCTGCTGCTGGTGGTGGTGGTGCCAGCGTCTCTTCTCTGCCAGTTCGCTTCCTGGCTAGTGTCATGCCTTAAATGTCCCTAATGGAGAGGGTAGTTTCTCCCCCCTGGCTGCGTCTGTTTGCGGTGTGGCAACGCCTGCTACCTCCGCCGGTGTAGCCAGCTTACGCTAGGGCCTTGTGTCTGAGTTCTGGAAGTCCGCTCCCAAACGCCAAGGACTGACAGTGTTTGGATGCTTTGCCCTGGGGTGAAACAGGTGAGTGGGTCGCCAATTGCCCACTCATTCGCCTTTCCCAATTCTGCTGCTGCTGCTGGTGGTGCCAGCGTCTCTTCAATGCCAGTTCACTTCCTGGCTAGAGTCATGCCCAAAATGTCCCTAATGGTAAGGGCAGTTTCTCCCCCCTGGCTGCGTCTGTTTGCGGTGTGGCAACGCCTGCTACCTCCGCCGGTGTAGCCAGCTAACGCTAGGGCCTTGTGTCTGAGTTCTGGAAGTCCGCTCCCAAACGCCAAGGACTGACAGTGTTTGGGTGCTTTGCCCTGGGTGAAACAGGTGAGTGGGTCGCCAATTGCCCACTCATTCGCCTTTCCCATTTTTCACTGCTGCTGCTGGTGGTGGTGGTGCCAGCATCTCTTCCATGCCAGTTTGCTTCCTGGCTAGAGTCATGCCCAAAATGTCCCTAACAGTAAGGGCAGTTTCTCCCCCCTGGCTGCGTCTGTTTGCGGTGTGGCAACGCCTGCTACCTCCGCCGGAGTGGCCAGCTTACGCTAGGGCCTAGTGTCTGAGCTCTGGAAGTCTGCTGCCAAACGTCTAAGACTGACAGTGTTTGGGTGCTTTGCCCTGGGGTGAAACAGGTGAGTGGGTCGCCAATTGCCCACTCATTCGCCTTTCCCATTTTTCACTGCTGCTGCTGGTGGTGGTGGTGCCAGCATCTCTTCCGTGCCAGTTTGCTTCCTGGCTAGAGTCATGCCCAAAATGTCCCTAACGGTAAGGGCAGTTTCTCCCCCCTGGCTGCGTCTGTTTGCGGTGTGGCAACGCCTGCTACCTCCGCCGGAGTGGCCAGCTTACGCTAGGGCCTTGTGTCTGATCTCTGGAAGTCCGCTGCCAAACGTCTAGGACTGACAGTGTTTGGATGCTTTGCTCTGGGGTGAAACAGGTGAGTGGGTCGCCAATTGCCCACTCATTCGCCTTTTCCATTTCCTTTTCCATTTCCATTTCATTATTTTCCTTCTGATACACAACCAACCAACCAAACATAACACACACAATAACACAAATAACACAGTGACATAATACATAACACATATAACACACAGTGACAACACACATAACACACATAACACATACACGTACAATGCACAAATCACAAGGACCTTTCCTCTTGTTATTTGTCCTGGCCTTCACTTCTACACTCACTAGCATTAACGCTATAACTCACACTTCATACTATAACATTTTTCCATCCACATACCTGCCAACAGACCCAACTTTTTCAGGGACAGTCCTGCTTTTTTCCAGTCCTGTCCCATCTAATTTAGCTATCTAGGTATGCAAATACATGTTGGTAGTTATAGCTCGGTAGGTAGCACTAGTATAAACATTAAATAAATATAATAAAGTATTAAATAATAAATCTAACTTTAAAATACATTTAAATAAACCCCTTAATTTTTTAAAACCCATTAAAATTAAAATTAAATTATTATTTAGACATAATACATCTTTAACCAAACCAGTGCACTGCTACTAATCTTAAACATAACCGTACATTAACCCTAAGCTATTTTTTAGTTCTTGTCCAACATTTTTCCATCCGCATACCTGCCAACACACCCAAGATTTTGGTGGACAGTCCTGCTTTTTTCCAGTCCTGTCCAGTAAAAGTTGGGTTGTTGCAAAGTATGCCATTGTGAATAGGTAGCAAATGTTAGGCATGTATTACAAGTGGTCCAAAATCAATTTAAAAATGTAAAATAATCCCTATTCTTTTATTAAACATCTATGGATGTGTGACTGTGTATGATAAACGGAGGCCAAGTTCCTTGGAGCATTTGTCTCTAGGTCATTTTGTGTACAGTACACCTCAGTACGTGTGTGCAACTCTATTGGTCGTTTCGGCAGGGGGCTGGCCTGACATCAACGAATGAAGTGCGTTCTGCAATTCACTTGTTGATGCCAGACCAGCCCCCTGCCGAAACGACCAATAGAGTTGCACACACGTTCCTTCACGGCAGCTGCTGCTGCTCCGATGTGTTGTTAACCCCGTATTAACCCCTGCTAGGCAACCGGGAAGGAAACGAAGATCAAACGAGCACGAAGAATGTCCGCGAATATTTGCCCGAAGAGAAGACAGGAACGGGCGAATATTCGCGGAATACGAAGGTTTTTTTCCCCCCGAAGACGAGCACGAAGACGAACACGAAGAGCCCCCTGGTGCCCAAGTCTAGTATTTGCCCCATGTGCCCAGTGGTGAGTGATGTGCAGTTACAGTCATCATTATGGCCAATGGGAATTCTCCTACATGCCGGAGTTTAGTTCAGTAACAAATAAAATTTTGCTTTTCTTTGTTCAAACGAAATAAACATATATGGCAGCGAATAAAGTATACAGAGACGAAGAAGCACAACACAAAGAATCTGCGCTTCTCCAGCTTTCATATTTAGGGGGGCACATGGGGGACAGGGACCAAAGTAGGAGGCAATTATAAAACGCTACACATACACTATATATATATATATATATATATATATATATATATACACACCCTATTTGCTCAATTATAAGATGACTCCCCAAAATTAGAATATTATTTTAGGAAAAAAAGAAAAAGTCTGAATATAAGACTAATAAGAGAAAAATGCATTTTTTGTTTTTTTTATTTCCATTTACTTGCCAACCTGTCCCCAGTTATGCACATCTGACCCCCAGATATGTCTTATACCTCCTTATATGCCACTTTGACCCCCAGAAATGTCTTATACCCCCCTATATGCCACTCTCACTCTCTGATATGCCTTATACCCCCCATATGCCACTCCACCTCCCTGATATTCCTTTCAACCCCCTATATGCTATTCTGCCTCCCTGATATTCCTTTAACCCCCTATATGCCACTCTGCCTCCCAGATATTCCTTTTAACCATGCCAGGGCTTCTATTTTTTTCCTCATTCACTAAACCACACCCCTCTTTTACTTACTCCCTGTAGCTCCGGTATAGATCAAATAAACAACACTTGCATGTATAGATCAACTGAATAAGACATAAAAACGCTGTATTAGCAGGTATACATAAAAAATGTTTGGAAACATAGCATTGCAGGTATAGATCAACAGAACACACAAATCCAGCCTTGCAGGTATAGCTTAACTGGAAATCATATGTAAACTCAGCACTGAGGGTATAGATCAAATAAACAACACATGGAAACAGCACTGCAGGTATTGATCAACTTAATAAGACATACAAACCCTGTATTTGCAGGTATACATAAATAATGCATGGAAACATGGCATAGCATGGATCAACAGAATAACACAAAAACCCAGCTTTGCAGGTATAGATCAATTGGAATTCACATAAAAACTCAGCATAAAAGGTATAGATAAACACCCTAAATTACAGGCATAGATCAAAGGTTGCACACCCCAAATGCCAGCCTGGTATCCACACTGCCAACATAGAACCTGACCAGCACCCAAATTACACACATAGAACTTGCCATCTTTGTCCCCAAACAGCCCGCTCTGTGCCATCTTTGTCCCATAAACACCCTGCCTGTGCCATCTTGGTCCCCAAGGCTTAAACACCCTGCCATCTTTGCCTTTGCACAAATCAATTATACATCTATGATACACACAAACACTTTTACAGTCAATCACTTTCACTAATTTACACTTTCATTCACACAATCATTTATTCAATTCATCTACACATTAATTCATACTCTTACTCATTCACATATATATAAAAGTACCCTCCTTTCTCACTATCTACCCGCTCTCCCCTTCTCACTATCTGCCCCCCCAATTGAATGGCATTTCAATTGGGGGGCACAGCATGCTCTATGGGGGCCATGGCCCCCTCTGGCCCCCCCTGCCAATGGCACTGGTTTCTTCCTGTTTGTCTTTATAAATATCTCTTAGCTAAACTCCCTGGTTCCCCCCTCATAAAAGTCACTGCCTCTAGCCTACCTTAAGTCTTCGTAGTATAGCATGGGTTAATGGGAATCCATAGGATAGTACCAGGAGTTAAAGGTCTGTAAGAGTGACCCTATTGGTCGCTGGCAGAGCAGCTGCCTTTCATTTGTTGATGCCAGAGGAGCCCCCTTCTGGGAACCAACAGAGATGCTCTTGCAGACCTTTAAATTCTGGTGTCAAAGTTGCTGCTAACTGTTACAGTGTTAACCTCGTAATTACCCCTGCCAGAAAACTACCAGAGAAAAATCAACGTGTATGAATATTCGCCTGAAACGAACACTGGTGAATATTTGTAGTATAAGAAAAAAAAAATTCCCGAAGACAAGCACGAAGACTTGGCTGGCGCCCAAGTCTAGTAACAAATATTGTGGATATAACGACCAGGTCTTTTTTAAAACTTTCAGTACCCGAGGGATGAGAAATTAATCATGAACCTTTATTAAATAATCACTTTATGTCTTTGTACTACGCAGGCAGCATGGGATCTCATTGTTGTGTCTGGGGAGTCACAGTCAATTGAGTTATTTAATGTAAGCAAACTGTAATAAATATGTATACTGTATTAAATAAATAAATAAAAATCTTTAGATGTGTTTGCTACACTGAGCCATGGATGAAATTTTGCATGCAAGCTAATCAACATAAAAACTGTAAACAATTAAAATTACAATTAAATTGTTGAATTCTCACCAAAAAAGAAACTGTAATTTCTTACTATAGTAACTGATAGAATCTAACAAAAATAAGTAATGTTTTATTTTTTTTTATACAATCGCTTTTCACATAAAAAAACATCAAATATACCATCCTATGTCCATTATGCGTGCATTGATATGTTTTATGGATTCATATATCCCTTATTGTATTCATAATTTTTTTTACATTTTCTTTGCTCAAATGAATGTGCTTGCTTGTGCTACAACCATCCAGCAGTGAATCAAATAAGCATTAATCTGCCATCTGACACTTGATATAAAGTGGATACCAATTAAATGAAAACAAAAGACCTCTAAAATATGGTTTCAATTACAAGTCACACTCTTACCAATGCAATGTACAATGGTCCATAAGGTTAAATGTTTTGACTCCCCTTTCTCATTTTCTCTTAAAGCATACATGCTATTAAACCATGAGTTTGATTTTCATAGAAAATGGAATAACGCACTACAGACAGGGCTGGTGCAAGGATTTTTGCCACCTTAGACAAAACCTTGCTTTGCTGCGCCTTGGATCCATCCCCTTTGTGCCCTGCCCTTGTCTTTTACTGTGGTTACCCCCCCCCCCCATATAGTTTAGAGACAGATCAAATAAACACCACATGGAAACACAGCATTCCAGGTATAGAACAACACCCAGATTGCACACAAAGGACTTGCCACAACACCCAGATTGCACACATAGGACTTGCCGCGGCACCCAGATTGCAAACATAAGGACTTGCTCCAGCAACTAGATTACACATAGATGTAGGACTTGTCCAGATTGCATCCACGTGATTTACCCAGCACTCAGATTGAACTACAGTGGCCTCCTCTGAGAGTCTTTGGTCTCCTGTCAGTCATATCTCCTCTCCTCTCAAAACAGTAACGGTAAAGACTGTCAGAATACACCCATATAAACTACCTTTACAAATGCCCTTTACAAATAAACACATGCACATTTACTCTTGCCCCTACACATAAACATCATGCTTGACCTTGCAGCCCCCCACTTGTTTGCCTTTAGACATACAAACACTTTCAAAACACAAACACATTCTCTCTGTCCCTTTTCTCATATCCCCCTGTCTTATTATCTATCATTACCCTTATTAATTAATTAATTAATTAATTAATTAATGTTTTTATTTATTTATTTTCTACAAACCTGTTCTGTTAACATACCTGGGAACTTTCAGGGTTTACTTCAAAGTGAACAAAAAACAAAAACTGTCTGCACTTCTTACCCTAATAAAGTGGGCCACAAATATATAAACATAATATAAATGAGAGGTTTTGGTTTATATGAATTGGTCAAAGCATAATTAAGCTCACCGGCCATGTCAAGGCACACTCTCAATAGGGTGAGAACCTACTCTTACCTCCTACATAGTGGGCACACAAAGCAGTTTATACTGCTACCAAAACCTTATTAATGTGTTGGGGGGGTGCAATTAAACCTCCCTATGTACAGTATAACTGTTACGCTTACCTGTTCTTCCGGCATCCCGCGACGTACCGTCTCGGGTGGGCGGCTCCCTCTACTGTGCACTGTTCGAGCCGCCGCTGTCATACCTACCTGTCCGGCCGGGGTCCCACGGCGTTCCTCGCGCTCTACACGCACACGAGGGGGCGTGCGTATCGAGCAGGCACGCCTCCCAGCCACTGACAGCCCTGATCGGGCTGCCGCAGCATGTCAGCGGCGATCGGAGAAACGATCCGCCGTTACATGCTCGCGGCACCCGACCAGCCTTCTGCCTGTGTGGCGCTTCCGCGTCGCTCGCGGCGGCAACACAAGCAGAGAGGACTTTGTGGTTGAGCCGCCGCAGGCATGCCACGGAGGCTGTTTACATTACCTCCCCTGCCTGTGTGGCTCTTCCGCGTCATTCGCGGAAGTAACACAGGCAGGAGGTTTTGTTAGGTTGCCATCGCGACGACGCTATTATTGCGCCGGTCGCGATGACGTCATCTTACCTGCTCTCCCGCCATTGGCTCTATTTAAACTTCCTGGTCCTATGTTTCCTTGCCCGTTCAACGAGTCTCAGGGTGTTTGTGTTGCTCTTGCTTTCTGATTGATATCCACGTGTACCAGACCTCGGCTTTCGTTCTTCTGACCTTGATCCTGCGCTGCCCGTCCCGACCTCGGCTATTGTTCTTTGACTACGCTCCTGTGCTGCCTGCCTTGATCCCGGCTTGTTTATCGGATATTCTCGCCATTCCTGCATCGTGGGTCCATCACCTGTGGTGCCTGATCCGACGTAACAGCCGCGGCATCTCTGCGGCGATCGGGTGGTTTTCACCACACCTCGATCATTACCGCTTCTGCCTGTGTGGTGCCTCCGCTTCACCCGCGGAGGTAGCACAGACAGAGCATGTATTGTTATTAGCGTTGTTGCCATCGCGGGCGTCGGTTGCGATGACGTCATCGCACGTCCCTCAGCCCGGTTTCATGTTTCCCTGCCTCTTTCCCTATATAAACCCCATATTATCTAGTGCCCGTGCAATGAGTCATTATTGTGCTCTGGGTGTGTGTGTTTTTTCGTTAGTAGTTCCTGTACCTACGCTGCTTGACTTTCCGTGTACCAGACCTCGGCTATCGTTCCTGAACTTGCTCCTACGCTGCCTGCCCCGACCTCAGCTTTGTTTCCTGATTCTGACCCTACACTGCCTGCCCTGACCTCGGCTTGTTTAGTTATCGTGCCTCTGCCTCAGATCCTGATTTGTCCATTGCTTCAGATTCCGTGTCGTCCATCTGCTTGTACGCTGCCGCTCCTGCTTAGTGGGTCCATTATCCTGTGGTACCCAGGCCTGCATAACAATAACATTATTATAATATTACTTGTTTTATTATACTACACTGAATTATTTTAAGAACTCATCTCTTGGTTGCCTCTAGCTGTCATAATTGAGATTTATCCATTTTACTCATTATTTTACTCATTATTATAAAATAACCATTATAAAACAAGATATATTGCTTTGTATTCTATTAAAACTAAGTATGCAAGTTCAGGGCAGACTGTTATGGTCTGGCTGCTTTAGTGATCACTGCCAGAGTTAAACAACTAAAGGCTAATTAACAGCCTGTCAGGGTTACCCACCTGTCTGGTAACTATGTCTTCCTTAGTTGTCACAGCTATTCTCCTTTGGACCAGCCCACAGCCAGTCCATTCAGGCTATTTAAACAGCAATGGTTCACTTCCTCCTTGCCCTTGTGTTGTCTCTTGCTGCAAGTGCATTCTCCGGTATTCTTGATTACCTGTGCATTACCTGGCTTTCCCTGATGTCCTTCCTGGCTCCTGATTCATGGCTTGTTCCTGATATCACTTATCTATTGTGTTCTGTATTCTGGCAGCTGAGGTTGGTTGGAATAATGGAGCTCTCGTGGCTGCTTCATCTAATGGGCTCTTGGATATGGTTAAAGATGAGATTGCAGCACGGGACTTCACCAGAGATTTGGAGGAACTGGTCTCATATGGCATCCTTATCTCCCAAATCTGTGAGAACATATCCTTCAGGGAGTGCCTACAGAGGCCTCCTATCCATTTTAGCCCACAGCTTTTTGTCCCTGTTCCTCTCTCTCCTCCCATGCCTCCTAGTCTCAGCACCTTGGGCGATGTGGATCCCGTCCAGCTTGGGTTTACCTGTCTTTCAGTTGAGTAGAGGACTTTTACGAGGAGGGAGGGCCTGTGCCTTTACTGCGGTAAGGCAAGGCACCTGCTGCAAACCTGCCCCACACATCCAGAAAACACCTGCACCTAAGGCTCCATGGAGGACCGACTTTAGGTGGCATCTTGGTATCCCTAGCTACCCATAAGGAAAAACCTCTAGTCTCAGTAGGACCTCTCTAGCGGCAAGTTTTCCATCATTACAGAGCCACTCGTCAACTCTTCACCTTCACCCATTAGCACTTTATCCTATTGAGTGCTCAAGCAATTAAATACTGTTAAGGTAGACAGGTCCCCTGGACCGGATGGTATACACCCAATGATGCTTAAGGAGCTAAGACTAATTCTGGCCCAACCATTATTACTGATCTTTAGGGATTCTATCAGTTCAGGCATAGTTCCATTAGATTGACGCAAGGCAGATGTTGTGCCCATATTTAAAAAGGGGGCAAAATCTCAACCAAGCGCTTACAGGCCAGTAAGCTTAACATCGGTAGTGGGGAAATTATTTGAAGGGTTGCTAAAGGTATACATTCAAGAGCATATCTTGATCCAGAATCCAATTAGTAGAAGTCAACATGGATTTGTAAAAGACAGTCTTGTCAAACCAACCTACTAGCATTCTGTGAAGAAGTTGGTAACAATATAGATCTGGGTGTAGCTGTAGATGTGATTTATCTGGACTTTGCTAAGGCATTTGATACGGTTCCACAGAAATAGGCATAGGGGCAAATGTCTGTATTTGGATCGGAAATTGGCTAAAAGATAGAATGCAGAGAGTTGTTGTGAATGGATGTTTCTCAGACTGTACGCAGGTATTAAGTGGAGTGCCTCGGGGGTCTGTCCTGTGTCCTCTTCTTTTTAATGTATTTATAAATGATCTCCCAAGCTGCATTGAGAGCCATATCATAGTTTTTGCTGATGACACAAAATTAGGCAAGGTAATTCAGACTAATCTTGTTTCTTCTTTGCAGGAGGATTTAGAAATAATTGGTGAGTGGGCATGCACGTGGCAGATGAGGTTTAATATAGATACATGCAAAGTTATGCATTATGGTAAAAATAATAAAAATGCAACCTATACTATGTATGGAATATCCTTGGGGAAACTACCAATGAGAACTATTTACACAATGCCAGCAAGCAGCTGCAAGGGTCAATAAGGTCATGGCATGCATAAAACGAGGTATCAACTCTTTACAGGTTAATGGTAAGAAAGGTATGGAATTCACTGCCAAGGGAGGTGGTGTTATCAAATACATTAGATGCCTCCAAAAGGGGTTTGGATATTTTTTTTGAAAGGCAGGATATACAGACTATAAATAGAATTAATATTTTAGAGCTTCTTGATCCTAGGAGAAATTGCCTTTTGGAATCAAGAAGAAATTTCCCCCCCTGATGGCAGAATTCAAAGTAGCTTAATTAGTGTTTGTTTGCCTTATTTTGGATCAAGAGTAGGAAGGTTAGGTAGAAGGGTTGAACTTGAGGGACTTAGCTTGCAGCCATGTTGGTATTTCTCCAAAAAGCTAAATCCTGCAGAATACAACTATAAAACTGGTGACCATGAGTTGCTGGCTATAATACTGGCTCTCAAAAAAAAGAGGGAATTTGCTTGAGGGAATTCAGTGCCAATCCTGATTCTCATGGATCATAAAAACCTCACTGTCAGGAACTGGGTCCATACAGATGACTGTTATTACCCAGAGTGCCCAAAGATGGAGTTCAGGAGTTATTGTGCAGTAGCAGAGTTGGACAGGGCCGGGTGTAGGGCGACTGCACTCACCCGGGTGTTGAGAACCTAGGGTTGTGCAGCCACATACTAGCGCCCTGACATAGCAGCGGATGATGTCAGAACAGAGCAGAACTTGGAGATATCCTGCAGGCACCCTGGAGCAGGCATGAGACATAGCACTGGAATCATATGCAGGATGCTGCATGCTGGGAGTAGGAAAGCTAAGCAGAGTACAGGAGAAACATAGCAAGCAAGGGAGACAGAGCAAGGAGCATAACAGACAAGGCATAAATAAATACAGGAGTAGCCTAGGACTATGTGATAATAATTGGAGATTCCGTCACATCATATGGCCATAGTATGCTTAGCCCACCACTACGCCAAAGTACTCCAATATACTGTGGGTCCTAGCACTAAACCCTGCCTACAGAGGTACTAAACAAACTAAACATAAAATCTAAACACATATCAGAGAGACATACCTGTAGACTGCAGACAGAAACAAACATAATGGGTGGGGCACACCTTATAAAGGAAACAGAGCTGAACCAAAGAGCAAAACTAGAATCCAGGAATCAGAGATTCAGAACAGAACATATAGAAATCCAGAAATGGACCACAGCAAGACAGGGAAACAAAAGACATTCAGCTCCGCAGCCTGGATGGGGCCTGACACTCACTTACCTGTCCGAGGCTAAGCACTTGACTCCAAGGCAGGCCAGATGGGCCTTGATTCTACCTGGCTTTAATTATGTGGTCTCAAACCTGTCAGGGACCAAAAATGTCTGGGCTGATGCCCTGTCTAGACTAAATCACCCCAGTCATCTTCCAGTGGGCTTTCTCCAAACATGGTGAGAGTCCATGGTCACACCTTTCCATTGGACTTCATAGTGGACCTTCCACAGTCCAACGGTAACACAGTTATCCTCATGGTTGTCCATGTAACCAGTTTTCTAAGATGATCCACTGCATACTGTTCAAAAAGCTCCCATCTGCTAAAGAGTCAGCTATGATCTTTATCAAAGAGGTCTATAGGCTACATGGGGTTCCCAAAGTCATAACTTCTGCCTGGAATAGCCAGCTTGTCCGAGATTCTGAAAGGCCTTCTGTGCACAACTAGGTATCTAACTTTCTTGGCCTACCCCCCATTCAAATGGAGGTGCGGAAAGGGTCAATCAGGACTTGGAGCAATTCCTATTGTGCTACATCTCAGACCATCAAAACAACTAGTCAAATCTGGTACCCTGGGTGGAATTTGCTCATAACAGTGAAGTCCACTTTCATAGTGAATTATGGGTATCAGCCCTCCATGATTCCTGATAATTTAACTATCCAAGGGACTCTGGCACTGAAGGATCAACTTCAACAGATCCGTTTCACATGGGTGCATATCTAAGAGGCACTACAATGCTTACAACAATCTCAGGAGCCCCAAGCAAACCGTAAATGCCTATCTGCACCCTCCTACCATGTAGGGGAGAGGGTCTGGTTGTCCTCCAGAAAGCTTGGTTATGAAGGTGCCTTTCAGTATTTTCTGATAGGTGAACCCTATGGCCTATGCTCTGGACCTTCCTTCCAATATGCACATCCACAATGTGTTCCATTGCTCCTTGCTCCTAGTTTGTAATCTTTTCACTAGGTTCACTCCACAACTTTATTTGGTGTTTACTGACAACTATGAGGAGTTTGAGATCCGCTCCATGGTCGACCCTTGTTGCTTCCGTGGAATGCTTCAATATCTTTTCAATTAGAAGTAGTATGGTCCAGAGGAGAGATCTTAGGTCCCAGCCCCAGATGTCCATGCTCCCACCCTCCTCTGTTCTTTTAACATATGTTTTGCCCTGAAACCTAGCCCTGTGTTTTGCACTTTACATTTTGTGTGATTCTGGTTCCTGGTCCCTAACACAGACAAAATATATAGCTTTGAAAACCATGTTACATATTGGCATGATGAACACTGAACTGAAAATGTTCAACGCAGATTTATACAGTATACATACATCTGTATAATGTATCTAATATGTAAAATTACAGGATATCTATTGTTCTTAATTCTAATTATATAGAATATTGTTTATTGTCTACAAATATAAAATGTTTTCTTGTGGATAAAATGTACTAAAATTGATTATCTATTTCTTAAACAATGACTATGTCTTGTGAAGGAAAAAGCTCTGGTAATTTCTCCTGCAACCAAAAAAGGCAATATTGTCACGTACCTGGCTGCCGGTTCCTCCGGGTCCTCGGATCTGCAGCCGCCACGGAGAAGGGGGAGAGAGGGAGACCTCCCGCCTCGGGTCGGCAGCCGCAACCGCCGCGGAGAAGGGGGAGACCCACCCGCCTCAGCACAGAAGCCTCAGCCGCTGCGGAGAAGAGGGAGACCTCCCGCCTCCGCGAGACAGCTTCTGCCGCCACGAGGACGGGGAAGACCCCGCAACTCCACACGGCAGCCGCCACCTACCGGAGCCAGGTCCGGACCTGCCGCGTGCACACGTTCCTCTGCACGCCACCTAGTGGTGCCAGCCGGTACTACCGCTCCTTTTAGAAGTTTACGTTCTCGCCAATCCCAAGATGGCCGCGGACCGGAAGTGACGTAACGGCACTTTGAACTTTTGGCGGGAAAACGTTGATTGGTGCCTAGATTTCCTCTGCCTATTTAAGAGCCTCAGAAACCTTCCAGCCTTGCCTTATGTATAGTGTCTACTCCTCAGTAAGCCTTCCCGTGTAACTTCCTGTTACTGACTCGGCTTGTTCCTGTTCCTGTTTTCCTGGCGTTTAACTCTGACTTCCCTCACGACGATTCTGACTTCTGGCTTCCTGACCTCGGCTTATCCTGCAACGATCCTGACTTCTGGCTTCCTGACCTCGGCTTATCCTGCAACGATCCTGACTTCCGGCTTCCTGACCTTGGCTTGCTCATCAGCTATTCTGTACTGGACTCTTGTGATCTGTCTATTGGACTTGCACACGCTGTTCTACCTGACTACAGGTCCTATTATACGCTGTGCGTGACAAATATGGGTCAAAATGGCTGGTCAACTTTCCTTCTCTGTGCGGTTACTTATAACCATGCATCAGTGGTGGCTTCTGCTATCGTTATAAAAATGTAATATAACTTGAAGGGTAAACATAATATTCACAAAAAGTGTGAGTACATTTATGAACGCACCTGTTGCTGATGTTATATGTATATTTACATATTTTTTTTATTCCCTTGCAATTGTTCCAAAACAGAGCTTTTACATAAATTAAAGGTGAACTCTGTTTTGTTCTTGACCTTTTGCACACAAACTAAGCAACATGAGAAAAATCATCCATGGGTTTCAGCAGGCTTCGCTCCGGTTTGTATGCCTTTACCCCAAAGGCCCAGGGTTATGCTTCAGACAAATTTTTTTCAGATAACAGTTAATTCCAATACAATTTGCACAAAATTCTCTATGTTTTTAGGGTCAGAGCTGAATAATAGAAATCTAAATAACTTGAAGCATGCAACATTAGAAAAATATTTCAGAAAACAAGCAAGTAGCATCCACATGATATGATTATTTACTGAGGGCATAGAGTTATAGTCCAAAAACACAAGAAAAGCAAGAAAAGCAAACACACACCACTGGTGTAAATGAATAAATAATACTTTCCCTAATTAGGCAGCAGCACCCAAATAAGCGTTCCTCCAACACTTAATAATCTATACAACTCTCCCAAATGGGGCGCACATCCACATAGGGGAAAAATAATTTTTTGGGAAAAAATAGTGTGACTCTGTATGCAAATGAGGCTTAGCAGTATTGCAAGTAAGTAATGTATTCACATTTCCAAGGACATAAATGCGCTCATCATAAAATATTTTTTAATTCTTCGTAGCTAAAAAATATAAAAACACAACAGCAATGGCACAATATCACTCGGTCATCTGGATAAGGTAAAGTATTGCACTTACAACAGATGAAATGTACAATAGCGTGTACAAGGTAATCAGCATTAATCCAGGCACAGGAAAGTCCACCGTCCAGCAGCAGGAACTTCCCAATACATCCCCCTCTCTCTCTCAACGCGTTTCACCGGACAACCGGCTTCCTCAAGAGATGAATCAGGATTTTCTTTTGCAGCTAACATGGGTTATGCCTTTGCAACGTTTTTATTTGTAACAACTCTTTGGATACAATGTTGCAATCGACAATGATATAATTGAGTTAATTGATACCACACACAACCTGAATGAGATTAAAGACAATTAACTAACCACACGGGAGAAAGTATTTAAGAGGATGAAGGGAGAAAGTCGGCACACCATTGAGAAAGCCTGATTAAGGCGAAACGCGACTGCGTGCCGTTTTCATTATTTTGCTACACCCGGAAGTTGTCCGCTTGGAGAGAGATATCTGAGAAAGAAATCCTAAATGCTTTTGTTTTGTGGCGTTATCGTGTGGACCGATAATTGTTTTCTTCGGGAATGAGTTTTGGAAGCCCATATAATCCTTTTGGCGGGTGGAACCGTTCAATTTATGTCCAGAAAGTCAGAGCAAACTATAATGCTCTCATCAATGTGAGTGGGATACCACACTTAAAACATCTGATACAGATTTACTGCTTTTACGGAAAACACTATGTTTTTGTTACTCTTTTTTTCTTACATATGTTAAAACACTGGAAGAAAAATCACAACTGAAAAATTGAAAAAAGACAGAACACAGAGACGAAAAATATAAGTATTGTTTCTTTATTATTCATTACACTTTTTTCATATATATTGTTTGTACCATATATAATCACTTTATATTTGCTTTTTAAATTGGCATAAATATTTCTGCGCAACACTATTGAATTAATATCCTGATGGTAACTAAGTATTTTCTTACCAGAGGTTTCAGGATCTTTTCATACCAGCAAGAGATGTTTTCTGTGAGTATGCTAATTCCTGAAATGATTAGCCTTGTTTGGTTGCTCTCTTTTGTGTATCATGGGGAGCAAGTAGAAGAAGGCCACTTTTACATCCCCACGTATAAAAATAATATTAATACAAATGATTTTTTTTCTCAGATGTGACAGTTTCTCATGAACATCTGTTTGTATATTTTCAAAGAAGAGTTTATCCTGTCTGTTTTTGCTTTTGTTTTTCCTACTGTTTACTTTTCTATTGTATCTGTAGAGATGCAGAATTCTAAATAACATTCTGTCTAAATCACTTAAATTGTGGTCTAAGCTGATTTATTGCAAGGCACATAATGGAAAGAATTCTTAGATCTCACCTACAATATACTCTCACATCAACTAGATATAGTGTTATATAATTTAACGTCTTCAAGTGAAAGTGCTTTACATCACCTTTTATTCTCTCCAAACAAATAAAATATGTAACAACTAAAGTGAGATTTTAAAACCAAGATTTGTCATTTGAGACTTAAAGTTACTCAAGCCTACTAAAGTAGTCAAGTGTGATTCCATTCAAAATTATATTTTAATAACCATGTATCAAAACAATAATTATGGGTGATAAATATATAAAGTTTAGGTCCTACAGGAAATAAACATGAACTCTATTTCCATAGAAATGTATCAATAACATTAATATCAATAACAATAATCAATAACATTTCAAAAAAACAATATTTATAGTCTAGGTTTTTAGGGAAGGGCTACAAAACCATGGACTGATTAAGTTTGGAGTCCACGGGCATGACCCATTGAGCACTGGGGCAAGGATCGAGGCCCAAGAGGCACCCCTTCAGAGACAGACTACGCTGCCCGCTGCTGGAGGAGCAGGCCTAGTTGAGGAGACGATGATTTCCCTCTAACCACCCCAAAATCAAGAGAGCAAGAGGTTTGCTCTCACAGATCAAAGTATTCTGCTCCCTTGCAATGCATACTGACTACTGACGCTGACTCTTGGAATATGCCAGCACTGAAACCGCATCCACTTCCCTTATTCATCTGGACCGGAAGGCAGGATCCAGGATAAACTGAGAGACCACTTTGGACCTGTGTTTGTATCGGTTCCGTAAATGTTATTTATTTAAATTTAATTAATTTATTAAATGCATTTTTCATTTTAAATGGGGTAGTGCAAAATATAGGATCTGCGCTGGGTGCCAAATACTGTAGGTACTCTCTTACACTGCCCCCCCCCCGTGGCAAGCTGATTTCTAATGTGGTTTTCTGGGGCCGGGAGCCATCCGAACAAGTTTTCACTGCTTCCTGGTGCTCAAGAAAGTTGAAATAGTGGAATCCCCTTTGGGTGTGATCGCTGTGTACACTGCACACACATATATATATATATATATATATATATATATTGTGACACAATACCCCTTCACTTTGGTACTCTGTCCGGGAATTTTTACTCACACACAGTCTACCAGGCTGCAGAGACGGCTCAGAGACGGCTCAGAGACAAGGAGGGTAAAATAAAAGGCTGGGCCTGTTTTATTTTATCACCACAGGCATTACAGAAAGCAAAAAGCCTCACTCTTGTGAGCACTAACTAATACAAGGTACTCCAACCTAACTGCAGTTGGGAGGCTTATCCGTTCCAACAAACAAAATAACAAATTATATGCAATAATGGCAGCACTCAGTATTTCAGCAGCTCTCTCTCTCCCTCTCTCCCTCTCTCCCTCTCTCCCTCTCTCCCTCTCTCCCTCTCTCTCTCTCTCAGGGAGCCAAATGATCTCTCTTGCACTGAGATCAAGAGGCTATTTAACTGCCTCTCCCATTAATTAGGAGAAACAGGTGAGTATTAGGAGAGTAACCGTGAATCTCCGGACTGGATTCCCACCTGCTGGTCTTCGGCTGCTCATAAATTGTGGAGTGGAGCACTGGGCCACCCTACTCTCCAAATGTTCCACCCCAGGGACCCAAAATACACAAATAACAGACATTCTATAATTCCATTATTTAACAAGACATCTCCCTGGGACTAGTAGAAACTATTGTGGGTAACCACCCTGCAAAATATAAGGGGATATATATACTCCCTCCATTATCATCCCCTGCTTTCTGTCACAATATATATATTTATACACACACATACAAATATTTGCAAAACACTTCTAAATAAACAAAATTCTGACCTTTTCACTTCTAGCAATTTTCTCTCCCTTTGCTCTTTAGCTCTCCTTTCCCTTTATTTCTCTATTTTCACCCTATGTCTCCCATTTATTTTTATATCTTCCCTTCTCTTTGATCCTCCTTCTCGTTATATCTCCTCCTCCTTTTCTTTATCTCTCCTTTCTATCTCTTCCCTTTTTAAAATCTCTCTTTGTTCTCTTTATTATCCCATCTCCATCCCTCATCCTCTTTTTTGCAATGTTTCTTTATCACCCTTCCTCTTTCTCTTTACCTCACCTTTTTTCCTATCTCTCCCCTTGCTGTTTATGACCCCTCCTCTTACTCTCTCCATTTTCTCACTGCCTCCCCCTTTTCTCGTTTATCCTTTCACATTTCCTTTTCTCCCCTTCCTCATTATATCTCCTCTTTGTATGTACCTCATCTATTCCATTTTTCTTTTTCTCTTCCTTTCTCCCTATCCCCCCACTTCTTATTATCTCTCCCCTTTTATTACCCTTTCTACTTTTTCTTATACTACCCCCCCTCTCTCCTTTCTCCTTATGTTTCATTATTTCTCTTTTCCTCTTTATCTCACTCTCTCTTCTTTTTCTTTATCCCCAGTAACTTACATACCCTGTGAGACACATTTTTACACATATCCTCACATTTGCACAGACTTACACACTTACCAACACACATGCACACATACTCACATATGCACACATATTCACATCCATGGTCACACACACTTACTAATCCATGCTCACACAACCATATACACATCCATGATCACCCACATACACAAAGATGCTCACACACTTACACATACATGCTCATATACTTACACTTTTAGATACAAAAATACATACTGTACATGCATGCATGGATGCTCACAAACACTTATACACTTTCCCTCCTTCACCCAGTACCCTTTATTTCCCTTCTTCCCTCACTCACCCCCCATAGCTCAACTGCCACAGAGTGCCAGCAGCCTTACTTTACCCACGGAGTCATATTACCTTGCGGGAAAAAGAGTGTGGTCACGTAGTGAGTGTCACCAGGGCTGGCCCATAGCCCAGAACGGAGACTCTGGAGCTAAAGTATGATCAGCCTCAGCCTAGGTGCGCAGCGCTTATGGGGGCTTCCTGCCACTAGGAAGTTCTCCTACAGTCTCCTCCTGCTTGTGAAGTATTGTTAAGGCAGGTTCCTCTAGATGAAGCAGTGAAGAAGCAGTATGGAAAAACTTTTTTCAAGGCAATAACATTTGATGTTGCCAGTTTTGTAATCCAAACAGTCCCGTCACCCCCATTCCCTTAGCTGCCATTATCTCCTTTGGGGACTCATCCCTTCACCTCAGACTGTGGTATTTTAAGCCTTTTCAGCCCAAACAAAATTCGGAGGGCTTTTTCCATTCGGAAACAAAATTAATTGTCACTCACCCTCACTCACACTCTTTCATGCTTTGTCACAAACTCTCCCTCATTCCACCCCTTTTCAGATGAGTTTCAGGAGGCCTGGTTAATGTGGGAGAAGCAAAAAGAGAAAAAAGACAGAACAAGAAAAGAGAGTGTTGAAGATTGTGAGTGAGAGTGTGAGAAAGCAATTAAATAAATATGGAAATTTGGAGCTCTCTTCTTCGTTTTTGTTTGTTAGTTGGGTTTCCCTCCTCACTTTCAGACATTTGTGCAAATTAACAAAATTGGTAAATTAAAATTTTGGACAAATTCAAATGCACAAGTCTAGTAAATATTATTTAATTATGACATGTATAGTGCCAACTAGAATAAGATTTTTAAGCCTTATAAATACGCTTTACATTTTACAAGTTTTGTATCTCATCTCCAATTTAATAATAGGCAGCTGCTCTTTGGAATCTCATTAAGACATGTTGGATAAAACCATAGTTGAAAATAGAATTTCGAATCACATATTCCAGTAATACTTTTTCTTTTGTGTTTTGGTTTGTAAAATATCATCATTCCATTTTGAGGTCAAAGAAGTCAAGGCTAGCAGAAGAGTAGAGGCTTCCTGCAGTGATGATCGGTCAATCAAACACCTCTATTCGCAGCATGTGGTTTCTGTTGCTGGAAAGGTAAGGTATTTTTTCTGTTCTTGAGATTTTTCCAACCAAGGAAATCCTTTATTTTCTTCACTAATTTCTTTATTTATGCATATAGCATTGTTATCCTTAATTTTGTTTGTAAATATATGAAAATACACTAGTAAGGTACAAACATATTAATTTATTACATATTAGCATAATATAATAATGTGGTAGTTCTGATTAAATGTGCGATGTAAGATAAAAAGTATATCATTTTGTAATACATTCTGTGACCGGCAGTTCAGGGAAGCCGTTATATACATTACTGATATGGCCAGATATTAGACACAGTTTAAAGGAATCATATGAACAAGGAAGGTCTGATATTCAGAAACAAACCAGAACCTCATGTCAGTATGACACAAAGGCGTTTTGCAGTGTATCATAGGTGGTCTGCTAAGTTGAATCCTTTTGGATGAGTTAGCAGTACACTTGTGCATTTTCTCAGGAAATGTATCCTTAAATCTGCCAATGCTTATGAATGAACTTAACTCTGATAAGGAATTAACTCTCATATGATCTTGCACAATTATAAACTTAATATTAAAACAAAATACTCACATATGCCAAAATAACAACTGTGTTTATATATACTGGTCTGCCTATGTGGACCTTCCTTTGTGCATGGGGCAGAATCGTGCTGAAAGAGGAAATAGGCTTCCTCACACCGATGCCACAAACCAGAAGCATATAATTGTCTAAGATGTCTTTGTATGATGTACAATTAATAATACCCTTTACTGGAATTAAGGAGCCTAGCCCAACCCTAAAGTAGAGTAGGCAATATGCATTCTGGTAGGTAGTATTCTCCTGGCACCCACCAAACTCAGACTTATCCATCATACTTCTAGATAGTGTAGTGTGATCCATAACTCCAGAGAACATGTTTTCACTAGACTTGTGCATTCGTATTCGAGCGAACATGAAGACGAACACGAGTTCAGCCCGAATACCGAACAAACGAACATGGTGGCGTCAAAATGTATACGTAATCTCCCTGGTCCCTTCCCCATCTAGCCTACCTTATCTATACAGCATCGCAGGGGTTAATGGGAAATCCGTATGTTTGCTGTCAGGATTTAAAGGGCCATGCAAGCGACTCTATTGGTTGCCGGCAGGGGCCTCCTCTGGCATCAACCAGTTGGAAAAGCACTTCTTCAGCTGTGAAAGGTGCACCTTACGTTAATTTAACTGTTTCTATTACATCCCTTCCAGGGGCGGGCTGGGTCGGGGGGCAATTGCCCCCCAGGCCGCCCGAAATCTAATCTAAACGGCCGCTGGGTGCTGATGCTGCCGGCTGGCGCTACTTTAATACTTTTTTTTTAAAATTTAATATGGCAAGCCGGATCAGCTATTAAATGAAAAAAAAAATAGTATTAAAGCAGCGCCGGCCGGCGGCATCAGCACCCAGCGGCCGTATGCGCTTGCCATATTAAAAATAAATAAATAAAGTATTAAAGTAGCGCCGGCCGGCAGCATCAGCACCCAGCGGCCGTTTAGATTCGATTTCCAACAATCTGATGGCCGCATACTGATGAGAGCAGCGTGAGGGGTGAAAGCTCCGCCCCCTCGCACTCACCTTTCACCCCTCACGCTGCTCCCATCACAATGCGGCCATCAGATTGTTGGAAATCGAATCTAAACGGCCGCTGGGTGCTGATGCTGCCGGCCGGCGCTACTTTAATACTTTATTTATTTATTTTTAATATGGCAAGCCGATCCGGCATATTAAATAAATAAAAAAAAGGATTAAAGTAGCTCTGGCCGGTGGCATCAGCACCCAGCGACCGTTTAGATACGTTTTCCAGCAGTCTGATGGCCGCATAGTGATGGGAGCAGCGTGAGGGGTGAAAGGTGAGTTCGAGGGGGCGGAGCCACTTCACTTGACTTGCCCCCCAGGCCTTAGGCTGCCAGCCCTCCCCTGATCCCCTCTCTCCTCTTTTTTTCCAAAATATACATATTAAGATCCTTTAATCTTTTCTGATCATTTCTGTCCTGCAAACCATTTACCATTCCTCTCTTTTGAACTCTCTCTAATGTGTCAATATCCTTCTGGAGATGGGGTCTCCCAACTGCATTATTTTATATTTATCAACGTTAAACTGCAGCTGCCTTACTCTTGACCATTCTTCTAATTAACGTAAATCATTTGCAATTTGAGTTGTTCCATTCTAAATGTCTAACGTGTAGCCGATTATTTTTATGAGCAAGTGCTACAACTAGCTCTGTATCTTCCCAAAAGTCCTGGCAATTGAAATACCTAAGGAGTGTCAACTTTAAAACATTGTATGGTATTATGGGGTAAATTAAATTGGCTTGGTTCAAATATGCTCCCAAATAGGACATGGGGCGCAAGATGATCACATGGCAAAATTCTAAATTGAAAAATCCTCTTTTAGCCTCCAAACAACCCAACAAGCTTATGCATGTGTGGTATCACTGTACTGGACTTTAAATTCATACCTAAAATAGTATGAAAAAGGTTGGTAGAAGAATTAGGGCATGGAGAGTGTTAAAATAATATCATGTGAAATACCTCGGGGTGTCTAGTTTTCAAAAATATATGGTTTAATGAGGGTAAATTGAATTGAATTGAAAATCAGCTTCAAAGATGTCCTACATTTTCTAAACACTAACTAGAGTGTGTTATACACAGTGTAATTCACATTAAAGAAAAATGGGGACAGGATTACTCTTTGTTCTGAAAAAACCCAATATATAACTTGTGTAGGTACGCTAAACGAGAGAGAAGAAAATTATAGCTAAACATAAGCACCACAAAAAAAGGGTACAAAAAACAGCCTGGTCCTAAAGGGCTTAAATCATTTGCAACTCACAGGCAATTTATCTATCTATCTATCTGTCTGTCTGTCTGTCTGTCTGTCTATCTATCAACCGATCAGCTTATATTGTGTATAAACAAGGTAAATACCCATTTTTACATGCTTAAAAGGATCAGAAATAAGGGAAGGAGAGTAGGGGTGGGTTATCAGGGAAAGGGCAGAGAGGTTACAAATGGGAATGCCTTGTCTAAGAGACCAAAACATTATATATAATATCAGTTCCTACAGTAAAATAAAGTAACAAACAACAGCCACCAAGCGCAGAATCCTCTGCAAAGAAGTTGCCTCTAGATTACTGAAGAACCTGGTATCAGTGGCATAACTAGAAACCGCATGGTCCTAGTGCAAAGATTTCCATGGGGCCCCCCGACTTCATCAAGCAACATGCCCCACAGTGCCAGCTTCACCAACAGTTTGTCAGTACCAACTGTCCCCAGCTTCTCAGTGCCAACTTAGTCCCCAAACAGCTTATCTGTACCATTTTAGCCCCCAAACAGCTTGCTTGTGCACATGTATGCACAAACAGCTTGCCTGTGTCTCTCTCAGACTAATGCAGCATGCAGGAAATGTATGTGATGTCACTTCCTGCATGCTGGATCAGACAGCGTGAAGGGATATAGTGATCGGATGATTTCAACATTCCTTGATGCTAACTACAGGTGTTACCTGCAGATAGTGGCTTTTAAAGGGGCAATTGCAGGGGTCACCTGGGGTGGGAACAGTTGCAACCCCTGGACATACTGTAAGAAAATAACCCTGACACCTCAACAGGCCATATTTCAACCTCACGTTTGAGTCCATCTTCCCTGATGAAAGACACACAAGACGAACATGACAGCCAACAACTTACCTCACATACCATGGAGAATCTCCTGCGAGAAATGAGAGAGCAAATCAAGCAATAGATACAAGGACATAGCTTTGTCTCTCTGACAGAACATTGATAACCTAGGGGAGAGAATCTATCATTTAGAATGGAAAATGGAGGAACTCCATAGCCAAATTGCAACACAATCAGAACTTGAGTTACTGTGTACCAAACTCATGGAGTTGGAAGACCGATCTCAGAGGAATAATATTCGTTTAAGAGGCATTCCTGAGGGGATTACCCAGGAGGACTTGCCAATCTTCGTCTCCCAAAGGCCCTCATGGTAAACACATAAATAAATTAGGTTTAGGACTAACAAAATTATTCAATTCTTATCAGCTCTTTGACTCCTGGCGGATGCTACATCCATCAGAGAAAGATTACACCTTTTCCTCAGCCCTTAACCAGACTTACTCTAGAATAGATTACACTACAGGATCGTGACGATTGACTGATCTGACCATGCTCCCGTCATATTGTCTATTATGGTAGCCCACCCCTTTCCTGGTAAAGGCACTTGGAGATTGAATGATAACCAAATAAACAAACTGAACAAAGTAGTTAAAAATTCAAAATATAGAATAAAATCTTAGCTAATTATATACTTTCATAGATTGCATTGATATTTATATTATATTAAAACACGAAAATACAGTTTTATGAGCCATGAGAGAGACTTATCTTGAAACAATTTCAGGTTTACATTTGCACAAAAAATCAGCACACACATACTTTTGAAACAGGATTTTTTTTACATAACATATGATTTCTTCGCATACCAACTACTGAGCATTAGAGGGAATGTTGTTCCTCAAGTTTAACCTTTTTATGTGAAGCCCAGTGGAATCATTAGGGTTCATCTCAGTCTGACATTTCAGATAATGTTTTCCTCATATTTTTTTCTTTTTTCTTAAAAAGGGGAGGCTAGGCTGATACATTTGACTTGTATAACTTGCGGGACAGAGTTTTCAGTGCAGCTTGAGTGGTTAAATTCTCAGAAGATCTGAAAAAGATCTTTTGATTCTTACTAATATGAACACTTTCCCTGTAAAATCTATGTTGGTCCTGTACCTGTTCCTCCATTGTTGTTCTGCTATGTCCACCATTTGTTTAAGCGCCTTTTGTTTCTCTGAGAACCAGTTTTGCCATGTTAGCACTCTGATGATGGATTTACGGACAGGAGCGGTCTTGTCAAGGGCAACACTTACTGTGTTGAAGGAGGGTGATAGGTCTAAAACATCATAGAGATAGACACTCTTTCTCCTTCAAAGGTTTTCACGTACCACTGAGTGTCTATGGAGGAAGTCTTGCTCACCTGAAGACTTTACACATTACAATCTCCTATACACTGACCCTCCATCTCGCCAAACTTTTTATTTTATTTTATCAATCTCCTCCCTTTCCTGCAACCCTAAACATCTGTTCTTGATGCACCTCTGTCCTCCAGCACATCCTTCAGTTTCTAACTTATCTGCCCAAGAACTTATTTTAAAAATAAAACTGACACCATAGGAATAACATCCTCCCCATGGTGTTAATCATCGACCCCCCCTTCCTCACTACAAGCCACCCTCAACTGCTTCAGTCCCGTCACCACTACTGAGGTTTCTCAGGTCCTCTCATACTCCCACCTCACCACCTGCCCTCTTGACCCTCAAACCAATATTTTTAATCTCTCTCTTTTCTGTGTATTTCCATCCTCATTTAAATATGCTATCATCTGTCCAATTCCAAAGAAACTGTTCCTTAATCCCACATCCCCATCAAACTATTGTCCAGTCTCCCTATTCCATATGACATTCAAACTGCCGGAACGATTAACTTATAGTCAACTTAGTGTCTCTCCCTAAACTCCATGCTTGACTCTCTACAATCTGGTTTCTGTCCGCATCATTCGATCGAGACCACCCTCACTAAAATTACAACCTCCGGATGACTAAAACAAAAATCCACTTCTCACTACTTGGACCTCTCTGCAGCCTTTGACACATTTGTTCCCCCACTCCGTCTAAAAAATCTTTACATTTTCCCGAAACAATAGTATATACTGCACATATTTGGGAAACGTTATAACTTTTGCCTTTAGTTATTCCTTAGGGTTAGAGTGTATGGGACATTTACAGTGCATACAATTTAAGCTACTCTGTTGCTTTAAAATGAAATCACTTTTTTAGTTTAGAATATTGTTTTGATATAAGGGCATAAATATGAACATTTAATACACTTCCACCTTTGTGTTTATTGTTTTGGGAAATTATTTAATTTTTAAAATACCATTTTTTTCCTATTACTGTAATTAAGTGGGGTAGAAGATGGAATAAAACAAATGTGCTGGCGTTGTTGCACATGGTCTGGTTCCTTTCAAAATAGTTAAATCTCCTAGAGCAATCAGGATCCCTTGGGCATTGTGCAAAGCAGTTACTATTTAAATCTCCCCAATTTCTTCCACCGACTTTAATGAGTCTGAAGCTACAGAAAATTGTATTTTGCCAAAACTGCATAAAGAAATCATTAGAAATATTACTAACAAGATAAAAATGCTTTTATTGATTCAAATTAAATAAAATATTTTAAAAGTACATTTTAACAAATATTTAAATGTATATATATATATATATATATATAAATTCATTGACTACAAATTCATCTCTTTGATCCAGCAATTCATGAGTCATGTTGTTCTGTCAGTCCAGATGTTTTTTCTTATGGGTCTCTGCCCCACTTTAGATGTCATTGGGGGTTGTGACAACATAGTGTTTGATGTGTTTTCATTTACGTAATACTGTCTCTGTCCTGCACTTTTCACCTTTGTACTGATAATAATTTGATAATATTTTCCCTACTCTTATGACTGTGTCAGTATTCAGTAACTCGGCTTGTTGTTGATGTTGACACTATTATTTAAACAATGCAATAGTGTTATGTACACTGCGCCTTTCACTAATACATCATTTTCATAAATGGCATGTGAACCTTTACCATTTAAGTATATGCCACTTGTTATTCTGTTTTAAGAGGTGTATTGTTCAGGAGAATGAATCATTGAAAGTTATTAGGCAAAGCCTTGCAAGCAGGTGGGATCAGAATGAAGGAAATATGGAGAAGATGGATGGATTTTATCATGAGAAGATGAAATCACCATAATGCGGAAGTGGTTATAGCAGAAGTCATGGAGGACGGCATTCTGGTTGACATCGGATCCACCTGAGAGAGGCATATCCACATTGAAACTTAATGAAGCCCAGCAGAAGGGTGAAAGGTGTTGTATGTGGAGGAGCACAGCTGACTCAGAGAGACTTTTTTATTTATTAGAATGCAAATTTCCAGTCCTATGGGAGCATTCTCTTGCATCTTAACGTAAGAAAGATATTCTGATATTTTTAAATAAATTATAGTTGTTATTTATTAATCCTTCTCTGCCTCCACTGAATACACATCCATCTTGAGGAGTTGGATCCATAAAAGGAAGAGCACAGCTACCCTAAAGGTCTCAATTCTACGCAGATTATATGAGCAGTAGACTGCTCAACATTGCCCACATTTAATTAAGATAATTTTTTCTTGACTGTATTACACTTTTTTGTCTCTTTTGTGTGTATATATATATATATATATATATATATATATATATATATATATATATATATATATATATATATATATAAAATATCTTATTTCAACAAGCTGATTTTCTTTATCTGCCCAAAGGCAGCTGGTTTCCTGGTTTGGGGGGATTGTTTGGAAAAGACTGGGGACTGAGCTGTCATCCTTAATGAAAGGCCCAGAAATGCCCTGAAAAAATCAGCAAGGCCCAGCAATAGTTACATAGGATGTGACTGACTAACACAATGACCTATCTTACTGAATGCACCACTCCTTTGCTGCCCAATGATATGAACCTTGTTCTTCCTTTCTCTTCTTGAATTCTGACATAGTTGCAATGAACACTCATCTCCGTCATTTTCGACATGTGGAATAATAAGGTTGTGCCTGCCAACATTTGTAGATAATCATAAAACAGCAGTTTCCATAACCCTTGTCTTTCTTGATATATATATATTAAGTTTGGATGCTCTACATGTAATATATGTCTGAGCGCTGCTTAAATTGTTGGCACTATATAACAAAAAGATAATAATAATAATAATAATAATAATAATGATGATAATATGTCTGCATGTACCCTCTACCAAATTTGCTCCTCACTTTTTTGGGATGTGAAATCAACCCTGGAAGTTATTTGTAGTGAGAATGTTGTGCTACTTCTAGAATATAAGAATTTCACTGCAACTTCCTTAACAAACAAACTCTGCAGTTCCCTTTGGTTGATTCTTAAAGGTGTGGTAGTAGTCTCAGAACTTTGTCAAGTTTTATGTTTCACTTTTTATGGATTAATTTTCTGGCAATGAATTTAGTTTCTGGCCTTTTTATTTCAGATAAAAATCCTTATATCTTTATTTTTATTTTCCCCATCTTTGCATATCTCTAATATAAGGTTGTGTTTTAGTTTAGATTTTGAAATATATTATTAAAAGTTTGATTTCAGTCTAGATATCTCTGGTATTGCAATGGTTAACTATAGCCTTTTTTTCTTTTGCTGTAGGTAACCTTTTGCACTCTATCCTTGATTGTTTCCTGTGGTGTTTGCACTTGTTAATACTTTATAAGCAGCATATGTTAGATGGATTGGACTTTAAATGCTTAACACATGTACCCACTTTGATCCTTAACTCTATTTTCTGGGAATGCTGCCAAAAATGCTAATCATAGCATGACCCCCAGATAAAGCAACATTTTGTAATTATTGGCAACAGTCCCAGAAAATCACCCTCATTTTGGAGATTTAAACAACTGTATGAAACAGACAATTTTCATTAAAAATAATTTTGTGCAATCCAAATGCACAAGTCTATCTTTACTTGCATCCTGTACTTGTCTGTTTCTTTGCATTCTTTCAAATGTCTTTATGCTCCTTTGGCATCTTCCTGGATGTGTTGTTGTATTTCTCTAATCCTGAAGTTCTTACAGTTCTGTATAATCTTATTTTGGTCGACAACACTTCCCCAATGTAAGGTTGCAACTCACACACTGCAAAGGCCCTGTTTTCAGAAAGCAGAATGTATGTAAAGGGCAGGGCTGCATTAAATAATGAGGCCCAGTTGACACAATTTGTTAGTAGCCCAAGTTCCCAAACCCAGAAGAATAGCCACTAGAGACTGCAAGTGGAAACAGTACCAGAACAGGTATAATATTTACAGGAGCCTGGCAACCCAAGTAGGGCTGTGAAAAAATCCTATGGTAAAAGTGTGCATTTTAGTTTAAAAAATAGTTACTTTAAAAAAAAGTGTTTAACACCCCTGGATTATCAGTTGAATACTAGATCTTAAAATGCATAAGGTAGAATAAGAAGAGAACCCATCCAAAAACATGAAACATAGCAGCCATAAAGATAAAGAGCATTTGAGCTTTAGATAAATGTTGCTAAACTCAATATTGTCTTTGGATACCCTAAAAGCAGACACCTCTCAATCATCAACAAACTGAAAATCTGCTTAATCAGTGCTTTAAAGGGAAAACTAGTCACCTTTTCTGTATTATATAGGGACACCTATGGAAAATCCAAGTCAAGAAAATGTTGGTCTGAAACCATGATTAACACTCTCAAACCATGCATACCAAATCTTGTTTTTGTAGTTAAAATAAAAAGGACATATTCAAATTCTTTCTGCACGTATATGTTATATAGACTTCTAGTAATTTTGTAAGTTATTACCCTGCTTTGTATGTTTATCACATGTTTTTTTTATGTTTATTATATGTTTTATGTTTGTTAACATTTATGTTGCCAAAAAATCTTATGGATTATTGTAGCATTTTTTGCAACATTAAACTGTCCTCTGTTTTGTTCATGAGTTGAAAATGAATCTTTTCTTAAACAGACTAATGTCAAAATCCCCAGGGGTTTAATTTACTTTCAGCATCTTTACTAGTGTTGCTTGAAGCAGATGCTGCTTCTTCCCCTATGACATAGATGTACCTAGTCAGCCTTAGGAGACGCCATCTGACATACATATATCTTGAAAACACTATGAAGACATCATGACTTTCATGGGACCATTTATTTCAGCATGAATGAAAGAACATATCCTACAAAGGGCATATAAATTCATTCCAGGTTTTTATTAATAATGTAGACTGAAACCCAACTATATTTAATTAAAATACAAAATTAAAAGACAAAGGTATCTGTTTAAACAGATCATGTAATTATAATTTTCTAAAAATATAATATTTGAATCAAATCTGCTTTTTGACAGTATACACATATATAATTAATGTTTAATATACAGTTTGTAGCATACAAGATCATTTTAGAGTCATGTAAATCCCCATAGCTAAAATTCCATTCACATAAATAACACTCTGTATTTTAATTAAAAAAGATTATTACAAAGAAAATGCACATATTTAAAATAAATTAAAAAGAAGCACAATATAATTAGGTCCTCTAATGAAAGGTTTTCCATTACCACTGTGTGCAGATTGGTAATGAAACCTAAAATAGAATCCCAAAACAGATCATGTTTGCTGTTAGCATGAGCATACCTAGGTTGTCCAAAGAGCCAAGCAAATTAAGCTGGAGATGCTGCCTCTAAGCACTGGCATAACTACAGGGGTCACAGCGGTCGCATATGTATATAGAATCATGAAAATGTTTTTAGATTGTTTATAAAATTACATTAAAGTACACATTAGACTTGCAGTTGTACGACTTGCAAATTTACAGAATTTTGGTGAATTTAGTCATTGTTACAAAATCCTAAAATAAGGCCAGACTCCATGAATTGAGCGAAAATTAAACAGCAGGGCCGGTACCACTTTGGAAACACTAATTATATCCATAATCGATGAGATTCCCTTTATGCCAGGATTGTTTTGTACTTCGTACACACAGTCTCCTCCCATTTTCTTGCTGAAAGAATGCCAAAACAGGTTGTAATTGAGCTAGAACAAACACATGGATTATTTTATAATAAATATTCTGAATTTCCATTTGTTTCATGGGGGGGGGGTCCCATCATGTGTTCTTTGATTAGCACAACTGCACAAATTAGACGTTTTCCTTGGTATTGGTATTATATATATTACAATCTCTTTGGTTACAGCATTGACACTGTCTACGTTTTTTTGTTTATTTGGTTTGATCTATATCTTCTCCTTTGTAACATATACAGTATCTGACTGACTATTCTTAGCCAATCCGAATTTCATCTGCCCTCTGATTTCATCTTTCCTTCATTTCATTCTGATTATTATTCCATCTTTAAAAATTTAATTATCTGTCATTCTTTGTTGTTACGTCCCTGGTTCTGTCTGTCTGCCCCTCACCGTCAATCTAATTCTATCAACCGATCTAGCTTTCAATAACAAAACAGAATTTTTTCTGCAGAATGCTAGAAGTGCAAGAGTATGCCATATATATTTGACTGATTAGGAGCCTGAGGATGAATTTGCCTGAGGTTCCTAACTCGTCTGAACTACATTTGGCTGACAACAAACTTCTGCAATGTTCTAATGTTTAATATAAATATAGCTATTACTTGTCAGCATTTTACTTAAGCATATTGTGGAAACCAAATTGGCACCCTTCAATAATTTTTCTACTGATGTTCCTCATAACTTTTCCCACTGAAAAGTTGAAATATGTCACCAGAAAATAACACACACACACATTATATATATATATATATATATATATATATATACACACCAACATATATATATATATATATATATGTTGGTGTAGCCATTCCAATTGTAGTCAGGAATGCAATAGAAACTGTTTAGTTGGTGCTCGAAATAGCTAGGATTTTGTTTTATGATTTGTTTTTGTTTAACCTATTTGTATGTGCTGCAAAATAAAATCACACATGCTGTACTTACAGAAGTCTGCTCTATAGTATCTATTTAAAGTTTTTTTTTCAGCCTGCATTTACTTAACGCTCTTTAATTTGAGCGTATGCAAATTGTGAGTGATTTTTTTTGTGAGTGGATTTGTTAGTTGAAATTTTGTCAGCTCATGCGAGTTTGCTGCTGCAAATGTTTTTCACATCTCGCAAGTACTCACAGTTTAGTGAATCAACCCCCTTGTTTTCACATCTTTGTTGTGGTCAGTGTGATTCATATTTTTTGAACTCCACCACAAGGTGTCAGTATTTTGACTGTTTACATTGTAACATAACATTTGATGGCTTTTGGTCATTAAAACAGCATAATGGTGTACACGATTACTGCATATTTCATAATTCATTAATGAAAATCAACATTATAAGAAATGTTTAATTCTAATGAAAATATTAGTTCTTCAGAAAATAAAACGGAGATTATAAATAACATTTTTTTAATTATATCCCTGTTAATTTGTCATGCATAAATGGAATTTTACAACCTTTAACCCCTCAAAATTACTGTGCTATAATTAAGAGAATTCTGTTATTATTTTTTCTTTCCTCCTCAAGCCTCTGTCCCTTTTAATATAAAGGCTAAAAGTCCACAGCAGTAGAGTTTCAATCTTTAGTGCAATACAAATAACTATTCCAAATGCCAACATCTATGTCTATGTTATCTTAGAGTTGTGTACTGTATGGGCTTCTACTGTGCCAATGCCTTGTAATAACATTATTTAGAATCAAAGTTGATATTAGTAGAGTATATGTCAGAACATAACAAGATCACACACTAGGCTATTAAAAGAGATATACACACAAAACTTTTATGTGAAATTAGGCATATTTTTTTTAGTTTGTTTATGCTCAAGAAGTTGAGTATATTAGTTGAGATTAGGTTTTGCATACAATCTTTATTTTTTGATAGGGGTGTAGAGACAGTCTTCTTTTTTGCACCCTCTAGTGTGTTAAGAAAATAAACCTCAGCAATCATATTCTTTTCTCATTAGGAAACTTTTTTTTCACTTTCAATGGTAACCACCTACCAGTGCTTGCTTTTGTGTTATATGTTCTATTTGCTTTCCAGTTGACCACTTGATATTGTGGTAGCATGACCCTTCCCTTCACAAAACTGAAGAAAGAATAGCTATAGCAGTGGGTATGAATACCATGTACACATTTAAATAATCCCTTTCCATCTGCTTTCATAGCAGTCACCTTGCTTCCACCTTCTTTTACATGTGAAATGTGTGAGACAGACACCAGAGGTGTAATAAAGTAATAATATAATGGTCAGGGAGCTTCACCTGTCCACTGTTTTATTCCAAAGCCCCATGGACACTGTGCGTGTGCATCTTGGCATAATGGCACATTAATAATCATATAATCATAAAATTAAATTAAAAAGTCTTAAGACTCAGATGCATTTAATAATCAATATTAATAATAAGGAGTTTAATAAGCTTCATGAAATGACCTACTGGAGTTTAAGGAGCTAAAAAGCCTTATGCAGCAAATACAAATGTCTCTGCCAGGGTCCAGCAATACGTTTCACATTGTTATGCTGTGATGGAAATATAAAAACAACATATGCATCTGTAAGGTGCCAAGAACCCAGAACTTACCAAGTAGAAGCTTTCGTCATACGTATCTTTACAATGCATAGAGGGGCATCAATTGCTGACAAGGGCCATGACCCCTATTTCCGTTCTAGTCTAACATTCGGATGGAAATAATCTAATATGGTGATTTTTCCTCAGTGATGAAACAAGAGAGGCATTAGCAGGGATTCCCCACAGGTCAATCCATGGTACGCATTGCACATTGACGGCTGAGCTAGTCTCAGACTTTTTGCGTGTACTTTTTTTAAGCAGGAAGCCCATTGTCTTCCAGGTGCGTAGTTTGAGTTATTAGGGACCAAAAAAGACTGATTCTATGCTAGTATCTATGACACTAAAAACACCAGGGATAATAAATAGCAGAAATAACTGTTCAATTATTTTCAAGAAGCCATAGTTCTGCTAAAACTGTCTTTCTTTAGTCTGTATATCTCTCAAAAATTATTATTGTTGGATTATACCTCACTAGATTCAAGGAGCTGAATTCTCCAGAGCAGAAAATGAACCTAAAAGTCAAACAGCATGCTCATTACAAAACTGCTTTCTCAACAATTAAGAACATAAAGAAAGAATAATTATGAAATCTTTAAAGCTCCATATATTATATTCTAAATCACAAAAACAACCATCAAGTGTCCTACATGCAGTAAAGGTTAATTAAAACATTACAGATTATTGCTATATTTTTCAGCAAAATTGTCTAATTCCCCATTAAATTATTCATACTTCAGCCATTATAAAACCGTTAAGCAGTTACATAGAATGAAGTGTTCTCAGTCATTAAACTGAATTACCTGGTCTCTATAACAATATAAAGTCCTTCACAATTTTAAGGACAGTTTCATGCTATTGTCAAAGACAACAAATAAGTAGATGCTTTTTGTTTTCTTCAGTTAAATATTTAATATTGTCTAACTAAACATGATATACACAATAGAACTAAGATATTTAAAATTGCAAAGTGTACACCTCGGCAATGTGAATAATCACTTTACTATTGTACAATTTTCACAAAATACAAAAGACTAAAGAAACATCTGTGTTATGTACAAACAGTGATGGTGGTGTGCAGTGGTCAAAGTGATGAAGTCACCATAACAATCAAAGGAATGTTCGTCCTGATAACTCCATTTTGGTTCCAAGACTATTGATACCGATATTGGGACTTATTTCATTTACATTTACATTGCTATCCGTGGTGCACAGTTGGTTCTCGCAGCACGTCTATTTTTGTAGATGCATTCATTAACAAAATAGTGTGAGAAAGTTTCAGTAAATAAACATCTGCAACTGTTTCTTTCACAAATCTGTTTCTGTCATTTAAGATAAGTTACAAAAAAAAAGCAAGACACTATATGGAACATCTGAACATATAATGGAGTTTCTTTCTTTTTTGTAAAATATAAAAGATAGCATAAGGCACTTTCACAAAGGTATACCTTATAAACAGATGGCTTGTGTTGCAGGCTTCTTGTAAACATCTGCTAAATATTTCACTTTTGTAGGAAATGTCTGCAGAAGATAATGGCACAGAAGAACAAAATTGACATTTGGATGGGAAGTTTTAAGGGAAGTTTAAATTTAAGTTAATAGAATGGAGAACTCCATACAAATATTTTTTATTATAAGTAAGAAATACTTTTATACAAAAAATGATATACAGATGACTAAGCTCTTAAAATCAAACATATAAGAAACAGATGATGTTAGACTATAGCAGATACCATTACATACATTATGGTGGGTAAAGGTGATGGAAGTAGTTGCCCACTGTACAAGACAGCCTTAAGACAAAACTCAGGTAAGAGGTGCAATAGCCAGATCACCATTAATGGACAGCTGTTTTGTCCTTAATGGGACTCATCAGCATGAGGTTGTGTTACTGGCTTAATAGTTGAGGCTTGGGGTAGCCAAGAAATACCATTACATAAGTTATGGTGGGTAAAGGTGATGGACACCCTTAAACTAAAATTTAAGGGGTAGTAGAAGTATTATTAAACACTCATCTACAGACACCAGACAAGCCAGAAGGCTTGTGTTTCCATCAGAAATCTCATGGTGTTGCCACAAGGGATTCTGGGTAGGCACATGCAAATAAGGTTAACAATTATCTGGCTACTGCACCTCTTACCCGAGTTTTGTCTAAAGGCTGTCTTGTACAGCGGGCAATTAATTTCAAGGGATTTATGTATAAAGTGGATATAGAGGCAAAGGTGATCATTGCTAACCTTATTTGCATGTGCCTACCCAGAATCCCTCATGGTTGTGGCAGCACCATGAGATTTCTGAGGAAAAAACAAGCCTTCTGGCTTGTCTAGTGTCTGTAGATGAGTGTTTAATAATAATAATGTCATCTGTATGAAAGGCAGGCCAAAATGGTGGAACTTAAAAAAACTAATGAGATAAGGCCAAGCGATTCTGTCAAAGGCTTTACCAGCATCACAACTAACTACTATAGAGGCCCTACTATTTGTAAGTGTAGAGGTGATTAGGCTTCTAATATTTTGTGTGGAATGGTGCCCCTTAACAAAACCCGTTTGGGAGGGGGAGGTAAGTTTCATCAAAGTAGGTTGTAACCGAGAAGCTAGAATCTTAGCATATAACTTCACAACTTAGTTTAAGGGGGAAATAGTACGATAAGAGGAGAGCAAAGTATGGTCTCTGTGTGGTTTGGGAAGGACTATGATATGGGAGGCTGTAAATTCCTTAGGAAGAATCCTCCCATTCAAAAATCCATTATAAACATCAAAAGATGTGCCGGTAAATACGTAGTGAGAAGTTTATAGTACTCAGTTTCTAAGCTATCCGGGCCTGGGGTCTTACCGTTTGGGAGGGATTTAATAGCAGAGGAAATTTCAAGAGGCGTGAACGGTTCAACCAAATGTTTTCCGCATATCCGGTCTACCGAGGGTTTTATGGGCAACATATGCCCGGGAAAGATCATCGGTGAGCTGGGCAAGTTTAGCTTCAGCCTTCCTCCTGCGTCCCACAACATCAGCAATGATGTGCCCCATCAGAACTGGTTTGGAAGCACCCCAGAATATATTGGGGTCTTCCAGATGCTCATGATTATCATCAACATTGTCATTCCATTTAGTAATCAGAAACGTTTTAAACGCTTCTGAAGCATATAGATGACCAGGAAACCTCCAATTCCGGGAAACCCGATATGGCGAATAAATTCTTTAGCCGCCATTGGAGCGTCAAAAAAATAAGCTCATCCCTCATGAGTAATTCTGAGGTTCTGAGTACTGACTTTGCTTGACTGTCACTGCTGCAGAACAATCTTGAAATAGTAACAATTTCTGATTCTTATAAGAAAGAGGTGAAGTCTTCCTATAAGCTTCCAGGATCTTGAACTTATCGTTATAGTTCAGGACCCAAAAGATCACCGCTCTGGGATGAGCGGTAGTGGAAACAGGACTTTGTCCTATATGATGCACTCTTTCAATTACCCCCAGAGAAACACCAGACCCAAAGATTGCAGCTTTAACCTCTTCAGGCAGCCCAACCAAACGCAGATTATTATGTCTACTACCGTTTTCAAGATCATCTATAAGTTTCTGTAAGGTTTCCATCAATTGGTATTGATGGAGTCGGACAATTTCTCAAACTTAGTATCTAAGAGTGGAGAGATGATGCTAATAAGATCTTGAACCATCCTTTAATGAAGCTTCCGGCACAGCTTATACATCCACCACAGCAGAAGCCGAGCCAGGAAGAGGGGAAGATTCGAGGGACTTATCCCTTGCCTTTCCCTGCCGAGTGGACGTTTTAGTCGGAGGGTCCATATATTTTTTCATGTGTAGGCAGTTAATCCTGAGGAACCCTTCCCCGATAGTAAGAGAGGATAGGATACCACAAGGAGGAATAGAGCAGAAGGACAAGCAAATTAGCTAAATCAAGGCCACACACCCTCTGACAAGGTAGGACACATATAAGTGCACATATAAGTACAATAACACTTTTCAAGTATTAAGCTAATCGAGGTGGCAAGAGAGTAAAGGTGAACTTAACAGAACCCCCAAAGACAGAGAACAACAAATAAGCCCACACCTCTCCTCCCCACCTAACTAGAGCCCATCCTTCCCCACGTGCTACCTAATTATCAGTAGTAAAGTAAAAAACAGAGCACAGGATAAATAATATAAGCAAGTATTCGGCATAATCAAAAGTATCTGCGCATAACGCATGTAGGTATATAAAAAATATGTTTGTTTGTTGTTTTTTTTTGCTTTACACCCTTCCCAAACCTTGCCCAGGCCACCCAACCTAACTACAACCCACCCTTAACTAACTGCCTAACTAATGATGATTTCCAACAGTGAAAACAGCAAGGAAACGCCAACAGTCACATGCAGTAAGTTCCTGGTTAGTCCAGCCAATTTCGATCAAATAATAATAAAAATCAGACAAATTCAACAAAAATAGAGAAATAAAAAATGAGTAAAATAACAATGATGGAAGGGTGGGGGAGAATAAAACAAAAAGTAAGCCCAACTACTGCTCAGTTAGGCCCTACCTGACCGTCACCCAGACTTGCAAAGATCTTAGTAGAATGTTCAAATCTGGCTGAATGACGGTGCCGCGGGACAAGTTGCAGTTAGGCCTTCACCAGGGGAATAAAGATGACTCCAGCAGTGTCGATAATATGGCCTGCAGGGCAGCTCTCAGCGCAAGGCCAGCGATAGTTCAGCATCTGTTAGTCAATTTGTTATGTTTACCACTTGTTATGTCCTGTCTACCCATTGTACAGTGCAGCAGAATTTGATGGCCCTATATCAAACAATAAATAATAATAATAATAATAATAAATGCAGCGCAGAGGAATGAGCCCCACACCAGGCCTGGTGCAACATGTAAGGTGCGGACTCCCAGGGCACAAACAGTTTTGGCTCCAAATAACAGTTGCGATGGATACGTGGGAGTAAACCCTCCATGAAAAATAAAATTGCAACTAATAAATTTGCTTCTAGACAGAAGGATGCCAACGGATAAGATTTGAGGTTGAGGAGCCTGACTAAAAAGCAGCCATCTCTAGGGCCCGCCTCCCGGAAGTCTCCCATTTTTCATTTTAAAGTGTATGTGGGGGTGCCACATATAAGACCCGCAGGGTGTAAAATACTCTAGACATGCCCCTTACTAGTTAAATTAATATCTCTCCTCTATGCTGTCTATACAATGCTTTTTTACATAATAAACATAAGCAACACAATTATACTTACCAGTCTACCAGTTCTTTATATCATGATACATTATTTAAATACATTGTACTTAAAATCTTAAGATAAATATTGATGAATTACTGTTCCATGTTCTGATTAGTTTTAAGGATCAGAAGAAACAAATTAGGTTGCATTCTGCTAAACTATATTAGCCTAATGTATTGTTAATAGGACTTGTGAAAACAATAAAAAATATTTAAGTTGCATAGTCTTTTTTTAGTTACTTATTTTTTGCTTGGTTTACCTACAGTCTGACATATTTGCTCATCCTCATGTTTATTAAGTTTTAATGTAAAAATAATAAAATGAGAGATAGGATGTGACCTAAAAATTAGGCAATAAATAGTTTCATCAATAATGCTAAGAGGACATCATGTTCTTTTCTTTGAGAAATACAATAATTTGGTGTGAGCTCCCACAGCATAGGCTTAATACATCAGGCATGTAAGCAGTAATTATAAGGAAGTGATAACTCAGGAAGGTAAGGCACGTCTCTTTAAGGCTGGATGTGGTTTAACAGCATGACTTTATTTTTTCAGTAAGAACAAGTGGCATGGTGTGCTTTTCTTCAACAAATGGCTTGTCAGTGGGAACTAAAACTAAAGCTGGACATCTCTAAAACTTTATCAACACATCGATTAATCCAAAATTCACTACGGGAGACAGAAACCTTGAGAGAAAGTGTTGCTCAGTTGCTAATGAATGGTTCTATGAATCATGAAATATATAAGCAAAACACACAGTGTGACTTAACTGAAATATTTTAATTGACTGTACATATGAGTTTTAAGTATAGCATGTTTAAATATCATTGGGAAGCAATTACAATAAAAAACTTACAATAGCTGCAGAATTGTTTTGGAATACGAAATTAATATAATGTAATATGTAATATAAATTGATGAAAGATATTTAATATCTATAAATAAATGCATCCGTAAACTATTTTTTTCACATGAATGTCTATATCTGATCTCAGTGGCACAGAAGTGTGAATCCATCTTTGTCTTCCCATTAGTCTAAAATGATTTATTTATTTATAGTAATACTGCAAATATACTCTAACTTTGCATTATCAAACAAGTACCTTAGTGGTATTATGTATCAAAAGAGTTTAACATATTGAATATTTTTTACATAATAAAAGCTAGTAGATAAAATATTACAAAAGCTTACTTCTTATTCAGTAAACCCTCACAAAACTGGAAAACACATAATTGGCTTATTAGATTGATTTGCTTTTTGGTGGACAAAATGTAATGTAAAGAGAAGAAGGAGAATAACAGAATGTATAGTATAACAACTTGTAAGGAAATTACATGCACGAGTTAAAAGGTCCACCTAAGCTTCGTTTTCATATAAAATGCCTATTGGACTACATTTTGCCTGAACTCCAATAAATTTTACTGTATGTTAAATTTTAGTTGGAAAATTAGACTTCTGTAATGTAATAACGACAAAGCCCGTACGGGCTGCTGTTAAACAGCTGTATCGGGATCGTAGGCTTTGCAGCATCCACGGAAGCCTCACAAGTGAGGCTGACCATGGATCCGGGGAGGAAAGCCCTCCCCACAAGAAAAATGGCCACCGCTGCAACGATCATCAAAGAAAGGTGGCAGGCTAAAACAACTTAGGAAGCGATTGGAATCACTTCTTAAGCATAAACGGTGTTGCTGACATGCCTCAATATCGAGGCATGTAGCAACACAACCCCACTACCTCGTTTGCCTTGTCCAGGCAACCACAAGTGCCATTATGTAAATGACGTTGCCGCCACTCACAAGATAGCGTCAACAACAGAAAAATGAATAAGTTCACAACTCTCAAGCTCCTCCTGCAGGTTGAATGCAGGTACTGCAATGTCAATGGAGCCCAGCTCACTAATCAGTGTGATTAGTAAAATAAATAAATAAAAAAATATGATAAATGAAATAAAGGGTTTTCCTTACTCCCAGGGGTCCTCACTCGTCTTACTGGCGAGGAAGCCTTAAAAGAGAGGGCTGTTAGGTTTGCAGGGTGTAGGAGAGACTGAGTCAAGGAGCAGCTACAGCCAGCGCTGCAGCCCACCAGGTATGAAAATTTCCCTATAGACAACATGTTATTTTGCTTGGTGCCAGACCTTAGGCCTGTAGTGGGATAGTGAGGTATCCTGATGTTTAGTTAGAGCCGGACAAGCTTAGAGTTTGTTTTGTTTGCAAGGTGCTCTGTGCCTAAATCATTTAAATAAACACCCTCTTGAACTTTTGAAACCTGCTGCCTGTGTGAATACTGTCATTGCCGCCCCATGTGTGAGCTGTTACCCACAATATATATCTATATCTATATATATATATATATATATATATATATATCTATATATATATAGATATAGATATAGATATATATATATATATATTTATTTATTTTTTATGAGCAAGTGCTACAATTTACGCTATATCTTCACAAAAATTCCAGCATGGAAAGAGTTAAAATATTGGCATTATAAATGTCCATAGGGTACCTAGTGGGGTATCACTGCGCTCAGGAGATGTTGCGGAACACATATTGGGGTGTTGTTTGGCAATGACATATACCTGGAGTACAACGTGTGTGGAAAAAAAAATAACAATTTTTTTACTACCATAAAGTTTGACAAAGGCTGATGGTGGAACTTGTGCATGTAAATGGTTAAAATACCAGCATTTGAAATACCTTGGGGTTTCTAGTTTAAAAAAAATATATGGTTTGATGGGGTAAATTGCACTGGCCGGGTTCAAAGATACCTGAAATAGCACATTTCATTTCCCCAGCGTTGGGGAAAAAATGGTTTTGAAATAGCAAAATGCTTGCCCCATAACGTGCAGAAAAAGGCAAAAAAACATAAAACATTGGGTATTTATAAACTCAGGACAAATAGTAGAATCTATTTACCAGGTTTTTTCATTAGTTTTTGCAGATGAGTAAAAGATTTTTTTTTTAAAGTGAGGAAAAAGTCATTTTTTAACCAAAAATCACCATATTTCATGATTTGTTTTATAGTAAATTAGATGATATGATAAAAATAATGGTATCTAAAGAAAGCCCTGTTTGTTTATTAATAACACACAAAAGGATAACATTAACTGAGGGGTAGGGTGACTCTAGGAACCATCACAGTCCCAAAATGCAGGAACCCCAAATCTGTTTCCGAGCTCCACAGTCTTTAGAGTCTCTTATGATTTGGATAACGTGGCACTCCTTACCAGGGACCATAGTCTGTAGGAAGCAGGCTGGCACTCAGTCGCCTCCAGGAGCCCATGGCACGGAGGCTTCCGTGACAGGCAGCATCAGCCAATCACATGTATATTATGTGGAAACTGATGTCTTGCTAGCATACATATGATTGGCTGCTGCTATGTCCACTGATTTCAATGAGTGAGCTACTGAGGCAATATGCTTTCTGCACACACTACCCAGTTCCAGTAGAGGCAGCCAGAAAGTTAAATGAGACAGTGATATAATTTCCTAACTCCTGTAACTCCTATAACTTTACATGCAATAAAATGCATTGAAGTCCGTGGAAAATGGCATCCAAGATGCATTAAAAAATAAAATGAACATATAAGATGTGTATACAGCTTTTCTACAGCTTTTCTCTGTGTCATACAAATGTTCTGCTGTAATATTAAAGGCTGCAGGAGCATAACTTTAGTCATGGTTAACATTGCCATAATTTATCATTCTCATGGGGTCTTATATCCCGCTGTCCCGACGAGCCCGATGGAACAGCAGGAGAGAGTGGCAATTTTTTTTACAGTAAACATATTCTTTGTGTTCTATGTCTTCAAATCACCTTCTATATTAGCAAACATTTAATATGTTGCAGCAGCAATATAATATTATTTTAAAAAAATATTTTAGACTTGGGGCAAAATAAAAATTATTTTATACTTGTAGTCTTTCCTTTGATTTTATGTTTCAGCCTATTACCATTATTTTCGTAAATTGCTCATTAAACCCCAAGAAATTTAAAAACATTTACAACCATATACAGTCAACAATTTCCAAAGTACAATTAGGGCAGTATTATATGACAAAGAACAATGGAGATAATTATTTTTGACGTATATTATTGTTAATTAGCATATGGCATTGATGACTTCTGCTGATACTGCATTTCTTAATACTTGGGGATTAATTAGGGTTTGATGATAATTAAATTTGTCCATGTGTGCATTACACTTAAATACACAGTATAAGTATAAGTGCGATGTCATATTTATAATCAAATCTAAGAAGATCTGTTAGAGAACATTAATTAGACTTGTGCATTCGGATTCGTACGAATTGCAAATTTACACCTACTTCCGCTTCTGCCGACCATTTCCACTTCTGCCTACTACTTCCAATTCTGCATCTTCTGCTCTCTGCATCTTCTTCTCTGCTCCCTGCTATCTTCAGACATAATCAGATGGGAACTTTGGGGAAGAAGATGTTAATGAAAGACCCACAACTTGAACTGAGGGCAATATGGTAGCACTTGTGGTGATGTCCTCTCCCCGATTCTTCAATTGGGAGAGAGGACATCACCGGACATTGCCCTCAGTTCAAGTTACAGCAAAATGAAGGTGCTTGTGGTGATGTTCTCTCCCCTGATTTGAGGATCGAGGAGAGGACGTCAACGCAACCACCACCATTTTGTTGGAGGTTCCCGCTGGGTTATGTCCAATGAGATGCAGATGTCCATTACTATAACAGCAATATAACAAATGTCAATGTATTGCATATGTTTTTGAACAATAATTGACAAAGATATGACCAGGGCAATTTCTGGTCTTGTCCTTTCCTCATAAATCTCTACCTTCTCTGCTTTGAACAGTAAGGTGCAGGTGTTTATTAACAAAGATGACATAAAGTAATATACTGCCAATTTAAACAGGTGTACATAGCGATGTGAAACTATGCACTTGTTATTTCCACTTTAAAGATGTTTTTAAATTGTTATCCCTCTACAGTTTTATGCTAATTGTATCTATATGACAGAGACAGATAAAAATGTAACCTTGAAAGGTTATATAGATTCATGGTTATATCCTCAATTCAAGTACCTCTGATTCCAAATGTTATGATTTATGGCATTTTTTTTTCATTGGTAAACTAATTGTAGAAAATAATGAGAGGCAGAATATGCCAGTTATATATTGAGAGTATAATAACTCAAAATATATTCTCCAGTGGATGTTTTATTTTGGAGAAGGTTACAAGCAAGCCTGTCTCGGAAAAACATCCTGTTGGTGACAATTGGCATGCCTGGCACGTCATGACTTTAAAAGGGTGTAGAAAGTGATCTAGGATCGCTTTCTTCACCCAGAGCTGCTGTAATGCCTTGATGTCAGCAGCAGGGGCCCCATGTGGCCACTCCCCCAGATATCAATGTTGGCCATATATTGTATGGTGATGGATGCCTGATTTAAAATAGCCATAGTGAGCCGCAGACTCACCCCAGGAAGCACTATGACCCTCTCGCAAGTTTCCAAGAGGGTCTCTACAAATACTACATTCAACCCTGCAAATCAATGGAGCCCAGCTTTCTAATCACAATGTGATTAGTAAAATAAATGAACAAATAAATCAATAAATAAATAAAAATTGTGAAAAAAGCACTATGTAGCATAGGCATGACCATCAGAGAGCAAGGTATGATGTCTACTGAGGGCTTATATAGGATGGGAAGTGACTAGGCACAAATTAGGGGTTTTGGTGCCAAAATATTTTAAAAGTCTGATGTTACTTCCCATTCATGGATTATAGCGGCCATCCTGTGTGTGGCATGATTGTAACCTATAAGTATAGGGCTCATGGAGGCGGATGGAGGTCTTCCTCTCCTCCGTGGTGGCTGGAGCAGCTGCAGGCTGAAGGAGGGGGTCTCCGTATGCTATTTGTAGTAAATTATATGATACAATTAAAATAATGGCATGTAAAGAAAGTTCTTCCTGTCTTGAAAACACACATGTATGACTGATGATTATTTATTTTTTCTGTATGATAAGAAGACAATTTCCTTCTTATACATACAAATTTTACCATAATTAGCAGGAAACAAATACAATGAAAAGTATGGTATATTTCAAATATAAAATTGCTCTGACACATTGTATTATGGCTAATTCCAAATGTGTGTAAACACAGTTAAATACTTGTAATGAAAAATAATTATTTATTAAATGTAACACTTAAGTGTTATTTACATTACATGAAAATTACGCTTTTAACACCTGCTTTCGATATTACAAAAAACACCTAAATATTAGTGAAATAACACATGTAGTTTCGTTTGTGCAGAATACAGCATCCTGCTCTAGGATAACACATTTTGCATACCAGCAACAGAAGGAATTTACCAGCTTGTTGAATTCTACAAAATGATTGACAGTAAATTTTAAAAGACTACATAAAAGTGCTGTTGTTTGTTTGCTCAAGTAACATTTAAATGTGAATCCTATATTTTGTTTACAGGTGTTTAAATATACCAGAGTAATAAAGCAGCTTCTAATGTCACTTTAAATTGAAGTTTAATCGTGTTACGGTTGGTGAAAAAGAGACAGCTGAACACAGACGATTAAGAAAGTTATAGCAAATACACAGGAGAAAGTTGAGGAATGCTCTTCGGTTTGTCAGATTAAAATGACATCAGATCACCAAGATTCAATTTTGAAGTACTGCAATGTAACAACTGGGAAAGGCAACAGCTTTTAACAAAGCAAAAAAGGATTGGTTTGACAGTATATGAGTTACAGAGAACAAAGTCTGGAAAAAAAATGAATGTCATTTTTTACAATGAAATTGACTAATAAGGATGAATGAGTCTTTCAATGTCCCATTAAGAATACGGTTGTGAAATAATTTCATTAAAGTCCTAACTACTGTTTTTCATATGTAATTAAAGAGGTATAGTCTTGTAGATAAGGCTAGGCAGGGAAATATAGATACTGGTTAATGTTTTGTTGCTCGCAATGTGTTTCCACTTTAGCCAGAGTAAGCAATTACCATATTCACCTTTTCACTAATTGCAGTCAATGTATGTACTTCTTGTCAGAAACGGTTTAAAAGAGTTTTAGATGTAAGTTGCAATGCAGTCAGCAAGGTAGTCTAAATATAAAATTGTCATGCTATCATTTTGCTAATGGGAACCGCTGAATAATTCAACTGCAATAATAAGGGGAAAATCTGTCTCATATCTCTAGATCATGAGTCAGGGTAGTAATTTAGTTTCAGCATCCAAGGTAATGCTTTTTTTTCAGGCAGATGAAGAAAAATACTTCTGCATTTGTTTCATTCATCATGTCACAAGAAAGAAAAGAAAGGAGTGGTAGAATAGCAGCAGGGGAATAATGCTAGGAGGCTTAACATTTGTACACCACTCAATGTCTTCTTTTGTCTCATCTCTGGAGAGCACTCGTCTCAGGGAAAAGAATTTTGTTTTATTAGTACTTCTGGCGTAGGTGAATGGAAGGTGAGGCATGTGTAGCAGTGTTAATATTTTAACTTAGTTTTTTTCAAAAACATAAGTTCCATTAATCAGTAATACCTTTCTATACTACTATTTAGATTTGCCATATGTCTTTTTACAGGAAAATGCACTTTGGATTATAGAATTAAAACATAAAAAAAACACATTGGTTTACATTTACTATTTTGGGTATCATACCTTCAGGTGTGGAACTTGAGTTTCTAAGTGTCAGAGACATGTTTTGACACGCCACACATGATAAGCATAATGGTAGTTGATTGCATGTAAATAGTTGTAAATAAGTATAGAACTCACTCCATACTTAATAAGGGTTTGTGACGACCTTGTGTTATTTTTAATTATGTGTGTATAAATGTATTTATTATGTATGTATAAATTACATTTCGCCACTTTTGACCATCTTTGCATGTTATCATAAGTTTTTAATGGCCACTCTGTATTTCTCCTATCTTAATATCCCATAACAGAGGTTATGATCCTTTAAAGCACTGTTAAGCTATCAGGAATTATTGCTTTTTTACCCTTCACACTGCTGAGTGAGCATGCAATAAAAAGCTGTTTTTACTTGAAAACCTTTTAAAAGGCTTATCTGTATTTACCCCTCTCCTGCACACTTATTTATATAGAATCAGGATTTTTTTAAAGAATTTCCTTAGTGCTCTGCTATCTGCTTAACAACAAAAAAGAGCAGTATATCTAGCATATCTAGATTTCAGTAAGGCATTCGATGCAATTTCTTATAGAAGATTCATATATACGTATTTTATTTAGATCAGAAAAGAATAAAGGATCTCAGAATATATATATATATATATATATATATATTACATAAAAGAAGAGATGGAGGATATGATAGAAACATTTACATGTGTAGAGAGTAAGACTGACTAAAAAAGCCTAAACTTGTTGGCACAATTTGTTTTTATAGAATTACCTACCTCACTCTGACTGATTCTTATGATTTTAAGGACTACACAGATTATTTTAATTCACAATGTATAATCTCACACTCTCATTCACTCCTTTTATGTCTCCCTACACTTCTCTTTCTCCACAGATCCTTCTTCATGATTACGGCCTCTCTAGAGTACTCCTGTAAAAAGGGGACATGGGTGCTGCCTCTCCCTTGCTCTTACAATCAGGGGGAAGGGTGTACCCAGAGGTTCCATCTATTTGTGGAAGTGTCCCGGGACACCAGGTTCGTGGAGAAGCACCGGAAGAAAGAAGACACAGGGAGAGGCAGACAAAGACAGAAGAATAAGAAGAGGCAAGAGAAGAAGTGGAGAATGGACAAGGATGCAATGAGCAGGGAAGATTGGGACACAGAGTGAGGTTGGGAGTGTGAGAGAACATGACTGAATGTGTAAGAAAGCATGAGTGGGAAAGAGCATGAAAAAGTAAATTAGGGTGAATTATGAATTTTGTTTTTCCTATGAATTTTATCTGAACCAACAGGGTAGGAAACAAAATATTGAGACTGCAATTTTAAATTGACTTGCATGAGTTTCATGGTAATATTTTGTATTTTCACCCTCTTGTTTCCATTTGTATATGTATTAAGAATGACTCACCATCTAGTCTACATCTGTGTGGTACTTTCCTTTAGCTCTGTTCACCATTGTTGTATGTGTGATAAAATTAGTCTTTTGCCTATGTTCTCTGTGTAATTCCTGCCATGTTGTTAATGATGTTAATCATCTGTGTTAACCACCTGTGTTTGTCAATTCTCCATTCCAAGTTAAGTGGCTCTCTAAACAATGCCCAGTCGTAACTAAAGTGTATTCTTTTGCATTCTGACTGGTGTATTGTGTTATGACTGGTGGTATGGTTATTTGAGAGACATTTTTCCCTGGAGGAGCACCTTTAGTCCGAGAACCGGAGTGGCTACCATTTTTAGAGGGAGGCTGCAACGACAGCCAGGTACGTCACGCTATAGTATGTAAAACTACACGGAATCAATAATATACTTCATAAATGTTACGTCGGATCAGGCACCACAGGTGATGGACCCACGATGCAGGAATGGTGAGAATATTATATGTTACGTCGGATCAGGCACCACAGGTGATGGACCCACGATGCAGGAATGGCGAGAATATCCGATAAACAAGCCGGGATCAAGGCAGGCAGCACAGGAGCGTAGTCAAAGAACAATAGCCGGGGTCGGGACAGGCAGCACAGGAACGAAGTCAAAGAACAGTAGCCGAGGTCGGGACGGGCAGCGCAGGATCAAGGTCAGAAGAACGAAAGCCGAGGTCTGGTACACGTGGATATCAATAGAAAGCAAGAGCAACACACACACACCCTGAGAACAATAACATGGACTCGTTGAACGGGCAAGGAAACATAGGACCAGGAAGTTTAAATAGAGCCAATGGCGGGAGAGCAGGTAAGATGACGTCATCGTGACCGGCGCAATAATAGCGTTGTCGTGATGGCAACCAAACAAAACCTTTTAATGTAAACAGCCTCCGTGGACATGCCTGCGGCGGCTCAACCACGACGCGGAAGCGCCACACAGGCAGAAGAGGCACTGGTCGGGTGCCGCGAGCATGTAGCGGCGGATCGTTTCTCCGATTGCCGCTGACATGCTGCGGCAGCCCGATCAGGGCTGTCAGTGGCTGTGAGGCGTGTCTGCTCGATATGCACGCCCCCTCGTGTGCGTGTAGAGCGCACGTCAGTACACCAGGGGGACGTGCGCGAGGAACGCCGTGGGACCCCGGCCGGACAGGTAGGTATGACAATAAAATACTTTATACTTTATAAAATCCACTTTATCCATATCACAAATGAAAAATCAAGTTCATTAAACATATGTTAAAAATGTATTATACATTTCACACAATGTAAAAAAAAACCAGAAAGGATTTATAGCATTTCTACAGGTTTTAAAATGGTTCATCTATTTACTGGTTAATGGTTTATATTATGTTATTGCTGTTTGACAGGAGTTTTGACAAAACCATTTCCTAATTACAGAATTTCTACTGTTCAAATAATCCATATCAAATCATTGTATTAGTAGGTATATTATAAACAGTATATACTGTATTTGCCCGAATATAGGCCGCACTCCCCCCCCCCACTTTAAGTCTTTAAAGTGGGGGTGCGGCCTATATTCGAGGTTTCGCCCGATGCCCGGGACATGCAGTTCCGGGGCGCCGGGCAGGCAGCAGGGCTAGGATACAGATCCCCCGCAGCGGGGCAGGGGATCTGCATCCTACTCTCTGATACGCTGAGACAGCCTCCCCTGCCGGCACTTTCCACAGGGGGAGTGCCGGCACGGGAGATTGTCTAAGCGCATCATGCAGACGTTCACCGGCGGCGGCGATGCGCGTAAACAACCTCTGCTGCTAGCACGTCTGCTCGATGTGCTTTAACAATCTCCCTTTGCCGGGAATTCCCACGGGTGAACGTCTACGCAATGCGCTTTAACAATCTTCCTTGCCAGCACTTCCCACGGCGGAAGTGCCAGCACTGGAAGTTGTATACACGTTCTGCGTAGAATAGATGTCCCCCGCCGGCCCCGCAAGACACCCGGGACTCCGGGAATCTGCACTGGCAAGTCTAGGGGAGGGGGGCACATCTCGGGGGACACAGAGAGTGGCAGCATATCTCAGGTGGGGGGGACACACAAAGTGGCAGCATATCTCGGGGGGGGGACACAGAGTGGCAGCATATCTCGGGGGGGACACAAGTGGCCTATAATCGAGCCAATACGGTATATTATAAATATATAATATATAGTATAAAATAATTCATCCTGAAATAATTTGTTCAGTTACATATTTTTCTTTAGCTACAATATTAAATTACATAATAGTTTACCTGAGACTAAGGAGGTGTACATTTTATTTAAAAAATTGATACTTTACAAATGTTTATCTTCTTGATTTGAGAGAAAATTTATAAACTTTTAAACATAGAATTAATAGGCCATTTATATAAATTGCCTTTCTTAATCACATAATATATACAGTTTATTAATTTTATTAAAGGTTACTTCAATATAAGATAAAATATATAAGATAAAAGGAACAGTTTGCACTAGACTTTTTGTTTAGTTTTTAGCGCATTTGTTTTTGGACAAAAAATGTAGTTTCCTTCCCTTTAGGTTTAGACTAAATTAAGGCTTTTTATTTGGAAACAAAATGTGTTTCTCATAAAATAAGTCTCTCTCTCTCTGTGGCTCCTGCCCTAGTTCTTTCTCTAACCATTCCCTGCAGCTTTCGATGCCTTCCTTGCCCTGACTGTGCCCCATGCCCTCTCCCCAGGTCTTGTATCTGCCCTGCCACCTACTCACTCACCTTGTAAGGGGGATTGAAAGAAGGGACGGGGAAGGGAGTCAATGTGTGAGAGAGAGTGCAGCTGCAGAAAAGAAACTGATTGGAGAGATGGGAGGGCAATCGAAAGAGGGGTTGAGCCAATGTGAGAGAGAGTGTGCAACTACAGAGAGATGTCACTGTATGAGAGAATTTGCAAAAGAAGATACTGACAGGAGAGAGGGAGTGTGTAGTGTACACAGTGCCTTCAATAGAAGCTCGATTATAAGACCGATTATAAGTAGTTTACATGTTTACTAGTGTTTACTACATATTTACTAGTAAAACGTTTTTTCTTATAGGGTAGTCTTATATTCAGGCTTTTTTTTTTTTTCCTAAATTAATATTCAAATTTGGAGGGGTCATCTTATAATCAGAGTCATCTTATAATTGAGCAAGTACGCTAATTTTCTAGAAATGTAAGAATATTTTACATTTGAAATACAAAAGGCGGATGGGACATATGTGATTAACAAATACTGCACTTGAATGGTCAGTATGCTATTGCTAGATTAAAGATCACTGAACCAACTTGATCTTTTGCATTGCAATTATAAATATAAGTGGAGGAACATTAGAAGCCCTTGTGTAAGTAAACTTTCAAAACACCCAAAAATTCAAGCAGGCATAATTTCTGTATTAATCATGACATCTGCAAACAAACAAAAAAACTCATACAACTTGAAAACTCTATAATGAAAAGTGTGTCAAAGACTTAATGTAACATTATATGGAATACAAACACCTTAAACTAAATTATCTATTATAGAATAATAAAATAGTAAGCACTTGTCAAGTAGGGATGCTCAGAAGCAGAGCGTTATCAGCCAGGCATCAGGAACAAGCCAGGTCAAAACTATGAGCAATAATTGTAATATTACAATTTACCTTAATGTACGAATCCAGTCAGTCAGGAAATCAATCCAACATAAACTAACCAAAAGGAAATAATTTAAAATCATAATAGGGGGATTGAGTTAACAAGTGAGAAAGAATAATCTAAAATCATAAAACCAGGGATTGGATAAGCCTGATTGTTTGCCTTGTTTGCCTATCGTTTGGCTATTTAACTACTTAATTGTGTTTAGCCTGGTTGGTTTGTAGAAGTTTACCTTCTTGTCTAATTAGACCTAACTGCAATGCAAATCCTCAGCCTCGACAAACCTTCCATATGAAAACTAGTGAGGCACTATTTGCCATAAAGTACAGTTGAAATACAGGAAGGGAAAATGATACCTTGTGTGTTTGAATGCCCACCAGTGAGGCCATGATGGGAAATGCCACATCATGACACATGTATGTGCTTCTGGAGCAGATGCCCCAGGGACCATATTGCTGTTATAAGTGGAAGGAAGTTGCCTGGTTGGGACATTGATAACATCGACAGAAGCTTACTCATAGAAAGATAGTAGTTAACTTCTGATGGGAGGCTGTTTCATTTATCTACCACAATGTCAGGATGGATTGGACAGAGAAGGTGATCAGTTTGTTTAAAGTTGCTGGGAAGATCAGTTCAGATCTTGTATTACAGTAGCAGACTGATTCAATTAACAGGCAAGAGCGTAGCCTCTCCCATGCAGAGGGGGACAAAACAGATAGGAAGCCAAGACAGGTTGTGGATGGGGGATTTATAATAAATCGAAAATCAGCAGCGATAGGCAACCTAACAGCAGATAAAATAAGAGTCACACTCACCCTCAGACACCAAGATCCACAGGACAGCAGGGATCCTACTTCTGCTATATCCAATGCAACAGCATATACAAATGGTTGCCAAAATACAATCCTGGAATCCACGTTTCAATAAGATACTAATGTGTTTCAGACAAATGTGATAAATTTAATTATTCACTTTATTTGTAGTTTAACATAAAAGAAAAAAGTAAACAAAGTACTCATGGAGAACAGTATAATTAGCATCAGACACCTGAACACATTTCATCCTGCGCAAGTCATATTTTCACACTTTCTCACTCTCTTTTTCTACTTTTAGCAGTTGGTGTTATCTCCCCAAAATACAGATCTCTCTTATTGATAGCTTCCTGTCAGGAGCCATGAAAGTCTGAACTAGCAACCCTGCCTCTGGTAGCTAGTACACCTAACCATTACACCACCAGGAAGCATTTCCATTGCTGGTCTCTCTATCTGCTTATGGATATAATTAAGGACCTGTTTCCACCTCACTTGTGGCTCACTATGACAATTAAGGACTATAAATACCAGACTAGGGAGCAGGCCAACTCTTCGTGTTTGTTTTCGTGGGGAAAAAAATCTTCGTATTCCTCAAATATTCGCCCATTCCTGTGTTCGGTTCGGGCGAATATTCGTGTACATTCTTCGTGTTTGTTATTTGCCGTTTTTTGTAGAAGGGGTTAATACAGGGTTACCTGTACTTCATTGGTCCTGGTGCCGCAATTTGGCCGGGAGAGACCACTGGTCTCCCTGCTCCAAGAGTTAAAGGTCTGTATGAACGACCAATAGAGTCGCTTGTACAGAGATTTAACTCTTGGAGCGGGGAGACCATGTCTCCCCAGGCCAAGTTGCACCGTCAGCAGTTAAAGTGCCTTGCAAGTGAGTCTATTGGTCGCCTGCGAGGGCCTCCTCTGGCATCAACCAATTGGTATTGGTTGATGCCAGAGGAGGCCCCTGCAGGCAACCAATAGAGTCGTTCAGACGGCCCCTTAACTCCTGACGGTGAACCTGCGGATTTCCGCTCCCATTAACCCCTGCGATGCTGCATAGATAAGGTAGATTAGATGAGAAAGGGACCAGGGAGATCAGTAAATGAAGACGAAGATTCTTCGTCTTGTGTGTCTTCGTATGCCCTTTGCCGCCGCCATGTTCGTATGCTTGGTATTCGGGCTGAACAACGAAAACGCACCTTTCGTGTTTGTTTTCATGTTCTCCCTAATACGAAAGCGCAAGTCTAATAAATACCTGGTTATACTCCTAGCCTCTTTAAACTGCAATTGAGTTGGATTATCTGGACTTTGATTGGACGAATCATTTTTTTTTCTTCGTTTTTTGCTTCAGCATAGGAGAAGACTTGCATAGAGATCACAGTGTCTGTGCCTCATCGGAGCGATCGGATATCCCAGCAGGGTCTGGACAGAACCTGCAAGGGATATCCTATCCTCCAATGACCTGGACATGGCGATCAGCGTTCCAAATGTAACAGTTGTCCGGAGATCGGACAGCAGAAAGCCAGCGATGCTGGCTTCTGCTGTCAGGGGGGAGTCCAGGCTGTCAAACGATGTACCGGCAGGGATGTGTCCCTGCAGCTGCAAGAAGGGCAGGACCTACCGGTACGTCCATAGGGGATTCTTGGGATGCATTTTTGGATGTAAGGGGAAGCCAAAAGTTCAGGGGCAGGCAGCACAGGAGCGTGGTCACAAAACAGGCAGAGGTAAAAAGCATTTGGATCAGGATATTCAGCAAAGGGACAGACAATATAGGAAGCAAGCGTCACACACTAGCAGCTCCACAATCAGTAAGTAGTAAATCAGAGGAGGAGAGAGTTTATATAGCCTGGTAATTGATCCTTAATTGGAGGAAGGAGTAGAGGATTAAAGGTAACCATAAAAACGAAATGCATTGGAGGATACACCCCTTAGTGACCATGAACCTAGTAACAGGGGAATTCAGAAAAAGCATAACAAACTCCCCTATTCACGATGACGGCCACAGACCTTAGCTTTCTCAATCTTCAGAAATTCTCAACTGATTTTCTCCCTTTCTTCATCTCAAACATGTCATGTCCTAACCGTGTCTCTCTAAATCCACCCTCACATCTGCTCTTGAGGATGTAGCTCCAACCACTACTTACAACACTGGCTCACTACACTGACACCTTCAAAGTCCTCAAACTGCTGAATGTAGTTGGAAGTAACGTTCTGTTTCTGATTACCTGCTGTGTCATGCTGCATTCCTACTACTCAGTTCTCATCTTTGCTAAGGAAACCTACCTAACCTCCCTCTTTTCCCTATGTCATAATTCTAAACACTTCTTCAGTAATTTAAATTCCCTTCACAATCAGAGCCGGCCTTAAGTGTTCTGGTGCCCTGTGCGGACTACTCCTCTGGCGCCCCCCCATCCCAAAAAAAGAAAGGAAAAAAATCTCCCCCTCTGTCCCTTCTCACTGCCTTCCCCCTTCTGCCCCTTCTCACTGCCTTCCCCCCCTGCTCCTTCTCACTGCCTCCCCCCGGCCCCTTATCACTATCTACCCCCCTGCCCCTTATCACTATATTTACCCCTTATCCTTACTTACCTTGTTGCCAGAGTCCTGCGGTGGGAGTGGGAGGCGTCCGTCTTACCACTCTGAGGGGCGCTGAGCGGTTGCAGAAAACGTCACGAGCAACCGCTCGGCGCCCCTGCCTGGGACTTAAATGAAAACACCGGGTTTTTTTGTTTAACTTTATTTAACATCCTCCATGTTAAATAAAGTTTTTTTTTTACTTTATTTAACATGGATAATGTAACAAAAAAAAACCCGATGTTATAATTTAAGTCCCGGGCGGCGGCCCTGTTCCCATGGCGCACCCCTAAGGCCGGCCCTGTTCACAATTACCCCTTTCACCAACCCTTACTGCCTCTGACTTTGCCACATACCGAATTTGTACCATCTTCATTCAAGCATGCTACCATAACTCTAATCTTGAAAAAGCCCTCCTTGGACTCGAATGACCATCCCATCTCTCTACTTCTTCTCGCCTTCAAGCTTCATGAACAAATTGTATACACCCAACTAAGTTTCTTGACTCCAACTCTTTACTTGACCCTTTTCAATCTGGATTCTGCTCTTGATGTTTTACTGAGTCACTCATACTAAAGTTATTATTGACCTACTCACTGACCTAAATCCAAGGGCCACTACTCTGTGCTAATCATACTGGACCTATCTGCTGCTCTTGACACTGTGGACCACTCTCCTTCAAATGGTCCTTTATGGTCTTGGTCTCTGTGATGTTGTTCTCTCCTGGTTCCCGTCTTACGTTTCTTATGATAATGTCTTTTTCAAACATTCGGGTAAGGGAGCAGTTGGATAATGTGCCCATAACATGGTTACACTGGAGATTAAACCATAAAAGTAAACTAGTAAAGGCTCCATCAAATCACTACATTTTAGGAAGGCCAACTTCAAAGGGTTAAGGGCATCCCTAATGCTAATTGGTGGTGATATGCTTAAAATGTGAGGAATCTCAATGTATTCTTCCTGTGAAAAAAATAGATAAATAAAAAATAGTTTTCAGGAAGAAATACAGAAGAATATCTTCAAACGAACATTATTAACCCTTCAGTCCCCTATGGATGTACCTGTACTTCCTGGTGCTGCACAGAAGACTGGGCTCCCTTATGTCAACATAAGCAATAGGGCAATTAGAATGACTAAAGTAGAAATGAGAAATGAGAAAATGACAGAAAGACAAACCCCCAAAAATGTTTCTATACATTACTGACAAGAATTAAACTGTTGGCCCATTTAAATAATATTATACAAAAAGTAATACAGAAAAACGATGTCAGTAACAGGAGGGCTGTGCTGTTGTGTTCCCCAACATTTCTAAAGGGTGTTTTGAGGAAAACCATAGGTAATATTCTGCTTTATGTGTACCTGTAAATGTAGACATGATTAGTCCAGCTGAAAACACTACTGGTACTGAATGGTGACAAGAACATGCAAGACAAGGAAGGGGAGCTGCGAGATGTGGAAATGAAAGTAGTCGACAGAGAAGGTAGGAAGACATTCAGAGAGCATAAGAGAGAGAGAGTTAATGTGGACAAGTGTATGAGTAGACAAGACATGTGCATGCGAATGTGAGAGAGTCGGTATGAAAGAGCCAGCAAATTTCAGATGAACATTCAGAGCTCTTTGGGGTTTTTTTGTCTGTTAAATTTGGAGTTTATACAAATCCAAATGCACAAATCTATTTATCATGCAACTACTTGGTCATCAACCCCTGGCAAAGGGAGCCATAATGCTAATTTTCATTTCTTTTTTTTCTGGAATTTGCAGGCCAGAAAATGGAACATCCCCATACCAATTTCCAAACTTAAAATTTTCAAATTTTACTTTATTGAAGCCTATATCTCATTTGTGACTGTTTGTCAGCCCATCATCTCAAAATACCCCCCTAGAAATATATATTTTTGGAGAGAAAACTACCCAGATTGTTACACTGATAACATTTGGATGCTTATAAGTTGTCACACTTTATTTATGTTTATTTTGTTTACCTTTTATCACTTTTTACTGTTCTGAGGCTCCAGGTTAGAAACATAGCTGTAACTTTACATAAATTGAGCATCATTGAGAATACATCGCATTCATGCACAAAGAAAGTCTTGTGTGATAATGCAAGACATTGTACACTAGTAGGGTTAATGGTAGTCCCCTGCACGGGGAACCACCATTCCCAACTTTTAGTTCTACATACGTTAAGAATGCAATATCATAAAACCTCCTGTAATGGGCAGATGTTCCAATACTTGTGTCCATATAGTGTTTATATGAGTTTAACCAACACTTCCCCCATTGTAGGTGGATCAGGCTGTCTCCATTTTATTGCAATCATTAACAGACAAAGATAAGAACCCCAGTAAATTATGATATTAACATTGTATGTGTTGACTGGTGATACCCAAAATAGCCATTTCTGTTGATGGCCTCATTTTTATATGCAATATCTGAGAAGTAAGATGAAAAACCTTATTTGGATCAACAGCAACAAATTAACAGATATAGGAAAGGCTGAATTTGATGGACGCATGTCTTTTTTCAGCCTATGTAACTATGTAACTATGTACAATGTGTAAGATAATGACAGCAGACCACTCCTACACACACACTTTGTGAATATGCATAAACCTCAGAATTAAGCATGTAGATGGGTAGGCATCCAATACAATCTAAGAAGAACGTTCTTGTTAATTTTAAAATGATGAACAGAGAATTCTGCTAAATTTAATGGAATCCCCTGTTTTGTGGTAGTTCAGATGGACCAAATTTGAAATGTATTATGTCAGTCAGACACATAGAAAATTTGTTATTAATATGAGAAAAATGTTTTAAGGCTTTGAAGGTGTTTAACGAGTATGCTTAAATCTAAAGCCCGTGATTTGATTCACTTTATAAAATTATACACTCAATATTATAGTAATGCTTTATGTAGGTTTGGGCTCTGTAGGGAATGGCTTACCTAATGAGATATCACTCTGGTAACTAGCATATTTGCACTATGGAGGACTGTGCCTTTCAAGTACAGTCTTCATCTGATACAGTATCTGCACCATGTGTCCTTAAGGATTAGGATAAGGTGTAGTGTCCCAGAGCTCAGAAGAGAGCACATGGGGGTAAGAGAGAGGTAAGCTATGGGGGTGGCAAGGGGCCTATGGCCAGGGGCGTACCTAGAGTATTTGGCACCTGGGGCGGATCCTGTATGTGGCACCCCCCACACACACTTTAAAACTGCATAGCTTCTACCGTTATATACCGGCGCAGACACTGAAGGTGGTACAGCATAACACTTACTGTTATCATTATATACTGAGGCAGACATTGATGGTGGTACAGCATAACACTTATCACTATATACTGAGGCAGAAATTGACGGTGGTACAGCATAACACCTATCACTATATACTGAGGCAGACATTGGCGGTTGTACAGCATAACACCTACCACTATATACTGAGGCAGACAATGACGGTGGTACAACATAACACCTATCACTATATACTGAGGCACACATTGACGGTGGTACAGCGTAATCCCTATCACTATACATTGAGCCAGACATTGACAATAGTGCAGCATAACTCCTATCACTATATACTAAGCCAAACATTGATGTGGTGTAGGCCTACCACTTCATTAGTAGTAGGGATGCACCGAAACGAATTCTGGACTGAAACCGAAAATGCAGCATTTACCTGGCCGAAACCGAATATGGCCCCCCCCACACCCTAAAAAAAATCTAACACTTTTATTTCAAGTAAGTAACACACCAAAATAGGACAAAACAATTAAATAACAATATTAATATATATATATATATATATATATATATATATATATATATATATATATATATATGATTGTTAACAGCAATAACATTTCTATCATACCCAGGCATACCCAGATTCCAGGATGTACTCGCAGACTTGGCATGATAGGAGTATGATTGCCCTATCTCACTCCCTTCTGCCCTATCTACCCCTTCTCACTCCCTTTTGTCCTACCTACCCCTTCTCACTCCCTTCTCCCTATCTACCCCCTATCCCCCGTCTCACTCCCTTCTCCCTATCTACCCCCTCCTAACTATCTACCCTCTCCCACTTTGAAGTTCACTTACCTTTCAGGAGTCCTGCGGTGGGGGTGCAAGGCCTCTGTCTCCCAGCTCTGCCACTGTATGGAACAGTATAGAGTGATGGGAGTTATGATGTACTAGAGCATAATTATATAATGAAAAATACATTGGAAATGGTACAGCATAACACCCATCACTCTCACACACTTACCAATCCGCACACATACCAATCCACACATATACCAATCCATACATATACCAATCCACATATATACCAATCCACACATACCAATCCACACACATACCAATCCACACACATACCAATCCACACACATACCAACCCACACATATACTAATCCACACATACCAATCCACACATATACTAATCCACACATACCAATCCACACATACCAATCCACACATATACAAATCAACTCTCACTCACTGAATGCTTTCCTACCTTTCCTCTTTTCTCCTTACAGCTTCTTTTCCTCCTCTTCGCTCCTCTTCTTCAGTTCTTCTGTCTTCTTCCAGGTCAGAGGGCACGGACGGCAGTGGGCGCGGCTTCAGTGTTGTGCGCCGGGATCTGACAACAAATCCCGGCGCACAGCAGCTGTTGCCGCGCGGATCGAAAGGGAGCGATATCGGAGGTCTTTAACAGACCTCCGGCTCCCTTGAGTGGTTTTAAGCCGGGTTCAAGGGTTGAACCCGGCTTAAAATCACTCAAGGGAGCCGGAGGTCTGCTAAAGACCTCCGATACCGCTCCCATGCGAGCCTGCTCCTCCAGCTGGCGGACATTACTGTCCGTCTCTGGAGGGGTGCCAGGTGCCGGAAAGTTGGCGCCCCCCTGATGAGTGGTACCCGGTGCAGACCGCCCCCCCGCCCCCCGCTAGGTACGCTACTGCCTATGGCAGTCCCAAGCCTAAATATACCACTGAGCACAATAAGAACAAAGAAAATCACAAAAAAGAAACAACAAGTCTAAAGCAAATGTATAGCTCTATGAGACATGTGGCAGCTTTGTAAGTAAAATAATTTAAAGGTGGAAATATCTGGGTTATAAATAGGAGAAGATACAAAATGGATGATGACAATGGAAATTGAAGATGAGTCCATTAAGATGACAAAGCAACTGACCATGGGAAGATGACAAAATTATATTAACAAAGTGGTTGTCAGATAACTACACTCTACATATTAAATGCTAGAGTCAGACAACATGGCCAGGCTGTGTAATCAACAGAAAAGGGCTCATTAGGCCAGACTTCAGCACAATAGAAATAATTCTGACCATCAATAGCTTTAGTCACCTTGGTTTTCACTAATACTGTCCTTACAACCAGGACAGAGCCAGGTGTTGAACACAAGATAACTCAACTATATTAAGTAATGTATTTTAGTTATTTGCTATCCTTCTGGATAATTGTTATTTTGTTCCATTTTAGTAATGATGACTCAAAATGCAATTGCTTAGTTTGAGCTTTGACAAACAGAAACTTTGAATAAAAAATACAAGTCAAATGTAGTGATAGATACTTGTTAAAAGCTTTATTATTTTTTCCATAGTTAAAAAAAAAAAAAATGTTCATTACATCTATTCACACTTAAGGTATCACAACAGAATCTGAATAGAATCCCACGTTAGAATTGAGAAAATCACAAGCCTTTGTAAGAACTGTTGGTTCACGTATAATCTGGCATTCAGCCACAACCATTATGTTATTAATGAACTGCTTTACCACGTTTAAGAAAATGTTATAAAGTTAGTTTTATCTTGCAAATAATAAAAGACTGCAACTGGAAACTATTAAATACACAATTCATTGCAGTCCATATTTTTAACATATTCGCTATTTTATATTGTGAAGTCATAACTGTATATTTTTAATATTCATTTTCAACTTTATCATGTTTTGAATGATCTAATTTACTTTAATTGCACCTTCAAGAAATGATGTACTATTTTATATTTCATATTGGCTGGTTTGTATATAATTTCACTACAGAATTCTTAAATGTATGATCGGAATTCTTTTATTTTGTCATAATAAAGTTTGGCATATACTTAATGTTCACTGTGATTTAAATTTACATAAATACTAAGAAATCCTTAATAATTGTACCAGGTTAGAAAATTTATCCTTGCTGGGTTATACTTGATACTCTGGATCTCTTGTTTCTTTACTAAAGTAAAGAAGTAGAAATTTGTATAAACACTTTTGCAATTAAATTTTTCAAATATATAATACAAATATAGGAAATCATTTTTACTAAAATATCACCAGGCATTTGAAGACAGAATAATTTATTTCTGAAAAATAAAATTTAAGAAGCCCCCAAATATGTAGCTTTTTTGTTTGCACGCAAACATAGTTCATTAATCTGAATAAAATAAAACCTAAAAGTTCATCAAATGTTTTGAGAACCCATAATCGGATTACTACATTTATAAACTTCTCTTCCAACTTTAGGGATAAAACCAATCCAATGGACAAACATTGATATAAAACATTGACACATTTATATATATATATCCATCTATTTTCTCACTTATTCATTTTTAAGCTAAAATATAAGCAAAAATAGCCATGTCTCTTTGAACCTCTCTTCTAGACTTAAATACTTACCCTGTGTGCAATCTGTAATATATGAAAAATCTTGAAGTCAAATATACTTTATTTTTGTAATAATTATATTTCCTAGTAAATTACCCTTTATATGAGTAAACATTCAATTCTGGGATGCCTTCCAGCAATCAGATGTTCACACCTTTCAGTCTGGTGTCAATCTCTGCATTCTTTCATCTTCCATAATGTCTTTATTATGAAATTTTAATGCATTGTAATACACATTTATGGTGAGCTCTAACAAAATATTTAAACAACCAGCAACTTTGCACCCTAGGTCTACCTTATGTTACTAATCAGTAATATGAGTTTTGCATATTTTATATTCATTACCCTAACCATTTGTGATGTTTTTCTCCTCCAAAGTGTGCAAAAACATAAATAACCCTTTAATATTGAACTATTATTGTTAAAAAAAAAAACGTATTGCTAATTAAAGAGTCAAGGATTCAATTTTATGAACAACGCTAATATTTAATAGATAATGACATGAAGATACATTTTGAAATTCCTAATTTTTTTAAGTCTAGTATCCCTTGAGACATTCAGTATTAGGAACATTTCCTTAAACTCACAAAGCAACACAAATAATGAACAGAGATATCAACTTCATAAGACTAAATTTAATAGCTTCTTACTTGTGACCATTTGGCACTTTCAGGAAAGTTTTCTAAGTAACTAAGTCTCAAAAGCCTAGCCAATAAAGCACTAATTAAGGACATTACAGAGGAGACATGAACACTTGGAACCAGAAGTAATTTGCAGAAAACATACAAGACTAGAATACATAAGTAAGTGCACTGCCAATGAGTAGAGTTTTACTTGATATTAATGTTCTGTTTCTCGTTCACACGCTTTACGCCCATAAGCTATTATCTCGCAACTTCTGTTGTGTCTCTATGTGTAAATTTCTATTTGTTATGAATGTGTATATCCCATTTTTTTAATTGAACAGCGCTGCATAATAATAATTTATTTGAAAATAGGTCAAATAGTATAAAAACAAGAAAATTGCAATATTATGATAAAATTCAGTATTTCACTTACCCCTATAGCATATCAATTATATATCCAGTAGCAAGGCTTTACTATGGCAAGACTATGGCAAGTGTGATTTATTTTCCAATTTATTATCCTTGTTTTATTTATTGACCTAAAAATAAATCCAGATCCAGATTTGGACTGGTTTACCAAGTGCACAGTGCTCCATTGCCCACAAAAGTATGCCACATTTTGAAAGTAATGTATCCATTAACACTTCTAGATTAGAATTATAGCATTTGCAACTCTACCAACAAGTTCAGCCATTGCAACTGGTCGATATATTTGCCACACCAATAAATCTGTGCAAAGTGGTATGAATAAAATTGCGAGGCAACTTGAATACAATAGGAAGTCACAGAAAGTCCACTATATTGGGATTCCTCAGAACACAAGGTTCAAATGCCTTAGCAACATCTGTGTCTGCCTATGTCAGGCTGGCATCTTTTGGACCAGGTAGGTACTGCTGAGTGGCCCCTAGCCTCTTGTTCCCCCCAGTAACATACACACTAACATCATTACATTTGCACACATGCTTGCTATAGCACATACACAAATTGACAATATCACAAATATGCACTCACGCTAACACACACACTAAAAACCACATACACACTCTAAACACCGCAAAAGATATTCAGTCCATCATGCTTTACTCTATCAATGACACTTCACACATATCATACCTCATGCATCACACCCTTACTTTGTTGGCACTCTTTGAAGAATTTTGGACAATTGCCACCCTGCTTTCTGAGCCAGCCTGCAGCTGGCATGAGCTCTAACTCACAGATCCTTGAACCTGTTACAACACAAACCAATACCTTAAGCTTTTGCTGAGGAAAGCAGAAAAACATGGACACCATGTCAATCTCAATACCTGAATAGGAAAACAAGGTCCCTGCAAGAAAAAAAGACCACCAAAATAATGAACTAGGCATAACATACTGAAACCTGTCAGAAAACAAAGTAATAGCGTGAGATTACACAGCCCATCGAAAAACACATATTGAAGGAGTAGGCACCATCAAAGCCTCCCTTTCTACAGCCCTATCAAATGGCATATAATTGACCAAATTCTGCTTATTTTTATTATTATTATTATTTTTCATAAAAAACAAGGATTTTACAGCTAAACTGTTTCAAACCTGTTCCAAACTCAAAACCTGATGACGTACAGACATTTGTTTTATCCTCATCAGCCACCAGGGAACTTTCTGTCTGCTAGTATTTCTAGGACATCTGCTCTGTAGCCTTTTAGTGGTGTTCTCTGCCAGTTTACACACCTGAGGTCCATAAATCATCTGGACTAATTATCAGGCTGAGGACTCATGGGGGTATGTTTGAGTTGGAGAGGGGGGGCACTTTTGAATTTCTGGGGAGACGCCTTACCAACCTGCTAAGTCCCTTCTTATGTGACCGGGAAACCCCATCTGGTCTGCCGGAGCCAGACTCCCATGGACTAGCCGGCTATGGGGTCTTTACAAGCCAGTAAAGGCTCAATGCGCCTGACCGGGACCTAGCGGCAAATTTATGGAACTGTGCAGCGGCTAGAAACGCGGCGATGCCCGCTGACAATGGGCAACAGCATTGCTACGGATGCCCTTTGCCCCACCTTGTCGCTCTTTTTAGAGTACATTAAGCTTGTGGTGGGCACAAGGACCTGCAGCAGAGATGAAATTCCCTCTTTCCTGAAGAACAAACACAACAAGGCTTCCAACAGTCAGACTATGCTTGCAATCTCCCTTGTCTTTCTTTGCAGATAAGGACAACATGCTGCAGAAGTTGACTGAACCAAGTGCTGCTCCAGGTAAGCAAGGGTAAATGGAGGACCGACTGCCCATAAATGGGTATATATATATATAAACCCTTGAAACAAAGTACCACCCAACTTTCCAATAATAAAGAAAGGCAGATGATAGGGCTGAGACTAAGGTGACCACATTTTATTTCTACCATTCAGGGACACACTATGAAGCGCGTGAGATTACACACACAGGTATATATCTATCTACAGTATCTCACAAAAGTGAGTACACCCCTCACTTTTTTGTAAATATTTTATTATATCTTTTCATGTGACAACACTGAAGAAATGAAACTGCTACAATGTAAAGTAGTGAGTGTACAGCCTGTATAACAGTGTAAATTTGCTATCCCCTCAAAATGACTCAACACACAGCCAACAAAAGTGAGTACATCCCTAAGTGGAAATGTCCAAATTGGGCCAAAAGTGTCAATATTTTATGTAGCCACCACTATTTTACAGCACCCTCTTGGGTATGGAGTTCACCAGAGCTTCACAGGTTGCCACTGGAGTCCTCTTCCACTCCTCCATGACGACATCACGGAGCTGGTGGATGTTAGAGACCTTGCGCTCCCCCTCCTTCTTTTTGAGAATGCCACACAGATGCTCAATAGGGTTTAGCAAAAAATAGGAAGGTAAAAGCGCTAAGAACAATAAAAACAGCAAAAAAATAAATAGTCCTATAAATAGCAGCAGCCCACTCGCCAAGGTTTCCTCTTCTTGGCTTGGTAAATAACTTGGAGGTCACAGGAGATAGTGGTTGCACATAGAGGAGAAGAAAGTCACAGTAATATAATATGTGGCTGGCACCATGTGGTAAAGAGTTAAGGAATGGGTACTCACATTTTTTGCGGACTCAAGCAATTAGTCCCACAAAACTTGCATGGGCGATACAATCCTCGCCTGGGGATATCTTTAGCAGCAGTCCTGTGTAGTTTTTTTTTGGGTTCTCAGGATAAGGTGCACATAAAAAGTTAAACAGAAATAGGCATAGTGCGTTCTGTATATATAAAATGAATAAAACAAATAAAAACAGTTCACTATATACTCAAAATATGGTGAGCAATAAATGGATTGCTCACACCTTCTGGCGTAGGTGGAATGATCCCCACCAAGGATATAAACTTGCGTGTTTAAAACATTAAAAAGATACCAGGAGCAGAAAAGAATGCTTTTTAAAAAAACTTATTTATTTTCAGCTTTCTGGTTAAAAACCATTAAAAGGTCAATAAAAATAGCACATATGCGTTTCACCTACTAAATAGGCTTCCTCAGAGTGTCTAGAGGGTTTAGGTCTGGAGAAATGCTTGGCCCGTCCATCACCTTTACCCTCAGCTTCTTTAGCAAGGCAGTTGTCATCTTGGAGGTGTGTTTGGGGTCGTTATCATGTTGGAATACTGCCCAGTCTCCAAAGGGAGGGGATCATGCCAACAGTACATGTTGGCGTTCATGGTTCCCTCAATGAACTGTAGCTCCCCAGTGCCGGCAGCACTCATGCAGGCCTAGACCATGACACTCCCACCACCATGCTTGACTGTAGGCAAGAAACACTTGTCTTTGTACTCCTCACCTGGTTGCCGCCACACACGCTTGACACCCTCTGAACCAAATAAGTTTATGTTGGTCTCATCGGACCACAGGACGTAGTTCCAGTAATCCATGTCTTTAGTCTGCTTGTCTTCACCAAACTGTTTGCGGGCTTTCTTGTGCATCAACTTTAGAAGAGGCTTCCTTCTGGGACAACAGCCATGCAGACCAATTTGATGCAGTGCGCGGTGTATAGTCTGCGCACTGACCGGCTGACCCCTCACCCCTTCAACCTCTGCAGCAATGCTGGCAGCACTCATACATCCAGGGCCGTAACTAGAAGCCTCAGGGCCCCTGTGCGAGAATCTGTTAAGGGTGCCCCCCCAACCCCACAAAAAAAACCATGATTTTTACACAACTATTTTTTTCAACAAGTTACTTATTGAATCATATCTGTCAACTTTTTCAACTTACTTTATCTTCAACAGTGCAGCATTCAGGATAGCAAAAAGTCACACTTCACAGCCATTGATGGTGTGGTTCTGCAAATATAAAGGACAACCATTAATCAACATTGTTTATTAAGCATCCCTCCCTTCAATAACAAAAAAAATCATGAATTAAAAACAACTATTTTTGGGGGGTTAGCTATAAATAACACACAATTCATCCACATATGAATTCATTCATTCTCACTCTTTATTTCAATATGCTTACTACCGCCCTTTCTTATCCCCCTTTACCCCCTTTTTTTAAACTATCTACCCCCTCTCCCCCTTCTCACACTATCTACCCCCTCTCTCCCCCTTCTCACACTATCTACCCCTCCCCTCCTTCTCACACTATCTACCCCCTCTGACCCCCTTCTCACATTATATACCCCTTTCCCCTTCTCACACTATCTAACCCCTATCACACTATCTACCCTCTCCCTACCCCCTTCTCACTATCTACCCTCTCCCTACCCCCCTTCTCACTATCAACCCTTTTTTTACCCCCCCTTCTCACTATCTACCCTCTCCCTACCCCCCCTCCATTCTCGCTATCTACCCTCTCCCTCCCACTGGTGACGTCATATTCCGGTGCTCAGCATGAAATGCCGGCACCATGACTGAGCTACAGGCCTTGCAGAGTAGAGTGGGGGCGCCAAGTGGTTTCAAAAAAGGGCGGCGTTTCAATTTCTTGACAATGCATTGTTCCGGATTGAGGGTGCCTGGGACCCAGGACTTAAAGTCCCATTGCGGGACTGTCCCAGGCAATCTGGGACATGTGATCACCCTAGCTGAGACACACCAGGTCATGTCCCCCTTTACATAAGTAAAGGAGGATACAAATTAATCATAGAAGCAGGTGATGAAATCATTTCCATGTTTTTTATTCAGTAATATATTTATAACTAAGCAAATATGTATTAATTAGTGTAAGGATGAGCGTACCATAATGCAATATGTCACAATAAATTCAAAACAATAAAACATTTTGCTGATTTCATTTTAAATTTAGAATTTACCTTTCAAGACAAGCTAAATTTTCAACCCTTAGCTCAATTGTTTAATTATTTTGACCTTATATGTTTTCAACTAGTTACCAGTAGTAAGTTATTACAAAATGAACCAGTTATATTTCATTGGACTGGAACAAATACTTTGCTGTTGTCTGAGTCTTCTTCTAGAATTAATTAATTTTAAATGCTTATTTTTTTCTTCTTAATGACTTTGTATAGAAAGTAATATATTTAGCCTTCTGCCAAAACAAATGCAGGAGCAGATGTTGTGTCCCCACATGCCATGAGCATATGGGGGTTTATTGTTTGTTGTATAGGTGATATGTTGGTAGGGAGTACCAACAAAGCCATTGCTTTGGCAAGCTCTCATGACTGATTCACTAGATAGGAACGGCTCCATATCAATATAAGTTTGGGAATTGTGTGAATGTGGCCACAGCTGGAGAAAAAATACCATAAAAAGAAACTTGTTTTTACACAGGAATAAAGCACCTGCTCTATAACAAGCTCTGTCAATTACAAACAAAAACAATTCCTTTCAAATATGCTTTGTGTAAAACAATAGACAAATACAATTATCTTGGAGGCTTATTAACCTCTCTAGAATAAATTAATAAAAGGATGCATGCAGATTTTCCTTTATTACAATTGGTATATATGGAACATCTACTTCAGTACTTGAATGTTATACACTGTATATCACATTCCAGCAGTAAAACGATAAAACTATTAATTAGCAGAAATGCCTAATATATATACAATCATATGCCCCTGAAGCAGACTGCCTGTGTCACCTCTGCCATTTTAGCAGCCAGCCTGTGCCACCTCTGCTTCCTAAACAGTTTGCCTGTTCCACCTCTGCCCCCTTAACAGCCTGCCTGTGCCACCTCTGCCCCTAAACAGCCTGCATGTCCCATTTCCACCCTTAAACACTCACTTATTCATTCATTCATTCACCCATTTACCACACCCCCTTTCCTCTCTTGCAGATTTCACTGGTCCAGGGACTGGCCGAGCATCACTGAGGCCGTGCAGACATCTATGCAGCCCAGCAGCAGGATGTCCATTCTTGAATATTTCTCACTTTTGAATAATATTTCTCACTGCAGAATGATGGACTTTTAATTATTTCGAACTAGCCTTATAACCTTTCCAAGATTTATAAGCAGCAACAATTGCCTCTCTAAGATCATTGCTGATGTCTTTCCTCCTTGGGATTGTGTAATCACACCACTGAATGCTCCAGACCAGCAAACTGCTAAATGTTTGGCTTTTATAGAGGTGGTCACACTTACTGATGATCAATTAATTGAGCGCATTTGATTAGCAGCACCTGTCTGCTACTTAGCACCGTCTATTCCTATGGAAGAAGTAAGGGTGTACTTACTTTTTATCGCATGGCTTCTCCATTTTGGCTTTATTTTTGTTGAATAAATCATGACACAGTGTAATATGTCATGTGTTTTAGACCTGCTATGGAACAGATGGTTGCTGTTATGTCTTCAAAGTTGCTGTGTTAGACGGAGAATTGGTAAGCGTAAGGACCTGGCGACTTTGACAAGGGCCAAATTGTGATGGCTAGACAACTGGGTCAGCACTTCTCCAAAACTGCAGCTCTTGTAGAGTGTTGCTGGTCTGGTCAGTATTAAAAGTGGTCCAAGGAAGGAAAAGCAGTGAACCGGCAACAGGGTCATGGGTGGCCAAAGGCTCATTGATGCATGTGTGGGGCGAAGGCTAGCCCGTGTGGTGAAATCAAACAGATCAATTGCTGTTGCTCAAATTGCTGAAAAAAAGTGAATGCTGGTTCTGATAGAAAGGTGTCAGAACACAGTGCATCACAGTTTGTTGCGTACGGGGTTGACCCCAGTGCTGACCCATGTCAACTTCCGAAAGTGCCTACATGTGAGCATAAGAACTGGAAAAAGTTGCAATGGAAAAAGGTGGCCTGGTCTGATAAATTACATTTTCTTTTACATCACTTGGATGGCCAGGGTGTGTGTAGTTTACCTGGAAAATACATGGCACCAGGATGCATCCATGGAGGCCCCACCTAGCAATTTACAGATACCATGCCTCGACCAGATATCCATGCCTCGACCAGTCAGGGCTGTTTTGTTGGCAAAAGGAAGACCTTCACAATACTAGGCCCGTCATCATAATCAGTGTATGTATATAATGTTTGATCAGTATTTTGCAATAAATGGCCTTTATAAAAACCTTTTTAAAAAAGCCCCCAAACTTCATTTGAGCAAATCTGATGCTTGATTTGTTTACAATTGAACGTTGTATTACAATATAGAAGGCTCTTATATAAGAAAATGTTTTCCCTTGAAGTACAAAACAACACATATTTCTGTAGCAACGTGCTTAAATCCCATACTGTAATGTAGTGAGGCTGCCAAGTGGCATCCATCCCCTACCTCCTCTCTTTTTAAGATAGGACTAAGCCTGCTATCAAAGCTGTGTAAGGAAATTTGTCACCCTAAGCAAAACCTCATTTTGCAGCCATTGGAGGCAAAGTCATGCGAGCGCATCATACAAATGGCCCACCTCCCTTGGTTGACAGCACTTTCATTGCAGACATAGATCACAGGTCACACACCCCAAAGGCCTGCCCTATCTTCCCCATTTTCCTCATCACTTATCTTGCTGAGGTCCTGTGGTGGAAGTGCTCTGCCTCACTGCTCTGCCATGGTGCACACAGCTTCGCTGCTGAGTCATGGGTATTTTGCCAGCTCAGCACAGCCTCCATAGACTGCGATAGAGGGAGCTATGCACCTGACATGGAGCGTTGGGATATGCTGGGCACTCAATGTAGTTAATACACAATGTGCTTTTTAATGCAATAAATATACCGAGTGCAGCACAAAGGATACGAAAAGTTATTTGTCCTGAGTCTCCTCCCTTTTTATGAGACTGCTTAACAATTCTGATAACCAAAATCTATTATTAAAACAGAAAATGTTAGACAATAAGAGCCCTTCTATGGCAGTATGAACAGTGGCGACTCTAGAAACAATATATAGGGGGGGCACACAAGATACCACAGTCAAACTGGGGGGGCATTCATAATTTCCAAAAGTAATGTGCTATGGAATTATACTTTTGTTATTGGGCTAAAATAATACTTGATCATTCAACATGGGAAGCCTGAAGCCACAATTGAGTGCGACTAATCCTTGAAATAAATATTATAACACAATAAATAACTTTTCCACTAAATGATTTCAGGGCCTTGAACGTTTTGTCCCCTGAAGTCACTACAACTTCAGGAGGGCATTTTATTTCTGGATAAATATAAATTAAATAATTCCTACTGTAAGTTAAGTGCCAGGAAACAGATGACCAAACACACACACACCAACACAGGCTCTGTCACACTGACACCCAGACACACACACCAGCACAGGCTCTGCCACACCGACAACCAAACACACACACAAACCAGGACAGGCTCTGCCACACAGACACCCACAAACATCAGGACAGGCTCTGCCACACCCACATCCAAACACACACACACCAGGACAGGCTCTGACACACTGACACCCAAACACACACCCTAGGACAAGCTCTGCCACACTGACAACCGAACACACACACACCAGGACAGGCTCTGCCACACCAACACCCGAACACACACCAGGACAGGCTCTGCCACACCAACACCTATACACACACACACACCCGAGGACAGGCTCTGCTACACTGATAACCAAAAACACACAAACAGCAGGACACAATCTACGTCACAGACGTCTACATCAGGATGGATTTTTCACACTGCATTGTCATTTATACCCCCCTTGTTTTTGCCCCTTGTGTATTGATGCCCCTGCTGCCCATATATATTAATATTAGCCCCAGTTGCCGATAGCAGGTATAGATCAACACATTAACACACAAACCAAGCTTTGCATGTATAGATCAACTGAAATTTACTTGTGATCTCAGCACTGAAGGTATATATCAAATAAACAGAATCAGACATACAAATCCTGTATTTGCAGGTATACAATAGTATATGAAACGTAGCATTGCAGGTATAGATCAAATAAATACATGGAAACAGCATTGCAGGTATTAATCAACTGAATAAGACATACAAACCCTGTATTTGCAGGTATACATAAATAATGTATGGAAATATATAGATATGGATCTACAGAATAACGCAAAAACCCAGCTTTGCAGGTATAGATCAATTGGAATTCACATAAAAACACGTCATTAAAGGGTATATTTAAAACCCCTAAATTACAGGCATAGATCACAGGTTGCACACCCCAAAGCCAGCCCTGGCTTCCACACTGCCCACACAGCAATCACACTCCTATCATATCCAGGCAACCAGTAAATGCTGCTACCTAGGCATGATGGGACTGTGCTTGCTGTGATTGCTGTTAGCAATCACACTCCTATCATGCCAGGTCAGCCAGTACATGCAAAGGGAACAGCAAAGTCCTATCATGCCTAGGTTCCATGACATCCATTACACATCCATGCTAACACACACACTCATTCATTCATATACTCATTCATTCACAGATTAATTCCCTCAATCACGCATACTCATTCAAACACCCTCCCCACCCCCTTACCTGCACTGCAGCTCCTTGATGCTGCTCACAGACTTCAGCAGAGGGCGCGGCCTCCCTCTGCGTTCTCTGGTACTGCACAGAGGATGCAGGACTGGAGCAGAGTCATGTGATGTCACGTGAACTCTGCTAGGTTCCGCTTCCTCTATGCAGTACAGAAGACCCTCCCACAGGTAAGTAGCAGACGGGATTTAAAGTCGCATTGCGACTTTATTCCAAATTCAGCAGGTTTTAGCGCAGGAATGCGCAATTCGTATCGCCCGACGCCCGGGACATGCAGCTCCGGCCGCTGGGCAGGCAACAGGGTTAGGATCCAGATCCCCTGCAGCACTGCTGGGGACCTGGATCCTACTCTCCGGCAGCCAGTGGACATTAAACAACCTCCCTTGTCGGCACCGGAAGTTGTCTACTCGTATGCTAGACACCAGGAGTCTGCATTGGTAAGTCTGGGGGAAGGCAGAGTGGCAGCATATTTGAGGAGGGCAGAGTGGCAGCATATCTGTGGGACAGTCAGAGTAGCAGCATTAAAATGGCTATTGGTTTTCTGTTTGTATGTAATATAGATTGGCTAACTGCATAATAGATACCAAAAAGGTTAAAATACAGTATGTTTGGTAGAATACTATTCCACTAATGTGTATTTTTTCTAAAAATATAAATTTTTCTTTGACCCCTTGATGACAATTGCCGGTCCGGGCACGTCACGGAAAATCAACTCGTTAACGACAATTGACGTGCCAGGACCGGCACGTCTTTAAACAGGTGCAGAAAGCGATCTACTTTAAAAGCGTTAAATGACTTAAATGGTGTCGCTGGAATGCGTGCATGCAAAGAGTTAAAATACCAGCATTTAAAATACCCTGAAGTGTCTAGTTTTCAAAAATATATGGTTTTGTTGGGCACACAGAAATGGCCCGGGTCAAAGATGTACCAAATAGGGAATGGGCAGTGGATACCCAAATGCCAAAGTTCAACATTGAAAAATGCGCATGCCCCAAATGTGGCCCTTTTGCCCCCAAACAGCCAGGCAAAATCATTCATGTGAGGTATCGCTGTACTCAGGAGATGTTGCTGAACACATATTGGGGTGTTTTGTGATAGTGACATATACAAGAACCTTTTAATTCATACCTGAAGTAAAATGTGTGTGACAAAACAAATGCAAAAAAATGACTACCACAAAGTTTGACAAAGACTGGTGGTAGATATGATGCATGGAAAGAGTTAAAATACTAGCATTTGGAATACCCTGGGCTGTCTAGTTTTCAAAAATATATGATTTGATGGGGTAAATTGCCGGCTTCAAATATATCCGAAATGGCACATGGGGGGAAGAATTACCAGATTTGGAAAAAATGGCTTTGAAATAGCAAAACGCTACCTGTACTTATTGCCCCATAATGTGTAGAAAAAAGCAAAAAAACATAAAAACATTGGGTATTTCTAAACGCAGGACAAATAGTAGAACCTATTTAGCAGGTTTTTTCGTTACCTTTTATAGATGAGTAAAAGATTTTTCAACTAAAAGTTAGAAACAGTCATTTTTTTCTAAATTTTTCATCATATTTTATACTTTTTTTAATAGTAAATAATATGATACAATCAAAACAATATCATCTAAAGAAAGCCCTTCTTGTCCTGAAAAAAACCAATATCTAATGTGTGTGGGTTCAGTAAACGGAAAAGAAGAAAATTACAGCTAAACACGAGCATCGCAGAAATGTTAAAACGGCCATTGTCACGAAGGGTACAAAAAGTAAAATCAGCCTTTGTCACGAAGGGGTTAAAAAAAGCACTTAACTTTTAGGGTGCGGTCTATAATCCGGTGCGGCCTATAATTATATATATATATATATATATATATATATATATATATATATCAAGCCAATACGGTATGTGGTTCAATAGTTTATTTTATCTGCTGCTTCCTTACATGCAAGAAGGAAACCTCCAGTATATGAAACCATACTCTGATGGTTTAAAAGGTAAAGTTAGCGTTCCAGCTGACCATGGATATAATTTTTATATCTGTATTCAATGTAATTTTTTTTGTCCTCACTTTTCTAATAATGTAAAATGTATTTCTTATTTCCTGTTGTGACATATTTTAATCTGGTGCTTTGATAATATAATACAATGTTTGTTTCCCTAGCATCCTCTATATAAGAAAGGTTACATCCAATCATGGGCATCCAGAGATTTTTTTCCCAAGGAGTACTACAAAATCATTTGTAGTCCTTTGTAATCCTTTGGCTATTAGAGCATGGTCTGCAATAAACTGTAATTACATTTTGAAGAAAAGACTATATAAAGTTATATAAACCAATATTAGCTGGTCAAATGGAACCTTCAAGTGTAAAATAAATTGAATTGAAAAGTACGTCTGTTCTATCATCTTTACCTTCATTTATAAATAAATAAAGGTGGAGGTCCCTGACACCTTCTCAACTCACATTTCATTCCGTAAATGTAAAAAAAAAAAAAAAAAAGATGATATATGTGAGAGTGTGTATGTGTAAGAGTGTGTTTGTGTAAGTATGTAAGCTTATGTAAATGTGAGAGTGTGTGTAAACATGTGCAATAGGCTGATGGGACTATGAAAAAGTATAGGTAATTAAAAGTGATTTTCATGGTGCATGATCTCCATCTGTGTAGTCAACATAACTTTATTTATCATGTATCTTGCTAAACTCAACATCTGACACTTCTGCTGTATCTGTCAACTTTCAGCAAGGTTAAGTGTTAACTAAATACCCGACTAAAGAAAATGAACATTTTCATTTCAGCCTAGAAAAACACCCAGTCATTATAGATGTACTGCAGAGACACACAATATATACATGTTTTAAAATTCAAATATAATCTTCCCAAAGTTAAGAAAAATCCCCACAGGTGAAAAGGGGTGAGTTGACTTCCTAAATAGCTTTCTATATGTGAAACATGTAAAAAAGCCTTTATCCCATGAGACAGACTGTCTAAGGATGAAAGATACCGTGTTTAAAACTGCTGGTTCTTTTTTCAAAGGTTGCACAATGCCTTTCTCTATTTTTCCAGCTTGGAGGTGTAGCATCCTTTATGTTGTACAGATTCTTTACATAAAATAGCAAAAAAGCTCTTTGCTTTGCATTTCCTGCTGATTTTTGTTTTGTTCATATGGAAATATAAAATTAAAACCAATTTCAAATAAAAAATACTTGCGATTCTCAGATTTATTACTTTCTTAGACACACATATTCAAAATTAAATGTCATAGTTAAGATGCTAACTTTATTTATTTGGCTTCTTAACACTTTCAAGATATGTTTTTTAATAGTTTGGAACTCTACGTGTGCCCAATTCTAAGCATTTCATATATTATGACTCTCATAATTATGAACTTGTGGATCTAATCTTAAAGGTATTGCATGATTTGTGGTCACAGAATAATCATTTGCCACAACGCTCAAAATCCCACTTGGCTAAAAACTGCATCTCAGGCCATTTTGGTGTAGATCGCTTCATCTTTGCCGTAACTACCACTGCAGTTTAAGTGACCAGAAACAAAACTGTGAAACACATATCCATTTCAGGCATTAACATAGTTGATCAAGGAGTGAGTGGATGTGAAAAAATCTAACATGAAGCCTTCTACCCATCATTAGTTCCAGGGTGGAGGAAATGGGGCACTTGCTTCCTCCCAGAAAACCAGGACAGTCCAGTAAAGAGGTAACTCCCGAGTCCCGAACGTACTTCTTTAGGTACCATCTCCAGGACGAGGCAGGGTTCAGCTGGGTAACCCCACAATAGCTGCATTCAAGATCAGGCTCTAGATCAACTACTGCCTTTGCCTTTTGATTAGATTTTGACAATCCCATAATGTTGTGCTACTATATATGCATAGTTATGGGAGTTAGTAAAGGAAATATTTTTTAATTTTTTTATTTTTCTTTGAGCGGGAACTCAAGCAGGTCTATTTACTGGCACAAAATTTAAGGATAGGGGCACTAGCATGCTTTCACAAATAACTCAGATAAGAGAAGCTGCAAGTTATTTTGTGAGTGTTAGCAAGCAAAGACATGCAACTGTATTCGAGTCTGGTCAGTCAAGTTAACCCTTAACTCAATTTACCACTGAATAGACTAAAAAAGTAAGATTAAAAAAAGTGATAACCTGAAACAGAGCACTAGTTGAGTATATAACATATAAACTATATAACAGGTTTAAATGGTCTATCAAAACAACAAGGAGGCAAACCACACCTTCAATGGGTGTTCCCAGTGCAATTGTACAGAAGTCTTTTCAATGCACAGCCTTTTACTTCAGCATGTTGATGACATGCCCATACACAACAATATCAGACACCGTCCACATTCTTCATATCTTGCTGTCTTTGGCTTTCCTCCACTTGCCTCCACTCATCCAGTTCCCTCTGTTACCCCCTGGTCCCTCTACCCACAATTCCTCTATGCTCATTCCTCCCATTAAGGATGAAACCGCTGTCCATGAGTAGTGATCTGGCTATTGCACCTCTTCCTGAGTTTTGTCTAAAGGCTGTCCTGTACAGCAGGCAATTCTTGACCTTATTTGCATCCGCCTACCCAGAATCCCCTGTGGTTGTGGTAGCACCATGATATTTCTGAGGAAACAACAAGCCTTGTAGCTTGTCTGGTGTCTGTAGATGAGTGTTTAATAATGCTTACCCCTCATTTTTTTTACAGACAAATGGAATTAAGGGGTATAGAAAGATGTCAAGGTGTGGTAGACTGCTAAGGTTTTATTTTGGTGGTATCATTATCTTTTTCCCACAAAGAAAAATAAGATGATTTCGCACAGATCTGTAATATGCTGGAAATCATGTTTTAGACCAGGTTTAATGTCCCACATTTGTTTGTATACCCCAAACTAAATTGCATGAATAAATAGGTAATGTTTTATTGGTGGTTAACATGTTACTGGAAACAAATTGTGGTACCCACAACAGCTGAAATCAGTGCAGTTATATAAGATACTGAAGCTTTTAAATTTATCTAGAAACATAGAAATATAGAATCTGGCAGGATATAAGAACCATTTGGCCCATCTAGATTGCTGTGTCTTTCTGGTCTAAAGACTAAAAACTAAAAACTTTAATCAATCCTTGAGAATGTCTTAGATTCAGGATAGCTGACCTTCTAGTTGTCCATTATGACCTTTTGTTCTTAAATGTTGCCTCCTTTGAAATACCACTCTATTAATGACATCAGTCATCTAATAACTCTCCAAACTTGAATTGAAAATCTTTTTTATGTGTATACCATGGGAGCAGTTATGTTAGGTTCCTGTCCTCAGGGACTGTATGATTATTCTTTGCAGTTAAGTCATATTTCTCCTGTTGTTGATCACTTCAGGTTAACGGTAGGCTATGAGGACTGGGCATGAAATTGCTAAGATAATGGTAGGTGCACTGCCTCTGTCCCTTCACCTCTTACTGCAATGAATTAGCAGTTTACTTTAAAGCCAATGCTCTAGAGTGTTAAATCACAGTTCTTTTTGGTAGCTAAAAGGAAAAGTGGAAACTGAGCAAGCTAGACCAGGCTATACCAACACCAAAGACAAAAAGGTATCCTTTTTTTGGCCAAGATTGGGTGGCCTACTTGTGTACTGGATTATAGTAGCTTTCATAGATAATTCAGCAATGCTCTAGGTTGGCAGACACTCTTATACAGAATGTTAATAATTTCACAAAGTTTTAAAATGATTATCGCATTTAGAAACTGGCAAAACATACTCTCCTGGTACGATATGGCTCCAGCAAAGATTTCTTTGACAGATGTGGGTATGGTCACAATGCTTGAGGGACTGTGTTGCAAGTTTGTGGTCCTGATACACAATGTCACACAATATGATGGACAACAACCATATCTAGGGGTCCGCACTGACTACTGAGTGGAGGATGCGTTGCTTTGTTTATATATAGAGAAACCAAATCTCCCAGTGTCTATCCAAGCCACCACAATACACTTAAAAGGCATAGAAATGAGAGCACTCTATTTTGGTACTTGTAAATGAAGAGGAAACTGAAGAGTTAATAATAGAAAAATATAAAGAATATCTAATTGTCTGTGCTACCATACATACCACCTAGGGAAGTAATGGGGTTTTCTGCCAGTATCTCTCTTATATTATCAGGCCAGTAGCTGACCCTGAGTGCTGTATTTTGGCTTGGTAGTCATTGTAGTCACCTTAATTGACCACAAGGACAAGTACAAGTTTAAAGAGTTAAAAAATAATTACATTATATTTGTTCTGGCAACATAATATCAGAGAGCATATGTATATGTTGCTTAAAAGCACATTTCAACAAATACTTTTCTTTCCAAGCACATTCCTCAACTCTTTGCACCTGCATTTTGCAGGAATTTGCTAAATGATCTATATGAAAATATAATGAGACTTAATCTTTATTTTACATAAACTGTGCTAGTTTACATCCCCCAAAGGAAAGTGCATTGTATTTACATTTCCAAACAACATGGTATAAAATACAGGATTATAATAAAAATAACATTTGCTTGAAATTCCATTTCCATTCTTGCCTCATTTGCTAGGCCATTACACTTAGAAATGCAATGTTTTCTATTACTCATAATCATTTAACCATTTTAATATGTAAGTCTAAATTTAGAGTGGTTTACTTTGCTACAGGTTTTTAATGTTTTTAATTGCAATGAAATAAAGTACATTTAATAAAGCAGTCATTTTCAGCGTGAGGTATTTACAAGTGGGGGGCAGCACCATAAAGATCAGCTGGCAAGCCCAAATTAATAGCCCAGCAATATAGTGCCCCAATACATTTGGCAACCTAATGCCCATTGCGCTAAATCTGGTCCTGGCTGATACAAAATTACATTGTAAAAGGAGTACAGAAATAGTCAGGGTTTAAATGTGGTTTAAAGCCTTGTTACTTTAAAATCCTGGTGGCTCTAAATGGAACTGCAAGTGAAAAACCCGAGCAGCCCAGGGAAAATTGGTCTTGTCGGTCCATTCCTGGATATTTTGTTTGTTGTACTTGGATAGTTATCCTCAATATTAAAAGAAAATCCCTCCAAAATATGCATCCGAATATTGTTTATATTGAAATGCAAAAAAGACATGTTTTTAGATGTACATACTACCCTATATTATACATTTATTAATACTACTGGCTTACAGGTTTTGTAGGTAGCATTGACACCCACCGGAAGGGAATGCTCGATCACTTTCAATATACAGCCTGGTATCCCTGCCGCTGCACCAAAATCAGGACATACGAGTATGTCCTAAGGGGCATTTTAGCACTTTACTACATTGTATTCTTCTTTTATTCCCAATTTAGTGTATTTTAGTGTTTTTCCCACACCTATTTCAAATACTGCACTACGTTTTTACTTAACTTTATGAAGCGTGGACAGTATTTGTTTATTACTTTGGAATATTTATTAAAAGATGGAGTGTCGTGTCAGATACCTTAGAGCCAAGTGTGAATTGTAAGTATTCCTTCTCACAAGACTTCACATTAAAAATGAAAATCACATCAAAAGGGCAACAAAATTTTTGGGCTGATGCCCATTTAGAGGAAAAGAAAGTCCTCATCCATTTGGCTCTCCCTTAGTAATTAGGATTTATATAATTTTAAGTATGCAATGATATGTATAGCATATATTTGAAGCTGAGATCTCAACCATGAGTGTTTAAGAAAAAAGCATGCTAAAATGCAAATGCTAAACTTTCAAATCAACAAGTCAAAGGTCTGCTTCCTGATATTTACATGCATTCATGTTTACCACCATCTTATAGCCTGATAATTATAGTTAAGTTCCCGTGAGATAGAAAGTAATTGCTCATTTTGTGGATGTGGCACTTCTGGATCAAGAAGTGATTAAAATATTTATGTTGCACAGCTTGTTCAATTCATCCTTTTTTCAGATTAATTTTCTTTAATTTTGTATACATCAGTATTTGCACGTTTTCCTAATAAATGGTACTTGAAACAGTTCAAGATTGTATTCCTGATGATATCCACTTTGTACAATGTGTGTTTCTGCATAACAGTTTGGGAAATAAATAGGCACAAAACTAGTTGTACAAATCAGTCAGAGGAAAATACATGCAATGTTAAACACATATTGTACAATTAAAGGGAAAGCTCCATGTAAACATATTTTTCTCCTTGGGCATAAAATACAGTGCTATAAACAGATATGTAATTTAGCATTGACAAAAAATAGTTTTTTGCAAATGTAGACTTCCTTTATCTGCAGACCTAAAGTCTCATGTAATATTATAAACCACTTTCCCTGCACAAACACCACATTGATATGGGCTCCACAAGCCTAGAAAAGCTTGATGCCCCTGACTGAGACCTAACCGCAAATTCATGGAACCATATGGCGGCTAAGAATTGCTGCGATGACAGCCGACAATTGGAACTGTGTTACTACGGACACCCTTTGTCCCACCAGGGTGCTATTTTGAGGTTACATTTAACTCGTGGTGGGCAATACTCGGTGGTGGTTACAGAGAGGGAGCTCTTTTGCAAACCCTGGTTTTATTACCAATCCTAAGGACTGGGGTTTACCCAGCCGCGGCTTTGGATCACCCCGAAATAGTGACTCTTTGTTTGGTGGGCATTTTGGCCATAGAACTGTATGGAGGCGCTGGGCTGTCTGGTAGTTGATGGGATTATACCCCTAATCCTATCATGTTTGGTGTATAAAAATCTGTTCTGCCTTCAATAAACGGAGTTCTGTTTGTACCCCACACTAAGTCTTGGCTTGTGATTGGGAGAATATGAAGGGTTAATCCCTTGAGCAATTGAGCTCAAGGAAGATCTCTACAGCGGAGCTGGTCAGTTCGAGTCACAATGACTGATATGCATGAAAATATATATATTATTATGTATTGTTCATGTTTTAAGTTAATTGTGTGACTCTCTCCGTCTGATACTTTAGGGGGTGGTTATGTGCCAAGCCTGCCCAAAGGGTATCATCCCACTGACCATGGCAAAGGTGGGCTATATGATCCTAGCTTTAAAATTATTATTCCCACACAGAATGGGGAAAGTTAATAGGGAAACCTGGGAACCCCAGTAAGACATGTGCAAATGGGTACAACACGATTTGGACACATTTTTCGGTTTGTTTTTGGCCCATTCAGTTTTGGGCAACAAATTTAATTCCTTGCCCATTTGGTTAGGCAAAAAATTGAGGGCATTTTTGATTCGGAAACAAAATCAATTGCCCAGTCCCCACATTTACTCTGATTCACTCTCTCACACACTCTGCGACATTCTCATTTACTCTCTAAATGTTTCCCTACCTTCTCTGCTGTCCATTTCCGCTTCCGCATCTTCCACCCCATCTTCTTCTTCTACCTTCTCTTCTATCTTCAATCCTTAATCTTCTATCTTGGTGGACATAACCCGGCGACAACTTCTGCCAAAGTGGCACCACTTGATGCTTGTTTCGGGGTCATGAGCATACCTTGGAACCTTCTTGCTTTGGCTACTCGGAATCCCCCTTGCGAGTTGTGGGTAGGAGGTGACGCTGATGTGTGTGGGCAGTCCCACTGACATTGGGGGCAAGTGATGTTGCAGGACAAACGCTATTGGTGGAGGTGAAGTGTCAGGACCCAGGCGAGCAGGTCTGGTAGGAGTCCATGTGTAGGGGATACGGGGGACTCTGTCTGTACTCCTTTATGCATGGTGACAGAGAGATAGGTACAGACAGAGTAGCAGAACTGGAAAGGACGGGAGCTGAGGCAGAGAGACGGGAGCAGAGGAAGGTACAGGCTCGGGAGCTGAGGCAGAGAGACGGGAGCTGAGGTAGGTACAGGCCCGGGTGCAGGTGCAGGCACAGGCTCGGGTGCAGGTGCAGGCACAGGCTCGGGTGCAGGTGCAGGCACAGGCTCGTGTACAGGTGCAGGTGCAGGCACAGGCTCGGGTGCAGGTGCAGGCACAGGCTCGGGTGCGGGCCCACTGGCAGGTAAGCCCACAGGCAGGTTCAGGCACAGGTACAGGCTCGGGTGCGGGCCCACTGGCAGGTAAGCCCACAGGCAGGGTCAGGCACAGGTACAGGCTCGGGTGCGGGCCCACTGGCAGGTAAGCCCACAGGCAGGGTCAGGCACAGGGACAGGCTCGGGTGCGGGCCCACTGGCAGGTAAGCCCACAGGCAGGGTCAGGCACAGGGACAGGCTCGGGTGCGGGCCCACTGGCAGGTAAGCCCACAGGCAGGTTCAGGCACAGGTACAGGCTCGGGTGCGGGCCCACTGGCAGGTAAGCCCACAGGCAGGGTCAGGCACAGGTACAGGCTCGGGTGCAGGTACAGGTACAGGCCCACTGGCAGGTAAGCCCACAAGCAGGTTTAGATACAGGTCCAGGTACAGGTGAGGCCCACTGGCAGGGCGGACGGGAACGGAGGCCCACTGGCAGGGCGGACGGGAACGGAGGCCCACTGGCAGGGCGGACGGGAACGGAGGCCCACTGGCAGGGCGGACGGGAACGGAGGCCCACTGGCAGGGCGGACGGGAACGGAGGCCCACTGGCAGGGCAGACGGGAACGGAGGCCCACTGGCAGGGCAGACGGGAACGGAGGCCCACTGGCAGGGCGGACGGGAACGGAGGCCCACTGGCAGGGCGGACGGGAACGGAGGCCCACTGGCAGGGCGGACGGGAACGGAGGCCCACTGGCAGGGCGGACGGGAACGGAGGCCCACTGGCAGGGCAGACGGGAACGGAGGCCCACTGGCAGGTAAGCCCACAGGCAGGGTCAGGCACAGGTACAGGCTCGGGTGCAGGTACAGGTACAGGCCCACTGGCAGGTAAGCCCACAAGCAGGTTTAGATACAGGTCCAGGTACAGGTGAGGCCCACTGGCAGGGCGGACGGGAACGGAGGCCCACTGGCAGGGCGGACGGGAACGGAGGCCCACTGGCAGGGCGGACGGGAACGGAGGCCCACTGGCAGGGCGGACGGGAACGGAGGCCCACTGGCAGGGCGGACGGGAACGGAGGCCCACTGGCAGGGCAGACGGGAACGGAGGCCCACTGGCAGGGCAGACGGGAACGGAGGCCCACTGGCAGGGCGGACGGGAACGGAGGCCCACTGGCAGGGCGGACGGGAACGGAGTACTACCGGGCCAGGCACGTGTACAGGTTCATGCACGGGTACGGACTTACGCTCGGGTACTGGATCATGCACGAGTACAGGCTCAGGCACGGGTACAGGAACGGGCTCAGGCACGGGTTCAGGCTCAGGCACGGGTTCAGGCTCGGGCAGGAACGGCACAGGCTCGGGCAGGAACGGGCACAGGCTCGGGCAGGAACGGGCAGGAACGGGCACAGGCTCGGGCAGGAACGGGCACAGGCTCGGGCAGGAACGGGCACAGGCAGGACCAAGCTCAGGTACAGGTAGCGGCTCAGAGCAAAGGCAGTCCTACAACTACAATGCCAAGGCCCTGACTGAAGGGCAGGGCCGGTCTTTTAAAGGCAGGGCTTCACTCAATTCATGAGGCGCAGCTGTACCTGATAATCAGGTTCAGATCACTCCAGAGGGAGGAGGGTGGCCACTAGTGGTAGCAGATGTATTAGCCTGAAGTATAATTCAGCCATGGTTCAGGCAGCAGTGAGTGGATCCTGACATGAAGTGTGTTTCCTCGAGGTGACCCAGAGAGTCTCCAGGCCAAACCAAGAGAGCTCCCAGGGATGGTCTTGAGTTGGAAGTCCTTGTGCAAGTGGTAAAGTCGCAGGCACTTGCAAACTTGCAAACAACATTATACATAAAAGAATTACTTTGCTGGTTATAGCATACAAGCAAACATGACTTCAAGTCGGTTAGATCTAAATAACCCCTAACTAGATGTCATACTTCTTAGTGAACAGACCTCAATGAATGCTATAGTATGAGACTATATCTCCTTTGAAGCCTGGAGGACACAGCACAGAAATAAAACTATAGCTATCATTTAACAGTATAACATGTAAAGTTTATTATTAATACACACAGTATGGTAATCTAACCCCCTCATATTTTTCAGAAAAAGATATCATAAGGAAAAAATGATTTGATCTAAATGGCAATTGTGACATTTAAATTATTAATAATTACAATTTTTAGGCCATGTTAGTGCTTGGAATTCTTGTACACTACTGTAACAGGAACTGTATATTAAAGTTGAGCTGACAAAATAATGGTGTTCTAGTACAGCTGAGCATGTCTTTGATGCTGGTATGTTGGGACTGAGCCTTGAGAACCCTGACTGACAAGATAGGAAGTACAGTATGTGAATCCTGTTTGTTTCAATATTTTTAATGACGTGTAGCTAAAAACAGATATTGCATTTTAGGTATAACAGTTATATAAATAAAAAAATAATACAAAAATTAAAAAGTACAATAATATGGATCAGGTTCTCAGAATCAAACAGTTTGGAACTGGATAGAGGTTGCAAAGATGTCAGTCTTGTCATTGTTTATCAACCATATAGACCATACCTTATTGTTTGAATTAGGAGTGTTATTAATTGTGTGTGTGTATGTCATTTCCTCAATGTCCCTTTGTTGGTCCACAACCAAATTTATTTTAGCCATTAATGGGATCTACTGAATCTTCCACTTTCTGGGTATTCAAATATACTGTGACATACTGTATTACCAACTTGACAGATAGAAGGTGGGGTGATGGCTCTGATTCGTATCTTCATAAACATATGAAATCCATATTCACCACAGAGGTGGTGAAGATCCAGGAGCAGCCAATCTCCTTAGAGGAGCTAGCATTTGCTATTAAAAGAGCTATCCAGCCAAGTGCCCTGCCCGAGGGCTTCCAGTCTTTCCTGCAGTCTGGCCACAGAGCAACACCCACAAGTTCGACCATAGAGCTGCTCCTGGTAAGCGCCCTGACTGAAGGAGATCTTGCTAGGTGTCTTCTCTTGAGAAATAATCATCATTCCCGTCTGTTTTTCTAGTCTTGTTGCAACCTTTTCTCACTGCTTGGTCCTGTCTGTGCTAACCAGTCCTGTTTGCAATTATCAATCCTGGCTTTACTCTCCAGTCCAGCCTGTACTATCCAGTTTGTCTGTACCTTCCAGTAATTGCTCATGCATCGTGAAGTACAGAAAAAGTCCTTTGGGTCCCCTGTAGCTAGGGTCCTCCCTGACTTCCTTACCCTGGTTGAGACAGATGATACTGACACAGGGCCTGAAACATTTTGTAAGGCAGAAACGCCGGCACCGCAGACTGGAATACGAAGCGGCCGCTCGCGCACGCGGCCGCTTCATGAATATTTATGAGGCTGACCGCCGGCTGGATTCCGCTGCGTCGCTATGGCGACGTAGGACGCGATCACGTCCCGGACGTCGGGGAACGCCCCCCGGGCTATTTAAACCTCTCACACAGTGTCCTCAGTGCTCAGTTATACTGATTCTCTCCGTATATCGTGAGCTCCTCCTGTATTTCATTTATATTTACCTTATCCTTGTTCTCCCGGTATCCGACCCTGGTCTGCTAAACGGCTTCCCGTGTTTTCTCTGGTATCCTGACTCTGGCTCTCCCTGCTACGTTGTGTTCTTCTGGCATCCTGACCCCGGCTATCCAACCGACTACGTGTACCTCTGGCATCCTGACCTTGGCTATCCATACCGACTACGTATGAGAGATAATTGCTATGGGTTTTAATACAACAGGAAGTTTATTAAAATTATTTGTTCTAAAAAAACCAGACACTTAATATTCAGGATTTTCTTAGCTTAAAAAAATAGGATCTAAAAGATATGGCAATAAGACCAACAATACCAACTAAATTTAAAATGTACAGTAAACCTTGTATAATGTATGAGTAAAAACTGGCTTTTATATGCTTACATGAAATCTAGCCTCCATAGAAAAAAATGATCGGATTCTAGAATAAATATATTGCCTTGCATTTTTAGATTTACATGAGCTAAATCTATTTTTCTTAATTTTAAAAAAAGGCAATTTGTTAGTTTTAAGGATTTATAATTTTAAAACAGTCTGCTTAATACCAATATTTTTAAAAGTTTTGAAGGTTGATGGTAATGCTGTCCAGATAATTTCTACTGTTCTTACAGGTGTTCATTCTGTAACTTTATCTCATAGCAGATTTAGAAACAAAGATCAAATTTCAAAACTCCCAGCAGTGAGACTACAAAAAAAAGGCAATAAAATCCTTAAGTAAAAAATGATGAAGCTTCCCACTCGTAATGAGATGCTAGAAGAAGCAGCTTTTAGATTTCTCGAGGGGCCTCTAGTTGCCAAAGAAAGACATAATATTTTCTCATTATTAGCTCTTCAGCAGAAAAAAAGAAGCAGGGTATCATGTTCTTTCTGAACACAGAGAGGAAGGGGCACTTTACCACTAATAATTCAGGGCAGCATAATGAAGGAAAGATGGCTGCAGAACATCAAGTGATGTATAATTATATTTCCAAGAGAAGGTTAGCGAATACCCCTGGTGATCTTCATTCAAAATAACTCCTCTAGAGAAACCTGGTTTAGGAAAAGGGTTGAATACAAAACAAACAACATTTTATATGATTTATCTGAAAAAGACATTATCCCCAATTAAATCCTGGCATCTAGATAAATCATTGGAGTACCAGTCATTTATTTCTAATGCAAAACAGCATTTTACCACTGTGTTTAACCTCGGACTGACCTCTGCCAAAGATGAATACAATAGAAAACCACAAAGTGTCATATAATCTATGTTTTAAAAAGCAATGCAAGAAAAAAAAATCGACAGGGTTTTTATTTTGCGTTATATTTGCTATCATTTTTTATACATTACAAATTGCAAAATAGAAAATATATCTGAAATGTATAATTCAGTACATAAAACATTCTGCAGCAAAATAATTTAACTCTATGCTAAAATGACATCAGTGATATTCCACAACTGGTATCATGCTCAGAAATGTAAGTGATGGCAAATGTATTATTCATATTTGCTTTCCTTCAATTTCATTGTTTACTTAAAAAAATCAGTAAAGACCATGTAGTGCTTTTAACCGACTTTTAGATGGAGCACAGGATTTCATCAAAACTGGTAGTTTCAAATGTGCTGATTAATGAGTGACTTGTTTTAAATTACAAATTTCTGGGCAATATATTTTATTAGATGCAAAGTACTACAATGAAAGCTACCCAATGAAATTGGTAAAGCACGGTTCTAGGTCATGTATGGGAAAATACAGAGCTACCATACTGTCTGTGCACACATGTATAGAAGCATGCATGAATGGCCAAACATTTCATACTGCTAAGCACCAAGAAAGTAAATGAGCAGTATTTTACATTTTTAGTCTTCATGACATACACACCCAAATTTCCTGTTTTTCCAGAGTTGTATCCATACCCCACACATTATTACTATGCTCTGCTACAGTTAAACATATGGCTCTCAGACAGTGGCTAAAGTTTTATTAAATTTTTTAGGTTGTGGGGAAAATATTTGCTTTCTGTACCTAGTAGCACATGGTATTTAAGTGCAGCCCTGAGATCAGGGGAATATTTTCTCATCTCGCACAACAACTCAAGAATCTATATACGGTTCCTGCCACTAATATTGGCGCCCTTGGTAAATATGAGCAAAGAAGTTTGTGAAAATTATTGCAAACACAACACAGGTTTATCCAAAAGGGACAAAGATCTCCGAGGCAAGCTGTTTGGGGATAAAGCCTGCACTATTAAGCTGTTTGATGACAAATATGGCCCTGTTTAGCTGTTTGAGCACAAAGATGACACTGCTAAGCTGTTTAGCGACAAAGATGGCACTGTTAATCTGTTTGGGGACAAAGATTTCACTGTATTTATAGCGCAAATGGTGTGTGAATGTACAGAAATGGGTTGCTGTTACACATATCATGCTCACATAATGGGCTGACCATGTGGTAATTTGAGCATCTGTGATCTTTCTATTATAGTTAACATAGATGACTGATCTTGATCTTTACACTATTTGTTATTTTAAAGATTATATCTTAAAATAATAGATTAAACATTTGAAATGGTGCACAATACAACAAAATATACAAGTAGGTACTCGGTATCTAAGCTTTATATTCAGAGTACAAGAGGTGAAGTTCAAAGAGTAAAATATAATTTTCCAGTCAGGTACATAATGCTTGCTATATGTCATGTTCTATCCTTTCTTTTTTTATTGAATGTTTTTCTGTCTGGGTTTCACTACCCAATAACTAACTAAAAATCTTCAGCATTTTGCCAAATGCACTAATTAAAATTTAAAAGGGCTGCCTTTAAATTATAAATCTGAGACTCTTACGGTTAATAACAGAATGATCTTCAATATAGTCCAAAAGATTTCCATTGAACATTTAAAAAAAATCTCAGGGAATATTCTGTATATTAAGGTATTACACTGATATATTGATTTTGGTGCAGATGACACTTTCCTCAGTACTCTCCCTGAGGCTTGTTTCCAAAATAGCATTTTGTACAGATATCATATAGCTATATATTTTCTCTTCTTAGACATCCCATCATCAGATACTTTCTGAAAAAGATTCTGGAAGTTTCATTTAACACTGCATTTTGATAAATGAATTTGCTAGCCCAAAAAATACATTATTCTGCAAATTTGTTGCGACTACTGTGACCCAGGATCCCTTGCCACAGGAACACCTAGCAAAGGGTTGAGCACTAGAAGAGTAGCCGGATACATGTATAGGTAATGCTGCAGTTAAATGCCATGACAGGTGCCACCGAAAGCCAGGTCAGGTCTGCAGAGCAGGTACTTGGGCCAATGCCAGGTTCAGTACACTAAACAAGTAGTCAGACCAAGCTAAGGCTACGATATGGTATACAGATCAAGTCAGCAAGGTACAACATTTCAAGGCAGAATGAGTAGTCAGGCAAGCAAAGGAATCAAATCAGACTTCAGGAACTGATAAAGCAATCACGGCAAGTCCCAGCACAACATTACCCTGTCTACGAAGGCCAGCCAAAAGCTGAAACATCTCTGGATTGTCATTTAATTTGGCATGAAACTTCTTCAGCAGAGCAGGCGCATATAGATCACTTGAGGAGACCCACAACCTTTCTTCTGGTCTGTATCCCTTCCAATGTACAAGGTATTCAGTAGCATACCTTTCAGTAATCTAGAATGACACAAGGAGCCAATTCCATAGAAAAAACTATGAGTTTGACATTCTTGCTGGGAAGCCACACTCCTGGAAGTATGAGGGAGGCAGTCTCAAGTGAAGAGACAATTTGAAAATGCCTACCAAAACTTTTGGACAATACAATAACAAGGGTGATATCCATAATTACATAAAAAGGGGGACATTTTAGATGCTTTATAAGAGCAGAGGGTAATTTGGGTAGAGGTATAAAATTAGCCTTTTTTAGAAATACATCTGGCGTTATTTATCTTGCTCCTGGACCTTTTTTTAATTTACAAAACAGAATATCTTGTCAGCCACCACTATATCCTTGGTGGGGAACATACCACCTATGCTCTAAGGAGTGAGCAATTCTATTACTGCTCACCAAAAACAAACTGAGGACACTCCAGACTGCTCCAAAGGTTGCTGCTAAAGAAATTCCAAAGCAAGGAATTTACTGCCTAAATGCACACTTTGGGGCTAACTGAAGAAACCCATACTACATAGTGCTGCCAAAGAAATCTTTAGGCAAGGATTATATTGCCCAAGCGCATACTTTGGGGCTAACTGAAGAAGCCCACACCAAATGTGAGTAGCCCCTTGCGGCCTTCATTTTGTACAAAATACGCTTTAAGAGACATATCGTGTTTCTCTTTCTTTCACATATCCACATCCATGAGAGAGCAGCCACTAACCCCCTTGTGAACTATTTATTTTGATGTTTATGGAGGAGGTGGCTAGCCTAACATCCCACCCAGAGGGAATGAGGTTTCAACTATCATTTGCAATTCTCAGGTTTATTTTTTTCCACCTGTATGTACCTGTATGTACTCAAGTCTTCTAAAATTATCTGTAAGTGACTTTAATAAAACTATGTGTTGCAATTGTGTCTACAGGTTTAGTTAATAAACCCCTTGGTGCAGTTAAAATGAAAATATCAGAAATGGTAAAAATTAGCAGGGATCAACAAAAAATCCCAAAATTTTCCATAATATTGAAACATGTACATCTGATAAAATTTCTCCTTCAGCCTGCTGTAAAATGTTTGTTTTTTTAACCATTAATTTGTGCAATATTACAAAAAAGAATACACATAAAATTTCCTGGAAAATAAGCATTCTTAGGGTTTGTCCAGTTGACTCTGGGCAAGGCAGTGACATGTGGTCATGCTCACTCCCTACCCATGTTCCTCCAATGTATAATTATCCTTTTTGTGTCTGAATATCATGCATTAAGCAATAATATATATTTAAATATTGGAATTATTAGCCATTTCCTTTTCAAATAATTGATGATTTTAATTTAAATGCAAAAGAGGAAAGTGCAACTGTCATTATAAAAACAAAACTAAAAAAAAAAAAATGCTACGAATGGAAGTGTGGACTAGGATTATAAAATGGCTGTAGAAAGACCCAAACTTGACTAATGCAAGGATCTCTCTGTATCAAAAGTAATTTAAAGAACTAAAGTAAGCTAGGGCACAGACTGGCTGCATGAAATTAGACAATACTACTAATGCTACCATCACAGTGGAACAATAGGAATATACAACAAAGTCCAGAGCAACAGCATGAAATAAGGAGGCAAAGAAGCAGGGCCATGAGCAGGGCCAGACCAGATAATTGCAAATACCTGAAAAAAGGAGGGAAACAACCAGGGGCATAACTAGAAGCCTCAGGGCCCCGGTGCGAGAATCTGTTAAGGCCCCCCCCACCCCAACCCAATCTACCCCTTCTCACACACTCTACCCCCCTTCTCAGGCTATCTACCCTCTCCCTAACCCCCCTCCCCATTCTCACTATCTACAGTCGGGACAGCGCTGAGGCAGGCGGCAGGGAGCAGAGGAGACAGAAGGGCGCTGCTGAAAATGACCGCTCATCACCCCTTGGGCCTCCCTGAATGCCAGAGCTCCAGGGCCCGGTCGCAGTCATGATCCCTGCGACCCCGGTAGTTCCACCACTGGAAACAACCTAGGTAAGATCAGATAAAGTGATGGCATACCATGTGGGGATCTATCTTAAATACCCTTCTATTACCGCTTCCACCAAAAGAAGCTGATTAACCAACTCCAAGCCTGTTATACAGGACTGGCCAACCTCCCACCCCATATTATACCACCCAAAACCTTAATTCTACCTTTATACGTTCCCCCTTGATCTGGGCCTACTTAAGACACTCTTATTGTTATTTCTTAACTTCCAGAGCTCCACTTGCAATATGGAAAATATGGACAAAATTGGGATATATACCTTTGTGTAAAAATTGGCAATTATTGGTAGCAAAGCCCTGCAGGAATATATGTGCTCATAAGTCTGCAAGTTTATGCATCTACTTTTACAGGTAAAATAAGCATGAAGTGTTTTACTCATTAGGCCATAACATGCTTGTTTTTAAACAAAAAAGCTTGGGTTTTTAATAGGCAGTAAAATCATTGTCTTACTACGAGCACTTTGTAGGTAATAAAATTAGGTAAAATAGATTAATGTTCACATCACTGAATTACCTTGGAGAACAAAAACAAAGTACTGTGTATTCTCAATGTGAATCACAGTATGTAACAGTATAAAAGAAACAAAAAATAACAATAAGAATAAATCAATGCACCTCATGACTTAACATGATATAATTTCACATTTATGTCTTTACTGTAATTAATAAAATTGCTTACATTTTACTCTCATGCTGTGATAGAATGTGTTTTTCCTTTGCACTGGGTTATTTTTTATGCATTATATAATTTAATGAAAAAATATTAAAAATAGTTCAATGGGACTCATACTAACTTCTAAGATTGAAGCACATAAAGCAAATCCAAATTTTTCATGTTTCCATTAAAGATTTAACATATTTGCTTATTTGGTATTGTTTTCCTTCATTCTTCTCTTTGGTGAGGCTCTGGATCTGCCCCTGCTCCACCCTATTGCACAAAGGTTAGGGAAGAGGAACAGAAAACCATCCCTTTCTTGGAACCCAGATTTTTGTAACTTGGTATATCAAGGTTGTATATCCAATTCAGTTTCTTTTAATGGGATCTAGACATATTATAATGGATAGTTTAGCATAAAAAAGTACTTACATTGGTAAGGCTTCATGGGACACATTGTTGCAAGTAGAATTTTATGTTGTTTTCAGAAATGAAGATTGAAACTATTCTTCTGACATGAAGCACAAATTAATCAAACTGGAACAGGAACATGGCAAGATAATTTACACGGGGTAATTCTAAATGGCATCATATTGGTTTCTATGGTTATTTATTTTATCTCATGGTGCATTTAGCAAGGTAAAGATTACGTAGTTTTATAGGGTAAGATAAAAGGTTCCATAGAAATCAATGGGATGGAAACCAATTTAATTCCTTTCTTGCTCTATATGTATCACTTTGCACTGGAATTTCAAAATGACTCAGAAAGTGAAGATAAATGCGTAAAATCAGCTTGTTATGATTTTTCTTTGAGATATATGTCAAGTCTATTTTTCAACATAGGAGTGTAGCTGGAAGTAACAATTTTAATGTTTTATTGCTGTAGCTATAAAAGTGAAATATTATTGTAATGACTTGTGTAATGTGAAAATTTTATCTGAAAATTGTAAACTACTGTTTAATCTCAAACAAAACATTGGCAAGTACTGAACTGAAATACAGCCTAGTAAATGTTTAAAGAGCAATTACTTTAAAAGATGTTTTAAATTTTTCCAGCACTCTATTTGTCCTCTTATTATGTTAGAAAACCAATATTACATGCCAGAAATGCATTCCACAGATTATTAAACTAACTGAAGGCATCAATGACTTAAAACAATTTCACGGGAGCCTCTGATATTTCACATTCATTTAAAACCATTGGAACAAATAACGCTATGCCAGATGTTCAGTGCTGAAACGACTAGGTATAATTTCAGCTGAGCCAAGCACTTTTTGCAAGGCATCATGGGACATGTCTTGCAGAGCAGCAGATGAAATCAGGTGTTGAGCACAGAGGGAGCACAATTTACTATAAACAGTTTTAATGGTCTCAGCAAAAACTTTGTTTCATGAAGAGAAAAAAAAAAATACTCTTACAAACAAGGATGCTAATAACTTTACAAGATGAATGTTTGCTTTCCTATAGACATTAAGTCATATTTGTGCAGCATTTGCAGAATATATAAACTAAATTATGAAACAATTTGCGGGGGCTTTGATACAATAACTTTAAAAATGCATTCTGATGTGTACAGATCTGCAGGGGAGGAGTGAACATAAACATATTTAATTGGCAAACCCTAGTGTCCGGGTTCTATGCTGCTGTTTAATTTAATCTTATTGAAGTGTTTCCCAGCTGACCTCTAAGGTAAGGCAATAATACAATAAATATACAAGTTGTTGTAAATGTTATCATTTTTTGGTTTTTGTTTTTTAGGTTTTATTTACTCGTTTGTAATAATACATTAGTCAGTTACAATATTTAAATAAAATCAACCTATTCAAGATGAATATTTCACCCTCCAAATGGAACCATTTCGAAAAACATACGGCATTAGATGGCAGACCAAGTTTTTCTTTCAACCCTTTTCAGGGGAAAGGTGCTTTTTTCCCCCCCACCAAGCTTTAAACATGACTACACATTAACATGAGATAGTTTAGAATGAAATGCGAATGTAGCAAAGCTCGACATGATTTAAAGATTATTTTTCATTTTATATTACAAAGATGAATGTATGCATAGCTACTATATTATTATTATTATCTTTTATTTATATAGCACCAACAATTTACGCAGAGCTTAATACAAGGGGTATGACAAGATGAGAATTGACAGACTAAGACAAACCAAGCTTACAATCTTATTCACTCACTCTTTCACTCCATATTTTCTATGATAAAATTTTCTATGATATATACTTCCTGTATCCTCTTCTCTGTCTGCGTTCTTCTCTCCTCTTCAGAGTGCTTCAGAATATTATCCCACAACAGAGCAGAGCTGCCATGCACACCATTAGGACAATTTCTTCCCTCCTTGGATTGGAGGAATGAGGGAAGAGGTTGTCCCCGTGCTGTGTGAGAAGGCTGCACTCTGTTGCGGAAGTACAACAAGGATAGACACTTGGAATATATGCCCCTTATTTTAGAGTTATTATGGCTACATATAATTCCAAATTATTCAGTTGTTGAATAAAATGTGATTAAACTCGGGTTTGGCATAATAAGGACGAAGAGATCTAAAATAATTACAACTTTCAATATATTTACTGTAAAGTTTGGTATTCAAACTGACAGCACTCCACTTGTTAATGGACTGGATGGAGTATGGATATTAACATTAAGGAGGTTCAAATGCAGTTTCCATAGTGACACTGGAATGTAAAAGTACAATTACTACAGTTTCCACTTAGACATTGGGGAAGCAGAAGTGCAGAAGTCCAGACATTTGCGTGTAGGATGTGCTACTATTAACATTTGTTTGAGAGTTAGTAAAAATCATGTTCGGAAATAAGAAAATTACAAATTATAAACTTTTGGTTTTCAATACCTTTCATGCATGGAGGATATGTAATTATTTTTACAGTTAACTAAAGTGCTTTAAGCCAATTACTTGCTTTTTTCTTACTACTAGAATTAACAAAGAAAGCAATATGACACACCAATTCCATTTCTTTAAAGTTTTAAAATTATTTAACCTTTTTAATACACTCACAGGTTTTCGACAGCTTCAGAGCAAAAGTTATAAAGTGATCTATAGATGAACAGTTTATTTCTCTGTTGCAGTAACTCTAGGTTAATTATTCAGCGTTTTAGCCCGTCATAAGACTGTAAATATCAAGTTTATTTTTTTCCCTGCTTCTAGTTACAGTTAAAGATCCATTGGATATATATTACAAATGTTCTGTATACAGCACACACCTCTAATAATTAAAAATACTGTATATCTTATATACAATAAAATCTTGTGAACCATAAATACTGCATTTATTAGCAGTTTGTCTGGTTTGTCAGGCCATCTGGGGGATGGCAGCATGGGACATTACTTAAACTGGGTGCCCCACATATCAAGCTACCATTTTGCAAATATCTTACCAGTGATTCCCCATCTTCCCTCCCTAATTTAGGTTTTTCATAGTATATCAGTGCATTGAAATTGGCAGTTTTGTTAATACTACCTGCTGTAATTCCCATAAGAATACTTTTAGCTTTATTCCTCATTTCTAGTTTTCATATAATAATGAAACAGAACCAGAAAATGAATGTATAACTACATTATCTGTTTTTTTTATCCATTCAAGGTGGAAGGATGTAGCTAAAAACATAACTGCAGTATAATTTAACATCAAACATGCTCAAAGTAATACAAAAATAAATATCATATCCAGTGGCGTCACTAGGTGTGTTTTAAATTTGTGTTTACAGTGAAAAAGAGAATTGATGAATAAAAATATAGTCAGATAGAGGACAATAAAACACTCTAAGGTCAATTGCATTGTTTATTTCTTTTTAAAATACATTAGCTTGCATATGCCTAAAATATTCCCCTGCAAATGACATTAACCAACCTCATACTGAGAATTTTAATTACATTGTTTTAAAGTTGTTTACCAGTAAATTCGATTTAATAATTTTAATTAATTTGTATGGGTCCCTTGAACCATAAGCTTTAAATATTATGAAGTTGCTGATTGTCAGCATAATATCTTATTGCAAATAACTTTAATGTTTCCTTTAGGTATAATAAACTCCTCCTAAGCAAATTAAAAATATAAATAAATCTTTTAAAGCATGATGTCAAATAGGTAACCCTTAAAACCTTGACAGTATGTGTACTATAAAGACAAGGTTGCCAACCACTGGCATGTATTCATGATATATGGAGCACTATGCCTCCTTGGGTCAAATCTATCAGAAGATATTCACACGCAGCCTGTACCTATACTGACACACCAAACAATTAGGTAACTTCAGCAGAATTGCCCAGGGGTGTAACTGCACAATCTTCTTAGAATGGTGGCACCATAAAACTACATAAATGCTCAGGGGTCCCACCCCTTGAGGAGACTACACACTATAGCACCATTTGCTAGTGCTCCTGTCGTAGCCCTCCCAGTGAGGGCTACCCAATGCTCTGGTGCCAAATTCCCATGGGACCCTACACTAGGTCAGGAGAGTATGAAAAACCTAAATTAGGGAGGGAAGATGGGGAATCACTGGTAAGATATATTGCAAAATGGTGGCCTGATATGTGGGGCACCCAGTTTAAGTAATGTCCCATGCTGCCACCCCCCAGGCCTGACAAATTAGCACCTCAAACTGATCCCAGGGTAGGCCATACCTAGAACCAATAGCAGATGCCCACCCTAAAACCCCCCTCCTTAAAACACTAAGATATGAATCCCCCTGATCTGGGCCCTGTCATGGAGCCCTTAATGCTAATACTTACCATCCAGGGCTGTACTTGTCTTGGTCACCATCTACTTGCTGTATAACTAGACTTCTCCAGCCCCAATAATAACACAACACAAGGTTGGCGTTAAAAAATGTCATGTTTGTTTGTTTGTAAACACACTGCAACGATAAAATCTAAATAATTAATGATAATATTCAAACCACTTAAATATTTTCATCAAACAATTAGGTAACTTCAGCGAGATTTGGCAAGAATTTGCCTAGGAGTAAGCATAACAGTATATTTCGATGTAAAATAAACTATAGCCTGCAATCCACCTAACATGGTGGCACCATAAAATCACATAACTCCTCAGGGGCCCCAGCCCTTAAGAACACTACACACTATATCACCCTTGACTAGTGCTCCTGTCATGACCCGATATGTTTTTTATCCTAAATTATTTAAGTGGACTCCATCCTCTAGCAACCAATCACCCAGGTCTTCTGTAATTTTGGGATGCCGAACAATAATACACACTTGAAACGCTTCAAAACGTGCAATGGCTTTATTCAACTTGCGTCTGACCCTCTAACTGACTTAGCCCCCCCAAATGCTAAGCAAGGAATAATTTAAGACCATGTAATCAGGATACCTGGATAACAGCTACCTGATACAAACCAAGTTACCTGCAATGTTGGGGGACTGCTGCCCATCAGGCCACCCAAAACATGTAGGAGTGCCCCAGAATCCAGGTCAAACACTTTCCGGAAGGATAACCTAGGAGAAAATGCAACTACGCTGAAAACATCCATCCATCAGAACAATAGATAACCCCCCCTTAAGGCAGAGGAGCTGTCCATGTTGAAGATTATATTGATTATAGTCCATTCTATCTATATTGCATAATGAATTGATCAGTTCATTAAAATTCACATTTTCATTGTTTAATCCATCAATTATAAAAACTTCTTATTGTCATTCATTTATAATGTTTTGCTAGTTTTATTTTTTCACTTATTCAGATTTCTATCGTGGTCCTTTTGCTGTTCCGTGGATTTAGGCTTTCTTTTTTTAATAATCTAGTAATATTTGTGTATCTCCCTAAATTGAAGGCATGTGATCACTACAGTGTGTTTTAGTTGAATAATTGCTTATAAATCTGACATTTCTTAAAACTGTATCTTTTAGGGTTCCATCATATAAGTGTACTGTCACACAAATACGGACAACACCGCCAAAGAATATCTGAATTTACTTGAATTTTTACTTTGGTTTTACTATTTATGTGAATGATGTTTTTGCTTCTCCTGCTTGATCTGCAGACAGACTTCACATCCTGAACCTGTGTAGTATGTTATTAAACTGAGAATATAAATACAAACCCAAGGTTAGTAGAAAACTATTTAAAAATAATTTTGTAAATATACTTTGAATGATGCAATTGCATGCTTTGATAAGATTTGGTCCAAATTCACAAATTAAAATGGGAGTACTTGACTTTTCCATTAATTGTTTATTTTTTTCCCTAAGTTCATTAATTTTTTTTTTTAGAAACTTGTGAAATTGTATCATTTGATTTTTAGGTTGATTTTGGTAGTGTTTGTGGTCAGTTCTTAGGCAATCATTAGGTCAAAAAAATCACAGATTATCATGCTCCAATTGGCTGATGAAAAAGCTGGAAGGAAGAACGTCAATTATACCTTTAAGCAATGTATTATGTCTTTATTAATGATTTTGACGAATATGGCTACAATATGTCCAGTAAATGCCTTGCCGATAGAGGCTTTTATCGTACTGGGATACTGTATATGCCTACAGTAATTATACTGGATTCATATGCATCATATATTGATTTTATTTTTACTGAATGTGGTATAAAAAAGCTCTTTAATATTATTGCCAAGAATCAAATGTACAGGAATAAAGGTATATTTGGTAATCTTAAATATTTTCTTATGTAAATCCTGATTTAACAGCATCTACAAAATGTGTCTAGCTAGGGCTATGTGTTTTTAAGTAACAGATTTTGAGACTGTGACGATTATAAGAAGGCATTTAAAGGTAACATTTAGAAAACAATACGAGTTACTGTCTCTTTGATTATATATGGACTACAAGATAACATACAATTGTCTCCAATACAGCACATCTAATATTCCAGTATAATATTTTTAATACAAATTTTTTTTGTATAATACATCAATAATGCTTTAAATTGACATACAACTCTATAGGTTGAATTTTATATATATATATAAAATAAAATTTCATTTTGGATAATTTGTATGTTCCTTAAAGCTGCCAAATGCTGACAAAGATTTTAAAAACACAATAAAGGAGTGCAATTTTATACTTTCCACAATGCATAAAGTGCTGAAAGGTGTTTCACAGCAATATACCTATTGATTGAAACAAGAAAATGTTTTCAGTACGAAATACAATTTTACAGTTTATTTCACGAGTACAGAGTTATTAAATAGCATAATTCTATGTCATGGGAGATCATTATTGTTATCTATTATATACTCACAAGAGATAAAATTACACCTATTGATAAATACAGGAAATTACTGAATAAGTAATTTTACTGATGTGGATATTTCACTGATATGGAAAGGGTTAAAAGCATCAAGTTTAGTTAATACACATGTGACTACATTATATCTGTAAAGACCAAAGGAGAATTTAATAATTTTGAGGGTTGTATTGTGACCAAAAAAACGTATACAGTGTGTATATATAACACAACTAAATCAAATTTTAGAATACATATTCATATACGAATACTACTTATGGAGCAAATCTGCAGCAAGCAAGACATGGCAAAAGGATACCAAAGGGAGTCTGAACATTGTAATCACAAACTAGCTCCCTATTGGCTAACACATTTTGAGATGGTGCCCTTTTTTCCAAATGCCCTGGAAATAATTTTTATACGTGTTAGATTTGTCAGTTAATATATCTGGTTTTGTACTTGTTCAACTTACATTGAATTACTGTTGACTGTCAAACATTAAGCTCTTTGTGAGCCATGCCACAGTTACATAGCAACCAAGTACACAGAGTTTGAAGAAGAATATTAAGCAGAAAGGTATAATGTGCCCCATTTTTCAATACAATGATGTTGCCTTTGGTGCATTATTTTCCAGATTAGAACTTTATATTCACCAGTGATATGGAGAAGGAAGTTAAGCTTTGAATTTTAGGACTGAACACTAGAATTTTAAATAGCTCTGCCATCATGGTATTTCTTAATCAATTCTCTGCTTATTGCATAAAAAAGTACAAATACAGAAAGGCTGTGTTTTGGCAAACATAAATCTTACATAGCTCGGACACATTATACAATTTGAAACAAAATAGCTACAATTTCCTACAACACTGCATTCCCAACAACTTAATAAAATATGTATTCTGATAGCGAACCAGAAAGGACAGTGGGAACATCATACATCACGGAGGGGATATAAATGGAATGATAAAAACCGTGTGTAAGTTCAACTTTAGCCTATCACCAGATGCCAGATAACACGCTTGTCACTTAGACCAAAATAATACTTACAAATTTAACAAAATAAAGGAAAACCATGATCCGATGGTGAAGGTTACCAAAAATACAGGCGTAGAATTGGAAAAACAGTTGGGCTAAAGGTTACCCCAAGGGTCTAGTAAGTCAGGACAGGTAAACCAATACCTCATCCAAATGTATAGTAGCAGCTTGTTCTCGGGTCTAACAAAACACCCATTGCAACGTCAAGAAACGGCTATCTGGCTTGGAAATAAAACTTTTCCAACAAAACCGTATCAGGTCATTGCTGTATCCCGCCTGTATTCTGACTGACCAAGTAAGGGCTTCCATGTGGCAGATGAACTCCACCTGATTAACCCAGGCCTCAAGTGACGGGGGCTCACAGATTTCCAATACCTTGGAATAACTGATTAAATGTTAATGACTTTTTATAGCACCTATAAGGCGCGGCATTGTGGTGCAATAAAACAGCTACCAGAAGTGCCTGACACTCAGGATGAGCCACTTAAATTATCTCCACTACTGAGTCCCAAAAAGGGCGGTTAATCGGACAAGACCACCATACATGAACAAGAGATCCTGGGTGCAAGTTGTACCTCCAACAGATGTAGGGAACCCAATCCGAAGAATATAACGTTATGTACAGGTCCCTCTCCCAAAGACTAAAGTAATCAGGCTTATTGCCATCATTGTATTTTTGGACCTTGTGGTATCGCTCTAAAATATGGTTGCACAAATCCAGTCATTAACGGCTACAAACAGGCCACAATTTGTGGATATCCTAACTTAAGCTCAGACATCTCAACCAGTAAATTACTTGTTTTCAGGCAAAGATTTAAACTTTTTGAGTTTGTGTTTGTGTTAATAGATGTGCAGTTACCCTTTATAACGTGCAGCACAATTCTCATCTGGTGTGAAAACCCTTCGAACACACCAAATAGCAATAAAAGTGAAAAAGTGAGGGTGCGCATACAAGTGTAAACTTAACATTTATCTTTCAATTTCTTGACACTTTAAATACAGAAAGAAAAAATCATAATGTAGTATATAAAAAGTATCTTATAGATGGTAGACTATATAGCCCCCTGTGGTAGTGTCTGCCTCTGCAGGGTAGTCTCACAGCAGAACAGGACACATAAGGTTCAAAATAAAGTCAGTCAACATGCAGCAGAATAAACACAGTATCTTAACCCCTTAATGATCAGGCTATTTTTTATTTTTGTACCCTTCAGGACCCAAGCTGTTTTAACATTTTTCTATTTTTTACTAATCACATTGTGGTTAGAAAGCTGGGCTCCATTGACTTACATGGTTGAATGCAGTAGCGGTAATCAACATGCAGGAGGAGCCCAGAGTTCTCATTCGGCTCTGGAGAGCCCCTCTTGGAAACTTATTTTTTAATGGGATATTATGAGAGACAAAATCTATTGGAGTGGCACTTGTGACCACTCTCCGGAGCAGCCACAGTGCACCCTGGAGTGTTTTTTCTTTTAGTGTCGCTGAATGCCTCACTATTGAGGCTCTTCTAAATCAGGTGTCCACTGCAATATAGTATATGCTGGACACTGATGTCTGGGGAAGAGGCCACACAGAACCCCTGTAGTAAATGTCTATGTTGCTGAATGCCTTGACATCTTAGATCGCTTTCTACGCTTTTTAATGCCATGATGTACCAGGAACGCCATTGGTCATTAAGGGCTTAACTGGAGAGACTCACAGCTTGTCAATAATCAGCAAACAAAAGAAAAACACTCCTCTCCTCATATATAGGAGGCTGTAAAACGTACTTCAATAAGTGTTCTATTAGGATTTCATCAAGTAGCCTGGAGACTTCTCACACCGGCTTCTCTCTCAAATTCAAAACTACAGCACTTTTTAAACCTAAGTGATCAGTCTCCATAATTCACCTGTGCAGTTCTACCTGTGCAATGTTTAATTTTAAATGCCTGTTTAATTTTAAAGGCCTGACTCCCTACCCTCGTTTGAAGTCTTTAACACCTTGGTGCCTTGTTTGGGGGAAGGGTTTATACATTCCATCACACACCCCTATGTATATATACTCTCAAAAGTGGAGCCTATTACATCTAGGCTCTTGACTGTCAGGAGTAAGTGAGGTCGTTCTTACTCTGTAAGAATTCCTTTTTACTAAAATGATATGGCATATTCTTACATTAAAAGTAGTCAAATCATGAGCTACTTGTGGATACTTGACACTTGGATGGGGATCAAAACATCCAGTTTATGCAATTAATAATTGGGAATATATGGGTAGACGAATATACTCAGTGACTACTTTTAATGTAAGCATATGCTATATAATTTTAGCAAAATTGAATACTTAACCAGAGTTGTTAAGGAATATGTAACCAAAGTTGGAACGCCCTTACTTACGCCTGACAATCGAGAGCTACTATATTTGAGATAATATATATATATATATACTACAATATGATGATCATTTTCTGTATTAAGTGCCATGTGATGATCAAGAAATTGAAAGATAAGTGTAGAGATTAAACTTGTATGCACACCCACATTTTTTCACTTGTTTATTAAAGAAGTCTTGTTTTATGTGAGTGCTGGTCAAATAGTTTTGCACTCTATTGCATTAGCTTAACACTATTTCTTAAAAAATAAATGTAGTGCCTGCTACAATCCACCTCATAACACAAGTCAGTTTGAATACGCTATTGTGCATGAAGATATACAAACATTATAACATTATAACATTGCTTTACACAGGCTGAATTCAAATAAACACGAGGACAGAACTTATACTTTTAATATACATTATTGACTTTTAAGTCTTTAACTACATTTTTTTAAATAAATTACATTTACTATTTTTGCCATAACCTAAACTGTGATTTATTCAGAAACTGCTCTGAAAATACAGAAATGTATTAAAAAAGACCAAAACTAACAAAGTGAATATGTTTTCACTATTTTTTCCATTTTGAGATAGTACATATTATGAGAAGCATTTTATATATGCGATGATATCAACTTTAAATTAATCATCTCTTTAAAACAGTGGTACACAATAAAAGTACTTGAACATCATAATGTCATCTAATCATTTTCTCCCGGGAGCTACTAAACAAAAGCTATAACTGTTTTAAATAATGCATCATTTATCATGTCTTGCCAGTTGGGGCTTTTATAACAACTGCCTGTGGAACCCCTATGTTTTTTTAATTACAATCTTACTTTATATCCAAGGCTTTAGAAGCATTAGCTTTAAATATTGTGCGAAGAATAGTTGCTTGATTAATAAACAAAAATCAGCAACTTCCTATAGAGAACAAAATGCTCATTAGCTTTTGACATAATGACACATGCCTTTTGAATTCTTGTAAGTAATAAAACACCCACAGGAACCTTACAAATTGTGTTTGTGTCATCATTTCATAGGATATCAAGCTAGCTATATATCAAATAAAATATTATAATAAGCTGCTCATTTTAACCAGGGTTAACCATGCAATTAAAATGATAACGGTATTAGTGTACTGCATTTGCTAAAATGTTTGACCTTATACTTAAACTATCTGTGATACATATAAATAAATATATACTGTTTATTTTGAAGGTTCTTTATGAATTGTAGGGAAAAAAGGTATAGTTTCTTGTCAAATAGGTTTTTACCATTTGACTGCACCTCCTGTCAATTGTCCACATGCTACCAGGGCCTGGCGGTGATGCATGCCTATCCCTATAATGCATTGATCCTGATTGCAGGATGATGCACATACTACAGCCCTGTGCTGCAGCCTACCTCGGTGGAGCTTGGCTGCCTTGGAGCTCTGGATGGTAGTGGTTGCTGGGACAGGGGATAAGGGACCCACCACCATGATATCAAGATAGCTGGCACCTAACAAGCTTTTAACAGATTCACACATGTTTCATTTTGTTTTCTGTATTTTATGTTTCAACTTACAACACTAGTGATTCTTAAAAGTGGTTCTTATGTTTTTCACATTTCTCCATGACCTCGTCTCCATCTCACAAAAGTCACACGTACTTGCATCTACTCACAAGCAAGCAACATTTTCATGAAGACAATAAGATATATACTATATCACCATCTCCACCAAACTTTACAGTGTCTACTATGCATTCCAGTAGGGAGCATCCTTCTGGTATCCCACAAACCCAGATTCATCCATCAGACTTCTAGATAGTGAAACATGCTTTATTCCTCCAAAGGACATGTTCCCACTGCTCCAGTGGCACACCACTCCAGTCGACACTTGGCATTGTGCATAGTGATCTTAGGCTTGAGTTTAGCTGCTCGGCAATTAATGAAGCTTCCAACACACAGTGCTTGTGCTGATGTTGCCTCCAGAAGCAGTTTGTAACTCTGTATTGAGTGATGCTACCTACAGAGCTACGCAATCAGTACTCTTCTAAAAAAAGGTTAAGCCTACAATTTTTTAAAAAAACCCAAAATGTTATTGTTTATGTTTTAATTAGATGAATCTATACTAATCAGGAACATTCCAGCATTGTTGAATGACATGGGTTTCTAAGAAACCTATTTTTCTGCATAACTAGCATCTTAATAAAACAATGGTCAGGGGTGGCATACCAAGAAAAAGTCAAGGAGCCTTACAATGTTAAGGTTACCTTTATCTGTGTAAGTCTTCTTTTTAAAATGAAGCACAAAAGTAACCATTTTTTAGGTTTTTGTATTTAAATTCCCATTTTTATATTGGGACACGATGACATACTAAAATTGAGCCAGGGATTTAAGTGCACTTAAATTTTTTTTTTTTTTTTTTTTTTTAAATATAAGCAGCTGCAATATAATTAGAATATCATTTTAAAGAGAAACATATTTATGCTGTATTAGAGCGCAGTGACCTGTTTTAATTCTTCTTTGTTAAAATCTTTGCAACTGCATGTAAATTAAACTTCTTTCTAGCAGTTCAAATCAAAGAAATGCTATTGTATTCAACAATGCTAAAAGCTTGTCTCATTTATCTGCCACCTGTGTCCTAAATCACTTTCCATGACAAAACATTTTGATTTCATGTTTCCCTGACAAAGTAATCAGCTTAATGTAAAAGCTGTATAAAGGAACCAAATGTTTTTATTAACTAACATGGTAATTTAAAATACAGTAGATGTGTCTAGCATAACCATTAATGCAAATTATGTTTATTGCCCACTGGTAATCTATATTATAGTATATAACTTGTTGAAATTGGATCATCATGAAATAAAAAAAAACAGTTTGCGGGGGGAGTTTGCAAGAGAGTAATATTTACAGCTCATTGATTTTATTATCTAATATATGTTATAGCAATATACCGTATTTGCTCGATTATAAGACGACCCTGATTATAAGACGACCCCCCAAAATCTGAATATTAACTTAGGAAAACAAGAAAAAGCCTGAATATAAGACGACCCTAAAGGAAAAAAGTTTTACCAGTAAATGTTAATTCATGTAAACTATTTTTTTTAATAAAAGCTATGATTGAGAAAAATATTTTTTTTGTTTTTATTTCTTGTATTTTCCAACCTGTCCCCCAGTTACGCACATCTGCCCCCAGGCTTGCCACTCCAATATGGCACTGTGGCCCATGATATGCCTTTTAACCCTCTATATGCCACTGTGCCCCATGGTATGCCTTTTGACCCCCTATGTGCCACTCTGCCTCCAGAAATGCCTTATACCCCTATATGCCACTCTGCCTCCAGAAATGCCTTATACCCCTATATCCCATTCTGGCATTTAGGGGGTTAAAATGCATATTATGGGGCAGAGTGGCATATAGGGAGGTATAAGGCATTTCAGGAGGCAGAGTGGCATTAAGGGAGTTAAAAGGCATTGTATAGAGCACTCTGCCTCCAGAAATGCCTTATACCCCTATATGCCACTCTGGCATTTAGGGGGTTAAAATGCATATTATGGGGCAGAGTGGCATATAGGTGTATAAGGCATTTCAGGAGGCAGAGTGCTCTATTAAATGCCCCCTTAACGCCACTCCAGAAATGCCCTATGCCCCCATTTAACACACACACACACACACACACCCTATACCCCCATTTAACTAACACACACACACACACACACACTCTCCCCTCCCCTCCCCTCTCAGCCCTCTCTTACCGGTGCTTCCAGCCGGGGCAGCGGGTTGACGTCGCCTTCTGCTGCAGCCGGAAGGAGGTGGAGTTGGCAGCGGGGGTTTGTATCCGTCCGTCGCGTATACTTTCCCCGGCTGTCAGAGATCAGAGTTCCCCGCACCGGTGCGGGGAACTCTGATCTCTGACAGTCGGGGAAGGTTTGCGCGACGGACGCAGACAACCCCCGCTGCTAGCCACACCTCCTTCCGGCTGCAGCGGACGTTGTCTACGCGGATCGCGTAGACGTCAACCCGCTGCCCCGGCAATACAGCAGGAAGCACCGGTAAGTGTGTGTATGATGGGGGGGGGGGTGAGACAGGAGGATCCAGGTCCCCTGCAGCGGTGTGGGGGATCTGGATCTTAGTCTCCTAATCAGACTCTATTTGAGGTCTGATTAGAAGACGACCCCGATTAGAAGACGAGGGGTATTTTTCAGAGCATTTGCTCTGAAAAAAACCTCGTCTTATAATCGAGCAAATACGGTATAACAGTTGGAGCACTACAAAGTACATATCAGTGATGTGTGAGTAACAAAAAAAATGTTCCAAGACGAATAAAATAAAAATCAATGAAAAATTTGACCACTCTTTCCACTCTTTCAGGATATTGACAAGGAAACCGTTAATTTTCTATTCAAATCAATGTTGATGTTTGTTCAGTTTCTGGACACAATATTGCATAAAAAACAAAAAAGAGATACTACATTTGTCTGTGTAAAATGTGACATCACTACATGCTTCACCCCACCTAGGGCTTCATCAGATGATCTCTACTCTACACCCTACCCTGGGAATTTACAGTCACACTGGGCAGGCCTTAAAGTAAGGCCCAATCAGAGTGCACATGTTGCATTCTGAGCACTGCCCCACTAAGCAATTTCCATGAAGGTAAGTGCCCTTTGTTGCCCTCCCTGTCTATCTGCTGCCCATTGCTCCCTGCTGGCTCTCTCTGTCCCCTCCAGCTCCCCTCTTTTCCTCCAAGTCGCTCCCTGCTTTCTCTGCCTCATTCTGCTCTGACCAGCCCTCCTTTAATACTGTCAGGGCTAAATCCCTGACGCATGTGATATTTGTGGCCCCAAGATGTCAGATTGATCGATACAACACTGTCCATGTTTAAAATGGAATTAAATGTCTGAAGTTCCTTTCAGGTATCTTCCTCCTTTGATATCATTGCGGATATCACCAGGAGATCCCCAGGAGCGGAATAACAATAGTCGCAATGGAGCACTTGCAAATCCACAGACTTCATTATGGCCACCAGTGAAAGCTTCCTACTTCTTGACATGTGGCAGAATTAGTCAGTAAGAAGGTCCTTCTGTAGTCCCAGAAGCTGCATGGCTCTCTGCTTGCAATGAAAAATGCAAGGGCCGGGGCTACAGTGTGAGGATACTGCAGCCAGGAAGCTGCAGCCACTGGAAGAGATACTCTGAAGGTAGGAGCTGGAATCTGTGTTTATGTCAGTCAGTGTGTATGTGTGTGTATGCATCTCCGCAGATATAATCCAGTGAGGATGTCACCAAAGCACCTTCATTTTGTCCTAATTTGAACTCGGGGGAATTTTTAATTTGGGAATGAAATATAGTGAAAGAGTGAGAGGTGAAAAAGAGCAAAATAGCGAGAGAGAGAGAGAAAGAAGAAAAAGGGAGTCAAAAAAGGAGGATAGAGAGAAGAAACACAGAAGGGAATAAATAAGTGAAAGGGAGAGAAAATTATAAGAGTAGGAGATGAAAGAAAGCATAGTAAAAAAGGGGGAGGAAAAGAAAGAACAAGGAAGGGAGAGAGAGAATAAAGAAATAAAGAATTGATATTATTTATATACAAAAATAATAAATAAGTGCAGAGACATAATGTCCATATAACGTAGTTAAAAGTCCAAGCCAGGGGTCGAGAGCCAAATCAGAAAGTCAAACAAGCCGAGGTCAGAATGTAAGCAGGATTCAGGAACCAGAGAGGAAATCAGCCAAGCCAGGAGTCATACACAGGAAACAGCAGGAATAATGGAGAATACACTTGGAGAGTATGAGACCAACACAAGGGCAATGGAAGACTAATCAGCAGAAAATCTGGGAAGTAATTAGGAGCAAATTTCTTTAGCTGAGGTGTGAGAAGCAAGAGGAGCGGGGGAAGGGTGAAAACCCTGACACGATAGAGAGAGAGAAAAGAGAGGGAGGGAGATACAAAATAGGGTGATAAAGATGAAAGAGGGTAGACTAGAGACAGAAAGAAAGGTTGCTTACAAAGTTCTACTACATGAACAGATTATTTGATGCTATGTAATGAATAGTAAAATGGTTATGGACAGTCATACTAAGGACTAGCCTCTTCTTGCAGGATTGGCTTACCAACGTTTTGCCTTTGTAATGCCTTTTAAACAGATTTATTGAACCAAATGAGGAACAGGATAAGGCAACAGCGACGTAGAATATACCAACGCTATGTATGTTGCTGTGAGACAGTTAATAGCATAGTCCATAAGTATAGCAAGAAGTCAATGAACTCTGTGGAGTTATGGTTGCAGCTGGTTGCAGGTTGCCTACAGAACAACCATGTCAGTGCTTGGTTTTAAACTTGCCACGCTCCATTGCCCCGCCCCATGACGTCATGAAGGAGGCGTCCATCCGTCGCCATGGAGGCAGAGGATAAGAAAGGGCATGGTGAGCGTGCATGCTTATTGTCCAAATCCTGGCGACAGAAGAAGGCCAGAAATGGTGTTCGGGGATGCCGGCAGCGGATGGTTCAGGTAAGTGCCGAGTACCTGCTAGACACGGGTACTCGGGTGAGGCGCTCTTGTGGGGCTTGACACACACTGTCCGAGCAACACCGCCAAGTGGATTCTGCAAGCCAGCAAAGTTAACTCATGTTACGTCATATGACTCTGCTGCGTTCCTGCTTCCTGGGCGGTAAAAGAGAAGTTGTTCGAACAGAGTGCAAGCAACACAGGGGAAGCTGTGGGCCCCTGCGAGCTCCCTCTGCAGTTCAGGTAATGGGATGGAGGAGGGTGTATGAATGAGTATGTGTGATTGCGTGAATGAATGAGTACCTGAATTAGGGAATATTTGTGAATGAGTATATGTGAATGAGTATCTGTGAATGAGTGAATGAATGTGTATCTGTAAATGAGTGAATTAACATTTGTGAATAAATTAATATGTGTTTGATAGCATGGATGTGTAAGTGGGGAGGGATGCCTGGCACAAGGAGGCTGTTTGAGGCAAGGGTGCCACAGGGAGGCTGTTTGGGAGCAACAATGGCAAGTCCTAAGCTTCCAGTGTGGGTGCTAGGCAGATACTGTGGATGCAAGCTGAGTGCTAGGGCTGACATGATACTAAAGGGGGGGCTGGCTGGGTGGCATACATACACAATGTATGCCACCGAGCCAGCAATATGCAAGGGTGTGGGTGCATTAATTCACAAGGGGCTGCTGGCTGGAGGCATCAAATAAATTAATAGTAAAGGGGAGCTGGGATAAATATACAATGTGAAGCTGGCTGGGGTAATACACAAGGGTATTTTGGTCAATGGGGCATTAATTCCCAAGGGGGTCTGGCTGAGGACATCACATAACTCAATACTGAAGGGAGGGCTGTCTGGTAGGATAAATATAATTTTTAAGTTGATAATTTTGTATGGCCCGCAAATTATGCTTTAAATATCCAAATGGCCCTTGGCAGAAAAAAGGTTCCCCACCCCTGATGTAGACAGAATTCAGCTTTCCTAATGCAATCTACATCTACCATTGTAATAAATGAAATGTCCTTCAAAATGGACCATGTTGTTGTTTACATCTTCAGCATTTCTCCATGAAAGGTATGCATTAGCTGTAAGTCTCTTTGCAATAATTATTTTTAAAAAGCCCCTTCATTAATGCACGATTTTATTGGCTAGTAGAATGTATTAAGAGCCCAAAATTCTTTGGATGACATTTAAACTAGCATCTGTTGTCATGTAAAAATTGACTTTAAGTTACATTATGTATGACTGGAAAAAACAAAATCGAAGGATGTCTTAATTTTCCATGAACATTCATAAAATATTACTGCTCAACTTTATATTCAAGATGATAAGCAATCAACCAAGGTTTTGGCAGTACCACTGCAATATAATACAGCAAAATGACAGCTGCTACCTTTTATATTTTGTGCTATTATTTCTACCAATGCTGATTAAAAATAGACTTTGATGTTTTATTATTTATTTATAAAAAATAGCATAGTCTACTTTAAAGGGGGTAAATATACTACTCAAGTTTTAAGTGTTCATTGCATAATTTATTTTATTACATTAAATATATATATATATATATATATATATATATATATAGAAACTTTAATTAAGCTGTACAGTTTATGACAGACAAAAAGACATATGGGGACATTTTTACCACAATGAAATATTTTTTTGGCTTTTTGCACGCAATCAATTTATTCTTTTCATTATTGTAAAAACTGAATATGAATGAAATTTGTTTTTAGGACTCATAATTGAGATTTGGGTATTTGTCAGTATTACAAAACAATTATAAATTGTTTTATGGTTTAAGTATATGTTTTGTTTTAATTTTCCACACATGAAAAAGCACGAGTCAGCCTAAGGGGGGTAATTACAGTGGATATAAAAAGTCTACACACCCCTGTTAAAATGCCAGGTTGTTGTGATTTTAAAGAATGAGACAAAGATAAATCATGTCAGAACTTTTTCCACCTTTAATGTGACCTATAACATGAACAATTCAATTGCTGAACTATTTCAGGTGGGGGGAAATAACCTGGTTGCATAAGTATGCACACCCTTAAACTAATACTTTGTTGAAGCACCTTTTGATTTTATTACAGCAATCAGTCTAGTCTGGGTAGGAGTCTAGCATGGCACATTTTGACGTGCCAATATATGGCCACTCTTCTTTGCTCCAAAATGTGCTCCAAATCTGTCAGATTGCGAGGACATCTCCTGTGCACAGCCCTCTTCAGATCACCCGACATGTTCAATTGGATTGAGATCTGGGCTCTGGCTGGGCCATTCCAAAATGTTAATCTTCTTCTGGTGAAGCCATGCTTTTGTGGATTTAGTTGTCGTGCTGAAAGGTGAACTTCTTCTTCATCTTTATCTTCCTAAAGGACGCCTGAAGGTTTTGTACCAAAATTGCCTGGTATTTGGAACTGTTCATAATTCCCTCCACCCTGACTAAGGCCCTGGTTCTAGCTGAAGAAAAACATGCCCAAAGCATGATGCTGCCACCACCATGCTTCACTGTGGGTATGGTGTTCTTTGGGTGATGTGCAGTGTTGTTTTTGCGCCTAACATACCTTTTGGAATTATTGCCAAGTTCAACCTTGGTTTCATCAGACCATAACACATTTTCCCACGTGCTTTGGGGGACCTTTGGAAACTTCAGCCAGGCTTGGATGTTTTTCTTTGTAAGAAAAGGCTTCTGTCTTGCCACCCTACCCCATAGCCCATTCATATGAAGAATACAGGAGATTGTTGTCACATGTAGCACACAGACAGTACTTGCCAGAAATTCCCGCAGTTCCTTTAATGTTGCAGTAGACCTCTTGTAAGCCTCCCAGACCAGTTTTCTTCTTGTCTTTTCCTCAATTTTGGAGGGATGTCCAGTTCATGGTAATGTCTGGTAATCTCTGTTGTGCCATATTGTCTCCACTTTATGATGCCATATTGTCTTCACTGTGTTCCCTGGTATATCTAATGCTTTGAGAATTGTTTTGTACCCTTCACCTGACTGATATCTTTCAACAATGAGATCCCTCTGATGCTTTGGAAGCTCTCCACAGATCATGGCTTTTGCTCTGAGATGCAACTAAGCAAATGTTAGGTAAATCCTACTAGAAACTTTAAATGATGATAGGTGTGTAATAACTTCTATTTAGCATGAGTTTGAATGTGATTGGTTAATTATGAACACCCCCCAAGTTATAAGAGGGTTTGCACACTTATGTAACCAGGTTATTGTGAGTTTTTGTTTCAATCCCCCCCCCCCCCTCAAAGATTTCAGCTTGTTTTGCAATTGAATTGTTCATGTTCTAGGTCACATTAAAGGTGGAAAATGTTCTGCCATGATTTATCTTTGTCTCATTCTTTAACATCACAAGAACCTGGCATTTTAACAGGGGTGTGTAAGCTTGTTTAAATCAGGCACCCACCACCATATAGTATATGGCGGAAGGTGATGTCCCGGGGGGGGCATGGAGCCCCTGAACTAAATGTCAGCGTTGCTGAATGCCTTGACATCTAGGCATAACAGCAACACTGTTTAAGCAAAGAAAACGTGGCATGTCATTGGTCTTAAAGGGGTTAACCAAATATATTGGGGAAATATCTTTATACCTATGATACTCAAATCAAAAGCAATTACCTTATTTGCTTGATTATAAGACAAGGCAAATGCTCTGAAAAATACCCCTCGTCTTATAATGGAGGTCGTCTTCTAATCAGACCTCAAAAAAATGTCCGCTGGGGCCAGGCTGCTTACCGATGCTTTAGTCGTGAGCAGCGTCTCTTCTACTAGCAGCAGGAGAACAGGAAGCTAGGAGAGTCATCACATAACTCTGCCTCCCCCCTCCTTCCTCTGGGGGCGGGGCCAGAGAAGTTGCTCGCACAGCCGTGCCCCTGCATAAGTCTGAGAGTGAGAGTTCAGGTAAGGGGTGGGGGAGGGTTTTTGAGCAACTATGTGTGATTAATGGAATGAATGAGTATTTAAATGTTTGTGAATGAGTGTGTGTGTGATAGCATGGATGTGTAAGGGGGGTGGTGGTGGTAGCATGGCATAGGGAGGCTGTAATCACACTCCTATCATCCCCAGGTTCCAGCATATAGTGGCTGCCTTGGCTTGATAGGAGTGTGATTGCTGTTAGCAGTTATATATACCTCCAGAAATGCCTTTTAACCCCCTATATGCCACTCTGCCCCATGATATGCCTTTTAACCCCCTATATGCCAGAGTGGCATATAGGGGTATAAAGCATATCATGGGGCAGAGGGGCATATAGGGGGTTAAAAGGGATATCATCGGGCACAGTGGCATATAGGAGGGTATAAGACATTTCTGGAGGCAGAGTGGCATATAGAGGGTTAAAAGGCACATCATGGGGCAGAGTGGCAAATAGGGGGGTATAAGGCATTTCTGGGGGCAGATGTGCATAACTGGGGGGGCAGGTTGGCAAATAAAAGGAAATATAAAAATATATATTTTTCTCAATCATAGCTTTTATTAAATTTTAAAAAAAAGTGTTTACATTAATTAATATTTACTAGTAAAACTTTTTTTACTATAGGGTAGTCTTATATTCAGGCTTTTTGTTTTTTTCCTAAATTAATATTCAGATTTTGGGGGGTTGTCTTATAATCAAGCAAATATGGTAATTTAAAACACTGTAAACTGTAGAGCATAAAGTACATCTATCGAATGCTGTTAGATAACTCTATATAAATGGAACACAACTTCTCTGTAATAATACTATGTAACTATAAAAGAATGAAAAACATTTTTGAGTTAACATGCTTCTTGATTTATTCAGACACATGCTTAGGTTCTGACGTCCTTTCCCCAGATTGGAGGATAGAGGGCGAGGATGCCAGCAAAAGTGTCGCCATTTTGGCGGAAGTTCACCTTAGGGCAAAATCACAGCACTTTCTGCGTCATTCCCTCCCCTGGTTATGTCAGGTTATAAGATGTGAACGAAGATATAAGAGAGATATAAGAGGGAGTATAGAAGATAAATGAGAGAAGATGAAAGAGAGAAAGAAGAAGATGAAGAACAAGTAGATGCAGAAAGTGGTTGGCAGAAGCGGAAGTGGTCAGCAGAGAAGGTAGAGAAACAAGGTAGAGAAGTGAGAGTGTGAGAGTGAACGAGAATGAGAGTTTTAGAGTAAGTGAGAGAGAGAGTGATTGACAGTCAATGTGGGCCCCTTCCCCCACGATTTTCAACCAAACCTAATAGGCAAAAATGAATAAACAAAATTAATCCAAAATGTTTTTGGCCTATTTCGGCTTATCTGTGAGTTCAACAGTTTTAATGGAATTTTTCTTGAAATTTTTGACATTACAGTTAAGCATTTAAACCCAACAGCACACTATCCCGAAGGCTAGGTTAACACAGTGTATAGACCCAATGGTACAGATGAAAGAAGACAGAAGGATAAAATGAGGCAAGGCAAGAAGAGGGGCCGCTGAAAAGGAGACAGGGACATGGAAGCAGTTGGCGGAGAAGGTAGAGAAACATTAAGAGAAAATGTGAGAAAGTGTGAGAGAGTGTGTGTATGAGAGAGTGAAAAAAACATACAAAATGCCAATGAAAATGCAGACCCCTCTGTTTCGCTTTAGTGTATTTTGTTGAGAGTCCCTACCAATGTTCCCTCTAATTTTTCTTGGGTGATGTGCGCAGAAAATTTCTGTTGTGCAAAATTTTTCCCAGAGCCAAAATTTTGTGCGCACAATATGCTTCTACAGTCCATATAAAGTTGGTGGAGCTGAAATAAAAAATCACATTGCAAGGGGGTGGAGCTATATATTTCCAACCCTTTTGACTCCATGGTCTATTCTAAAGGTGAAATTCTCACCGCAAAAATTCATTATGAACGAATCATGAGCGGGGGCTCCGGGCTGCATAAAGGATCAATATATATATATTATTTTTTTTTTTTATTGGGAAAAACTGCATACCATTGACAGGGGTACAGCATAACACCTATCACTATATACTGAGGCACACATTAACTGGGGTACAGCATATCACTATATACTGAGGCACACATTGACTGGGGTACAGCATAACACCTATCACTATATACTGAGGCAGACATTGACGGTGGTACAGCATAACACCTATCACTATATACTGAGGCACACATTGACTGGGGTACAGCATAACACCTATCACTATATACTGAGGCAGACATTGACGGTGGTACAGCATAACACCTATCACTATACACGGAGGCACAGCACAACACCTATCACTATACATTGAGCCAGACATTGCCAATAATGTAGCATAACCCCTATCACTATATACTAAGCCAAACATTGATGTGGTGTAGGCCTACTGCTTCAGTGTCTGGCTTAGTATATAGGGATGCACCGAAATGAAAATTCTGGACCGAAAATTGAGCAATCACTTTATTAAAAATAACACACCAAAATTGGACAAAAACCCCCAACAACAATATATATATATATATATATATATATATATATATATAATATATACATATATGTATACATATATATATATATATATATATATATATATATATATATATATATATATATATATATACATATAATGTCCAAAATTAACAATTGCACACCAATCACCACCTTTTTAGCCCGGTGCCAAGTAGCTGCAACAGCAAATCATAAAACATCCAAAAATAGTTACCGGCACTCCAGGGACTTCTTTAAATAATCACTCCAGAAACTGCAGTTTTCCAATCAACGTTTCAGTCTATTTATTAGACTTTCATCAGGACATCATATTGATGTCCTGATGAAAGTCTAATAAATAGACTGAAACGTTCAGGACATCATATTGATGTCCTGATGAAAGTCTAATAAATAGACTGAAACGTTGATTGGAAAACTGCAGTTTCTGGAGTGATTATTTAAAGAAGTCCCTGGAGTGCCGGTAACTATTTTTGGATGTTTTATATATACATATATATACATATATATATATATATATATATATATATATATATACATATACACACATATATATATAATTGCTAACAGCAATCACACTCCTATCATGCCCAGGCAGCCAGTACATGCTGGAACCTGGGCATCATATTAATGTGATTACAGCCTCACACACGCACACTCATTCACAAACATTCAGCATAAACTACAGCATAACACCCATCACTCTCTTACACTTACTAATCCACTCTCACTTAATGTTTTCCTACCTGTCCTCTGTTAGTTACTTTTCCTCCTCCTCTTCGTTCTTCCTCTTGACTCTTCTTCTGTGTCCTGTCCTTCCGGTGCAGTAAAGGTGGGCGTGGCCTCAGTGCTGTGTGCCAGGATCTGACATCAAATCCCGACGCACAGCATCAGTTGCCGCGCACATAGCAAGGGAGCAGGATCTGAGGTCTATATTAACAGACCTCCCGCTCCCTTGATTGATTTTAAGCCGGTTGGGGTGAGATTTTTGATCTCCCCAACCGAGCTTGCTCCTCCAGCGGCGGACATTAATGTCCGTATCTGGAGGAGTGCCAGCGTCACCCTGGACGGACTGCCCGCCCCCCCCCCCAGCTCCCCGTTAGGTACTGTGCTCACAATGTTAGAGCGTATGCGCTCCCTCGAAAAGCGCACTGCTTAGAGGGAACACTGGTCCCTACTAATTTTTGGACATTTGTACAAATGAAGCACACTTTAGAATATTAATGAGTAAAAATACATACATAGTCTTTCATTGAGGAAAATTGGTGTATTTTTTTACTACATTTTTAGCGAATAGCTGATTCATTTAATGAATCTATTAAACATATTGGATAATCATTTGCATCATTTATTTATTTGAACAAAAATATCTTGCTTCACTTACAATATGAATTGCCTATAGCAACTTGTTGGTTTGAAGATCATGGGAAAGGGACTTTAGTTCTTGTTTTCAATGGCATGTGATGCCTTTGAGAAAGCAGATGTAAAACATGCATTAGGGAATGTAGTTTAATTACAGCTCCAGGCAGCTTATCATAGCGGCAATCTGCAGAATACTATTTTATCATTTGTATAATTGGCAAGCTGGTTTTGTGCTGCAGGATTTCCGATTTCCAATAATATTGGCATGCAAGAAAAAGCAATGACTTTATCCTACAAAGTTTGGCGACACTTTCACCAGGTGGATTTCTCAGATTGTTCTGCTTATTTCTTTTATAATGTTTAACAGATGAGGATGAAAGAGAGAAGATGAAGAACAAGAAGATGCGGATCTGAAATAGATGGCAGAGAAGGCAGGGAAACAGTGAGCGTGAGAAAGAGCGTGAACTAGAATGAGAGTGTAAGAGAGTGAGTGAATGTGTGAATAAAAGAGCCCACAAATTTTGGATGAAAATTGAAAAAATGAGTTTTTTTGCTTTTGTCCACTTTGTACAAATCGCTGAACACTAACACACACAAGCAGACACACTAAGCTATCCAGACACACAAACATACACACACGCTACTCACATACCTTTTGTAGCCTTAGGCTGTCCTCAACACAGGTATGCAATACAAGTTGCCACACTACTACTGTTGCATGACCCCGTTTGCAGGGGAACAAGAGACGCTGCTTGCACAGTGAGCAATGTACAGGTAAGTGGCAGGGCGTCTGTGGAAGTGATCGTGGGGGTTGCAACCCCTGCGATCACGGTTAACGCAGGCTTTTGTCCTGCATTTAAGACGGCCATGTCGGTCGTGCGGCCGCATTTAGGGCGGCCTGGGGGGGCAATTGGGTGACACCACCCACCAATCAGGAGGCTATGGCTGAGGGGGCAGCCCCTGATTGGCTGAGCCTAGTCAGCTGAATGCAGCAACCAATCAGCAGTCTGTCCGGGTTCACCTCTCTCTAATTGGTCAGCCCTGGTCAGGTGACACCACCCACCAATCAAGTGGCTAGGGCTTAGGGGCAGCTGCTGCTTGACTAGGATAAGCCTGTTTTGGCTCATCAGGCGGGAGAAAGTCTCCAGCAGTCACTTCCTTAATTGGAGAGTATTCCCTGGAAGGAGGGTTGACGGGAGAGTCCATATTGCCCATACTTACAGGTTCCTCTTGCTAGAATGGCTGTGCTGCTCCTGTAGAGTGCATAATTAAATGGTCAGGAATTTTTCAGCGACATCTCATTGACTTAGCTATGCATTATACAGGGCCAGCCAAGCTCTTTACGCTGCAGAAACGTATTAATAATTTGGCAATTAGAACGTATAGCAAAGTCAAGGAGTTTAAATCAGGTCTCTGCGGTAGACTTGCTTCTGATATTGAGGTGGTCTGTTTTAGCAACAATCCTCAAATAGCCAGGACAATCTTGTCCAAAGCTGCAGATTCACTCAAATTAAACCCCTATGTTTGCTTTTGTTCAACTGTCCACGAATCCTCACACTGGAAGAGGGAAAGCAGAAGGCTTCACACCAAGCTGGTTCACTAACCAAATTAACATTTTCTGTAGCCTCCCTCTAAAGGTACAGGCGCTAGCACTTCCTACAATATGCAGTGACAACTACATACCAAAGGAATATATAAAAAAAATAATACACACACACTCAAATAATTCATTTTATTTCCATAAAAGATAAAAAATGTGAAGTTCCTTAATGCGCCACGTCAAGTCACTTCCTAGGTGGGAGTTGCGTTTCTATTGGCTCAGCAAGACTCCATTTGTGATTGAGTAGCATTTTCCATACTTCCGTTAACTCCAAACTGGGCTAGCAAAGTCCACGAGCCGTTAATGTGACAAAATAGACAATTGATGCAGGACACACTGCTTGTTTTATCCCACAGGTCTGTGCTGTTAGCTGAGCCCTCGGACGTGGGGGTGTTTTGTGGCCATCAACTTGGAACAGAAAAACACCACTTTACTACCAACAACAAGAACGGGTACTGCCTCTATCTTCTCTTTCCAACCTGTTCACTATCCCTGCTCCCTGAAAATCAAATCTAACATTTTAGCATTTGTAACATTTTTACTCATGGTACATAGACTGTGGAGGACCAATTTATAGCATGCTATTCTGACAAGCCTAATGCGCTTCATAGATGATTTTCTCATCCAGCTTCTCATCAACCTGCGCGTTGCCAAAGGATTTTGAGCAGGTTCTCCAGGGCACAACAGTTGTTCACAATCGACGTAACAGCTCTTCCTGCATTGATTGCGAAAGAGGAAAAAGAAATAAAGGTTAGCACGAAAGGGAAGCCACATTCCAGTAAGATTTGAATAACCCCCAACCACCCTGAAGGTCTGACTCCAAGGTATGAGGGGTGCATAGTTTCATTGGCTGATGCTGGCAGAGTGACCCAAATCCCTTTGACAAAATCATGCAATTTTAATGTATGAACTGGCTATTACACCTGCACTACGGAACACTTCATAAGACATTGCAGGAAACTATTTACTACAAAGACTAAATACATATACCTTATAGGAGAGAGAGAAGGTGTGACAGAAAGATTGAAATACTTCAAAGGATTTAACAAAGTACGGGATTAGTTTTTTTGTTTTTTCAAAGGAGGAGAAATGTGGGAATAAGAAATCATAATCTAAAAGAAAGGAGTCAGAGGTTTAGATGTAATAAAAGAAAGGTTTTTAATCAGAGGATGGAAACCAATGTAACACCCGGGCAGCTAAACTGGCAGAGGCTAAAACAGTGGGGGAGTTTAAACATGCACAGGCCAGGCACAAAGCCTTCCCCCACTCTAAAACGAGATTAAGGACTTGGATTAAGGTCAGAGTCTTTACATGGGCAGACTAGATGGACTGAATGGTTCTTATGGAATCAAAGTTTTTAACAACAAGGGTAAGGGACATGACAATTTTAGGCTGGTAGTGCATTTAGCTGTAACATGGCCACTGAGATCAGACCGTTAAGGGAAGAAAGAAAGGATAGAGGGGGGGGGGTGTTACTAAATTGGCAATGCTATGTTAAATAAGAAGGGGAGAATGGGCAAGGGGCGGTCAGTATGGGCTTCCTTAAAATTTCTAGGCGGGGAGGTATTAGAGGACTGAAGCAGATGACTGAATTATTTAGGGGGGGTTGCAACACTTACGGAATTAAGCAAAGAGAGAAGCATACAAAAGGGGAATGAAACAGGGAGGCAAAGAAGCAGAGGGACTATGAGCAGCAGAACTGTTTGATGGGAGGAAGGGACAGAAGCAGTGTTCCCTCTAAGCTGTGCGCTTGTGCGCGCGCACATAACTTTTGGAGGGAGCGCACACGTTCTAACATTGTGCGCACAGTACCTAACGAGGAGCTGGGGGGGGCGGGCAGTCCGTCCAGGGTGACGCTGGCACTCCTCCAGATACGGACATTAATGTCCGCCGCTGGAGGAGCAAGCTCGGTTGGGGAGATCAAAAATCTCACCCCAACCGGCATAAAATCAATCAAGGGAGCGGGAGGTCTGTTAATACAGACCTCCGATCCTGCTCCCTTGCTATGCGCGCGGCAACTGATGCTGTGCATCGGGATTTGATGTCAGATCCCGGCACACAGCACTGAAGCCACGCCCACCTTCTTTACTGCACCGGAAGGACAGGACACAGAAGAAGAAGAGTCAAGAGGAAGAACGAAGAGGAGGAGGAAAAATAACTAACAGAGGAAAGGTAGGAAAACATTAAGTGAGAGTGGATTAGTAAGTGTGTGAGAGTGATGGGTGTTATGCTGTAGTTTATGCTGAATGTTTGTGAATGAGTATGTGTGTGATAGCATGGATGTGTAAGGGGGGGGATAGCATGGCATAGGGAGGCTGTAATCACATTAATATGATGCCAAGGTTCCAGCATGTACTGGCTGCCTGGGCATGATAGGAGTGTGATTGCTGTTACACACATATATATATATATAATTGCTATGTATATATATGTATATATATATTATATTATATATGTATATATTATATATGTATATATATATATATATAATATTGTTGTTGGGGGTTTTTGTCCAATTTTGGTGTGTTATTTTTAATAAAGCGATTGCTCAATTTTCGGTCCAGAATTTTCATTTCGGTGCATCCCTATATACTAAGCCAGACACTGAAGCAGTAGGCCTACACCACATCAATGTTTGGCTTAGTATATAGTGATAGGGGTTATGCTACATTATTGGCAATGTCTGGCTCAATGTATAGTGTTATGCTGTACCACCGTCAATGTCTGCCTCAGTATATAGTGATAGGTGTTATGCTATACCCCAGTCAATGTGTGCCTCAGTATATAGTGATAGGTGTTATGCTGTACCACCGTCAATGTCTGCCTCAGTACATAGTGATAGATGTTATGCTGTACCCCAGTTAATGTGTGCCTCAGTATATAGTGATATGCTGTACCCCAGTCAATGTATGCCTCAGTATATAGTGATAGGTGTTATGCTGTAACCCTGTCAATGGTATGCAGTTTTTCCCAATAAAAAAACGGAAATTTTTTACTTACCGTAAATTCCTTTTTCCTTAGTCCAGTGGCAGTACAAGTGGGTAGTAATCTTACTCGGGACAAGTAGAACCTAAAAGTGAATAAACATTTAAAATATCCGAAGCCCCTCCTCCTTACCCATAAAAACCGGCACCTCTCCAAAGATGGCAGTTAGTAACAAGACACACAGAAATGGATGCAAAGTAAAGTTTATTCTCAACGAAGGGAGGGAAATCTGTACTGCCACTGGAGTAAGGAAAAAGGAATTTACGGTAAGTAAAAAATTTCCGTTTTTCCTGTCATCCAGTGGCAGTACAAGTGGGATGTAACAAGATCCCGGAGAAGGGGGGGAAAAATGCCTAGGAGACAACAGCTCGAAGCACCTTGCGCCCGAAATCCGCCGCAGAGGAGGAAAAGACGTCTAGCCGGTAATGTTGTATAAACGTATTGAACGAGGACCAGGAAGCCGCCTTGCAGATCTCTTCAGGAGAAGCCGAAGCCTTTTCAGCCCAAGAAACAGACATGGCTCTAGTGGAGTGAGCCCTAACGGGACATTGAAGCAACTCGCCCTTGGCCTGGTAGGCCAAACGAATGGTGTCAACAAGCCATCGAGAAATGGTAGCCTTTGAAGCCGCCTTACCAGCAGAATGACCAAAAAAATTGACAAAAAGGTGGTCGGTGGTGCGGAAGGATGAAGTACGCTTGAGATATATGTCCAAAGCCCTTTTAACATCCAAGGAGTGCCATTTACATTCTTCCGGGGAGGAAGGAGACGGAAAAAACGAGGGAAGAACCAATGGTTGATTGATACTCGCCCTGGAGATGACCTTTGGAAGAAACGAGGGTTTCAAATGCAACACGACCTTGTCCTGATGGAAAACAGTGAAATCCGCCGAAGACGAGAGGGCTTGAAGTTCCCCCACTCTCTTGGCTGAAGTAATCGCCACCAAAAAAATCGTCTTGAGGGAAAGGATCTTCAATGAAACTTCCTCCAATGGTTCGAAAGGAGCCGAACAAAGAGCCTGCAGGACGAGAGTAAGGTCCCAGGTAGGAAAAGGAGACCTTGACGGGGGACGCCGAATGGTCGCGGCTTTAAAGAAACGTCTTACTAGAAGGTGAGAGGCCAAGTCTGAAAGAAAAAAATGATTAAGTGCCGAGACCTGACCCTTTAAGGTAGAAACACTGAGACCTGAATCCAAACCATCTTGCAAGAACTGCAGAATAGAGCTGATATTCTGAGGGAAGACAGTCAAACCTCGAGCAGAGCACCACAGAAGAAATTTTTTCCAAATACGAAAATATATCCTGGATGTAGAGCGTCTCACAGAATTCAACAGAAGATCAGAAAGGTCACCGTCAACACCTTGGTTCCGCAGAATCATCCTTGCAAAAGCCAGGCCGTCCACCGAAACATCCGAAGGAGGTCTGGACGAAGCTCCCTGTTGTCCAACAAAGGCTCTGACGTCGGAAGTTCCCAGGATGCCAAGGTAAGTTGTCTGAGAAGGGCAAACCAACTTCGACTTGGCCAGTAAGGTATGATGGCCAAGACCCTGGCCCTGTCTGAGCAAATCTTTTGGAGAATTCTCGGGATCAAGGCTACCGGAGGAAATATGTAGGCCAAACGGAAATTCCATTGAATTGAAAGGCCGTCCAGAACCTGAGGAGAATCCAGCCTGTTGAGGGACGCAAAAACCGACACTTTCCTGTTTTTTCTGGTAGCCATCAAGTCTATCTCCGGGAGGCCGAATCTTGCCACCAAGATGGAGAAGGTCTGCGCGGTCAGGGACCACTCCGCCTGAGACCACTTTGCTCGGCTGAGGTCGTCCGCAATAAGATTGTAGCAGCCTCTGATGTGGGTTGCCGAGATGTCCTGCAGATGTTGTTGGGACCACTTCATTAAAACAGAGCACAGAATCTGAAGCTTTCGTGTTCGCGTTCCTCCTTGCTTGTTTATGTAAGCCACTGTCGTAGCGTTGTCCGACTGGATTCTTACAAAACGACCCTCTACATGGGGCCTGAAAGCCATTAGGGCCAGAAGGACTGCCTTTAATTCCCTGTAATTTGAAGACTGATGAGAATCTTCCGGAGACCAAATTCCCTGCCTGAAGAGGCAACCTAAATGCGCCCCCCAGCCGATTCTGGAGGCATCCGTGGTTAGAGTTATCCAATGTCGGGGTTGGAACGAGAGACCCCCGGAAAGATGGGTTGATTTCTTCCACCAGTTCAGCTGAGATAGGACTTGGCGTGATATAGTGAAGATTGCGTCTAAGTCTTCTTCCCTTCTTGACCATTTGGAAAGGATCTGCCACTGTAAGGGACGCAGCTGAGACTTTGCCCAACGGACCGCAGGGATGGACGCTGTAAGAACACCCAGGACACTCATAGCCCTTCTGACAGAGCAGGTAGGATTCCTTTGAAGAAAGGAAATTTCCTGTCTTATCTTCCTGATCTTTGATTGCGGGAGGAAGATGCACTGGGAAACTGAGTCCACCCTCAACCCCAGGAACTGGATCCTGGTGGAGGGAAGGAGATTGGATTTCTCCTTGTTGATGATCCAGCCATGTTGTTCTAGAAAATGAACCGTGGTGTCCAAGTCTGCCAGAAGTTTTTTTGTAGAGTTGGCCTTGATGAGCCAGTCGTCCAAGTATGGTATGATAGCGACACCCCGGAGTCTTAGGCTTGCCGTCAATGGGCACAGGATCTTGGTAAAAACTCTTGGAGCCGACGAAAGACCGAATGGGAGGGCTGTGAATTGAAAGTGATAAATTCTCTTGTTTACTCGAACCGAGAACCTGAGGAACTTTCTGGACGCGTCGGCCATAGGCACATGAAGATAGGCGTCTTTTAAATCCAGTGTAACCATAAAATCTCCTCTTTGCAGAATATGAGTGACAGATTGGAGGTTCTCCATACGGAAATGTTGATAGCGTACACAACTGTTGACCCTCTTTAGATCCAAAACCGGACGGAATGAACCGTCCGGCTTTGGAACCAGAAAGAGATGAGAGTAGACACCCTGGAATCTGTGACGAACTGGGACCTTCTCTATGACTCCTTTCTGTAGCAGCGTGAGGCATGCTGAAAACAGGGCTACATTTTTGCTTTCCGCAGGATATGAGGAGATGAGAAAGCGGCTCAAAGGAGGTCGAAAAAACTTGATTTTGTATCCCTCCGCAATGATCTTCCGAATCCAAATATTTTGAGTGGTCTGCTCCCAGGCGTCTCTGAACCATAGCAATCTTCCTCCTACTTTGTCAGAACTTCCTCTTTTCTTGCTTACTAGGACGTTCTTGGAATTTCCTATCTCCGTAGGGACGACGAAAATTCTGAGAGCGGGAAGACTGGAAAGGTCTGGCATTCCGATAAGGGTATTTACGATTCCACTTGATCCTTCTAGAGGGAGAGCTCGTTTGGTATCCGACATCTGTCTGATCAGGTCTTCTAGCGGAGCTCCAAACAGCTTTTTCCTCTCAAAAGGTAAATCACATAAAGAGGCCTTGGATGCCGAATCCGCTGTCCAGGATCGTAACCACAGGGCTCTTCGTGCCACTGAGGACAATCCCATAGTTCTGGCCGATAATTTAAGAGATTCATGAGATGAATCCAACAAAAAACTATTGGAGAGCTTTAACCTGTTAAGGAGTCTGGAAATCTCAGAATCTGAGTCATCGGAGAGACATTCTCCCAAGGCATGAATCCAAATATTCTGGGCTCTAGCCACCGCTGCGCTGGCCACCGTTGCCTTACACTGTGAACCTGCAGCTTGAAATATGCGCCTGCACGAAGTTTCTGCCCTTCTATCCATGGGGTCTTTAAGACCTGACACCCCTCCAATTGGAATGGTCGTCTTTTTGGAAAGTTGTGCAATTTGGAAGTCCACTTTAGGGGGATCATCCCATGTGTCTTCCCCTTGAAGTTTAAACAGTTGTCTGAACTGTTTTGAAATAAAGGCTCTTTTACCTGGGTGCTTCCATTCTCTTTCCATAAGTTCTGTTAATTTCGGAAGAACCGGAAAACCTTTAACCTTCTCTGAATCCTCCTCTAGTAACAGACGCGAAACCTCCTTAAAAAGCTTACGAAGCTCCTGAGGAGGGAAAAAAACTTCATCTTCTGAACTATTACTTGAAGTAGAAAGAGATGAGTGAGAGATTTCACCGGAGGAAAGGTCTGATCTAGATGATGATCTGGACCTCTTGCGTTTATGCGAACTTTCCTTCCTTTTCTCCTGGGAATGAGAAGCAGAAAGTTGAAAAGCTTCAAAGGTCTGGGCCAAATTCTCCTGGAACCAACCCAGGAAGGAATGCAAATCTTTTTGCTTTTCAGTAGCAAGTTGTTCCGCCGAGCATGAATTACACATTTTCTTACGACAACCATCCGGGAGAGGAGTAGCACACTCTGAACAAGCCACATGCTTGGATTTAGAAGTAGCTTTTCTGGGAGCCGGTGGCCTTTTATCTTTCTCCGGAATTTCTATAGGAACCGGACTAGACATCTGATAAAAGAAAACAGAGGTTAAAAAAAAAAAATACTTTTTTTTTTTTATATGAGGGCAGAGAAAGTATAGAGCCAAGATAAATAAAATCTTACCCTAAACTCCTCTGAACCGTGTGGGGGGGCTGGTGACACGGTAATCCTGTACTGGCAATGCTCCTACAGTCAGACAGGAAAAAGCGCCTTTTATAGCATTCAAAAATGCCGCCCTCCGGAAGATCCGATTCGCGCATGCTCAGTAGCGCGATCGGATCTTCAGTGGAACGCAACGACACCCGGGCGTGCGTTCCACCGTAATGCGCATGCTCCCGCATCACAATACAAAAGGATGCATAACAGTCATCTTCCGTAACGCGAATCGCTACGGAAGGAAAAGCCTCTCTCTGCTCACCACCCGGGGAGCAATCGGAGGAAGAGGAACCCCCAGGCAGCAACCCGTGCGCCTCACCAGCATCGTCCGGAACTGAAGATTCTACCGTCCGTCCCTGAAAGGGACAAGAAAAAAACTGCCATCTTTGGAGAGGTGCCGGTTTTTATGGGTAAGGAGGAGGGGCTTCGGATATTTTAACTGTTTATTCACTTTTAGGTTCTACTTGTCCCGAGTAAGATTACTACCCACTTGTACTGCCACTGGATGACAGGAAAAAATATATATATATATATATATTGATCCTTTATGCAGCTCGGAGCCCCCGCTTATGATTCGCTCATAATTAATTTTTGCGCTGAGAATTTCACCTTTAGAATAGACCATGGAGTCAAAAGGGTTGGAAATATATAGCTCCACCCCCTTGCAATGTGATTTTTTTTTCCAGCTCCACCAACTTTATATGGACTGTAGAAGCATATTGTGCGCACAAAATTTTGGCTCTGGGAAAAATTTTGCACAACAGAAATTTTCTGCGCACATCACCCAAGAAAAATTAGAGGGAACATTGGACAGAAGGGCGACATGGAGAGAGTGATGCGCAGACTGTGTTGGTACTTAATAAAAATAAACCTACATGTTCATACTCACTCGTTGAAAGGATCACCCGAAGGCTGGTTCCATACTCTGTGGCCACACATAATGGTGGTTTTGCAAATGCTTGCACAACTACGGACCATCTTGCCTCTGATCGCACGTTCATGTTAGTCTTACCAGCTGCAAGGGCTCACGGCATGTCCTAGAATGTCAGCCCTCTTTTACCCAATAGTGCACTGGCCCAGACAATAGCCCGATGCATAGATGACCATGCAGCATTCAGGAGCATCACAGACCTTAATGGCACTTGCTCTTGCTTTTTTACTTGGTAAACACAAAAGCAATACAACCATTTTCAAAATGCTAGAAAGGTATGATTTTCACAAATTATTTTGTATCTAACATTTCACACCTGAGTTATTGGTACCCATCAAAAAAAAAAAAAAAAAAAAGATACTTAAAAAAGGGAAACAGAAACAGTTATTACAAAAAGACAGAGGAATTGTGCTAAAGAGGACGTAAGAGAGGCGTCCGGCTGTAAGCGGCAACAGTACCCCGGATTTAATATTTTCCTGTAATTATTGCATTTGTTCAGAAACTGAAAGTATGTAAACATTTTGGGGATAACTTTGGAAAGAAGATACACTAAAGGAGAAGCTTTAATATTTTGGTCTTTTCCTGTTCCAATGAAACTGTAGTCTTAACATAATGCAGGGTGTTTGACAGCTTGACATATTAGCCAAACATATCTCTCTTGTCTGTGAGATCTCAACAAAATCTTGTCCTAGACAATGACACTAAATGCTTATCTTACAACCTTGTGATGAGCAGGTCCTCAATACCAACAGGCACCTGGGGACTAACGAGTATATCTAAGGGAAATTATTTTATTTCAATTGCCACCAAAAACAATCAGCTCAGGGTGGTGTCTGTGGGGATATGTATATGTATCTCTACATGTAAAAAAGCAACACAATTCTCTGAGGAAACTATGAGTACTAGATGAGTTACAGTGAAAGGAAATGGTCAACTTACCATTGTAGATAAGAATAATGCAGGCTCAGGAAAGACTAGGGAATCTTGATATGTATAAGATTGGAGAAAATACTTGACATCCTTAAAGGCATTTAACAAATCACAGGAGGGATGTTTGTTTCAAAAGAGGAGAAATGGTTAAACAAGGTCATAATCTGAAACTAGTGAGTTAGAGACTTAGATGCAATGTAAAGAAGTTTTACTCCTAGAGTGGTAGAGAAATGGAACAGCAGAAGTGGTAGAGACTAATAAAGTGAGGGAATGTTAGCTTCAAAGACACAACATAACAGAAAAGGGATTGAACAGGACACGTTAAAGCTATGGAAAGAAGAAGAACTACTCATGATAAGTGAAGGAAAAGGCATTAGTATTATTGGAGACGATAGGGTCTGAGACACCTTGTGCCTTCAGTAACAGCAAAGGTGGAAGCAGGAAAAAAAAGGGACAATGGCAATGCAAAAACAGAGACAGGGGAAATACTGTACAAAGATAAGCCCTGGCCTGGCCTGGACACATCCCACTGCAACCAGAGCACCTGGATTTCTCAAAGAAAATGAACATCAAAAGAACCAAGGCCTGCAAGTGAAGCTTAAATCCCACCCCCCGGGTCTCAATCCCAATGCCTGGTTGGTTGGTGGAGTCACTTGACCAGGTTCAGCCAATCAGACACATCTCACTGCAACCACAGCACCTGGATTTCTCAAAGAAAATGGATGAGGACAATACACAAGGGTGTGGGGGGGCAATGGGGCATTCATTTACATGCAGGGCTGGCTGAGGGTCATCACATAAATCAATACACAATGTGGGGCTGTCTGGTGGGATAAATGCACAATGTGGGGATGTATGGTGGGATAAATATACAATGCAGGGGTCATTTTGAAGTTGATGATTTTGTATGGCTTGTGAATGGTGATATAAATAACCAAATGTGGGGGAAATGGCTAATGCTGACAGAGTGACCCAAATCCCTTTGACTAAATCATTCAATTGAAATGCATGAACTGTGTGGCTTGTGTTTTGTTTTACCTGGTTGCTAACAATAGCTTTTTTCTCCCTCACCAAACAAAAAAAAAACACAATGTAGAAGAGAGCTTAGAGAAAGTTCACGACAGAGCACAAGGGAATTGAACCCTGGACGTTAAGCACTCTAGCTGGACTCCTTAACCATTACTCTACAAAGCCATATGGGAATGGCACTTAGCTTGTCTCTAACACAAACACAATTAATAAACGAAAGAAGGGTAGTATGTACACTACAGACACTAGCAAACCTGTCCCCTGCAAACAATCCATTGCCTAAACTAAAATCACGCTAACACCTAAACCAATAAGCTACAGAGACAAACGCTTTCCGTTATCTCTGACTTGGAGTTGTGGTTAAGGTGCTGGACTTCCACCACGTTGCTCGTAAATTCAAATCCGGCTTCTGCCAACTCATTCTCGTGTCGGGTATAAACCCTCCATGACAAAAGCAGTGGTGATTGTTAACCATGTTGCAAATACCTTGGTGCCCATAAATTCAAGCGGCAAAAAAATAAATCTCATTATTAATGATTCCTTTAATAATAATTCATAAATAATAATAACGTGCCATGCAATATGATACCTTGCACCAATGCAAAACAGCCCCTGATTGGCTGAGCCTAGCTCACTCCAGCAACCAATCAGCAGCCGGCCCAGGTTTCCCTCTCTCTGATTGGTCAGCCCTGGTCAGGTGACACCACCCACCAATCAGGAGGCTAGGGCTGAGGGGCAGCCCCTGATTGGCTGAGCCTAGTCAGCTGACTCCAGCAACCAATCAGCAGCCGGCCCAGGTTTCCCTCTCTCTGATTGGTCAGCCCTGGTCAGGTGATACCACCCACCAATCAGGAGGCTAGGGCTGAGGGGCAGCTCCTGATTGGCTGAGCCTAGTCAGCTGACTCCAGCAACCAATCAGCAGCCGGCACAGGATTCCCTCTCTCTGATTGGTCAGGTGACACCACCCACCAATCAGGAGGCTAGGGCTGAGGGGCAGCTCCTGATTGGCTGAGCCTAGTCAGCTGACTCCAGCAACCAATCAGGAGCCGGCCCAGGTTTCCCTCTCTCTGATTGGTCAGCCCTGGTCAGGGGACACCACCCACCAATCAGGAGGCTAGGGCTGAGGGGCAGCTCCTGATTGGTTGCTGGAGTCAGCTGACTAGGCTCAGCCAATCAGCAGCCGGCCCAGGTTTCCCTCTCTCTGATTGGTCAGCCCTGGTCAGGTGACACCACCCACCAATCAGGAGGCTACGGCTGAGGGGCAGCCCCTGATTGGCTGAGCCTAGTCAGCTGACTCCAGCAACCAATCAGCAGCCTGATCCACCTACTATTGGGGAAGTGTTGGTGACACTCGCATATTTATCAGATGGAGAGGATGACCAAGTGTATAAACCATACAATGGTTCAAATTTGATCTAACATGGCACTTATGGGCATTTTGGATTTTCTTATGTTTCAAATCTGTACTTTGATTACATTGCCTATGCTATACTGAACAACACATTGTATAATTTATGTGACATGTTTCATTATCTGGAATATGTAAAATGATTATTAACTCATGCATGACATCCTTAAAGGCATTTAACAAATCACAGGAGGGATATTTGTTTCAAAAGAGGAGAAATGGTTAAACAAGGTCATAATCTGAAACTAGTGAGTTAGAGACTTAGATGCAATGTAAAGAAGTTTTACTCCTAGAGTGGTAGAGAAATGGAACAGCAGAAGCGGTAGAGACTAATAAAGTGAGGGAATGTTAGCTTCAAAGACACAACATAACAGAAAAGGGATTGAACAGGACACGTTAAAGCTATGGAAAGAAGAAGAACTACTCATGATAAGTGAAGGAAAAGGCATTAGTATTATTGGAGACGATAGGGTCTGAGACACCTTGTGCCTTCAGTAACAGCAAAGGTGGAAGCAGGAAAAAAAAGGGACAATGGCAATGCAAAAACAGAGACAGGGGAAATACTGTACAAAGATAAGCCCTGGCCTGGCCTGGCCTGGAACACATCCCACTGCAACCAGAGCACCTGGATTTCTCAAAGAAAATGAACATCAAAAGAACCAAGGCCTGCAAGTGAAGCTTAAATCCCCCCCCCTGGGTCTCAATCCCAATGCCTGGTTGGCTGGTGGAGTCACTTGACCAGGTTCAGCCAATCAGACACATCTCACTGCAACCACAGCACCTGGATTTCTCAAAGAAAATGGATGAGGACAATACACAAGGGTGTGGGGGGGCAATGGGGCATTCATTTACATGCAGGGCTGGCTGAGGGTCATCACATAAATCAATACACAATGTGGGGCTGTCTGGTGGGATAAATGCACAATGTGGGGATGTTTGGTGGGATAAATATACAATGCAGGGGTCATTTTGAAGTTGATGATTTTGTATGGCTTGTGAATGGTGATATAAATATCCAAATGTGGGGAAAATGGCTAATGCTGACAGAGTGACCCAAATCCCTTTGACTAAATCATTCAATTTAAATGCATGAACTGTGTGGCTTGTGTTTTGGTCTGCCTGGTTGCTAACAATAGCTTTTTTTTCTCCCTCACCAAACAAAAAAAAACACAATGTAGAAGAGAGCTTAGAGAAAGTTCAAGACAGAGAACAAGGGAATTGAACCCAGGACGTTAAACACTCTAGCTGGATGCCTTAACCATTACTCTACAAAGCCATATAGGAATGGCACTTAGCTTGTCTCTAACACAAACACAATTAATAAACGAAAGAAGGGTAGTATGTACACTACAGACACTAGCAAACCTGTCCCCTGCAAAGAATCCATTGCCTAAACTAAAATCACGCTAACACCTAAACCAATACGCTACAGAGACAGACGCTTTCCATTGTCTCTGACTTGGAGTTGTGGTTAAGGTGCTGGACTTCCACCACGTTGCTCGTAAGTTCAAATCCGGCTACTGCCAACTCATTCTCGTGTCGGGTGTAAACCCTCCATGACAAAAGCAGTGGTGATTGTTAACCATGTTGCAAATACCTTGGTGCCCATAAATTCAAGCGGCAAAAAAATAAATCTCATTAATGATTCCTTTAACAATTTAATAATTAATAATAATTCATAAATAATAATAACGTGCCATGCAATATGATACCTTGCACCAATGCAAGGCAGCCCCTGATTGGCTGAGCCTAGTCAGCTGACTCCAGCAACCAATCAGCAGCCAGCCCAGGTTTCCCTCTCTCTGATTGGTCAGCCCTGGTCAGGTGACACCACCCACCAATCAGGAGGCTAGGGCTGAGGGGCAGCTCCTGATTGGCTGAGCCTAGTCAGCTGACTTCAGCAGCCGGCCCAGGTGTCCCTCTCTCTGATTGGTCAGGTGACACCACCCACCAATCAGGAGGCTAGGGCTGAGGGGCAGCCCCTGATTGGCTGAGCCTAGTCAGCTGACTCCAGCAACCAATCAGCAGCCTGATCCACCCTATCGGGGAAGTGTTGGTGACACTCACATATTTATCAGATGGAGAGGATGACCAAGTGTATAAACCATACAATGGTTCAAATTTGATCTAAATGGCACTTACGGGCATTTTGGATTTTCGTTTGTTTCAAATCTGTACTTTGATTACATTGCCTATGCTATACTGAACAAAACATTGTATAATTTATGTGACATGTTTCATTATCTGGAATATGTAAAATGATTATTAACTCATGCTGATCCAACAAGATTCTAACAACAAAAACCTCAACAACAAAAAGTTATAAGCCAACAAAAAGGGTAAAAAGTGAATTGCAAACCAGAGAATATGGGTAATAGGAGGAAAACAATGAGGATAGGCTAGAAGAGTAAGAGATACCGGCCTTGGGAAAAGGGATGAAGACAATGGTGAAAAGAAAAGAAGAAGAAAAATTTTTAAAAAAAGGGAGAAAGGCTGAAACGACAATTCAAAACCAATAAACTATATGTATCTCTACATGTAAAAAAGCAGCACAATTCTCTGAGGAAACTAGATGAGTTACAGAGTAGTAGATGAGTTACAGTGAAAGGAAATGGTCAACTTACCATTGTAGATAAGAATAATGCAGGCTCAGGAAAGACTAGGGAATCTTGATATGTATAAGATTGGTGAAAATACTTAAGGGGTAGTAGAAGTATTATTAAACACTCATCTTCAGATACCAGACAAGCCAGAAGGCTTGTTTTTCCCTCAGAAATCTCATGGTGCTTTCACAACCACAAGGGATTCTGGGTAGGCACATGCAAATAAGGTTAACAATTATCACCTTTGCCTCTATATCCACTTTATACATGAATCCCTTGAAAGTAATTGCCCGCTGTACAAGACAGCCTTTAGACAAAACTCGGGAAGAGGTACAATAGCCAGATCACCACTCTGGTGACTCGTCAGCATGAGGTTGCGATACATCTGAGTATTTTTCTGAGGGAAAAACAAGCCTTCTGGCTTGTCTGGTATCTGTAGATGAGTGTTTAATAATACTTCTACTACCCCTTAAATTTAAGTGAAAGGGTTTCCATCACCTTTTACCCACCATAACTTATGTAGTGAAAATACTTGAAATCCTTAAAGGCATTTAACAAATCACAGGAGGGATGTTTGTTTCAAAAGAGGAGAAATAGAACAAGGTCATAATCTGAAACTAGTGAGTTAGAGACTTAGATGTAATGTAAAGAAGTTTTACTCCTAGAGTGGTAGAGAAATGGAATAGCCTCCCAGCAGAAGCGGTAGAGACTAATAAAGTGAGGGAATGTTATCTTCAAAGACACAACATAACAGAAAAGGGATTGAACAGGACACGTTAAAGCTATGGAAAGAAGAAGAACTACTCATGATAAGTGAAGGAAAAGGCATTAGTATTATTGGAGACGATAGGGTCTGAGACACCTTTTGCCTTCAGTAACAGCAAAAGTGGAAGCAGGAAAAAAAAAAGGGACAATGGCAATGCAAAAACAGAGACAGGGGAAATAATGTACAAAGCCCTGGCCTGGACACATCCCACTGCAACCACAGGACCTGGATTCCTCAAAGAAAATGGATGAGGACAACACACAAAGGTGTGGGGGGGCAGTGGGGAATTCATTTACATGCAGGGCTGGCTTTATTTACATGCAGAGGGTCATCACATAAATCAATACACAATGTGGGGCTGTCTGGTGGGATAAATGCACAATGTGGGGATGCATGGTGGGATACAATGCAGTGGTCATTTTTAAGTTGATGATTTTGTATGGCCTGTGAATGGTGATATAAATATCCAAATGTGGGGAAAATGGCTAATGCTGACAGAGTGACCCAAATCCCTTTGACTAAATCATTCAATTTAAATCCATGAACTGGGTGGCTTGTGTTTTGGTCTACCTGGTTGCTAACAATAGCTTTTTTCTCCCTCACCAAACAAAAAAACCCCACAATGTATAAGAGAGCTTAGAGAAAGTTCGAGATGGAGCACAAGGGAATTGAACCCAGAATCTTACGCACTAAGTCATTTAATTGTGCTTCCATACTCAACCTCACTGGTCTTAATATACTTTTTTAAAAGAATTTGTCCACACCTTTTAATTATTGAACCAGGTGTTTCAATCAGACCTATTGCCACAGGTGTATAAAATCAAGCACCTAGCCATGTAGTCTGCATTTACAAACACTTGTGAAAAATTGAAGAGTTCAGTAAATTCAAGCATTGTACTGTAATAGGATGCCACCTCTGCAATAAGGTCAGTTTGTAAATTTTTATTTTTTTTCAATTCTCCGTTTATTGAAGAACAACATGACAATACACAGCATCACAGCAATAGTAAGGCACAAATGAGGTAGGCAGAGAGAAACACGATAAGAGCGACAATTGCTCGCATAGATATGGTCTGAGAGGGTGCCAATTAACAGATGGTTAAAGTTACAGACAATAGCAGGTAAATTTGTGTAACAGACATGTGGCAACAATATGAGCATACGGAGCAGTAGGTAAATACAGTACCCAGAGAGAGCAACGAGCTCCGAAATATGGCAATAGCAAACGGCAATAGAATCGAGTCATAAGACCCAGGTAAGGCGGGTACTTTGTATAACAAAGTAAACCAAACTAAAACAAAAACCTTTGTGGCATGCAGGTAAAAAGGAATAGAAAGGAAAAAGTAGAATAAATCAATTCAGAGTCCAGGTGTATAGGGATAAAGTGGTTAAAAATTCAGGTCAGAGAGGGTTCCGAGCGACCATCCAGGGAGGATATGAACGAACGCCAATAGAACCACTTGAGCTCCACCGTATGGTCCTGGCCCTTGGAGGCACTCGAAAAGGACCTCCATCTGATAGATAAATTCCACCCGGCGGAACCAGGCAGATATAGAAGGAGGAACGACCGACTTCCAGGAACGGCGAAGGGTAGTGAGCGCAGCATTGATCAAATGGAACTTAATTGAGCACTTATAGGCCTGATACGGGACCGAGTTATAGTGGAGGAGGATAGCGGCCGGAGTAGCCGTAAACGTAGGGTCCGACACCTCCCTAATAACCTCAGCTACCTTGTCCCAAAAGGGCCCAATAGCAGGACAATCCCACCAGATGTGAAGGAGGGAACCCGGATGGGAATTACAACGCCAGCACGTCGGGGGGATTTGAGGCAGAAACCTTTGTAGATCAAGGGGCACCTTATACCACCGGGTAACTATTTTGAAGAGGGTTTCCTGCACCCTGCTAGACACGGTCCCTTTGTGAACAACTCCGTCAAAGGTTTGAGGGTAGGGCCCCGCATCACATGGCATATACGTAGAGTGGAGACACCGGCAGGTGTAAAGGGTGCTAGGCGGGTCACATCATGGCCCGGGGCGAAATCTGGGTGACCTGAGATGGGAAACGGGGGAGGGAACAGACACGAGACCTCCCATCCGCACAGCATGCCCTAAGGCTCTCAGGGTGGGGCCTATCAAGGGGTGTGAAGCGTGAGAGATACAGCGCTGAGGATTAGCAATCCAGGGGAGAGCGGCAATCGGGTAGGATAATGCAGCAGCCTCCACAGACACCCATAGACGGCGCGCCAACAGACCACTCCACCACACGACGGAGATGAGCAGCCCTCCAATAGAGCTCCAGGTTAGGAAGGCCCATCCCCCCCAATGTCTTAGGTCTCGTCAGATAAGAGAAAGAAAGTCTAGGCGGTTTGCCCCTCCAAATGTAGCGGAGAAAGGAACCATGACATTTATGAAAATAAGAGCGGGGGAGAAAAATAGGCAGCGTTTGGAACAGATACAGGAAGCGGGGGAGAACGTTCATCTTGAGGACGCTGACCCTCCCGAACCAGGACACATGGGGAAAGGCCCATTTGTGGAGATCAGAAAGGAGGGAGCTCAAAAGGGGGTCAAAGTTGAGGGACCGGATCTGAGACAGATCCACGGGTATAAGAACCCTCAGGTATTTAATATAATCATCCTTCCAACAGAAAGGCATAGTGGTACGAATGCGGTGGAACAACTCCGGCGCTAAGCGAAACCCCATCATCTCCGATTTCGAGAGGTTAATCTTGTAGTTGGATATATGGCAGAAGCGGTCGAGAACCGACAGCAACGCAGGGAGGGAGTGACCCGGGTCAGAGAGTGTCACCAGGATGTCATCAGCGAACAGGGAGATCACATGAGAGCGACCAGATACGTCAACCCCCGCGATATCCGGGTGAGCGCGGACCGCTGCCGCAAGGGGTTCAACCATCAAGAGGAACAAAAGGGGGGAGAGGGGACAGCCCTGTCTCGTACCGTTGGAGAGAGCGACCCGATCAGACTGAATGCCATTAACTGTAACCCGGGCAGATGGGGAGGAGTACAAAGCGCGTATACACGTCAGAAACCTAGAGCCCAGGCCAATACCCTCCAGGACTCGAAACAGATAGGGCCAGGAGACCCTATCAAACGCCTTTTCGGCGTCCATCGAGGCCAAAACTAGAGGGGTATCGGAGTGGTGTGCATGCGCCAGCAAGTCAATGACCTTGATCGTATTGTCATGCGCCTCCCTCCCTGGCACAAACCCCACCTGGTCCGGGTGGATCAGGCCAGGCAGAAGGGGACAGAGGCGGTTGGCAAGGACCTTGACGAATAACTTGACATCAACGTTGATCATCGAGATCGGCTGATAACTGCTGCATAGGTCCAAATTTTTATCAGGCTTAGGATCGAGCGCTCGGGGGTCAAAGGGCTCACCTCTGGCAATAGCGTTGAAGTGAGTTACCAAATGTGGGCCTAAAAGCGGGAGGAACTTTTTATAATAAACGGCCGTGAAGCCACCCGGGCCTGGGCTCTTGCCCGGAGGGGAATTTTTGACTGCGAATTCAATTTCCGACAAAGTTATCGGGTCCTCTAAAGCCGCACTATCCTCCGCAGTAAGAACCCGGGTAAGGTGAGCGTTCAAAAAGTCAGTGGTGGCAGTATGGGTATCCAGGCCAGGGCGGGATTCAGGGGGAAGGTTATTGTCAGGACTCGGGTGATCAGGTCAGGTAGGAGCCCATGCGCAGGGGATACTTGGGGTTCAGTATGTAACCCACGGTGCATGATTATGCAAACAAAGACACCACAAACAGAAATCCAGGTAATGCAGTGTATTTCATGTATATAACAGGACCAGCAAATAAGGATAATATAGTCTAAGCAAGTAACCGGACGTATGGCAAAATAAAATACAGGTAATAAGTCTTTTGGCAGGGAGCCCGCTTGGAAGGGCGCGACAGACAGAGAGCCCGCTTGGAAGGGCACGAAAGGCACACAGCCCGCTTGGAAGGGTACAAAAGGCACACAGCCCGCTTGGAAGGGTACAAAAGGCACACAGCCCGCTTGGAAGGGTACAAAAGGCACACAGCCCACTTGGAAGGACACAAAGCAGGGAGTCCACTTGGAAGGACACAAAGCAGGGAACCAGGAACAGTACAGGTGCAGAGCCACAGCAGGAAGGTCCATAGACTTCAATACAAAGGCCCTGACTGAAGGGCAGGGCAGGTTCATAAAGGCAGGGTAATCCAGGTAACAAGGCCCAGCTGGATGTAGACTAGGGCTCAACCCAGGTAACAAGGCACACCTGAGTTCTGAGTGCTCCAGAGGGTGAAGGGTGGCCACTAGTGGTTGCAGATGTAAACACCACAGGTATAAAAAAGCCATGGTTCAGGCAGTGAAAAATTGATTCCTGACAGTTATAAAGGGAGGAATAGTATTGTTGTTTTATGAGAGCCCTTTTCGCCCTCAAAGCCCTAGCCAGCAACTTGCCCGGCTTGTCCCCAAACTCATAAAAAAGATGTCGAGTCAGCAAAAAGTTACGTTTGATACGGGTGTCTAGAATAGTTGCCAGTCGAGTGCGAAGAGTGGTAAGCTGAAGCTGAAGCGTCGGGAGGAGAGTGGCCTTGTGCTGCAATTCAAGTGACTCAATTTGTTTAATCAGAGAAAGGACAGCATCCGAATGCTGCCGTTTAGCCGCGGCCCCCATACCATTCAAACACCCCCGTACGACTGCCTTATGGGCCTCCCATACGACTGCGGTGGGAACGTCCGGAGTGGTGTTGTCAGTGAAGTAGTTAGTGATATGGGACGACAGAGCCGACAAATTGCCGGGATCATCCAACAAAGACTCATTAAGCCTCCAACTCCACCGGGGCCTGGGAAGAGCAATCAGGGAAAGCCTTATGAACACCGGGGCATGATCGCTAATGGTAGAAGGGCCGATCACAGCAGAGCGCAGGAAGGAGAGATGGAAGTGGGAATAAGTGGGTATAATCCCTCTCCTCGGAATGCAAGGTATGCCAAGCATCAATAAGCTGGTTGAATTTAAGGTGTTTGAGGACCTTGCGAATATTAGAGTACGGGAGGTGCGACCTACCAGAGGAAGTATCCACTAGAGGGTCAAAAACCATATTGAAGTCCCCACCCAGGACAGTAACCCCCTCCTGGAAGTCCGCCAGTTTATTAAATAATGCAATGATGGATCGTCCCTGAGATTTATTAGGGGCATATAGATTCGCCAGGGTGACCTTCTGGGAACCCACATAGCCTTTGACAAATATGCAGCGCCCCTCGTCGTCCGTCCATTCGTCTAAGAGTTGGAAGCAGACCACTTTATGTATAAGGAGAGCAACACCTTTAGTTTTCGAGGAAGGGGAGCTAGAGAAAAACGTGTGAGAGAAGGTTCTATCATAAAGCCTATGTTCAGTGCCCTGTTTAAAATGGGTCTCCTGAATAAAGGCAATGTGGGATTTAGAAGAACAGAGAAAGGAGCAAAGTTTAGAGCGTTGCTCTGGTTTATTCAAGCCCCTTATATTAAGTGTCACAAAGTTTAGGTGGTTAGAGGACATAGTTGGAGCTGGTATAGCACAAGAGTAGGATATTAAGCCACCACAGGTCAAATAAACCAAAAACGAAAAACAATAAAATACAACAACAAAAAAAACATATGTGTGGAGTGTAAGTAGGTCTTGGAAGCACCTACCATGACGACACAAAGTGTCGACAACTAATGAGCTGAGGGACTATGGAGAGTCCCGAAATCGCTGTCCACAGGAGGACAGGAGAGCTCGGGGGGGGAAGGCCAACCAAAGCGGATAGGTAGGAAAGGCAAATGGGGAAGGGGAGAAAACGGGAGAGTAGGAAAGAGCAAGAAAAGAGGAAAGGGCCTCCGCTACCGCACCACCGTCCGAGAGGGCATAAAATAAGGGGGGGGGAACCCCCGCCAGACACAGGGGACTAGGGAGAGGGACAAGCAATCCCTCGCAACCCCAGAAGAGGGGTGAGTAAGGCGCCGTATGGGGAAGAGGAGACACACACGGTAGAAAAAAAAGGCACACAGGACAAGAGTAACGAAAATGAGCGAAAGGAGAAGAGAACAGGGGAAGGAGGGAGACAGGTGAGACAGGTCAGGAACACAGTAAATGAGGTGATCCCCAAAATGAGGGGCACCGCAAGCCTGCTGTCTAGAACAGGCGAACAGGGCAAACTGTAGAAGGCCAGCAGGCCATTAAACGCATATATGTGCGTGTCGCGTATATCAAAGGCTTAAGTGGCAACTGATATCAGGCATAAGCGGCACGCAGCGAGGGAGCCGCTGGCAAACTCATCACAAGCAAATGTGTAGTGTATGCGAAACTTAAAACGAACGCCGGAAAACCGAGAGGGATCGAAAAATAGCGGAAAAACAATAACATAAAGGCCGATAAACAAAATACCCGAACGAGTGTGATAGTCCAGTCCATGACGACAGCCGGAGAGGAGCAAAGGTCAGCGGGAGAAGATCGCAAACACTCACGCGCCGAAAAGTGCCACGATGAAGGTGAATCCATCAAAATGCCACGGAAAGAAGAGGCTCAGCCGGCGTCCTCTGGAGTCGCAGGGTTGCGGCGGGACCTCTTCCGTCGGTTGGAGTGCAGGGTCCAGGAGGCAGCCGGGTCCGACAAAGGTGGCAAGGGCACAGGAGCTTCTTCCCAATCGGGAGCCTCCACCGCCGGAAGACGCAGATCCTCCAAGAAAAATTTCAGCTCGCCCGGGTGCCGCAGGGTGAAGGTAGCGCCATTCCGTCTGGCGATCAGCAAAAATGGAAAGCCCCACTGGTAGGGCACGCCAGCCTCCCGAAGCGCGGCTGTGACAGGCCGCAATGCTCTGCGCTTTTGGAGAGTTAGCGGTGAGAGATCTTGATAGATGGAGAGCTTTTCCCCTTCATATTCCACAGCGCCGGCAGTACGACAAGCCTTCAACACCGCCTCCTTGACCGAGTATTCGTGGAAACAACACACCACATCCCTCGGAGGCAAAGATGGGGAACCCTTCGGCCGTAGGGCACGGTGGGCCCTGTCAAATTGTATTGGTGCATCCTTGGGCATGCCGAGGAGAGAGTTGAACACCACCTGGCGAATTTGCTCAGGAGGAACCAACTCAGGTAAGCCGCGGATGCGGAGATTGTTTCGTCTCCCCCGGTTGTCGAGATCCTCCAGCTGCCGTCTGAGTTGATGGATGGTATCTGTGTGTGCATGTAGAGTGGTAGAATGAGAGTCGATGCGGTCACAGGCGGTCGTATAGGTCTCCTCAAGTGAAAGCACGCGGTCGCCCAGTTGCTTCAGGTCATGTTTGATGACCACGAGGTCGGCCCGCACGCCCCGAAGGGCCTGGTCCAGCGAGGAGTCGATCACGGCTACTAAGTCCACTTTTGTTGGAAGCGCCTTCAGAGCCTCTTGCCAGGATGGTCCAGCTGCCAACGGAGGGGGAGAGCCCGCTTCTTGGTCACGAAAGCCCTCTTCCGAGCATTCGCTCAGTTGGCTGGCGGGAGACGGCGCCATCTTGGGCTCCGAGTCTCGGAAGTCTTGGTCGGGCGTACCGTGGAAATAGGACTGGACAGAGGGATTAGACGGTCTATCTCGCGTCCCAGAAGATCGTGGGGTGCCCCCCACACGGTTAGTTTTCCCCATCGGCCGGGGTAAGCGGACAGAGTAAGCTTAAAAATCGGACGGTGAACGGAGCTAGAGGCTTAAGCGGCCATCTTCTTCGAGCGCTAACTCCGCCCCCCAGTTTGTAAAATTTTATCCCTGCTAGATATTACATGGTCAACTGTAAGTGGTATTATTGGAATGTGGGAGCATTTAGGAACTGCAGCAACTAAGCGGAAAATAACACAAATTCAATTAGCGGTGTCACCAAGTATTGAGGTACATGGTGCCTAAAACTCGTCAATGCTCTGCTGTGAAGAGTTCTAAACTTCCACTGGCATTAATATCAGCACAGAAGCTTCATGGAGCTTCATGGGTTTCCATGGCCGAGCAGCTGCATGCAAGCATCACATCACCAAGTATAATGCCAAGCGTTTGATCGAGTGGTGCAAAGCACACCGCCACTAGACCCTGGAGCAGTGGAAACTTCTATTTTTGGCAGTCTGATGGGTGAGTCTGGGTTTGGCGGATGCCAGGAGAAAGCTAACTATAATGGTATGGGGATTTTCAGGGATTTAGCTAGGCACCTTACTTCAAGTGAAGGGAAATTGTAATGCTTCAGCATACCAAGAATTGTTTGACAATGCTTTGCTTCCAACTTTGTGGGAATAATTTTAGGAATGCCCTTTTCTACTCCAGCATGACTGTGCCCCAATGCACAAAGTAAGATTCATAAAACATGGTTGGAGGAATTTGGTGTGGAAGAACTTAACTTGCCTGCACAGAACCCTATGGGATGAATTGGAATGGAGATTGCGAGCCAGGCTTTCTCGTCTAACAGTACTGCCTGCTCTACTGGATGAATGGGCAAAAATTGCCAAAGGAATATTCCAAAATATTCCAAAAGCTGTTATAGCTGCAAAGGGGGGGATCAACTACATATTCATGTCTATTTTTTATTATTTTTTTTTTTTCAATATGTATTTGCTAAAGAAAGGTACTTGCAATAATTCACATACACAATTTATCAGTAATGAAGGTGGTAAAGGTAACTCCAAAGTCAAACCTATAAATATACCTGGAGTGTGCCAAGGTGCCAGATGATGCTCCTGAAAAATCAAAGTCAACCAACACTACTGCCTGTGTGTCCATATTTATTAACAATGCAATCATATTATTGAACATGCCTAGAATATATACTATTTCTGTGTGCTATAACAGTTAATTCCAGATGAAGTCATCCACATTATAAATATTTTAGCTTGTTTCAAGGAATGCCACATGTACATACCAATTGGCTTCTTTTAAAACATAATACAAATATTACTACTATTTCTCATTATAACTGAATAAAAATGTAGACTTATATAACAAATAACTGATATACATAGAAGCCTCTGGAATATACTATGAAGATGTGATTGAAAATGTTACCATACAAAGTGTACAATTACATTGTTTCCACATGATGTTCTTCCACATGCATACCGTTACATAGCAGCGAAAAAAGTTCTATATTTGTTTAACATGCATAATTAAAATATACAAATTAATATTAAGTAAAGAAACCACTACTATACACAGTGACATATGGTAGGTCCAGGGGCAGCTGTCCCCCCGCTGCCAAGCCAGGGGGCGGATACCCTTCAATGCTCAACCTGCCAATTCAGCATAGCCTCCATGGATTGCATCAGAAGGAGCTGCAGGTATTTAAGACATTGCGCTATGATATGAGGTCATACTGCGGCACTCTATGTCTTAAAGGCCTTTTAATGCAGTACATACGTCGACAAGGAGAGTGTGGCTGGGGCACTTGCAGTACCCATAGTGAAGGTGAGAACGCTGGAGAGAGAAAAGGCTAATGATGACAATGCTTAAAAAATACATATGTATAATTTGACTGAATTGGTAGGGAATATTAAGGGACAATGTCTATACAAATCATAGAGTGTTGAACTTGAAATCATATTTTAAAGCATTTAAAAAAAAATGTGATTTATTTTAAAATATTCTACTGTTAGCAATAGGCAAGGATTCAGAGAAACATCAGTTATGCGTTTGATGGTCACACTTGGTCCATTCGAAATTAATAGCTTTATATTATTAGAAGATCATGTCAAAAAATCAAGTGGGTGTAACTTGAAAACCCAATGTATCTTCCATATGCAAAATCATAGTGTTAAAGCTTAAATAATTAAAGCCACTATGTTCCATGATACATTATGTAAGTTTATTGCAAGTGCATAAGGAGAAATCAAACATCAAAAGGCTCAGTGTGTGTCCGAAGTTCATGGGCCCTTTCACTCTCATTCATGCTTTCTTCCACTTCTGTTTACACTACCACATCTTCTTACTCTTTATCTTCTCCTTTCTATCTTCTCTCTTTCATCTTCTCTCTTCTTTTTTCATCCGCATCTCAGTAGACATAACCTGATGCTAACGTCCACCAAAATGGCGGAGCTTTCAGTGATAACCTCTCCCCCAATCCAACAAGAAAAGAAAAAGACCTCATCAAAGCGCCACGATTTTTGCGAAAGTTCACTTTAGGATAAAATGGTGACATCCTCTCCCCTAATCCTCCAATCGGGAGAGGGGATTTTTGTCTGCACACAATGGGTGGAGAATGTAATTTGTTGCCTGAAAACCAATGGGCCAAAACAAAACAAAAAATGTGGTCAAACCATTTTTGGCCCATCTAGTCATGTCTAATTGCTATTAACCTAGTGGAAGCCAAAAAAAGAGAAGATTGCATCATTGGGAACTTAAAGAAAAATGTATCAACCATTTCTCATACACTTTTTATAAAGGTTAGTCACAATACCTTCACAATAGAAAAACATATTGAATAAATAGTACATTCTGGATATCTACATAATATGTTTATCCTAAATGGTACAGCTATATATCTAGAGTTTTTCAAAGTACTGATGGTTTTATATTACACTACCATAGTTAATTATGTATATTGTAATTTTTTATGTTATTGTTAATTTTTATTCTCCCTATTGTAATAGTGCTATATAATCTGTTGACATTCCTTAAAAAAATAAATAATTTGAGTTTACCTAAAGGCAGATAGAAGGAAACATTGCTTTTATAACATTAAATGTTTATCACATGCATGGGTGTTTAGGTATTGTTTGTATATAGCACTGCTGAATTTACATTAGGACAACTGCAAAACTTGTATTTATACACAGTTTTGTAAGTTTACCTCTTCGCTTTAACTACAATGGTGCATGTACACAATGGCTGAATAATACAGAAGTTGTTGGTAAGGCAGTAACAGATCAGTAATGTATTGCAAAATAAAGAATACCAGTAATGTTTTCCAAAAGAGTCAGAGAAGTAGAGAGTACAAGGACCAAAACATTTATTAAATAAAATTAGAAGGCTAAAACATTAATGCTGTAATAAAAGCATAATACCATTATTTTTGTCATTTTTCCTGTGACTTGCACATAGTGAATTGTTACTGAGCTAACAAAAATATAAAGTACTTGTTCTTATATTCTATTATTGAGGTAGGATTTAATAAGCTAATTAATCAATAGTTTAGAGAGAACAGATGGTGATAACCTGTGTAACTCCAAGGTTGAAATATTCATTCTAGTTTTGGTGACTCTACAGTAGTCATGGAACACATACTTTGTACCAGTTAAATGAAATTAGCTCTATTTCTTGAGTGCTATTAACAGATACCTGTTTTTAGTTGCAACAACTTTTAACATATAAGGCAAACAGGAGCAATTATATTGCAGAAAGCAACATTTGAAGAGATCAACAAATATTATATGGAAAAAATGGGGCGTTGTTGTTATGAATGTAACGCTCTACTGCCTGGATAAAAATGTCCTTATTTCCTATTGCCTTAGTTATTAAATGCAATAAAAATCCTTTAGACCAGGGGTGTCCAAGTTTTTTCTGCAGTGGGCCACTTCATCAGAATTGTAAACGTGTGAGGGCCGCACTCATTTTTCACTGAGAGAAAATATGGCCTTTAATAAGATATGCAGCTTAAAATAAAGTAAATGACACAAAACCTTTACTTTTCCTCTCACTGATTTCTGGGATTTCTGGGCCTACAAATTCAGGATTCTGGATAAGTAAAATTAAAATAGTTCTATTTATTTTAGGGATGCACTAAAATGAAAATTCTGGACCAAAACCGAAAATTCTGGGTTCACTTAGCCGAAACTGAAAGTGACCCCCCCCCACACACACTTTTAATAAAAGTAAGTTACACACCAAAATTGTACAAAAAAATTATATATTATGATTGTTAACAGCAATCTCAGGCATACCCATTTTCCAGCATGTACTGGTTGGAAGGGCATTGTATTTTTTGTCCAATTTTAGTGTGTAACCACACTTTTATTAAAAGTAACACACCACAATTGGACAAAAAAAATCAACAATATGACTTGGCATGATAGGAGTGTGATTGCTAACAGCAAACACACTCTTTTTATACCCAGGCAACCAAGAATGCTGGAACCTAGGCATGATGGGACTGTGATTGCTGTTAGCAGATTGCTGTTAGCAATCACACTCCTATCATCCCAAGTCAGCCAGTACATGCTGAAACCTGGCTAGCTGCCCCCCTTGTGTATTGATGCTGCCAATCACAGTCCCATCATGCTTAGGTTCCAGCACTTACACATCCATGCTATCACACACACACAAATTCATTCATTCACAGATTAATTCCCTCAATCAGACATACTCATTCACACAACCTACCCCACCCCCTTACCTGCTCTACAGCTCTTGATGCCGCTCACAGACTTCAGCAGGGGGCGCGGCCTCCCTCGTTCTCCCCACAGAGGAAGCAGGACTGGAGCAGAGAATAGACCCTCCCACAAGTAAGCAGCAGGGCTCTTGTGATCCTGGCTGTCGATCTCACATGGGCCGCACCTCGAGGTTCTGCGGGCCGCATGTTGGACGGGGCGTTTAGACACTCAAATTTGTAAGGTGTTAGCTTTTGTCTAGTACTGTTTTAATTCTATGGCGGCTGTGTCTAAAAACTATATATAGGGTATGGTATTTAAGCTTTAGAGAGCAACACACGATTCAGACTATTTACTATTCCACATATTAAGAGTCTGGATTCCATGTGTTTAAAGAGCTTATCCATTGTCACGTTGCAATCATCTTGTAATCATTACAGTCACCAGTCCAAAACTTATGTTTGTTTAATAAGCACTGAACCCATTAAGCAAAACAAATTCATATGCTATAAAATTATAACTGAAGAACAATCACACCTATCTTATGCATTTATTCTTTTTTTCAACATATAGTAATCATATATTTCATTATGTTTTGTCCAAAGGGGCTGCAAATTTTTCAAAATATATCATTCATCTAACTAAAAAATTTCACAATCAAGCGTGTTAAGTATCATTGGGCAAATGCTGAGTTCTTGGCCTTGGAGGACTATAGCTGGAAGAGATGCAATACTAAAGACTATTGAATTTCAAGGTTTTTATTTAATTTATTTACAAGGCTATGGCTTTTTGTTTAATCAATAAATATTTTACAAAGGTCTAGATTCAATTCAAGTAAATTGAAAATACAAAGCGCATGTTTCATCTGTGCTTATTTTTTATTTTCCACACAAGCTGTATCTTTTTACCCAGGAGATATACCATTAAGTGACAGACAGGAGCTGCCACATATGAAACATTAATCAGCAGAGCATAGAAATTTCCATATGAAGGCCAAACATTATTTAAAAAAATACTCGCTCAATGTATAGCGTGCTACTTTTATAAGACTGATACAGAATTAAAACAGAATGGCTTGTTAGTAGCTCTACCAATTCATGACTATAGGCTGCATATTTGGACAATCCAGATTTCCAAGCATTGTCCATCTATTTTTGCTTATGTTTCCTATTTTCTACATGTAACCAACCAGGGGTGTTGCTAGGAATGAGCTGAAGTCCTGAGTGTTTTGGTATACTCCCAGCTGGTAACCAATGTATCGTTTTGATTGAGGAGGGAAGCCACAAGCATGCAAGTAAGTTAAAAAGCTCAAAGGTTACTCTATGTAGGACTTCGGGAATATATATTCTGCTGTTAGCTAGCAACATGTTTACATGTAAAATATTAATACAATTTATAAAATAGTATGTTCTGCATATATTCAAAAAGGACATGCGAAAAAGTTAGGTAAAATGTTCATGTTACAATTACTATTGGGCCCCAGATCTTTATAGAACCTAGCAACACCTCTGTGTCCGACTAATGTTCTTTTACTAGAATTTGGAAATAGAACTGGAAGAAAAAATTTATAGCTTTACTTGGGAAGGAAACTTTTTGTACGTAGGGCCCTCTGGAATTGAAAGCTTTGTGTTCTGTGAAAATGTGTTTGAATCTATTCAGGAGTTCTAGCAATAGTTTATTAAATATTAAACAAGAGATGCAGTTTATTAAAATCAAGCACAGAAATTGAACAAATCTTTCTTTCTATGGCCTCTTGATTTTATTACAAATTAAAATATTTAAAAAGTGCTAAATCACATGCCTGTAAGGAAGATAACATTAAGCGTATTCTGGTAAATATTCAAGGCAAAGAAGGAGTGGATGTGATAGAAACAATTAAATGATTTAACAAAGTACATGAGAGGTTTATTTCAGAAGAGAAATGTTAGAACAAGAATCCACAGTCTAAAACTAAATTGTCAGTGGTTTAGATGTAATATAATTTTTGCTTTACAGAGAGGGTGGTAGCTAGAAGGAATAGCCTGCCATCAGAAGTGGTAGAGGCTAGTGAAAAAATGTAAATATGCAAGGGATAGGCATTAAGATACCCTAGATCAAAGACAAGACCAATCACTGATTAAAGTCCCTACATCAGGAAAAAATGGGCAGATTAGAAAGGCGGAAGTCAGGCCTTGACACATTAAGCTATATCACTGGAAAAGGTAAGCCACCAAATGAGCTCCAAATAAAGTCCATTAGTCTTAAGGATCCCAACATCAGCTAAATCCAGTTAAATAGAAGGCACCATTTAATTTTATTCCTAATAAAAGTTTTTGGTTTACCCATGGAAAACTTTATATTTTTTCTGCAGAAATCCAGCAGAAGTCGTTAAGAAAAATTCCTTAATCGTACATCCCCTGAGGATTTCAAAGACATTCTACTTACCTATATAAATGGTCAAAAGCAAACATGAATGTTCCAAAAAACTAAAGATTTTTGGTTTTGAAAACAAACTATCATGCAAATAACTAAACTGCTTAGTGATTATACTTACCAGTTAAGTTAGTGTAAGTGGTAGTGCTGGGGTACTGTTAGTGGATTGTGATAGTATTAGGTGCGGTTAAATGTTAGAGTAATGTTACGGTTAGTGATATGATGATGATCAAATTATGTCACTAGCTATTGATTATTGACTTAAATAAAACCAAAATGAATATTGTAAAATAAAATCTGTAATTGATGTCAGATCACTTGTAAGTGAAAAGTTTACCCACACTGACATTAATTGGTGAGACCAATCAATAATCTTTTGCCTAAAGCCACAAATCAGTGAACAGATAATAGTAATTAGTTATGTAATAAAATTTTAAAATCCTAATAAAATGTTTATTCTTATTAATAATGTGTGAGAGTTATGCCTCATTCTGAAGGCAGTTGATCGGGGTCATAAACCTGGGACGCGTATTTGCAAGCAGGTGCTCAATTCTAGCTGCCACTTTTGAGGCTGTGTTGCTAATGTATTTTATTGTACTCAATTGCATGTTCTCCTATATTGTTGACCATAATAAGAATATTTCAACTTCCAGCAACTAAATACTGATAACCTGCACCACTTATTTAATAGACTACCTCTGTCCTGTATTCCTTGCTCAGTGTTACTTTGCTTGTTGTTGCTTGTGCTGTGGACAGTTATATTGGATCTGATTTCTTGCCTGTTTACCCAACTACAACCTGCCTCTGAATCTGGGCTGTCTGACTATGTTTTGGGTGTATCCTTCTGTACCTTCCTTTTTGGACCTGGCTCCGTGCCTACAAGGTTATGTTTTACAAGGGTACGTATTCCCTGCAAGACCTGCCGCCTATATGTCCAGTACAGAAAACAATTATCAAAAGGCCCTCTTAGCTCAAACAGTACTTTTAAATTGCTTAAATTAATATGATTATGGCTAACCTATCCCCACATGAAACCAAATTATTTTAAATATTGGCTTTCCAGTCTGCATTTCCAGCTCCAGGCACCACTACTTGCTTTGTGGATGGTTACTACAAATTAAGTATTAAGTCTACTACAGGCCCACTACTACTTTGGGTCCCTGGAGTAATTTCTTCATGGGCCCCTGGAGCAATTGATCCATTGGCCCCTTGGTTAATACATTCCTGGGCTAATGTAATATGTTTAGTTTATAGACAATCTATATTATCTTCTTATTAAAAAAAAAATCAATATGTCAACTCGTATTGCCACCGCAACTCAATTTGGTATTTTTCTTAATATCATAAAATCAACATCAATACAAATATATTTAATTTCCACATACAAGTAGAGTTCTTCAGGGAGAAAAGAAGGTTTTCTGTTTCCGTCATACCAACTATGTCAATAGCAAAGACTTGGCAGTCACATGTAGCTGCCAGGTGTACTTTAAAAAAAAAATATTATAGCGCTTTTAAACTGCATAACTGTGCACTGTGGAAATGATTACTTTAAAGATTGCAAGGTGTCTTTGCATTCATCTTCTTTGATATGGTAGAATTTAGATTGGAAAGATTTTTTTCAGTCACTTACAGATGATTTTGAAGCAGTCAAGGGAGTTGGGCTGAAATGCAGGCACATTATTATATTCTACCCAAGTCAGAAGGATGAGAAGTTTAATCATATTTAATAAAATTGTGCACTGCAAGGAGCGGAAATAACTGATGCATTTTTAAAGGCGTTGTCATTCACATTCTAGCATGCATTGCCATCACCCTGAGAACTCTGTCAGTAGGCTTAGTCGTTAATAATGATTTATGGATATGGATGTTCGCAACATCTGTGTCTTCACCTTTAAGTACCTCATACAATATTCAGAAAGTACTTGGATATGGTGAATTGGGAAGCAGCTAAATTGCTGGAAGGCACTGATAGTTTAGTGTTTTGCTTCTAAAACAGTATGCTGATTTTTCTTTCTTTTCTGTAGTAAAAAACAGGTCTTTAAATGCTCAGAGGTAACAGAAAAGAGAGGGATTTCTATAACCCGGTTAACGCAGAGTAATGCCCTAGTTTACTCAATTGCAGGCTTTTTGAATTATCAACATATACAGGAATATTCTGTAATCTTAACTTTATGATACATTTTTTAGGTCAATTTTACAAGGGTTACCATAAAGAAATCATTTGAAAGCCATGCGGATTGTTAAAACCTGTGATGTGAATATATAATATTAAAATATAATAAAAAGTATGTCAACATTATTAATTGGCACATGATAAAAAAAAATATGAAATTTGCTTTATAATATAACTGGCATACTGTGTAAATTATTTGAGTGTTGAGGAAAAATAAAATAAAAGGCTATTTTTTTTACACATAGTAATTTGGTTTATGAGAGGGGCACAACTAAGCCACAGGGGACTCTTCACTTGGCTGCCAACTCCCTTGTCACATCTGTCAGTCAAAGCAGGAGGTGCCCTGGCAATGCAAGCTATAATGATCAAGTATGGTGGAGCATTACACTGTTCCACAGAAGTGTATACATGCATACACATATTGCCCTCATTTGCTAATCTAGCATACACAAGAAGGAGATGGCAGGAGAAATAGAGCTTTTCTATCTTCCCAAGACTATATCATCAGCTGCAGAAGTTGGTGAAAGTGAATAGCAACCAGATTCCTGATTTCTAGATATAGTTAAGATAACTAAAAAACTTAGACATGACAAATATACAAATGCTATAATAAAAATAAATTAATAAGTAAATGAAACTAAGTTCCCCAGGACTCCCTGTTAACCAAAAATAAATGTTCCCTTCCTCCTTCCCTCTTGGAAAGAATGAGAGTCAATAAAGTTGGAACATGGGGTGGGGGGAAGATATTATAAAAAGGGAGGCACACTCCCCCAACCATGTCTTCCATTCAACCCCAGTGGGACAGGGGGGTTAAAATAGCACCACCTCTCTTGGCAGTGGATTCCATACCTATATTGCCCTTACTGTAAAGAGTCCCTTTCTTTGTTGCCTTTGAAATGTTTGCTCTTCCAGTCTCAGTGGATGACCTCTGGGGTTTTTTTGTACATTTCTGTTAATGAACAGGTCACTGGAAAGCTCTTAATATTGGCCTGGGCATATTTATACAATGTTATAAAATCACCTCTAAGACGCTGGTTTTCTACCGTATATAGGTGCAACTTTTTAGTCTCTCTTCAGAACTCCAAAATATTCCAATCCCCTTATTAATTGTGTGGTCCTCTTTTGCATCTGTTCTAGTTCCATAATGTCCTTTTTAAGGGCCGGTTCCCAGAACTGCGCCACATTTTCATGGTGAGGTCTTACCATTGATCTAGTGTATAAAGAGGCAAGATGATATCCTCCTATGAATCAATACCCAGTTTTATACATGTGGCCTTTGCAGGTGCTGACAGGCATTGTGCACTGTTGCTAAGTCTGTCATCTACAATTATTCCAAAATTTTTCACCTTAGTAGTTTTTCCCAAAGGAGATACTACTAAAAAGTATATGATGCATTGTTATTATTTTTTCCATAAAGCATAACTGCCCAATCCCCCACTCTGTCTAAATCCTCCTGCAGAGAAGCAACATCAAGGTTAGACTGAATTACTAATGGCTCTCAATACAATATGGGAAATAATTATTAAAAACATTAAAAAGAAGTGTACCCAGGAAAGACCCCTGAGGTACTCCACTTAATACCTTGGTCGAGTTTGAGGATTGTCCAAACTTGGGACATTGGGACATCTAACCATTACATCAACAGGGACTTTTATGACACCGCATTCTAAATTCATAGACATTAATATGTAGTTGGTTTCCACTCTTTGTAACTGCAAAAGCTTCTAATCTTCTGGAAAGGCTTCCCACAAGATTGTTGAGTGTTTCTGTAGGAATTTTTGGACATTTATCCAGTAGAGCATTTGTTATATAGAGAGAAAAAAAAAAAAGGAACCCAAATTCCACGTGAAAAGATATAGAAAAATTTTAATAACAATGAATACTCCCCAAAAAAGCAGCTTCCAATAACACTCTTCCTCAAGATGTTTAGCAACACAATATAACAACCATGGAGTGCATAGAAATGGGGAAAGAAAAAAAAACTCTCTCTACGCGTTTCGTCAATAGTTTGTTGGCTTCTTCAGGAGAAAAGAATCAAATGTAGTAATATGTGTAATCGGTGAGAGTAACGCGTAGAGAGAGTTTTTCTCACCACTATAACAGCTGACTTGGGATTGATTTTGGTTTACATTGCGTTTTTGCACACTATTTCTGTATAGTTGTGCCTCTTCCAACTGTAAGTGTATCCAGACCTCCTAATTCCTGTTTTGTGATGATACTGCACCATTTTTGGTCTCCTTGTTTTTATAGATTTTAAAATCCATTAAATTCTGCTGATATTCGACTGAACCTTTGATGAGCTTGCTTCATCCAACGTGTTTGTGAGTGGATCTGACAACCTTTTTTATTTTTCTATTGTGTGTACATAGAGCATTTGTTATGTCAGGCAATGATGTTGGACGAGAAAGCCTGGCTCCCAATCTCCATTCCAGCTCATCCCAAAGGTGTTCGATGGGGTTGAGGTCATGGCTCTGTGTGGGACAGTCAAGTTCTTCCATACCAAACTCATCCACCCATGTCTTTATGGACCTAGCTTTGTGCACTAGGGCACAGTCATGCTGGAATAGAAAGGAGCCTTCCTCAAACTGTTCCCACAAAGTTGGAAGCATAGCATTGTCCAAAGCATTAAGATTTCTCTTCACTGGAAGTAAGGGGCCTAGCTCAATCCCTGAAAAGCAGTCCCATACCATTATCCCTTCTCTACCAAACTTTACAGCTGGTACAATGCAGTCAGGCAGGTAACGTTCTCCTGGCATCCACCAAACCCAGACTTGCTCATCAGACTGCCAAACAGAGAAGCGTGATTCATCACTCCACAGAACACATTTCCACTGCCCCAAAGTCCAGTGGCAGCTTGCTTTACACCACTCGATCTGATGTTTGGCATTATACTTGCTGATGCAACTGCTCTGCCTTGGAAACACATTCCACAAAGCTCTCGTCACACAGTGGTTTGTGCTGATATTAATGCCAGTGGAAGTTTGAAACTCTTCAGCTATGGAATCAGCACAGCGTTAGCGACTTTTAGGCACCATGCACCTCAATCCTTGGTAAAGCCGCTCTGTGAATTTACATGGTATTTGTGGCTTTGTGGCTGAAATTCTGATGTTCCTAAACACTTCTACTTTGCAATAATGTCACTTACAGTTGACCGTGGAAAATCTAGCAGGGATGAAGTTTCACAAACTGACTTATTGCAAAGGTGGCACCCTAGTACCATGCCTGAATTCACTGGGCTCTTCAGAACAACCCAAAATGTTTCTAAATGCAGACTGCCTGGCTAGGTGCTTGATTTTATACGCCTGTGACAATGTGTCTGATTAAAACACCTGAATTTAATAATTAAGAGGTGTGTCCCAAATAATTTTGTTCATATAGTGTATGTTTGCCCTTAAAGATACTAATTACAAATTAAGTGCCATTCTATTGTCTGTAGAAAATGTGTCAACACTGGATTAAAGGATTTGTGGGTCTCGAGCTGAAAATATTGATGACACTTTAGAAAAAGAAGGTCGATGTATACACATTACAGGCACATATGATTGTAGAGCAAAATGCAGAGCCCAGGAAGAACACTATGAGGTACAGGCCTTCCACTAGCCCCATAGCACTTCTCTGACCCCAAACTCATTGGTCTTAGAGCAACCTAGATCTACATCAAATATTTTTAATTTTACTCCAGGAAATAAGCTTGTGTGGCTGTTGTTGGGTCAAACGGACTATTAAAAAGAAATGAGCCAATATGTTAATCCAGCTCTGCGTGTTGTGTTTTAATGCTGGAGGATTTGTAAGGTTTTGTGTTGCTCTAACAATACCTGTCTCATGTTCTTCTGACTTCTCCTTCCTAATTAATTTTATATTTTTCAATATTTCTGAATTGTTTTATTATGGGAGCAAGTGTGTGTCATTTTTATATTTATTGTGAAGCGTTCTGAGGTAGTTTTGCTGTACTTTATAAAGTAGACATATTGAAACATTTATACAATATAGATAGGGTTTAAGCTCTAATGTTTAATGCAACTTTCAACAGACGAGAAATTCTCCCCAGTAAAATTCCCTTTAATGTTTAGTTAATTTGGAATACATGGAGACATTTCCACATTCATGAAATAATAATTGGTGAATTGAAGGGAAATTAAAATTAAACATTTCACAAACTTACTGCAAATGTGTAACAAAGCCATGTGCAACTCTTTTTTTACTCTAACAAGTGCTATCATTTTCAGGTTACAACATGTCCTGCCAAAATAGGTTATGCCAGTTAATTGGATCTTCTTTTTCTACCTTTTTGACTTTCTCTATAATGCATTTGAACAGTAAGTAGGTTCATGATAGAGAGAAAAATGTAATAAAAATAATAATAAGTTAAACGAATCTAAAAATACAGTGGCTGAAGCCTTTTCATGTAAAGTTTCACAAAACAATGAGACTTTACAGTGGTTTCTACAATAATATCTAATCAAGCCTTTTGATGGTTTACAACGTTTTGTCCACATGAAGAAATTTATTTCTTCTCTATATACCACTTTTTGTACATTAATCTTTCAAGTATATATATTTTCCCATGAAAACTTTACATGAAAAGGTTTCAACCACTGTATTTTTAGATTTGTTTAACTGCATAATTATTTGATGTAATCCCAGTTTGCAATAGTAGAGATTTACTTCTCCTTTATCATAACTATAATAAAATATTTAATTCTCGTACATAAAAAAACGTATTACATTGTTTGAGTAGCGCATACACAGAAAACAGGTACTAAATTCCTACTTAAAAGTATTTAAATTTGTATTATAATTTGGATGTACTTTCTCATTGTAACAGGCTGAAGTAAAAATGCCATATATATAACTTCGTTTTATATTTCTTGTTATTACTTTCATTTATATAAGTGATTATATTTTATACATTACAGTTAATTTAAATTCCTGGTTTCAAAAACTTTTTAAAAAAAATTTCAGGTCCCTAGAATTAGACAATTTTTAATACTGATAATCTGCAAGAATATTTTGGTTAGTATCTGATATTCCACCACTTTTTTAGTTTTTACTGGATTTCTGGAATTTTAATGAAGGTTACTGGACAAATCTAAGCTTGTTCTAAATCTGAGTATTTTTACTAAAGTCATACCTTGCCAATTAAATCAGTAACAGCTTCACCTCTATAACACATACATGAAGTTATACCCCCAGGCTACCCTTTCTGTACCCAGTTGTCTCAACACTAATGCGTGAACTGGATTTCTACGAGACCTCTGGGAATTGGGATAGGTGGATAACTGTACATAGGCTGCTCTTTGATGCTAAATTGGGTTCAAGATTACATACTACTTTTATGGGTTTTTATGCAAGTAGTTCTGGTGAATATGTTCCAGCCAGGACTGAATAGTATGCGTTGAACATGCTTCCCTGTCAAATGTGTTTTGGGTATGGAAGTGATTTTGCTAGGCCCTCTTTACCTATCTCACTATATTATCATCCCATACCTAAGGCATCTTGATAATACATTTATTAAATTAATTAACTTTGTTTGTGCAATGGATTACTTTTGGTCTGCAACTGTATGGCTTACAGTAGTAAGTTTAATCAAATATTATTAAGTCATTTGCCTTGTTTGATGTTCTAGATAGCCTTGTGCACATTCCCTGCATAGTACTCTTTGCATTAACTATACCACTGTTAACTATTCTGTTAAAAGCTACTGCACTCATTCCCTCAAAAACTCAATGAACAAAGCTAATCATTAACATTTCCACAGTGTTGGCAGACATTTGCCTATGGATAACATTTTGTTTTCTTAAAGGAGAGGTTGGTCATATTTCCAGTGTACCATCCACAGAGACAATGCTTTTTTCCTCATTACAACTTTTATGTCTGTCTCTCTTTGATATTCTAATAAATATGGTTGAACGAAACAGGAGGGAATCATCATTTACAAGCTTTGCCAAAGGAACAACTCATATATATTAAAGGATGCGCATCCTTTCATGCTTTGAATAATAGATGGGTCATTTGCAGAGGAATGGTGTAAGGGAGCAAGGGGGCAATTTCCCTCAGGCCGCTCTGGTTTAGAAAATTTCAGCCAGCAGATTCTTTTTGTGTTTGTGACTGAGGCACATTTAAGATGTAAACCATTATATACCATTATATATATATAGTGCATGAAAAAGTATTATCCCCCTTCCCCATGTCTTAAATGTTTCAGATCATCAAACTCATAATATTCTAATATTAGACAAAGAAAACTCATGTAAACACAAAAGGCAGTTTTTAAATGATGATTTCCTGTATAGAAAAAAAAATCTACCTGGCCTTATGTGAAAAAGTAATTGCCACATTAGTTATTAAATCAATCAATTAACCAAATGTGATTGATAATTGTTTTTATTTTCTTTCTTTACTCTTTTTCTTTTCCTTCTCTTTTCAATATTCTTCTCTCTCCTCAAACACTGTTATCCTGCCCTCTCAGCAGCCCAGCTAAGAATAGCAATGGATATACCCAGACACCTGCAATTTGTTGTACTTGTCTGGAGTTGAATCCTGGTAGGCTTTGGAGACATGAGGAAGCAGATTTATATCTTAAGCACAGATATTACAAAACCACAGCTGAGCACCCATATCATGTTATAAAGAAGGGAAGGAAACGCTTTTATTTTTACATTTCCCACCCTGACCATGATGTCCGGCTGAGACCTCCTTAAACCCAACCTGTCGCCGACCTACCCTATTTTACACAAGTATTTCTAATGATCCCTGCTTATATAACCTGTGTTCTCCTGGGAAATGGCTTTGGGATTTGTTGTATGCCTCAGTACACCTGTTGTAAAACCAGGATGTTATGGGTTGGGATGTCAGACTTATTGTTTTGTTTGTTTCTTTTTCTTCCCCATACACCCAATTTTTATTTTCTGTATCCCCCCCCCCCCCTCTGAAAACTTGAATAAACTTTGAATTACAAAAAAAGGTTCTGGTAAACCCTAGATAGCTGTTTGGCCAGACCAGCCCTGGGTACAACTGACAGCTGCCATGGGACCCCAAAGTAACCTTGCCTATTCAAATCAAATGCCCATTTTGTCCCACATTAAAGATAGCCCTAGATTCCCTACTGTGAATTTATATATCCCACATATTGTAGGACAGCAGCTTGCAATGTGTGAAAAGTATATTTGTGCTGGAATATGGCAACCCTAATTGCATTATACTGGATCATTAAACTAAGCTTAAACAGAGACTTGAAGTCGGTAGCCATTCATTGTCATATGAAATTCTCTTACACAATTATAATGTGAGGTAGTTGAATGAAGTTATACTTATGTGGATATTTTTTTTAGTTATTATGTTATCTTATGTACTTTAAATTTGTGATGTGTCAAGCTATAGATTTAGACTGTAAATCACAATGATTGCATTTACTGTTGGGTTATATAACATTAAATGTATGTATAAAATGTTTATTTTACTGCTTGCTTTTTTGTGGTTTCCTTGTTTGTCCAGTCACTTCTTTAAAGTTTACAGTTAAAGATGTCAGATTACTTCCTTTCAACTTTATGTTCTAGCTTTAATGTTTTGATATATATGTTTCATCAAAGCACCATCTGTTACTGTTCAGGGAAAATGGCAACAAAACAATAAAGTAAGAATATTTAAAAAGGTCTATAAGAATGATTTATTTACCTCAGGGAGATGTATTTATATACTGAAGCATACAAACTGAACAAATGAACACGTCATTGAATGTGAAAAGTTATAATATAGATGGAGAAAAGCTATGGATATAAACACACAAGGGGCTTGGTGTTAGGTGACCCAGGGTGCTATTTTAATTTACTTTGGTAAAAAAAAAATATTATTTTAAATAGATTAACCACTGTGTGATATGCTCCTATATAGCCTGCATACCTTATGTAAAGCATATATATTGTGTATGTGAATGTGTATATGAAAAGAGGAGGGGGTAATCACCACAGATAATTCTACACCTAGCAATACTTTAAAATCAAATATTCACTTTACCATGAGATTAACTGAGAGTATAGACATTATATTTTTTGTTTCCTCTCTTATTGTCTATGGAGAGAAGTAACCTGTGTAACAATATTCATGTATAATTATTATAGCTCTATATATATTTACTGCTATAAAGCCCTGCCTATCCTCTGATTATGCAATGTTGGGTGGAGGAGGTCCATTTAAAGCAACACCGTTACTTTCTTTTTAGGGACCATTGTTAAATACCTACTTGTTGTGTGGAAGTGTGTATTTATTAGACTTGTGCATTCGTCTTCGGGCGAACATGAAAACGAACACGAAGAGTGCGTTTTCGTGTTCATTCCAAAGACACGCCGAAGAGAAGACAGCAGCGGTAAAACGTAGGCGAAGACGAAGACACACACCACGAAGATCTTCATGATTGTCTTCGTCTACCACTCTCCCCCCCCTTCTAACTTACCTTGGCATCGCGGCAGTTCACAGAAGTGGAAATCCGCAGGTTCGCTGTCACGGGTTACAGGGCAGTGCGAATGAGCCTATTGGTCGCCTACAGGGACCTCCTCTGGCATCAACCAATTGGTTGATGCCAGAGGAAGACCCTGCAGGTGACCAATAGGCTCACTTGCACGGCCTTTGTAACCCCTGACAGCGAACCTGTTAGATAACGGGAGCATTGGGGTTTTAAAAGTCTGTACGAGCGACCAACAGAGTCACTCGTACAGACCTTTAAAACCCCAATGCTGCAACTTACCCTGCAGATCCCACTGGTCTCCCTGTTCTATCAGTTAAATGTCCGTACGAGCGACTTTATTGGTCGTTCGTACGGACATTTAACTGATAGAACAGGGAGACCAATGGCATCTGCCGGACAAGTTACGGCACCAGGAGTTTAACAGTCTGTACGAGCGACCCTATTGGTCGCCAGCAGGGGGCTCGTCTGCCATCAACCATTGGCAGACGAGCCCCCTGCTGACGACCAATAGAGTTGCTCATACGGACATTTAAACTCCTGGCGCCAGAGCTGCTGCGGTACGCGTTAACCCCATATTAACCCCTTAACCGGAAAAACTGAACCTGAAGAATGTCCACGAATATTCGCCCGAAGAGAAGACAGGAACAGGCGAATATTCGCGGAATACGAAGATTTTTTCCCCCCGAAGACGAGCACGAAGACGAACACGAAGAGCCCCCTGGTGCCCAAGTCTAGTATTTATATTCCCCTGTACCTCTTTTCAGGCACCATTGTTAAATACCTACTTGTTGTGTGGGAGTGTGTATTTATATTCCCCTGTACCAGCAGCCCCCTAGTTTTTGGATGCATTAGATCTGTGGATACCATTAAAGTCTATGATACTGATGGAATTTAATTGAACTCGCAGTCGGTAGTAAAAACTAACATTTGTTGGATATCAAGAGTTATTTTGTGCGTGTTAGCATGTGAGGGCCATGTACATAAAGCAATGTTCATAAAGACATATTTTCAAAGGAGGAACTTGCACAAGGCCTTGACATTAACCCCACTGAACACCTTTGGGATGAATTGGGATTCTGATAGTGAGCCAGGCCTCCTTATCCAATATCAGTGACTGACATCACAAGTACTGTTTTGCCTGAATGGTCATGAATTCCCACAGACACACTTCAAAATCTTATGTAAAGCCTTCCCATAAGAGTGAAGGCAGTTACTATGACAAAGAGGGAGACAACTCCCTACTAATGCTCATTGTTTGGGAATGGGATGGCAACTGTCAGGACTCGGGTGATCAGGTCGGGTAGGAGCCCATGCGCAGGGGATACTTGGGGTCAGGCCCGGACTGGGACAAAAAATAGGCCCGGGCATTTAAGACTGAGCAGCCCATTTTTATTTATTTATTTATTTATTGTTAAACCAAATTCTGACAAATATAATATACCATTTCTTGTTGTCTATTAGTTATATTTCAGCATGCTTTTGTCACTATAATCAATTAGCATTACATAAATATATACCGTATTTGCTCAATTATAAGACGACCCTGATTATAGGACGACCCCCCAAATCTGAATATTAATTTAGGAAAAAAAGAAAAAGCCTGAATATAAGACGACCCTATAGGAAAAAAGTTTTACCAGTAAATGTTAATTCATCTAAACTATTTTTTTTTAATAAAAGCTACGATTGAGAAAAATATTTTGGTTTTATTTCCTTCTAGTTTCCAACCTGCCCCCCAGTTATGCACATCTGCCCCAGAAATGCCTTTTACCCCCTATATGCCTTTTAACCCCCTATATGCCACTGTGCCCCATGATATACCTTTTGACCCCCTATGTGCCACTCTGCCTCCAGAAATTCCTTATACCCCTATATGCCATTCTGGCATTTAGAGGGTTAAAAGGCATATTATGGGGAAGAGTGGCATATAGGGAGGTTTAAGGCATTCAGGAGGCAGAGTGGCATATAGAGGGTTAAAAAGGCATTTCTGGAGCCAGAGTGGCATTAAGGGGGTTAAAAGGCATTTCACAGAGCACTCTGCCTCCAGAAATGCCTTATGCCCCCATTTAACACTCCCCCGCCCCCCCCCCCAACTTACCAGTGCTTCTGACTTCCCTGTCATGTAGCCGGGGCAGCGTGTAGATCCCACGCACTTACGCTGCAGCCGGAAGGAGGTGTGGCTAGCAGCGGGCGTTGTCTGCGTCCATCGCTCAGACCTTCCCCGGCTGTCAGAGATCAGAGTTCCCCGCACTGGCACCGGCGCGGGGAACTCTGATCTCTGACAGCCGGGGAAGGTCTGTGCGATGGACGCAGACAACGCCCGCTGCTAGCCACACCTCCTTCCGGCTGCAGCGTAAGTGCGTGGGATCTAAAAAAAGTTTTACTAGTAAATATTAGTTAATGTAAAAACTATGAGAAAAATGCCTCTTGTTTATATATTTTTTTATTTGCCAACCAGCCCCCCAGTTATGCACATCTGCCCCCAGCTTGCCACACTGCCCCAGGAATGCCTTATACCCTCCTATATGCCAGAGATGCAACTGTGCCCCCTGATATCCCTTATACCTCCTATATGACACTTTGTCCCGTGAAATGCCTTTTACCCCCGATATGCCTTATACCCCCAGATATGTCTTATGCCCCCCAGATATAAGAAAAACTGACAGCGCTAAAATAGGTATGAAAATATATGCTTTAATAAATAGACAAAAAAAATAGATGATAATACATAATACAATATCAATATATATAAATATATGGACAATACAAGCAATAAATCAAATATTACAGCAATAAAAAAAAAAATAAAAAAAATGAAAGAATGCACATAACTAATAGATCCCGAAAAAATTCTATCTGCCCACCAGGGGTTAATATATCAACAGAAGAAACATGGGGCAAATAAGCAAAAAAATAAAGATAATACTCCAGGCTAAGCTTACCCAGTGGTGCTTATTTGCCCTGTTTTTCTTCTGTTGATATATTAACCCCTGTTGGGGCAGATGGAAGTGAAGTAGTGGAAGTTGCGCACTAAAATCCAAATTCCCCGCAGCACTGCAGGGGACCTGGATCCTCTCTCGCAGCCAGTCTCAAACTAAGAAACTCAGACCACGCCAACTGAATTGCGGCGCTCAGCCAATCCTCTAGGCTGAGCAATGTGACTAAAAAAAGTCATCATACACGGGACCCCTGAAGCCACAATCTAGTGCCACAAATCCTTTTTAATAAGATACGCAGGTTGAAATAAGAGTAAATAACACAATAACTTTACTTTTGCTGGGCCTAGAATGTTTTGACCTCTGAAGTGACAAATTCAGGAGGGCGTTTTATCTCTGGATAAGTAAAAATTAAATAGTTCAATTTAATCCTACAGAAAGTAAAGGGCCAGAAAACAGATGACTAAATACACATCAGGACAGGCTCTGCCACCCAGTCAGTCACACACACACACACACACACAGGCTCTGCCACACCAACACCTAAACACAAACACCAGGACAGGCTCTGCCACACTGACACCCGCATTCGGAGGGTTTCCACGGACGCTTTCCCTTTGATTTAGGTGATGGCCGCAGCTGGCTCTCTCGTGTATTGATGCTGCCAGCCCCCACGTGTATTTATGCACTCAAGAGAGCAGCCCCACTTTAGTATTGATTTATGTGATGCAATGATGCCCCAGCCAGCACTCGCTTGTGAATTAATGCCCCCACACCCTTGCGTATTGCCCCGTCAGCCAGCCCTACATTGTGTATTTATGCCAGCCACCCCCCTTAGTATCAAATCAGACCTGGCACCCAGACCTGCCTAGGACCCAGATTGGAAGAATAGGACTTGCCATCTTTGGCCCCAAAACAGCCCGCCTGTGGCATCTTTGGCCCCAAAACAGCCCGCCTGTGGCATCTTTGGCCCCAAAACAGCCCGCCTGTGGCATCTTTGGCCCCATAACAGCCCGCCTGTGGCATCTTTGGCCCCAAAACAGCCCGCCTGTGGCATCTTTGGCCCCAAAACAGCCCGCCTGTGGCATCTTTGGCCCCAAAACAGCCCCCCTGTGGCATCTTTGGCCCCAAAACAGCCCCCCTGTGGCATCTTTGGCCCCAAAACAGCCCGCCTGCGGCATCTTTGGCCCCAAAACAGCCCGCCTGTGGCATCTTTGCCACCAAAACAAGGCTGTGATATCTTTGCCCCCCTTACACATCCATGCTATCACACACACACATATTAATTCACAAATATTTACTCACTAATTCACAGATAATCCATTCACTCATTCAGATATTCATACATTGATACTCATTAATTCCCTCATTCAGACACTCATTTACATATACTCATTCACAAACATTCATTCACTCACTCCTTCACAGATACTCATTAATTCACTCACTCAATCTCAAACACTCCTTCATGCAGCCTCCCCTTACCTGAACAACTGAAGATTTAAAGAGTACGTGCCGCTCGGCGCTCGCAGACCAACCTGTTCTTCTGCACAGGAGGAAGCAGATGCGCAGCAGGGTCATGTGACGTACGTCACGTACGTCACGTGATTCTTTTGGATTCCTGCGTCCCCGGCATCCTCGGCTAGCCAGTAAGTAGCAGGCCCCCGCGGAATTAATCGTGGGGGTTGCACGGGCCCCCTAGAGTGGCGGGCCCGGTCGCAGCTGCTGCAGGGTTAAGGGGCAGGTGCCCCTTTTGCCCTGCGTTATAGACGGCCGTAGAGGCCCAGTCAGTCCGGTCCTGACTGGGCCTATTTTAAGGTAGGGGCTTGGAGCTGCAGCTCCATCAGCCCCTAAATCAATCCGGCCCTGCCGCGCCCCACCGGGCCTGCTTGGGGTTCAGTCTGTAACCCACAGTGCATGATTATGCAAACAAAGACACCACAAGCAGAAATCCAGGTAATGCAGTGTATTTTATGTATATTACAGGACCAGCAAATAAGGGTAATACAGTCTAAGCACGAAACCAGACGTATGGCAAAATAAATACCGGTAATAAGTCTTTTGGCAGAGAGCCCGCTTGGAAGGGCACGACAGACAGAGAGCCCGCTTGGAAGGGCACGATAGACAGAGAGCCCGCTTGGAAGGGCACGACAGACAGAGAGCCCGCTTGGAAGGGCACGACAGACAGAGAGCCCGCTTGGAAGGGCACGAAAGGTACACAGCCCGCTTGGAAGGGCACGAAAGGTACACAGCCCGCTTGGAAGGACACAGCAGGGAGTCCACTTGGAAGGACACAAAGCAGGGAGTCCACTTGGAAAGACACAAAGCAGGGAGCCCACTTGGAAGGACACAAAGCAGGGAGCCCACTTGGAAGGACACAAAGCAGGGAGCCCACTTGGAAGGACACAAAGCAGGGAGCCCACTTGGAAGGACACAAAGCAGGGAGCCCACTTGGAAGGACACAAAGCAGGGAGCCCACTTGGAAGGACACAAAGCAGGGAGCCCACTTGGAAGGACACAAAGCAGGGAGCCCACTTGGAAGGACACAAAGCAGGGAGCCCACTTGGAAGGACACAAAGCAGGGAATCCACTTGGAAGGACACAAAGCAGGGAACCAGGAACAGTACAGGTGCAGAGCCACAGCAGGAAGGTCCATAGACTTCAATACAAAGGCCCTGAGTGAAGGGCAGGGCAGGTTCATAAAGGCAGGGTAATCCAGATAACAAGGCCCAGCTGGATATATGGACTAGGGCTCAACCCAGGTAACATGGCACACCTGATCCTAGTAATTGAGTTCTGAGTGCTCCAGAGGGCAGAGGGTGGCCACTAGTGGTAGCAGATTTAAATGCCACAGGTATGAAAAAGCCATGGTTCAGGCAGCGAAAAAGTGGTTCCTGACAGCAACCAAGTTCATATAGGTGTGATGGTCAGGTGTCCACATACATTTGGTCATATACAGTAGCATACTTTTATATGCATTCTTCCAAAATTAAGATAATTTAACTTAAACCACTTACCTGACACAGAAGAGTCTGCCCTTATCCTCCATAATCTGACTGCTCTTGCCACTGTTTGGCTCCTTGATGCAGCTCTAATCAGCATTCACCTGAGCCAGCACTGGAGCTGATTGGTGGTGAGTATATTAGTTGCAGGAACATGCATTTAGATAAACACATCTCTTGCAGGACATTAGGTGGTGGTGTGGAAAGGAGCAAATTCATAAGGAGCGATTCTGCCCTCTCTCCTCAAGGTACCTCACTGCTCTTTGGCAAAAAGAAAGCGGCTTCAGGACACACCTCAATTGGAGGAACAGGGGGGAGCCTGTCCCTGTGGCTCTACCCTTTTGTGGAAGTAAACCGAGTGACCAGTAATGCAGATAAATTTGTGGAGAAAGAGAGGTGCAGAAATGCTTCTCTTTTTTCACAAATCTATCTGGAATTAAGCCTCAGGACCTATGTAAGGGCTGGCTCTGGGTAGGGGAGGTTTTTTATGCTGCCCTGTAAATTGCTGCCCTAGATCTAGACCTAGTCATCCTAGGCAAGATATAGCCCTGATATGACTTAGTTCCTTCACTCATACCCAGAAGAGGCAATCTGGCTTCAGTAATCTGCCTTGAATATCAACAAAACAGAATAGACCCAATGATTCCCTTTATTGTTATATGCATCATTGCTTTTTTAAAAGAGTGAAACATTTTTTTAAAAAAAATATTTATTTTAAAATAAGCAAAGAAAATATGTAGATATACTGGTTTCATAAGCACATGGCTTCCCACTGAAAAAATGTATACCTACAAATGTCAGTGCAGAGAGCTTAAAGTGAAAATCATGTTCAAGAAATTCAAAGAAATGAAGAACTGACAAACTTTGAAAGCAAAGCACAAGGAGAAAAAAATACAGCCTTCATATATACTTATTAGTAAGAAGTTTGATGGAAAACATTAAGAATAAAACCAGCCTAGAAAGGCGAATACTCAGGAAGATGAAAGGCATTATAAGAAGCAATATCCCAGTGCAGGTGCAGAAAAAAAGCACTTTCACTGGTGGATGACATATATCTCATAGTCCAAGTCCCATCTTGGAAAAGAATTGAGAAGAAATTTGCCAGCTTTCACAGAAATACTGAAAGGCCAATGATGTATGAGAGCTATATTATGAGATAAGATAACTCTCCAAGGAAAAGAGTAATAATATATTTGACAAGTTTTATTGAGGTGATCGTGAAATATAAATGTAAACCTAGAAAAAGAATATATATAACCCAGAGAAAAATAGTGTTAGGATATAAAAAATACGTTATTAAAAATATGTGTTGTATGTGAATAAAGTACATGATTATATAGATCACAAGAGTCAATACACCAAAACCAAATATATTTTTACAGATACCTCTTGCATAGAAGATGAAAGACAAAAACTGAATTACTTCACATTTAGCAACAAACAGTGCCTGAGATGCATAAAGCAAAATGTTAAAATCTATTGATATAAAAAAGGTTAGCATCCATGTGACTGCAGGTAAGAACCATTAGATCCATCTAATCTCCTCATTTTTCCTGATGTAAGCTCTAGACCTTAATCATTCATTCATCTTGTTTTAGATATTTTAGGATACTTTATTCCTATCCTATGTATTTGTAAATTCAGTTACTTATTAGCATCTACCACAAGGCTGTTCCATTTATCTACTATCCTATCTGTAAAGCAAAACTTTTACATCTAAACCTAGTATTTATATTTGCAAACCAAAAACCATTCTAAAAATTCAGCTCAATGATGATACTTTTACTTGAGTTTAAACCTCAGAGAAAGTTGCTAATGTATTGCTGACTTGTGATCTGAGTTTGATCTACCGTGGTACAAAAGCAACAAAAAAACATGTTAGTGAAAAAAGCGAGTATGCCAAAAGCAGTAGACTAATTATAGAATTCCAGAACGGTAAACAGAGAATGTGATGGCAGATAAGAACCATTAGGCACTTATATTCTGACCATTTTACCTGAAGTAGAGACTTAGAACTTAATCAGTCCTTGTTCTCATCTTAGATTCAAGATAGCTTAAGTTCCAGTAAGCTGACGGAGTAAAATACCTTAAGTCAGTTAACTAGCAAACTAGACCCTGAAATATCTTTATACAAAAACAAGTTCTTAAAGAACATCAATAGTTGATTGTATCAAAGACAACAAAATTGCATATACTTTAGCTGGCACAACACAATCAGGCAGGTAACGTTCTCCTGGCATCTGCCAAACCCATACTTGCCAAACACAGGAGCAGGATTTGTCACTCCACAGAACATAAACTGCTCCAGAGTACATTGGTGTACTGATGTACTCACAATACCATTACATTACATCAATATCTGTTTGAAAATCAGGAAAAGATGGGCATGGATGGTGGGCTGATTCGGTGGCGTAACGGGCCACTTCACTAGACTTGCCCCCTGGACTTAGGCTGCCAGCCCTCCCCTGGATCACCCCACAGATGTTCAATTGGACTCAGGTCTGGGCTCTGGCTGGGCCATTCCAAAACGTTAATCTTCTTCTGGCGATGCCATGCTTTTGTGGATTTGGATGTGTGCTTTGAGTAGTTGTTGTGCTGAAAGGTGAACTTCCTCTTCAGCTTGCTAACGGACGCCTGAAGGTTTTGTGCCAAAGTTGCCTGGTATTTGGAACTGTTCATAATTCCCTCCACCCTAAGGCCCCGATTCCAGCTGAAGAAAAATATCCCCAAAGCATGATTCTGCCACCACCATGCTTCACCCACCATGCTTCACTGTTGGTATGGTGTTCTTTGGGCGATGTTCAGTGTTGTTTTTGCACCAAACATACCTTTTGGAATTATAGCCAAAAAGTTCAACCTTGGTTTCATCAGACCATAACACATTTTCCCACATGCTTTGGGGGACCTTTGGAAACTTCAGCCAGGCTTGGATGTTTTTCTTTGTAAGAAAAGGCTTTTGTCTTGCCACCCTACCCCATAGCCCATTCATATGAAGAATACGGGAGATTGTTGTCACATGTAGCACACAGCCAGTACTTGCCAGAAATTCTGGCAGATCCTTTAATGTTGCAGTAAGCCTCTTGTAAGCCTCCATGACCAGTTTTCTACTCGTCATTTCCTCAATTTTGGAGGGACGTCCAGTTCTTGGTAATGTCTCTGTTGTGCCATATTGTCTTCTGAACACAGCCACAGCCCCAGTTATAAGAGGGTATGCACACTTATGCAACCAGGTTATTGTGAGTTTTTTTAATTTTTTTTCCCCTCAAAGATTTCAGCTTGCTTTGCAATTGAATTTTTCACGTTATAGGTCTCATTAAAGGTGGAAAAAGTTCTGACATGATTTATCTTTGCCTCGTTCTTTAAAATCACAAGAACCTGGCGTTTTAACAGGGGTGTGTAGACTTTTTATATCCACTGTATATCTGTTTAAAATTGTTTGTAGTGAATGCATATAATTCTGTGAATGCATAATTAATGTATTGCTATTTTTCTTTACAAATATTTATGGAAATAGCAGCCAGAATAAACTGTAACAGGAAGACAACAAGATTTCTACTTCTCCCTTTTAAAGTAAACCGATCACTATTTTAATCATGAATCTAGATATTTCTACACCAATATAGTTAAAAAAATTTCAAATCATTTAGAGGAAGATTTTTTACTATGACATACAGTATATTATCTGAGTTCAAATAGGATATTTAAATTCTTTCCAAATAAAACATGAGCAGGTATAGTTTTTGGATTGCCTCACATGAATACTTTAAAAATTAAAATGTTGTATATGTGCAAGAATACAAAAAATTATTTATCAATTTTCTTTTGTTTTCTAATTGGCCTATGCGGTTTGCCTCATTATTTCTTTTTTTTTTTCTGGATTGTGTGTTTTTCTTCCTGTCATTTGACATGATTGGTGTAACAACATACCAACATTAGTCATATGCCTTTGAAATCAACCCACACAACTGTTTCCATGAAGAATCGAGCTGAAATACACATTGAATATCTTTGCTGAATTGCTCTTTTTCATCATCTTGAGTCAGTCATTCTAAGTGCTTGGCATTATTCTGAGACTTTCTCCATTTATTTTATGTAATTCAGTTGAATTTCAGCCATCCCTTGACGGCATCTCAAACCAAGTCTTCTTCTTATTATTTATATGCTTGGATTTATCTGCATTTGTAAAATAATATAAAATGAAGATAACCTAGCCATCCTCTGTGTGCTTAATATAAGACTCATTAAATCAAAATAAATATTTTTTATCAAACTGCATAAGACTAATGTAAAAATTGCAGTTTGTCAATTGAATGTGCTTTGACTGGTGTGATATAAAACTCCTATGATAACACATCATGATGCAGAAGCTACTTAGCACTAATAAAAATAAATGACACATTCTATTCTATTGTTCAGAGTTTAGCAGCTTGGTGTATTTCATATTTACGCTGTCTGGTTTCCACTGGATTAAAAAACGTTTTGAAGCATATGCTTATATCATAAATTGTGTGGCATAAAAGTGATAATTGTTGTGCTAATTACTATATCATTTCAAGCGTAAGTATCAAAATGCTTGTTTCGGTAGTACTGAGGGGGTTTCTATTGACATTCCTTTTATAAAGTCTTTCACTCAGAATAAAGAGCACTAAATATTTACTGTATATACAACAAGAACTGGTGCTATATAAATAAAAGCTGATAATAAAAATAATAATAATGATTAGTATTATTATTAATTAATTCAAGCATTGTGATGGTTTGGTGTCTGTTATGGAGAGGTTAAGGACCCAAAGTATTATTCCAGTGCCTTCTTTTTGAGTATGGTAAAGTGAAAAGGAAATAAGCACATAAATCTCCTAGAAAATAATTGCAGAAGAGAAAGGCAAAATTGACGCATAGAAGACCACTAGATGATGCAACGTGTGTGATGTGTAACTACAAAAATACATTGTGTATATATATATATATATATACATATATATATATATATATATATATATATATATGCAACCGTGTATATCATAGACTAGTTGAAGATGTTTTGACTTTTGATTTAGAACCCAGCAATATCCCAAATCATGGGGCCCTAACAGTATGTTAGATAAAAGTTCGTATCCATTTTTTTAAGGATCTAAAAAAAGAAAAATTGATACACTTAAAATATAGCTTTACAAGAAGTGCGTTTGTGTCACAAATATGAGTCATTGCACCCTTTGCATTGAGTAAATTGAGAAACAGTGTTTTAGCAGTATCTTACAGCATGTGCTAAAAGAACTCATTAAGCTCAAAAGCATCACTTACACTATCTTACAGTGCTGAATTGATGAAAAATTCATGAGACATAAAGTTTTCATTTGACTATACCATGAAAGTATTGCCAGTGACAATAACCTGTCACCATTAATTATGGGCTATTTGTGCTGCAGCTGTTCTTTCTCATTGGAAATCTGTCATGGACTGAGTATAAGAAAGCTTCTAGCACAATAAAACTGGGACAGAAAAAGGAATATGTGAAAAGCAGTACTGGATAAAAATAAGAATTACCACTTACCTTTACATTGTGCTCGGTTTCATATACTATAATAACATTATTCTTTCTTTAATTTTAGGAATCCACCACATGGCTAAATTATGTTTTATATTATTCAAATTGAAGTTGGCAGTTTTCTATATTATGTTTTTCCTTAGACTCCCTTTTAAGCTTCAAAATGTGTGTTTTATTTTCCCATATTTACACATTTGGGAACCCAATACCCAGTACTATTCTCAAATATACCATGAACCGTAGTCTTTGTTCTTTTCGTTCAAAAGCGATTGTTGTCAAATATGAAAATGAAATAATCAGATTCTGAGGCACAATCTGTAGAGAATTTTTTGTTTAAAGTATTAGTGGTTTATGCAATCCAAGTTTCCTATTGCAAAAGGAATACATTTCCTGGTTAATTTCACCTCACAGTTAGTGGGATTTCAAGATCACATGGAGGAGATTCTCTAAATAATAAGAAAAAATACATATAAATACTGTGTATATATATATGTATATATATATATATATATATATTTATTTTTTAGTACATTCACATTACAGATTTCATGTGTTTCACATATATTAAAAAATTGACCTTAATCTCTCCTTTTTTTATTTTTAGAAAGGATGAGCATTTGAAATTATTGAGCATATTTATTATGAGCATTATTTGAGCATTATTATTATTAATATTTTCATAAATATTTTATCATCTTTTTGTTTTCAGGAAGCCCCAGTAGATAACTGGTCATCTTGCCAAACTGGCTACAGTAATATTGTAGGACACCATATTTAACCTCAACTGAAAATTTCCTTAGTAATAGAGAAGAAACTACATGTTTTAGGGGTTTGGGCATTAAAGCAGTTTTTGTTGTTTCATTGCCACAGCTATAAAGGTTTGCTATAAAGGGTTGGCATCATGACATACAGGTCTACTTATTAAGGTATAAATACATTCAAATTGCTATAAAGTGGGTTTGCAAAGTGTCAACAACACAATGCACACTCAACAATTGTCTTAAAGATCAACAGCAACTTGGGAATGAACTTCCCTTGTGCTTCTGTTGACTTATAGTAGAGTTGAACATGTGATTGTTTCATAAAAACCCATAAAAAGTCATCGTATCAGCATGTAGAGTATAAGTTGACATTTAACTTGCAGGCACTAGAGCACTGAAAGCATATGCACACAATGGATTTGTTGAGCTTTGTTGGCCAAATTTACCTTTTAACACAAATAATGTCACAACCTTTAGTGAGTCATAGATCTTTTTTTGAGGTTCAATTGCAAAAGAAAAAAGGGCATGCATAGGTATCAATATTTTGGTTTAAAATACTTAATTACTTCATTTAGTATCTAGCATATTAAGTGTTACATCTTTTCCTTTACTAAAGTTTCTTGGTTACTCACTCTGACAGTAAATACTGGTTCATTTTGAAATGTTAGACAGTTTTGTTTAATTAAAAGAGGTCTTGAAAATGGTAGTTTAAAGCTGTAGTTTCAGTTGAGTGCACCTGCCTTTATTTTAAGCATTGGAAATTTGTGTACAGTCAAAAGCATTTTAGCTTTAGCTTTTGACCTTGGTATTCATAGAATCGTTCACAAAGTTTCTTATGTATTCTTTTTATCAAGTCTGTTCTCTCTTGTAACTTATATATTATCTTGTACACATACAAAGAATGTATTTATTGAGCCAGTTTTTTTCATCAGTAGAAGCATTAATAGTTTTTTTTCTTAATCCTTTGTGTTATAAAGTGCAAAATCTGAAAATATGAATCAGAAGACGACATAAAGTTACAGAGCGGGGTCATCATGTGCTGAGGTGCATGGTTCATAAAAGTCACCAACACTGCTGATTTCATAGCTAAAGAAATTGTACAAAAACTGTGTGGCGGGAGCTTCATGGAAGGGGTTTCCATGGCTTAGCATGTAAGCCTCACATTACCAAGTTTCATCGCGAGGCATCAGATCGAGTGGTGTAAAGCATGCCGCCACTTGTCTCTAGAGCAGTGGAAACATGGTCAGGTGTCCCAATACTTTTGTATATATATATATATATATATATATATATATATATATATATATATACAGGCCCGGACTGGGACAAAAAATAGGCCCGTCCATTTAAGCCTGAGCAGCCCATTTTTATTTATTTAATTTATTGTTAAAGCCCGCCCTTCATGTACCATCTTTGCATTTACTCACTCATTCACACAAATCATTAACACATTCATTAATGCAGTCTCCCAAATCATTCAAGCAATTCATCCACACATGAATTCATTAATTGTCATACGCATTCACACAATTCATCCACACATTTATTCATTCATTCTCATATGCATTCACACTACCCCCTCTCCCCATCTTATCTGCCCCTTCTAACTATGTTCCCCCTTTTCACTATGTACCCCCATTCCCCACATGTACCCCCTCTCACTATCTATCCCCTATCTGACTCCCCTCTGCCCCTTCTCACTGCACCCCCCTCCCTCACCCTACTTACCTTGTTGCCGGAGCAAGCAGCAACTGCGACTGGGCCCGCGGCAGGGCTGATGGAGCTGCAGCTCCAGGCCGCTACCTTAAAATAGGCCCAGTCAGGACCGGACTGACTGGGCCTATGCGGGCCCCTTAAGCCCGCCGCAACTGCGACCGGGTCCGCCACTCTAAGGGGCCGGGAAGCCCCCACCAGGGCCGGCCTTAGGCTATCTGCGGCCGTACAGGGCTTAAATTAAAACATCGCGGTTTGTTTTTTTACTTTATTTAACATCCTCCATGTTAAATAAAGTAAAAAAAAATACTTTATTTAACATGGAGGATGTTAAATAAAGTAAAAAAAATAAATAAAAAAAACCCCCGATGTTTTAATTTAAACCCTGTGCGGCCGCACACCCGTAAGGCCGGCCCCGGTGGGGGCTTCCCGGCCCCTTAAAGTGGCGGACCCGGTCGCAGTCGCGGCGGGCTTAAGGGGTAGGTGACCCTTATGCCCTGCGTTAATGCGGCCGTAGAGGCCGCATAGGCCCAGTCAGTCCGGTCCTGACTGGGCCTATTTTAAGGTAGGGGCCTGGAGCTGCAGCTCCATCAGCCCCTAAGTCAATCCGGCCCTGCCGCGGCCCGGCCCACCGGGCAAATGCCAGTCCGGGCCTGTATATATATATATATATATATATATATATATATATATATATATATATATATATATATATATATATGAGGCTTAAAAGGATACAAAGAGTAAGATGTCAGCAAGTGAGGTGCAAATATGTGATAGGGCAAAAGAAACTGACAAATAGTTAGGAAAGAGCAGAAAAGAAGAAAAAAAGACAGGACTTGCTAAAGACAGGAAAACCAGAGAGGAGGGCCTTACTGTATTATTGCTCCAGTGCCCAAGGCTCCTTAGCTTGGTCTTGGTGCTGGCAAATGGAAGGTTTGTATTTTTATTTCTAACGTGCTTTTAAACGTAGTATTGGAGCAGGGTAACATTGGCTTGGGTCTACCATATCATGTCATGGCCCCTACTTGGTCTACCATATATCTATAAATTGCTCTATGGTTTAATTGTTCAAAACTCTATGTTTTAAATGAGACCTAAAGAGTGTCACAGCCCTCATAGAGTACTTTAATATACATTCCTCTCCTCTAATTCCCTCCTTGACCTCCTCCTCACTCTACTGAAACAGCTCTAGCAAAAGTCTCCAATGACTTGCTCTCTGCCAAAGCAAAAGGTCACTTCTCCATTCTAATACTATTGAATCTCTCTGCTGCTTTTGATACTGTTGATCATCACCTTCTTCTTGACTCACTTGCTTCTACAGGCATTCCAGATATAGCTCTCTTCTAGATCGCCTCATATCTGTCCAAACATTCCTTCTCTGTCAGGATCTCTGGCAAGACATCATCACCCTTCCAAGGTTCAGTCCTTGGCCCTCTGCTGTTCTCTCTTTATACTTCATCTCTTCGCAAACTAATCAACTCATTTGGCCTCCAGTATCATCTAGATGCAGATGATACCCGAATCTACCTTTGTTCTCCTGATCTCTCTCCATCTCTCATGTCCCATATTACCAATTGCTTGTCTGCTATTTCTTAATGGATGTCATAATGCTACCTGAAACGTAATCTGCAGCCTGTCCTAAATGCTGCTGCTAGGCTTATCTTCCTTGCACACTGCTCCTCTTCTCTGTGAAATCCTCCACTGGCTCCCTATTACCCTTAGAATTAAATGTAAAATCCTGGTACTAACATATAAGGCCCTCCATAACACTGTTCCTCCATACATTTCTGCCCTCATAAGCAAATACTCTCCTACTCAATCCTTACGTTCTTCCCATGGGCTAAGGCTCTCCTCCTCACTTATCACCTCTTCCTTTTCCTGTCTACAAGATTTCACTCGGGCTGCCCCATTTCTCTGGAATCAACTTCCACCGAACCTTCAGCATTCACCCTCCCTCCCAACATTCAAGAAACATCTCAAAACTCACTTCTTCAGAGGAGCATACCATTTGAGATGCTAGGACTTCCTTGTCACTGATATAACCACCACACTACCTCTCATCCTTTCTCTGTGCCTTATGTTTGTCACCTCATTCCCACAAGATTGTAAGCATCGGTTTGTCTTAGTCTGTCAATTCTCATCTTGTCATACCCCTTGAATATATGTATTGTATTAAGCTCTGCATAAATTGTTGGCTCCATATAAATAAAATATAATAATATTAATAATAATAATAATAATTCTTTAATTGTATGGTGTCAGGGGCATTAGACCCTGTAAAGTAACATAAGCATTTAAATAGTGGCAGATGTAAATACAGATGTAGTCCTTAACTTGCTCTATTCTACATTATCAGAATAAAATGATTTTCATTGACTTGAATGAGGTTTTGTTTGTTCACACATAAGTAAGCATGGCAAGTTCAGTCATAAAGTTTCTACAATTAAGTTTTCCTTTTAAAGAACTGCGGTGAAGGTTATGTGAGTGTTTTGATTCTTCCCCTGATGGGCTGCATAGGAGACACACAGTTTGCATTCATAGTGTTATTAATCTCAGAGCATTATAAACTCTCAATCTATATGTTGAACATTTAATCATTGTCAAACTCCCAGTGCGCTTCTTGGATATACTTTGCAATCTTGCATAAATATTTTATGGGTATCATCAGATACATATCTATATCATATTTGAAGTTCATATTGGCAGTGTTTTTATTGATTTTTTATAAAAAAAAAATATTAATTAACATGCAAATTTAGTTTTAAAAGTGTAATAATCAGGCTTTCCCGAAAATTATATGGTTTTCAATTCTTGTCAAATTTTACAGAGAATAACAATTTTCATGGCTTGCTGAATTTTTTCAATTGGTTTGGGAAGTTGAAGGTGATAACAAGATCCTTATATGTTAGCGTTCATTTAACGTGCTATGTTATTTAAAAATGTAATGATAATTCAAAAGTAACAATACGGGAATCCATAGAAAGAAATAAAATTACCCATAATGGGATGAAAGACATAACCAGCAATAATCATGATAGATACTGTCAGCAATCGAGTTAAGAGTTAAATCAACTGATCTGACATAACTTGAGATTCATGCAATTGCATGCTATAAATTAGAAATCAAGATGCTTACAAGTGGCTGAAACTTTAAAGTTTATGTGTTGCAGTCTAGATCATGCTTGGATATGGAGTTCCAAAAGTTAAAAAGAAGACTCCTGGACCAGTTTAAAAAAAAAGGGGGTGGTAGCTTGCATCACTACTTGCGTGTGAAGGAGGCACTCATAATTACTTCTTAAAAAGGGGCATTAAAAACTATTAGCCAACCCATTACTGCACAGTTGCATGGGGATTATAAATTAACTGTTTTTGTGATATATGACGCCTCCCTTTCCCACTTTTCTTCACTCCAATCCATCCTGAACAACTCTGTCAGACTAATTTTCTTATACCATCATATTTTATGTTCTGTTTTACTATACCAGTCACTGTATTGGCTCCCCATACCCTCCATAATTACATTTAGACTCCTGACTCTGAGCTACAGTGCCCTTAACAACACTGCATATCTCTGCTTGTATGTCAAAACTGTCTTCTAACCCACTTCTTCATGGTTCCAACAACCATGCTTCATGGTTTTTTTTGACCACTCTCTTCCAAGTCTCATATCCAGAATGTTTCCTATGCTGGAATTCCCTACCCCATTCCCCATTCCCCATGTCATGCCTGCCAATCACCCCTATTGCATTTCCAATGGGATGGAAGGTTTAAATAAATGAAGTGCCTTTTGTGAGCATCTATACCCTCTCTAATCCCTGTCCACTGGGATGAAAAGCATTAACATGCCTTAAAAACCGAAAATTATGTCTGGAAATAGACAGGGATAATTGTCTATTCATATCTGGTAATGGAGAGTGTTGTCTGAGACTGCTCAAGTTTGGTAATGGAGGGAGTTATTGTCTGAGACTGCTCATGTCTGGTAATTAATGGATGTATATTGTTATATAAATATATTATAAAATCTGAAATCAACATGGTTCCTAATTTTTACAGTATAAAATATATTGTGTATGTGACAGTGTGTGCATATGTCTCCCGTGATGCTTTAATATTGTCTTCGTCCCCAAACAGCATGTCAGTGCCCTTTAACACCTTGTCTGCACTATCTTTCTGCCCAACCGGCTTGTCTGCACCATCTTCGCAATAAAAAAAGATGAGTAAAAGAGAAGATCTGGGGTTATGGAGGGGGGTCATTCACAATAAATTCCTCCTTCTCCATTTGATCACTACACCATTTGCATCCTGATTTAGGGCAACATCTACAGTAAATATACACTGCTACAAATAGATATTTTTTTTGCCAGCTCTGAAACCACGACTTACATGAAGTCATAGTACGTGTGCCATATTTCTAATAAAATGCCATCTTTACATATATACACATCGCCACAGTTACACACAATCTGAATCATAACTATTAAACATCAGCTCTAGTTTCTTTCTATTATTTCACTTGTATTGATCACAGGTAAAAAATGTTTTACAATGTAACTGAATGATTAGCATGCTAACTCACATGACATTTCAACTGCCAGGATATTGCTGTTATGCTGTGAAACTCAGTTAAACAAAGGTTATACATAATGATATAGTCACTATTCGCATGGTGCTTATATTTTTTCTCTTCTAAACTGGCCTTTCTGTATTTAATTATAAGTCTATCATATTATTTAAGTATTTTGTAAATATTTAAATACTACTCTAAAACATAAAGTGTATTTTAGTTGTGTTTAATGCAATGTGTAACCTTTACAAAGATTAGATTGCATCTTCATGGACCAAGAGAAGAAAAAAAGATGATGGATCATGTTGAGCATCATACATTTTCTTTTAACAATGTTAATATATGCAACAGTCTCAATATAATGCGTGGTAAATGTGACCATTCATCAAATTTATGCTGTTATCAAATTCAGTAGTTATGGCACAGAGTCTTCAAGGATCTGTAATTTTAAGGTTATTAAGCTACAGTACATTTGATTAAGAGGATACGTCTTGTCATCTAGTATCTGATGTATTGTATGTATTGGTCTGCTATAGCTCCTTGAGGGTTTGTGTCCTAAAGAAATGCTTTAAATATTTTTCATTACAGTTTTCACACCCACAGGCTAATGTTTTGCTTATTCAATACGTACTCAAAATATAATGTCAATAGAAAATCTGATGATTTATACAGCAAACTTCTTATTTTCTATCATTTTTATACAATGTTCAAGTAGGGCAATTTTCATGAGGTTTTGTTACTTTTAAGGCCCTTGTCCAATCTGCAATGATAGTCCGAGTGTTCCTCTGTAACGTGTTAATTTAAACAACTTTGCAACAGCATAGCCAAAAAGGGAAAAGGGGGATGCCTCTGAAACCAATAGTCTTCTTCCATATCTTTATTACACTTAGTATACCTTTTCTGATGCAAAAAAATGAACGCATACACAAGTAAAAAAAATATTGATATTAATAATTACACAGATAATACTTAGTGGCTATACATTTTCTTTTGGTTTTCAACATTCTTTCCTATATGCTCAATATTATTCTGGTGATATTTGTCTCTTTACTGCATTTCCCAATGGAACTTTTCTCACTGATGCTCAACTTTTAGCTCCTGATCTTGAAATAATATTGCTGTCTTTCGCCTTGGTATTGCATTCTGAATTCTTTGGGTCCATTGGTGAGCAAAAAGTTCTAGGTCTCAGCACTGGCGTGTAAGTGTTTTTATGTGATAAAAATGATATGAATGTCATATCATAGATACGAGGCTTTGACTACAGCTGAAAGAATGTTGCATGCCAGTGAGGGAATTTGATTAATACAAAAAAAGGAATGCTAACTTTAATCTATAATATAATTTTCCAGGTTTTCTAGCTCTCCAATCTAACTCTCTAATATGATACCTGTGCTGACTTTGCTCTGACAATTGTACTTAACTCCTGCTGTCTAACATGACAAAGATTTTGTTTCCTTCCTCATAGAGGCTCTGTCTGATTGACAATGGTGGTATATTATTCATTAGTCTATGTCTGCAACTTTATTACCATTTGAGCATCAAACGTAATTTCCTTCACCAATAGTCAGTGGAGATTTGTAATACCTTTTAAAACATACATAGAAGATGTCTACAGATACATAAGACTTAGGAATGTCACATTATGTCTGAAAAGAAGACACTGTGGTCAAAATCTTGTTCTTTGAATATGTTAGACCACTAACTTATAAATATTGTTGCTAAAAGACATGCATTATCATTTGTCTATATTCACTAAATTGTGTGTGCTTGTGAGTTGGTCAAAATGAGTAAGACAAAAGGCATAAAACAGAAAACTGTATTTGCTGTTATGCAAACATTTTTGCAAAAGTCCAGTTTTATCTAGTGTACATAACTCCATATGCTTATCCAAATATCAATAAATGTCAGATAACATTTCAGACTAATGCTAAGTGGTCTGGAACCTTTTTGCGGAGAAGTAGCTGGCCTCTAAATACCTACAGAGGGATAGTAAGTCTGGCTGTGCAGCTACCTCTATTTTAGGGTTAGACAGAGAACATAGCAAAATTCCACAGGTCAGGATCCAGAGGTCCACATTGAGCTAGCAGTACGTAAAGCAAGAACTAAATGTCAGAGGGCAAGGCAGTGATCAGCAACAGCTTAGCATTCTAGGCAGGAATAACCACAAAGCAAATCCAGAGTAAGTTCCAGGTCAACAATAATAAAACAACAGCCAGAAAGTGGAAGTAACATGGACTGGAAACTGAAGCAGGACAGTTGGAAAGGCAGAGCACCAAACCACAGCCAAGCTGCAATAAAGAACACAGGAGGCAAATGAGCCAAAATTAGTTGTGGGACTGTTAAGACATGTTCTACCAACACATGTGTGTAAATGCATGTTGCAGAGTCACAGAACAGACATTTCTTGACTGCCTCATTCCCTTTAACCGCATGAAGCTGTTATGGGACCCTGTCCGGATGTGGTATTAAACCAAATAGAAAAAATATAACACAAAGGTTTGTCTACTTTAACTGATATTTCATAAGAGACAAAAACACAATAACATACAATAAATGAATGACAGCTCAACATACAATGCAACACTTTCCAAGACTAACCTGCAATCTAAAGGTCCAACATAACCCAGCACACCACCGTTTGCCCCATCCATGCAGGATAGTAGGCAGAGAGAGACTGAACTAAGATTTTCTGTTCAACAGGCATAGTGAATCACGGTAGGTGTGCCCTTGTTACATTTCAAAAGACACATGTGATACAGGAAGAGTTCAACTAGCAAAAACATTGACAACAATACTTGTTATATCACCACACAGGACATGGGAGATTTTTGTCACATAGATGCCCCATGGACTTCCAGAGGACTTGAGACCACTGGAAATTGCACCCGCCATGGAGGTAAGTAATGATTCTAACAATAGATGAATGCAAGGTGAATGCAAGATGAATGCATAGATGAAAGGTTGGCCATCACCAGCCCATTGGACATTTGCCTGATAAAATGCTGTATTAAGAAGCAGTGGATTTCTAAATTAATGCACTAACTGGTCATGAGTATGTATATATATATATATATATATATATATATATATATATATATATATATATATATATATATATATGGGGTGGTGGAGAATGGAGGTAGGAGACACATAGAACAGAAGCTTTTAAAAATATTCCCTTTAAGCCATTCTATTTGTTAAACAACTGCAGGATCATTGATAGAAAATATTACTGCATAATTCTAGAGAATCTTCCATCATGCACGTCAACCACTGTGAAACATTTTTAATTCAAGGAATGTAATTAACTTACAAAGCAAGGTGCATAAAAGAATAATATACCTGCTGCAGTAGCTACAACAAACAAACCACCCACAAGGAAAGAAATGAACTCTTATTGTTACTTGTGCAAAATTTGTTTTTGTGGTGATACCTTTGCTTGTCTCTCAGAACACATCATGGTTATAGATTATGGGATTAAAAAGCAATTTTATCAAAATAATCTTTAGTATTGTATTTTCCAAATATACCTTTATTTGATCCTTTAGTTTTATCATATTCTTTTTTTAAATAGTTAGCACTTAAAATCGAAAGAATATATATATATATATATATATATATATATATATATATATATATATATATATATATATATATACATATATATTCTGATGGGCACATACCAACTTTGTGGAAACAGTTTGGGAAAGACCCTTTATTATTATAGCATGACTGTGCCCCAGTGCACAAAGACATGGTTGGATGAGTTTAGTGTGGATGGACTTGACTGTCCTGTACAGAGCCCTGACTTCAACCCCATTGAACACCTTTGGGATGAATTTGAATGGAGATTGAGAGCCAGGGTTTCTCATCCAACATCAGTGCCTCACAAATGCTCTACTGGATGAATATACAAAAATGTTCACAGAAGCACTCCAAAAACCTGCGGAAAGCATTCCCAGAAAAGTGGAAGCTGTTTAGCTGCAAAGGGAAGACCAACTAACTATTAATGTTTATGTGAACATTACCTGGCGTGAACTTCTGCCCAAATAGCGCTTTCAGTTATGTCCTCTCCCTCCATCCTCCATTCAGGGAAAGAATGTCACCCAAAGCGTCTTGATTTTGCCCTAAGGTGAATTTCAGCTAAGGTGACCATGGCGTCAGCGAACACACATGATTCGGGTGGAAGTTCACCTTAGGGTAAAATGTTGGTGCTTTCTATGACATTCTCTCCCCTAATTGGAGGATTGGGAGAGAGGATATCACTGAAAGCACCACGTTTTGGGTGGAAGTTCACCTTAGGGCAAAATGGCAGCAATTCCATTGACCTTCTATCCCCTGATTGAATGATCGAAGGAGTGGAAGTCAGGAAAATTGCCACCATTTTGATGTGTTGCCCAAAAACAAATGTGTTGCCCAATAACAAATGCACCAAAAAAAAGGTGGTACATGTTAAAGAAAGCATGAATGTTAACCAAAACTATATCTAAAACACTGTAATTATATTAATGAAGAGTCATAATAAATTGTACAGAGACTAGAGCTGGAGATAGGAGATGAAAATGAAAAATCTTAAAAATGCACCTCTTTTGTGAAGTCAAAACATTCAGTACTGTTTCTAGTAAAGGAAATTCATTGGCCAAGTAGTCTTAGCAATCCTTACAGGCTTCATAGCCAATAACACAAATAGGTCGTGAAATCAACAAGAGGAAATGCACTACTGTAAGTTCTTGATGAGCATGTTCAGTAGTTCTATTTATTATACATATTATTATTAATAAGAGCTAGTCACAGGATGACCATAGGGCAAATAACTTGTGGGCATAATAAATGCAACATGCTTTTGTTGTAATCTTCAGGAACACTTGATTTCAATGGGGGTAAAACTACTTTTCACATTCTGTAAAACAATTGCCTTATATACACAACTCAGAATGCATAAAATGTTCTAAAATAATTTAATTAAGCTTTGTTAATTGTGTACTATAAACAATCCACTGTTAAAGTAAAAAGGTGTTAGTGTTAAGTACAGGTGGTTAACACCTCTAGAAAGCAAAAACAGATGCTTTTTATAGTGATTACTATTTTCATTTATTTCATTTGTCTGTGAATCATAATATATCAGGGCCATTCCCATCTAGGTGACCTAGGCAGCAGATGTTGATTTGGGTTGTTGTCAGCGTGCTGGTTCCTATGTCAGTAAGCTAGTACGAGAAGGGTGCCAGATATATAGTTGCTTAGGGAGTTAAGAACCATAGGGCCAGCCCTATTTTTAGTGTATTGATGTTGCTAGTAAACATGTTTTGTCTGTTGAATAATAGCTTTGTATGTTTCACAAATGCACAGTTCTAGAATTAGGGGTAAAAAAAATCCTATTTTGGAGCACTAAGATTACAAAATAGTATAATGCAATGCAATGTATGTTTCCGTTCCATCCATTAAGAAACAATAAACTGTCTGTTAAAAGACAATATTTGATTTTATCGCTGACATCTGTCATGCAGTATAAGCATAAGTTATGTATGTTTTATGAAAAGAAAAATGAAAATGGTTATTAATGCTATTTAAATATGTGAAAATGCATAACCTACAACTGGCATACAGTATGTGATTCAAACTAATAAAACAATTATGTTATTCAACTTGCTATTTCCTGTCATATTAACTTCATCCCCTCAAACTGATCATTTTTAATGAGCCATCAATATGACATTACGGGTAATGCAGTGAAGCACATTTGCTGTTTGAATATAAATACTCTGTAGACAAAAACATCTTTCAAAATTTAACACATTAGGAATGGATTAATAGTAAAAACTGATTAAAACTGATATTAAACGAGCATAATGTGCAACTACATGAAATATTTTTTTTTAAAACAATGTAGTGGACCAAATAAACAAATGTCTTTGGATCTGTGGATACAATGGATACAATGTTATGTTCAACAGTTTGTTGCTACTAGCAGCCATACTAGAATAAGTGAAGACATGCAATATTTAATTGAACTTGCATCCCTAATCTGCAACCCAAGCTATTATTAAATCCAAGTAGAAAAGCTATGTCTGACTACAGTCTTTTAACCCACTTTGAAAACAAAATATAGAATTCAGAGAATGTAACAGCTAACCACCCTGTTGTCATCATCATCACTTTCATTGTCATCGTTACAAGTCCCGTCATCACAAATGTCTGTTTGCTTTCATTTGTAGAAAAGAAAGGATGGCAGATAATGGCTCCCTGTGAGGTGTTTTTTTCTCTCAGAATAATTGTATGATCAATTCAGGGGTGGGCCTATGGACTGTGGTGCAAACAGCTGAAGAAATAAGTTGAGTGGAAGATTCTTTGGACAACCTATATGTTATCGAGTGGCCCAAAACCACATAACTGTCAGTATCCAATAGGTATCCATCACGCTTCTTTCATGTGTACACTTCCACCACTACCCCCACCAGTACATGCAAGCAGCACAATGGGTGAGGACAACATGGAAGTTTATGTATGGAGTACTTTGATTACATTTCACACAAGGACGTACATAGAACTCCTGAAACACTGCATGGAGAATTTCATGAAGGAATATAAACAGATTGTTTTTAGATCAATTTGTCCTTGTCCGGACTTTTATTTGGCTGGTTCCGGTTAGAGCTAGTAATTTTACTTTAGAATCAAGCTGTGGTTCATTGTTTTATTATAATAATGAGAATGGGTTCTTTTTCTTTTGTTCACTTGCTGTTTTTATGCATAAGTTAAGATTCTTCACCCTGTGGTTATAATGCATACTTTTGTCATTTTAGCCTGTGCTTAAAGGTCCCTTGTGTATGTCAAATGAACCACAGTAGTTACAAATAAGAATAATTTATCATAACTCCCAAAAGTGCATCTTATATTTTGTTTTACTGTTGTGTGGTTTGTATTCTAAGGACTGCACTCATCGCTGAGGTTACTATTTCTCTGTTGTAACAATTACAACTTTTATCAGGACTGTTAAATCATATATGAACATACAAATACAAAGGAAACCTAGACAATTTAAATGTGAAGAAGTTGCATTCTGTCATGGAGTTTTCTCTTGAAAGTTATCTCAGCTTACATTAAAACATTACCCTTGCCGAAAACAATGTGTAATTATGTGAATCTGTTCCAGGTTGAGATTTAATTTGTCACTTTAAACTACTACTTTAAAAACAGTAAACTAGACTGGATTCAAGAACAAACTCTTAGCTTCTATGGGCCTCTCTTTGTAAAGATTGCCTGTGCTGTCCTGCATTATGTGGGATGTATAATAATTGATTTAATCTGTTATTTGAGTATATATGTAAAATATACATTCAACATACATGTAAAATGTGCCTCTCATAAATAGTCTTTATGGCTACAGTGTTCCTTGGGTGTTTGAGGAAGAATTAAGCATTCAAATATTTGACATCACTCTGCATTATGACACTAACTATGCATTATATCAAGGAGGGACAGTTCACTTCTCTGGTCAATGTAATAATATAATAATTATAAAAATCATAGTTTGCACTGAAAGGCAGCATAGTAATATTTCCTGTTGTATTAAAAAATACAATGCATGATTAACATATACTTACTACTATTTATTTTTACAATAATCTATATCTACATTTTTGTACATTATCTTTTTATTTTTTTTTTACTAAAGGGAGACTGGAGGTGAAATTTCTTTTGCCTGTCTTTTAATCAGCACTAGTGGCTGGTTGTTTTTCCATGTTACACATTTTTCTTGCTGTTTCCCCTTTCTCCTAATGCTCATCTCTCTCCTAACACCACCTACCTAACTATTCACACCAGAAAGTGTAACGAACATGATTTACGTAGGCTTCGTATCATAACAAAATGACATGGGAATTAACATTATTGCAAAGCATTTCACATTCAGGACAGTAAACCAAAATGTTTTGCAGACTTCCAGTAATTGCTGTTGATCCAGGAACATATACTTTGAAACAGATCACAAGTGACTAGTACATCTCTACTGACAAATGGACCAAAAATTACATCACATTAAAGTTGTTTTTTTTCTTTCTTTTTTTAAGATGCTAAAGAGCAAAAATGTGAGAATTTAGAGATCAGAAACCCTCATTAATCACAAATGCCTTTTTTTAATGGAATACAATATATTGGTTCATCAAAAAAATGAATGGCAATGAAGCTAGTTGTTATGTATACATTCTACTTACTGTAAAAGATCCATATGAATTAAACAGAAATTGAGCATTTACTAAACATCCGCATTAAATAGAGAACAATTAAAAACTGCATAAAACAGAGCACAGGGAGTTTATTCACACCAAAATCATGTCTAAATATTGACCATGACAGATTCTAGGTTTTATTAACCCCTTACTGACAAATGAGTTATTGTTAACAGCGAGAAATTAATAGGCCCATTCTAAAGAAGATTCTAAAGATGCTCAAAAACCTAGGAAGACCAGCAACAACTAATCTTGGCTATGTACTGGATGGCTCCTGGAGCCAATGACATGCACATTTTCCGAATGCCTTTCAGAATTGGGATGGTTGCAGTCACCTGAGGTTCATTACACAAACTATATAAGAAAGGCTAAGGCTGGTTCTGGCTTTCTAGACTTTCCTTATGTCTCAATTATATAAATTTTCAGTTTGTTTTTGGCCCATTAAACAAATTCTGTTTCCTGCCTGTTTATTTTGGAGATGGAGAATTTGAGATTTGGAAAAAAAATTCAATGTCCAACACCCACATACTGTCTCACACTCTCACTTTCATCCACTCTCCTTCTCTCATGCTCTCTAAATGTCTCCCTACCTTCTCTGCCGAACACTTCTTCGTCAGTGTCTCACAGCTCCGGGTCCGGGTCTCGCATCTTCTTGTTCTGCATTTTCTTGTTCTCCTTTCTCATCTCTTCTCTCTGCTCTTTTTCTGTCATCTCTCTTCAATCAGGGGAGAGGACATCACCAAAAGCTTCAGCATTTTAGCAAAAGTGACAGGTTTGCCAGGAAGTTTGCCAGGAGTTTATGTCCACCGAGAGAGAAGAAGAAGAAGAACAAGAAGATGCGAGACACTGATGTAGAGCTGCAAGACACGGAAGCGGAAATGCTCAGCAGAGAAGGTAGGAAGATATTCCGAGCGTAATAGTGGAAGAGCCCACAAATTTTAGACAAAACTTCTGAGCTTTATACTTAGTTTTCATCCGATTCACAGGGATCTGGCCTCGTTTTCGGATGTTCATACAGATTGATCAAATCAGCAAATTTAGTTACATTTGCAATTCATATGACCCCGAATGCGCAAATCTCATATATTTTCCTTGATGACAATACTGGAATAAATGCATGTATTACAGGTTTTAAACATGGTCTTCATTGAGTTCTGTTTTATATCCCCGGACCTGCACTTGGAGAGATAATTTCTGCCACTAAAGGAATGTTTTTATTAGACTAAGTTTTCTAGTGTATTAGCTGCATTCATAATGAAGCCTGTATGTAATGGAATACTGTACGGTTATGATGTATTGCATATTATACTGCAATTCCTCTTTATGGTCGGTTTGTTTATAGTTCATACAATGCACATCCTATTAACTGAAACATAACTTTTCTCTTGACAATGTCAGCATGATAAAATTGTAAGAAATGTAAGCGTATAAAGGCTTTATAAAACTCTTGACATATATATGCAAATGAACATATTGTTTTACTAAGATATTTTATTATAGACTGATAGCTATTTCAAAGAAATCATTTGTCATGAAATTATGTGGACATATACCATTGAGGGATAATTGCTCCTTTTCAGTTGTATGTATATCTCACTCATAGTAGTATTTTTATGTGAAACTTATTCTGATGTAAAATATATAATTTTTTATGTATTCCTATAGGCCATTTCAGAAAAGGGAAACCATAAGCCACAGGATAACATTTGATCTCAAAGTTTTCCAAATATATTTGGTGAAATTGCATTTTAATTTTTTAATATCATTTTGACACATACAGATGGAAATAAATACTTAAGATAGACTACACATCCTGTCTGTTATCGCATATTTTTTTTGTATAAGGTTGTTTTTAAATGGACAAATCTTTTTTTTCAGTGCAATTTTTGTAGCTTGAAGCCTAAGGTGTTTAGCAAGACACAGGTAGCAGTAGATGGGAAAACAGCAGGACCTTACTCCTTTAGTACCATACATTATAATTATCTTCTTGTGGAACCAGTCACGGATTTCAAACTAGTGATCCCTAGCAGAGGTCATTACTGCTATAACTCTGATGTGCATGGCTGTGAGGAGGCACAATTAGTGAAGTCAGATAGCCTTCTTCAACATTCAAGCTTTTCTGTATGCACCAAGCTTTACTAACCTTGCCTCCAAGGGGAGTCTGTGTTCTAGCTGTCTTTCATGTCACACTGCAAGTTCTTTTTTTAGTATCATTATTTTGCAACTTCTCCTCCAACATGATAATATATTGTAGAAACAAAGAGGTCATACTACTTTAATGACATAAAATGAAGAAATCAAATAAGTTAATAGCCTTGTTCGTAAAGGTGTAAGCATAGAGAATATAAGGTCACATGCGAGATTTTTAAAACAAAATATCAATGAGGTCAAACTAATCTAGATATGAAAACAAATATTCCCCACAATTAGGAAAAAGATCCATGTGTAATAGGGTCATTCAGTTCAACAGCAGAGGTGGAGACCAAAGAGTAAATGAACCATTCCATTTTTCCATTTTAATTAGGTTTTCTTTTTATCCTCCACTGAATATTATTTTTTTTATATGATTGTTAAACTGGTCTAGCTCTTGCTATTAGGCAAATTGTTAGGCAATCTAAGTTTCTGCATAATTGCAATCTGCAGTTACAGCTATGTGGCCCAGAAAAAGATTTTGTCAGTAGATGATACCTTTGTACAGCAAAAGCAGTTAGAATTGACATGTGCATTTTCAATGTAGTTTCAAATTGCTTGGAAAGTAATATCCCTAAAGAATACTAGCTTTGCATACATTGCAATCTAGACTCTGTAAAATATTAATGTTGTGATAGCTTTTATTAAATATAAAAGCTGTGTATTTAAATTGGTATGCAGTTTGTGAACAAGAACATTCTTTACATAATATTCATATATCGTTGCATCTGCCAGTAATGAACACCAGATATATGTCTAGGTTCTGTTTATTACACAAGTCTACTATTTTTGCACAGTAAGGACTGCATGAGAAACAAGCAATACACTTTATTCTTTACTTTTTTTCTGGGCACACATGTAGATTGTATAGACGAGATATATCTCACAATTATTGAATAGATCAGGTGATATATAACCAATGTTAAGAATAAACTTGTGCATTCGGATTTGTACTAATTTCCATTTCATTTTGTCAATTTTGTAAATTCTTCTGAATCTCTGAAAACCAGGAGGGGCCATCAACAAAGCAAACGGAAATGAGGCAAAGCTGAATTTCACTGGCTACTCTCCTTGGACCAGCCCGTTATACAGCCCACAACCACCCCTTCAGGCTATTTAAACAGCAAAGGTTCTCCTCCTCCTTGCCCTTGTGTTGTTTCTGGCTGCAGGTGCATTCGCCTGTGTTCCTCATTAACTGTGAAATGACCTGGCTTTCTCTGACATTCCTCCTGGCTCCTGATTCCCGGCTTGTTCCTGACATTGCTGATCTCCGTATTCCTGACCTCGGCTTGTCCGAGTACCCGTCTTGGTTCCTTACCCTGTCTTGGTATATGCTTCTGGATCACGATTTGGCTTTGTTTGCTTGGTTATTACAATAAAGGTGTTTTGAACCTTTTTTACGTTTTGTGTCCGTCTGGTTCCTGGTGCCTAACATGACATTACATTGAGCATAGTAATATAATGTTACCTCAAAGTGCATTATTATAGAAAACTATACAATTTTATAAATTGATTGACCCTTTTCCTTCTCATATTACTGAAGAAAGAGCATGTGTTAGTGAAAGTGTGAGCGTGTCTGGGTATGTTAGTATATGAACATGTGTCTTTGTCTGGGCATATGTCTGTGTCTGGGTATGTTTGTATGTGTCTGGGTATTTTGGTGTGTAAACATGTGTCTTTGTCTAGATATGTTAGTGTGTGCGTGTGTATGTTAACATGTGTGTTTGGGTATGTTAGTGAAAATGTGTCTCTGGGTATTTTATTGTGGGTGTCTGGTTATGCCAGCATGAGTTCCTGGGTATGTCAGTGTGTGTGGGGGTATTTCAGTGTGAGAACATGTCTTTGGATATGTTACAATGCATGTCTGGTTATGTTTCTGCGTCTAGGTATGTTAGTGGGTGAACGTCTGTCTGTATGTGATTGTGTGCGTTTCTTGGTATGTAAGTGTGTGTCTGGTTATATTAGTGTGTGAACGCGTGTTTTGGGGTATGTTAGTGCTCAGGTATGTCCATGTGTGTGTGTGGGGGGGTATTTTAGTGTGTAAACATGTCTTTGTTTGGGCATGTTAGCATGTGTGTCTGATTATGTGTCTTGGTATGTTAGTGAAAGTGTGTTTCTGGGTATTTTAATTAAGGTGTGTGTGTCAGGACACAGATAACCAGGTCAGTTAGGAGCCCAATTACAGGGGATACCTGGGGCTCTAGCTGTACCCCATGATGCATGATATCAGACAGGAAGGTACAGACAGGCTAAGAGAAAACACACAGACAGCTGGATGTATTAAGAAACAGCCTATATTGGAGCTAATTGGATAATTCGAACAGGACTGGTTTATACAGCAGAACAAGACACAAACAGGATACAGGATACACGGGTTAGAAAGTCTCTTGACAGGATGCTGTGGTCGGGAACACAGCTGAAGTCTTATGAGGAAAGTTGGCTGGATAGCACCTTAGACTCGGACAAGGGACAGGCACCTCGGACAGGGGACAGGCATCTCGGACTTGCATAGGGGACAGGGACCTCGGAATTGGATCTGTAGCTATACTGGCAGAGGGAATGGAGGCCCTCAGGCAGGGCAGACGGAAGGAAGCCCTCAGGCAGGACACAAGGCAGGAAGCCCTCAGACAGGGCACATGGCAGGAAGCCCTCAGACAGGACATACGGCAGGAAGCCCTCAGGCAATAAGACGTGGGCGAAAACAAGCCGGGCAAGTAACAGAAAGACACAGTCGACAAGCCAAATCAGGTATCCAGGAGAATGGTCACAAACAAGCCACTTCAGAACCAGAAGATAAGTATGAAGCTGCTAGGAGAAGTACAGGAACAGAATACAAAGCCACAGAAGTAGTTGCTTAAACTGCAATGCAAAGGCAGAAGGGCAGATCAAATACATAAGAGCAGGGCTGCAGATAGGCATGACAGCAGGTATAGTGTGTCTGGGTATGGGGAATAACACCACGTGTTCAAGACAAGTGTAAACTATTGGGAGTATTTAATTATTTTCTCCACTAGGGACTTGTCAATTGAAATAATGGGAGAAATAGTGTATTAGCTTTGAAAAGATCAAGCATGTAGAAAAACACAAGTGTTACTTAGCTTATCATAACTTTGTTCACAAACAGAGACTTTTTCACATGTGTCCCTGGATCAGTTTGCAGATAATATCAGAAGGTCTCTGGAAATCTCTTTCCAAAATAATATTAATTCTTCAAAAATATAGATCCCAACCAGTTGGGATTATTAGAGTGCTATGACCATGTTTGTTTTGGCTCAGTTAGCCAATAAATGGTATCGTTTTAACTATACGTTTCTCCTGTTTTCTCAACGGCTAACACGATACAAAACCTTTTTACCATGTTTGTTTTGGGATCATTTAGTATTACCCTTCTTGTGGAGACTTGCTGTTGTATATATTTTTGAAGATTGAATATTATTGTGGAAAGGGATTTCCAGAGACCTTCTGATATTATCTGCATACTAATCCAGGGTCACATGTGAAAATATAATTACAGACTTTTAGGTGAGTTTATTAATACTAGTAAGGTGGGAATATTTTTTATGATGTAAATCGTCATCCTTTTATAAAATATGATTCTAAATTAGTAGAAAACCTTCTCTGGTTAACTGGAGAGGGAGATGTGTCTTACTTTCAGTGTCCTTGATTCAAACATCCCTTAATTAAATCCATTTTTGAACACAGTACTCTATTTTATCACATTTTAATGTTGCATGAGTGATATGGGAATACTCCGGATGCTCATATGTACAGCCTTAATGATATACATTGTTTGGTTAACTACCAAACTAAAGTTTTGCTTGCCTGCACAGATGCTTTAACAGATAGAAACAAAAGGCAACAATCTATCTATAGCAAGCCAAGAAACATTAACAACAAATTAAAAAAGTGAATAGTGCTCTGCTGTTTGCACCTGCTTTTTCATGGAGGGGTGTCAGAAACTGCTTAACACCTGCAGAGCAGAAAGTACGAGTTTATTGATGCACCAAAAAAATAAAATGTTTAACCAATGTCAGGACACATTTCTATAGCTATCAGCTTATAATGGCTTGTAAAATTCTATGCAGGAATCAGCACCAGTGTTTACTTTCTAAATTAATTTAGCTATTACTATATGGCACATCTGGCCTTGCTGTTAACATATATTTAAGCATTGTCTAAAAGTTTGTGATGTCACAAAAGGATTGCCCAACCTTAAATAACTTAAAAAAACACAGTCAATGCTACAAAGAAAAAGCTATAAATAGCTTGGTATATCACAAACATGAGTATTGTATACACATACTTCCCTAGATTGTCTACTTGCCAGTAGCAGATCTTCAGTCCATAATCAAAAACATTTAGGCTCAAATCTGGTATACAGACAGACTTAAAAACAAGTGAAGATTGGTTACATCACTGATGCATATAATGGGATTTATTCTTAGTTAATTCCAGAATTTCTCCTTTTTGCATTAAGTTATGGTGGGTAAAAGGTAATGGAAACCCTTCCACTTAAATTTAAGGGGTACTAGAAGTATTATTAAACACTCATCTACAGACACCAGACAAGCCAGAAAGCTTGTTTTTCCCTCAGAAATATCATGGTGCTTTCACAACCACAAGGGATTCTGGGTAGGCACATGCAAATAAGGTTAACAATTATCACCTTTGCCTCTATATCCACTTTATACATGGATCCTTTGAAAGTAATTGCCCGCTGTACAAGACAGCCTATGATCTGGCTATTGTACCTCTTCCCGAGTTTTGTCTAAAGGCTGTCTTGTACAGCAGTGATGCTGGCTTCTGCTGTCAGGGGGCAGTCCAGACAGCCTGATCTCCCATGTAACGGCAGGGATGTGTCTCTGCCGCTGCAAGAAGGGCAGGACGTACCGGTACGTCCATAGGGGACTGAAGGGGTTAAAGTTGGTCTGTTCTCTTTCCCAGGCTTCTTATAGGTCTATCTTAAAGGCAAATCCATATAATGATGTTTAGCAAATAAGTAGTAGCTGCAAAACAACTAAACTGATTGACAACAAGTACAAATTGTATGTAGATTTAATAAATATCTATAGTTTTAGTAAAAGCTTTGACAGCAATGGTTTAACAAATATATGTATCCCATATACTTTTTGTGTACGGGTTGTTAAAATAACAATGTAAAAGTGCCTTGAGCTGTTACTGCTCTACACTGGGGCCCTACTCAAGGCCTTATATGATTACTAAAGCAGAAGGAGCTGTCTCGTTAATTCTAAAGAGTAAAATGTGTTAAAATTCAATATATGTAGCAATCCTTTCTGTGATTTTAGAGGTCAAATGAGCAAATGTTCACAAAATAAAATTTCTGTTTTCCATTCAACAACTTATTGTTCTTTTTAACTTATTAACCCTGCTTGCGTTGACCTTCCAGATCTGCTGTGAGCGAGCTCTCATATGTGTAATTTACATGCAAACGGATGTATTCGCACACAGCATATAATGATATACCTAAAGTGATTACATCACATGCATATGATCATGCTCCAAATAAAAGAGCTAATGTTATTTTTTCTAATCTTTTGCTCTATACCAAGCAAATGTAACTTAATTAAAAGAAGTGAACTCATATAGCACACATAATTCTAATCAAAACTCTTAGTAATATTTAAATTACAATAACTGTCCTTCAAAATGAACAGACAATTCCCAGGAACATTGGTGCTGTCACTCTAGATAATTATAAGATTATTAATGTACCATATAAATGTCCGCGATATACTTTTTTATGCCGGGCATAATTTGTAATATAAACCAAAATCTTTACTAGTTTGGTTCACGTGAAATAAAATGATAAAATTATCTAGTAGTGTCATAACTAATCATTTAAGCATATGGTATCTAAAATCAGCATGTTCGTAAAGATTTACGAGTAAGACTTGAAACTAAAACAGAAAAAACGTATAACATAAGACGGTTTGTGTGCATGCATAGTCGCATCGTTACACTTGAGTAATAATGGAGGTCACATTAGGCCTGACGACATGTATCCAGACCAAAGGGGAATAAATATAAGTGGCAGCCAGGCAGGCAATTAGGAGAATTCCACAAGGTCTTGTTTTTTCCCTTTACATGTATTTATAAAATAATAGCATATTTGAAAATATTATAATATATATCACGGCTGCCCCAGTGTTGCTGCAATTTTAATTTTAGACTCTAATTGCTTGTTTCGATGTCATACAACAAATACTAGAAACATATTCAGGCATCATAACGGAGGGTAAACATAAAATAGACACACTCAGAACAACATTGAAGGAAACGATATACTAGATAAAAAGGGTGAACGATGTAAGTCACTGGTGCTTAAAGAGCTCATAGACTAATATTTCATACCAACAATTAACTGTTAGAACCTTGCTCAGAATACATGTCCAGCTAGTGAACAATGGCTCACTGTCAACTGCAAGACCATCCTTACCTTGATTTGTTCTCAACTATGTACAGAGATTGCCAGCAATCCACATTTAAGTTTCATCCTATTGCAGGTTTTGAAATGACTGTGTTTCATGCAGTTTCTTCACAAAAAAGATTATAACCCTAGAGAAAAAGGCACCACAGACTGTTCTAAATCACAGAAAAGTCTTTATGCGCCCATGGATCACAGGGTATACTCTGTTTCCGGCAGTTCCAAATGTAATATGAGAACAAGTACAACAAAAATGTTTTATTAATCCTTAAACTTTTATTAGCAAAACAAGCCACTATATTTGCATTTCCTTTATTTTCCAGATAAAAACGGTTGAATATATTCCCTGCTGGAAAGTCCAAGTACACAGGTTGTGCAAGGGTCCACTATAAGACAGTAAAAGTGTTCTGTCATCATCTGCAGTAATTTGTTGTCTCTCCAGCAGCTCACAATAAAATTCAACCCTGGCCTGGTAGTATTTGTTGTCCATTCCTGGAAAACAACTTGTCTCCTTAGCATCAACTGTATTAGCTAGATAATAAAACAGGGTTTTTTCAGAGCAAATGCTTTTTTTTCTTACAGGGTAGTCTTATATTCAGACTTTGTCTTTTTTTTTCTAAATTAATATTCACATTTTACAGGGTCAGTTTATAATCAAGCAAATACAGTACTTTTGTTATGTTTCTATACATTCTCTTATTCACATGTGCATGTCAAATTATCATTGTATCTTTATGTAATGTTGTTGGGATTGAATATCAACATAATAAAAGTAAACTTTATCTGTAAATGTCACATATATATATATATATATATTGCGACAGGCCTCCCTTTTCCTTGGGATTTTTTCCAAGGATCTTAGTTGTTACCACAGTCTTCTAGGGTAAATGAAGCCCAGGATACATCCAGCTCAGTTTCAATGTTTATTTTACAGGAAGAAACAGCAGCAGTTATAAGCAGCACCGGATAACAATCTTTGCTTGAGCACTGACTTAGTACAAAACAGCTCCAAACATTCACCTTCCAACAAGTCACAAGTTTCCATCAAAATGGCTTTTCAGAGAGAAACCACTCCTCAGTTCCTTAGCTCTCCCAGCTGGAATAACAATGGCCCTCTTTTTTTCTGAATCAGGCTCAGTTCCTTTTACCCTCTGCCTGCTAATTAATCAACCACAGGTGAGCTGCTACTTAGTCCACACCTGTGGAGCTCCTGTCCAGAATGCAGACTCTGGATTGAATCAATACAGCAATTAGTGCTGTTGGAGCACATAAGGACACACAAAATTAGCCAGAGTAGGGCGTATATACCGCCCATCCACTACTGTACCGGCCTTTCTGTCACAATATATATATATATATATAGTATAATGATGATGATAGTATAATGAGTAAAATGCATATGTGCAAATTTATTCATAAACATGATGGATACCTTGAAGGATGTGATATTTTTACATGTTTGCTCACACCTACTGTGACAGGTATTACTTGGAATAAATGCAGTGACTATGGTACTATGATGTACATGTATGTAAGTGTGTTTATGTTTATAGGCAACTAAATACTTTGCATAATTTTCCAAAGAAGTGACTTCATAAAAAATTATGTTGCACATGTCTGCAACGTCTGACATCAAAATATTACTTTCTTGGAACAATTCCTTTTTTTGTTTTTTTTTCCCGGTGAGTTTTATTTCCCATAGTAAACAATTATAATGAAATCTGCTTTTTTTAATTAAACCTTCATGAGAAGAGAAGCAGACTTAATACCTTGAGATCAAATCAACATTTTTTTATTCACAGAAAACCATAAATATTATGCTCTGCATAAAAAGACAGGAACTGTCTTAAAATATTAACAGTGACTCCTTTTCACCTTTAAAACTGTTCCTTCAGTGTATCCCTTGTGATCAATCCACTCAGTATCTGGATATTATTTCATCAATGTGTGTATGTCCATAGTTGGATATGGCTTTTTGGAAGAACATTCTTACCTGAAGACCTTATAGGTTGGAATGTATTCACCTAATTATAACACACGCCTCCCAGAATAGTAGAATTAAGTACATTGTATTAGTTTCCTGCCACTCTTAACAGAAGATAAAACCATAAAATATACCATAAAATATCATGCTACCCTAGTATGTCATAAGACACAGCAACAGTCAGAACTCCTATGCTATATTATGATTATTATTTATTATTTTATATAGCATCATAATATTCTACAGCACTGTACAATGGGTAAACAAGACATAACAAGTAATATATATAACATGACAATTTGATTTACAGAAACAACAGGCGAGGAGGGACCTGCTTAAATGAGCTTACAATCTGGAGGAAGTAACACAAGAGGTAAAAGTGGCACTGTTTGGGATGGATCAGGCATAAATTGATATTATTTAATAATAAATACATAATAAATATTGTGCAATTCTGAAGAAAATAACCCGACAAGTACTATTGACGAGTTGTGAGATAATTGATCCTCAATTAGAAGGTAAACTGCTGCATCATGAGCATTTTTTTGCCACCTGTTTGCGATTTTTACCGAGGACACAAACTGGCATGTTGTGTCCATTTAGCAGAAGCAATTTTGGAAAATACAATGGGATTTAACCATCTTTTGCAGAAAGTGTATATATTTTTTTTAACACACATTCACATATTTCATATTTAACATAAAAATATACAGTTTTATTTGTATTCAAAAATTGTTTTACTGGCATTACACTCACCATCAAAAAATCAAAGAGTTAAATAAAGCTTTTTAAGAAATTATTTTGTGTTATTGCAGTGAGAGAACCTGCATAGTGGACAGCATTGCCACCTAGTGTTTCTTTAAAATTATTTTAGATTTTACTACACATCACACTGTAATACAAAAATCTACCCATTCTAAAACATAATAAAAAACATGTTCAAGGCATTATATTCATTGAATATATACCTCATTCAGCAAGTTGTAGCTTCTTCAAATACTAGTAGGATTAATAAATCAGAAAGCGTGATCTATGCTGACAGCACACAGCCCACAATAGATCTGAAACAGAAATACACCAAATTACGAGATATTGGAGAAGCACAAGAACTAATTTAACTGTATATCATAGAGGGCCAGTCTCTGCAGTCTTACTCTGCATGAACTACATCATAATTCATGGTTAAATCTCTGAACCAAACTATGCATTATGGAACATAATGGAAAATGCTGGCGATCTTACCAAACAAAGTGACAAGGACTGACCTTGCTTGATGCATAGTTCATTAAGCAAGATTAAATGTTTGAATTCGCCAACAGTTTAATTAATAAACTCAAAGTAGCAGTGTCAGCTCACTGATACCTTGTTATTTAAGTTATTTACTTTATGAAAACATTAAAAAGGTCTGTTCACAGAAGAGGGAGTTTGTACCAGAGCTGAACTCCCTTAAATCACAATACATCATCTGGAGTAAACCTTAGTGAGTTTCTTCTGCAAGAATGTTTGAGTTGGGCCTGGAGAATGCATAGGTAATGTGGGAGATTTGTCTTGAAACTCTCCTTACTGTTTCAAAAGAGCATTAGACAAGAATAACTTTGCTCTTCATAAATGTACTAAAATGCAATGAATAAGAGCACCGAAAGTATCCATGTATAGTGTAAATGCTTTGCAAAATTCTTGTTAATCTAGACACTCTAGTGTTGAACTACAAGTGAAACTCACAACCAGGCCTCTGGGAGTGGCACTTTGGCCCCTTTTCACATCTTCCCTAGTCCAGAGAAGAGGTGCAGTACGGGTGAAATACTGAATGCAGGCGTGCGAAGAGGTAATGAATGATGGTAGAAGGGAGTCGCAGGTTATTAGAGGAACAAAGAGGGTGGTTAGGGGTTTATTTGGATAGGAGGGTAGCTATATAAGGGGGTGCAGAGTTGTTAAGGACTCTGTAGGTCAGGAGTTTGAATTTGATTCAGAAGGGTAAAGGGAGCCAATGGAGTGATTGGCACAGTGGAGCAGTAGATGAGGAACGGTAACAGAGAAAGATTAATCTAGCTACTGTCAAGGAAGGATTTAAGTGGTGAAAGGTGATAGAAGGGAAGGAGGGGGTGGTCATCTGTGTCAAATGCAGAGAGGTCCAAGGGTATCAAGAGTATCAGTAGGAAGAAGTGGCTTGTTTTGGTTTAGCAGCGAGGAAGTTGTTCGTGATTTTAGTGAATGCTGTCTTGGTGTAATGCTGTGGAAAGAAACCAGATTGTAGATGGTCAAGCAGGCAGTGTGTACAGAGAAACGTAATTGTTTATAAGTTAATTGTTCCAGCAGTATAGAATGCCAAGGGGAGAAGGGATGCTAGCTTGATTGATAGTTACGCCCCTAAAGGGAGAGTTGGAGAAGTGAGAGATTTTACAAAGGTGGGCAAACACTAGGTTAATCTGGTGACCATCACAGTGCATAGGGGAGGTGGTCCATTGTGAGAGACCAAGAGAAGAGGCAAGTATCAGCAGTTTGGAAGCAGCAGGTGAGGATGAGTTGTCAATTGGTATGTTGAGATCTCCCTAGATTAGTGTAAGGATGGTGGAAGAAAGAAGGTGAGAGAGCCAGGTGGCAAAGTGATCAAACACTTGGGAAGTAGGGCCAGGAAGCCAGCACAGCAACACACATAGAATAAGCAGAGGCTCAGCACTCCAATAGTGAGGTGAGTTTATTTCACATAGGCTACACACAGCAACACACATGGCACTTGGGAAGAGTGTACTTAAAAAGATGAGAAGGTGATAGAGGGAATTGGTGGCAGACATTGAACGATGCAGTGTGGGGAGAGGAGAATTCCAGCATTTCCTCCCTGTTTGTCTCCAAATTTTAAGTTCTCATGCAGACTCATGATTTATTAATTTGAATGTGATATTTAGCGGATTCTCTCCTTCTAGTTTGAATTACTGAAATTAAAGTACCTTTTGGGAAATTATGTTTAGATATATAACATTTTCACTTGCTATAAATAAAAATTATTTTTTCTTCGTTTGAATATGCCCACAGAAATATTTTTATATAAAAAAGCTACTCTTAAATTGACTTTAACAATATGGTGCCTGTACTAGACAGTTAGCATTTATTACATTTTGCATTAGTAACATTATAACACAGGGAATCTTAAAGCTTCTAGAAATTATTATAAAGTACAAATATTTATTTAATTTAAATTCCAAGTAGGCTGTTATATGATTTTTTATAATGCTACCATTACAAATGCCTTTGGAATTGCATTGGCTGACAGAGATATGCGCTGTGCCACTTACAGGACTGAGACTTTCGATTATGCTACAGAAACTGAATCAATATTGGATTTATGTATGAAAAGAGATACAACAATTTTTCATACAAATGTTGAGGTGTTAGGATAAGTGATCCATTTCCCTATGCTTTAGGATAGGTGAGGAAAGGCTACATATAGAGCTAAATCAGAATCTGACTTTTAAAGCTAAAATCAGATGTTCATTAACAAAAATCACATGTATACATCCTCCTACACAGAGTTATTAAATTAAAAGTTGTATGGTCCAAAATTACCAGCAGACACCGCATGATAAGCAAAGCTAGCTTCAATGAAACCTTGGCTTAGACAGGTTTATCTAGCACTACCCATGTTACCTATGATAACATTATATAAATATATGCAGGGCCAATATAACAAGCTCTTCAATGACCTGTCCATTGACAGAAATGTACAAAGAACAAGCGATCACCCTCTGAGACTGGAAGAGTGGAGATTTCATAGACCACAAAGGAAGGGATTCTTTACAGTAAGTACAAAAAAGGTATGGAATTCACTGCCTAGGCAGGTAGTGTTATTCTATAAATAGAATAACATTAATATTTTAGAGCTTCTTGATCCAAGGAGAAATCCGATTGCCTCTTGGAGTCAAGAATGATTTTTTCCCCTTGATGGCAGAATTCGAAGTAGCTTAATTAGGATTTTATTTGCCTTCTTTTGGATCAAGAAGAGGAAGGTTAGGTAAAAGGGTTGAACTTGATGAACTTAGGTCTTTTTTTAACCTTATGAACTATGTAACCATCTAACTATGTAAGTCAAGCCAAAGATCCTGTTATGTAATGATCAACATGGGTCGATGTTTTACTCAGCCTCATTTCTCCATTGTGTAGCAAATATTTAAGTAAATCAGGGAAGCGGGTATCTTTTACTTTCATAGGTATGCAGATGTTGGTTTCAAACTCTCCAATAAATAAAATCTCTTTCATACTCATACTCTTTTGAAATATGTCCATTATTCCTAATGAAAAGGCCACGGTTGGAGTAGAAACATTTTGGGTACCAGAAAAGTTGATACTAAAGTATACTAAACATTTTGTGTGGAATTTATTTACTTATTTTGGTAATAATATTATAACTACAAGGCAATTCAAGAAATGTTCAGCATTAAGCAGAAAACATTCTGCAGGTAGCAATGACAAGAGTACTTGAGAGATCATCCTGAAATTATAGGATGATAATTAAACTAAATTAGAAGTCATTCTGTCTTCAGCAAAAATGGGAAAGTCTTGACGATGGCATGAGAACCTGAATACCTTGTTGAATTCACATGCGTGAACACGAGAACTGTCTGAAGCAGAAAAGTTGTCAGTTAGCCTTGAACTCTGCTGCTAATCTTTTCCTCACATTGTACGCCATTCCAAGTTTCATCATAGTTCAGGATATAATAATTTTCACATTACTGGTAGCCTAATTACATAATTAATTTGCTTCTGCTTGTTGGTGATGATGATGTGGTGTCTCGTCCCTTCAGCTTTGATAGGTAACTTTTTTCTCAACAGTGTCCAATGATTGTGCACGACAAAAAATGTCTTCTTATCAAGCTCATTTTGTGAAATTATTATAGTTGTTTATCACCTCTTACTTTGCACCTTGTAAACAAATTTTACTTCATTGAATATTGTAGATTTCTTCATCCCATTCAATCCCATTCAAATTTTGGTTATGTACTATTTTTAATTGCAAGCCTTGAAAACCACAGATGATGTATGTTCAAACAACCAGTCAGATTTGATGATGACTGAGACGGTAATAAAAATCACATGACAATTGATTTTGTGAACATTAAACCAATTATTAAGCATTTAAAATGTCATTAAGAATATATTTAATATAGTTTTTAATATAAACGTTACATGTTTAATTACTTTCAGGTCAAAAGTTCGGGTAGCTCTTACTGATGTGCATTTCTTAAACTCCCTTTCCTGATTTACGTAAAGTATTCTTACAAATTCAATTGTTTGTCCTAAATATATCTGATATTTGTTCCTGTCCAGAGTATGTACACAGATTTAGCAGTACTGTTAATGGTTTAGTACAGCATTTCAGTATGAATAGAATAGAAAATGGAATTGTGCAGGTAGCAACATCTTTTGCCCTTATTTATGTTTTTTGGAGTAATTACATGATATTTTTATCTAAGTACAGAAAGAATCTAGCCTTTCATACAGTCTACACTAAAGTTAATGGATTAAAATAATTATTAAAAATGTCATATCTCTATTGTGTCTATATAATAAAAAAGTTAGTATTGGTTCAGTTGTATTAATTGAGTATTGTTTGCCTCCGCTATTGTAAATAGCATGGTATATTGAATTAGCCTGTTTGATTGCATTGCTAAAAGTGACACAGGTCCTTTTAATTAAATGAAGTTTGCTTTTTTGTATCAAATAACATTGTAATATATTTAGAGTCATACAAATGGTAAAAGACACTAGTACTATAATAGAACAGGGTGTGGAATTAATTCAATATATAACACCTTCCAGTCTGGATGGGCTGCACTTAACAGCCATCTCCATGGTTGTTGCTTTGGTGTTTATTGGGGAATACTGAGCCTCTGCAAGAAATTGAGCGATTAGGGTATTTGAGTCATTTGTAAAGCCACCACCTTCCTAGAAACCTATAATGCATATTATGTTCTCTAACCGGTATTTGATATGGTAGCGTCACCCCTTTAATTGCAGAGTGCAAATATCTATGGATGCCTGGGTACAGTGCCTCTACTTGCAGTAAAGGGGAATAAATATGTACTGTTTCTGGCCTACTAGTCTTGCATCTTCTACTCTATACCTCTGACTGGAGAACAGGATTTCTTTGTCTTTAGCAGTGGTCAGCAAGCACTTAACACACTCCACAGCAAAAATCAGTATATTTTAGATTGTAAGCTCATTTAAGCAGGGCCCTCCTCACCTCTTGTCTCTGTAAGTCAATTTCTTATGTTACATACGACTTGTTATGTCCTGTCTACCCATTGTACAGCGCTATGGAATTTGATGGTGCTATATAAAACAATAAATAATAATAATAATAATATATCTGGATCACTAACACTCCATGTACAGGATGTTCTTCACTGCAGGGTGTTCATATAGCATAGTATTGGCCCTATGCAAATTATGGACAACACTATTCAGGCATGCAAGTCTATGTTGTTAACATCTTTGTGCCAGATACCACCGAACACCTTCAGAGGTCTAGTGGAGTCCATGCCTCAATGAGTAAGGGTTGTTTTGGTGGCAAAAGGGGAACCTACACAATATTAGGCAGGTGGTCATAATGTTATGGCGGATTGTAGTAGACTGGATGCCGAAGCTGTTTTTGCAGAATCAAGTCAAGGACTTTGATGACGCCTACATCAGGCACAGGTGCTGAAACCCCTGAAGACTGACAATTAGAGAAAGTTCACCTTTGTACCAAGGGCAAGGAGAGGCCCTGAAGCCCCGTGTGTACTGTGTTGTAGAGGACTGCATTGGGGGCGTGGGCGGTCTTGCTGGTGCTGCGGGCAGGAGCAGGCGGTCAGGCACTGTACCTGCGGGTCCCGGAAATCCCGCGCAGTCCCGCTAGGCTGCCTTCTCTCTGCTCCTTTCTTGCTCCGCCCAGGAACAAAACAGAGTCACGTGATGTGACGTTACTTCCCGTGACTCTGCCTTGTTCCTGGGCCTAGCAAGAGAAGAGACACTGTGAGGGAGCAGCGAGAAGGCAGCCTTGTTGACTGCACGGGAAATCTGTAGTTCAGGTAAGGAGGTGGGCGTGATTGGCCACAAATGTGGTGGGAGCGGGCGGGATTGGCCACAAATGTGGCGGAGCGGGCGAGAGTGGAACACCCACATTGCGGGAGCAGGCAAAAAATCAGCGGGAGCGGGATTAAAAAAGCCGTCCTGTGCAGGACTTAACTGTGTGGGGGAGGTTTCCAGAGCCTGGTTTAGCTGGGTCTGGCAGGTAAGTGAAGTGAGTAGTTAGGCTGGTCAGTCTGGGCCAGCAAAATTTAGCCAGATAGGACATTGACTGGGAGCTAGGCTTTTCTTTTATGGTTTCTAACAACTTTGTTTGTTTGATTTTGATTACTTGCAAATAAATCACACAGTTTGCTTCAAATCTGTGTTCCTGAGCCTTATTGCACTAGAGGACTGTGCTTACGATCCTGAAAAGTGACATTTATAGCCCTTAGCTAACGGGGTTTTGTATATGTTATTGCATAAAATAATGAAAGCAAGTATAAAAGAAAACAGATTCAGATGTATATATATAGGTGTAAATAGATTTATAAAACTTGCAGAGGCAGGAGCATGGCGGGTCACGTAATGCCATGTTATGTGTCCCTGGAGCTTCGGTCAAGGTAAGGCTGTGGAGATGTTATGGTGTGATTGAATGGAGATGATACTGTGCATGTGTAAGTGTGTGAATGTAAATATTTAGGTATGTGAGTGTATGTGTGTAAGTATATGTTTATTAGTTTGGATGTGTAAATGTGTGTTACAGTTCATGTGTAAATGTTTGTAGGCTAATGCATATGTTAGTTACTAAGGTGGGGGATAAGTGGCCGGGATCTACCTGCAACATGGGCCAGATGTTGGGCGCAGATGGACCAGCCCGTCTCTGCTTAGGAAATACCACCAACTTCATCTTCAGTCTGTCAGGTATGCAAGTCATTACACTTAGCATGAAACACTCCTGAAATATTATAATTTTCTGTAAGTTATAGTACCAAGATTTTCAATACTATCTGTTAGTTCCTTTTGGAATATGTCACATGTGTTAATGCTTTAATCATTGTACAGCTTTATGAAGTTATTGGCATTATATAAATAATTGATGTGTTATTTTTCTACTGAGAATGAATGTAAACATTATGCCCAAGAACATGAGTTTGCCAAGAATTCTGGCTCTAATAGATACAACCATTTGTTAGTAAACTAGTTTCTGTTAAATCGTTAATAAATGACTTAACACATTTTTACATTTGAATACTAAAAATGTAGAAATCTGTGCAACTAATACTGAATCCACTTCTTAAGACTATAAGAATCAAAATCAAGAAAGAGGAAGAAACAGGATGATTAGGTCACTGTTTCCCTCTCTGATGCATGTATATATATTTCTGAGATTCATTTGTAAAGACCTTTTATAGGCCTCAGCCTCAAAATGCAGGGTTTGGGAAAGTGACAGATCCAGTAGTATGTTTTATGTGAAACATTTCTTCCTTGAATATCAAAACTATTGGTTTACTTTACTTTCTTTTTCAGAGAAGCAGGTAAAAAATGTAATAAGTAATAAAAACGTAATTCAACTAACACTTGTGGACACTTTGTTATAGGTATGAAAAGGTTTGTGATCGTTTATGTTTCAGATGCCAACGTATTCTGTTGAGTTGTTCAATGTGCAGGCGAACTCATCTTAAATTAAACTCTTATGATAAGTCCATTTATTTAATAATTCAGTCTAAATTTAATGTATATTTAAGTGACTGACTATTTATCCATGTGCATTATGCGATATTGCTAGTTTACTTGTGCTTGATATATGTAATAATTGTGGGGGGAGGGTTGTGGATTTTTTTTTAAAACTGTTTTTATTTATTTGAAAAGAGAGAATGTATTTATAATTCCCATTGTAATCCCATTCCTAATTATGCAATTAACACCAGCTGCAATCCTGGTTATTTTTAATTACTAATATTTATTTATCATTAGCAAACAAAAGGAGCACCTTTGCTTTGGTGGTATGATTAGAAGCATTTTTAGGCAGGGATCTATAGGACCTGTTATGTACCTTTGTGCCCTACTAACAGTTAATTAAGTAACCAAGTAATGCATTTGTGCCTTAAGCATTAATGCATTAAGTGGAGAGCCTCAGGGATCTGTCCTCGGTCCTCTTCTTTTTAATTTATTTATAAATGATCTCCCAAGCTGCATTGAGAGCCATGTCACAGTTTTTGCTGATGACACAAAATTAGGCTGGGCGATTCAGAATAATGTTGATGTTTCTTCTTTGCAGGAAGATTTAGACAGAGTTGGGGACTGGGCGTGCAAGTGGCAGATGAGGTTCAATATAGAGAAATGCAAAGTTATGCATTATGGTAAAAAATAATAAAAATGCAACCTATTCTTTAAATGGAATATCCTTGGGGGAAACTACCAATGAGAAGGGCTTAGGAATAATGGTTGACAACAGACTTGACAATGCCAATGCCAGCAATGCCAGCAAGCAGCTGCGAGGGCCAATAAGGTTTTGGCATGCATAAAAAGAGGTATTGATTCAAGGGAGGATTATATCATCTTGCCTCTTTACAGGTCATTGGTAAGACCTCACCTTGAATATGCGGTACAATTCTGGGCACCGGTCCTTAAAAAGGACATTATGGAATTAGAAAAAGTGCAAAGGAGGGCTACGAAATTAAGAAGGGGATTGGGAGATACTAGTTATGAAGAGAGACTAAAAAAGTTAAAATTATATACGCTAGAAAAATGGCGTCTCAGAGGGGATATGATAACATTATACAAATATATGCAGGGCCAATATAAAGAGCTCTTCAGTGACCTGTTCATTAACAGAAATATACAAAGAACAAGAGGTCACCCTCTGAGACTGGAAGAGCGCAGGTTTCATAGACGACAAAGGAAGGGATTCTTTACAGAGAGGACAATAAAGGTATGGAATTATCCAATACATTAGATACCTTCAAAAGGGGCCTCGATATTTTCTTAGAAAGGTATGACATACAGGGATATAAATAGAATAATATTAATATTTTAGAGCTTCTTGATCCAAGGAAAAACCTGTTTGCCTCTTGGAGTCAAGAAGGAATTTTTTTCCCCTGATGGCAAAATTCGAAGTAGCATAATTAGGGTTTTTTTGCCTTCTTTTGGATCAAGAATAGGAAGGTTAGGTAGAAGGGTTGAACTTGATGGACTTAGGTCTTTTTTCAACCTTATGAACTATGTAACTATCTAACTATTTAGAAGAAACAATAATGCATTTTGCTTACACAAATTCATTGATCGATTTGTATACACTTTGTGCTGTAGAAAATTGATATGCCCACACAAACCAAATATTCTGAACTTTCAGGGAAGAGGGATGCCAATGGAGAAAAGAAGGACAGATTCAAGTCCTAAAAAAGCTTTATCCTTGAAAGGTAATTTGAAACAGTTTAATACATATTTATAGGTACTTATAAAACAGGATTGGAGAATGTTAGAACTCAAAATGCTTATCAAGATCAAAAGATCAACATAACGAGCTTACTAATGATCATCAAAAGTTGCAGAGGATGTGAACAGGTGTACCAAAGAGGGAGACCTAGAATTCTAGAAAGTCCTAAGTTATTTCTGAGGGCATGTGAATTAATAAAGCCTAAGGAACTGTACAGACTTTTAATGTGTTCTGAAGAGCTGAGTGACTTCGCTGATGAAAAAAAAATCTATATGAAAATGGAGAAGCATACAACCAAAAAGCATAAAACATCATAAATATTCAGATTCCCGGGTTACTGCCATTAGGGCCCTTAAGGCTGAGCAGCCCCACCTACCATACAGGTGTCTCATTAATGGTATCCAGAAAAGGCTTCAACCTCTTTGTGACCATGGCTGATTTTATTTTTTGTACCCTTCGTGACAATGGCAATGGTCTTAACATTTCTGTGGTGCTCGTGTTTAGCTGTAATTTTCCTTTTTCCCATTTACTGAACCCACAGAAGTGATATATTGTCTGCGTACAGTTGTAGTTGTGAATGGTCCCTGACAACAACCCTTGTTAACCCCTTGATGACAATTGCCGGTCCGGGCACGTCACGGAAAATCAAGTCGTTAACGCTCTCCGGAGAGCGGTCACAGCCGCAGCTGCCGGTGATCTTCGCCATCAGCAAGATGGTTGTTTTTTTTAAAAAGAAGGCAAAAAAAAATTAAATATATATAGAAAATATATATTTTTGTGAGCATGTCCTAAAATTAGCCTATTAGCTTAAAACAATTCTCGCATGGAAAGAGTTAAAATACTGGCATATGGGGTGTCTACTTTTAAAAAATTTATTATTTGATGGGGTAAACTGAATTGGCCGGGTTCAACAATGTCCCAAATAACACGGGGGGAAGGATGGCCACACATCTAATTTCCAATTAGAAAAATGCACACGTACCAAATGTGGCCTTTTAGTTCCCCCCAAAAATGACAAACCCATGCATGTGGGGTATCACTGCGCTCAGGAGATGTTGCTGAACACATATTGGGGTGTCGTGTGACAGCGGCATAAACCAGGAGCTGTAAATTCATACATAAAGTAGGTGTGTGGGGGAAAAATACACACAAAAAAATACCACTGCAAACTTTGAAAAAATTCTGGTGGTAAAATGTGTGCATGCAAAGAGTTAAAATACCATCAAAGATGTACCAAATAGGGCATGGGCAGTGGATCCCCAAATGCCAAAGTTCAACATTGAAAAATGTGCATGCCCCAAATGTGGCCCTTTTGCCCCCAAACAGCCAGGCAAAATCATTCATGTGAGGTATCGCTGTACTCAGGAGATGTTGATGAACACATATTGGGGTGTTTTGTGATAGTGACATATACGAGAACCTTTTAATTCATACCTGAAGTAAAATGTGTGTGAAAAAACAAATGCAAAAAAATGACTACCATAAAGTTTGACAAAGGCTAATGGTAGAATTAGTGCTTGGAAAGGGTTAAAATACTAGCATTTGGAATACCCCGGGCTGTCTAGTTTTCAAAAATATATGACTTGATGGGGTAAATTGCATTGGCTGGCTTCAAATATACCCGAAATGGCACATGGGGGGAAGAATTACCAGATTTGGAAAAAATGACTTTGAAATAGCAAAACGCTACCTGTACTTATTGCCCCATAATGTGTAGAAAAAAGCAAAAAAACATAAAAACATTGGGTATTTCTAAACTCAGGACAAATAGTAGAATCTATTTAGCAGGTTTTTTCATTACCTTTTATAGATGAGTAAAAGATTTTTCAACTAAAAGTTAGAAACAAATTTTTCACCATATTTTATACTTTTTTTAATAGTAACTAATATGATACAATCAAAACAATGTCATCTAAAGAAAGCCCTTCTTGTCCTGAAAAAAACAATATCTAATGTGTGTGGGTTAAGTAAACGGGAAAGAAGAAAATTACAGCTAAACACGAGCAGCGCAGAAATGTTAAAAAGGCCATTGTCACAAAGGGTACAAAAAGTAAAATCAGCCTTTGTCACGAAGGGGGTTAAAGATATTACAGAGTAAACACTGATATTGTTTTGAAGAGTACCCAAGACTGATGAATGATTTACAGCATGATTAGGGGCTCATAAGTTGTTCTCCTTTAAAAATAGATGCATGGTCTTTTAAAAGCCTCTAACAAACTGATCCAATTTATATATCTAGCTGCGCAATAATTTTTTACCTTACCTTTTATCTGTCTAGGGAGTTGATGTTTAATGAAATTACTACTATATAGTGATGCTTGACCTCAATGTAAAGGCCTCTCTTTGTGTTATTACTATTATTGTTTTCTGACTTTTGTGGAACCAATACAATTCTTAACTGAAAAAAACTCATCATTTTACAGCATGTTCTTGTTTACTAGATAGGGCTTGATGCTAAAGCCATCCACAGGGGGCAAACAAGCTAACATGCATACAAACCCATAATGACACTAAGCGCTTACTGGCATCAGCAAGCAACACTCAGAAAAATTACTGAGATGAGGCTTCCCACAAATGTTTGGATTTTACTGAAACGAATACAGTTACATAAATGTGGGCTTCTTCTGATCCCCATTTTTAACGATAGATATTTTTTGTTTAATTGATTCCTTTTTTATTCAACCATTGACTTACAAAATAAGAACCAGTAATACTTCAGATTCGCTCCCTTGCCCTGATGTTGATGGCCCCTAGATGTTTGCTAACGCAGTTGTCGTTTTGACATAATTAGAGAAGTTACATTTGCCCTTAATTCAAACTTTGCATTTTTAAAACATTATTATTACTGAATGTTTTTCCACAGTGTCATTACAGATCACTGCTCCACATATCTGTAGTGAAGTGTAATTTATTGCAATAACACAAGCTACAAGACTTTTAGTCATTGACAGCAGATATTCTTGTACAGCTCTGGAACATCTTTGTAAGAGAAATAATATCTATCGGGAGTTGTACTACATGGCCCATCACATTGCATTAGTTGTGTAAAAACCTTCGGCTTTCACAAATGCGAACGTCAATATAGCAAAAAGAAGCGTTGTGGGAATCTGAACTTTTGAAGCTGGGCTTTAACACGCATAGTTTTTTAAAACAGTAAGTGTCTCCAGAATTGCAATTTTATTTGGATGTATTTAAAAAGAAGCTTGCATAATTTGAAGTTGAACCAGCATGACACCATTTATTTCACAAACACTACATTGGGTTAACGTAAAATGCTGCCCTTTCAATTTATAGTGGCTCCCAACAGTTTTGGATCATGTTTTGGATCTCAGGTTGAAGGGGTTTAAACAGTTTGCATAGTTGCACAGCTTCACCACTACACCCCAGTAACTTTTCTGTAGTACACTTCTTGACACCCGCAGTATGGTAGAGAGTGTCACATCCGCCATCACTAAATGACCACTCAAATAAGTTTTTTAGCACTGAATCACATAGCAAAGAGTGGGGCCCCCACTCTTAACGGATGGGGACATAGACAATCCCATCGATGAGGGGGCTCAGGTGTAGGCAGGTAAAGTTTGGTACTGAGCGTATTAGGCAAAGTACAGACAGATCCAGATACCTGTACACAGGCCCGGACTGGCCATCGGGCAAACCAGGCGTTTGCCCGGTGGGCCGGGCCGGATTGATTTAGGGGCTGATGGAGCTGCAGCTCCAGGCCCCTACCTTAAAATGGGCCCAGTCTACGGCCGCATTAACGCAGGGCATAAGGGGCATCTGCCCCTTAAGCCCGCCGCAACTGCGACCGGGTCCGCCACTCTAAAGGGTCGGGAAGCCCCCACCAGGGCCGGCCTTACGGGTTTGCGTCCGCACAGGGTTTAAATTAAAACATCGGGGTTTTGTTTTTTTTTACTTTATTTAACATCCTCCATGTTAAATAAAGTTTTTGTTAACTTTATTTAACATGGAGGATGTTAAATAAAGTTTAAAAAAAACCCGATGTTTTAATGTGAGCCCTGTGCGGCCGCAGACCCCTAAGGCCGGCCCTGGTGGGGGCTTCCCGGCCCCTTAGAGTGGCAGTCGCAGTTGCGGCGGACTTAAGGGGCAGGTGCCCCTTATGCCCTGTGTTAATGTGGCCGTAGAGGCCGCATAGGCCCAGTTAGTCCGGTCCTGCCGCGGGCCCGGCCACGGGCCCGGCTGCAGTTGCTGTTTGCTCCGGCAACAAGGTAAGTAGGGTGAGGGAGGGGGGTGCAGTGAGAAGGGGCAGAGGGGGGTTAGATAGTGAGAAATGGGGAGAGGGGATAGATAGTGAGAGGGGGTACATAGTGAAAAGGGGGGAACATAGCGAGAAGGGGCAGATAAGATGGGGAGAGGGGGTAGTGTGAATGCGTATTAGAATGAATGAATGAATAAATGTGTGGATGAATTGTGTGAATGCGTATGACAATTAATGAATTCATGTGTGGATGAATTGTTTGAATGATTTGTGAGACTGCATTAATGAATGTGTTAATGATTTGTGTGAATGAGTAAATGCAAAGATGGTACATGAAGGGTGGGCTTTAACAATAAATAAATAAATAAATAAATAATGGGCTGCTCGGGCTTAAATGCCCGGGCCTATTTTTTGTCCCAGTCCGGGCCTGCCTGTACAGGTAAACTGCAGGCTGGAGTCACAGATGGGTGACATAGGCTGCCAGGGGTTAATGCAGAATGAATGGCCAGGCATTTTTTTGCATCTAAACGGGTAGTCATGCAAGCCAGAGGATAGTTCACAGCACGGGCAGTCAGACAATCCAGGTACGGTACACAGGTAGGGCAATACTGGATTAGAATCACCAGGCAGAAGAGTAGTCAGGTAAGTCAAGGGTCACTTACAGCAAACACAATCACCAACTGAGCAAATGAAAAAACAGGACCATAACAGGGTGCCTGTGCTAAGCAGTTGTGCAGACTTGGCTAAGCACACGCTGCTTAGGACCTCTGCCCTGGCAGGCAGCCACCTGGGTCCCGGTGATATAGCAGATTGATGAACCTCAACTAACTATAACACCATCACTCTAATTGACTCAAGTTCCTGACTCCCATCAGTCTGTGCCCAATATGTAGGAGGTGAGAGTAGGTTCTCACCCTATTGAGAGTGTGCCTTGACGTGGCGGGTGAGCTTAATTATGCTTTGGCCAATTCATATAACCAAAACCTCTCATTTATATTATGTTTATATATTTGTTGCCAACTTTATTAGGGTAAGAAGCGCAGACAGTTTTTGTTTTTTGTATACATTGTACAGCCAATACACTGTTTCTTGGAGCATGCTTATACCTGTTTGGTAGGCCTCGTATTACACATTTGTATTATTTGAGCCTGAGACTAGCTTAGCGCACCAACATTTTTTCTTTTCCCATCAGTCTGTGCCTGCTAATGACAAGTTAAAATGGCATCAGCACACTTATATATCTTTGATAGTCCCTTCCTCTTGTAAATGCTGATTGGCCAGAATAAATAATGGGAAGGAAAAAACCCACAGGTTGTTGGACCCATATCATAAATACTTCCCACAAATGGGTTGTAATGTTGTTATGAAAATGGATGAATGTGGAACATTTTATGTGTAATTTTTTGTGTTCCCATGCCCGAAAAACTCACTAAGTTACAAAAATACAGTATAATGATTTAGCATATCTTCCCCAGCAAAATGGCTAACAGCGGAGGAAAAAGGTTTTTCTAGCACATGGCAAGAAAAACAGGGTCGCCCATACTACAGGAAGGTAGCGAGGACAACCTATAAGTAGGCAGGGAAAGCAGGCTGGTTATCAGACAAAGCCAGGCAGAGTTTGGTTTTATAACCGCTTCAGTCCCCTACAGACCTTACGGTATGCCCATAAAACGCATCTCAAGAATCCCCTATGGATGTGCCAGTACGAACGCTGGGAAACTGTTACAGGTTTAAATTCCCGATCACTCTCCCCGAAGGGCAACAGAGGACAGGCTATCCCCTGTAAGGTATGTCTAGACCCTGCTGAGATATCCGATCACTCCGATGAGGCACTGATCACAGACGCTGTGATCGGTGCAGGGGGATCGCAGGGAGTCAGTAGATATTCCTAATTTTACAAATATTCTCTTTGAAGTGTTTATCTTAATTAATGGTTCTAGCAGAAATCTTAAAAATCTATTTAGATTCCACATGTTAACAATAAGTAAATAAATAAATTTGATTCTAAAAAAATAGTAAAAAAAGGGTGGTTTTAATATTTAACCCTTGTAATCCTGGCACATAATCTGGCAACAAAGGGGTTACATTTTCCATGTTACACTGTCCACTGTGAATGTTATGTACCTTGATGCAATCTTCAAATCTTTCTAGCCTTTTTTAATTTAGTCTTGATTTTACAAGTGCAAACTTTGGACTAATCTGCTCTTTCATTACTGTTAACACCAATTAATATTAAGGTGCTTCATTAAATCTGCCTCCTTATCTCCAAGAAGCATTTGAGATGCTTGAAGTCTAGAGGAAATGTACCTATGTATAATATTGCTTTGTATATATTTGACTTGAAATCTTATAGTAGGCTTATACTTCTGTAAAAATGTGTTATATTATTTGGCACATTTAACAACACAGATCTTTCACCAAATATACATACAAAAGAGACAGTTGGGGTTCTTTGTTTTTTATGGATATGCCGTATGTATGGGTGGTGATTGTTTCTATTAATATTTTCTAATGTTAATACAAACCTATAACATTTAGTATTAAAGCATCACTTTTATCATTAAAATCGAGGGGGATGGTTAGTTTACAAAGTCCTTCAAGTGTTTGGTTATTTTTGTGAAGAGATCATTTATACATTTATCATGTATGACACGTTATAACATAACAAGGGGTTTAAGCTCCTTATTTGATTTAGGGAAAAGACTACCACATTTACACTATGTATTCTAAATGCACTGCCATGAACCTTCTGTTTTGAAATAGATATATAGTTTAACTAAATTGAAACATGATATATGGTTCAGTGCTTAATGTTTTAGATTATACTGTCTTGTGACATTGTTTCATAAATGCTTGCTATGATAAAATACTCATCTGGGTTGTTATTCAGGGGTTAACAGGATACAATTTCCCCTTTCAATCTCCTTGTGCTAATATCCATCACACTGAAAGTTGTTGATGTGGAAAATTGAGTTTGGTAGATGACCATATGCTAGCAGCCGGTGTATTTTTTTAAATGGATTTCCATTTATTCAGTAAGTGCATACATATAGTTATTATAGGTGATTAAAATTTATTTTATGCACATATAAATGCCATGTCATATCCGCCCCTATACAGTAAGATTCACACCATGATGACTATCCATTTCTAGCTGTGGCAGCTGCTTTTAAGCAAATCAGGAAAGTTTTTTTTGCTTACTTCAGATTTGTATTTCTCTACTGTAACTTTACAAGCTCTCTATTGCCCATTAGTCATTGCAAAATCTATGTTTCATGTTTGGAAAGATCAGTGAAGGGAATCATAATGCCATTCAAAAAAACAATGGTAAATAAATTGGTGGTAATTTCAAAAATAATCATTGGCAGCACCTGTGGCTTATATGGTAACCAAGGACCTTCATAAACCAGGGTTGCACCCAGACTCCCTTGCTGGAGCATTGTTGTCCTGGCCTCAGATTTTGTCCTTGTGTGTATACCTTTTCTTTTCAAGCAGTGGCGACTCTAGAAACAATATATAGGGGGGGCACACAAGATACCACAGTCAAACTGGGGGGCATTCATAATTTCCAAAAGTAATGTGCTATGGAATTATACTTTTGTTATTGGGCTAAAATAATACTTGATCATTCAACATGGGAAGCCTGAAGCCACAATTGAGTGCGACTAATCCTTGAAATAAATATTATAACACAATAAATAACTTTTCCACTAAATTATTTCAGGGCCTTGAACGTTTTGTCCCCTGAAGTCACTACAACTTCAGGAGGGCATTTTATCTCTGGATAAATATAAATTAAATAATTCCTACTCTAAGTTAAGTGCCAGGAAACAGATGACCAAACACACACACCAACACAGGCTCTACCACACCGACAACCAAACACACCCACACACATCAGGACAGGCTCTGCCACACCCACATCCAAACACACACACTAGGACAGGCTCTGACACACTGACACCCAAACACACACCCTAGGACAAGCTCTGCCACACTGACAACGAACACACACACACCAGGACAGGCTCTGCCACACCAACACCTATACACACACACCCGAGGACAGGCTCTGCTACACTGAAAACCAAAAACACACAAACAGCAGGACACAATCTACGTCACAGACGTCTACATCAGGATGGATTTTTCACACTGCATTGTCATTTATACCCCCATTAGTGTTTTTGCCCCTTGTGTATTGATGCCCCTGCTGCCCATATATATTAATATTAGCCCCAGTTGCCGATAGCAGGTATAGATCAACACATTAACACACAAACCAAGCTTTGCATGTATAGATCAACTGAAATTCACTTGTGATCTCAGCACTGAAGGTATATATCAAATAAACAGAATCAGACATACAAATCCTGTATTTGCAGGTATACAATAGTATATGAAACGTAGCATTGCAGGTATAGATCAAATAAATACATGGAAACAACATTGCAGGTATTAATCAACTGAATAAGACATACAAACACTGTATTTGCAGGTATACATAAATAATGTATGGAAATATATAGATATGGATCTACAAAATAATGCAAAAACCCAGCTTTGCAGGTATAGATCAAGTGGAATTCACATAAAAACACGTCATTAAAAGGTATATTTAAAACCCCCTAAATTACAGGAATAGATCACAGGTTGCACACCCCAAAGCCAGCCCTGGCGTCCACACTGCCCACACAGCAATCACACTCCTATCATACCCATGCAACCAGTAAATGCTGGTACCTAGGCATGATCGGATGATAATCTGTGAATGAATGAGTATATGAATGAATGAGTGTGTGTGTGATAGCATGGATGTGTAAGTGCTGGAACCTAGGCATGATGGGACTGTGATTGCTGTTACCAATCACACTCCTATCATGCCAGGTCAGCCAGTACATGCTGGTACAGGGTGGCTATAAGTGTAGATGTGTAGACCCCATACTGCTGGCAGCATCAATACACAAGGGGGGCAGCTAGCTAGGTTTCAGCATGTACTGGCTGACTTGGCATGATAGGAGTGTGATCGCTAACAGCAATCAAAGTCCCATCATGCCTAGGTTCCAGCACTTACACATCCAACCAGTAAATGCTGGAACCTAGGCATGATGGGACTGTGACTGCTGTTAGCAATCACACTCCTATCATGCCAAGTCAGCCAGTACATGCTGGTACAGGGTGGCTGTAAGTGATGTGCAGACCCCATCCTGCTGGCAGCATCAATACACAGGGGGGGCAGCTAGCTAGGTTTCAGCATGTACTGGCTGACTTGGCATGATAGGAGTGTGATCGCTAACAGAAATCAAAGTCCCATCATGCCTAGGTTCCAGCACTTACACATCCAACCAGTAAATGCTGGAACCTAGGCATGATGGGACTGTGACTGCTGTTAGCAATCACACTCCTATCATGCCAAGTCAGCCAGTACATGCTGGTACAGGGTGGCTGTAAGTGATGTGCAGACCCCATCCTGCTGGCAGCATCAATACACAGGGGGGGCAGCTAGCTAGGTTTCAGCATGTACTGGCTGACTTGGCATGATAGGAGTGTGATTGCTAACAGCAATCACAGTCCCATCATGCCTAGGTTCCAGCACTTACACATCCATGCTATCACACACACACTCATTCATTCATATACTCATTCATTCACAGATTAATTCCCTCAATCACGCAAACTCATTCAAACACCCTCCCCACCCCCTTACCTGCACTGCAGCTCCTCAATGCCGCTCACAGATTTCAGCAGAGGGCGCGGCCTCCCTCTGCGTTCTCTGGTACTGCACAGAGGAAGCAGGACTGGAGCAGAGTCATGTGATGTCACGTGAACTCTGCTAGGTTCCGCTTCCTCTATGCAGTACAGAAGACCCTTCCACAGGTAAGTAGCAGGGCTCCAGGTGCGGCCCGCATAAGATCGGTTGCCCTGGCTGCCGATCTTACGCGGGCCGCACCCTCTCTCTCCTCCGCATTAAAAAAAAAAAAGACGGGATTTAAAGTTGCATTGCAACTTTATTCCAAATTCGGCAAGGGGGCAAGGATTAAGGATGCCCCCCTTGTCCCCCTGTAGTGACGCCACTTTTTTCCAGTCTTCTGATTTGGCACCCTGTTTGGGTTGATTTTCTGATTATTGACTTTGGACTGTGCTTAGTTTATCCCTTTCTTGTCCTAGTGCATGGCCTCAGCTTCCAGTCTGCTGCCGTCTACCAGCCCCAGACTGCTGCCATCTGCCAGTACTGAGACTCCTTGCTGTCTTCCTATTCCTATCAGTTCTGTGTCTGTGGATGGAGCCTAAGAAAAAGTCTAATGCTGCAGCAGACAGACTTCTCCAGCCAGGCATGTCTGAACCTGCACGCCCCACGCTGGCTTTTGAGACAGCATGCCCATCAAAAACGAGATAGATAGGTATAGACATACAAATGTCCTTGGTTCCAGGGGAAGCTTCCATTACACCCAAAGTAGCCCCCTCAATCCTCTCTAGGTGCTGGAATTAAGTGGTTTCTGAGAGAAAATGCAAAGTGTTCCTTTTTACTACAATAAGTAATCAGGCTTTTCTTTTTACCCAACTTGTTTCTTCTCTTCTGAAAGGGTAGTGGGCCCTGCTTGCATAGGTTCCTCTTGAACTGTGGAGGAGTTTCTGAGTGAGAAAAGTGGGTACAAGATGAATGAAGGGTCTCCTTTGACATTCACATTAAGCCTATCTTTCTTTGGGGTAAAGGACTATGCACACCACAGAAAGTGTATCTGTATATCTCTAGCCAGTCTGAAAGGCTGTTGGTAAAAATTGCCACTAAAACATTGTTTTCCAGCCCTCTGGTGCCAAAATCTATTGCATAATTAGAAAAAAGTATAAGAAACTTGGCATAGGTTGAAGAAACTACATAAGGCAGCGTGATTTCTGCCTGGTAAACCAAAGACCTGTTAAAGAACTGAAACAAATGCAGGATAATTGTTCCCCTGAGAAACATTCCATCCCTATAACATATATGCCACAATAAATATATATATAAATATATATATAAATAAATATATCCCACTATTGTATGACCAGAAGTGAAAAGGTAAGGAGTCATTTTGAAATGAATGGAAAAAAATTCTGCACCCTGTGGGATCTCTACCATAATGACGGGATGGAATCAAATGTGATTGAGTCACCAAAGTGTCTGAATGCATTGATGATGGTGGTGGTTCAGAAGGTACCGAAATCTCAGTACAGGTAGGATTAGTCTGAGAAAGCAGAGTCTGAAGGAACTGACCATATGGTCGTGCAGGCTCTCAATGTGGCCTTACAGACATCTTCAGCCATATCTCCATGACCATGGAGGTGGGATTTAACATAGCAAGAGTGTGATGTAATTATGTCATTCTTTCATATTCTTACTATTTTTATTGTCTATATTGCCATATTTTGAGTGTGTGATTTAACTGTGTTGCGTACAACCACCATACTATTCCCAGTTTCTTATATTTGGCATTATAACCCAACTGTATATATCTTCCCTCTTGTCCCACATTTTCATGACATTGACAATGCCCATCCTCCAATTACCACTCTCGGAATTAGTTTTTACAGTTTTGATTTAAAATATTCATAAAACAGCAAGGTCATGATGACGAAGATTATATATTTACCTCACTGCCTAGGGGCCCTGAAAGTGTTAGAAGGTTAAGTAGAATAACACCAGCGCCCATGACATTTCATATGGTAGTCATGGATTCCCATAGGGCATTTACTTAAATGTAAATCACTAGGCCTGGTTCTGCCTATTCCTACAAATAACTAAAGGGTATATTTATTTTATGTCTCTGTAAGTGTTGAATTAGTATAAAGTGCCTTATTGTCAGTTCAGTTCATGGAATTCCCAAATTCCAAATGTTTCTCCCACTGGCAAAGAAGTAATGTTAAGCCAGGGTCTTTCTGTCTTTCTGTGATTGTTTGTGAAACCAAATAATAAGTAGAACCCAGCTTTATGTGGTAAATCAGTAATACTTGCAAACATTAATATATATTGACTAATAATGAGATTCTACAGCAACACGAGAATATATTGCATAAAAAGAAAAAAAATGCTAAAAAAAAAGTGGTCCAAATACTGAATTCACTTGAAGCCAAAGCATGTTGGTTCTGTATCATGCATTATGAGGCTTGTTTTTGATATAATTTGAAGTCCACCTGTCTTTAACCAGCAGGGATTTCTTTTCTGTCTTTTACAAGATCTTGTTGCTGCCAATTACCAGTTGCTGAAACAGTTGGAGATCGATTTTTTTTTCTTACTGATTGTAACAAATACAAACTCATTAAAATTTTTATCTTCGGTATTTTGACAGGCTTTTCTTTTTCAACATTGTCACAGCAGAGAGCGTCTTATAAATCAAGTGATCTTTTTGTACTCATTGCAACTTTATAAATCTGAAAACAGATTTTAATGAGACACTGTAACTTCAGATCACAGCATTCAAGAAAACTGACTATTTTCAGGATTTCTGTCCCCTTCCATTAACAGAGAAATTAAAACATTTATTTTAATGAACAGAGGGAAGCAGAATAGAATAATAACGTAAAACAGTGTTCTGCCAATGTTTAGAAGAATTTTAAATTTACCAAAGTAAAATATTTGAACTTTGTTATTTACAAAGGAAATGCTTGTTGAGCCTAGCTACAGATGAGTAGCTTAAATGCCTCATCTGAAGTATGTCCTAATGTATTAATCATATTTGGAAAGCAAGGATATAAAAAATATCTGATCATTTTGGAATAAAGAAAATTTCAAGCAGTAGATGAATAGATTATTCATCCATTCAATACATGAGGTTAAAGCCTGGAAGATTTAAAAACAAAGTTTTTGGATTATGCACCATTATTAATATATCTAGTATGTTACACTATATTAAACCTGTACAACATGAGCTGAACCAAGTAAATTCTAATAGCCGTTATACAATTATTAATTTTCAAAAACTACTTATTTAAAAAAAATGTAACTATTTTTAATCTGTCCTGCCTACCTGCTCTCTTTTCAACCCAGAAACCATTTCTTCACTAAGAAATCAATTTTACATACATACATACACAAATGTACACCTACACCTAACACCTACACACTCATGCTGACACCAAACACTAACACACACACACCATACAATAACACACACTCACTGTAATGATATACACTAACACATACACTCTAACATCATACAGTAAAATGCACACATACATGCTAACAGCCTACACATATGCCAACACCATCCAATCACATTTACATATATACAGTATCTCACAAAAGTGCGTACACCCCTCGCATTTTTGTAAATATTTTATTATATATTTTCATGTGACAACACTGAAGAACTAAATCCAGAATCATTTTGATTTTAGAATCAGACAAGTAAGAATGGTTACTATAAGAACCATTTGGTCGCCACCATTAGCAATATAAACAAAAATATAAACAATATAAATAAAATCTTTATGATGGATTATCGAAGGCTAATTTTTAAAGAGACTACCAGTGAACTGAAAATGGGCATACATGCCGTAATAGGACTTTAACAAATGGATTTCTCACTGAAATCCACAGCTTCAACGCGGAATTGGCCAAGTGGTGATCTATACAACCAATATGAATATTTTTATTTCAAAATCTGTTCCACATATACACCAACTTTTCTTCAAATACATGGTCTGTTTGTTATTATTCCTTTAAGTTCGCTTCTTTCCAATTACATACTGCATTACCATTTTCCCTCTTTTATTTGTAAATAACACTTATTCACTGTTTATCTCAATTTCAGTTGAAATGTTATTTGTTTACATCTCAGAAAATGAATTGAATAATATGAAAATACAATGCATTAGGATTGTTGTAACCAAGCATGCATAATAATATGTAAACAACATCACAAAATTACTTGACATAATGGTGTATATGCCAAAGGTAAACTTCCAAGTTGTTAACCCGAGTTTTGTATTTAAGGATCAAGAGATCAATAAAACCATTAAACCCATTTGTCTACCTTTTCTCTTTGTCAGCAGTAAATTAAAAAAAAATATTTAATAGTCAATACATGGATAGCCATGTATTCATTATGCTCTAGAAACACCAGGTCTGGTAACTTAGGTTAATTACAAAATTTTTAATATAGACATTCCTGTTCAATTAAAAATAAATTAAAAAAGCAATAAAAATGCCAATATTAATCCTTCACCCACACAGTTTTAAAACAAAGCTAACTGTTTGGGGAAACCACAAGTAATTAAACTTTGATTGGTCTAAGATAGTAATTGTTAGTGTATAAATTAAATATTATGCTTTGAGAGACCCAGCTGATTCAATTTGTAACTAATAATGTCAACATTCACACTCTTGCCCTTGTTGTTTAAATAACACTTGGGTAACTTCAGTATAAAATAACAATTTTGGGAATTAAAAAATCAACAGATCAGCTTCTTTTGTAATGTTATATGTGTTTACTTTTCAACATTACTTTGTTAAACTAATTAAACTGCATTACACGGCACCATTCAACATTTTACAAGATATTTACAATTTTCAAGTATGTCCTGACAAAATGACAGCAATTAATGTAGAGTGTTTCATATAAAAGACAATTAATAATAATAATAGAAAGAAGTATAATTGAACATTAACAATTATTGAAGTGGAATTTTAATGGTAAATACAAAGATTTAGACATTTATGAAGAATATTAAGAGTTTATTTCCACATTTGTGAAGCACTGTATACAAAGATCTTCTTCTAGTATAGAACCATGAGTAAGTTGCTGCAAATGGACAGAAAGTTGTAGGATATACAGAATAATATGCATGAGAATGCAGGCACTTATATCTAAAATTATATGTAGAATGCAGCAAGATTGTGTAAGAACCCTTATATAATAATATAAACAATATAACAATACAAACATACAGTATAAGTAGTTTAAATGAGATGGAGTGTACATGTGGCACTTTTCTTTTAATCTATTAGTTTACACGTAGAACTGGGAGTCCAAAAAAAGAAAAGAAAATAGCTCATGGTGTATGTTATTAATATATATCCATAAAGAAACCCCACCCCAGGAAACATTTTTAAACACCTCAACAGGATTTTTGTGGATGTGGAGTCTATCGGGCATCTAGGGAAACAAGTTTAAAAAAACAGCACATTTATTTCATTTGAAGGGGAAAAAAAAGAACAATATCAAATAAATGAGTTGATTACATGTTACACACAGAATGTTAGCTACATGATACAATATAGCTGTGGTTATAAATACATAGGAACTCAAGACCACTACATATAATAGAGGAACAACTTAGGAACATAAAACATGCATATGAAGAACACAGTGTACACTTTGATACTCTGCCCCCCAGATATGCCTTTTACACCCTATATGCCACCCTGCCCCCCAGATATGCCTTATACCCCTCTATATGCCACTCTGCCAGATCCATAAAACATGCCCATATGCCCCAAGGCAAATATTCTTGGTTGTCTACTTTTTGTGTTTTTCTTTTAATACCGTATTTGCTCGATTATAAGACGACCCTGATTATAAGACGACCCCCCCAAAATCAAAATATTAATTTAGGAAAAAAACAAAAAGCCTGAATATAAGACTACCCTATAGGAAAAAAGTTTTACTAGTAAATATTAATTCATGTAAACTAATTTTCATATTTAATAAAAGCTATGATTGAGAAAAATATATTTTTTATTTCCTTTTATTTGTCAACCTGCCCACCCCCAGTTATGCACATCTACTCCCAGGCTTGCCACTCTGCCCCCAGAAATGCCTTATACCCCCCTATTTGCCACTCTGCCCCATGATGTGCCTTTTAACCCTCTATATGCCACTCTGCCTCCAGAAATGTCTTATACCCTCCTATATGCCACTGTGCCCCATGATATGCCTTTTAACCCCCTATATGCCCCTATGCCCCATGATATGCCTTATACCCCTATATGCCACTCTGGCATATAGGGGGTTAAAAGGCATATCATGGGGCAGAGGGGCATATAGGGGGTTAAAAGGCATATCAGAAATGTCTTATACCCTCCTATATGCCACTGTGCCCCATGATATGCCTTTTAACCCCCTATATGCCCCTCTGCCCCATGATATGCCTTATACCCCTATATGCCACTCTGGCATATAGGGGGTTAAAAGGCATATCATGTGGCTGAGTGGCATATAGGGGGTTAAAATGCATTTCTGGAGATATATATATATATATATATATATATATATATATACTGCTAACAGCAATCACACTCCTATCAAGCCAAGGCAGCCAGTACATGCTGGAACCATGGGATGTTAGAAGTGTGATTACAGCCTCCCTATGCCATGCTACCACCACCACCCCCCTTACACATCCATGCTATCACACACACACACACACACTCATTCACAAACATTTAAATACTCATTCAATCCATTAATCACACACACGCTTAAACCCCCCCCCCCCCCATACCTGAACTGCAGATCTCCCACTAGCAGAGTTCTGCAGGGGCCCGGCTGTGCGAGCAACTTCTCTGGCCCCGCCCCCAGAGGAAGGAGGGGGGAGGTAGATTATGTGAGGACTGTGCTAGCTTCTTGTTCTCCTGCTGCTAATAGCAGAGACGCTGCTCCCAATCAAAGCCCGGTAAGCAGCATGGCCCCAGCAGAATGAGGTCTGATTAGAAGACGACCTCGATTATAAGACGAGGGGTATTTTTCAGAGCATTTGCTGTAGAAAAAACCTCGTCTTATAATCGAGCAAATACGGTATATAGTTTTCTTGTGTTAAGTTTAAATATGGAACCACCATACCGCCTCAAATGAGACATGGGCACAGAAAATCCATACAATTTTAATGGTTAAAAACATAACATATCTATGGTGATATCCAAGAAATGTCATTGAATGAAAATTAAGATTTAGTTTATGTATTTTTGCATTTTCTGTTTTAAAAATCAACTACAATACTGTTATTTGTTTACATTTTTGTTAACTTTTTAAATAAATTATAACATAGCTATAACTCACTATGCAAGTCCCAGTGAGCTTCTGCAGTAGGAAGGGTTTGTTTGGCTCTGTGTAGTGAATAGATAATCAGATATTTTTTCAGTCTCCTCACTCATTGATTTATGCATTGTGCAGGGCTACCTCAGCCCTTCTTGTATGAACATGGGAGTCTTGGCCATTCATAATGTATGATGAAGTTGAGAAGTAGAAACTCCAACTCTCATGCCAGCTCCCCTAGTGAATGGACACTAATGTATTTTACTGCATTTTACTGCAATCACTCGAGAGAAGGAAGCCCCAATGCATTCTGCATCATGCCAATAGTGTAAATAAATTCCCTGTGGCCAATTACAGTTTTGAATTTTCTTGACATAAAAACTATTCGTTTTACAATAAATGTAATCATTACTATACACATTTGAAAAGGTAAAATTAAAGTAAAAAAAGAAAGCTTGGATTTGGAAAAATAATTATAATAATCACAAAATAAATAATTTTTAATTAAGACTGAATGAATTTTTATCCTCTGCAACACAGTCTAATGAAAACAAAGTGCTTAGATGTAACTATATAACCTTCCCTCATGAAAATTTAAGACACAGAAAGCATGCCTGAACAACTTCGACTTTAGTGTTAATTTTAAAGATTGTTATATACCTAATTTAAAACTTTTATATAACATGACCTTTCCATTTTCTCAATCATTACTGCTAATTTGATACCTACATAACACAGTTTAATTCACAATGAGATAAAGCTGATTATTCTTTATTGTCTACAAGTGTTTGGAAAGAAATTCTAAACATGTTCCCTAATAAATTAAAACATTAACCTATAAATGTGCATTTATTTTCATTATGAGTCCATTATCTGGGGACTAAAAGAATGTGGTGGCCTTAAAAATTTCACAATGGTAAAGTGGTACAAATACACAGTTACATCAATCAGATAACTAATTAGGGAATCTGTTACAGCTTGAGGCACACAGAGGCTTTTTTATTATTATTATTTTATGAGCCTCATCCATTTCTTTCATCTCTGTTTATTACAATTTACAAAATGCTGCAGAATTCTTTAATAAAGAACATTCTCTCATATGCAATTCTAGTTCACCCAACTCACTGCAAAAAAAAAGTGGTTGTAACAGCACTTGTGTGTATGTATGTATGTATGTATGTATGTATATATATATATATATATATATATATATACACATGCTGATAATCCATAACATTATGACCACTGACAGGTGAAGTGAATAGCACTGATAATCTTGTTATCATGGCACCCACTTGTTATCAGTGATAATTAGGCAGCAAGTGAACATTTTGTCCTCAAAGATGATGTGTTTGAAGCAGGAAAAATGGGCAAGTGAGTGACTTTGACAAGGGCCAAATTGTAATGGCGAAACGATTGGGTAAGAGCATCTCCAAAACTGCAGCTTTTGTGGGGCCTGCAGTGGTCGGTACCTATCAAAATTGGTCCAAGTAAGCAAAAGTGGTCCACTGGGGACAGGGTCATGGGCAGCCAAGTCTCATTGATGCATGTGGGGGTGAAGGCTGGCCCGTGTGGTGTCTGAATACACAGGGTATCACAGTTTGTATCGGGCTACATAGCCGCAGACCAGTTAGGGTGCCCGTGCTGACACCTGTCAGCTGCTGAAAGTGCCTACAATGGGCACATGAGCATAGGAACTAGACCACAGAGCAATGCAAGAAGGCGACCTGGTCTGATGAATCACATTTTCTTTTACATCATGTGGATGGCCAGATGGGTGTGCGTTGCTTTCCTGGAGAACACATGGCACCAGGATGCTTCCATGGAGGCCCAACCTTGCAAACAGGCTTAAAGGATCTGCTACTAACGTCTTGGTGCCAGTAACCACAGCTCACCCTCAGAAGTCCAATGGAGTCAATGCCTCGATGGGTCAGGGCTGTTTTGGCAGCAAAAGGGGGGGGCCTACACAATATTAGGCAGGTGGTCATAATATAGTATATATATAGTAGACTTGTGCATTCGGATTTGTACGAATTGCAAATTTACCAAATTGTGGCAAATCAGACAAAAATGAAGCAAAATGCACTGAAATTTCATGGGTTTACAGAGAATGGTCCGAAAAAGAAAAAATATTCAGTGAGCGGCAGTTGTATGGATGAACATGCCTTGTTGATGTCAGAGGACAGGGGAGAATGGGCAGACTAGTTGAGATAAAGGCAACAGTAACTCAAATAACCATTCGGAACAACCAAGGTATGCAGAATACCATCTCTGAATGCACCACACTTCGAACCTTGAAGATGGGCTACAGAAGCAGAAGACCACATCGGGAGCCACTCCTGTCAGCTAAGAACAGGAAACTGAGGCTACAATTCACACAGACTCACCAAAACTGGACAATGAAAGACTGGAAGAACGTTGCCTGGATTCCAGCTGTTATATTCAGATGGCAGGGTCAGACTTTGGCGTAAATAACATAAAAGCATGGATCCATCCTGCCTTGTATCAACAGCTCAGGCTGGTGGTGGTGTAATGGTGTGGGGGACATTTTCTTGGCACACTTTGGGCTCCTTAGTACCAATTGAGCAACATTTAAATGCAACAGCCTACCTGAGTATTATTGCTGACCATGTCCACCTTCTGATGGCTACTTCCAGCAGGATAATGCACCATGTCACAAAGCTCACATCATCTCAAACTGGTTTCTTAAACATGACAATGAGTTCCCTGTACTTCAATGGACTCCACAGTCACCAGATCTCAATCCAATAGACCACCTTTGGGATGTGGTGGAACGGGAGATTTGCATCATGGATGTGCAGCCGACAAATCTGCAGCAGGTCCACATGGACCAAAATCCAGATAAAAGTTTCATAGAAAGTATGACATGAAGAATGAAGGAAGTTCTGAAGGCAAAAGGGGGTTCAACCCAGTACTAGCCAGTGAGTGTATATCCCCTCTCCATCAGTTCAAGGTTATCTTGTCCGGTAGTGCGCTTGTCATCAGATTATCTTGGTTCCTCAACATCTACCTTGTTAATACAGTATGTCTCTTATTTTGTGCTCTCAAATTATTGAGGTAGGCATTATGCATTAAGGAGTGTCGCCCATGGACCCCTACAGGAAGTGTAAGAAAGGTCACGCTCCAGTCCTGGTCTCCCACATTAGAGACAATGCTCTTAACCACTACTCTATCCAGTTGCATATATGTATTTGTAATATTGTGACACGATTTATGTTCTCTATGTTATGTTTAACTTTAGTTGAAAAATCATTTAACTGTTTGACTTCAGGGTGAATTTTCCTATTTCAGCTAATGTTCTGTGTAAGTGACAACCAAGATACTGTTATACTTAGGTGACAACCTTAGAAACAGCTTATACTTTGACTAGAGAAAACTATATTTTTTAGAATAAGCTGTTCATAGGTGCCTAGTCTAGAGGAAACCATGTATCATACAACATGATTGAGTGGTTAAAAACACATTTTTCCTATATTTCCCTAAACAAGTTTATGTACTATTATGTACTAAAGATAAAAGGGTTACAGCATAATGTGTTTAAATAACATCTATAAAAATATATGTATGAAATTCCAAATTACATTAAATTGTTTTATTACATCGCTATAATTACAGTTTAAGTGTTTGTGCATTTCTATGTAGAATCATTTAAATAATTTCAGTGTTCATGATATTTTTTGTATAAATGTGTATTTTTTATTACTATGAGTGTAGTATAAGATGTATGTGTAATTATCTAATATATCTAATATGCCTTATTAGTAGATATATGCTAGTTGGGGTGTTCTACATAAATTAAATAAGATGTTTCAGGGTCTATACTATAAGGAATACTTTAGGGAAAATAATCAGGGTGCAAAAGAAATGTAAAATTTTTGAGCCTTGTATTCTTTTCCTCTTCTCATTCAATCAATAACACTGCATGCGTTTCAATCATAAAAGGTAATCTGATTTTTAGAGAAGCAAGGCATAATCTGGAAAGCTGGTGTGTCATTTATTTAGATATATCAGTAATAAGTTTGGTGATTCTACATAACGAGCTTCATTTTGTCATGCAACATCTAATTTCAACCATTTTATTCCACATTATTGTCAATGAACATTCTCCATTAAATTGTGAACCCTGTTGTCTTTAAACTATTTAGGTTATTCAGATGAACTGCATGATCAGATATGAGAAAATTACTTAAAGTTTCCATCTTTGAAAAACAAATGTAAAATATCTTTTTTTAAATGTTCAATTTGACACACTCCCCTGTAGTCCATTCTTTTATGTTTTCTACAAATATCTTCTGACGCAAGTATATCCATCTTTAATAAAACTTTTTCTCGAGGTTATGAAATAAAGTAATTTATTGTTGAGAACAATGATAAAAACTGGAGAAAGGTAAAAGATTAAAAGGGATGTTTCCCTGCTGTACTGGAATGTACTGCTACGTCCATAGGGGATTCTTGGGATGCATTTTTTGGATGTACCGGTACGTCCATAGGGGACTGAAGGGGTTAAAAGTTCTTTCAGTGTCCAGTAGCACTGAGAGGAATGGCATTACTTTCCGAGTGCATGGAATGTAGAGAGAAGACTTAAAAGAGACCATGTCGATGGATCAGATCAGGTCATCAAGATGCAGATGCCAGTTTTTCCTGCTGTCCAAGCGGCCAACCCCTGAATTCTTTGTGATGGACTCCTTGCCGACCGCTGTCCACAGGGCAGCTGCTTTGAGTCCCCCAGAATTTATTCTGCAACATTAAAGAAGACTCTGATAGGAGACTGAGGTCTCTATGAGTGCTCCCTTGTGTAGCAAGTGACCTCAGTGCTGACATCATATTCTAGTGCATCAATGGCTGGAAGCGAGGGAGCACAGAAGCAGCAGTCTGTATAAACAAACTTTATGCTCCCTTCATTTTGGGACCGATCTCTCCAACCAGCCCTGTTCCTCCACCAGCGGGTACCCTCCTGTACTAAGACCTACCCAGAGGAACAATTGTTCTAGATATACTTGCACAAATTCAGGAATTTTATAGGCATATAGTTAGGGGAATGATTAAACAATTGTACAAAACAGGTACTAATGATCATCAATTTAATATATAGTTTGAAACAGAATCAATAACTGAAACAGAAACAGCTGTGTAGGTGGAATATTTAGCAACACCCAAACTCACTAACAAAGGTAAGGTTGTTGTCAAAAGTCATACATCATGGCAAGACTCACAGCAACAAGCCACAATGTAGTTATACTGCATCAGCAAGGTCTCTCTCAGGCAGAATTTTAAAAGCAGACAGTGGTTTCCATATGTGCTGGACAAGTAGTAAAGTTACAGGAAATGTTTAGGATCATACACTCAATGCTTGGCCAAGAAAATATGGTGATGAAAACCACATCATGCGTACTTCTGAAGATGTCTAGCAGTGCCATCAGCTCACTATTGGTATAAAACAATTGGATGCTGGTAAACTTACCTACTGTCCGGAGAAGTCTGGTCAGAAGTGGTCTTCATGGAAGACCTGCATCAAAAAAGCCATAACTCTGATGTGGAAACAATGCCAATTATTCATGCAAAACAAATGAACTGGGGTGCTGAAAAATGGCATCTGGACTGAGGCTGTACCCGAAGGCAATTTATATACTGAAAGGCTGGAGAGTGGTACAAAAATGAGTGTTTGCTGGCAACAGTGAAGCATGATGGAGGTTCCTTGCAAGTTTGGGGCTCCATTTCTGCAGAATTCCATTTCCATTTTTTTGGTCAGAACTACACACTTACACCTCACATGCAGGTACAAGACACCACAGGCTTATATAGGATGTTCTTAAAATCTGATACAACCTGTTGGGGGTGTGGAGAAGATCTGAGGCGTTACAGTGAAGGAAAAAATGATTTGATCCCCTGCTGATTTTGTACGTCTGCCCACTGACAAAGACATGATCAGTCTTAAATTTTAATGGTAGGTTTATTTAAACAGTGAGAGACAGAATAACAACAAAAAAATCCAGAGTAATGAATTTCAAATAAGTTATAAATTAATTTGCATGTTACTCTGTGAAATAAGTTTTTGAACCCTTTGCATAACACGACTTGGTACTTGGTTGCAAAACCCTTGTTGGTCAGATGTTTCTTGTAGTTGGCCACCAGGTTTTCACACATCTCAGGAGATCCTCTCCAAGTCATTAAGGTTTCGAGGCTGACGTTTGGCAACTCGAACCTTCAGCTCCCTCCACAGATTTTCCATGGGATTAAGGTCTGGAGACTGGCTAGGCCACTACAGGACCTTAATGTGCTTCTTCTTGAGCCTTTTCTTTGTTGTCTTGGCCGTGTGTTTTGGATCATTGTCATGCTGGAATACCCATCAATGCCCTGGCAGAGGGAAGGAGGTTCTCACCCAAGATTTGACTGTACATGACCCCATCCATCATCCTTTTGATGCAGTGAAGTTGTCCTGTCCCCTTAGCAGAAAACCACCCCCAAAGCATAATGTTTCCACCTCCATGTTTGATGGTGAGGATGGTGTTCCTCATGTCATATGCAGCATTCCTCCAAGCACGGCGAGTTGAGTTGATGCCAAATAGCTTGATTTTGGTCTCATCTGAGCTTGGTGACTATGGTCCCAGCTGCCTTGAGATCATTGACAAGATCAAACCGTGTAGTTCTGGGCTGATTCCTCACCGTTCTCATGATCATTGAAACTCCATGAAGTGAGATCTTGCATGGAGCCCCAGACAGAGGTAGATTTAGTTATTTTGTGTTTCTTCCATTCGCGAATAATCGCACTAACTGTTGTCAACTTCTCACCAAGCTGCTCAATCACATAAGGGGAGAGAGGGTGGGACTAAACAACTAAAATGGCTCCTTATCGCTGTGACCACAAACTTTAAATATCCTCCTATCAAAACTCCTCCCCTAAATTCCACAATTCCTGCCTTAGCCTAGCCCTGCTGAGCACTCTGTCACAACCCACTCTAGTCCATTCTGGCCCCCAGTGGGCTTCAATATACTGGCCAGTCCAGTTCTGGTAGTAGAGGTACCAAGAGAGAAACATCAGCCCGTCTTTCTGCATTATTTTATTTTATAATGTATCAAAATTATTTGATATAATTATATATATAATTGGTATATTAAAAAAAAACATACTTTATATACAGCAAAATATTTAAATACAAATGCCCATTAAACAACATTTAAACTTAACTAGCACTTTAGTGACACTTAAGATAAAAGGACTTTTTCTTTACCAAAAAAGATAAAACAGGTCTAAATGAAAGCTGATTATAAGAAAAAATGGTTTAAAGAAATATCTTCCCTTCCAGAATACAATATTTTATCTAGTGATCTGAGGGAAAAAAAGATCTTATTTTTATCCAGAACAATCTAAAGGTCATACAGCTGAAGCCTTAAAAAACAGACCACAAGGAATTCAGAGATTTGTGTGATAAAGCCATTCATTATATAAAAAATAACCTTGGCAGACAAGAGATTGCAGAGCTTAAACTCTGATAGAGAATAATAATATTGTTATACGACGATAATAAATGGGAAGAATAGTTTTACAGAACCACATTGACAGTTTAACTTTCTTAGTTTTCTTATATCTTTTAATAATTGACTATCATTGAAGCAATGCTACAAAATTCAAATAACATTAATATAATATATAGAGTGTATATAATGTTTGTATAAATGTTTGGTTTTTTTAAAGACATTTAACTCATTTAGTGTCAACAATGTATCTCAATAACATTTTATAGTGCTGCAGAGCTGAAGATCCACTGCTGAGTCAACTGGCACCTTTCTCCTATATCCCCAGATGAAGGACTTAAGTAAAGATGGCTCTAAATTCTACTTAAATACTGAGGATCCTTTTTAGGAAGAAAGAATCATTGTTTGATAGCTTCCCAATGTGTAAACTAAATTCAATCCTCACTTTTAAGAAGGGACTGGTTCATGGAGTGTCTGCATGCTGGCAGCTGATTATAATGTCACATCCGTCAACCCACCAATAAATAATTTTGAAAGAAATAATGATAAATCCATATATATAGATCAAATAAACACATGGAAACAGCACTGCAGGTATTGATCAACTGAATAAGACATACAAACCCTGTATTTGCAGGTATATATAAATAATCTATGGAAACATAGCATAGCAGATATGGATTAACAGAATGACACACAAACCCAGTTTTGCCGGTATAGATCACATAAAAACTCAGCATTAAAGGTATAGATAAAACCCCCTAAATTACAGGCACAGATCAAAACTTGCACACCCCAAAGCATCGACACTGCCCACACAGAACTTGACCAGCACCCACATAACACACATAGGACTTGCTATCTTTGTCCCCGAACAGCCCAGCATGAGTCAACGTTGTCGCCAAACAGGCCGGCCTGTGCCATCTTTGTCCCATAAACACCCAGCCTGTGCCATCATGGTCCCCAAGGCTCAAACACCCTGCTTGTGCAATCTTTGCCTTCCACAAATCAATTATACATCTATGATACACAAACCTTTACAGTCACTCACTAATTCATTCACACAATTCATTCACACAATCATTTATTCTCTCACTCATTCACACATATCATTTACACATATTTATTAATGCATTCTCACAAATTAATTAATTTTCTCCCTCATTCAGACAGTTCATCCACACATTAATTCTTTAATTCTCTCACTCATTCACACAATTCATCCACACATTCACCCGGGCAATCTGGGACATGTGATCACCCTATGCCTGACTGAGGTGCAGTTATTTTTGTTGTGTATGTTAATGTAGGCTCATCCTTAGGTTCAGTTTCTGTCTGGTTTCTCCAATGTAACACCCTGTACACATCTTGTATTATACATGTACACAACATTTGCAGATGTAAGTGTGTATGATCCTTGATTTTCTATGTTATGGTGTTCTGATGGGCACCCTTGTCATTACAGATATGTTGACATAGTTTGCAGCGAGATATATTGCATTGTTTGGAAACATTCTCAATAATGTATTGGAATTGGAATTGATGCTGTATAACATATGTCAGGCTCATTATGTGCTTATGCGGTATCATATCTATGTCTGGCTAACTGTATACTGATAATGACTCTGCTATAACATCTGCACATGCATAATGGGTATTATAGTACACAACCTCTAGAGTGCCAAAGGTTACTTTACTGCCCCATTATCCCTAAATTCCCACTAAGCTCATGCACAACACTTGCTGAGAACCTGACCAGCACAAAATGTGAATAAATCATTGGGTGTGGAGAAAATAGTTTTACAAGCATTTTTTGTAATTCTCTGCAGCTCTGATATCAATATATAAATAATTTTCTTGTTATATATCTACTTTTCTCAATAAAACCTCTGTAAACATGATATAATTCACCTGCCTGATATAGATGCTGCGCTCCAAATATATCTACCGCATACCATGGATGTATAGTAGTCTTGGTGATTTGTGCCATAATATCTAGATGGATCTAAATGATGTCAATAATTTAGGGTGGGCATAGTGATCAGTGGTTGTGGTAAAATTTCAAGCTATGCTGCAAAGTGTCCCTGTTAAGGTTTTTCAAATGTTGGCAACTATGCCATACTGGCTCAAATAAGACATGGGCCCAGTAAATCGATTGGTAGAAGGTTGAAAAATAGTAATTTGCATATTCCCAATTAAGATCCTATAACATCCCCAAAACATTGCATATCTATGTATGTGGGACTTGGCTATATAAAAGAAATGCTGTTGAATGAAAACTGAGATTTCCCTAAAAAGTGTGCTTCAGCAAAATAATGGGCCTCAAACATCTATAAAAGTCCACGGTGTAGAGATTATGCCATTGAATTGAAGTATGTGTATAAATAAAACCAGGACCACTGACATAGCTTCAGGGATGGTTTGATGTTTACTGATATAAAAACATTTAGATAAAGTCCAACCATCATTCACACTTTAATAATACCATATAACTGAATTTTTCGCATGAAAATCCATAAAGGCATTCCTCACAATGTCCTCTGAATTCACTCTCTTTCCTTGCCCCAGTTATTATTTAGTTTGCAATGTGCATGTGCAGGATACTGACTGTCCACTATTATTATTATATTTATATAGGGCCAACAATTTATGCAGCATTTCTTACAAACTAGCTCCTGTACTGGCTCAGGCAAGAATTCCAAGAGTCCTAAAAACATCACTGCATTTATGGACAGCAATAGGCTCCAACTGATTTCAATAGAATCAATTTTATGCTTCAGGGTTTTAGCATAAAATGTTTTTCTCTTCCGTTACATAAAATAATAAGTTGGTGGAGCACTAAACCATCCCTTTTAATGATCTGCAGCAAAACAATTAATAACGCTATTCATTTTCATCATTCCACTAATAGAATCTGTTTTCAACAGCTTTACATATCTATAAATAAGGCACCTTTCCTGTGTGTGACAATAAGAGATCATATCAAAATAAAAAATGTCTAAGGAAACTGAAAAACTGAACTGTAATCTTTCAATGCTTAGTGTTTTTCAGTTTTCCTTCAATACACAAGCTAGGATTTTTAGCTTTCACAACGATGAATAGTAATGGCTGAGTTATTCCTCTTTAAGCAGCAAGTAAATGTTTGCTGATCCTCCGAACAGAGAACTGACCTTTGCAAAAAGCACCAAGACAATGTCTCATTAGTTTTATCCAAAAGTAAGGAGTCTTTTAACAAAGTTGACTGTAGTGAAAGTTTGGAAATTCTTTATAGCTATAGGTTTTTGAGAAAAAAACTTCAACAATTATGGCCACAAAATAAGCACTGAGAGTCAATTGTACTAGGGTTTTACAGATACCAAAGTTTTGGTAGGAAATACAAAAAAAACCCAGTAATGAATGCAACAATATATTTAAACTTTGGACAGAAAAATGAATTAACAATATTACTATATATATATATATATATATATATATATATATATATATATATATATATATATATATATATATATACTGCTCAAAATAATAAAGGGAACACTAAGGTTACACATCCTAGATCTGAATGAATGAACTAATCCGTCTTTACATAGTTGAATGTGTCGACAACAAAATCACACAAAAATTCTCAATGGAAATCAAATTTATCAACCCATGGAGGTCTGGATATGGAGTCACACTCAAAATCAAAATGGAAAACCACACTACAGGCTTATCCAACGTTGATGTAATGTCCTTAAAACAAGTTACAATGAGGCTCAGTAGTGTGTGTGGCCTCCACGTGCCCGTATGACCTCCCTACAACGCCTGGGCATGCTCCTGATGAGGTTGCGGATGGTCTCCTGAGACCTAGACTAAAGCATCCACCAACTCCTGGACAGTCTGTGGTGCAACGTGGCGTTGGTGGATGGAGCGAAACATGATGTCCCAGATGTGCTCAATCGGATTCAGGTCTGGGGAACAGGCTGGTCAGTCCATCGCATCAATGCCTTCCTCTTGCAGGAACTGCTGACACACCCCAGCCACATGAGGTCTAGCATTGTCTTGCATTAAGAGGAACCCAGGGCCTTCCGCACCAGCATATGGTCTCAGAAGGGGTCTGAGGATCTCATCTCGGTACCTAATGGCAGTCAGGCTACCTCTGGCAAGCACATGGAGGGCTGTGCAGCCCCCCAAAGAAATGCCACCCCACACCATTACTGACCCACCACCAAACCGGTCATGCTGGAGGATGTTGCAGGCAGCAGAACGTTATCCATGGCGTCTCCAGACTCTGTCACGTCTGTCACATGTGCTCAGTGTGAACCTGCTTTCATCTGTGAAGAGCACAGGGCGCCAGTGGCGAATATGGCAATCCTGGTGTTCTCTGGCAAATGCCAAACGTCCTGCACGGTGTTGGGCTGTAAGCACAACCCCCACCTGTGGACGTCGGGCCCTCATACCACCCTCATGGAGTCTGTTTCTGACCGTTTGAGTGGACACATGCACATTTGGGGCCTGCTGGAGGTCATTTTGCAGGGCTCTGGCAGTGCTCCTCCTTGCACAAAGGCAGAGGTAGCGGTCCTGCTGCTGGGTTGTTGCCCTCCTATGGCCTCCTCCACGTCTCCTGATATACTGGCCTGTCTCCTGGTAGCGCCTCCATGCTCTGGACACTACGCTGACAGACACAGCAAACCTTCTTGCCACAGCTCGCATTGATGTGCCATCCTGGATGAGCTGCACTACCTGAGCCACTTGTGTGGGTTGTAGACTCCGTCTCATGCTACCACTAGAGTGAAAGCACCGCAAGCATTCAAAAGTGACCAAAACATCAGCCAGGAAGCATAGGAACTGAGAAGTGGTCTGTGGTCACCACCTGCAGAACCACTCCTTTATTGGGGGTGTCTTGCTAATTGCCTATAATTTCCACCTGTTGTCTGTTCCATTTGCAAAACAGCATGTGAAATTGATTGTCCATCAGTGTTGCTTCCTGAGTGGACAGTGTGATTTCACAGATATGTGATTGACTTCGAGTTACATTGCGTTGTTTAAGTGTTCCCTTTATTATTTTGAGCAGTGTATATATATATATATATATATATATATATATACACACACATATATACACACATATATACCGTATATATATATACTGTATATATATATATATATATATACACATATATATATGATTAACAGCAATCACACTCCTATTATGCCTAGGCAACCAGTACAAGCTAGAACCTCCTTTCATGCCAAGTCAGCCAGTAGATGCTGGCATCTGGGTATGCCTGGGCATGACTGTGATTGCTGTTAATTATATATATATATATATATATATATATATAAATATTATTGATTTTTTTTTGTCCAACTTTGGTGTGTTACTTTTAATAAAAGTGCTTCATTTTCGGATTTTGGCACAACGAATGCTGGATTTTCGGTTTTGGTGCATCCCTAAAGAAAGCACCAAAACTTGCTGCACGGATCAGCACTTCTTATTTCTAGTCTACCCGTGTACAGTTAACTTTGATGCAGAAGTTCAAAGCCTCTGTGTAGTTAACCTCTTCAGTGCATAAGTGCAATACTTCCACATGTGTTTTTAACCTCAATAGTGGGGTGTAATCCTTTGCAACTGTGATGCAAACCATGCCCCAAAACTGATGTGTGTGTGCTTGGCCCCATGGCTGCGATGTGTGGCACTGCTACTTGTATGCTGGCAAAGTCACCTGAAAATGCCGTTACTCAAATGTTTAGTGATTGTCTAACTTACATATGAAAAGTTGGGACATAAAGAAAAACGCACTGACTTTTTTCATCTGTGTTCAAATGGGAAAAATTAGTTTGTAATTAGGGTGAAACAAGTGCTTACCCTCTTGGAGCAAACAAAAGTATATTGGCAGAAATAAGGTTAGAGTACAAAAGAAAAACTCTTCCATTCTAGAGTTAAAGATTTTGGTCACAAGTGTGGAATACTCCATTAGATAAAATCAATGGTAATGGACACAGATTTCCACGCTCACCTGAAACCACGGGCTTAATCTGAAACAAATGGTGTGTCCCTCCAAGGTATTTTATTAATAGGAAGAAAAAAACTGAATAAATGTCCTATACCATAACTAACACCTCTCATGGTAGGTGCTGGTCAACCGGTGTTTGACATTACATGGTCTTTCATACATAGGGGTACATGTTTCCTATGAAATATACATTAAGGTCAGTTGGCATGGGGACAGAGATACTGCTGTGTACAATCTTTTATGCCATCATATGTTTTACAGCAAGGAATAACATCTACATCGTTCAAATTGAGTTAAATATAAGTTATCCTTGCTACGGTAGTCCAATTTTAATTTGCTGTATTAATACACACATTTAAAAGCTTAGAAAAGGAATGAATTCTGAAAAAATACAAAGATTTTAATCTCATGGTTACATTTTTTTGTCTTCTTTTACAAAACAATCATTAACTTCAGAGCGACATTGCTGCATTGTTTTTTTTTTTCTCTTTATAACTGATACACCTTGGGATGATAACTGTAACGCTCTCAGGAATAGCTGTGTAAATTAACACACTGCTGCGCAATTGTGGTGAAATGTGCTTACAAATATAATAAAAAATATTGTATATGTTTTTGGGTTTTTTTTATGGATAAGTCTTAAACAATCAACAGCTTTCCATTTGAATGTCTGCCTCAATTACCGTGTATGTATCCTAAAAAAAAAATCCACATGGATCATTAAGCCCAAAACAATTTGCTTATTTTTAGGTATAAAAATAGTTTGAATGTTTATATTGTAAAAAGAAAGCATAAGAAAACAGTTAACAAAGCTCCAATCTACAGGTTTAATTTAATGTCAGCGCGTGGTTAAGAACACATGAAATGTGTGCTTTTTAATGCATAATAGTCACAGTGGATAGCAGCTAAGAACATGAAAAAATAGGACAATCTAGTATTTCACATTGTGATTATTATTTTTTCTCAATGTTGATAAACGATGGTGATTTCACACATCAAAAGAAATTTTAGATTTTACTTTTAAAACAAGAATGAAGAGAATAATGCATTACACTCATTTATCCGAAACTAATATATCGGTATGGCAGCAAAAATATTCTGATCACGATGAAAGTTTGTAAACTGTATTGAAATCTCTTTTTGTTCCCAAAAGTGCAAGTTGCAAAATCCTGACAAGTTCAGTAGTGCTTTTCCTGTAAATAATCCTTCATTTTGTTTGGCAAAGGCAGTTTCTGAATCAAGTCTATTCTTGTATACTGACGTATTACAAAACGGCACAGGTACTGCAAGGAACGGACCTGCATGAATCGGGACACTGGGTTTGTCAGTCTGACTGGATAAGTTGCAGAACCTGGCACGCGAGACCTAGAATAGCAAAAGGCTCCGTTCTCTGAGTCTCTGATGGAATGTTCGATTAGATCTACTATAGAGGTATGCCCTTCCACATCTGGCTGTTCATAAAAGCTAAACCTACCATTTGAGTGTTCAATTCTTGTGTGAAGGGTTTTGCTGTGAGAGCGAAAACTCAGGCTTAAAAGATAGCGATCATCAGAACTATCTCGAACCAGAAAAGAGCCGTCTGGTACATTAGCCAATTTCTCTTCTGCCTCCCAGCGTGTTATAGGTCCCCAGTACCAACCTTGTTTGGCAAGTTTTTTAAGCTCTTCTGTGAGGCTCGTAACTACCATGTGCCCACTGCTTTGTACTGATTCATATACTCTGCTCACACCTGGGGCAGTACTGGGATCAAAATTTAAGTGACAACGCATGTTTTCAGCCATGTGTGCATCTGTGCTATTAAGTCCTGCAAAGTTCCTTTGGATTTGATTATTCTGGACTGGAGGTAGTAATGGTGAAAGTGGAGGGACATCACTGTGACTAACCCTGGAGCTTTGAAATAAAACTCCACTGGTGCTATGTGATAGGCCATTAACAGCCTGCTCCACGAAGATGTCTGGTGCCACTACTACATCCTGGGCCACTTGACTTTCCTCATCAGGAAAGCTGCTACTTCCAGTTTGGGAAGGTACAGTAGAGATTTCCATAGGTGAAGGGCTGTCCAAACAGAAAGCACGAGATCCTTCCAAAGGATACATTCCCTCATCTAAAGGCACAGTATACTGAATATAGTCCTGAGGCATAAGTCCTATTACTACAGGCACATGTTCATTAATATGTAGATGTAAGTCTCCATTGTGGGACTCTGTACTTTTCAATGCATTGCTTTGTTCCTGAAATACATTATCAGATTGCAGCTCGTGAAAGTCCTTTCGAACTCCATTCAGGGCAGGGCTGGGGCTGGTGGAGTGGACCAACGCTTTAACCTTTACTTCCATTTTTATGCAAGTTTCCTCAGAATTTGTTGGTCGCAGGGGCCATGGCGTTGGGCTGTAGTGATGAGTACGAAGAGATGTCGATCTTAAAGGCCTTTGAGATCTCACATCTTTAAAAGTTATGGGTGCAGAAGAAGAAGAAAATGTGTCCTCTTCAGCAGAGTTTACAGACGTGTTGCCCTTTCCTTTTTGCTTTTGCTTTGCAGAAAGGCGTCTTTTTAAGGTACCCATTAAGCCTTCGCTTTTTGGCCTGTTTTTGCTCCCTTTTTCATCTTCGCCATTTAGTTCACATCCTGTCAAGTCTTTGCTGTAGCAGCTGCTAAACAAGGAATCATCTTTCATAAAACTATTTGTCATTGAAGGCTGCTGTACCATTACAAAATCACTCTCCTCTTTGCTTTTGCTCAGGTTAAAAGACTTGCGAAATGTTTTTAGACTTATTTTCTTCATTATGGCAAAAAAACGCACCCTGCTGGTTTTGGACTCTTCCAGTGGATTAGTCCACACACGCTGGCATTAATCACTCCCTCATTTCTTCGTGTATATGGCGTCATTTAGCTTCTGTGACAAGCACCTGAAATGATATAAAAAAAATATATAAAAAAAACATTTTGCGCTAGATGGCTTTTAATTAGTCTAAAAATGCTCTGCAATATCTTTATTGTAGTATTCAAGACATTCATTGTGATGTAGTTAAACTGCTGCACCACTGGGACCTATTATAACTTTTCAAGTGACACAACAGCAAGTAAACCAGCTTGCTTATTCATCCAAGCAAATCAGATGCCTCCCACTAGAGTGGGTGTACAAGATCTTGAGCACACTTCGCTCGGCGGAAACAAAGCTTAAACACAGTGTCAAAAAGTTTTATTTTAAGAAGAAAACAAGTACATGATTTAAAAACATTTTTTTCTTTATACAGCCAATTAGAGACAAGTCTTAAAGGAAAACCCTGGCCTTGGAAGAATATTTACAAACTGTTCCATTTGTGAAGCTGATGTCACATGTCATCACAGAACTGCCTATTGTTTTCTTATTTTGGAGTTGTCAGCATCACTGTTGATGCAACATTCAAGCTGTGCTCTGATCTATTAAAGGTGTGCAGTGCTGGGTGCTGCATACAATGGAGGCTGTGTCTTTTTGGCACAGTCCTCCATTGTTTAAGGGAGCCGGTTCAAAAGATCAGAGCTCTGCGTTGTGATCATTGAGCAGCAACACACCAGGTGGCCTGATGGCCTACTTCTAGTTGGCCTAAACCTGTATACGCTGCTGATGGCGACGCCTGAGCTGTAGATTTCAGCAGGCACAAGGTGCACCAATATTTACAGGTTAATGGAAAACTGCATAAATGCAACATTTTGTGACATCTATAGTGATTAGTTTGTTATTGAAGCTCAACATAATACATGTCCGAGCAAGTCCCCCTTCACATGGAAACGTGATATTATAAAATATCTAGGGGTACACCTCACTGCAGAACCACACAAACCTTTTGACCTAAGTTTTACCCCACTGCCGAGATCTTTGCAAACTGACCTCTTTAGTTGGTCTCGACCCCACTTTAAATGGCTGGGACGAGTCGGCATCATCAAAATTATTTTCCTTCCCAGGGTCTTATATCTTCTGCAGACTCTTCCTATTCAAATGCACCACAAATTCTTTAGACACTGTAGGAGGCTTATTACATCTGGAACAAGAAATCCCCTAGGTTAGTTTAGCCTTATCTCAGGAAACGCAATATTATAGGACAGCACATTTGTCAAGAGGGGGTGGAGTGGTCAATCCCTACCAAGTTAACGAAGTGGAGCTCTTTGGGACCTTAAGATAGCAGGGCACTGCATATTTAACACTAGATCAGATTTACAGTGTTTGGCAGCAACACAACTACTACCTCAAGAACTTACACGTTTTGAGTAGCTGTGCATACTGAAGGGCTCCCAACGACATTAACTTTCACATATTTACACCGTACTTATCTCGTCTGACATAGTACCTTATGATCTACAACTCTGGGAACGAGATTTGCAAACTTCCTTGTCAGATGATCAATGGCATAAGACTATAATGCTTACTCAAAAGTGCTCTATCTCTAGTCAGATTCAGGAGATCCGACTAGACTCCTTATGAGATGATTTAGAACTTCTGTTGATCTGTATTGCTTTTTCCCTTCGGTTGCAGATCAATGCTGGATGTGGAGACTTACTACACATCTGGTGGAGTTGTCCTTTGATCACTCCAATATGGAACAAACTTTTGAGAATAATCAAACGAGTCGGTAACACCTCTATGAGATTCACCAGCAACAATACAGTGGCAAGATCTATACCTAATTACGGCTTTACTTGCTATGTGATAACACTTTTTGTACCACTATTTTATTGTAAACTATAAAGTCACTCAAAATATACATACATCATTTACAGATGATAAAAGACCATGTTTACCTAACAGACAGATTTACTAAACGTTTCTTAACTCCCTTTTGATACTTTACTTGCAACTGCAGAAATATGAAATTATAATGGTACATCAGATACTTGTTATAGTTAATAGACCACTAACATGTTAAACGTTGTGGAACATATACAATTTCATTTACTTATACTTGTTGGCATTGTTAGTTTTTTCCCCACAGACAAGATTGAGTAGCTAGCTAAAGTAAATTCTAAATAGAGGTTGTATGACCTTCTGTTTTCTTGTATCAGACTGCTAGCATAAGAGGTCATGTCAACCGCACTGTTGTCAGGACATTTAAATTAGCTCTCAGAGCCATCTAAAAATTGATTCATTACAGGGAGTTCTGTTTTTATGTTTATTGATGCAGTAGATGATCAGCACCTTTTCAGCATAGAGAGGATGGCCGTTGCTACAGTATATGAAACATTCTAACCTCTAGCACTAACGGGCCATCCTAGATTTTCCATTTATCTGGTAAGGCAATTAACGGATATAGATGAGACCATATTAGCATCAAACATAAGAAAATAAATGAAGGAAAATATGGTACCCCTTCACATTAAGTCAGACAGGAGACAGGTGAAATTGCAGAAAAATTGTAGTTTTCACAGGTTAGGTACCATAGCAGATGTTATAGTTACAGCGTCTCTGCGCTCTAAGTGCACACTCTCTTCTTTTAATAGAGAAACAAACTCAATAGATATATACATTAATTTCTCACAATGCCAAAGCCCTATACCTGCACCTTCCTGACCTAGCTGCCAAACACTGGCATACAGATTTGCATGATGTCTATAAAGAGGAAAGCTCCTCTATCATGCCAGCTAGCTAAATGCAAGATGAAAATCAATTTATATAATAAAAAAAATGATTATATATATATATATTATACACACACACACATACATATAGCCACACACACATATACATACTGTACATACACTCTCCCTAAATATTGCAGCATAGTCAAGTGGAGGGGGAAAAAATACAACATTTATGGTGGTACGGTGCCATTAGTCTTACCTGTCCTAACAGAGTCTTCGAAATTCATTGTTTTAACCTGACCCTGAACTATAAAAGAAATTTGCGAGTGCATACGTACCCTAATATATTGCTCAGTTCTTCAAACTTTATTACGCTGTTTGTTGTATTTTTTTTCTCCACACGTATATGCGACCCATTCGGAAGAATTAAATGCAAGATGAGAGCTGAATTAAATTGGTGTAACACTTGTATGCTCAGGAGCCTTAAAGACACATTATGCAGAACGTATGCACAGTAATAAACGATGCTCCCCAAGCACTATGTTTTATGGAAAAAGGGCAATAATCAGATTTAGAGGAGAAGGGTATAGCCATTGAATTTTAAAGCAGCTCTAGTTTGTATCACCCAGGCACCCTTTAGCTCATAAGTCAGAGTACAATCTCACGCCACTTTGTTGAGCCCTATTAAGCATGAAAAACTGTGTAATAAAAGGATGAACATAAAATGTCACGCTTATGCCTCATTAGCGTCTCAGCGTAACGATCACCTGATACACTTACAGTTACGTTCGTTAATTCAAATTGAGCTTGCTTAATGAAAGACTTGCTGCATTACCTGAAATAACATGGTCATAATGCCCAATAGGTGACCTAAATATCAGTACAAAATAAGACAAAAACATGGCGAACATAAATAATTTAACTTCTCTCCCACCATCAGCCCTTGAAAAGTCAACTGAAGTCATCCAGCTGTGCGGCATTCACATGTCATAAATAATAAAAATAATAGCCTACAGCATCCCACACCGCTAAATGTACTAAAGTCTATGCAGCCAAAAACAAATCAAATATATTGGCATTTTTGTGATCTTTTCATCTTTCCTGGATAACCGAAGGCCAAGACTACCCCATTCTCCTGACAAAAGGAACAAGGTGCAGGAAACACAATTTCACACAAATCCTGAAGCTTTAGTAACATATCTATTCACTGAACTATACATAAACATATTAATATCAGTATGCAGTATATCACTCTTCCCAGATGTCTATATAGTAAGCTTGCAGATACTTATGATGTCCTGCCACCTTAAACACCAACACAAATTTGTCAAACTGTGGAAGTATTTAGGACCCACAGCTGAAAACCGTACCCTAGCAACACTATGTCTACAAGAACAGACCAGAACATTAGTAATGTAAAAGTAAATAATTTCTTTGCAGTGATAGCTGGGTTGGCAGAAGGACTATATTCAGGTTGCTGAGGTTTTTATGTATGGTCCAATCATGTGATTTTTTGACAACAGACAGCTACATATTATTCTATACACCACAAAACACACTGTATAGTCTGTTAATCAGTCACAATACCATCAAAACTATTGCAGCCCTACTTACCGTACATTGATTACATATATTCCCGTGTAGACTGTCAAAACGATCAGTGAATTAATCAAGTACATAGCATGAATAGATTGTACAAAAATTACTGAAGGGCATGAACTGTTTTACCAACTGAGTATACTGCAGCAAAAGAGAAGTGTGAAAATGGTCCATGAGCTATAGAATATGATTTAAAATGCCCTGCCTTTACCCTGAAATCTGTAATACAAACTCTAATACTGCAGTATATGGCACCAGGGCTACACTTTTCATGGTCAAAATCCATGAATATTGTAGAATCAGTAGAACACAAGCCTCTATCTCCAGAACATGGCACTCCTGATTCTCTATAGAACACAAACGCGAAGGCCATGGCAACACCAATGGACCATGAGGAAAGGTGTCCACAAACATCTTGCATAATACCGATCTTTAAAATGTTTTTAAAAAAGTTGGTCTACCACGTGGCCTGAACTACACTATCCTTTACAGAATCACCCTTGGGTTAACAAAACAGCATTACCTAATACACACTACCAATTTGCTTGCTGATTGCCAGAGCAGAGATGTAACATCTTTCATCAAGGATACAATGTTTTAACTGCTGCTGCCAAAGAGCAGGACAGAGACATCTAACCATCTATGATACCACAGGGCACATAGTACCTTCAACTTGTTTTTGTGTGCTGGATTGGTGTAATAATTGATTGTTGCCATTATGACAATTTTCAGGCCTTGTACCAGCACAAGTTAATGGGACAGGACTACCAGGCCCTATGAGCCATACATCACTCTTTGGGTCAAATTCTGAATAATAAACTAAACACTCCATCTGTTTATTCTCTAAACCAGGAGTTTGCAGATGAGCATGAATGCAATAGTTCAACTAACTGACAAAGCCTCCTATTATGGAGGGTGAACATCTGAGGGCTTGATAAGCAAGAAGAGCTGAAATGCCTTACATAGTGCAAGGGCATTTCTCTAATGAAGCCTCACAGATTACACAGGATCACCTTGGCTTTTGAAGTACACAGGTTGGCCTTCCCATAAATTATAAATGGATAAGGTTTTATGCATCAGGCACAAGCTCTCTATCACAGAATGACAAGGAATATGAGATTTCTGACTTTGTAGCAAGTTGAGTAACCCTTTACGCTAAGCCCTTTCTAGGGAATATTCCAGCTGATAACGGAAAATGATGAGTCTAGCAGCGATAGCTTAAGTACAGGCATTCCCTGCTTTAAAGGACCTTTACTTTACAGACACTTGTGAATAAGTTACTGCACAATTATTTCACTGTTTATGTACCCACACGAGGACGGACGCATGACACCAGCACTTCTGTTCATCATTTGCACGTTTTTTGAGCATTTCAGATATTGTGACAGAAATGGCCTGACTATTGCAGCGTCGCACATGCATTGATAAGTGAAAAAAGTAGTGTTTCACTTGAAGTATATATTCTTTTAAATATATGCTCTGGACCCATTATGTACCTTAATGTGGGGTATGCCTGTACCGTCGTCTTAAAAAAATAAATTGTTAGACATGAACAGATGACTTTTAGATAAAGTAAACTTTTCTAGCATGTAATGGGTTAAGCTTTTACTATTATCATTTATATAGATCCAACAATTTGTTTTATATATATAATATTCAAGGGGGATGACGAGACTAGAATAGGGCTGCCTTTAAAATTAATTGGACTCAGCGATTGTGGTTGATACAGCTCGAGAGGCACCTGCTATGGGCCCCCAGGAATGACTGGGCCTGGGACAGCTGCCCCTTTTGCCCCGTGTTAAAGATGGTTAAAGACAAACCAATACATTAAGCAAAGAGGGTCAGGCTCAAAAGCTTACAATCTAGTGCTTTCAAATGTTGCCTTTTATGTTGCAAATAAGATGAAGAGTCAGTTAACAGAACATGCTGTGGTCTTTTTTAAAACATCGCACCACACTACCGATAATAGTATACTGCGCAAGACAATTATATAGAGGTAGCTGGGGGGAAAAAAGGTATCCAAAGCAAACATTCAAATTAACATTCCAGTATCTTTCATCATTCGCTATATTTCTATACTTCTAGTGATCAGAGGTATAAAAAAAAAAAAGACAAGGAATGAATCAGTATGTTCAATAAAGAAATGTTGCTAGGAACAGTTATCAGAACTGCGACAGGGAATGCAATTATAACAAGCCTATTCTTCTGCAATTAATTGGCCAATACATTGTTAAAAATCAAATTAAAAATTGTAATAGAAAAATCTTGTTGGCATGAAAGGAGCTAACAATCAATGGCCATTAACTAGCCAGGTGAATTTCTTTCTTCGTATTTCTGGGTCCCTACTGGTTACAAAGATTTACAATAAATTCAAATACTAAATGTAGATTTACTAGAAAGTATTAAGTATGTGTTTGACAGACTAGATTAACCCCCTCATGACCAATAACGTACCAGTTACATCATGAAAAGATGTCCCTTGAAGACCAACGACGTACCTGGTTCACTGCAACCGGTTCACTACCACAGAGGAGGTGTACATGATTATTTCAAGCAAGGAAAGGAAAACCAAAATGGTCTTTAAAAGAAAGAACGCTGCCCAGATTGCAATACTTAATACGTATTAATGTACTACCGAGCAGTTACGTATCCGTCATGACAGAGCTTACCCAAAAATCACGACAAACTTAAGCCTCATTGGAGATGTAAAGGGGGTTACGTTTCTAGATTTATTTGTATTTATTTTGTACATTAATAGCAAGAAATGCTTGCTGTTAATTTATTTGGTTACATTGTTGTAGTAATTAGCTGCACCTTTTCAGGAGTGGGAAAAATGTCGTTTCACTTTCTTCTGACATCAAACCACAAATCCCATTTTTTGTAAAAGAATCAGATATTTCATTTGGTTGAAGAAAACAAACAAAGTTATATAAAAAGTAGCAATACTTCTGCTCACTGGTGTTGAGTTAAGGTATAGTACACTACACTACACCTAAATTACTACTGTCACATTTAAAATACATTTTCTAAATTATTTGGATTTATTTTATAGCTATAGCTTTTCGATAAAATAACAGCCATTTGTAGCTATTCCAGCTGTAATGGTTTCCCTTCTTTTCTAAACAAACTCCTTATCACACTGCCTGTGGTAAATAGAATGGCTCAATCGTAATAACTCAGTGTTAAAACCACAACTCTTCTGTCAACTCTCCCTTTAGTGAATAAACTGTTGAAAGTCTTTTATTAACATTAAAGAATCAGCGCAGTGTGGGGTTTGTTTTGTGAGGCTTTCCCTGCTCAATGGCAGCTTCCAGCTCTGCAGACATTTATTGTCAATGCTAACCTATACTACACTATATAACACCGCATTTTATGCTCAAGTACAAAAAGTGGTTGACTTCAGCTTTTCCTATGACTGTGTCAGCAAGCTAAAATTGCCAACTCTCCAGACGACACGTGCATTACTGAATAAAGCCTGATGAGTGTATGGGAGCTCCAGTAAAACCTGGGAATCGGTCATCAATTCCCAAAACACACTCTAAGCAGACTTTCTGTAACATTGTTCACACGAGGCATGGCCTCATTCCCTTTAAAAGTGAAATCTGGTGGCAAAAAAAATATTATTCTTCGAGCCCTAAAACAAAGTAATGTAGTTCAGAATTCAAGAAAACTTGGTTTCAGTTACTTATATTGCAGACCCATAGGCCAGGGCTTGACAAATTTGTTGTGAATCTAGGCGCCAGGTAAAAAAGTTAGGAGCCAGGATTTTTTTAAACTAACAGTTGGTTAGGAGTGATCGGATCATCATCAGCCCACTTACTAAACTCACAGCGTTTGACCTGGAAGCACCCTGGACTTTCAGGTCAGTGCTGTTTTTTTTTTTATTATTAATTTTTTTTTTTTAACTCTTTCGATGCTGATGTTCCATTGGAGCACAGCATTGACTGATATTTAGTCCCCACAAGCTTGTGGGGAAAAATGTTAACCCCTGCAATGCCATGAATGTGTCATACACAAGTGTGGCATTGAAGGGGTTAACGCTGCACTGTCGCTCTCATGGAGCGATCAGGCAGCAGGGGGGTGTTGGGGCTGGTGTCCACACTCATGTGGAGACCAAAGAACCTTCTCCCCTGTCCCTGAAGCTGCCTCTGGCAGCTGGGACTCAATTGCTGGTCTATAGACCAGCCATTGCAGGGAGGGGAGTCTTTGATGACTGCTGTAGGCTTCCATGCCTACAGGAATCATCAAAGGGCTTGTGGGGGCTCGTTTTTGCTGTTGCTGGTCTGCCTGGGCTTCCAGGCAGACCACCAGCAGCAGAGCCCCGTACAAAACGGGAATTAACCCCTAAATGCCGCGATTGCGGCATTGAAGGGGTTAACGCTGCACTGTCGCTCTCATGGAGCGATCAGGCAGCAGGGGGGTGTTGGGTCAGGTCCCCACACTTGTGTGGGGAACCAATCAACACACAACCTCCTTCCCTGAAGCTGCCTGTGGCAGCTGATAACACGATTGCTGGTTTTGCAGCAACCGCGGTTTCAGCCTACAGGATCACTCCGTGGGAGTGATCTCAGGCTCGGGGGCGGGCTCTGAGTGGCTGTGCTGTCTGCCCAGACTCCTGGGCAGATAGCAGCAGCAGCGCCCCCGTGTGGTTACTCAGCCTCTTACATCCACATTTTTTATGGATGTAAGAGGCTGACAAAACCTAGGCGCCAGGACAAAATTCTCTGTCGCCATGGCGCCTGGGATTTGTCGAGCCCTGCCATAGGCTTCCTTAAAACTGATTCTCTATGGTAATGCTAACGATGTCCTGGTTATTTCATCCATAGACTCGCATTAGTCAGAGTGTCCAGCTGGGTGATTAAGACAGAGCCATTCTATCTACTACAATGACGTATGACACAAATTCAGGTTTGTCAACTAGATTGTGTTAAGCGAACAAAACTAGAACACATGCACATGACAAATAAATAGCTCTATTGTATTATGGGAATAAAATACTGTTTCAAACAGAAAATAGTATATCTGAAAACTAATTTCATTGATAAATTTGAAATAAAAAAACAGTGGGAGTTCCCCTTTAATGGTATAATATAGTACACTGCAACAAAAGGGTGCCACGTTATAAATAACATTAAAGTGACAAAGGGATCACATACTAAAAAGGTCAGTTAAACACTGTGGTAAGATTAACAATTTCATCTCCCTTCAATTATTCATTATAAGAAGCCAACTCATTCCTTTTCACATGAGAAGGGGACCAGGGCTGAGCCTCTATAATAATCTGCAGGATAAAAATGGCCAGGGAAGACCAAGGGATCTCAATATGCATAGCTTGGAGGAAAGAAAATAGAGAGAGAGAGGAGACGTGATAGATCAGGGGTTGACAAATTTGGTTTGGATCTAGGAGCTAGATTTTTTTTCCCTTCACTTATCACTTTTTATTTTCATATATTACATCCTGGTGCGCCGTTTAAGTATGTTTATTGGGGCAATACACCATAAAACACACCTTTCTTTGGTGAGTCACCACTTTATACACAGTTAAGCCCTTCATGACAATGGGTAGTTTACACCATAAAGACTCAAGTTTATAGTTAACTTTCATTATTACACGTACACGTTACACACAATACAGTAACAGACACATCCTAACATCTTATGCTCACAAACACCAACATCTTACATTAACACATACGCTATCATTCTACACGCACGTGCACACATGCTAACACCACACATTAATATGTACACTCGGGTCATGTACTCCACTTTCTGTATTTTTTTGCTGTTTCTATAATGCCACAAACATAAAGCAAACCAATGTACTAGAAACGTGCTACACAGTATAGTGCAAATTGAGTTATGTGCAAAAACAGTGCTAAGTTTAATAAAGTGGTCTTATCACCACAGCATCCAATGGTCTAGACAACAGTATCGTTAGTTGCTATGGTGATAACACCACTGGTGTCACACCATAATTGTCATACATACAAAGCCTACTATGGTACTCAAGGATAACAAAGTGAAGATGGTCACAGAGTAATCTATACTTCTCAGTGCATACGCTGTAAACAGTAAGTATAGTGCTTTGTCACCATCAGTCACTATAAGTTTTATCGAAGACTGCAAAATCTGTAATGTAAACAAAAAAGTGGTGGACTGGACTAAACGATCCGACTTTAGCCATTCCTGCTGAACTCAAAACTCAAGATTGTGTATCGTCACATCCAATATTGTTTTGTCATTGTCAGTGTAAACATAGCTATAAAAGTAATGGTTTCACCATAGTGCGGAATGTCACAGCCTAGATTTAACTCGAAACTGTTTCTGTATTGATATTGTATATGTGCAAGAACCATGCCAGGGTGTGTGTATATATAACACAACTGAATGAGAAAGGTGAACAATAGGTAGCCTATCATCCAGCACTTATAAAACCACTATATAAGACGAGTGAACGGGATGTTAATGTACAATATAAATACACCTATATCCCTGAAGGAAGGTAATGGCAGCACGAACGTCATCCCTCCCTCGGTCTTCTCCACTCTCACTACTTCCTCTTCAGTATCCAGGCCTCTAGTTCATCACAAAGCCTCCTTATCGGGCCTCTGTCCGCACCCTCCCTAAGATGCCTTGACCCAGTGCCCAGCCCAACATGCAGGAACCGAGACCGCCACAGCACCATGATGCTCCCTCACCTCATGTCGATTGCTACGGTTCCTTGTGCCGTTCCGTATCTCTATTTCCCCAGATCCTCTCTCCGACCCAATCCACTGCTCCGTGCGGCCCCACAGAGCCGGCCATGAGAGGAGGAGCAGGAGTTGGGAAAAGTGAAACTACATCTCCCAACAACCCCCGCGGCAAAGTGGGAACGCGTCAAAAATACAAAACTTTATTAAGAATTACAAATAACCAAATGGGTGTGCTACATTTGTTATTGTTTATTTGGTTTGTTGCTATCGCTTTGTTTTCATAAGCAAACTTTTGAAACAAGTATATTCTTATATTTATCATTCAAATGATAATATAGTGCAGTGCAGGATAGTGTATGTTTAACTAAAGCAAAATCTACTTTTAAGAAGCTTCTGAATAGTCTTCACAAATAACTTTAGTGTTTTATTCAAACAAAACAAACAAAATTTCCATTTTGGGAAAACATCTTCACAATTTGCAGGATACATACGCTACACGGCCAAGAGTATGCAGACTAGGGTGACCATATCAGCCGTGTTTTCCATGACATATAATTTTTCCATATTGCTAAACAAGCCCAGATAAAATGCTGCCCTGGGGTATGTGGGATGTATAGACTTATGGAAGGGAATCAATTAATCAGTTTTACATCCCCCATACTGTAGGGCAGCATTTTATCTGGGCTGGTCAGCAATATGTAAAAATTATATGTGTCCTGGAAAACATGGCCGATGCAGTCACCATAGTGCAGACACATGCTTACTGGACATCTCAATCCAGAATCGCCTAAGGAGTTAGTGTCTTCGATCTCTTGGTGTAAGAGCAGCAATTGGTCATGCCAACTCAACACCATTTCTTAGTTTAATTGGTGATATCCCTCGTCATGGCCCACACACCTTTCCTGCCTCTTATAAGGAGCTGTAGAGGGGACATAATGCCTTCATAAAGTCTATATTTACTTAAATGTACTTGTAATTAAGACATGCAAAGAAATGATTAGTGATATGACTGATTGATGTATGTAACAGCATCAGAATTATCTTTTATTTATATAGCGCCAGCAATTTACGCAGTATTCCTTACAATACATCTATTCAAGGGGTATGACAAAACTAGAATTGACAGACTAAGACAAATTATACATTAGGTAATGAGGGCCCTACTCGCAATTTTACAATCTAGTGGGAATGGGGTGAGGAGAAACATAACATATGGAGAAAGGGGAGAGAGAGTTTAGGGTTGTATTATTATGATGAAAAAAAAATTCTAATTGCTCCTTATCCCTTTCACTATAAGTAGAAACTATATATTTAAAAAATCACTAACCCCTTAAGCCAGGGGTGTCCAACCTGCGGCCCTCCAGCTGCTGCAGGACTACATCTCCCATACTCCGCAGCCAGCCCCTTAGCTGAAAGAGCATAATGGAAGATGTAGTCCTGCAGTAGCTGGAGGACAGTAGGTTGGACACCCCTGCCTTAAGTATTAAAAAATATGTAATATGGGGTAATATGTAAATAGTTGTTACCCTCTGGGGTATGACTGTAATCAGGAGACGTTGCTGAACTGTGGTCATTCAGCTGTGGCACTTACAGTATAGAAAAAATTTAAGCAAGGCAATGTATAATTTGTGCAAGTTTATTAAATATGAAAAAGGGGAATCATGGTTTAACAAATATATGGTAAAGATGACAACAAAATTATTGTGGTCCTTTGATTAATTGAACCTTATATTTATTTGTAGCTATCATATGGTGATACAAGATATATATATATATATTTCCTTTCACAAATATAAAATTAAAAAGTACTTTATAAGAGTAAAAAAATATTTGTATGAATTGTCTGCATTGTCAGTTAATATGGTTTCACAGCAAATAACAGAACAGTTAAACTAGTATTTAAAGTAAAAAAAATAAATAAGGTACTTCACACTGGCATATAGGCTCTGAAATATATATCTATCATGAAAAATTTACAGAGGCACACATTAAGAAAACATGTCAATTCTCTTTTGACATAACTGCTTCATTTAATGGGATATTGATCCCCACAACCTGCTTGTGCTCTGCAAAGTGTTTCAATGTGACACTCAATTAAATCATTTATGTTCCTTTATATGGCATGGGAAGGCTACACTATGCCAGACTTAGGGGTCTTTTCAATAGGGGATCTTATTTATTAAAAGGTTGCATTTTATTTTTCTCTTAGCCAGAGTATAGTTTTTTACTACTCAATGTATTAACCTAACCCAGAATACAGAATGACAAACAATACATTCATTGTGCACTACCCTGTCTAGCTCAAAGGACTACACAGGAAACACAAAAGGAGCACAGAAAAAATTCTTGTTACTCTACAATCTGGTCATAAAGAGGGACCAAGCCGTGGCCCAAGATATTCAAAGGAAAGTAGCCCTGGGGCAAATGACTCCTACGGAGAAATTTCAAATACATTTTAGCAATTAAATATGGAAATGCCATTTGTGCCTAATACCATAATCAAGTGAACACTGATCACCTGAACCACACTAAAGAAATATAAGATTTTGAATGTGCAAGTGCCACAAACAACAGTGACATGACTCCTTAGATGAAAAACACAAGGACATAATTTGTGGCACAAAATTACTCTGGAATGGCCAAAATCTGACACAATACATTTATTATTTATTTATCCGATTCCAGTAAACTCTGTTAGGCATATCAATGAAAACAGACAACTTATATATACTTAGCATTAATTATTGTGGTGAAAAAGGTATAAAACACCCTTAGATATAGTATCTTGCAGAATAGAAAAAGAAACAAAAGATGAACTTACCTGACTTCAATCTAACAAGGTCCGAATATCCAAAACAAATAAAAGACAATGGCATCCATAGATTTTAAATGTAAAACATTTTTGTAAAAACAAATCATGAACATGTAGCAAAAGAAGACCTATACTAAACTTCCATTACTTTGAGTATTGGGGTTCATGTTTACAATGTCCATTTCTAAAGTTACCAAAGTAGCTTAAAAAACAGTAACCCATGCATCATTTTATTTGAAAACTAAGGACAAGCCATGGGCTTATTACCCTAACTCCTATATGTAAAAGACAGACATTACTTTAGAAATAGCATAAGTAAAGCTGGATACCTTAAGTAAATATTGTCCTTCCACTAGCCCTGGAAGCCATTAGAATTATTCCTTTAAATGCCATGTGGCAGTTTTTAATAACCTGTCTGGAATGTGTTGACAACTGATACTTCTTTGCCAGGAAGTGACCTTAGCTACTAGTTCCTTGATATATTTCAGTAGGATTATATTTTGCCAGTCATATGACATATTTGCAAAGTAAGATATACTGTTTAACTGCTTTTAAAATCCAGGAGAACCCTCACTCAGATGTATGAGGTTTTTTTATAAATTACTATGTATGCTGTTTAAATTAAATAAGGGTTCCTTTTTTACAGTAGACATTATAAAAACAATGTGTTTTTCTACAAAAATGGCAAGTGCAGAACAAAAACAGTAGTGCATGTGTGCATGGAAGGCATTGGGTCATGCTTTGTGTACTGGCATAGTCTGCCATAACAGGATGGGGTTCTTGCCCATACCACGTGCTTCCATAAACAACATGTTACTTACTGAACATGAAGCTGTGTAACACGAAAAGAGCATTTCTGGTGTAAATTGCTAAAACCCAATGTCTGCTATGAAAAGTAGTGGAAAAGGCATGGTGCGATATTAATATATTCTTGTGTTTTTAGTGGAAATAAGGTCATCAAACTAGGGGTTGTTAGAATGTGATCAAACCTATATGTGTAAAGGCTTACATCATTGCATGTTGGATTTACAAATTTTACGTTTTATTAGGTTTACTATTTTTAACATGGGTGATAAAGTTTTTGTATAAACGCTTTATCTTTTATAAATTAAGTGATCATTTTACAGCTAGATTTTGTGTTTAATCACATTGTCTAATATTAAAATTAGTTGGATTATTTTTATGTGTCAGATAAGCAAAAATACAATTATAGAGAAAGGAGAAAAGGTGCTTTTTCCCAGCACCGTACCACATTCAGAAGTTGGCAGGCTGAAGATGTTTTATGTTGTCAGTTACATTAGCATCTCACTGGGTCAAACATGGATAGTGTTTTATGATCCCGAGAGGTCATCTTCAAATATTGTTCATCTGCATCAAACTGTGATAGTTTTAAAAGACTACAGGAATGGTGAAAGGACTTAAATCCACTTGAGATTCAATGCAAATGCTCATTCCCTACCACCATGCGTGGCAAATATTTCTCAATGGTAAAGTACCCACTAGATGTGGTGATATGTAGGAGACAAATACAATCTCTCCATGGTTTTCTGTGGGCTGTCCATTTGACCGAGTACAATTTTGTAGTAAAAAAAAAAGGGACAACTAGACAGCTGGCTTTGTTTCATCCAAATAGTATGACCATGTTAATTCACCTCCCAGAGTTCGTTAATAATCCTGTTGTAACAAATGATTTTACTGATTAGTTGTGTCCGGGGCATTGGCATGAATGATTAAGCAATCTCTAAATTAAAATCCACAGGTGATCCTAGTTATCACTTCAACAGATGCTTAACAATCACCCTGAAGGGTTTTTAACGGGCAGACCAGTCAGTGTAGACCCATGTAGCATTCTGCTTTATCCACAGTGTGCTTTATAATAGAATTAAGAAAGTTACCCTCCCCAAGTTATCGTGGAAAAATAAATAACAACTATACTCCAAGGTACAGGCCAGTTCTGGGACACCTTGCTTTTGTACAGCTCAATGGTTCACATGGCAGTGGGACTCCTAGAGAAGATATCAGCCAAAGTTTACAAGCTCCCCTGCCATGTTAAGGCACCCAAGGGAAAAAAATAATGCCTATACTTCTACACCAATTGAATATATGTAAGATGAAAAGAGTGGACTTTTCTCTCACCTTTGTTATTGTTATTATTATTTAGGTGGCACATAATTTGCATTTTATTTGTTCCGTTTACATATTATGATTAAAAAAATTATTACACCCTGTAGGTCCTATTTATTTATCTATCTATCCTTAGAGCTACTGAGAACGAAAGAATGTTGCTGCTAAAAGTCATTGCCGCAATTATAGTATGTTGTTCAGAACAGAAATGCTAGTTCAGCTCTAGAAGTCTACATCTGTGTTACATGATCCAGTTGTAAGGCTGATTACAGACAGTATGTGTTCCTCACCTTTCTTGCAATACCAGCCTATTGGCAGTATAGTTTTCCCCTCTACTGTCTAGCACCTTAACATCTGCTACTCAATAACCTCTGTGTGGATACTCCAGTGATTTTAGGAGCTAGGAGAGTCATGCCCTTTATAAAAAGCCCATAATATTAGCAATTTCCAAATAGGGATGATAATAGGGTTCTACAAAGGTAAACATTGAAATAAGGTATGCATTTCTAATGTAGATTATATCAAATAGAATATTAAGTTTGACACGAGAGAATGCAGTCTATGTTTTATTCTAGACTTTTTGTTTTAAAATCTGTTTTAGTTAAGTATCCAAATAGAACATACTATACCAACACAGATTAAGAATTATCAGTGGCAGTTATCCAATCAAGAAATTGTTACTTGTAAAACAGACCCTGATAGATCACAGGCTATTATTTTTCATCATTGCCTATTGATTCTCATCATATTAGAGTGTCCTTGGAGATCATTGCCATTATTTCTCATTATTGCCTATTATTTTTCATCTAAGCACTAACATGTAGCAGCCTTGGGAATTTGAGGAGTTTTCCATTCAGAGCAATAGCCTTATTTTTGTAAGTCAAATAATTGCGAAAAATAAAGCAGAGGCTAAAATGAAATTTTAGTGGGTGAAAACATTAACCAATTTTAACCCCTTAAGGACCAAGCTGCTTTTTTTTCTTTTTGTACCCTTCATTACTGAGGCTGTTTTCATATTTTTTGCAGTTTGTGTGTTTAGTTTTTTTTCACTCTCATTTAATGAACCCAAGTTATATAATGTTTCTTTTTTTAGGACAAAAAAGAATTTCTTTAGATACCATTATTTTGATCATATTTCTAATTAACTATAAAAATAATAAAATGTGGTGAAAACTTGAAAAAAGCACTCTAATTTGATCCACGAAGACTAATGAAAAAACCTGCTAAATAGATTTTAACATTTGTCCTGAGTTTCGAGATTCTCAATGTTTTGATGTTTTTTGCAAGTCATAAGGCAATAAGTAGAGTATTATTATTTCAAAACCATTGTTGTCAAACTTTGTAATCCCACCTCCATGTCCTATTTGGGACATTTTTTATGCTGGCCAATTCAATTTACCCCCATCAAACCATATATTTTTGAAAGCTAACCAATGATAATGATTTCACTCTTTTCATGAACTAATTTTACCACCAGCCTTTGTCAAACTTTGTGGTCATTTTTGTGTTTTTTTGTTCCCCCACACACATTGTAATTCAGGTATGAATTTTTTGCACCTGGCATATGCCACTGCCAAACAACACTCCAACAACATCTCATGAGTACACTGATACCACCCATGCATGGGCTTATTGGATTGTTTGAGGGCTGAAAATATGAATTTAAAGCTTCTGGTATGTGTCACTATATGTGTTCAGCAATATCTCCTGAGCATAATAATACCACTCAAGTATGTGTCGGGTTGTTTGGAGGCTAAAAGACCATATTTGGGAGGTGTACATTTTATTTTTCATTCGGACATCTGGTCAGTCTGAGCCCTTGTCCTATTTGGAACATCTTTAAACCCAGCCAATTTAATTTACCCATCAAACATTTGTTAAAACATATACTTGTTAAAACTAGATGGCTATCTATGGATATCTACCATGGATATTTCAAATGCCATTATTTTAAGTCTTGATGCCTTGATTTTTTAGACGATACAGTGCTAATTTTAGGACTTGCTCATAAAAATAATCTTTTTATAGTTTTGAACTTTTTTTTACCTCTTGGAACTAGATTCATCTGATGACATCACTGGATAATTATTTTTACATGTTACCACAATTTTATTTATTTTTTAACTTTATTTTTTGATTTTTGATTTATTTTACTAATCACATTGTGATTAGTAAGCTGGGTTCCATTGACTTGCATGGTTGAATGCAATACCTGTATTCAATCTGCAGGGGAAGCTCAGAGTTCTCAAGAGGGCCTGTAGAGAACTTGTTTGTTTTTTAATGGGGGCTGCCATCTTACGTGAGCCAAAATCCAGCTATGCCACCTTTGACCACTCTCCGGAATGGCCACAGTATGTCCTGGGGTGGGTTTTCGGTGTTGCTGAATGCTTCGCTATGGAGGCATTTCAGCAACATCTGTATTCCTTTCTAATCTCATTTAATGTCAGTCGTTAACTGACCATTTTCTGTGACATGTCTGGCACATCATTGGTCATTAAGGATGGGATAAATTGGAAGAGGCTCTCAACTGAAATGGATTGTGAGCTGTAACAGTAGATCAGGTTCAAATAAGGAGAACTAAGAAGTTTATGACAAAAAGTAGCAGGATTTAGAGTTGGGAAGATAGGAAACTATTTAAGAGTGTTAGGATGATTGACGTAATAAGAAGAATAAAATCAAAAAAGGGAACAATGGTAAAAAATGCAAAGGCATTTCCATAAACCGTATACTGTAGGATGGTGACATCAAAAGTCCTCTCCACCAAGCAACTGCTTTATCCCTGCTTGTTAGTTGTGTTGTTCCATCACTAGAGCTTAAGCATGTTTGCCTACAATAGGGCAAAGCTTATGATGTAAATATTGCAAGAGGGCAGGTTGATGTGGGGTGTATGAGAAGACCAGAGCTGGGAATTAATGTATATCTATAAGAGCCAGCTTATTTTAAGAAATCAGGGAAGGAAATGTGCATTCACTTAAATATATAATTGCACAGAAAGTTAACTTAGCAGCTGCCATTCAAAGTTTAGGAGTCACTTAGGTACCTGTTTCCTGAGATTTTCTAATGTACGATGAAGGAAAATATAAGATTACATTGATGGTGATACCTAGGTTAATACAAACACTATTTACTTGTGTGTAAAATGCAATGCAAATTTTAACAAATGTTATGCTTTTTGGCCCAAGACAATTTCTTTTCATCAGCAACTATCTTAATAACCATATTTTAGCTAATCTAACACAAGAGATGTTGTGACCTGCAGAGTGTTTGTTTGTCTTCATACATAAAGTGTATATATCTGTCCACAGAGAATTGCTAGTTCCTCTCAGATTAGTTCAGTTTGTAACAAACCGCTGCGTAGCATGCTGCTACAGCAGAATAAAATGTTGTGATATACCACTGTCTGCTATCTGACCAAGCACTCCTTCCTCACGGCATACCATACTTTTGTGGTGATGAGGATGGCCTCCTGCTGTTGTTAAGAATAAAGTAGGAGGATTATATAACTGTGCACAGAAGGAAATGCAGTGATGCATCAAGCACTTTGGTAAAGATTTTTTATCTTCAAAGTTACATCTGCAACTGGAAAATAAATTCTGCACGTTAGTTCTGCATCGACCTGAATCTTGGGACTTGCTGAAATGGTTTTATATTTATGAAGCAGGTTATAAACATAACCCTGATTATTCCAGAAAAAGGGTTATTTTTTGAATTTATAGGGACAAAGTATCTATAGTTTTGCCTTCTTGCCTTTTAATTGACTGTAGTTTTGAAGTAAATAGCATAGCCCTGCCTGTTGCAAATTTGTATGATTTAACAAAAAGCAACCAACATTGCTTTGTGTTTTGCTGCTATAAAATGTATGAAAATAGGTTTAGTGAGCTACTATAAAATCTATATTTCATATTGAAACAGGAACCAAAGGGTCTACACTGGGACGTCCCCGGCCATCATTGCCCTTTTCTAACTAGATTGGGAGTGATTGTTAGTACACATAGAAGTAGAAATAACAGAAAATACAAAATACAAAAATTTAACACCTGCAAGTTAATATATAATAATCTTCCTAAAATGGGGGTCCAGCACCTGTTATATTTCTCCCCCTTCAAAATAGACAGACCAAAAGCTGGCTCAGAGATTGCCAGCTGCTCCGGTTCTAACAGCAAATCTGCTCCTCGGGGGAAAAAAAAGAGTCTCTCAAAGAACAGTACCAATACACCAGTCGGAATGCAAGAGAGCACACTTTATTGGGACTGGGCATAGTTTAAATAGCCATTTTACCTGGGGAGGAGAGATTGACAAACACAGTAATCAGGAAAGGAGGTAAATGGATTATGGTTCTAACACTTAACTGTAGACTAGACAATAGACATAGCATTGGAAAAAAGGTGAAAATACAAAAAAATACCATTTAACCGCTGCAAACAATATAAAATTACAGTCCCAAAAATCTTCCTAAAATGGGGGTCCATCATCCATTGTGTATATATATATATATACAGTGTTGGGGGGGGAGTGTGTGCCCCCTTTCTGAATTCTTATAATTTTGCATATTTGCCACACTTAAATGTTTCATGTTGTCAAACTAATTAGACAAATATAACCTGAGCAAACACAAAATGCAGGAAAGAAAGCTATTCAACTCTACCAGGCCCTATGTGAAAAAGTAATTGCCCCCTTAATTACCAAATCACCCAATTAACCAAATGTAGTAATTGGGTTCAATTTCAATAGACACACACAGGCACGCTTACTGGCAGCCCTGTTAAATTTTAAAATCAATTAAATAAAACCTGTCTTGCAAATTGAAGTAGTCTAAACAGTCTTAGAAGGTGGTACGTAGTTTACAAGGGAAACAATGTGTATATTCAAAAATATTACGGTTGTAAAATGATTGGATGGAAAGACTTGTGGTAAATTATATTCTGCACAGGATTATCTGTTTATGTTCCTTTAGCGAAATAATTTTAGCTCCAGTCTAAAAAAATCTTGCTTCAACATGCATTTGTAAAGAACAAATAAAAGGGAGAAAATAAAATCAATAGTAGACAAAATGTCTTATGCCTATTAGTGTAGCAAATCTTGTCTGGGAGTTCCAGGGCAATTAGTTGGCTCTATCATAAAAATGTAGTCCGTACTACTGGGTGGATTTTAAACAAGAAATATGATGCTGGAATTGCAATAAAGAAAAACGTGAAAGAAAGTAATGATTTATTTATATACTTTGAAATCATTTTGAAAGCTGATAAGGTGTTCACAAGAAATATTGCAACCACATGAGAAAATAATAGTTCACAATTGAAAGCAATATATTAAATTGAATCTTTCTATAGCTATAAAACTGTTAATGTTTTTCATTCGGTTTCATGGGATCTCTGTGAAAAGGTAATGCTGTGACGTATTAGTCTTTTTTGTGCCTTTTTTTTATTATTTATTCAGAAGAAAAACTTTGTCCTATTTTCAGAACACAAACATCTCCACTTGTCAAATAGAGAACATAAAAAATTACCTTAAAAAAAAAAAAGACTGAGAGAAAAATCAGTTTCCGTCTTAAGAAATATAATCCTGATGCAGCAATCTGAATTCACAAATCTAATTCCTGCTGGTTTCAAAGTGAGGAGCATTTCTGTATTCTCAAGAAGAAACCATACCTAGCAATAAAGATATTTTGGAACTTTCGGAAACATACAGTCCCAATTATAGGCTGCATTGAGTTCTTGTCTACAATTTTCATTGTGCAGGTTAAATTGAATACACTGCACAGAGGACCTATTGGTGTGGTCTAGGGACGCTACACATGTCTTTCTTATTGTGCCTGTGTCGCAGCTGACACACGTCATGACTGAGGTTGGTTCTGGAGTCCAAATGCAGGGTAGGAACACTTACAAAGCCCTTATCTGAAAGATAAGCAACCTATAGCAATTAGGGGCACAGGGACAAATCCAAGAGGTACAGACAAGGAGAATCCAGCACAACACCAGAAGCAATGTGTGGTCAGGGCCTGCAGTTGCTGGAGACAAACGAAGGTCAAGTATCCAAGGACATCAGTAACAGTAAGGAGGGTAGAGTAGTATGGGAACAAGGGAGTCAGTACTAGAGCTCCAGAACAACTGAGCATCTTTTGGTTGCATTAATAGATTCTAAGGTGTGTTATGATGTGAAGCCTAGGTGCTTGCATATTCTTTTGATGTTTGTCTGATTGATGCAGATTTAATGCCTCTTACGTACATTTTCCGCTTGCGCACAAGGCAGAGTCGGCAACACTTCTACTTCAATGATTAACCTTCATTCTTCTTGCTTTCTTCTAAATTGTGTTGTCCACAAACTAGTGGTTTTTCTGGTAATGTAAACGTCATAAATCCAATTCAGGAACAGTGTTTTAAGAACAAAAACACACCTCATGCATGCAAGTCCCATGCCCTGCCTAATTTCTCACCAATATTTATTAATGCATTAAGTGTTCAACCGTTGTTCAGAAGACCCAGAAGAGACAAGACCAGAAGAACTGTCCCAGAAAATGTTTGAGAAAGAGAACCACACAAAAAAACACAAGCTGGCTCCTAATTTGTTTGGCTGGCTCCTAGATCCACATCAAATTTGTCGACCCTTATTTTAGATCGTTATGGATTGGTACCGCAGCTGCTGTAGAATGCACATCTCATGATTCTCAGGCATCCGTTTGGTTGGCTGAACATCATGAGAAATAACAGCACTTTTAGTGCCAAATGTCAGCCACAACTGCTGCAAATCTACTTGAACCTGATTCCAAGCTTTTATTTCCCCTTTTTTTACTACCTTCTAACTACCTTCTTTTTTGTAATACCTCAAAATGTTTGCTGTGCATCACAGACCTACACATCATTAACTTTTCTTGACTGCAACTCCCATGATGCTGAGCAAGCAACATGGCTGTTTGATTATTATGGGAATAGTAGCTAGTAACTGTATATTGGGCTTTTATGGTGCAAATAATAACTGCATCTACAATAATATTCAACAGCCATATTGCTACCTGAACTTCATGGGAATAGTAGTTATAGACAGAGGTTGTGGTGGCAGACACTACACACTAACTTGTCTGTTGTTGACTGCAGCTCCCATGATACACAATGAGACATTACTGGCTGGATACCATAGAAATTGTAAACTGGGGTAGTTTTGGCTAATCTTTACAACCAAAGTATTCATGTTGCGCAGGTACACGCTGGTCTATTATTATCATATACTTTTTTCTTATTAATGGGTAACTAACATTTGCCTCCCACCAGAAAACCCCTCTACTGATCCAACAAAGGTAGACAATGGGGAAAAGAGGTATGTGGGTGAGGGAGGGGAAATTTGGGAAGATACCCCCCCCCCCGGAATAAATGATTTTCAACTGAATGTAGAAACCACTAATGAATAAATGTCCCCAAAATAATATGCACTAATGAAATTATACTGTAGATGTTCATGGACGTCATAAATAGCTCTGATCTTAACTCTGTGATGTATCATCTTACAAGGACATACCCCCTGTGACAAACAAGGCTCTCTTTTGTCCAGGGTGATCATTTTCCACACAGTCTTTAGGGTTAAATTAGTATAAGATTCGTGGCTTTATTTTGCAGCGCGCATACACAGGTTTAACAAGATAAATCTTAAAACAAAATCCTAGCTCTTTTTAATACTTACTAACAAGTTTTGTATTTCTAACTACAATTGGGACGCCTATGCCATTTTCCCCAAAACAAAACAAATTATTTTTATATCCTATGCTTCTAACCAGTGCTTCCTCAGAACCTTCTCAGCACACACCCAGCTCCCAGTTTGCTGGTTCAAAAATGAAGGCTCTTAATCAGCTATATCTGCCCCTATTTACTCAGCCTATCTCATCAATTAGGATAGCAGGTCATTGAAAGCCCTGGACTGGAGTACTATATCTGCAGCTACCAGAAATATGTGGCGTGGAGCAAGAGACCCATCCTTCTCTGCTAATGCTCCACCCCAGGGACCCTTAACTAAACAGTAAAAAAATAATTATTACATTTTTACTTCTCCCTGGTGCTACATACTTGCCATTCAACACAATTCCTGGAATTCTATCACACCCGTATTTATATGAATTGAATTATTATATATCAAATATAGTGAAAGTAAACCCTTGAGACAATTTTTAGATTGCTTAGATTACTTTGTTTTCTTTTAGGGAGTGAAGAACATATATACAATTTTTTTCGTTCTCTAGTACAGTCTGGATATTGTGGAAGAAGTAGGGTGTTCATTGCACCCAGATAATACTGTTACCCCAGAAACCCCTTTATAGATATCACACATAATCAGTGATGTAATCTGGCCTGGGCCCATTAAGAAGGTCTAGGGGGTGGCAGCCCCTCTGCTGCAAACCTAGGGGGAGAGATCAGCTTCCCAGGATATTAGCTGCTGCTTAGTGAGCCAGTTACAAGAGATAACTCTGATCTCCCCATGTCAGGGTCCACTCTCTGCTCCCTGAACCATGGCTGAATCATACATCAAGCTAATACATCTGCTACCACTAGTGGCCACCCTCCTTCCTCTGGAGTGAGCTGAACCTGATTATCAGGTACAGCTGCGCCTCATGAACTGAGTGAAGCCTGCCTTTATAAGACCTGCCCTGCCCATCAGTCAGGGCCTTGGCATTGATGTTAAAGGACTGCTTTTGCGCTGAGCCTGAACCCGTGCCTGAGCCTGAACCCGTGCCTGAGCCTGAACCCGTGCCTGAGCCTGAACCCGTGCCTGAGCCCGTTCCTGTACCCGTGCCTGAGCCCGTTCCTGTACCCGTGCCTGAGCCGGTACTCGTGCATTATCCAGTACCCGAGCGTAAGTCCGTACCCGTGCATGAACCTGTACACGTGCCTGGCCCGGTAGTACTCCGTTCCCGTCCGCCCTGCCAGTGGGCCTCCGTTCCCGTCCGCCCTGCCAGTGGGCCTCCGTTCCTGTCCGCCTTGCCAGTGGGCCTCACCTGTACCTGTACCTGTGCCTGAACCTGCCTGTGGGCTTACCTGCCAGTGGGCCCGCCCCAGAGCCTGTACTTGTGCCTGAACCTGCCTGTGGGCTTACCTGCCAGTGGGCCCGCACCCGAGCCTGTACCTGCACCTGCACCTGCACCCGAACCTGTGCCTGCGCCTGCACCCGAACCTGTGCCTGCGCCTGCACCCGAGCCTGTGCCTGCGCCTGCACCCGAGCTTGTACCTGCACCTGCACCCGAGCCTGTACCTGTACCTGCACCCGAGACTGTACCTGTACCTGTACCTGAGCCCGAGCCTGTACCTGTACCTGTACCTGCACCCGAGCCTGTACCTGTACCTGCACCCGAGCCTGTACCTGCCTGTGGGCTTACCTGCCAGTGGGCCCGCACCCGAGCCTGTACCTGTGCCTGAACCTGCCTGTGGGCTTACCTGCCAGTGGGCCCGCACCCGAGCCTGCGCCTGCCCCTGCACCCGAGCCTGCGCCTGCCCCTGCACCCGAGCCTGCGCCTGCACCTGCACCCGAGCCATGTACCTGCCTCAGCTCCCGAGCCTGCACCTTCCTCTGCTCCCGTCTCTGTGCCTCAGCTCTCGTCCTTTCCAGTTCTGCTACTCTGTCTGTACCTATCTCTCTGTCACCATGCATAAAGGAGTACAGACAGAGTCCCCCGTATCCCCTGCACATGGACTCCTACCAGACCTGCTCGCCCGGGTCCTGACACCCCATTAATATTATGGAAGACTATGCTGAGCTGGCACACCCTACATAGGATGCACTAAAAGGTTCTCCACAATGAGTATGGTGGGTGTGGACTGGGTAGATAGGATGCTGCCCTAGGTCAGGCCTAGGGCAGTGCCCAAGGTAAATAAGCCACAGCACATAATGTGTATGAAATGGCAGTTCTTAGTATTAAATTAAACTATATTCTTTACTAACACAACCATTTAAATAACGGGGAGGGACAGTGTGATTCAAGGATCTGTCCCTTGCAAATGTACACAGTTTATACATATGCAAAAATATGTAGTGTGATATTTAGTGGGGGTCAAACACTCCAGGATCTAAGGTCTCCAATCAAAAACTATTACGATCAGATGTGAACATAGATAGCCCTCCAACAAAATTCATAATTCTCATCACAGGTTGTCATCTGCAATTTTTAGAACAGTTTCAGTCAGGTTAAATCACATCAGTCTCTGCCCCATTTCATGACACAATACAACCAAATCTCTTGCCATTTGCAGGTTTACTTAATCCTCTGTGTAGTCTCGTAGCTTTCTTTCCGCACTAAGACTTAAAATATATAAATAAGTATAGCACTAGCGTATAAGTAAATACATATGTGTTATACAGTAAAGGTGCATTTAAAGCAACAAAAACAATCTGATTCACTGCCATACTCTCCTGTAAACTAGTATTTGTGTAAAAAAAAAAAATTCCAGCCTGATGTTATACAATAAATACTCATCACAGATGAAGTTTGTGAAAATATATACTTAACATAGAAACATAGCATTTCACCAAAGATAAGAAAGATTTTCATTATAGCTCTCAAAGTTGTTTATTATCAAAATTCGTTTTCATTAACCCTTTCAGTGTCAACCATTTACTGGATAATCAGACCTAGGGTGCAAAGTATGTGGTGGTATAAATGGAAGTACCATCAAAACCTTTTCTTCTATAAATACTTTCTATAAAAAATCTCCACATTCCTATGGAACAGTAAGGCTAGGTTTCCACTTGGTTTTTTCTTGCTAAAAACGCCCATAAAAACGCCAAGTCAGCCACACGGCGTTTTTTTGTGAAAAAACGCTGCGTCCAGATGTTAGCTGTTCTTCAATAGGAAATCGCAGAATGCCATATCCACTTGGCGTTTTTCTGTTTGGCGTTTTTTCAGTCCTCTTTGGCGTTTTTCTGCTTTTTTGGGCTCTTTGGCAGTTTTTCAAAATCGCAGCATGTTGACACTCTGGCGTTTTTTGCAAGGAAATCTTGGCGTTTTTCTCCAATAGAAGTCTATGGGAGAGAAAAAACGCCATGAAAAAGCTATGTGGGTTTTTTGCCTTGTTGTTTTTTATGGCATTTTTTTCCACAGTTACAATGCAGAGGATGGACCCAGTATCTGTGTGTCCTACGAGAAATAGGTTGGAAACAAACAGTTTCACACAAAACAAAGTTCATATTGAATTTTACACCATTTGAAACAAACATGCCATTACAAACAAACAAACACCCAACTGGATCCTGCGTGCCAAAAGCAACAGCAAACAATTTGCACCATCATTTGGGGCCAACCTTCCTAGAGGAGCAGACATTCGGAATAAAGCATGCCTTACAAACCACAGAAAAGAGACAAAAGGGTCTGCCGGGGCGTGTTTAACCCCTTAACGACCTTTGCCGGTTCAGGACCGCCACGGAAAAACGGTCACTTAGCGATCTTTGACGGTCCCGAACCATCAAAAAATTAAATAAGCTTAGAAAGTGATCAACGATCGGCATCAGGGGCCATGTCTGGCCCCTCCCCGGGGCGTCAACAACCGCCATACATTGTATGGCGGCGGACGCCCGTTTTAAAAGAGTTTAGGAGGCGATCAACGGTCACCTCCTAAACTTCAATGGTGTCGCTGGAATGCCTCGATCAGGAGGCATTCAGCGACACCAAACACTTACCCTAGGATGGACTGTGACCGATCCGGAGAGCGGTCACAGCCGCCGCTGCCGGTGATCTTCACCATCCGCAAGATGGCGGCCGCCCTGTAAAAAAAATAATAAAGTTGAAAAAGTTCGCTAGACGGTCTCCAGACCCTCTAGAGAACTCTGGCTCCAATTGCAGGTTGAATACAGGTACTGCATTCAACCATGCAAGTCAATGGAGCCCAGCTTTCTAATCACAGTGTGATTAGTAAAATATAAAAAAAAAAAAAATATGGAAAAAAAATGCTAACATGTGCTAACATTAACATAATTATGCAGTGATGTCACCAGAGGAACCAAAATGTGTAAAAAATAAATAAATAAATGAAAAAATAAAATAAAGTTTATTATTTTGAGCAAGTGCTAAAATTTAAAAAAAAAATCTCAACATACAAAGAGTTAAAATAAAAGCACTTCAAATAACCAAGGGGTGTCTAATTTAATAAAAAATGGCTTGATGGGGTAAATTGGAGTGGCCGGGCTCAAAGATAGGGCATAGGTACAGACTGACCAAAATAGAGAAAAAAAGCGCACTTCCCAAATGTGGGATTTTAAATCTCAAACAACCCGACAAACCCATGCATGTGGGGTATCACTGCACTCGGGAGATGTTGCTGAACACACATTGGGGGGTTGTTTGATAGTGACGCATATCAGGAGCTATGAATTCATTCCTGAAGTACAATTTGTGTGGAAAAAAATACAAAATTAAATTTTGGGAAAGGCAGGTGGTAGAATCTCATGCATAAAAGGGTTAAAATACCAGCATTTGAAATACTTTGTGTTGTCTAGTTTTCAAAAATATATGGTTTGATGGGGTAAATTGAAGTAGTCGGCTTCAAAGATGTTCCAAAGAGGATATAGAGGAAGAATGACAAAATGACTACCTGAATTACGCATGTCCCAAAAGTAGCCTTTTACCAGCCAAACAATCTGACAAACCCATGCATGTGGGGTATCTCTGTACTCAGGAGATGTTGCTGAACACATATTGGAGTGTTGTTTGACAGTGACATATACCAGGACCTTTATATTTATAACTAAATTACAATTTGTGTGAAAAAAAAATAAAAAAAATTACTATTACAAAGTTTGACAAAGTGTGGTTGTATAATTAGTGCATGGAAAGGGTTAAAATACCAGCATCTGAAATACCCTGGGGTGTCTGTTTTTCAAAAATATATGGTTTGATGGAGATTAATTGAGTTAACCGGCTTCAAAGATGTTCCAAAGAGGAGATGGAGGCAGAATTACCAGATTTGGAAAAAAAGGTTTGGAAATCATAAAACGCTACTTGTACTTATTGCCCAATAACTTACAAAAAACAGCAAAAAAACATAAAAAATTGGGTATTTCTAAACTCAGGACAAATAGAATCTATTTAGCTAGTTTTTTTACTTTCTTTTGTAGGTGTCACGTCCCAGCATACAAGGAGACACCGAAGTCAGGTAGGACTGGCAAAGGATGGTCCAGAGAGCCGAGGTCAGGATACCGGAGAGCAGGAACATCGTGGGAATAGCCGAGGTCAGGATACCGGAGAGCAGGAACGTCGTGGGAATAGCCGAGGTCAGGATACCAGAGAGCAGAGATGTCGTGGAATAGCCGGGGTCAATAACAGAGAAACAACAGGACCGCGTACTGAGATAGGCACTATCAAGATAGGCACGACCATCAGAAGGCAAAGTCTCTGAGTCAGGAAGTCTCTTAAATAGGCACAGGAGTTTAGGCCCTAATTGGAGATTTCCCGCCAAATATTCAAAGTGCCGCTACGTCACTTCCTGCGCGGCCATCTTGTGTTTGGCGATTTCATAATCTCCCCATATAGGTCGATGTAGTAACTGCAGGCGCCACTAGGTGGCGTGAAGAAGAACGTGTCCGGACACCAGAACAGGACCTGTCCTGAAGCTGCTGGGAACGCAGCATGACAGAGGTAAGTCTTCCTTGCCGTGGCAGCGGCTGGCTCTGCTGTGCAGAGGCGGGGGGCCTCCCCCTTCTTCGTGGCGGCTGCGGCTGTTGTGCAGAGGCGGGAGGTCTCCCCCTTCTTCGCAGCGGTTGCGGCTGCTGTGTGGAGGCAGGGAGTCCTCTCCCCAGTAGCGGCAGTGGCTGCCATGCTGAGGCGGGGGGTCTCCCCCTTCTTCGCGGCGGCTGCTGCTGCTGGGCCGAAACGGGGGGTCTCCCCCTACCTCGCGGTGGCTGCAGTTGCCGGCTAGGAGAACCGGAGGATCTCCCTGCCCGGTACGTGACAGTAGGTGAGTAAAAGATTTTTCAAAGAAAAGTCATAAAAGGTGGGTTTTTTTCAAATTTTCACCATGTTTTATTATTTTGTTTATAGTAAATAAGGTGATATGATCAAAACATATGGTATCTGAGGAAAGCCCATCTTGCCCTGAAAAAAACAATATATAACATGTGTGGGTAAACTAAATGGGTGAGGAGAAAATTACAGCTGAACACAAGCACCGCAAAAGTGTTAAAACAGCCTCGGTCCCACAGGGTACAAAAAGAAAAAATGAGCCCGGTCCTTAAGGGGTTAAGTAAAACTCTACCAAGGAAATGACATCAGGAGGGGGCAGATACTTGCCATTTATCCTAATCCCTTTTAGCTGGGTGACAATTCTAACTTGTAAAGGCTGGAAAAACTGCCTAAGGTCAAAAAAGCTATTTCCACAGAAAGGCTAAAACGCCTGAAAAAACTCCAAGAAAATAACGCATAAGGGTCATGGAAATTTTAACTCCTAAAATTCAGTGCAACAAAAAGGGTATGGTGTGGAAAAGCATGTTGTATGCCTAGATTATGTTTCTTTAGCTTAATTACAGAATTTAGCTATATATATCATATTTTATATGTGCCTAGTTGCCTACCCTGTAATATACTGTGTATTATGTGTATTATGTATACATGGCTTTCATGGGAAATTATGTATATAAATTTGCATATGTATATAAATGTTACTTATTATTTGGCTTGGCATATATTTTCTTTTTGGTTTTGTACCATTATATTATGTGGTAGGAGTCCGAGTTTTCCTTAAAATAGGCATCGATGGATAGCTTAACAATATATAGGTTTCCCAATGTAAAGTATAAGTTTATTACCTATATTCTTAGCGTGAATCCATTACATTTAAAGTACGTTGATGTTTAAACTGCTCTTCGGCCAACGTTATTGCATGAACAGAGGGCAACAAGTAAAAAACATTTCAAGAACATTTTGTATATGTACATTGTTTTGCAGTTATGCTAGCATAATGCATGCTAGACTGTAAACTCGTTTGAGCAGGGCCCTCCTCACCTGTTGTCTCTGTTAGTCAATTTGTTATATTACATTCTATTTGTTTTGTCCTGTCTACCCATTGTACAGCGCTACGAAATTTGATGGTGCTATATAAAACAATGAATAATAATAACAATAATAATAATAACAATGTATAGGTACATTTTTATGCCCTGGCTGTAGCAAACCTTTTCCTCTACACATTGACTAGTGGAATATTCCAAGGATATTGAATATAATATTAATCAGATATTTAATACAATCACAGTATCTCAAAAGGGATTGCAATAATACCAGGTTGTGCACCTGGGGCCCCCAAGTTTAGATTCAAATATTTAAATGTGACCTTTTAAATACACAGCTTGTCAGGTGTTTCTTTTCAAGTTATTTAAGTGGTAATTTATAGTTTGATTGACCCCACAACAGGTTTATATTTTAAGACGTTTGATGCCTACAATACACATTTGAAAAATGTTCCATTCCATGTTACAACCGTCATTTCTGCTGACAAACTGAGTTCCTAAAATTAACAATGAATACTTTTAGAAAACAGATATACTTCACAAATGGCATTTAATTTATTGTATATTCTAAAATGCTGAATGGAGGTACCATAATGCTGAGAGAGTAGAGCTGTCAGCAGAAAGTTTCTGTAATTAGATATGGTATATCTATGCCAGACAGAAATAGTAGTTCCTTTTTCCTGTGTGAAATGTCAGTTATTTTGTACATGCTTGGGCATCTAGATGATCAGAGTAACCTGGGAACATACTCTTCTCTTTCTTTAAGAGCTACCATTTGCTCATACTAATAAAATACATATTCCATATGGTTAATTCATTTTGTCAATTACTTACTATTTTAATAATATTAAAATAACAATAGAGATCATTCACTTATCATTTCCTGTCTTGACTACTGCAACACTCTTCTGGTTGGCATTCCACTGTCTCGACTCTCTCCTCTGCAGTCTGTCCTAAATGCTGCTGCTAGGCTTATCTTCCTTGCACGCTGTTCCTCTTCTGCTTACCCACTCTGTGAAACCCTCCCCTCGCTCCCAATGACATTTAAAATCCTGGTACTAACATATAAGGCCCTCCATAAGACTTCTCATCCATACATTTCTGCCCTCATAAGCAAATACTCTCCTACTTGATCCTTACTTCTTCCACAGGCTAAGGCTCTCCTCCTCGCTTATCACCTCTTCCTTTTCCCGTCTACAAGATTTCACTTGGGCTCCCCCATAATTCTGGAATCTACTTCCACCGATCTTTCAGCATTCATCCTCCCTCCAAACATTCAAGAAACATCTCAAAACTCACTTTTTCACAGAAGCATACCATCTTATCTGCTAGAACTCCCTTGTCATTGATACAACCACCACACTACCTCTCACCCTTTCTCTGTACCTTATGTTTGTCACCCCATTCCCTAAAGATTGTAAGCTTGCGAGCAGGGGTCTCTCCACCTAATGTATCGGTTTGTTTTAGTCTGTCAATTCTCGTCTTGTCATACCCCTTGAATATATGGATTGTATTAAGCGCTGTGTATGCACTGTATGAGGCAACTTTTCACACGCAGGGGCAGTAGGAACCTGAGTTTCCTCATACAGTGCGCGGGCGCCACAGCAGTAAGCTGCGGGCCCGTGTTAGGTGGTCGTCAGGCAGCATAGATGTCCGCACGGCTGGCCTCCGGGCCAGTGAAATCTGCAAGAGAGGTAAGGGGGTGTGGGCGAGTAAATGGGTAAATGAATGAAGTTAGTAAGTTAGTAGTGAGTTAGTGTTTAGGGGCAGAAAAGGCACAGGTAAGTTGATTAGAGGGGCAGAGGTGGCACAGTCAGGCTCATTGGGGGGGCAGAAATTAGACATGCAGGCTTATTTGGGGGGGCAAGGGTGGCACAGACAGGCTGCTAAAGGGGCAGGGTTGGCACAGACAGGCTTTTTCCAGGGACAGAGGTGGCACAGGCAGCCTGCTTCAGGGGCAGAGGTGGCACAGGCAAACTGCTAAATGGGCAGCAGTGGCCCAGGCAGGCTATTTTACTATTTTAGGAGCAGAGGCCTACCACATCAATGTCTGGTTTAGTGTATAATAATAGGGATTATGCTGCACTACTGTCAATGTCTCAGTATATAGTGGTAGGGATTACCTGTTCAGTAAATGTTATTTATTTATGAGTTACTAATTTTTTCCCCCTGATTTCAATTTTGTTCCAGTTAAGAAATAAATATTCTGGCCAACATTCTTTTTTGTTTTTTTGGAGGGGGGGGACCACATACAGGATGCACCTCGGGTGCCCAAATACTCTAGGTACGCCGCTGATCAGAGGGACTAACTTTCACAAGGTGCACAAGATATTTTTATTTGTTATTTGACTGAGAAAAATTACTCAAACTGCAGACTTGATTATCAAAATTATCAAAATATCTTTATATACTTCAGCACTGAGCCATCTGTGTAGATGCTCTTGAAATATTACAGAATACAGGTGCTTGGATAGACAAGATGGGTAGTGAGATTAATTTTACACTTTAGGTGCCCCTGATGTTTGACAACATCCCTTGATTACAGACATACCCCACATACATATTTTTATGTTCTAATAGTTATGGCTTAATGGATTTTGGGATAGTGAACTGGGCGGGAGGTTATACTTTTTAGAGTTAGGATAATGGGGTGGAAGGATTTTTTTAAATTGTTAGGATGTACATTTATGTCCATGGGAGACTGAAGTTGTTTTTATGGATGTTTTTTTTATTCTTCTTTGAGCCAAAATAGAACTAGAAAGTCTGATAGCAGCCCATATTTAAGGTGTTTTGAATAAAACTGCAGCTTTTGTGACCCATTACCAGATTCTTCCAGGGTAAATGGAGCCTGGACTCAAAGGTGTTTGCACTTATATGCAGCAAATGCAATGATGGAGTCATTCAAAAATACCGAGCTTCCAAGGTTTGACTTGCCGTGTTTGGTAGGGAATCCAGAAGGGATAGATGCCTTTTCCCAGTCATGGAGTCTATGTCTGTACTATGTGTTCCCACCACCATTTCAAGAGTTATATAAAAAGGTCCAGTGAGAAGGTGCTTCCATTATCCTGTTTGCCCCAGATTGGCTGACGAGAGACTGGAATTTGGAACTGGTAAGGATGTCTCGGGTCCAATGCTTTCACCTGCATGTCAAGTGCTTGTGATGGATCCAGTGTCTTAAAACCTGCAGTTGGCACCATGATTTCTGAAGAGGACCTTCTAGCTCAGCAGGGGTTATCACCTCAGCGAGATATTTAAAGATCTGGAAGTTATTCGCATTGTTGTGTTCTGAATGGTAGATTTCAGCTCGCGGTGCTTTGGTTCCTCAACAGCTTGAAGTTCTCCAGGAGGGTTTTGATGGAGGTCTTTGTCCTTCGACTTTGAATGTCCAAATTTCACCCCATGTACATTACTAAGCAGAAGGCTTGCTTACCACACTTGGATTTTTTGTTTTGTTAAAGCCATCTCTAGAATCCATCCAAGGAATGTGTCGAAGGTTTCCCATTGGGACCTCAATCTAGTCCTTAGGGACTTGACAGGCCCCCCATTTGTGTCACTACAGGAGAAACCCTTTGGGTTTCTTACTTAGAAGATTGCATTCTTATAAAGCTTTTTAAATATTTCAGAAGAAAAGGCCTCTTTTATATGCTTCCTCTGGAGTTTTGCTTCAAATTTCCAAAAAGAATCTGGAGATTCGTGTTGTCCAAATACAACACCTGACTTTGAGAGGTATCTTCATTTGCGAGACATCTTTTTGTGTATGTTCAGAGGACTGCTTCATGGAGAGTAGATTCTAACCTCTTCATCACCTTTTCAGGACCATGAAAGAAAACGGTGTCTAGAGCAACTATAGCTCGATGGATCCTTCATGTGACAGCAGAAGCTTACAAGGTGATGGGGAAGGACACCCCCCAGGGACTGAGAGCACATTCTATGAGGTCAATGTCTAGGGCAGAAAAGGCAGAAGCTTCTCCAGACCCTATTTGTAAAGCAGCCACGTGAAATAACTTGCATTGCAGGATAGAGCTTCTTTCATCAGCAGATGCTGATTTTTGGGAGGAAGCTTATTCAGATGGAATTGTATTGGCCCCTCCCTTTATCTTTGTTACATCTCTGTATTATGGCTACAAGGGATGGCAAAGGAAAGTGAGAATTCTACTTTCCTTACGTATCGCTTGGTAGCATTTGTTCCCACCCAGTAAACGTATTTTGTTTTATTTTCAGGTATGCCTTTTCAGTTGTGCATGGGGAGGTCTAGGGAAGGGGTAATTTATAGTTTACCTCATATTCTAGACCTCTATATTATGGCAGCCAGGAGAAGAGCAAGGAAAATGAATTCTCGGTAAGTATAGTTCTCACGTTCAGCAAGCATACTGACACTGGACACCAGATCATATTAACTGAATTCTTGCAGTTTTAATATTTAATGCAAATATATAAGCATATAGTCTGTATTAATGCATAATATACATATGTTAGTGAATAAAAATGCTATTGCAAATAACTACAACGTCCTGTCCAAGTATGAAAAAATAAAATTATCGTGTAACAGAACTATATTCTGCAGATTCTCATGGGACCAAGTAGGCAATGGACTCATGTTGTGTAATGGGTTTTTTAAAATGCTCATAATATATAAAACGCATGATCATAATTTGTTGTGCAGCTCAACAGTTTCTAATTATGCCTCACATTGCTAATAATGCCAACTATTAAATTGAATGGGGTAAAATTTGCATTATAAACAGAACTTTTCCTATATATTTACTGAAAATACAGCTAGGGTCAAATGTTATTTTTCCTCCCCATCATTATCTGATCTAGAGCTGACATATTTTTAACATTCTGCTGAAGGTTTCATGTCATCCTTTTTGTTCGTTTGTCAAAGCATTATGTTTCTGGGTTTATAGGAGACCTTAAACACAACAAGGTATATACCATGAGTTCTTGATGATAAATGGTAAAATACCTTGTAAAAAAAGTACATAAAATTAAACTGTCATCCTTTCCTGAGAAGATGAAAACATTGCCCTATTATTATAAATACTTTTAAAATATTAGAACACTCTGGCTAGAAAATGTTTTCAAAGAAGAAATAGAGTCTTGTTAATAGACAAGACAGTTTGATGTCTATAATGCAAACCAAGTGCGGATCCTCCTTGACCTCCACATTTCAGCGTTCATTTCTTTCAGGAAAGGGCACTTTAGAGTAGGTGTCATTTACCATCTATCTCAAGGAAAAGCCACATTGCTTTTTATGTGATAGACACTGCTATATGCTTGTCAGTAACAAGCATTTTCTAAGGTGAACTAGACAATGGAACAATGTGTTATGATGGACAGTAACATTTTTAACTTGAAACTTACATTATTCTTACCGTGGTTGAACCAACTTAGATTACAGTTGTAAAGGACAAAAAGTGCTTACTATTCCTTTAACTGGAGTAATACTTATGTTTTATATCATTTAGTGTTCTACAATTATATTTCTAATTAAGAATAATAAAAAAAACCCTACAAATTGCTAAGATATTATGTAGCGGCATTTAATACAAGTATTTGTACAGACAACCTCTGCTGCTGCTGGCACTTCCGCTGGGGCTTCTATGACAGAGCCCAAGAGTGACATGACCTTCCGGTGCTCATAGAAGCACCGGTGGAAGTCCTTGGTAGTAGCGGAGGTTGTCTGTGTGCATCGTTCAGACATCCACCGGCTCCCCCCACTTGACACCAGGGAGTCTGGAGCATGGGGGACAAGTCTAGGGATGCATCGGTAAGTCGGGTGGCATATAGGGGGTATAACGCATATTAAGGAGGCAGAGTGGCATATATGGGGGTATAAGGCATATCTGGGGGGCAGAGTAGCAAGCTGTGGGGCAGATTTGCATAACTGGGGGGCAGGTTGGCAAATAAAAGGAAATACAAACAAAGAATGCATTTTTCTCAATCATAGTTTTTATTAAATATGAAAAATAGCTTACATGTAAATTAATATTTATTAATAAAACTAATATTTGTTTCTTATAGGGTAGTCTTATATTCAGGCTTGATGATGAGCCAAAACATTACGAACACTGACAAGTGAAGTGAATAACACTGATAATCTTGTTATCATGGCACCTTTAGGTTATAATGTAGTATAGTAATGGCTTTAGTGCATAAATCCATGTTGTACTTGTACATTTCAACATATATGTACTAGGCATATGCCTTACTATATGCAATTTACTACATTCTGTATTACTAGAGGTTACATGTATTATATGACAGCTCAACATGAACATATTAACTCCAGTGAGAATACAAGTCACATGCATGTAAATGGCTGTCATTTAACAAGCAAGTTATTTTTCCTTCAAAGAATTAGACTAATCATTAACCATCTAAGGTTTGGACCTCACAATTATTATGGAAATCTGAAACTAAGGTTACACCAGGAGGCCAGATGAAAAAACACAACAAATCAGGATCCAAACAGGCACAAGCCAAGATCAAACCAGGTTTTTACTGCCAGTCCAAAACTACAAGCCTGATGGCAACGAGAAAGAGTAAGAATAAAATAATGGAAAGAAGAAAACACCAGGAAGGCACATGAAGCATGCTGAAGCGGTGGGGCATCTAAACACTTACTGAAGCCAGAGGACCTCCCCCATTCAGTATAGGAGTGACAGTGAGGCCAACCACAGAATCAAATGGTCCCATTACCTCCCTCCTGTAAGTGCCTGACATACAGAATCTGCATGGAGTAAGGAGGTCACAGATGCAAACAACCACTATATTCATTTCAATCACTAAGGATGAAGGGGGGAAATATGGGAAATACCTGCCAGGTACACGGCACCAAGTTAACACTGGTTAAACTTCTAAAATCTGAAAAGGTCTGGAATGCATAGCACCCTGAAAATCAGCCCTCCCCAGTAAAGCTTAAAGAGAGAATTTTATCCACATGAAGGTGTACTGGTCATAAAGTTTTGCTATCCTAGATAAGTTCAGATATTTTTTGTTCTAGTCATCAGTGAGGTAAACAATGTTTAGCCTAACGGTAGCCTTTTACTCGCCTACATGAGCAGTGAACCATTTCCAGTACTCTCTCTTCTGGGTGGTAGGGTTCAAGAATAAGCTAGGCAGTCAAGCTAAAGCAAGTATTATTCAGTACTATTGTATATTCTATATGTATATTTGTAACACACATGGAAAATAGATTTATCAAATGAAAAGGTACTGAAGTTAAGTAGTTCAAAATTGGACTGCTACTTCGTCAGTAAGTGCTTGATGCACTTTTAGGAATTCCATATTTTTTTTATAGGCAATTAAAAATCAGTTGCATTAGAAAAATTTGGCAGAAGAAATAAAGTAGAAAATAAAATACTTTTTATATTTTTAATGGTACTGGTATTTTCCTTTACAAAGAAATGATAATTTTGCTGTCTACAGAATAAATGCATACTAAGTTGATTTTTTTTATATTATATAGCTGACATTATTTTCACTCAGAATAGCAGATCTTAAGGCCAATTATTTTTGTTTGCAGTATTTAATGTTTATCATATGTTGACTCCAGTTCGTATTTGAAAGGAAACTGCACTCCAGAAAAAGGCTTGCATAATTTGTTGTCACCATCATTTTGTGTACAATTGCAGTATTCACTTTATTTTCCAAATCATATATTGTAATTATTTTTTCCCACCTACTCTGATGAATTGAACACTTTTGAAATTAGATGCAGCATTCCAACTACTGTTGAACGTCCAAATCATGTAAAGTACATAAAATTGTCATATGATGCAAAAGTTGGCACTGAAAAAAGAAAAAAATGTTTTCACCTTCTATCTTCTTTTATGTGAAGAAAAGAAAGATTTGCTAAGGTATATTAACTTAGAATAAGAGCTGGGTGGAAGAAATTAATATCAGAAATCAGATGAACAATCTGCTATGCTCTTCCAAATCCCGATTGGATTGGAGGATCGGGGAGAGGATGTCACTGCAAGCGTAGCCATTTCGGCAGATGTTCCTGCTGCTTTATGTCAATGGAAATGCAGACAAAGATAGAAGACAGATTGAAGATAGAAGATAAGTGAGAAGATAAAAGATAGAAAATTATGAAGAAGAAGCAGTAGGAGATATGGAAGCGGGAGTGGGTATCGGAAGCAGAATTGGTTGGCAGACAAGGTAGGGAAACATTTAGAGAACGTGAGAGAGTGAATGAGACTGGCCATCGGGCACTGGCATCGGGCCGGGCCGCGGCAGGGCTGGATTGATTTAGGGGCTGATGGAGCTGCACCACTGTTTTTTTTTTTTTTTTTTTTACTTTATTTAACATCCTCTATGTTAAATAAAGTTTTTGTTAACTTTATTTAACACGGAGGATGTTAAATAAAGTAAAAAAAACCCCCCGATGTTTTAATTTAAGCCCTGTGCGGCCGCTGACCCCTAAGGCCGGCCCTGGTGGGGGCTTCCCGGCCCCTTAGAGTGGCGGACCTGGTTGCAGTTGCGGCGGGCTTAAGGGGTCCTGCGTTAATGCGGCCATAGAGGCCGCATAGGCCCAGTCAGTCCGGTCCTGACTGGGCCTATTTTAAGGTAGGGGCCTGGAGCTGCAGCTTCATCAGCCCCTAAATCAATCCGGCCCTGCCGCGGGCCCAGTCGCAGTTGCTGCTTGCTCCGGCAACAAGGTAAGTAGGGTGAGGGAGGGGGGTGCAGTGAGAAGGGGCAGAGGGGGGTTAGATAGTGAGAGGGGGTACATATTGAGAAGTGGGGAAGGGGGTACATAGTGAAAAGGGGGTACATAGTGAGAAGGGGCAGATAAGATGGGGAGAGGGGGTAGTGTGAATGCGTATGAGAATGAATGAATTCATGTGTGGATGAATTGCTTGAATGATTTGTGAGACTGCATTAATGAATGTGTTAATGATGTGTGAATGAGTAAATGCAAAGATGGTACATGAAGGGTGGGCTTTAACAAATAAAAATGGGCTGCTCAGGCTTAAATGCCCGGGCCTATTTTTTGTCCCAGTCCGGGCCTGAATGAGAGTGTGAGTGAATGTGGGCCCACAAAATTCAGACAATAATTTGGAGCTTTTTTGCAAATTTACGAATTGCAAATTTATAGATTTTATTATAGATCCCCACGACTTCGATGCAAACTCAAAATCTATACATTTGCAATTCGTACAAATCCAAATACACAAGTCAAGTAGATCATATGTATGTGTGATATGTCAGCATTAAATGGCCACAAGAGACCTCCAAATCAATTTTTACAATTGAACCTGGAAAGCACAGATCATGATTTTGGGGGCAAAACTGCCACTAACCATCAAAATAACACACATATACTATATATTCCCAGAAAGCATAAAGCCCAAGGACCTGAAATGCACCCCGCTTACCTTTCTAAGCTTACCTTTCTATGTACCACGCTACAACCACGGACACATGATATTGATCTTTTTCTTGAACATCAGTTTTTTTCCTGGAGCAATCTTCCCTGGTTTGGGGCAATTTTTTAAAATGTTTTTGGTGTCTTTCCTTCCCAGGGTTTGGAGGAATTACTTTTTTTTATAATCTCTCCTCTGGGTTTAGGGCTAATTTTTCAAATGTGTTTTTAGTGTCTCATAACCAACTAGCATGTAAAATAACTAACCTAATACTCTTAGTGATTATGTCCAGTGGTTAGGTTATATAGATATGAAAAACAGGCAATCTGATCACCTTGTAATTAGGGATAAAACATATAAACAATAAAAAAAACAATTCTCTCATTGTTTTGCACATTTATTTCTGTCCTGGTATGTATTGTATTTATAAAGAAAACAAAAACAAAGGTAAGTAACAAGTGAAAATATTACTAAAATATCTGGAATAGCTCAATCATTAAAAAAATAATTTAACACAACATTTGAATGTTCTGTTGGCTAACTTAACCTTTATTGGTGCTAGATTTACTTTAAAAAATATATTATCATCATCATGATTGCTTTGACAGACTTTATAACCCTCATAAACACCTTTGGACGGTGTTATTTTACTTATCACATGCCTCAATTTCTGCTTCCTGGTAAACCACTGAAAGCGTGGGAATAATGCCCACTATGACTAGTGGTCTATTGGGAAAATGGCTGAGCAATCTTAAGTAATAATATTTTAAAAAAAATCCCAGATACATTTATTGGAAAGCTGAAAAGGCGGATGTGCCCAATGATGTGACGTTTCCTTTTTTTTTTAAGTTGAGCTTCTTCAGGGCAATCCCCGTTTGTCTTGAAATGTCCTTTACTTTCGGGACTTTGTAATATTATTGCTGTTTCTTTTTAAAAAAAAAATACATGATCACTTTTTCTCACTCCAGGTAAAACCCATGACATTGGTTTAACATGATGAAGAAATCAGTCGATTGGCACAATCTATTTGGAACTATATGGTACTGGTTGTGACATGGCTTGTATTACACTGGTGGCAAACGGCCACTCTGGCATCAAGGATATGCACTGTTACAAATGAAAGGATGTAAATCACAGAGGGACACAATTACACCTCTGCAAAAAGAGTAACATAAATATCACTAAATAAGCAGGGCAAAGCCACCAAGTCGATAGTTTTGTAATTAGGTTTGAAATGTGTCATTAACAGAGAAGATGAGTTCAACAGTAAAAAAAAAAAAAGGTTGCTGCGGTAACGTATTACACTTAGACCTTATATATGCATGTGTGTTTCAAGGTTTGTATGGCAAAAATCTGTAGATTTTCAGTTGGTTCATGACTGGGTGCTCTGCATAATTGCTGTGAAATATTTGCTGCATAAACCTTACATTATGTCACTGTCTTCTGGCTGCACTATATGTAGAATGTACTTAAAAAGAAAGATCAGTCCTGTTTATCCACGTATAATTCAAGTGCAATATTAACTGCTTCAGGAAATATATATATATTCTTGCTTGCTTTGTGTTGCAGAGATGTTTTTCGTCTTAGTGCTAAATAGGTTAAATAAAGAACAAAGATGCCTTAGTCTGCAACTGAGACTCATTTGGTTTATATCACAAAAATAACTCATTATTAATAAGGCACATTTTACAAGCATGCATTGCTGAAATCACTTTTATGGCTAGCCCCAGACTTTTTGCAACACAATTTCAGTAAATTTTCTCTCAGAGCCTATGGGAGAAACATTTAATGGAGTACAAAGGACACCAACAGTAAATTTCCATCTTACAGATAACTACAAATCTGTCCCTTTTGTTGTTAACTGCAGCAGAATATACTTTGTCTCAATCCGCTTTGTCCTTGTTGGAATAGGAGCTGAAATGATTAGTGACATTGTGTTAACACTTATGTTTGTACACAGGATAATTTTCCTATTTCTCTTAAAATAGTTTAACCTAAGCAGGTAACCATCTGAAATATGGTTCGACCTTTGCCAAGTCACTTTGATAAGGTTAGGCATGTAGCTGTTGTGGTACATGTGGTACATGTTCCATATAAAAAAAAAAAAAAGGTATTGTATTTTCTGGTTTAGGAAGATTCTTTGGGTCTATTACATTATAGTAGAAATCTGCCCTCTGAGACAAAAAATCCTCTCATTCTCTTCTTTTGTTACATTAAGCTTAATTAAACAGGAAATTAGCATTTTGCTGCTCTTCGAATTTATCGGATAAACCTTAAGTACCTGTGACATCTTGAGTATAATGCACACTTGTGTATAATATACATGCTAAATTTAGAGAATGCTTACAGGAACATTTTACATACACGTTAAGTTCGTTTGTATGCCTCTATAATATCTTCCCATTCTCTTGCAGTCCTAAATGAAAGAAAATTGTGAGGATGGGTATTTTTGAAATTACATAAAACATATTTCCCGTATTTTAAGCCATAAAAAATATAAATGTATATTATACAAGTGCACAAAATACATGATTATCTATGTTGAGTTTTTCTGAGACCTTAGTCCTGAATTCTGAATGCATATTGAACCATGATGCATATTTTACTGTGATTGCATAGCCCTATAAGCTGTATATTTCCTTTTTTTTTTAACCATAATTTGTATAAATACGTTACCATATTTGTATTCAAGACCTCATGATAAAATTAAAATCTAATATATAAAATGCTTGCGTTTCACTACATACTGTTGTTTAATGCATTGCACTAAGAAAAGCCAATAGAAAAGTGTCTATTAACCAGATTAATATTATTAGAGAAGATCTAAAGGATAGATTCAGTGTGCAAACACAACTGAGAGTAAATTTTGGAACACTAGCAAACAGAACCTTACAACTTAATTGTTACCATTTTAAAGGAGCAAAATTGATCAGTGTGTGTTGATGTTAGGGAAAAAAAACCCCATGAAAATAAACACAAAGATGACACATTGCATGCAAAGCCTTCAAACCAAGAGAATATATTGTTTATTTTGATACCAAAATATGTATATTTTATAAATATATGTCTATATCAAAGTTCATCTGCCAATGCCACATGATATAAGGTTTCACTTGACATATTTTGTATATTGGACTGTTGTGCTCTGTTCTTGAGGACACGTACTGTGGCTGGACAATAATCCAATGAAAACATTATCTATTAAACTACAGGGCTGGTGGCAGGTATGTAGATTGGGTCACAGAATGCTAAATTAAAATCTGGCACATCCTATTTCTGTCCTAGGTCTTAGCTTTGCAAAGGAGGGGGCCACAAGTCTCTTTTACTCTTCTTGGCCTTGTACTCAAGAGTCTATTCACCAAAGGGAGAGTTGTGATTCAACACTTTGACCTTACGTTATGAAGGGTCAACCCCAAGGAGCTTCTACTGCAGGAAGAACTGGATCAACACTGTATGGTTAAATCAGTGACATTTCTTCAACGTCTCTTTAAATATACAATTATGCATTAACCCATTCCTAACTGAGGGTAGTTATTACTCCAAACCCTAGAGTAGTTTCACATTTGTATGATGTTTTATACATCATTTTTCAAGGACAAATATTGCTTTAGTTTGGCACAGCTTTTAGATGTATAAACCAACATTTGTTAAAAAACAAAACATTTTTGTATGATTTTGGTAAGATAATTGTTACTAAGGTAGTTCACTAAAATTCCCCAAAATATATTAATATAAGTGTCTTGAGTTTAGAAATACATAATATGTAGAACATTCTATATCTTTTTGGCAAGTACAGGGGAAATATTGGCCAGCATACATTGTTGTTTAAAAGTCTTGCATTATTTTCAGTTTGTAGTATTTCACTGGGGGCATTTAGGCTCTTGTCATGCAGCAATTTGGCCACCAATCTTATTATTTTGTTGGCGTTTTTTTTCTTTTTCTTTAAAAAATGTTTTTAATGGCAGTTACCATTTTTGAGCAGGCTGTATGCACTAAACAAAATCACCAATGTAAACAGCTGCCTCTCCGGATCACAGACGTACCCTACATGTGTAGGTTATTGTATAGATTTTGAGATCTACAGAGTGTACAACATAACACGCACATCTCACTGCATGACAGCACACCACATAGGGCAGGGTAGGCACACAGAAAATAAATGACTAAATAATTTAGATTTAAAAAGGCACATTTTCACAGGTTTGCCAGCCTTTTGCCCTTCTCATTTTTTTAGCTACAACTCCCACTAACGTTATCACCCTGGCTGAGGGTGATAGGGGTTTTGATCCATAGATCATCAGATTAAAAAAAGTTAAAACATGGGTGTATGTTTTTTTTGTTTGTCCTTTATTTGTGATGCGCAGGTGTGCGTGTGTTGGAGGTGGCTGGTTGTGGCCGTCATGTAGGGGATCAGACAGTTTTTCCGGTATGCCAGCCCTTTTTTTCCCCTTACTTTTGATAGCATGGTAGCAGACAGCCATTGTGCCTGCTCCATACAATAATGGCTGCTTTTAGGTAGAAATCTTTTTTTGTAACTTTTCTGATCAGCAGCATTCACACCCAGTGAATAGAGGCTTGCATAAAACTTTAGAAGGGAAAAGAAAAAATGTCGGTACGCTAAGCTAGTCTCAGGCTCAAATAATACAAATGTATAATATGAGGCCTACCAAACAGTGTGAGCATGCTGCAAATACAGTGTGTTGGCTGTACAATGTATGCAAAAACAAAATACTGTCTGCGCTTCTCACCCTAATAAAGTTGGCAACATATATATAAACATAATATAAACGAGAGGTTTTGGTTATATGAATTGGCCAAAGCATAATTAAGCTCACCCGCCACGTCCAGGCACACTCTTGACCTCAATCTCCAAGACTGATCTTACAGTTATTCCACCATACTTCATCCACAGTTCCTGACATCTCTACCACTGTTCACAATCTAGCCAATGGACCAAATTTGCTGCCTTGGTGTCACACTTGATTCTGCCCTCACATCTAGTCACATAAAAAACCCTACCACCCTCACCTAGGAAACATTTCCCAAATACGTCCTTTCCTCGTAAAATCCCATCCAGATTACTGCAACCCCCTACTAACTGGTCTCCCATTGTCCTACCTTTCACAGCTCCAATCCATACTGAACACGGCTGCCAGAATAATTTTCCCACCACTCTTGATCTGCTACCCACTGTGCAAATCACATTGGAACCCTACAACTGAATACCCCGCTATATCTCTGCTCTCATATGCAAGTACACTCCTAACTGCCCTCACCATTCCTTCAAATACTTGCATCTCTTTTCTACTGTTATTACCACTTGCCGCTCCCATATTCACGATTTCATACGTGCTGTATCGCTTCATTGGAATTTGCTGGAAGGGAAGTAAGAATCATGTGACTTTCATCTGCTGCCCTGAGTTTCTGTGGCTGACCACTGTCTACGGTCCTCAACATTGCCCGTTTGTGCTTCTTAAAAGGAGCTTTGACAGAACATCTGGAACCCCCCGTCTGCCTTGAAATTTCTGCCTGGGAAAGACCTTGCTGATGCAGTATAACTACCCTGTGTCTTGTTGCTGTGCTCAGTCTTGCCACAATTGTGTTGCAACCTACATATTAAATTCATGAGCACCTGTTTGATATAATTCATAATTTAATAAATTATATCACACATATATATATCATTTATAGTATAATCATAAACCTAACTATATGCATACAAAATCCCTAAGTGGAAGTGTACCTTGATGAATTTCTGCTATTTTGAATGCAAAGAGTGGTTACACCAAATATTGATTTGATTTTTCTTCTGTTCACTCACTTTGTATTTTGTTTAATGGTAACAAACTATTAACATGTCTACTTCTTACTTTACTACATTTTTTCACATGTGCCTAAAACATTTGCACATTACTGTATTTAAAGGAAAGTGAATGAATTGGTCTTCTTGCATGACTCTTCGGTAAACCCTTTCAATTCTTAAGTGCATTCCAATTAGTGCTTCCTTTGAATATGTTTATGCCGAAAACACAACTGAAATACTACTATTAAATAGAACGTGTCAAACAAAATAACACTGTAAAAGTGCAAGAGAACCCTCTAGTGTACAGGAGAAGAAAATATTATTTAAGCACACAAACTGAATACATGAATAATAGCGCTAATTATACTGTGGAAGGCAGATGTTTTGGTTTTTATTAATATAAATGAAACTGACATTTCTTAAACCAAAAATTCTGATAACTATATGAAGTCAGCTCTTTCTAAAATTGTTTTGTTTTCCTTCCAATAAAGTTATAAAACATATAATTTGCCAGGTTGAAAGTGGATGTACACAGGTGCATTCTGAACATGCCTCTATTTATTGGGGGATAAATAGGGCTTCATATTTTATAATTACTAATTAAGCATCTTGAACCTTGAGTACTACAGTTTTTAAAACCCTTTGAAGATCACAGAGACAATTGTCTATAAAAGTACAATCAACCATGTGAAGTGTAGCTTCGCAACATTACAAAGTCTGCATTTTCATTAAAAATAGACCATTTTAATTGCCATCACCGAATACTTTCATGCAAAGACATCAGACAGCTTGCAGTAACGGTTTTACATATCTTTACTGCATAAATCTGATGTGTGTGTGTATAAAATCAATCAATCTTATGGCAGTAATTGTGTTGATGTTATTCAGTTGCAGAGTACTTGAATTTCTTGTAAAAGAAATTTGATGGGTCAGGAGTTTTCTCCTGAGTTTCCGTTGAACAAGAATATGCATTTCAATGTGTTTTTCAAGGTATAATCCACTTTCTCTATATTGCACAGTGATATCAGTGAGCTAAAATAAGGCAACTTTTCAGAACCAAAATAACTGAGTAACCTGAATGGCTTTGCAGTGTGGTATACTGACTATATATTTTGTCTCACCATACAATATAAATCAGTGCAGCTGATATGTTTGTTATAAGAGAGCATGCGTGTTTCAAATTTAGTCCATTCAGAAAATAAGAAGGAACACAAGGGCCTGGAGGACCACGGAAGACAACTGTAGTGGATTATCGCAGAATTGTTTCTTTGGTGAAGGAAAACCCATTTGCACAATCATACCAAGAGTCGGTATTATTGTCATAGTCTACAAGGTGCAAACCACTAGTAAGCAAAATCAAACTCAGTGGCCTAAACTTGTCCCAAGTGATCTTATAGTGATTATGTTTGTATCTATTTTTCAATATATTACATTTGTACACATTTTTTATCTAAAAAATACTATGTGGCCATTGATTAATAGCCCTTTAATTCACTGATCGGTGTCAACGATCAAGAGCTAGTGACCTAATCTGATCATCCCTATTATTATACCCAATACTATCCACTAACAGAACCCCTGTGCTACCTCTTACACTATCTCCTAAAGTTAAATTGCCCCAATTCCCCATGATCTCTGGCAGCTGGGGAAGGTCTGCGTGATGGACGCAGACAACCCCCGCTGCTAACTGCACCTCCTCCCGGCTGCAGCGGAAGTTATCTACACAAATTGTGTAGAGCTCTACACGCTGCCCAGACTATGCACCGGGGACTCAGAAGCTTCGGTAAGTTTGGAGGAGGGAGGGAGTGTTAAACGGGGGGCATAAGGCATTTCTGGAGGCAGAGTGCTCTGTGAAATGCCTTTTAACCCCCTTAATGCCACTCTGCCTCCAGAAATGCCTTTTAACCCTCTATACGCCACTCTGCCTCCTGAAATGCCTTATACCTCCCTATATGCCACTCTGCCCCATAATATGCCTTTTAACCCCCTAAATGCCAGAGTGGCATATAGGAGTACAAGGCAATTCTGGAGGCAGAGTGGCACATAGGGGGGTCAAAAGGCATATCATGGGGCACAGTGGCATTTAGAGAGTTAAAAAGGCATATCATGGGGCACAGTGGCATTTCTGGGGCAGAGGTGCATAACTGGAGGGAAGGTTGAAAGAAAAAAAAAAAGGAAAGAAAAAAAATATTTTTCTCAATCATAGCTTTTATTAAAAAAAAAATTGTTCACATAGTTTACATGAATTAACATTTACTGGTAAAACTTTTTTCCTATAGGGTCATCTTTTTCTTTTTTTCCATAAATTAATATTCAGATTTTGGGGGGGTCGTCTTATAATCAGAGTCGTCGTATAATCGAAGAAATTGGAGATTTGTTTTTTCTGTCTTGTTTTCTGTTCCAGCTATCCTACCATCCAGCATCCTTCCCAACATGTGCCTGACATTTAAAAAGGTAGAGAAAATTCTGCGTTACCATTAGATATGTGTTTGCACATAAATGATCTCTAATTATAACTAGTTTGTTAAAAGATTTGTTACAAGATTTTTTTCCCTTTCTTTTTTGTGGGGTGGGGGCACCAGAGTAGTAGTCCGCAGGTGTTTGGACACCTAAGGCCAACCCTGCATAAAAACACTGGGTATTTCTAAATTCAGGACAAATATTAGAAACTAAAAGGTGTTTGCGTCAGCTTTTGTAGACAAGTAAAAGATTTTTTAAATTTCACCATATTTTATCCTAATAAATTAGATAATGGAATCTAGGAAACAACATTGAAGAACAACATATAATTTGTGTGGGTATACTAAATAAGGGAGAATATTACAGCTAAACAGCAATACTGTAAAAATGTTAAAACAGCCATTTTTCACAGGGTACAAAAAAACAACAACAAACAACAGCTGCCCTTAACCCCTTGATGACAATTGCCGGTCCGGGCACGTCACGGAAATTCAAGTCGATAACGACAAATGACGTGCCAGGACCGGCACGTCTTTAAACGGGTGCAGAAAGCAATCTATTTTCGCTTTCTGCACCGAAACGGCGTTGCTGTAACGCCTCGACCTCGAGGCATTCAGCAACACCATTATCGGCACAAAGGGGCCATCTCTGGCCCCTCCCCGGGGCGTCAACATCCGCCATACTTTGTCAACGATCGCCTCCTAAACTTAAATGGTGTCGCTGGAATGCCTCGATCAGGAGGCATCCAGCGACACCAAACACTTACCTGCGGATGGACTGTGACCGCTCCGGAGAGCTGCCGGTGATCTTCGCCATCAGCAAGCCCAGGAAAAAAACCCAACAAAGACTAAAAAGTTCGCTAGACGGTCTCCAGACTCTCTAGAGAACTCTGGCTCCACTTGCAGGTTGAATATAGGTACTGCATTTAACCATGCAAGTCAATGGAGCTCAGCTTTCTAATCACAGTGTGATTAGAAAAAATAAATTAAAAATAAAATAAAATTAATAATAATTAGAAAAAAAATAGTAAAAAACCAGTAAAATGTAAAAATAATTTCCCACTGATGTCACTATCAGGGGAACCTTCAAGATGAAAAAAAATGTTACAAAAAATAAATAAATAAAAAAAAGGCAAACAAAATATATATATATATAAAAAATATATTTTTTTGAGCAAGTCCTAAAATTAGCATATTAGCTTAAAACAATTCTCGCATGGAAAGAGTTAAAATACTGGCATATTAAATGCCCATGGGGTGTCTACTTTTAAAAAATGTATGATTTGATGGGGTAAATTGAATTGGCCAGGTTCAACAAGGTCCCAATTAACACGGGGGGAAGGATGGCCACACATCTAATTTTCAATTAGAAAAATGCACACGTACCAAATGTGGCCTTTTAGTTCCCCCAAAAAATGACAAACCCATGCATGTGGGGTATCACTGTACTCAGGAGATGTTGCTGAACACATACTGGGGTGTCGTGTGACAGCGGCATATACCAGGAGCTGTAAATTCATACATAAAGTAGGTGTGTGTGGGAAAAATACACACACAAAAATACTACTGCAAACTTTGAAAAAATGCTGGTGGTAAAATGTGTGCATGCAAAGAGTTAAAATACCAGCATTTAAAATACCCTATGGTGTCTAGTTTTCAAAAATATATGGTTTTGTTGGGCACACTGAAATGGCCCGGCTCAAAGATGTACCAAATAGGGGATGGGCAGTGGATCCCCAAATGCCAAAGTTCAACATTGAAAAATGTGCATGCCCCAAATGTGGCCCTTTTGCCCCCGAACAGCCAGGCAAAATCATTCATGTGGGGTATGACTGCGCTCAGGAGATGTTGCTGAACAAATATTGGGGTGTTTTGTGATAGTGACATATACGAGAAATTTTTAATTCATACCTGAAGTAAAATGTGTGTGACAAAACAAATGCAAAAAAATGACTACCACAAAGTTTGACAAAGACTGGTGGTAGATATGGTGCATGGAAAGAGTTAAAATACTAGCATTTAAAACACCCTGGGGTGTCTAGTTTTCAAAAATATATGGCTTTATTGGGCACACTGAAATGGCCCGGCTCAAAGATGTACCAAATAGGGCATGGGCAGTGGATCCCCAAATGCCAAAGTTCAACATTGAAAAATGTGCATGCCCAAAACGTGGCCCTTTTGCCCCCAAACAGCCAGGCAAAATCATTCATGTGAGGTATCGCTGTACTCAGGAGATGTTGCTAAACACATATTGTTTTTTGATAGTGACATATACCAGAACCTGTTTATTCATACCTAAAGTAAAATGTGTGTGAAAAAACAAATGCAAAAAAATTACTACCATAAAGTTTGACAAAGGCTGATGGTAGAATAAGTGCTTGGAAAGGGTTAAAATACCAGCATTTGGAATACCCTGGGCTGTCTAGTTTTCAAAAATATATGATTTGATGGGGTAAATTGCATTGGCCGGGTTCAAAGATACCCGAAATGGCACATGGGGGGAAGAATTACCAGATTTGGAAAAAATGGCTTTGAAATAGCAAAATGCTACCTGTACTTATTGCTCCATAACGTGCAGAAAAAAGCAAAAAAACATTGGGTATTTTTAAACTCAGGACAAATAGTAGAATCTATTTAGCAGGTTTTTTATTACCTTTTATAGATGAGTAAAAGATTTTTCAACTAAAAGTTAGACACAGTCATTTTTTTCTAAATTTTTCACCATATTTTATACTTTTTTTAATAGTAAATAATATGATACAATCAAAACAATGTCATCTAAAGAAAGCCCTTCTTGTCCTGAAAAAAACAATATCTAATGTGTGTGGGTTTAGTAGACGGGAAAGAAGAAAATTACAGCTAAACACGAGCAGCGCGGAAATGTTAAAACGGCCATTGTCGCGAAGGGTACAAAAAGTAAAATAAGCCATTGTCACGAAGGGGTTAGAGGTGAGGAGGAGGTCCTGGTTCTCCTGAACAAAACAACGTGTGATTTGTGTGGGTTCATCAAATATCACGGAATCACGGGGGAATCATGGTTTAACCTGCTTAAGGACCAGGCTGTTTTTTTTTTACTTTTTGTACCCTTTGGGACCGAGGCTGTTTTAACACTTTTGCGGTGCTCATGTTTAGATATAATTTTCTCCTCACTCATTTAGTGTACCCACACTAGTTATATATTGTTTTTTTTCAGGGCAAGAACGGCTTTCTTCAGATACCATTTTTTGATCGTATCTAATTTCCTATAAAAAAAAATAAATAAAATATGATAAAAATGTGGAAAAAAACCTTCTAGATAGATTCTACTATTTGTCCTGAGTTTTCTCAGGAGCGGTCACAGCACGTCCTGGGGTGAGTGGTCGGTGTTGCTGAAATTCCTCGATAACGAGACATTTAGCGACACCATTGAACTCTTTTAAAACGGGCATCCGCCGCCATACGGATGTTCACGCCCAGGGAGGGGCCAGACATGGCCCCTGATGCCGATCTCGGTGTTGCTGAATGCCTCAACATCGAAGCATTACAGCAACACCATTTGGTCGTCACCTGACTGTTTTTGCGTTACGTGCCTGGCCCATCAATGGACGTTAAGGGGTGACAAAAAAAACTAGTCTATGTATGAAAAGGGCATGGCCCAAAGGAGGGTTAATCACCTTCCCTTTACAACCAATATGTTGTTATTCCACGTCACTTGCACAGCCCATACACAATGTGCGCTTGTAGTGCTCACCCTTTCTCTCTGTTGCACTGTATGTATTCTAGTGTAGCAGCACAACGACGTATTTAGGCGCCAGGCTCTCTACCTCGTAATGACCGCTTTTCTGCGCATGCGCAATTGGCACTAGAGCTGCCTTACAAACAGGAAAAGCATACGCGTTTTTCAAGCTGCTACAGGGTACGAGTTATAGTAATGGTCCAATCAAGTGCACCGCGTTTTCGGTTGTTGTAGAAGTAGAGGTATAACATTAAATGCATAGCAAAGCTTGTCAGATTTTGGACCTTCCAGTTCAGCTAACTGTTCCGATTATCTTGCTTTTTAATTATTAGCTATCGGAGTACATGACCCACAACCCATTAATTCCTTAGGGCTTTGCGTTCTGTGTTTATAAGCGACGCTCCGTTCCACAGCACGGGTTTTGATATCTGTCTGGCCTTCTGTCGTTCTTTTCCTGCATCGCGCCGGTACCGCCTCTTTCCGGAAGAAAAACTCCGATTGGTCTTTGTCCCGGAGCGGGGAATTCTTTTAGTTATTATTGGTCGCGGGGAATAGGTAGCAGTTAGAACGTAACGCCATGGTAACGGGCCGTCAACGATCGGATTTGGGTCTTTGACGCGGGATGGTGAGTACTTAAGAATCTCTAAACGGCAGTGTATTCTCCTCAAATATTGTAAGCATTAGGTGTACAAATATGTGCCGTTCAGCAACAAGCATGTGACTTTGTGTTCACATTATTCCTACTACTTTGAGTTGCTAAAGACTAAATAGCATGAGCTGTATCTGTCTATGACTGGAGGTCTGGCTATGGGCTGCCCTGTAATATGAGTTTTAACACCAATAAGTTCGTATACTTGAGACAACTAGTATTCCGGTTCCTTCTCGTGAACGGGAACAAGAAACCTGCATAAGCCACAGCCTGCACGATTGGAGTCAGGATGACAAACGTCATCCACTTCCATTGTGTTCTCATATAAAATGGGTATTTTATACACCCTTCAGAACGATCAGTGGGGATTTCTTTAGTAAAGTTGACAAGTTCTAAAACACCAGTGAACTTCGTCTTCTGCCATGGTTAGTCAAAGTGATTATTCACTAAATGGAGAGTTGTAGCTCCCAACCACCTCACTTCACTATTCATTAGGAAGGGCCCACACCTTTAGGTTTCTACAGCAAGAAGGGCAGAGCTAGCCCTGCGTAATGCATAATTGCACTATGCATTATACAGGGCCAGCCACGCTCTTCCCGCAGCAGACGCTCACCTTTATAATGCACAGCGACACGAATGAGTTGAAATACACCATCACCTTTTAGTGACTAAACCCGAATCATGTCCCATGTTTCATCAGATGATCAAACAAATTATAGAAAACCATCTTAATTAAGGCTTTCCTGTTGAGTTTCTCTCTCTCTAGGGTTTATATTTTAATGTTTAATTCATAATTTACTCCGACCTGCTTCACAGGATTAACTTTGTAGTTTTGCTATATTAAATGTAAACACCAAAAAAATAGAATACTTTAACATTTTGCTAATCAAAAGTTGTTTGCTTTTTTGGGCTAACATGTACAGCGAATATCCTAACTTTAGCTTTTGGTTTACCGGTAATGCATAATATAATAACACTTTTGCACGATAGTAGGATTCAGTCATACCATATGTCAATCAGTCTGTGTGTATATATGGCAATAATATTGTGTGTGCTTTCTTGCATAGCTTGAACCCCGACAAAAGGGTAAAAGGAACAAGCAATCATGGATCTTTCTGCATTAGTGAAGAAACTGGGTAACATTATTGATCTTGATATTCTCCCATATAGCTCTTCTGATTTCATCTCTAAATGTCTTTTTGTCTGGAATTAAAATAATTTGCAGATCAAAATAGCATCAATGCCTCATCTATTTATATCTAAAAAAGAATAGTTTGTCACAGACACGTAGACCTGTTCTAAAGAATGTGATGTCTTTTTGGTACATTTTTGGTCAATTAACACCTAAAATATGAATACGTCTATCAAAACATACTGCTTCTTGCCATGCTTTTGGAACAGACTGCAGCTTAACCAAATTAGCTTCTTTGAATAATTGTTTTATAAACTTGCTCAATTTATATGATTTAGTTGTCTTCAGCAGATTAAAATATTTGAAGAAAACCAATACTTTTTTTTTTTATTGCAACTTGTTTACAATATGGAAATTAAAGCTGGAAATACATACATTTGGGGTACCATTTAATTTGTTTTACATAATTTTCTTTTCAGCTCATCACTTGGTTGAAATTAGAGAAAGAGCACTTAAAAATATTCTCTCTAAACTGGACCATAATCTGCTGTCATTTGTGGATCTAGTCCAAGAGAAGCCATTGTTTCTCCATCTACTACAATGGTTTAATTTCCCAGCAGTTCCCATGAAGGAAGAAGTTCTAATACTGCTAAATAAGTTGGTTAAGGTGAGGAGGTGATAATTACAGGTCATTTATGCTTTTGATATAATTAATCAAAATACTGAATTTGTCTACTGAATTTGTAAAATATGTATGCCATAGACTAGAGTCTTGTGTCTTTCACAATGAAACTGATTTTGTAATGTGGATGCTTGAGTTGTGCATATGGTGAAGTGGTGCGTTTAGCTGAAATATATTGAATAGTCTTAATGCAATTAAGTGCAGCTGTTCTACAAACTAATATAAATATATATATATATAATTAGCTCAAGTAACCTAAGATTATTAGAAAATGAGGACTTTATCCCCATGGGATGCAAGTACTGTCATAGTATTTATGGGTAAAAAATATATTAAAACACTTCTTTTATTTCTCATTTTTGTCATGATGAACCCGTATGGATACAGCACCCGTATGTTGAACAGCTGATGAGGCTTAATAACATTATCTTAGTACAGTAGAATTTTTTTCCACACTTGTGTTTGAATAAATTATATTTATTTCCCCATCGTGTGTGTATGTATGTATATATATATATATGTATATATATATATATTTTATTTATTTTTATTATTTATAGCATTCCTCAGCAGCTCAATGGTTGATTGAAATAGGGGCTGTAGATTTCCTCACCCAGCTACGGCCAAATGTGGAACCAAACCTTCAGGCCTTAGTGGATGGTATTTTAGATGGACTCTTCCTTCTTCCTACTGATATTTCCAATAATCGCTTATCATCTAGTCATGAAGTGAAGTCCTTGCCAACCTACAATTTTGCAGGTATTACTATTTTACCTTTAATTATTATTATTATTTTTTAACAAAGAAAGAGACTGCATATATAAGGACTATAATCTACATGTTGTTAAAAATAGGATTATTTTTTAATGACATGATTTGCTATAAACTCATTAATTAAAAAAACTGGTAGAGTTCAGGCTTCCTCTTTTGATTATTGTCTTCCCAAAGCCTTCTTCATGAATAATAACACATGTATTTGCTTTATAGCTATACAACATCAAGCAGATTTGACTGATGGATATTTTCATCAGGATGCTTGTGTGCTCCAGCATTCAAGTGTATCCACAGAGCAATCATGTGGTAAGCGCTAAAATACTTTATCTAGAGGTATATTAATGGTCAGGGAAAATGGGATTGGACATTATTCAATACATTTCTAATTTTTATGATTGATATTGCATTACTATAATGTTTGTCTTACTATTTTTGCTAAGGAATTATGCATTCAAAGATATTTAGTGTTTTACTTTTTAGCTTTAATCCTTACTTGATTTAAGAGTACGTTTTAGTAATTATTTTAGTGTAACTATCTTACATCTAAACAGTAAATTACTCTCCTGCCACCTGCTTGAAGTACTCCACGTTTCCTTGGCTGACCTTGACTACAACAGACAGACATGTTCTTTCATCAAATGAAAGGTACATTTGTTCATGTATCTTTATTTAAATGTATTGTTGTACATGTGTTTATTGTCATTTGAAATTGATCTTCATGTTTTTTTGAACATTGTGTAAGAGCTGCAGATAATAGAACAGGCAAATATTTAAACACAAAAATAGCACTGATTATGCAAAAGTTTCAATTAAAGATTTGTTTTATAGCATGGATTCTAAAAGCAAAAGCTATTTTATATTAAACATTATGTAATGATAAAAAAACAGATTTCTCAGTTGTCTCATTCTTACTTAGGCTCCAATCCCTGCCTAGCAGGCCTTCATGCTTACACATGCCTGGCATCAATCAGCTTTCATTTCTTAACCCAATAATGTTGGAACTGCTTTAAGAAGATGCACAGTCGGTGCTAAGTATCTGTGTTCCCTTTCATAAGAGCCTGGTTTGAGTCCTTGAGCCAGTGATTTAAAAAAGTCGTTGGTAGCTAGGGAAAACCCTACAAATCGTAATGAAAGTAATAAATGAGTCCAATTGGTCCAGTTTGTGATTGGAGACTTTGTGTTATATAATTTTAAGATGGGTCTTTCAAAATCCTCCTTTTTTTCTTCTTGTTGCTATAACTCCTCTTTGTGAGTGGAAAGGGTAATCCCTTAAGTGCAAACTAAATATACATTGTGAATATTTTATGTTTTTTGGCAAATCATACTGAAAGTAACTGAGTTCAATTGATTCATTTCTTTTTATATTTATATTATATATATATATATATTGCACCATATATAATATGCACACACATGCATGTCAAGTCCCTCTAGCAAAGCAAATATTAAAAAGATGTGTCGTTATCAGAGAGGCGATACCACAAATAAATACTAAGAATGATGTGACTTTGTTATGACCCACTGGGGATTTAATGCTGTTCATAAACCTTTATTCCCAAATGTTATTTTTGTTTAGCCATGCTAGGAAGTGACATTTAAGTCTGTATTATATAAAAACAGTAAGTCAATTGTGAGGGGCAGAGCTGTTTAATTCCTAGTTTAAATCTCAAATGGCAGCAGAATATCTTCCGGGAATTTTAAATTCCTTCCAGTGCCATAATATGTAAATGGAGGAATGATGAATTGTTGTTTTCTATTCCTAAAACAGTATGGTTGTGACCAAAGGAGATCTGGAGATGTACAGTGTGTGTGATATATATATAATATATAAACTCGGTAAACCCAGCAAAATTACCTTTTCTGACTTTCTGGGGAAAAAAGGAGCCACAACATTTGATATTTAGGTGTCACAGACCTCCAATTATAATCGGACAGAACAATACAAAACAATACAAATGCGTGGTTCTGTCTGATTATTTTCTGTTCATAGTGTATATGAAAATTTCCTATCCATGGCACAAAACACTTCCATGCAACTATTGGTTAAGACCATATTACAATATATAATTTTGTAACCTTGTTAAAATATATGCTTGATCAATAATTGCATGCCTCTGACTTCCCATTATATTGTATTGCCCTACAAGTTAAAAAACAAACACTCCCTTTTACATAGGTTAGGTCGATATGGTCTACTTGCTAAGTTTTTGATACTGCCTCGCCAATTATTTATGGATAGGTTTAGGTGAAAACCACTTCCAACTGGGTGTAAAAAGGACATAAAGAGTCAATTAATGAAAATTAATAATTAGACTAAAGTGTTAATCTAAATGGCATCCAGTGTGTGCGAGTGCCACTTTTATATTTTCTAGATGTTTCTTGGTGTTTGTTGAAGATTCAATGTCGCCCAATGTAATGTATTGTTTTTAATGTTCCTTCAGCAAAAGTTTGTACCATTTGGAAGAGTTATATAACCTTATTCAATATGGTCTTAACCAATAGTTGCACGGATGTGTTTTGTGCTATGGAAGGAAATTTTCATATATACTATAAAAAAAAAATAATCAGACAGAACCACGTGTTTGTATTGTTTTGTGGACCCCTCTCTCTGATTATAATTGGAGGTCTACTGTAATTTCCCACGTAATGCTCTGTGACGCCTAAATATCAAATGTTGTGGCTCCTTTTTTTCCCAAGAAAGTCAGAAAAGGTAATTTTGCTGGGTTTACGTTTTTTTTTTTTTTTGTATTTACGGTATTGCTTGGCTTGGTAAAGCAAATAACCTACAAGTGTTTACTACCATGAGTGATGACTACAAAAGACATTTACTGTTCACTATAAAAAAAATAAAAAAAATGAAACCATTATTTTAATAGCATGTACTCTGTTTATAAAGAACAACGTTTCATAAATATGTTTATAAAAAGATAATTTGTTAAACGTTAATGACAGAAATCCTAGAATCCCTTCATTGAAGTAGGCTATTAATACCTGTTTGAGAGCACACATTTTTCGTGTGATTGGACATTGTTGGATTATGACTGGAACATTTTTCATGTAGTCAGGCTGATGTTATTTTATACATTATCCCAACGCTCCCAATGGGTAGCTGTGTTGTAGACCGTTTTTTTCCCCTGTCTTTTTGTAAATCTGCCACCCGTAGTTTTCAGATCTAGCATCCTTTATCCTAGGCGATCTTGGGGGGCATTATTTATAGAATGTCTTAAGCACTTAGGAAGACTGTAGAGTGAAAAATCCTTATGTTATACTATTTTCTGTGTTTCATTAAAACAGTCTCATTTGTGTGTGTCTCTCTCAATCTCTCTCTTTTAAATAATGAACACATTAAAAGCACATTGCAAAGTAGTAATCAAGGTCTGATCTGGAGAAGTTGCCAACTATTACAGGATGTTGTAATGCAAGACTTTCCTGCTGAAATCTTTCTACAAAGACCAAAGATAGTCCAGGTGAGCTGACAGCTAGAAACATATTTATTTAGGTTGATTAAAAACAGAAGCTCTTAAGATTCATTGTGACCTTGGGTTCTTCAAACATATATGTTTTTATAATTTCGATTTTATGTAAATGTTAAACTTTCCGAGGCACTTTTCATCCACAAATTTGTCCGTAGACAAGAGAATGAGAATGATTTTCTTTGTGTTGTCCTACTTGCACTTCACACTGTTGAGAGGTGTGATGGGAGGTTTGGGGTTTGTTTGATAGGTTTAGATGTGTTAAATAATTTTAATTATTTCTATCAACTAGATGTTGTATGGGATTTCTGAAGCTCCATTGCCTGGAGAATACTGTATTACACTGTATGCTGCATGCGGTTACATATATTTTCTATACATTTACAAAAACACTTACCCTTGTTATAAAGTATAGCCAGATGTGATTAGATTATCACTAACAGAAAATATGCACATTATTTGCTTAAATGCGTTCATATTTATGATATCAAAGTTAGAGCACACATACACCATGATAAAGCTTTGGTAAACTCCACATCTGCAGCACGTTATGAAAATCTTTATAAATGCATATAGGCTTAAAAGTACACGGCTTATTTCAAGGTTGATGAGAAGCATAGCTGCGCAACAGATTCTAAATGGGCAGATTGCCCTGCATCCATTGAGTAATGAAAAATGTATAAGTTCACACAAGGGTTATAAGATGACTTTCAAAGACCTGCTGTTTGATGAATAAGTAACAAGCCTTTCATTATTTGCAGCTGTCATTAAACCAATTACTTTATCACAAGTGAACTTCAAAAAAAAGTTTCAAATAAAGAGAAAATCAGACTTCAGTTGGAACAACACCGTGATACCTCAAGTTCAGCCTCGTTAGCAGACAGTGGTCATACATTTTGCTGTTCTATAGACTTTTCCCACAGTGTTAGGACGATTTACATATAGGGAAGTTCATAGTCGATGATGAACAATTTTAAAGGGGCTCTTTTATATTTTCTGATGAGCTTAACCATTTGTAACAAGAAGCAGCATTAGAAAGATCATTAATGATTCTGTAGAATGGCCAAGCCTCTCACAAACTTAGTTTTTTAATTGTGCACGTTTTTGTCTCACTCGTAATTTTGCCGGGGAACACTCAACTGTCATTTGATCTGTAAGCAGACACTCATAGGTTGTTGCCATATAAGCTGAAAAGCATCATAAACATTTGTGTTGCGTAAACTTAGAAGAAAGAATGAAATAACTGATCTGCTATTATTAGTTTATCATGCTAGAGAGTACTGTTAATTGTTTGTAATGGATCACATTTAAAACTTGAACTCTTTTATGAATTATATTTAACGTTTAAACATGAAAATATATGAAAGCTGTTCGTCATAGCAAGTTTATAAAGGTTCTCTTTTCAGTCTGGCACTAACATTATATATGTACAATATAATTTAGAGTCTTCTGCCTTTACTGGGCCTGGCATCCGAAACAGACAGCCAGCAGCATTTGGCATTCCAGTCCATTTCTTGCTTACTTCAGTTGTGCATATTGCTCAGAAACAGACTGAATTTTCATAGGGACCCAGGATTTGTAAGCACAAAACAAGGTAAGAATATTCATGTAATAAGCTTTAAAAGAAAGTTGAATTTTAATCAAACGCATTTAGATCGCTGTTCATCTCTATTATTGTAAATGTTTTAATTGTGTGCATGTTATTTCTCTATTTTGCAGAAGTGTTTTCTCAAAATTCTTCGGTATTGTATTGCCAAGATGCTCGTCGAAATTCTCAGAATCCCTCTCCTGCAAATGAGCAAATCCGCCCGTCTGTGCTTGGGCGTGCAAGTCAGCGCCTTAGAGGAGATGGGCAAGATGGAGATGCCACGTCTTCTAGGTAATGTGATTGCCATAAAACCCCTGTTGTTCCAAACAATGGCATCATGTCATTACTTTGCTTGTGAATTTTTCATTTGTCAGGAAATGCCATTGACTATGCAATCCCAACACATAAATTGGTTGAAGAATACCGTATTTTAAGGAACAATCTATTTAAGTAGTCATATAGAATTGCAGATCTATAAAGAGCCTACAAATCTGAATAAATAAACAATATATGAAACATGTCGGTTTGAAATCGGGTAATTTTTCTCTTTAACCTATGCAGTTAAACACTTCACGGTGTTGCTGTAATGCCCCTTCCCAGGGGGGCAACGTCCGCCATACACGTTATGACGGCGGATCCCTGTTTTAAAAGAGTTAAAAGAGCAATAGTGGCGCTGAAAAGCCTCGATAGCGAGGAACTCAGCGACACCAAACACTCACCCCAGGACGCACTGTGACCGCTCTGGAGAATAGTCAGAAGCGCCACTAAGAGGAATTTTGTCACTCGCAAGATGGAAGCGTCATTTAAATAAATAAACACGTTTCCGAGAGGGTCTTTCCCTTAACCTTTAAGGTTTTTACAGACCTCTGGTATGTGTACAATTTCAACTCAAGTAATGTACAAACTAATACATAGTTTCATGCTTTGAGTATTAGCAGTAAATTTGCACATCCGTATAAATTACATAACAATATGCTTTGTCTAACACAATAGGTTATAATATAAAGTAAAAAAGTACTTTTACATTTTGACCTACATATCAATGTTTTATGGGAATGCAGGGTTGGACAAATTTGTGTAGGCGCCAGCTTTATATTGTTCAGGAGCCTAAAAAAGGTACACTTGTATTCATCAATATAACATGGCAGAAAGAGTTAGGAGCCATGGATCCTGGGATTTGTCAAGTCCCGTGGTACTCAATGCTTTTGATGATCTGGCCTTGAGCCAAAAATAAGCAAAAGTGGAGTATATGTATAAAGAATAAATATGTTTGGAGCAATTCCTTGGTAACTGGTGGAATGTTCACACTGACCTCACCCTTTTATCATTATATATATTTTATTATATGATTTATTTTAATAATCTACAAATTTTGAAAATAAGTGTACTGGTTAACTTTTACTGGATTTTTTTTGTAATAATACAGTGGAAACAGTATTCAGGCCCATGCAATCACCAGGACAGCTCCCTGGTCCCCATTGGATATTGGACACCAGGACCTTCAACAAATTGAACGTGAGGATCCTTTAGCGTCACAGTTTCAGCAGCTCAGCCTGGCTCAGTTCTGTGTTTCACTTTTGGAAAATGCTGCAACTTTGTTACAATCAGGTAAGCAAAATTGTACACCTTTGTAGTAAAGAATAAGTATATTTAAAGAGTCACTCCTGTCGTCATCAGAGATGGTAAACTGTCGCTTTAAATGAACATGTTATATCTATGTATTGCAGACCACTTAAAAATAATAGCATCTGTGTTATTTTAGTAAATGAAAATAAAGTGGAGGAAGAGTTGTGGTGCTGCTGGTGTTTGTTGTTTTTTTATTTTTTTTTAGAGAGAGTTGACTTTAACCCCTTAACGTCCATTGCCGGGTCAGGCACGTCATGCAAATCGGTCACTTAACGACCTATGACGTGCCTGACACGTCATCAGACTTAAACAAGCTTAGAAAGTGATCAACGATCACTTTCTAAGCTTAAACGGTGTTGCTGTAATGCCTCGATGTCGAGGCATTCAGCAACACCGAGATCGGCATGATGGGCCATGTCCGGCCCCTCCCCGGGGCGTCAACAGCCGCCATACATCAACGATCACCTCCTAAACTTCAATGGTGTCGCTGGAATGCCTCGATCAGGAGGCATCCAGCGACACCAAACACTTACCTCTTGATGGACTGTGACCGCTCCGGAGAGCGGTCACAGCCGCAGCTGCACGCAGTCTTCACCATCCGCAAGATGGCGGCGGCCCGGGAAAAAAAAAAATAAAGTTGAAAAAGTTCGCTAGACAGTCTCCAGACCCTCTAGAGAACTCTGGCTCCACTTGCAGGTTGAATACAGGTACTGCATTCAACCATACAAGTCAATGGAGCCCAGCTTTCTAATCACTATGTGATTAGTAAAATATTTAAAAAAAAAAAGGAAAAAAAGAAAAAGCTTAAAAAAAACATGGTAACATTTAAAAATTATTATGCTTTAGAGGAACTATCCAGTTCCAGCAAAATGTAAAAAAAAAAAGTCCAAAAAGAGTAAAATAAAAAAAAAAAGTTTATTATTATGAGCCAGTGCTAAAATTATCTTCCCAAAAATCCTGACGTGGAAAAATTTAAATAAAAGCATTTCAAATACCCAAGGGGTGTCTAATTTAAAAAAATGAATGGTTTGATGGGGTAAATTGGAGTGGCCGGGTTCAAAGATAGGGCATAGGCACAGACTGACCGAAATGGGGGGGGGGAAAAAAAGCGCACTTCCAAAATGTGGCATTTTAACCTCAAACACCAGACAAACCCATACATGTGGGGTATGACTGAACTCGGGAGATGTTCCTGAAAGGGTTAAATACTACCATTTTAAGTACCTTGGGGTGTCTAGTTTTCAAAAATATATGGTTTTATGAGGTAAATTGTAGTGGCCAGGCTCAAAGATAGGGCATAGGCACAGACTGACCAAAATAGGGGAAAAAAAGCGCACTTCCCAAATGTGGCCTTTTAACCCCAAACAGCAGTCAAACCCATGCATGGGTGGTATCACTGTACTCGAGAGATGTTGTTGAACACATATTAGGGTGTTGTTTGATAGTGACGTATACCTGGAGCTATAAATGTATACCCAAAGTACAATTTGTGTGAAAAAAAAATAAATACCAAAAAAATACTAACACAAAGTGTGGCAAAGGCTGGTGGTAGAATCTCATGCATGGAAAGGGTTAAAATACTAGCATTTGAAATACCCTGGGGTGTCTAGTTTTCAAAAATATATGACTTGATGGAGTAAATTGCATTGGCCGGCTTCAAAGATACCCGAAATGGCACATGGGGGGAAGAATTACCAGATTTGGAAAAAATGGTTTTGAAATAGCAAAACGCTACCTGTACTTAATGCTCCATAACGTGCAGAAAAAAACAAAAAAACATAAAAACATTGGGTATTTCTAAACTCAGGACAAATAGTAGAATATATTTAGTAGGTTTTTTCATTAGCTTTTTTGGATGAGTAAAAGATTTTTGGGGTAAAAGTCAGAAAAAGTGGGGGTTTTTTTACATTTTTCATCATATTTTATTATTTTTTTTATGGGAAATTAGATAATATGATTAAAACAATGGTATCTGAAGAAAGCCCTTCTTGTCCTGAAAGAAAAACAACATATACTTTGTGTGGGTTCACTAAATGAGTGAAGAGAAAATTACATCTAAACACGAACACCGCAAAAGTGTTACAACAGCCTCGGTCCCAATGGTACAAAAGGTAAAACACAGCCTGGTCCTTAAGGGGTTAAATGGATCATCACATTTAATTACGTTGTACTGTATGTGTGACCAACACTGGAGTTGGAGTCTGGGGAGTTGAAATGCTCAGCTCTCCTATAAATTCCTGGTTCGTAAATACACATCTATGTATTTTTTGTTTCCAGTTTTCTCTTGCTTCGTTAACATGTGTCAAGACAAACATGTTTTACTCCGACAGAGTAGAGTGCATTTATAGCCTGTTTTAGCTGGTCTGTGTTGCCTGTCTTCAGACAGCTTCCCAGTGTTGCTGGGATGCTATCTAATAAGAAGCAACTGACACTTCCTCTTATGTAAACTAATACCAGATGTTTTTAACCATGTTTTAATTATTATTTTTAAAACCCAATTACATCCTAAAAGAATAGGATGAAATAGTATGCCCTAAATATTTAGCACTGGCAGACGCATTTCCCTGTTGGTATATGAGAGATCAGGATGTCTAACCGTCTGGAGTCTTCCTTGCTAGTGAGAGGCATCATCTGGCAGATGAAGTGTAATGGCAGTCGCACGTCAATACTGCTTGTATGCCATAATTCCTGTCCCAGAGACTCCGATAACATGAATGACGAGGCCAGGAGGTCTATCCACCCCTGGTCAATCATTGTGTTGTGATCAGGAACACAGGGTTTTCTAACGGCTGTGTGATTGGCTGCAGTAGGGATCAGAGTTCCCAGTTTTAAAAGTTAAAAACAAATATTTTTTAAAAATAGAAATAAAGAAATTGACATCATAAGGGAACCAGAGAGGCTTTTAAGGGCTATAAAGAGCTTAAAGGGACTTCCAGTCAGAAATGGTAAAACAAAACAGCAAAATAACCCTCCAAATCTATCGGGGAAATACCAACGTCATAAAAGTATTGTTGCTCCAATTTGTTATTAATCTTACAGAAATTGTATGCTGTTTTTAAATATTTCAGACATGCCCCTGTAGTATTATGTTCATTAACCTGCTGTAAATACAAATATACTTACATGTTGTTGATTGCTTTAAGTGCAGCCTAGAATTGTGGGAGATGTCTTCATACAATTTTTACTTAGGAACACGATTTCTTTGTTTAAATGATTTGTGCGCTCAAAAATATTTACAGATAAAAGGAAACTGATTACGCGTGTTGTTGAACTGCTTAGTGAAAGCGTGGCACTGCTTAATGATGCCATATCAGAGCACGTTTGGGAAGATACAAGTCTTATAGGACAAGAACTGGTAAGAAAATAACATTGCATTTTGCTTTTTTTATGTGTACGAGAGCATTCTGTCGACATACATATTTTTCTTAAGGTTGTATTTGCTGTGTCCTAGAAGTAATTAGTTTAGTCAGAAGCAAGGCTCTGGGTTAGCTGACCATCAATTAAATTCTAATATTGGCTACCGATTTCCAGATTAAATGTACAATCGGAAGATGCACAGAAAGCACTTATTTGTTCTCGGTGTTATTAAAGGCATATCGAGGAGCACAAGTTGTCACGGAAACCAGGAAAGACAAACAAAACAGCAATGTCAATAACACCTTTATTTCTCATTTCCGCCCTAAAGGTTATGCATGGGCAACGCAGCTTCCAAATAAAAACTTGATTACAAATGATTTTGTTAGATTGCTGTCTTTGAACATGCAGGGCCTATTAAACATTTAAGCATTGTATGTGATTTAAACCTATTTCAGTAATGTGATAACCCCCCCCCCCATGTGTTCTCCATCTTTCAGAGATGCAAACTCCGTTTTTCCTTGGATACACTTGGGGAAGCAATATTGTATCATAAGAATAAAAGTGGTTCTGAGCTGACAGAGCCTTCTCTTGTGAACCACAGAATGGCCTTTATCAGCATCTCTCTTTTTACAATGCGACTTCTGCAAACGCTTCTCCCTGTGGAAAAGGTAAGAGATGAAGAACAGTCCAGAGAAGTGGAAACCTTTTAGGCGTCTTTCTCAACATTGTTTTAGTTAATATTAATATCCCATGGTGGCTGCAACAGTGTTCATCTCTCAGCTGCACATTAAAACTGGAGAAGCAGTGTGGGCCACTTTAGGCTTTAGTTTGCTTCTGGGAAATTGTTATGTGTCACAACATTCTTCTCTAAATTACCTCTTATGATTTGTCGGTATGGTAGAAAACATTGTGTAACGGCTCTCCAAATAGCAATGTATTTGTGCCTTCACAGTAAATTTCTCCTCAATCTGCGTGGAGTTATTAAAGACGTTCTGGTATTAGCACAGATGACACTAGTTCTTTTATCAAATGTTCCTTGTGCTTAATATATCTAACTTTGCTACACGATTTAACATGACTGTGACCCAAATCTGATCATACAATTCAAAATGTGTTTGCGGACTTGTTTTTTGATGAATAAAATAAACACACAATAACATCCTAAAAATAAGAGGACACAAAATATTGTGCAGTCATTATATCACAAGGAGTAAGTGTTTTTTTGTATAGGGTTTTTTTTCTTACTACTGGTGATATATATTTAGATGCATCCTGTTTTTTTAGGTTGCTGTTTTGTGAAAAATATGCAGTAAGTAAAAAAGACATGTTAATAGTTTACTTTATCATTTAACAAAATGCAACACAAAGAAAAATCTAAATACAATCGATATTTGGTGCGACCAACTTTTGCCTTCAAAACCGCATCAGTTCTTCGAGGTACACTTGCACACGGTTTATTTGAGGAACTTGGTAGATTATTCCAAAAATCTTGGATAATTAACCGCAGTTCTGGGAATTTAGGCAGCCTTGGTTACTTTTCTCTCCATGTAATTCCAGGCAGACTCAGTGATGTTAAGATCAAAGCTCTGTAGGGACTATACCATCACTTCCTTGATGGATAAATATTTGCCTGTACTTCTCAGTATTGAGGAGACCATTAATTCTGACCAAAATTCAATTTGTTGAAATGCAGCCCCAAACTTGCAAGGAGCCTCCACCATCCTTCACTGTTGCCAGCAGACAGTTATTCATGTAGCGCTCTCCAGCCTTTTGGTGAACAAACTGCCTTCTCCTACAGCCAAAATATTTCAACTCATCACCTGCTGCCATTTTTCTGCACCCCAGTTCCTTTGTTTTCATGAATAGTTGAGTCGCCTGGCCTTGTTTACTCGTCAGAGGTTTGGCTTTTTGACCCAAGTTTTCCATGAAGACCTCTTCTGACCAGAATTCTAGCTGATGGCCCTTCTGGAAATCTTCCAATTGCTGAAGAAAGTGACATGATGTGTTTTTTATCTGCTGCATTAAGTTTTCATGGTCCACCACTTCTTGAACAGAACATCTGGAAACCCCTTTCTGCCTTGAAATGTCTGCCTGGGAGAGACCTTGCCGACACAGTATAACTACCCTGTGTCTTGTTGCTGCGCTCAGTCTTGCCATGGTGTATGGCATGAAACTGTCTTCAGCAACTTTTCCTTGTTAGTGAGTTACTCACCAAGTTTTATTCCTCCTACACTGCTAAAACATGTTTTCGTTAACGATTGTGTTAAAACCTACATTTTTATTTATGATCATTACCACCTTTTTGGTCTAATTGTTTAATCATACACCAAACGATATGTTTACAAAATATCTGACTTTGTGCAAAACTGATGCTGTTTTGAAGCCAAAGGGCTGTCACACCAAATACTGATTTGATTTAGATTTTTCTTCTGTTCCCTCACTTTGCATTTTGTTAAATGCTAAACTATTAACGTGTCTATCTTTTTCATATGCATTCTTACTTTACAGAATTTTTTACACCTGTCCCAATGAACTTCTACAGAAAGAGCTTTTTGAATGTCCCCTATTGTATGTTTATATGTTAGTGTGTATGTATAATATATATATTACAAACCCATTTTATTTATATAATGGGAGAACAAGCATCTCGACATCCGGTTATCAGGAGCATGATTATTCTTCATAGTTAAAAGCCTTTCTAAGGTGTGTGTTGGGGGATGGGCACAAACCATTAGTAGGTTTTATAAATCCATTTTAATTTAATTTGCACTTAGATTTAACTTGAGAATGTTGTTTCTACCCTTATTAGAACTGTATTTATGTTTGTGGAAAAACATCTACTAAATTTATTTTTAGATATTTGCTCAAGCTCAGTAATTATGCAAAATATAGGGCACCATGGTACAACCTATATATTGGTTTGTTGATTTTTAAAAGGAAGCCTGTATTTGTTGGTTCATAACATCAAATGCTTATTGTACGCAGGGATATACTGCCCTCTGCCTGCTTTTGATGTCTATGCAGTAAGCTTGTGTTTAGTTTGTACTTTTATCTTGTCATGGGGAATAGGCAACATCAACAGCAGGAGATCTTGCAAGTACTGAAGTGCCTTTAACTGTTTCTGCTTGATGGTCCTCAAATCCATCTCTAGCCACATCTGCTACATATACATATCGGTATAGGATATGACACATTTTATGTTAATACATTTGCTTTGACTGATTTATCTGCTTCAATACTTGGGGTTAATGTATACAGAAAAAGGATTAACGTATCATCTAGTTTTGGAGAGCAAATATTAAAAGGACAAAAAAAACCCTCCTGATTTAAAAGGAAACGGCCTCACTCCAGTAATGTAGAAATAATGAGGGCAGAGTGGATTGGTTAGAATTCTGCTTATATTCCTAGTCATTGAAAATACGTGCTGTGCTAAGCACATTTAAGTCACAAAAGTGACTCCCTTTAGTGAGTATGATTCCTGAAGACTTTATGGTATGGCAAAGAATTATAATCAGCACAGGCACTATTCGGTAGGAGACAGAAAACCTTACTGAACAAGCGTCTCCAAATTGGTCCTTTAGGGAACTGCACTGGGCACACTGAAGGCGAGATTTTCAATCTTTTGTGTCTCGATGAAATATTTAAATACAGTGTCTCTCAATGAAATATTTACATCTTGTTACTGTAGACGTAACTGGCTTTCTACTTAATCTGGGATTAGCATTGATACAGCTGATGTCCTCCTCTGGACTTTTGAAAAGAATTGTGTGTGTCGTTTTTACATTTGTTCTCCTCTTTCTATCTTAAGGCAAATGATGTTCTGCCAGAGAGCTTGATGAATGCCTTGTTTCTCATATCCCTCGACCTGCCTTTCCGCATTGCATATCCCAGCGTTCATGAATCTGTAACAGCTTTTATGGAGCAGCTAAATTCTGAAGACTATGGCGTTTATAAACAAGCCTCGGAGGTGGCCTATTCAATTGAATGTACAACCACCTTTATGTCTTGTTTTAGCAAAGAGGTTTGTGTTATTTTACAGCTGTAACTTCTCATTTTATTTATTTAATTTACTTAAAATTAATCTAGTTTTAGAGAATGTTCTTGAGACCAGTTACAAACGTTATGCACAAGGCTGCATATGAATGCAGACATATTTTTTTTTTTTGTGTGTTTGCATCATCATTTTGTGTCTTCTTAACATTAACAGACACATAAGTAATTAGCTAGTATGTTTAAATATCAGGTAATAAATACATTTTCTAATTATTAGAAATTGCTTAATATAGTGCCATCCTATTCCGTAGCGCTGTACAATGGTTAGACAGGACATAACAAGTAGTATACCGTATTGGCTCGAATATAGGCCGCACTTTTTTCCCCCACTTTAAGTCTTTAAAGTGGGGGTGCGGCCTATATTCGGGGTCTAGCGCCCGACGCCCGGGACATGTAGTCCCGGGCGCCGGGCAGGCAGCGGGGTTAGGATACAGATCCCCCGCAGCGGTGCAGGGGACCTGCATCCTACTCCCCGATACGCTCAGACAGCCTCCCCTGCCAGCACTTCCCATGGGGGGGGGGTGCCAGCACGGGAGGTTGTCTAAGCGCATCGTGCGGACCGTCCGCATGATGCGTTTTACCTCTGCCCCCCCCCGATTTACTGGAGCAGACTCCCGGGTGTCTTGCAGGGGACATCTACGCAATAGGCGTATACAACTTCCGGTGCCGGCACATCCAGGGGGGGCAGAGGAGGACAGTGGCAGCATATCTCGGGGGGGGGAGGACAGTGGCAGCATATCTCGGGGGGGGGGGGGGAGGACAGTGGCAGCATATCTTGGGGGGGGGGAGGACAGTGGTAGCATATCTCGGGGGGGAGGAGGATAGTGGCAGCATATCTCGGGGGGAGGAGGACAGTGGCAGCATATCTCGGGGGGGGGGAGGACAGTGGTAGCATATCTCAGGGAGGGGGACAGAGTGGCAGCATGTTTTTTGTTTTTTTTAAAAAGCACCACACTTTTAGGGTGCGGCCTATATACGGGGGCAGCCTATATCCGAGCCAATACGGTATATAACATAACAATCTGGCTTACAGAAACCGGTGAGAAGGGCCCTGCTCAAATGAGCTTACAATGTAACTTAATTATATTTTTCCTCCGTGGTACAGTGATCTGTTAGAATCCATACGGCAAAAGCAGATCTGTAGGTGCCTATAAAATACATACTGTTAAAAGACATAATAAACATAAAAATAAAATAACATTGTACAATGGCTTCGGGAAAGCAGCCACTCATAGTGATCTATTAATTGTGGGTTCAGTTGAATAGCCCTGTCATAAAGTTTCAATCTTCTGGCTCTTGATTGACAAGTTTCAAGGTTGATTCTTCTTCCTCTGTGGCGCCTTTTGTCCCCTGTCAAATCCCACAACAGTCAATACTTCTACATGTTGGACCAAAACTGGCAGCCACTCTGGCTTTGGGAAACATGCTCCTTATTTGTGTTCCAAATTGAAATCAACTCCTGCTCCCAAACACACACAATCCATACCAAGGCATGTTTTTAACATAAGCGCAACTTTTTTTGTATGAAAACTCAAACATTTCACAGAATCTCAATTTGGCACAGACTATAGTTTTGCGTGCGTACAATTCTGTAATATTTCTACAGTAAGACTTGTTCTGTCTACATTTACCGTATTTGCCCAAATATATATACAGTATATATATATTTCTTGTGTAATTATATTTTCAAGATCAAAATCTGAGCAAAAAACTATAGAACGGTAGGAACGGCACTCTAATTCTAATAGTCCTCCTGCAGTTGCCTTAATTGTCTCTGATGGTCAAAGGTAGTTGTCATTCAAGAACGGAATAGCAATTGACTGTCCTCTCTTTCTATCAAAGACTGCCATTATTTAGCCTAACAAATTAATGTTAAGGTGTTGATCCTGGTAGGCGTGATCTACTTATATTCAGGCTTTAAGCTTCAGGCTGTGAATTCTCCTGTCTTCTTACGGAGAGAGAAGAAGAAACCTGGGCCCCTACTCCCAGAAGAGTGTTGTTGCATAGGGTGATATTTGGTCTAGGACTGGCCCGGTTTGATAATGTACTTTAAACTATGAATTTCCTTATTGTTATGATGTGTGTGTATGTTAATGTATGTATATACAATTTTTTCCCCTTATTTAAGGGAGCAAAAGACTTTTTAGAACTGGTGGAACTTGCAGAGAAAGCCCTCACAAGCCTCCCATACCATAAACACTTCCCTTTTGTTCGAAAATTCATCGGCATTTGCTCAGACATGTAAGTAATTTTGTTATAATGTTGCCTGGCTCTACGTAACATAAGGTTTGCATTAATTGGCCCAAAATGAAATATATTTTGTGATTGTGTGTATCTGATTGACACTTTGTTTATATGACTTTAGTACTGAAATCATTTGTATGAAAGCATTCTATACCAAAGAATGCTGCATTGCACTTAAAGCCACCAGAGGTCAGCCAATACCAATAAATAGAATAAAAACTGTTTTTTTTGCAAGTTTTATACAGCACTGGTTTTTCCTATGTCTAGTTTCTTTCTTTAATTTACTAATCCTTTTTCAATCATTTAGCTATTTTTGTTTCTATGCGTGATCTCCTATTTTTTTTTTTTTAAGTTAAACTAAAAATATAAACTTTCCTAAAGGTCTGTTTTCTTTTAATCATTAAGAATTGTGTTCTTTTATGAACAGATATAAATCTGCACAGAGTGGTCCTGTACTCCTGGAGGAAAGCCAAAAAGTACTACTTCGCCTGTTGTCCCACTGGGTGTCTGCAATTAAAGCTGAAGCTTATACATGTTGTCTTGAAATTGTAAAGGTGAGAATGCGAAATCCTGTATTGCTCTGTCTATCCTTATGTCTCCAGGGTGGCTCTGGGCAAAAAAACATTTCTCCTGCGTCGACCATGGTGGAAATGTGCACTGGCTCTTCATTCAAATACTTGTTAGACTGACCCACTATGGTAACAAGATCATCTGCAACAACCATGCCATTGGCAACTATTCTTACTGCATCTTTTTTGAGTAACACAACATTTAGCATAAAGTTTACATTGTTCTCCTTTCAAAGAAATTGTCATGCCCCTTTTCATACAAACGAAGCACAGCAATAAAATTAGAATAAAGTTACAGGTACATTCCACTGAGATGAAGCCCTTTAACCCTTGGTGCAGTTGGGTTGATCTGGCTTTGTATTAATGTGTCTTTTTGCAGGACCTTTTATAATACACGTAAGTCGGTAAACCCTCAACTTGGCTTCACTGTCTCCCCTCAGTGAAGTCTGTGTGTTTCATGTTGCTTTGAGTGTTACTAAAGCAATGTGTTGGGTAGTCGAGCAATAGGATTATCGCTTTATATGATATGGAATCCACAAGATAAAATAAATTAAAAAAAACTTACATTTCAGCGTGTACGGGTTGTTCAGCGGTCTCAATTGGCGTCTCTCAAATGCAAATACCACATGGAATATATAAAGCGAAGAGAAACATCATAGTGCAAAATACATTACTGCATCAAAAAAAAATTGTAAAACCCATACACAGCCTGCTCACCATATTCAGAGCCAAATTAAAAATTTAGGTTCATAAAGCATACGTTGGACACTCTCTTAAGGCCGTGTCCCAAGCCCCTTTTTGGAGAATAATCACTCAAGATAGTGTATATAATTAAAAGTTTTAAACAATTTATTAAATACTTCAAATGAGTAAAAAAAAACCATTTAATCATTTAGTAAAATTTATTATAATAAAGTGCTCAAATAGGCTCACTGGGATGCGTTTCGTCAGTCCATGGCTTCCTCAGCCAGTGCCACTATTGCATATTTATTTGTAGGGGAGTTTTTATATGCACTTTTGAAGAGTTTCTCACTATACCAGCTTATTTCAAATTATTGGTTATCATATTTTAGTTATTTTTAGCTCAGCCTTTTTTAACCTCCTTAAATTTGTCTACTGTGTGTTGGGTAGTGTTTGATTTGTTCTTAAAATACGCTTCAAATTCATTATTTAATACAATCCATTTGAAAATAATACTGTAGTAACTCTTAATAACTTACAGGATTCCCTTGGAATTGAAAATGCTACCAAAACTGTTTCCTCAATCTGCCATGGTGTGCATTTTTTACTTCAACCAAACGTACTGTATGAAATATGCACATTTGGCCTTCAAGATTCCAACGTTGAGGTATTGTTATTTTACTGATACACTTGTATGCTTTTTTTGTTCGCATGAACACCCAACTTCCTAGAAGGCTCTGACATGAACATTTGTCATGCATATTGTCATCTGTTTTATGATCCACTGTCAAAGGCACTGCTTGATTATTTTTTTTAAATAGTAATAATTGTGTAGTGTATACCAACAAAAATGTATAAGTTCATTATATTGCGGTTCTATTTTTACACTGGAGCTTCTATTTTTTAAATAGGTGTCAGTAGTTTTTACTACTTTTAGTGCAATTTTTTTTTCACTCACATTTCTGTATGTTTTATAATTTTCAAAAAAACCCCAACACTTTAATGGCTGATTTCACATATGTATTTATTAAATGGGGATTTCACTTTCAGTTGAAATCTCTCAATTTAAACTTATAGAAGAAATATATTTTTAAATGTATTGCTGCTATCTGCATGTTTCTAATATTCTTGGATGAACCAGTATATAACTGAAAGTGTTGATATGTTTTAATTCTTATGCTTTACAGATATCTTCAACTGCTAAGTCTATATTGACCTTTTTACTTCAAGGCCGCCTTGTGATGACAGCACCAACTTGGAACAAGTTTCTTGATGCTCTGTACCCTGTGTTATCAGTTTTACAGGTATATTTTGCTGATATGTTGTATGTATAAATATTTCTGTTGCAAATCATTTTCTTTGATATCCAAATTTTAGCACATATGCATCTCAACCTACATTTTCCCCCATAATACTGTAGAATATGTTTATGGTTTTTGCCGTACAAGCTCATGATAACCAAAAATGGACAAATCACCAGGATCCGTTTCCCAAAATCACTTTTTTAAATGTACCTGTCCCTGGCTCCAACCAGATCCTGCATAAAATATGATTTCCCTTACAATAGGGCAAAACAACACAGTACCCACTTATGTGTAATTTCCCCCCTTTAGGGCTTTGCTGACACAGAAGACGCGCTGGGCTCATCTATCCTGTCATTATGTGAAACATCTCAAAATGGAGAAGGAGTCACCCCCAAAACAACTAGGCTTAGGGCAGCTCTGCGACTAATGTTTGCCAAAAAAAATGCGTAAGTGGATACCTTTTGTTGGGCTGAATGGTATATTTTATATTGTTTACATTTTTTATTCGCTTGAAGAGCTTTCCGCCGGGGGTCTGAACAGCTGAAGCACCAGTGGAGCTTACTGAAGGGTTGAATATCGCATGCATGGTGTAGTGTTTGGCTGAACACATTTTCTGTATGGCATATAGTTGGGGGTGGGGAGAGAGGCAGACACATATAGGGGTTCTGCAGAATTGCATCACAAAAAATCGAAGGGACCACACAGTTACTATATGCATTAAAGAGCATATAATGGCTTGAGTGTCCCTTTTTAATGTTAAAAATGACAACATAGCAAAAAACACTTTCAGATTTGCATGAAATGTCCTTGTCCTTGTTTCCCAAGTGCATTGTACAGCATGGCCAGAACAATTTAATCTCCGTTTTTTTAGACAGTACCTTGATCAAATACTAGTAAATCACCGTGTTATTTATGTTTGTGTTTTTTTAATCTTGTTTTTATCACCCAATTTTTGTAGGTTACGCTCATTGGCCATCAAGTGGTTATCAATCCATCTAATGAATGAAGAAGAATCCAACGTCAAGCGTCCTGAACTACAAGGCAGTATCCTGTCTAAGGCTGTCAGCCTCTATATCTTGGAACGACCATTAGATTTAAAACTGGATGACAGTGGGAAATCCATATTTAAGGTTAAGATATTGTTAAATCTTAAGGTGTCAGATGTGGTGTTTATGTGAAATTCTCTACCTAAAATTTTAAATGACATTTTGATTTTAAAGCAAAAATGTCTGCTCTTAGAATGTTTATCAAAAATATTGCAGTTAACTCTAGTTATTTTAATGTTTATAATCCAAGAAAAACAAATGTCAGTCAATGTAAATCAAAATCTGCAAAAAAAGCATTGGACGCTACATGAGACTTATCCGTACATACAATAATATAGACACACGTATTAAAACCTTATGTCTGTTCCGTGGAAGTAGCGCTTTTAACTTTATTTTTCTCGTAATGTGCATGATTACGCCTCCCTTAAGTTGTTCCTTCCAGTCCATTAGTATAGCTTTAACAAGCTTATTGAGTCTCATAGACTTTGTCAGAGGTGAGAAGAATGGAGATCATTATGAAATGGGAAACTAATTTAAATACTAGCCACAGATAGCCACAGCTATTCCTTCCAAACACTTCCACCGATTGATAAATAAAAAGCACTAACTATACTTTAATTTTCTTGAACTAACCGTCGGTACCAAAGTATTTGTTAGCCTGGAAAAAAATATCAGTAAGTTAGATCCCGACCAGGCTATTATCCTTTATGACACATACCTGTAAGCATTACGTAATAGTTGTGGAAGTATATAATTTCTTCATAAAAACTGCAGTTTTATAATCTGTATATTACTTTTGTAGGCTGAAACTGTCACAAAAGTGGCTGAGATATTTAAGTCAGAAAAAGTGGACATGAGTCTTCAAAAATCTGCCGCTGAACAGCTGGCGGTTATTGCACAAGGTAAAGTAGCTGGTTAAGAAAAGTGTGTGTGCGTTTTTTTTGTTTTTTTTTCTTTTCCTTTTTCTCATTGCTAGCTCTCACAAAGGATACAATGGGGTCTGCGCAGAACTGTGTAGTTTACCTAGGCAGATTTCAAGTGATATTGGCTCCTAGTGAAATCTGCTTAGGCCAGAACAAAGCCTAGTCTACTGCGGTGGTACTTTGACGCAAATCCTATGTCTCGTGTAGAAGCTGGGAACATCAGCATAAAAGCTTTTCCTTTGTTTGCCAGATATAATGAAATTAATACATTTTAAAAAAATGTCCTGAAATGAACAAATTCAGTAGTAATTATACATTTATAGGACAATATCACCATGTTTTTACGTCAAAGACATTTGTAGAATAAATACTTGTAAACAACATCCTGTCTATAACTTGTGTTTTCAATTCTACTTTGCAGATCTCCAGATGCACCCCATTTTAAAAAACATGGGAGTTGCTGAGAAAAGTGTTAATATTTTACAGAAATGTGTGCACAAAGACGGCAAGGTTAGTGCACAAGTTTGGTTATTATTGAAAGCACAGCAGAGCTTTTATTACTTATTTTTGGAACGGAAGTTCTATTGAGTTCTGAATTTTTTCTTTGCCCGTAACTTTTGACTGCAGCAGTTAAATGTTGGATTCCTGCTTGGAATGACAATCCCTTTAAACCCTGCAAACCTGTTGCACTGTTTGTGAGAAATAACTTTTTTCTTTATGAAAAGTTCCATAGAAGCTCTCGGAAGAAATACAACCAAAGCCTGTGGACAGATTGCCAGGAAAATCCAAACAAAGAAGAAGGATGTTGAGCTCTAATACCTTTTTTTTTTTTTTTTTAGTCAGTTTTATGGTCTTTTTCTGCTATGTAAAACACATGGGATTGAATGCAATTCATATGTTATTAACACACCTTGCAGACTTACATGTTAGATCTTATATTATGCCTAAATCATACATTTATATGCTAAATTTATATGCTAAAATAGGTCAGTTCATGTCTTTTCAGACATACATTTTCAAATGATGTGCCTTTTATTTCAGGTTTTTGAGTGTGTTGTTCTGCCATGTATAACGCTCTTGCGGAAAATGATTTATGCCGATCCTGTACTGCGCCTATCACTGGCACAAGATCCATGTTTCCTTCTTGCATTGTTTAGAGGTAAGGGTATTTTTTTCTTTGTCCCCAGTGAAAAATAAATTCTCGCTTGTTTTGTCATACTATTATTAGTAGTGGTTTCATGCTGTTTAAAAGTGAAAAACCACAAGCAAAGCTGTATTTCGCTTTCGAAATTAGAATTCTGATAAAATAGTTAACAATCCCATTGATTTTTTTTTTTTTTTACACCTACTAATTTCCTTTCCACAAATTCTAAAAACCCAAATATACATATATATATATATATATATATATACTGGAAATTCTATAAAAACCATAGTCCTTGATTATATTTTGTATGTTCTCAAATTTGCAACACGAATTTGCCAAGAATAACAATATTAATCTACCTCAATTAAATAGTAATTTAATTTAAGATAAATTAGCGTGGCTGTAGCTTTAAATGTATTCTCTAGTCTTCTAGCCTTCCAAATATATATATACATAGTGTGTGTATATGTGTGTGTTTGACCTCAGAGGCACCTTTTAGAAAGAAATAACTTGACTAAGACTATATCCCAGTACAGTAGTGGAGACAGAATAATTTAAAAACCTTAAGGTTTGTGTTGCAGTATTTCTCGTAACTCCAAAAAAAACAGGCACGTTTTAAGGAGCTTTTTACTTTCATCCAATACACTTTCTTCCTATAATACCTCTGTAATTTGTTAGTGTTTGCGGTCTTTTAATTCTCCCTTTAAAGGGGGGCTGTCAGCCATCCAAGTTGTATATTGTTAATTTCACTGTTATTGTTAAACCTAAAGTCTAATAGCACTCTATATATGAAAAAAACAATAAAGAAAAATATGATATTAAAGTATTCTAGAAGGAAACATGCATTTTAATTAAAAATAAAAAATCCCTGGTAGCCATCAGAAAAGAAAAAGTTAAATATTAAATTCAAGTCATTGTGTTTCTAGCTCCTAACAGAAGCAAATTGAAATGTTATCATGTAACTCTTTTCAGTAACCCTATTTTTGCAAGAAGATAGCTCACTTCTAATTGAAGCTGCAGCCTTGCTAAGTTTATTGCTGTTTGATGAGATATCGCAACTGAGCGCCTGGTAAGTTTGGCTGTGTGTTTCTTTAAAAACGTTGTCATGTGTTTACTAGTCTCGCCTAACAAGATGCTAGCTTTCTATTTAATGAGTAAAGATGTGCGATGTCTAATTTACTACATGTAAGTATTATACTTATATTTGTATGTATATTTATATGCTAGATTTGCTTATCACAAGTCATTTTCATAACTGAGTCTGATTTTAATTTTTGCTCTTGTATATTGGCATTTTTTGTAAAAAAATGCATTTTCTTTGTACTGTTTGTCTCATAAATATTAATTGTGGCCTTTTCACTGTTGAGGACTTTCTGAAACTGAAAAATAGATGTGCAGCAATAGTAGCACTCTGTACTTCTTGACACCCCGAATACATCTTGTCTCTTCTTCCCCCTTTAGATTGTATTTTATCGTTTGTGTTTGATTTATAGGTCAGAAACCGTTTCAGGTCCAGCGCCTCCTCCTTTTGGTCTACCTGTTACTGTAGTCCGACGGTACGTGGAGAAATAAACTTGTGTGTTTTCTAATAGAACAGGAAGCGCCTTGTACGCAATTGTGTGTCCGTTAAACATGTAGTAATTAATTAAATGAAACCACTAGTAATCTAATCTAATATGCTCTTTAGTAAACAATCTAGCATAGTCTGATAGTTTCACTTCCGGTTTTTTTAGTTAAAGGGACTGTACCATCAGCAATAAATCTCATATTTAACTTGTTCAAATCCATTTTTAGATTATTTAAAATGTTAGATCGGTTGTTGTTGTTGTCGTAGGCAACAAAATCCTGACCGGAAATGTAACCCCTTCCTGGCCAGAGATTTTTTACATCCTAAAGACTATAAACTCTTTGCGGTTTTAATAAAATGTTCAGTGCAAAAAATATACAAAACAAAGCAAGAATTGATGGCATATCTGGTGAATACCATTCAAAAAACACATCTAAGGCATAAATATTGGGGATTCCGTCACGCTATATATATATATATTTCTTTTTAACCGCAATTTCTCTTTTTCATGGTTATGTACCTACATAAATCTCAGCGTTTTTTAAAGGACAAATAGAGCTTTCATTTCATGGCATTTAATAAGTGTAATATGTCATTTAGTTTCAATAATATATTAAAAATGAGAGAAATATTTAAAGTCAAGTACATTTTCTTTTGTCAATTTGCCTTGGGATTAACTCTACAGGTTAGAATTTATTTTAAGCAACATCCCTTGTGCCGAGTAACACCATTCTCATACTTCAGCCAGCATGTGTGAGGGGTATCATCAGAGATCCCCCCAGGGGCTGGATAGATCTTCTTGGGCTGTAGATTTTAAATGTGTTTACCGGTGTCCGCGTTGACACTCCCGAAAACATTTTGCTGAGTGACTCAAACTGTGCGGTTTCAGATAACGTAAGGATCTTAACCACCCCGCGCCTAATTAGGTATTATAAATAAAAAAAATTTGTATTTAGTAGTTATTAAGGTTAAGGTTGATAATTTATTAATATTTTTATTTTTAAGATTTCACCTTCCAGTGAGCGTCAGCACTCACCATGCAGTAAGCCCTTACACCATGGCTTCTCCTTTATCTCTGGAATGGTTAACCATAACGTCTGTAGCAGATATGCTTCGTATGGCATGGAATTTATCTTGGTACCAAGGCGTTGATAACCTTTTGTCAAAAATGGCAAGCGACCAACAAGAAAAGGAAAGGTACTTATGAATATGCTGCACTCTTTAAATTTTATATGTTCTGTTAAAAAGAAAAACAAAAAAAAAAAAGAAAATAAACATTTTAGTCCTTACCAGCTGTGACATCTTAAAGTATATTATTTTATTTTGTCACCAGGCAGCATACCTTAGATAAGGCTTTTCCTTATAAAAAGAGATCTGGTTCTGCATAGATAAGCAGACGCCATCAGATTTGTTGCTTTCTTTCAGGTGCTCCATGGAGCACAATAAGGAAGTCCTTGGGTTCCTCTGCTATGAGTCAGGCCACATCATTTTTCTTTCTCTTTCATAGGAGTCTTCCTATCGTACCTTGGAAACCTATTTAAGGGGTGTTGCCGTAAAGGACTGCTTCAGCCGTATTTTAAAATAAATTGCATGCCGTAAAAGCACATTGGAATCCATAAAGAAATGTCTCCAATATGCATTTTATTGGTGTATGCAGATGGTGTTTATTACATTTCCTCCACATGCATATAGCAGTCCCATTAGGCAACTATATGTATGCTAACTGAACATTGATGTTAACACAAGTGCAATCGCCTGAAGCTACACTCCTTGATTCCAATGGAGGTGTTTCAGAACATGTATAGATAATGTACAAGAGTATGCCTGTCCAATAAAACTATTTTTGAAAAGGTCAATGGTGACATTAAACAATAGTATTTTTTATTATTAATTTTTAAAAATGTGTCAACAAGTCTTCTAGGTTTGTTCCCTGATTTCACAAGTTTAAACACTTGGATTAATCATTAGGATTTCTGGAATACTCTTTTCATCCCTTACAACTTTGTATGGCAGTTTCTAACACACCCTCCACTGGCCACTGGTCCAAACATGTGCTTGTTTGTATAAAATAATGAGTGCTTTTGGTTATTCTATATTAAATATGTAACCTTTCTTTTCACAATGTGATGTGGAGTATTTTGTTCCAAACGCTTGTCATCTGCACAGATCAACAGTTTTTGTTCTGTTAGTGTCACTAACTGTATGATGTGTTAGTAGCTCAAAGATTCATATTTTTTTAATTAAAAATTTTGTTTTGTTTTCTGCACAAGTTTTCTAGATTCATTAAAGTTATCCCCAGAAGAAGTTCTGACATTGAAGATGACACACTCGGCCAGTGGACTGCAAGATTGCCTGAATGCCATCATTCGCGCTGTGTCTCACAGGGAAGTTCGTTCTGCTGTTGCTAGGATGAATTTTTATCTCCTAAATGACAGACTGGTTTTAAACTGCCTCACTGGCTCCAACATGTCTTCCTTGAAGTGTCTGCCTTGGCATACTGCACTAAGCAGGTGAGACTGTGTGCAATGTTTCTGATGTCTTTCTGGTAGGCATAAAATACGCACGCATGGCTAATTTACTCAAACAGGACAAAAGTACAAAAGTGATCCGGACAAAAGTACAATTATTTACCGGCTGGATCCCTAATTATTTGCTGTACCGTCCATTCATACTTTTATTTTCAAGGAACTGAGTTGTTCAGTAACCACTTTGTATGCAGTAAGCGACTCTGATATCCTTCTAAAACTGTGTAGGCTACTAAGGCAGCCCAGTTTAATTGAATGTGTTAACTGCGGCAGCTATAGACTGCTGGGGCTTTGCCATTGCAGGCAAATGGAAGGTTAACATTCTTTTTTTTTTTTTTTTTTTTTTCCCCCATGCGTTTCAGGTTTTTACTGGTTTATCCAGCATGTTCCGAAGATGAAAAGCTCCTGGCAGATGTGATAAGTTTCTTAAACAAGATTCTGCGAGAACAGAGAGGAAGCTCAGATTCACAGGACCTCCAATGGATGCTGGAGATGCTGCTTAAACAAGTGAGAACTGTACCTCAGGGTATTCCGGTAGCCACTCCTGACAGATGATGCTGCATTAACATCCATGGCCGATAAAGATAATTTAGCTGTAAAGAGTATATATTTATTTTGTTCACCTGCCAGTCTTATTCATGTGGGAGCACTGAAGCTGCCTCATACAATGCTCTAGGTCCCAATAAAAAAGCAAGCACCGCAGCAGGAGTGACATTGTATGGTAATCAGAAAGCCATATTATTAGATTGCTGGCACGCCAAACCGTTAATCCTGTCTATGCTTAGTGGGCCATTGCTCTTCTGCATTTGTCCCGTTGATTGCCACAGAGGTATGCCAAACACTGCAGAGAAAGGCAAAGCTTTGTGTCGCCTAGCATCTCTTTTGTAATCAGAAGATTGAATGTGTGCAAAAAATAAAATAAAAACGCATATATAAGAACAAAGATGATTTGATCTGCAGGCATATATATGAACTTTTTAAAGGTTTCTCAATATGAAAGTATTCAGGATCTTCAGGAAAGAATAACATAACCGATCTGCTAAGGGTTATTTGCTTAAAATACCAGAGAGTACGCCTTTAACCATTCCTCCTTTTTGGTTAAAAGTTTGATTTATCTAGGTCTCAAAGGATCATTGCCACTCCATTGCACACTGTCCTTGCACCAAGGCTCCAGAGGCAGATGGCCATGGCCAACGCATCACTCCCTGGCTTTAACAAATATATCTGTCTGTCTGTCTTATAAATCCTAGTGTGATCCATACGGATCATCTGTAAAATTACAAGAATTTACAGATGGTTTATGTCTTTTGGAAGAAAAATAAGTGCATAGCATAGAACATTAATTAGAATTATGCTTTGCATTCATTGTAGCGCATTATTTTTTACTCTACTTTTTTGACTATTACAAATGACAAGTGAATGGTGGTTGGACAAAGTTCTTAAGAGGTCTCTGGTCAACTTTAAATTTGAGAATTGCTAGTCTGTGAAACCCGCATAATGTAATGAGAAAATAATTACATCGTTTGTCAGCTACTTATCACAGTGTAATTCCATTGTTGTTAGTAACATAACAGAATAACAGAAAAGCAAAAAGATTGAGGAAATGTCAATAGTAAAATAAATCTTTAATGGCAGGATTTGACAACGCAAAGGACACTGTCTTTTTATATGAGCCAAATCTGTTACTCTAGCACTGATCAATTTTTTGAAGACATTAATAGATCCAAAGCAGGCTGGAAAAAAGAGATAACAAATAAAGAAACCTTTACAAAATAGTTGTAAGAAACACAAATAAATGAAGCTGTGATATAGAGTCAACATCAAGGAAAGTGTTTGCTATCGGCATCTGAAAAAGCACCAACGCTCAATGCTAATTAATAATCATAATAAAAAAGCGGTCACAGCATAGGTAATTTTGCCAACCAAAGTTAGAATTAACAGATGTTTGCATACCGCAGAGAGGGGTCCTCATTCATACACTTACTCATCTATGTAGTTTTAAACACTTCTTAAATAGTGTGCGGTTACACAAAATTTGGCAATTTTGTTTTTTTAATTGGCGAGCTATTTTCTGTGCACAGCGTCTTAGATTTATTTTGAAACTGAGTTTTCATTTCAATAACCACACTTAGGATAGCTGCATTTTCAAGATCCATGGGATCTCTTTAATGAGTCTAATAAGTGTTACTGGAAGCCAAGTACATCTTTGAGCAGATGTATCGGTCTTATGATTTCTTGCAGCTAATTACAATTGTCACCTTTTATTCACCGTTACCTGTCAGTAATTGTATGTATTTGTATAAGGAACGCTCCCGTCGGTCCAAAGACCTTCATCATTTTGAAGTGTGGCTGTAAGTGGAAAATTATAGAGCATCATTTCTATTTTGAATATTCCATTTTAGAGCCCGAGTCCACTGCTTGATCTAATCGTCCAGAAAGAGTGCCTAGCCAAAAAGGATTTGGATGATACACAAGCAGCTGTGAGGCAGCATCTGCAGAAAGAGCTGATGGTGTTTTTTAACACGCTAATGCTTTGTTTAACTTCAGTCACTGATCGGTAAGTGCCAACTTGCATTTTAAATCCAAATTTTGAGTATGCTAGATTAATCACATAGGAATTTAGGGATTTTTTTTTTCCCTTTTATGTTGATCTCTGACTCATTAAGATTTAAGCTATTTTTGTGCTTATTTTGAACATGCATTATGCAAAGCCCTTTTTAATTTGCAATGTAAGTGAATTGAATGTGATTTGCTTGTTTTATAAATAGATCCAGTACGGTGCAAAAAATAAAATAAAATGCTGTAAAGTAAGAATTCTTTCAAAAATAAACATGCTAAGTGCTTGCACTTGTCTGTATGAATGCGGGCAAGAAAATCATGCTAGAAAGGAGAAGGAACTTGACCCCGATTGGCTGTAGCGCATATTACATTCTTGACAAGCCTCAAAAACTTGTCCTACTAAGGACAGGGGGCACCTATTTGTGAGGCTATCTCACATCCACTCATTATTATTATTATTATTATTAATATTATTATTATAAATGTTTTTTTATTTAGTAGCACCAACAATTTACACAGCACTTCTTACAATAGACACATTCAAAGGGTCTGACAAAACTAGAACTAATAGACTAAGACAAACCAATACTTACACTGCATCTTAAAGCTCATTACCAAGAAAAAGATATACAAGAAAAAGATTATAACCTGAATTACATGACCTTATACTGTTAACCTTAAGGGGTACCGTCTATATTTTGGAATGGATCAAAAAAGAATAGCACGTATAGCTAGTTGTGTTTCTCATAGAACCGACGAAGCAGACCATCTATCTGATGTGCTTAAGTATTTCTTCTGAAATGGCGCAAGCAAGTCATATATAACCGACTATATGTCTAGTAAGTTGACGGTTTTGTTGTCAACAAAGACGTGATGTATGTTTATTCAGTTTACATATATTTTTTTATACATCGAGTACTGCCTTACTGTGCATCAGATCAACTGATGGTCATCTACGCTTTTTGCATTTCCTGTTATATTTCTCTCCAAACCACAGTCACTTACTCCAGAAGCCGAGATGGTCTTCTGAAACTAATCCAATTGTTTTAAGAAAATAAAAAAAGTTAATGACTTGGAATCCATTCTAATTATTGTTTATTATAGTGCATAATAATGAGTCCTTATAACATTAATTAAACGTCCTGTTTAAAGACTGATCTGTATTGGAGTACTGGCCCAACTGCGAATCTAATAGTAGACCATCCTCAATTCTGATGCAGACTTCGTATTTACATTTTACTGTTAATGGGATTTTCCATAGTTGATGTGTTTTCTAATGATAATTAACCTCTAATGAATGTGGTATCAAAATGAACTTCTACAGAACGTAAGGGGTTCATTTCCCTTGGCTTATGAATTTACTTTAGGAGCAAATAAATTCCTAGAAAATATTATCTAATTTCCCTGTGACAAATGGGGTCCAGCATTACCTCAGACTTCTGGAATATAGAGATAAATTATGGGGCACGGAACATCTGTCAGCAGTATGCCACAGCGTTCAAGTTAATATATTTATATTTACGCTGTCTCTATTTCCCAGCTGGAAAAATATTATGGTTTAACGTGATTATTAAATATATATATAGTTAAACCATTAGATGCTTAGTTTGTGTCCTAAATACCTAAAACACATTAAAAAGCAACAGTCTGACAAAATCGAATTTTGTCCTGAAAGCCATCACTTATGTTGTTTGTATTGTTCTATTTTTATGGTATTCAGATTAACTTCAATAACTTCCAAGCTTTAACACATCTGTAACAGCCAGGGCATTTCATGCAAATATTTGCTGAGGAATCATGGGAAATAAGCAACATTATGACAGGCTCCTTCTGTCTGTATTTTTTGTTCCTTTTACTTCCTCCCCATGTATATAGAGGCTATTGGGTTGGGGGAGTTCTGCAAATGCATTGTCAGAGGCTATTTAAACCATCCCAGGTGCGCGCATTGTTCTTTATTTAGAGGTTTTAGTCTTAATTTTAATATGTTTGTGTTCATACACACCTGCTCAAAATTGTAATAACTGCGCAGTACTGTTTTTTTATTCCTTTTTTTTTTGGGGGGTTTGGGCAAAATGAGAAGATTGTAAATCTTTTGCAAATCTGGTTTCATGTTGCTGTTTGGATTAGGTGATCTGGCAGCTATGTAAATGTGTTTTTACTTGGTTTTGTCTTCTTCTAGGAGCGTTTTTATGTTGATTGGATCGTTTTATGTTGATTGGAAATCCAATTTCCCAGCAATAGTCAAAATGATGGAGTGCATTAAAAGGTTTTGATCAACACACCTGTAGCAATTAGTGTATACTATATTTATACCTGCAGAACTGACCTGGTATCCGTGAACAAGGCATCTAAAAAGTAGAGCTTCTCGGCCTTTTGGCTAAGATCAAGAGAGGAAAAGCTTGGTGTCTTAGGGCTGGGAACAGCGTCAGAGAGCCGTTGTTATAGTGTCACCTGGCATGGATCCGCTGGGGCACTCAGCGCTTTTTTTTCTCTCACTGTGCATGGCTTGGTAAGAACACTATATTCACCCGGATCCCTTATTTATTTTTTATACCCACCATTCATTTGCCCCTGCCTATGAAGGGGGTATTTTTTAATCTACCAGCTTTGGGCTGGGGCTTGTGGATATCTTCACTGGCACTTGATTTGCACTAGTATTTTTCAGTTTTTCTGTCAGTGAAGAGCACGTGTGACTATAGGTTTCGGTAGTGAGTAAAGCACCATTGGGTCACCTACAGTCACAGTGGTACTGAGTCCTGAAGACTCTGTCAAGTATTGGTGGAGGTAGTGGATCATGCCTTTTGGCCCCCACTCCCTCTTGAAGACTTTCGTTTGTTGTGGATTGAAGACTTCAGTGGACCTCCACTTAGAAGATCTGGCCCACCCAAGGTTTCTGCCAGGGTAGGGAAAAAGGGGCTGCATATCCCCTCGGAGAGTGCAGCCCCAGAAGACGAAGACTGGGACTCGGCTCCACTGGAACTCTACGAAGTTTTGGAACACCCATGTTTTCACTTGAACGGTTTGTAGAAGGCGAAGAGCAAAAACCTCGGGCTCTCAAAATAAATAAAAAAACCTATAAAGTAGAGCTGCACGTAGCAGTTTATATACAAACAGTAGCTCAGGCTAGGATGAAAGATAAAGACCTTTTACACGTGTGACTGCACTGCAAATTTGTGTGCATAGTTCACTTAAATGCTAGAACAATGGAAGAAAAAAGTTACTTTGCTGAAGAAAAATTCTATTAAAACTTCAAATCGCAGCATGCAAAGTTTTGCTGCGAGAAGGATTGTTGTGCCAACTGTATAATATATGCAGGATAACAGACACTATGATTTGGCACCCAGAACAGATTGTTTGCTGCCAAGAGACCTGGCAAGCTACCGAACAAATGCAGAGCTCTAAATACAACGCTAAGCAGATGTATTGTACCTCGGACTTTCAGTTCATGTTAGTCTGCATTATGTCAAGCGCTGGATGTTAGTCTTCCAGCAGAATGGTTACAGGTAATAGTTCTTTCATCCAAGAATTGGCTACGTTGTAGAGAATATTTTAAAAAAACAAGCTATTGAAATTGGTTTCTTTTTTTGTTCTTGTTTCTTAAAGCGGTGTAAAATGTGTAAATTACTGTGACCTACCTGTAAAAGAAATATTATTCCTGTACGGTTATCAGAGGCCTGGCGGAAATCAAAGAAAAATTACAAATAAATGTTCAAACCAAAGGTTTCCCAGCTGTGCATTCTGAGCCATGGTCTACTTGTGTTTGGGGGGATAGATTGTTTCCGACATCATTATACTAGCAAGCCAGAAACCTGAAAGTGTACGAGTACGGCCTGGCATTCTGGTTACCGAATAAATCGTAAAGCCAACTTTTGTGTGTGTGTTAATTCTATCTTCAAGCTGTGCTAGAGGAGGACTGACTATTGCCACAGATCCTTAGGATTTCAAGAGAGGGAACACTTTATTTTTTTTGGTAGGTTTTTTTTCATGCAATCTCAAACTCAAAGGGCACTTTCAGATTATTTGCCATGTTTTTGGCACATTTTTACCCTTTAAATGAATGCATATTGGTGTCTATTTTGCATGGACTCAAATGCAATGTACCTCACTCAAATCAATGCATATGGTTTTGATATTTACAGTAATAGCTCTACAGATTACCTGCATGGTTGTAAAAGATTTACAAGCTCATTTACAAACTCATGCTGTTAGGTTTAAAGATGGAGCTTGGAGACAAGTAGGCCAAATGGTTAGTCTGCTAAAACAATACAAGAGGTGAGTTTAATCATTCTACAGTCAGTAGAATTTCAATGCAATTTTTCATTGAGGGGATCATATGTCATGGAATAACATATCTATGGTGGTTGTTGGAACGAGTCAATATAAATCTGAATCAGTTACTGATGTTTAGCATGCATCATTCTGCTAACTGTGGTAGATTATGAGAGTAATACGTTCATTTATTTAGTAGAACAAACATCATTTACATGCTCGCTCTTTCTCCCCTTCGTTTGTTTAACATGTAGGAAATGTTTGGCTCTTGCGGGATCATTGAGAACACAGCTGACCTTACATTTGCTTCAGAGTTTAAAAGTGTCCGATGTTCCCAATTTTTATGGCTTGCCTTCTTTGTCTCGAACCTTGAGAGGAATGGCCCATGTAACGTCACTGTCTGGATGGAGTTTGTATTGTCCTTCAACAGAGCCATTTACAGTCTGTACCAAGTTGTTGACCAGTCTCCTGGAGGTAAGATTATTCATGTGAATGTTCAATATGATGCAGCTATACACAGATTATCATCATTCTAGAGGCTAATACAGTAACCTTATTAAAACATGCATATAAGACATGACCAAATAAGCTTTAATTTTTTTTTTACAGCCAGAGGAAATGCCAGTCTAGGTTCAAATGGTTCTTTTATGCTGTATTCTGCAAGGGTACATTTTATTTGAAAGTTTCATTGTTGAACAATCTCTAGCTCTTGTATTCACAAAACGCTACAGTTAATTGAAACGAAAATGTTTAATGAAGAACCAATCCCCACGAGCATCAAAAACTCCTATAAATAAAAAGTTTAAGGGACACTTCAATCCACATGACGGGTGTGTGCTCTTTTCATGTTGTCCACCTTGCAAGTGCATGGAGGGATTCTGCAAAATCCCACCTAGGCATTTGTGTAGCCCCCCCCCCCCCCCGCATACAAGCCCCCAAACTGACTGGCACTAGAGTTCAAGGAGGTCTAATAAGCACATACTGTTTCAAGTAGATGCTTCTCCTTAAGGTAAGTGACTTTAATTATTTTTTCCTACAAGTTAAAGTACTTACAAAGTACCGTAATATGCATTCTTCATTGGATGTCTGTATGCTCATTAGAAAAGAATAGGCCCTGGACTGAAAATAATTCCATTACTAAATGTACCATGCATTGAAATGTCATATGTTTCAAGTAGTATTATCAATACCAATATTGATTTTGCCATATATGTGTAAAGTCTTGTGTAGTTCTTTTCTTAATTTTGTTGTAATGTAAATGTCTATTATTTACTAGCTTATTTATATTTGATGTGAAAACTATATCTGGGAACCTAATGAACAGTAAAAATAAATTAGAGTGAAACACTAAACACATAGCAAATCCTCCTCAAAGGAATGCAACAGACACTGGTAATCATTAACAACCATTAAGGTAATGACTCTTACACTTTAATGGAAATACTCCAATGTTTTTAATATAACTGGTCTCTTAACTTAATGCACTTACGGTAGTAAGGAAAAGTATTCAAAATGATAAAAAGTATGGAACTTTTTTACATGAGTATTCATTGACCTTTTCACGGGCTACTGCTTTGAAATAGATTATGTAGAAAAATCCATACTGGAATGAAATGAAAGATACTGTGCTGGGTTTTTATTTTCCCTTTCTGTTTTTCCCCTCCCTCCTATGAATGGTCGTAAAAGTCAAGTTAGCATGAAATTGTTTTCTTCTCTTATCAGATCATCTCATCTTTTTACGTAGAATGGGGAGGAAATGCTCTTTCCTACATGGGGAAAGGTGTCACTAAGAGCACGGTATTGTGCTTGCTTCACTTGTCCCACGAGATGACAGTTCAGGCCAAGAACACGGTGAGACATGCAAAATCTGGGCCATGCCAAAACACATATTCTAAATCTATTTCTCTTCCAAAATACACGAAACCTGCATTTTTACAAAATAGTATGTTTTTAACAAGGCCACAACTTTTGTTAGTTGAAAGATTTTCCTCTCTCAAAATATAATTTTCTACCTTTCTCATTATGTACAGATGGCTGTTTGAAACTGTATCTCCTTTGAGGCATTGAAGCAAAATTCCAATTAATTCCTCCTTATGGTGTACTTAGCTTTTTTTTGTGTTTAACGCTTTCTTTTGTGTGTATATATAACGTGTATATAATTGTAAATATAAAATGATCTGTATGTTATATGTCCCTTAGAGGTCACCTTAAGTTTTTTGGGCTGAAATGCATGCTTAAGCAAGGGGGGGGGGCAGTAAAGACTGGTTCTGTTGGCAGTGTTTTAAAATTCCTGCAAGCTCCCATTACCCTAGAGCTTAGCATCTTTACATTTCAATCTTGGATTTATGAACCGCTAAATATTTAATGTAAGTCATGGGAGACAAAGATGTTTAGCACTGGGACGCGTACAGTCTTTCTAGTTGTTTAAATTCCAGAAAGTAATATTTTGTAGAAGTTTACCGGGTTAATATAGTTCACAATGCTCATATTGCAGAAAATCGGAGTTGATAATCTTGCATGCTAGGTCCACCTCCAAATGAAACAATATCATTGACGGCCTCAAATTTGAACATTAATGTGTGTGTCTACTGTGAGTAGCTGTGGAGGGGCATAGGGATTTCAGGACAAAGACATCGTCTAGACATGGGCATTCTTGCTCGGAGTTCGTAGAGCGATACCATCCACACCTTGCCAAGGCCAAGTGTAATGTCGTGGGGCAAGCATTTCTCAGCATTCGTAGTCTTTATATGAGTGTTCTGTACCTAGTTTTCTTTGACTTTGCTAATAATCGTATATTGTAAGCAATGTTCCCTTGCTCTCCTCACAAAAATCCTCAATGAGGATGAACACTGATTCGTTATTACGGTTTATTTAAGGATTACAATATAAATATATAAAGGCTTATTGTTATTTGCCTTTAGGATAAATAGATGGGTTAAAACGAGAATAACGTATTTTATTTTTGTATTGAGGTTGCACATGTTTGGGGTGAAAACCTTTTTTGTTGAGTTTCTGCGAGTAATGACACTTATTTCCTTCCAGGATTGGGTGCATCTCTGGTCTTTGCCTTATGACCACGGTAATGAAGAACATGTTATACCACGTTTGGGTTTGGAATGGTTGATTCCTTTGTGGGTGGATAGAGACCCAGAGGTCAGTAACTGAGATTGCAAATTTGACCTTGGTTTTGCCACTTGGCTTGTACATTTTCAACAAAAGCATTCCGGTTGTTACTCTCTGAGAACGTTAAGTCTGCGTTTCATTTTCCTTTGTTATTGCAGCTGAATCACAACGTTTGAAATCAAATGGACAGCATGAGTCTTCCTAATGTTTTTAAGTGTGGATTTATTTTTATGCATACCTTAGGCTATAATAGAAATGCTGAAATAATAGAAGTAATGGATTTTTCAGACAATGTAATCCTAGTATAAATAACAGAATTTGCTAAATTGTTTAAAGGTTCACTAGATTACAACATTTTAAGTAATTCAATTGTAACAAATAAGTAATGCTGGGAATAGCTCCAGTAATCAACATGTTAAGAATGTATTAATACTTTACAATTGAGTTTACATATTCAAAATCCTCAAGATTAACGATTTTGTAATATATTGGATTATCCCAGATTGTTTTTCTAGAAGACTCGTTTTCCTCTCTGGAGTTTAAGGAATCATTTAATTTTTTATTTTTTTATTTTATTATTATAATAAATAAATAATGTGTCCTGACTCGGTGGTGCTTCCTTTGCTTTGTTATAGTCAAGGGAGCTGAATGGCAGAACAAGGAGACGGCACATCTTTAATTTACTTAGTAATTAAACGTCATTGACTTTTTTTTCTGACCCTTCACGCTAGGAGAAACAGCAGTGAACATCTGCTTAAAGATATCTCAATTTTTAATGCTCAGCTAATTAGAAGATGCAACACCATACAATACTTTAAGGACATTTTTGTTTAGTAAATGCATTAGTAATTCATTTATTTGGAAAAGAAATGCAAAATCAGTGAAGTTCATCATTTCCTTTCCTGATCTAAAAAGGCATTTGTGTCTTTTTTTTTTTTTTGCAATCGGTGAATCAAAATTTGTTTTCTTCACTGTTTGTGTATTTCTGTAGTCATCAAAGGAGAATAACAAAAAGGCATGGCTTGAAATTGTTGGCGCAGCCTCTCTCTCACCCCGAGAGACTGTGTCCCCTTCACCACATGGAAACACGGCATTCCATGTATAGATCAACTGCATAACGCCTACAAACACTAAGTTTGCAGATGTAGATTAAATAAAACAGTGCAGGTATATAACAACTGAATAACACACCAGCCTTGCAAGCATAAATACACTAGAAAAAACACATGCAAACCCAGCATTGACGCTATTGATCAAATAAATAATGCATGAAAACCCTAAATTGGAGGCGTAGATCACAAGTCGCACACCTCAAAGGCCAGCCCGACAACCAGATTGCACACATGGGATTTGCCCAGCACCCAGATCGTACCCACAGCGGTTTCTTTATTCATTCAAAACCAATTATGACAAAAGCAGTAACAATAAGGGTATAGTATTAAAACACACACACATTTTACAAATGCCTGACCATAAACAGGCATACACACACACACATACGCTTGCCCCTACACATAAACATCCTGGTTTACTCTTGCCCTTGCATATTCACACTTAATTGCTCTAACATACACTCTCCCTTTTCTCATAATTTTTCCCCTATGTCATTCTCTCTCCTCTTTTTCATGATCTCTTTCCTCTTCTTTCTTATTATCTCTTATCTTCCCCTTCTCTCTATGGCTCCCCTTTCCCATGTAAAAGGGGACAACACTTGCGTGCATGTGCACACGCTCGCAGCATAGAGGGGATGTTGCTCTTTACTTTTCCTCTTACCTGCACAACTCAGGGCAGACTGCATGTGTCATTTGCACAGAATCCAGCTTAACGAAAGAAGACTAGGTTAGTGCTCTGCATAACATTTTTCATAGAACACAAAGGGTATAGGAAAGGTAGGATGACTTTAGTATTACAGTTTAAATAGGTGGCCTACAGGGTTTTTATTATCAAGGTAATAAAAGAAAGACTTGTGCATGCATTTTACACCCTAGATTTTAACAGGCTCTAGTTTATCCCTTAAATGTTAGTTACATTATGTTATAGATTGGACTGTAAATTAAAAATGTACCAATTTTATTAGAAGAAAAAAAAGTGTAATGATTAAACATTTTGGTAATTTCTCATAGGTAAGGTTTACCAGCTTGGGCATTGGTTCAGCTTTGACGAGCCTGAAAGAAGGTGCTCTTGTATTGTCAGAGAGCTCTCAGAATATCTCAGGAGGCTTATGGGGAACAGTACTGAGCATCTTTCTTGACCAATGTGAATGCAGCATGGTGCGCAGAGAGGTAAGCTGTGTATAAATGTATATATACTATACCTTATTTGTGTAGCTTATTTCAAGATACTTGCAAGCTGCATGGTAAAGCTTTAGGTGCTCCACTTGCTCACTGATGTCCTTGAACTGCAACGCTTCCCAGGCTGTTCCTAAAAAGGAGCCTGTTGTGACCATACTGAACTTAACGATGAGTGTACACTAGGGTAATTTCAATCCATTTGCACAAATATTTTCAAATGTTCCTATTTGTAGTTATTGAACATATATATTTTACTCAGGATGAATATGCACAAACACTTAAAACATAGCATTGAAGGCTTGAAGAAACCTTTTTATAGCCTTAGGATGGGGCAAACAAACCACTGCAAAATGGATTCATTTATATTTCTCTGCTTTTCATCCTGTCATGTTAAAGGTAGTACAGCAGGATCCCCATGTAGATATTTATCTTTGATACAGTTTATTATTGTATTCATACATACCAATTACCAATAAAATTATGTATAATATAGATATCTGCAATATTATGTTTCCTATTCCATAACATCTATTTTATGGGTAAACAGCCTTTTGTGAGGCACAGTGGGAATCTAATTAATCTTCTTTTCAGGACAATAAATCCAGTTGCTCCTTCTCTTTACTCTACTGTGATATGACATGCTTGACTGCACTTGATAGCAGTTTCAGCAAGATGGCAGCATTGAGATCTTTTAGTTTTGTTTTTTTATTTCTGTTTCCTTTTAGGCTGCTTTCATTCTCCAGAACATGCTTGTCATCCCAATGCCAGCAAATCCAGAAGATTCCAATGAGTATACTTTACAGGTTAGTAACATTGAGTTTTGCAGGGTACTAATATGTGTTTATATATAATATATACACACACCATTACCTTCAACCTCGTCAAACACCAAGGATCTGTGAATAATCCGTGTTAAGTGCAAGGAATCAGATGACCAATTGCACACACCAGGACAGGCTCTGCCACACTGACACCCAAACACACACACCAGGACAGGCTCGGCCACACCGACACCCAAGATTAACCTATGCCAGGGGCGTCCAACATGCGGCCCGCGGAACCTCGAGGTGCGGCCCGCGTGAGATCGGCAGCCAGGATCACAACAGCCCTGCTGCTTACTTGTGGGAGGGGCTATTCTCTGCTCCAGTCCTGCTTCCTCTGTGGGGAGAACGAGGGAGGCCGCGCCCCCTGCTGAAGTCTGTGAGCGGCATCGAGAGCTGTAGAGCAGGTAAGGGGGTGGGGAAAGGTTGTGTGAATGAGTATATCTGATTGAGGGAATGAATCTGAATGAATGAATTTGTGTGTGATAGCATGGATGTGTAAGTGCTGGAACCTAGGCATGATGGGACTGTGATTGCTGTTGGCATGATAGGAGTGTGATTGCTAAGTCAGCCAGTACATGCTGAAACCTGGCTAGCTGCCCCCCTTGTGTATTGATGCTGCCAGCAGTATGGGGTCTGCACTTACAGCCACCCTGTACCAGCATGTATTGGCTGACTTGGGATGATAGGAGTGTGATTGCTAACAGCAATCACAGTCCCATCATGCCTAGGTTCCAGCATTCACTGGTTGCCTGGGTATAAAAAGAGTGTGTTTGCTGTTAGCAATCACACTCCTATCATGCCAAGTCATATTGTTGTGTTACTTTTAATAAAAGTGTGGTTACACACTAAAATTGGTCAAAAAATACAATGCCCAGCCAACCAGTACATGCTGGAATCTGGGTATGCCTGAGATTGCTGTTAACAATCATAATATATAATTTTTTTGTACAATTTTGGTGTGTAACTTACTTTTATTAAAAGTGTGTGGGGGGTCACTTTCAGTTTCGGCTAAGTGAACCCTGAATTTTCGGCTTTGGTCCAGAATTTTCATTTAGTTTCAATAAATAGAACTATTTTATTTTTACTTATCCAGAATCCTGAGTTTGTAGGCCCAGAAATCCCAGAAATCAGTGAGAGGAAAAGTAAAGGTTTTGTGTCATTTACTTTATTTTAATCTGCATATCTTATTAAAGGCCATATTTTCTCTCAGTGAAAAATGAGTGCGGCCCGCGCACGTATACAATTCTGATGAAGTGGCCCACTGCAGAAACAACTTGGACACCCCTGACCTATGCCCTTCATTGGAGACCTTAAAATAAAAGTACTGAAGGGGAACTTAAAAAACACACAAGCCAGAAAAACATTTGAAATAAAGATGATTAAGCATTTCAGCACAAACAAAAAATGATTGAACTTGGGATTCCAGTCCCGTTATCAGAACATTATGACGTTTTGGTGATTTATATTCTATTTTATGCATTCTCCTCATTTAACAGACCTCACTTTGTTTGTCTAATAATATGTGTGAATGTTTTTTTATTTTTACAATGCCATTATTACCCTCACTCCGTTTGCCCCTCCAAATTCTTCTCAATATGGCTAAACTAATTTACGACAACCTTAAACTGCTTTGACCTGTATCATGTTATAATATATAGGGGAAAAAAGTATTGCTCAATCTCCATGGCCATACACACATGCTAACACACTCTCTTATGCACAATCTCTCGCTCACACGCATACACTCACTCTCTGTGTGCTTATACTTACCTTTAGACTTTGTTGTGTGCACCAGATGCAATCTGTCTCACTGCTAACGCTTGGTCACTTAACATGCGCTACTCGGCCGCTTCACTCCTACCTAAGGACGGCCCAAATTTGACCAGCCCAAAGGGCAAGTGTCCCCTCCCCAGGCTTGCCTCTAATCATGTGGCTAGAAGTCTTAGCATACACAGACTACCCAGATTTCTCAATGGTTAATATTTCACGCCTGATTAATTTGAGTAAACTTCCAATGCAGGTGGTAGCTGGTGTGTTTATCAGGGTGCTGTCTTCCTAAAGCTTGTTCTTCTCCTTTTTTTTTTTATATATTTTTTTTTTGAATGCATTTTTTTTGCATTAGCTATACAGACTCTGTGTTCTTCTTTTAGCAAAGCAAAAAAAGTGCTTATGGTGATATTTCATCTCATAACTATGCAAAGTTAAAGCCTTCTACTTTCACTTGATTTAGATTCTCCTGTGACGGATATTGCTTAGTTTGCATTTATATGGCATGCATCTTAAGAAAACTCTAATGCCATTTGATGTAATTCTTAATTATTCTGCTAACTTTGTATTTGGCAAACGCAATGGAATAGAAATGTAAAATGTTCCAAACAATGTAACTGTCAGTTTGAGTATATGTAACTGCAATATAAGATAAATGAATGCAAAATTTGCATTGAGCTGTAATTTACATCCAATTTCTTGGTTTGCATATATATATATACCCATACTCTGAAGTACCTAACTCAGAAGAATATAGCTATTATGTTTGTAGGTCCCACTTTAATATATGGATACTTAACAATGTACACATTGCCCTTCCAGTCTAAACTACATGCTGGGAAAAGTAACTGTGTAGCAGATTTTGTTGAGTGAGTCTTAAAACATTTGGGGTTAATTGGTAACAATACTTCAATTTGCTGGTTAAAGACATAACTATGCATTTTCAAGTTCAAAACCCTGATAGATTTCATTGCAAGAAGAGCAAGGTTAGCCATGTTGAATGTTCAATGTGGGGATGATTCATGAACATCATCTTGTGGATTTAATCTTGCATTATACAGGACCATATCAGCCCTCTTGCATTAGGTTACTTAGTTTGGCCCTTTGCAACACATGGGAAGTTGGTAAATAAGCCCATGTTACATTTTCTGCGTGTTAAAACCCTTATTTCTGCTGTGTACTGCATTCCCTTGAGCAGGAACCTTATTAATGGTTCCATTAATGAATCCGAATAATGCAAATTGATTTATTGACCAGAACACACATGTGACATTATTTTAAATGGATCCTTATGGTCCCTAATTGTCAATTTTATTGTATAAGTAATATGGAATCAACTGCCAACATCATTATTTATCAAGGGGCGTGGTAGGATTCATCTCAAAGGCATAAAACGTACCGTTTTTTATTGTATAGATCCATGCTGGCATTATATTAATAAAGACCAGTATTGTTTTTTTTGTTTATTTTTTTGCTTCCAGTAGTATACTCATGCAAGACTTAAACGTCTAATGTTCAGCACACGGTCTGTTTAATAATTTATAAAGGTAGTTAAAACAGAATATCCCATTGCCTTCTTACCGCTTGCAGCGGTAAGAGCTGACATTCAGGCTTACATCATCATTAATATCCTTTATATTTTATTCCTAGATGTACTCATTGTAAGGCTTTGTTATGGCAAATTACATTGAGTCACCATCAGTAGATGTAGAACAGTAAGGTGTTTTTTTTTTTGTTTGTTGTTATTGCTCATTTTTGGTGCATCAACCTAAAGTGAATATTATTTTTTGGATGTTATCATTATGTAGATATGGTATAAACAAATGTGTTTTATGGCTATCTGCCTAGTAAACAAGCCAACTATTGCAATTTGTCTGTAGGGTCCTTGTGTGTATGATGAGTCTGGGCTGTCCACAGTGGGTAAGACTGCGGTTCAAGTTTTATTGGATCGCTACCACTTCTATGATCACGTGAGTCAGATGGTGAAAAGCTGCTACCTTGGACGATACACATACGATTTCAGCCAGTCTGTTGTGGAACCCAAAGCAATTACGGCAAACATTACTAGTAAGTGCTTGTCTGGATGAACTTCTAGTTTTTTTTGTACTTTGTAATTTTTTTCTCATTGCACATTGCGTGTTTGCTAGGTAAGCATTTATCTGTGCATTAACAGATGTTGCACCAAGGTGAGTTTGGAATAGGTTGTTGCCATCATTGTGTTTTGTTGTATAAATCCATCTTTGCAAGTTAAGTCATTAATGATCACGTTGTTTTCATACATTTATACAAAATTGCAAAAGTGTAACATTTAACTTATAAAACTCCCTTAGTAGCCCCTGCGTCTTGCTTATACACCCCTTTTGGTCCGAATATATACCATATTTGCTCGATTATAAGACAAGGTTTTTTTTCCAGAGCAAATGCTCTGAAAAATTCCCCTCATCTTATATTCAAGGTCATCTTATAATCAGACCTCATAGAGGCATGACTACAAGACTAAGATTCAGATCCCCCACAGAGCTGCAGGGCACCTGGATCCTCCTCTCTGGTAACCTCCACTGCTCTTGGCACTTCCTCTGGGGCTTCTAAGACGGAGCGGCATCATAGAAGCCCTGGTGGAAGTGCCGGCAGCAACAGAGGTTGTCTGCACGATGTGCCGGCACTTCCACCGGGGCTTCTATAACAGAGCACCGGGGCTCAGTCATAGAAGCCCTGGCAGAACTAATGGGCAGCAGAGGTTTTCTACGCACATCGATCAGATGTCGACCGGCTGCCCCCACTAGAGACCAGGGAGTCTGAAGAACGGGGGACAAGACTAGGGATTCATTGGTGAGTTGAGGGGGGGGGCAGAGTGGCAAATAGGGGAGTATAAGGTATTTCTGGGGGCAGAGTGGCATATAACTGGGTATAAGGCATTTCTGGGGGCAGAGTGTCATATGGCATATCGGGGAGCCAGAGTGGCAGATAGGGGGTGTAAGGCATATCTGGGGGCAGAGTGGCATATCGGGGAGGCAGAGTGGCACATAGCATGGTATAAGGCATTTATGGGGCAGAGTGGCAAGCCTGGGGGCAGATGTATATAACTGGGAGGCAGGTTGGCAAATAAAAGAAAATAAAAACAAAAAATGTATTTTTCTCAAGCATAGTTTTTTTTTTATTAAATATGAAAAAATTGTTTACATTAATATTTACTATTAAAACTTTATTTCCTTTATGGTAGTCTTATATTCAGGATTTTTCTTTTTTTCCTAAATAAATATTCATATTTTAGGGGGTTGTCTTATAATCAAGCAAATACGGTATATCATCCAACCAGATTGTTGTTACATCTAAAAATGTGATTGGCCTGGGATTGAGATCCAACATAAATTGCAATAGTGCAGGCACCCTACTCTACTTACAAGCCATGGTTGTAGTTAAAGGGAGTACAATTTATTACATTACTTTATTCAAATTAACTACTTGATAGTTTGAAGGCTAGGAATGACCTGCTACCTATTTACACAGAAAATATGCTGCCTTGGCTAAAGTCCATTCTCAATCTCTTTGTTACTGTTCTTGTTTTTACTGCTACTCTTTCCCAAAGGGATAGTAAATTACCTTTTTTTGCTTGTATAATGGTAAAGGGTTCAGATTTGTTTTGTGAAAAGAAAACTTTGCGATAAATACTAATTATATGTAAGATAAATGCATATGGGACTAAATTGTAATACTCTTGGCTTTTGTGTTGCGTTCTGTATATCTTCCAATATGCATAGTAGTATTTACTTTTATATCGTTTTTTGTCTTCTTCTCCAAAGGTTCTGAAGATTCACTGTACATTTGGCATAATGCAGAGAACAATTCCTCTCCAACTCCCGAATCTGATTCAACAATAAGTACCTGGGTAGGTTCACTCACTAGTTTCATTTCAGTAATACTTTCTAATTGTAAATCAACAAGTTCCATGTGGCTATAGTTCTGTTTCTATTGAATCCATTGTGTCAGAGAATAACGTCTGAGTATATATATATATATATATATAACTAGATTTTTTGTAGGCTGATTAAACCATGGTTCCCCAACAAGTAACTTGTGAGCTGCCAGGGTTATAATATTGTATCCTTCATATTAAAATGAGCATTTTTATGATGTTCTCAATATAATCCTGCAGTTAGAATTTCCCATTTACAGTATTGTTAAATTCAGATTTTCAACATGCGGCCCATTGTGGAAAGAAATTTTTTAACCAGTGCTATTTGTCCCTCTGCATATAATATGTGTTACACGACTTTATATAAATTTCTGTAGATCCAGAAGTTATTTCATTGTAAAAATGGATTAGAACACTTGAAGAATAAAGCCTTCCTGTGAAGTAATAGAGTACTGAGTCTTAGCATATATTAAGAAGTAAATGGTATCATTTCAAATAAAAAAGAAAGTAGAAGTATAAAAACCAGATTAAATAGCTTAAACTGAATTCAACGGCTTTTTAAATCTTTTCATCATTTACCGCTCACTGCGTGTCTGAATGTCTTTTCTGTTGCTGGGGAAAAATTCTGATTAACCCCTTTGTGACCAGGGGTTTTACTCCCCTATGTGACTGGAGGTTTTTGACATTTTTAACATAACTTTGTTCAATCATCATTCTCCCTTTTCGTGTTTACTGTGTCCACAGGAATTATATATTGTTTTTTTTTTCAAAAATATAGTCATTTCCTTCTACTCCTGTTTTTGTATAATCTGTCATTTTTTATGAATATCATGGTCGCACTAATAATAAAAAAAATCTGATCCTCTAAGTAGAATATTATCCTAAATACATACAATTTGTAATTTTAAAAGGCAGAATGCTCGCTTGTATGGTCAGCAATTTTTTTTTCTTATTTTTCAATGTGATGATACCTCCTGCTGCCAGGGGAGAACAGTCTAATCTCCTGTGTACCAGCGGCCTGTTTTATAGAATATTATAGTAAGTTGTAAGGTTGTAAGTTTTACCATTAATATAGTCCGTTTCCCATTTTTCAGCTTCCCAGCACTTCCTCAACAAGCAGTACAGGACATCTGCATCCAGTCTCCGCTTCTTCACTTTGCGAAAATATAAGTGACCCTCTACTGGACAAAGGTAGGTATATTCATGGGCACATATCTTAAAATCAACGGGAGTGCTACAGAGCAAGTACAGGAAGCGTTCTTAAGTATGCATTTTTCTTATGCTTCATGGTTTCAGTAGAGGCAGATGGGAGGGGAGACGCAATTCTCATTTTCAAACTCTGATGGAGAATGCATGCATTGATTTCCTTAAGTTTAACTTTTTAAACTAACTATTCCAAATAAAAATCAGAAAAAAAATTACATCTGGTATCAATAAATTATTTTCCCTTTAAGCAGGTCATAGTAATTCATACAATTGTGAAATCAGTGCATTTTAATATTCTAATAACCGTGTTTCACTCCTGCTAATGCACAGATTTATCCTACAGATCAGAGCCACAAAGCTGGAACAGTGTCTTTGAGCTCAGAGGAGAATTCCGCTTTGGTTGGCATGCCTGACCAGTGTTCTGTAGTCACTCCATCTCATTTGTCAGCAATATGCGGCTTACTAGAGAATCTGCTAATAATGAATCCAGGACACACTGCTGCTGCGCTTTCAGAAAGACACATATTGACAGACCTGTCAAGGTAAAAGGCTGTTGTTAGTGTTTCATCACCTTCGACTGAAAAATATTTCAGTATTCTCTTTTCTTACTTCAATGCGTGCATTGAGCAACAGTAAATCCCCCAAAAAAATAATCCTGACAATGACATGATTTGTTCTATTGCTCATTAAACTGAATATCATCAATGGAAAACTATAGAACATCATGTTATAAATACTTTCTGGATAGTTTGTGGTAATTTCACTTTTTACTTTGTGAACCGCTGTTCATATCTATATGTAAAAAGTGTGTTAAATATAGGTGTGTGTGTGTGTATATATATGTATGTATATATCCCACACACACGCTATATGGACAAAAGTATTGGGAAACTTGACCATTAGACCACCAGGGACTTTTATAACCTTGCATTCTAACTACATAGATGCTAAAATTATGTTGACCCCCCCCCCCTTGCAGCTATAACAGTTTCCACTCTTCTGAAAAGGTTTTCCACAAGATTAGAGTGTTTCTTGGAATATGTTGCCCATTCATCCAGTAGAGCGACTGTCCAAAATGTCTTGATGAGTCCCCTTCTGCAGGATTGTGTGGCTACATGTCAGGACGCTGACATAGTAGCGGGAGATATCCGGTACAGATAACCAGATATAGAGCTATCTGGCAGCTACAGACTGAAAAGACAGGATAGAGCCAAAGGAGTAGAAACAGGTTGCAGAATCAGGAATACAGGAACAGGCTACACAGAAGATGCGACATAAAAAGGGCAGGACACCCCTCTGCCAGGGCTCAGGACAGGACAACAGAGTACAGGGCTGACAAGACTGACCAGGTTACCCATGACAAGACTATACAGAAATAGCAGGACTAAACAGAATAGACTAGACAAGGGCATGAATAGAACCCCTTTCTAAGATAACAAGATTGGAGATTCCATCACATATTATGGCCATAGTATGCTTAACCCACCACAACGCCAAAGTACTCCAATATTCGGTGGGTCCTAGCGCTAAACCATGCCTACTGACTCACTAATAAGCTGAAACTAAGCAGTAAATCTAAACACAAAACAGAGAAAGACATACCTTTAGACTGCAGACTGAGACATAACAAATGGATGGGGCACACCTTATAAAGGAAACAGGCGCTGAAGCTAAGAGCAGAGCTGGAATCAAAGAATCAGAAGTACAGGACAGAGCATAAGGAAATCCAAGAATGGATTATAGCAAAGGGGAAACTGTAGCGAGATGGGAACTGTAGTGAAGCAGCTCCGTGGCCTGAATGAGACCTGACCGTCTTACACCAGTGCCTGACCTCACAAATGCTGTCCTGGCTGAATGGGCAAAAATTCTCAGAAAAACACTCCAAAAGCTTGTGGAAAGCCTTCCCAGAAGAATGGAAGCTGTTAAAGCACCAAAGGTATAGTAATGTCTAGGTATTTAGAGTGCAATGTCCTAAAACTCCCTGTTGGTGTAATGGTCAGGTGTCCCCATACTTTTGTCCATATAGTTGATGTGTATATGTGTAATGTATGGTGCAATAGCAACCTGTTATCTTTTGGATGTTATTTCCAGCCTTGAATTGTCAACTGGCCACCTTACTTTGCATTGCAATGTTCTACTTTCATCTATTTTTATGTGAATTCTCCTGAACAGTCTTATAAAGCCAACATTGTTGGAAAGATGTTTCTCTGACTTCAAGTCACCTCTCATCTTTCAATTCCACACAGAAGTCATAAAGTCACAGGTAAGTTTCCTTCCTTGTTATCATGTAAATTCTATTATTATAATTTCATTATTATTATTAAAATATTTCCAGTTTCCTGCTTCCATTTGATTGAGGTGTTATTCTTTTTTGAATATGTGGTTCTTCTGAAATCTCTACTATGTTGCAATATTTTGTGTTACATTACATCTTTGAATATCTGTTTTGTTAAAATAGGTAATGGTCCTGCTTGAATATCTGTCGGCCATTTCAAGACTTATTCAGACCTGTCTGATTCTAGATGTCAATTTGGTGATAAAGGATGAACTAATACAGGCACTGCTGGCAATTATGTTTTCTTTGCTGTCTGTCCAACACAAAAAAGCCAGAGGTAAGTCAAAATGTGCAATTAGGAAGAAGATTTGCATGTACAGTGGACATGGGAGGCCCTGGGAAGAACTAGTTGAGCTTAAAATACACTTGTCAACTTTTTCTTTTATTTGATAGTGTGTTCAATTTTTCTTGTTGATGCTGGCAAAATTTCCAAAAATATGGATTTTTTTAGGATATTAAAGTTTTAAAAAAAAATGACATCTCCATACTTCCCTTAAGCTGTCGTTTCTCTCCTTCAAGCTCTGTGCCAGGTCTTGACAGTTCTGTACTTCTCCTCCTCCTTTCCATGACCGTAAACCCTCTGCAGGAACAAAAGAAACACATTTTTTTCATTGTTATTATAAATATTCTTTTATATAGCGCCAACAATTCACTTTAAAATGCAAAAGCAATGTAATGTTTGCAAGAATGTTTATTGCACAAATGTGTAAACTGTATTTTACACATTGTATTTTAAATACATAGCATTTACTGAACAGATAGTACTGCTTTCTATAATGACAAAACCCAACAAAAAATTCCAAAGTATACTAACCCAGCCACAAAGAGCGCCACAGCATAACTCCCACCTACTATATACTGAGCCATACACAGACAGTGGTACAGCATAGCTCCTACACTGAGCCAGTCATAGCTCTCATCACTCTATATGAAGCCAGACATTGACAGCGATACAACATAACTTCCATCACTATATATATATATATATATATATATATATATATATATATATATATATATATATATACATACATACAGAGCCAAATATTGACTGTGGTGCATCATAACTCAGATTCCCCCTTCCTTTACCAGACATGATTAATTTTAGACAGGAACTCGCTCTTATCAGACATTAAACACATCGCACACAGTGGATTTATTACTTGGTGCTGGCTGCAACTAACAGGACAGCCCTGTCCCTTACAACTGTCATGATTTTACCGTTCTAATGGTGGCCCTGCTGGTGGCACCTCCCTGATGAGTGGCACCTGGGTTGAATTGCCCTCACCCCCAGATACACCACTACATTGGAGGGCTTTGTATGTTAGTATGAGCATTTTAAATGCTCAGGTAATAGGAAGCCAGTAGAGTGCTGAACAAAGGAAATCAGAAATAGAGCTTTGTGTAAAAGCGCAGCAGCAGCATTTTGATTATATTGCAGAGGAGAGGAACAGAGACAGGAATACCAACCAGAAGGTAGTTGTTATATTCAAGGTGCGTGGGAAAAGGGAATACACTTCCCTTGTTGAATCACCATTCCATCTTCAAGGGAATTGTATTTGTTGACTGATATAAATCAAAATTAAGGAGTTTTTCTAATATTTGCTATGACAGGTCTCTTGTAATTTGTTTCATAATAAGTCTGTTTAACAGTCATAGGATAGTAGCAGGGAACACTATATAAGAGGCATAATGTGCAACGGGGCAATTCATGTTTAACAACAATACAAATAGCATAACATTTGAGAAAGTTATAGAAAAATGGCAGTTGCAAATAAAGCATGTACATTTGAAGTGATCAAACAATGCATAGGAGAGAAAATGTAACAGAGGACCAAACTACAGGAGATCAAACAAAGCAGTAGCTATACAGAACAGTTAGCTTACCTTGGGGCTGTGAACTGAAGTGGGTTGTGTGGTTTTGGGAAATTCAGTATAACATTGCTGTTTATTTAAGTATAGGGAGCTGTCAGATGAGCTGGAAACTTTATTTCCAGCTCATTTTATTGATCTTGATTCCATGAAGTTTTTGTGATCATAATGCAACATAAAATTACTGACTTTTATGTCAGAGGATGTTAAATTGTTTTCAGTAGAAGATCAAATCAGAACACACGATTGATTTGTAATTTATTTGATCGCATTTTAGATTGGAAAACATATAATTTGTGTTTCTGTTTTTGAGTGTCCCCATAGTAATAAGTAATTCTGATAAAGTCACTCTCTTAATATTAAGAAGTCTCTATCTTAATATTCAGAAAGATACTTAGAACACAGAAGACGGTAGCTCACCTTAACGTGATATGATTGTTATTAGTACGTTATAGTAGACTATATTTCTACCACTCAATGTATTTGCATGTTATATCAATTTATTAAAGTGTATCAGAACTAATAACAATATGGATGTTTTTAATTACTTGCTAGTTATTAACATTCCCTTTTTTATGTAATGATGATCTCTTGATTGAATGGGCCCACAATGAAACGGCTTGTATGGGTACAGCGACAGTGCATGTTTTATAATGTTATGTGACGTTCCGTTAAATAATTTAACTTTCTTATTTCAGATGTTGAAATCAGTTCTGCAATTTATCAAACATGGACGGACATATTTATCTGTTTAACTACTTTACTGAGGAAACACATTCAAACTGTTACTCAGGTTGCCACTGTCTTCACAAAACAAGGCACTTCTTTACTTGGTATGTATTTTATAACACTTTTGTTACCATAAAATATATTTATAAACCTTCTTTGTAAGTCCTTTAGGCTAAGTATGTGAGCTATCGTGTGTTTGTATGTACCTCACCTTGGTTACTGTTTCACGATCTAGATACAGATACTAATTAACAATGGGGGGAAACCCTTTCAGAAATTCTACACCTGTGGGAAAAAAACATGTTTCATTAATTTCTCTTGCCCTACACAGAAAATGTGTACAAAGTAGTGTGACTTGAGAACATAAAAACACCCCAGCAGTCTGCATTATAGTGAATCCCCGATCAGAAAAGGCTCACATTTTGCCTCACTGTACCATTGCAAAAGAAAGGTCTCTGATGGTATATTAGACTAATCCTTCCCACAAGTGCAGTCTAGAACTGAAATTAGAGGCAGATTTCCTCTGCACAAGGGAATTGACAAGTATTACTTACAGGAAATCTTGAATTAAAGCAAAGGAGGGATAAGGAATTTAATAAACAAGGCTGTACAAGTATGACCTCATGCGTTATTGGTTGGTCAACGGATTATAGAAGTCATATTGAAACGGTTGCGAAAGTCAGAGAATTTATGCACCACTCCCAAATTGTATCATGAAGTCACCACTTCTACCACCAAAAAGCTGATTTGTCATTTTTTTGTTTTTCTTGTTTGATTAGGTACTTTCTCAGAGTGTTTAAGGTTGGCTACAAGTCACCCGAAGCTGTATACAGCAAGCATGCACTTCCTCTCAGTTCTCTTAGCGGAACATGGAAAACTGCAATGCCTAGCGTTGGACTCGCCTTGTACATCAGAATTGTGTGCTCTTTTAGATGGGAATGTGAACATGGGTTATGACCTTTGCAAAGTAATACTACAGGTTGGTAGCTTTGCCGTGGCACTACACTGAGTAGAGTATATTTGATACTCTCCTATCCATTTAGCTTCTTCCAATTTCATACAGGAGTACAACAAATGCATAAAGAGCGTAATGACCTATTGCTCTAACTCACTCGTTGTAACGGTGGTAATTACAATATGTGGGAGACATGGCATAGCTTAAATGAAGAAAAGCCCCAATGTCTTCATGCGTCATAGCTTTCAAGATCAAGTTTTTTCCCCCTGGAATTGATCAGAATTTGTATCCCTGCACACACTGGTCTTTCAAGTTTAAAACCTATTCATATTGGACCTATATTTATGTTTTCAAGAGTTAGCGGTGCCCTGCATAGTGTACTTATTTGTAGGAATTTGCTTATTTTGTAGGATATAAGTAAATCTTAACCCCTTCATTCCCCTATAGACGTACCGGGACGTCCAAAAAACGCCCACTAAGAAACCCCTATGGACGTCCCGGTACGTCCAGCCCTTCGTGCGGCGTCAGGGACACATCCCTGCCACTGCACGGGAGACCAGGCTGACAGCCTGGACTCCCCCCTGGCAGCAGAAACCGGCATCGCCGGCTTTCTGCTGCCCGATCTCCCGTAACAGCTTCCGGCATGAAAGCCGGTAAGCTGTTACAGTTGAAAGTGCCCGATCGCGCAGTTGCAAACGCGCCATCGGGCATTCCCTTCCGGGTTGCGTCACTGCTGACGTAACCCGGAAGGTCATCGGAGGACAGGATATCCCCTGCGGGGATATCCTGCCCTCCGATGAGGCACAGAGACGCTGCGATCTCTATGCAGGTCTGTGAGGACTTGCATAGAGATCACAGTGTGATCGGTGCAGGGGGAACCATGTCTCTCACTCCCCCTCCTGTCCTGAAAGAGAAAAGCAGAAAAAAAAAGTTAATTAATTTAAAAAATATTAAATAAATCATTAAAATAATAATATAAATAATACAAAAAAAATTATAATGTGAGCTGTGATGTCATTGTGACATCACTGGCATGTTCAGGAGGTCCCTAGGAGGACCTCTAACCATTTCCGTGTAAAAATAATATATAACAAATAAATTATTTTTTTTTTAAATTAAAATTTAAAAACAAATATATAAAAAAATTATTAAAAAACCTTACTTCCCATTGCCCTAGCATAACATCTAGCTTGTATAACCCTCCTTCCCCCGTTCACAACCCCCAAACCCGTTAAGCCATAGGCATAAAAATTATACAAAATTGTACACCTTATAGTATGCTCCCTGGTGCTGGGAAAGTCTGGAAAATCTATATAAATTAGGTATTTCTGAAATCAGGACACCTGAATTAATAAACTTGGAGGGGATTTTCCATCACTTTACCTAATTTTGTGAGGATTCAGAGGGAAAATGTAAAAAAAAATTAGTTTCTTTTTCTAATCTTCACTAGTTTTTACTAAATTTCTCATTCTAAATTTTCAGCTAATTATCCAACTATGGTATCAAACGAAAGCTCTATCTCTCCTTGAAAAACCAATATATAGTTTATATGGGTACACTATTCACAGGAAAAGAGAATCATCGCTAAACCGACATACCCCAAAAATGGCAAAATTGCTCTGGGCTTTGGGATTGAAGGGGTTAAAAACAAATGTGTATAGAGAAATAAAAATAGATAATTTTCACTTCCGCTTCTTGCAAGTTAACGCTTTCATTTGGTTGATTTAAAAGAAACCATAAGCGTTATATGAATGCATTCAGTAGTACTTTTTTCAGTATCCATAGAAAGATTTGTGTTTAGGTTGGAATTTCCCCAATTTCCACATTTATTGAAACATATTACTTGTTGTTTCATACAGAGCTATGACGAAAAATCCTCAGAGGACCCTCTCAGACAAGTCTGTGCAAGTACTTTAATCTTACTGCTAGCTGTCAGCAGAAGTGCCCAGAAGTACAGTCTGCAAGGTGAGGTTGTGCTTTTTTATATTTACAATAAAGAACAAAGGCTGTCTTCCCTGTCATTTCTCTGCCAGTGAAGCTTTATTCTTGGTGCGTAAACCAACTATTGCACTACTCAAATTGTTGTGTTAACAGTGCCTGAAATAATAAGCACATTTCTAATACTTTAAAGAAAAATGGCTGTTAACTTTTCATAGTAATACTTCAATTAAGCTGAGACCTGCTTTTTTAAAACAATTAACTGCACTGAATAAAACCGCTTTTCATTGAAAAAATTGCTACTTATTTGCTTACCTGGCAGTTTTGGGGTCTTTTGTTTGGCATTGACATTTGTTCACAAACATTGGGAGAGAACATTCACATATTCTCCCAAAAAGGCTGTGCGGTATATACAAGGGTATATGTGATAAAATTGTGTGTAAGGGAAACCTGAACATGCAAGTCTTAATATCATGTTATATGGAATTAAGCACCAGTTTCATTGTCTCTCTTTCAGTGCACCTAGTAGACAGCTGTATTGAACAGATGAAGCACATTCACGCACAGCTAAACCTGGATTCCCTTAGGCCAGGAAAACCAGCACAGAGGAAAAAGGTACCCATTAAACATACTGAACACAGTTAAGAGATGCTTTATCTCTAAATTATTTTACTGTTCATACAATGATTCCCAGTATGGCCATGTAAAAAGTAGGTGTATGTTAAATTAAACAGCAATGCAGAATCAAATTACACAGATGTTACTGGCAGTTTCAGATGATGGCTATCCATGCCAAGAACATATCGTATTGTGCAAAAGTGTTAGGCAAGTGTGAAGAATGCTGTAAAGTAAAATGCTTTAAAATAGACATAATATAATTTCTTTTTAACAAAAATGCAAAGTGAGTGAACAGAAGAAAAATTCATTGTTTTAGGTAGACTTGCTCAAAGTCAGGGATTTTTTTGACATACACTTAAGTGTATGATTAAACAGTTATACCAAAAAGGAATTTAACATTTAGGTATATTAATCACTAACTGAAACAGAAACAGCTGTGTAGGAGGAATAAAACTTGGTAAGGGCCAGTAAAACTCACCAGCAGGGTTGCTGAAGACAGTTTATTGTCAAAAGTCACACACTATGGCAAGAACTACATGAAGAGAGAGAAGCAACCGAGGCTGCCTAAATCTACAGGTACTTCATTCAACCATGCAAGTCAATGGAGCTCAGCTTTCTAATCGCAATGGGATTAGTAAAAAATAGAGAAAAAAAAATTAAAATCTAGTAACATATAAAAATAATCATTCAGTGATGTCACCTTCAGGGGAACCATCCTGTTCCCACAAATTTTTTTTTTTTTGAGCAAGTGATAAAATTAGAACTGTATCTGGCATGCGAAGAGTGAAAATACTAGCATTTTTTAAATACCAATGGGGTGTCTAGTTTAAAAAATGTAAGGTAAATTGAATTGGTCAGGTTCAAAAATTTCCCAACTAGGACATGGGGGGAGGATGACCAGATGGTAAAATTCTAAATTCTCTCGAATGTGGGAGACAACCTGACAAACACATGCAATGGTGGTATCAATGTACTCAGGAGAGTTTGCTGAACATATATTGGGGTGTTTGGACTTGACACATACCAGGAGCTGTAAATTCATACCTGAAGTACAATTTTATGGGAAAAACACAAAATAAATCACTGCCACAAACTTTGGCAAAGGCTGGGTGTAGAAAGTGTTAAACTATCACTATTTGAAATACCCTGGCTGTGTAGTTTTCAAGAATGTATGGTTTGATGGGATACATATGCCAGGAGCTGCAAATGTATACCTAAAATACAATTAGTGTGAAAAGAGATGTCCCAAATAGGACATGGAGACAGGGTTACCAGATTTGAAAAGAATGGTTTGAAATTAGCAAAACGCAACATGTACTCATTGCCGTATAACTTGCAAAATCATTGGTTATTTCTAAACTCAAATTTTTTTCATTAGGTTTTATAGATGAGTAAAATATTTTTCATATAAAAGTGAGCCTTACTTGTTCTGTGAAAACGTCTGTGGGTACACTATATATATTGTCATAAAACAATATGCTTAAGTATTTGTTTAACATGCATATGTTGGTGTTCTGCGATGTCTGTCTTGATTTTGTAACTATTCTCTGCCCAGTCTTTGTTGTAAGTCCTGTGATAAATATATTGATATTGCTAAGCATTTTATGTAGTCTTACTTAATCTATTTGTAGGAGGAGAGTCACTTGAAAAACTTAAAAGCTGCTATGTATCTTCTCCGAAATTCTCTCTATCGAAACAAGGATGGAAAAGTAAGTAGTGATCTGTTTAGATGAATAAGACAAATTATGAGGGTCCAACCCAAGGAGGTTCTCCTGCAAGAATGGTTGAGTTGGCCCTGCATGACAAATAATCTGATGATCTTTAATCAGGCATTGTGCAAAGCTGGCTCAGCACAGCTTAGGGATGCAAGACTCAGGCGATATTAATAATCGTAGGACTCAAAAATCTGATCAAAATTATGTCAAAGGCCGTACATTTTATTACCCATGTATCAAAGATAGTGTCAACCCTCGAAGGTTTTTGGTGGAATTGTTTAGACATTTTGTCACCAATATATATATTTTTTAACAGGCTTGACCATTAAATAAACTTTCTCCCAATTATTTTTAGGGATGGTATCTTGAAATTGTATTTAATTTCCTAACATACTTTAATAATTGTGTCTAAACACAGCTGACAACACACATGTGAGATATGAATGTAGACCAATTATAAGTAAGGTAAAGTCAATTATATTAGTATATGTACAGTGGCAAGAAAGGGTAAATGAACCCTTTCAAACACATTTCAAAACAATACTTTTAACCCCCCCTTATTTTAGGGATCTCTTTTGGGGGGTTTCTATCTGTCAATCTCAAGTCTGTTTTCGTCATGTGCTCCCCTCCTCTACCATAGAAGGAAGCGGTGGATGTGGAAAAGGGACTAACTTCTGTATCTGTCGCTCTCCTTTAAGGGTTTTCCTGACCTCCTTCTCACTACATTTACTACTAAATGTTTTTTTTGTTTGTTTTTTTGCGAATTCATAATAATGTAGACTAGATTATTTTGTTCTCACTCCTAAAAACAGCATGGGATTCACTAAGACACTTTTTCTTAACTAATTTCTATACCTTAAACGTAACAAATGGTCCATATGTAAATGACAATGCGACAAATACGCTGTTGAACTTATTTTTGTTTCATTTAATTGTTTCAATTTTAATTAAACAATTCTCTTTAGTTCTGTTTTTTTCTATAATGCCTCCTTTTAATCAGAAAAACAGGAAGCTGATGGATGTTAATTATTTGTTGTTGCTTGTCCTACTTCCAAATTTAATGAGTGGATTTTTTCTGTATTTTCACTGACATGGACATGCATAAATGTTTCTCTGTTTATCTGTTACAATAAAATGTAGTCATTTCCTTTCTAGCCTTAATTAAAATCAATGCTTTAGGCAGTTCTGGGATGTAAACATCCCTGTCTGTCAGGTTTTATTATGGGCATTGTGTACAAAGTTCAGTTTCAATATTTCCTGTGAAATTCTAGAGTTCATTCACCTGATTCGGCTCACAAGCATCACAACGCCAGTCTTACAAAAATTAGCAAATAATGACAAACACCCTTAAATATACAATGCTTTTCAGGTACTATGGTAAAAACAGTGGTACAAAACACAAACGGGGGCTTATAAGTGAAGCATTTGTTGGGAACTGAATTACTTTTGAGGGATCTATTTAAAATTAATGAATTGTAAAAAGAAAAAAAAGTCATGCCTTGATGCTGTAAGGAAGAAAAAAACCCTAGTTTATTCATTAAATGGTGAATGTTTTGATGAAACGTCTAATCTCACATTCTGTTAGCGGTTTCCTACTTTAAAGGGTAGAATTGACCCTACTTTTTGAATAGCAGGGAGCATTCCTGAGATCTTAAGAATTTGATATTTAAATATTTTGAACATTTTATATTTTTATGTGTTTTGGATTATTTTCATTATTTATTTTCACAGGCAGCTGCTTTAGATACTCAACTTGCTCCTTTGCTCCATTCCCTCTGGCCTTGGCTTTTGATGGATGACGCATTGATGCAAAATGCCTTGCACTTACTGTGTGTGTACACAGCAAATTACCCTGCAGGTAAAAAAATGGAAATACTATGTTCAAATATATATATTATTTATATAATCTCCTTGGATTTGTATAGATCTGTATAAATGCACCTATTAGCCAATGCAATTACAACAAAGTAGCTCCATTTGTTGATGCTTTGTAACCTGTCAGTTTGATGCTAGCAAAATATATGCAAATGAGTCAAGGATGTTAAAATGTTCTATGTTTCATGTGTGTTAAATATGTTAGCAAAGGTAGCCAAAGGAATAGGGAAGGGCAAGGATCATGGACAAAGTGGATACAAGAACAGGTTCAAATGATATGTAAAGCTAAACTCTTCCAATAATAATTCGACTCGTTAGCGTTATCTGTGATGAAGTGTCCACATAATGGATATCTGTGAAAATGTATTAAAACAAGATATGCGATATCTAAGCGGGGGGAGAATCCACACATTTTACAGTAAGTGTGTGATTTTGGGGGAATGTAATTGTCTCTTTTGTTGCTATGATAAAGACATTTTCCTTGCATTTAGAACATCATTTTTGTTTAGAAGCAATATCATGAGTAGTAGTTGAAACCTGCTCAGTGTTAGGAGTAACTGATCACATTTCTTCCCCCCGTGTGAAAGCTTGTAGCTCTGTTTGTTGGACAAACGCTGGAGTGATGCCCGTACCGCTTTCCCAGAAAGCTCCGGCGAATAACTCCCTGATGCACAGCCTTTTGAAGATTGCCTCAGAACCTGCTTCTAGTAACAGCAGCACCCAACAGGCAGCCTTTGTTCTTCTTTCTAATCTTGCTGCTACTCAGGACTGTAAATGTCTTATTCAAAAGGTGAGGTTGTTGTGGTAACCGTGAAGCAAGTTTATTTAATTGTAGTCAAGGCTAATCAAAGGATCATCATTACATACCTCCTTGTGCTCAGTTTGTAATTTATTATGAGGTGCTTCACTTTTCTTTGTAGTGATTAAATTAAATAATCCGACTGGCACAAAAACCTATTAATATTCCCAGTGTTCTGACCCTTTTCGCTTAATGGGTCAGATGGTAATCTAGAATTTAGAATTGCACAACGTCGCTGTTTTGCATGTGTTTGAAATGATTGCCGGAAAACTGTGCCGACATAGAAAAAAGCTAAACGAAAAAAAATGCCTTATTGTTTTAATAATTTGTTTTAATTTGACTCTTTTGTAAATTATATTTTAATTCATATGTATTAGCCTGTAAAAATATACAGAACCATTATGTTGATTGCCCCCTCCCTTTAAAGACATCACTTTCTACACCTAACCTGCCATTGTCCTTTTTGTATGACTAGTTTGTAATCTATTCTAGGCCGTTACATGTTACCTTGACTCTCATATATAAACCCAGCCGCTATTTCGGTTATGTGTGTATGGAATTCCCCCTTTTATGTGCAAACTGATTGTTTCCCTTTTTGTGCTTTTTCATAACAGGGTAACTTTCTTCAACATTTTCTGTCCGTTTCACTTCCCAAAGGAGGAGCCAAGGCTCTCAATATACTGGCTGTCCACTGGCTTAAGTTTTTGTGGAATTTGTCACTGGCAACTGATGGCCAGCAAATGATTATGAAGTTGAAAGGAAGCTTAGACCTTCTTCTAGAATTGATCAAATATAATAACAAGTCGGACCCTCCAATAGCCTTGCTTATTCTGCATAATATCTGCTTTAATACAGCCAGCAAACCCAAGATCCTGTCCAATGGTAAGACGTGTAATTTTTTATTTTTTTTTTAAAAAGGTACAAACTTTGGGCGTGGACACACTTTATATGTTGTGGCCGGCATATGGCATGTTACTACCCCAGGGCTTGACAAATTTGTTGTGAATCTAGGCGCCAGGTAAAAAAGTTAGGAGCCAGGATTTTTTTAAACTAACAGTTGGTTAGCCCACTTACTAAACTCACAGCGTTTGACCTGGAAGCACCCTGGACTTTCAGGTCAGTGCTGTTTCTTTTTTTTTATTATTAATTTTTTTCTTTTGAACTCTTTCGATGCTGATGTTCCATTGGAGCACAGCATTGACTGATATTTAGTCCCCACAAGCTTGTGGGGAAAAATGTTAACCCCTGCAATGCCACGAATGTGTCATACACAAGTGTGGCATTGAAGGGGTTAACGCTGCACTGTCGCTCTCATGGAGCGATCAGGCAGCAGGGGGGTGTTGGGGCTGGTGTCCACACTCATGTGGAGACCAAAGAACCTTCTACCCTGTCCCTGAAGCTGCCTCTGGCAGCTGGGACTCAATTGCTGGTCTATAGACCAGCCATTGCAGGGAGGGGAGTCTTTGATGACTGCTGTAGGCTTCCATGCCTACAGGAATCATCAAAGGGCTTGTGGGGGCTCGTTTTTGCTGTTGCTGGGCTTCCAGGCAGACCACCAGCAGCAGAGCCCCGTACAAAACGGGAATTAACCCCTAAATGCCGCGATCGCGTCATTGAAGGGGTTAACGCTGCACTGTCGCTCTCATGGAGCAATCAGGCAGCAGGGGGGTGTTGGGTCAGGTCCCCACACTTGTGTGGGGAACCAATCAACACACAACCCCCTTCCCTGAAGCTGCCTGTGGCAGCTGAAAACACGATTGCTGGTTTTGCAGCAACCGCGTTTTCAGCCTACAGGATCACTCCGTGGGAGTCATCTCAGGCTCGGGGGCGGGCTCGGAGTGGCTGTGCTGTCTGCCCAGACTCCTGGGCAGACAGCAGCAGCAGCGCCCCCGTGTGGTTACTCAGCCTCTTACATCCACATTTTTTGCGACCTGGTGCCTGGGATTTGTCGAGCCCTGTACTACCCTATGGTGTGTCGGATATATAAATACCAGTGAAGGTACCCAGATATGGTAGGACAGCAGTTTTCTTGGAAAACAAGACCAAATCTCATAAAGGAAACCGGTTTCTGACTATAAGTAAGGATAATTATCTGTCCCAAATGGTACAGGACCCGACCAGAGGGGGTGCCCTACTGGACTTAATATTAACCAACAGACCTGACAGAGTAACTAATGTGCAGGTCAGGGGGCATCTAGGAAATAGTGATCACAATATGATACATTATAACTTGTCCTTCAATAAGGGAACTCTTAGAGGAGCCACAAGAACTATGAACTTTAGGAAGGCAAAGTTTGATCAACTAAGAGAAGCCCTTAACACTGTAAATTGGGAAAATGTCCTCAAAAACAAGAGTACAGACACTCAATGGGAGATTTTTAAGGATATCTTAAATTCTCACTGTGAAAGGTACATACCGTATGGGAATAAAAGAGTCAGGAACAAGAGAAAACCAATGTGGATAAATAAAAATGTAAAGGGGGTAATAAATGGCAAAAAAAGGCATTTAAGCTACTAAAACAGGAAGGCAGTGAGGAAGCACTAAAAAGCTATCGGGAAAAAAATAAAATATGTAAAAATCAGATAAAAGCAGCAAAAGTGGAGACAGAAAGACTCATTGCCAAAGAGAGTAAGACAAACCCCAAAATGTTCTTTAACTATATAAATAGTAAAAAGGTTAAAAATGAAAGCGTTGGCCCCTTAAAAAGTAATGAGGGAGAAAAGTTATAGACGGGGATCAGGAAAAAGCTAATCTATTAAATATATTCTTCTCTGCTGTATTCACAGAGGAAAATGAAATGCCAGGTAATATACAGCAGGATGAGATAACTGCCCCAGTACATGTCGCCTGTCTAACCCAGGAAGAAGTGCAGTGCCGCCTAAAAAAAATCAAAATAGACAAATCACCAGGTCCAGATGGCATTCACCCCCGCGTTCTAAGGGAGTTAAGTAATGTAATAGACAGACCCCTATTTCTAATATTCAAGGACTCTATAGTGACAGGGTCTGTTCCCCAGGACTGGCGCATAGCAAATGTTGTGCCAATATTCAAAAAGGGGACAAAAAGTGACCCGGGGAATTATAGGCCTGTTAGTTTAACTTCTGTTGTGTGTAAACTGTTTGAGGGTTTCCTAAGAGATGCTATTTTGGAGTATCTCAATGAAAATAAGTGTATGACTCCATATCAGCATGGGTTTACAAGGGATCGGTCCTGTCAAACTAACCTGATCAGCTTTTATGAGGAGGTGAGCTCAAGACTGGATCGGGGTGAATCGATGGATGTCGTATATCTTGATTTTTCCAAAGCATTTGATACGGTGCCACATAAAAGGCTCGTACATAAAATGAGAATGCTTGGGCTGGGGGAGAATGTGTGTATGTGGGTAAGTAACTGGCTCAGTGATAGGAAACAGAGGGTGGTTATTAATGGTACATACTCTGAGTGGGTTACTGTTGCTAGTGGGGTACCACAGGGGTCAGTTTTGGGTCCTATTCTTTTTAATATATTTATTAATGACCTTGTAGAGGGATTGTATAGTAAAGTATCAATCTTTGCAGACGATACTAAGCTCTGTAACGTGGTTAACACAATAGAGGACAGTGCACGATTACAAATGGATCAACACAGGTTCAACACAGATAAATGTAAGGTTATGCACATGGGGAAGAAAAATCCAGGCTGGGAATATGTATTAAATGGGAAAACACTGGGGACGACTGACATGGAAAAGGACTTAGGAGTTTTAGTTAACAGTAAATTTACCTGTAGCGACCAGTGTCAGGCAGCTGCTGCTAAGGCAAATAAAATCATGGGGTGCATCAAAAGGGGCATAGATGCCCACGACAAGGAAATAATTCTACCACTGTACAAGTCACTAGTCAGACCACACATGGAATACTGTGTACAGTACTGGGCACCAGTGTACAAGAAAGATATAGTGGAGCTGGAGAGGGTTCAAAGACGGGCAACCAGAGTAATAAGGGGAATGGGAGGACTACAGTACCCAGAAAGATTATCAGAAGTAGGGTTATTTAGTTTAGAAAAAAGACGGCTTAGGGGGGATTTAATAACTATGTATAAATATATAAGGGGACAGTACAGAGATCACTCCCAGGACCTATTTATACCCAGGACTGTATCTATAACAAGGGGACATCCTCTATGGTTGGAGGAAAGAAGGTTTCTAGACCAGCACAGACGGGGGTTCTTTACAGTAAGAGCGGTGAGATTATGGAACTCTCTGCCAGAGGAAGTGGTAATGGTAAACTCAATAAAAGAGTTCAAAAGGAGCCTGGACGTGTTTCTTGAAAGCAATAATATTACAAGTTATGGATATTAGATTAATAGGGACAGAACGTTGATCAAGGGATTTATTCTGATTGCCATATTTGGAGTCGGGAAGGAATTTTCCCCCTGGTATGGGGCAATTGGCGTCTGCTTCATAAGGGTTTTTTTGCCTTCCTCTGGATCAACACAGTAGGGACACAATATGTATATAGGTTGAACTTGATGGACTTTGGTCTTTTTTCAACCTTATAAACTATGTTACTATGTTACTAATGTCCTCACACTTGGTTACATTTCAGAGTCTGCAATATTTACCACCCTCAAAACCACACGAAAGTGTATGTTAGCTTTTGTTTTTGTTTTTACGTAAAACTTTTAAAAAGGATAGTGAATATTCAATGCAGTAAGGCACCTAGTTACTTCTGTGGTTTCCTGTTTGTGGTCAGATATAACATTAATGCATTGTGGATGCAAAAGTGAAACAGAGAGAGACATATACGCTAGGTGGTTTCTTGTTTTTAGAATACTAAGTTTGCCAGTGTTTATTCTATCACAAAGCAATACCATGAGTAGAAAAGAAGGGAAACCACTAAATAACGTGGCACTGTGCTCGTCTGACAAAGTCTGACTTAGAGAAACCTATTCTTTTTTAAACTTTTTTTAAATATTGCATATAAAGAAGAAAATATGTTGAACAATATATTACTGTTTTAGGTTTAATTATAAAAAAAATGAGACGCTGTTAAATATGATTTGTGCAGCAGTAATCCTTAAAAAAAATCTAAATATAAATGTTTTACTATAAATAATGTGAGACAGAGTATAATTTAGAATTAATAGAATCGTAGTTAGATACACATTTTAAAACAGCACTATCTTTAGCTCTATACCTTTTTTTTAATAGCATTTAAAATTAAGTCAAGTTTACCAATATTGGTAGTTGACAGCACCAAGATAAAAGCTGAAATCGCTCAGCTAGAATAGTATTCCACCTGTACATTTTCACAATGCGTAGTTTAAAGAAATCCCTCTGCAAAGTGATACCTTGTTTCAATGACTGGTACGGTTTAGACTGGCAGATCCAGTCAGGGCGAGCCAAAGATCACCTTTTTAACTTATTTACAAGTTGCTTTCTCAGAATTCCAGTGGATCCTGAAAAAGAAAAAAAACCCACTTTGTTTCCATGAGCGACATTTTTATTTTGATGGCAATTTAAAGGGACATTTCAGCATCATATGCCTTTTAATGTATATAATAGGAAAAAGTCAATTTTATATAATTTTTTTTTTTCCCCATAAAATTTTCATGCATTGAGTTGTTCGGCAGAATCTTCTTTATATATCAGGCTCTTTTCCCTGCCTCCCAGCTTCTTGGTACGCAGCGATGCCTTGACCTGCTTTCCAGCTGGTGTGTATGGCATAATCTCCTGCAACCAGCTCCAGCTCTGGCTTGCACATGGGTTCTAGAGGTCTAATAAGACCCCCGTTACATGTACATGCACAGAAAGCACCCCGGTTGAACTTAGCGTGTCTAGCAACCAACACTCTGAAAGCCGTGTTAATCTACTTTAACATGCATCTTTGTTGGTGCGGCAGTATGGGGCATTGGACTATCCATTTAATCAGGGGCTGCAATTGGAAAACCTGTGTGGTAATGCATTTTATTTTTGCCATGTTATTCATTAGACAAAGCAGTGGCTGTGATTTCTTCATGTCTGGAAAGCGAGGATACCAGTATGCAGCGAATAGGAGCCTCAGCACTCTGGGCATTGCTTCACAATTACCAGAAGGTAATGAATCTCCAGCTTCATTAAGAGATCAACACTGGACACTTAGTGTTTTATATAGCGCCATCATGTTCCATAGTATGTACATTAGTACACTTTGTTTACTAGTTTTGATATTGCTCTGTTTTCTTTTTACTTCTGTAATTTATTATATATATATATATATGCACTCTGAAGGGTTGGCTGGAGGAGGAAATGGCTCAACTTTGTAGTTTTCTTGTTGCTGGAAGACGGGCAGATATTTCAGGTGTGGGTGGAAGTGTTAAGATTTGACGAGGTCGAAGGTGTGAAATGGAAAAGATTGAGAATCCGACAATAACTGTTAAAAGGTTATGGGGTGACATCATAGGCCAAAAGAGAAAACAAGTATAGCGTGGTTGAATTTTGCTATAAAGGATAGCAATGGTAGGATGTAATGTTAATTCTGTGGATACATACCACTCATTAAACCCTTCGAGCCCCTGTTTTTAGTGTGTGTATATATATATATATATATATAGCTAGTTTTGTCTTATTCAACTTAACATGTAAATAAAGCATTATCTTTCTACCTAGTATCATCCAACTGTCTCTGGTATAATGTGTTGTTAAAATAAATTAGTGTTATATATATATATATATATATACACAATGTATTTATAGCTTAAAATTGATATATTAGACCCCGCATTTGCTTAAATAAATACCGGCAAATATGATGTTAGTATATCACATTGTAATATGTAAAAGAACATATTTTGCTGGGGCTCTAAAAGATTGATCCACATCTTTGCTGTCTGTCTATCCTGTATCAGAAGGTACATTTTAAGAAACCTGTGCTTATTTATCCTCCTGGATAGCTAGTAACATATCACCACAATGACATCATTCTGTTACTAAAATAATGTACCCAAAAATCCATATTTTGCCATTTTCACTCTTTAGTTAGTGTTACCCTATTTTTATTCCACATGTTTTCTTGCTGAGTTTCAACACTGAGCCAGGAAACACAATTTTTAAAGTGTGGATGATAGTGTGTAGTATACAAACTGATGCAGTAGTTATAGTTGTTATATTGTTCATGGAATCTTGCTTTTGTAATTGTGTATATATATATAATATATGTTGAAATATAATCTTACATTATTCACCAGGCAAAAGTGATCCTGAAGAATCCATTGTTAAAAGGGAGAATAGAAGAAATGTTGTCTACGCTGAGGAAAAGTAAGTATAAATATTTAAATCATATAGTAACTGTAGGGAAAGGACGTGTGTCATACATATTCATTTTTTGAGCACACCCCTGGTGAAGCTTTCATATCAGGCTTGTTGCCTGAATACAGGTACTGGCCTGTGGTCAAAACAGTTAGATCTGACTGTTAGTGCATGCACGACAGGCTCAAAGCAATATATAATAATGTGTACAGTAGATATATTATTCAACATAACCTTAGAGCTGTTGAGCTATCATAACGTACAGATCTCTAGTATATTCTTCACTGGTGTATGTAAGGTTGTCTCCAGAGAATACATACCGTATTTTCCGGCGTATAAGACGACTGGGCGTATAAGACGACCCCCAACTTTTTCAGTTAAAATATAGAGTTTGGGCTATACTCGCCGTATAAGACTACCCCTCTACCCAGTATACAACAACCAGCCAATCACGGCAAGCACTGTACCTTATCAGTGATTGGCTGGTTGTTGTTTACGAAGCCTGCTTGGATTGGGTGGGTCAGCTCTCCCTAACATACGTACACACCAGCTTAAAAACACATATATACACATACACTGCCCTTAACATACGCCTGTCCAAACATACACATTTATACACTGCCCTCACCACACACCCCTGCCTTTACACACACTGCCACTCTGTGTGCCCCTCCCAGGATATGCTGCCACTCTGTGTCCCCCCCCAAGATATCCTGCCACTCTGTGTCGTCCCCCCGAGATATGCTGCCACTCTGTGTCCCCCCCGAGATGTGCCCCCCTCCCCTAGACTTACCAGTCCGGAGTCCCGGGTGTCTTGCGGGGCCGGCAGGGTACATCTATTCTACGCAGAACGGTATACAACTTCCGGCACCGGAAGTTGTATACCGTTCTGCACTGGTAAGGTTAAAGCTTACCGCACAGACGTTCACCGGCGAGCGTAAACAACCTCCACTGCCAGCACATCTGCACGATGTGCTTTAACAATCTCCTTTGCCGGGACTCCCCCTGTGGAAATTCCCAGCAAGGGAGATTGTTAAAGCACACCGCGCAGACGTGCCGGCAGCAGGGGTTTACGCGCATTGCCGCTGCCGGTGAACGTCTGCACGATGCGCTTAGACAACCTCCCGTGCCGGCACTCCCCCGTAGAAAGTGCCGGCAGGAGAGGCTATCTGAGCGTATCGGAGAGTAGGATGCAGGTCCCCTGCACCGCTGCGGGGGATCTGTATCCTAACCCTGCCAGACCTCGAGCTCCCTGTTGGGCTAGTTAGAGGAAGGTCGCGATCTCCCCAACCAGCCCTATAAATTATATAGATTTAGATTATAATTATGAGTTTACATTAGATTCAAATTAAAGCTGTTTGGCTACAAAACTAAAATGCTCCTTTTTTTTAGTGTGCATTTTTTACTTTTTTTTTTTTCCCCCCCAGATGCGATGCTTACTGAAGATATGCCTGTTCTTTACCATTTGAAATGTCTAGAGAATTTGGAGCAAATTCTAAATAACTAAGGAATCCTTGTGTATGCCTACAACATTATGGAATTCTCATTCCATCAGGACATTTTTGTACTACATGACTTTGTGTATATGGAACCATGGAACTGTGAGCCTTGATGGTGTCTCTTGATTAAAATACATATTTATCTATAACTTGGAGATGTCATTTTAAATTGAAGTCCAGCATAACTTTGGGGCTTTGAAAATCCTTATGGTTATAATGCAGAAATGGAAGATTTTGTGCAACAGTGACTAAAAAATATCCTTCACATGTACATTTTAATATGTTTAAAAAATGTATATTTTTGTTATTTAAGTTAAAAAAAAAACAAAACACTATCGTCACATGAAAAAAACAGTTGCTTACAAATTTGTGTTTACTTTTTTAATACAGTTTTTATTTAATAACATAATAAAATATACCTCACAATGAAAGCACAGTGGACATTATCACCACATGCTCTTTTTTTATCTATTTTGTCTAAAATGTGCGGATTGTGTTAATTAAATGAGCACTTAAAGAAGAAAAAAAAAGTGGTTTGTAGTTAAGCATGTTGTGTGGCAGGCATATAGTGAAAACTGATTCTGATTCCTGCTGCCATGCGCAGACCAGGCACTATGTCACCACCTGGCAAATACTCCCAATAAAAAAACATAATAAAAAAAAAAAAAAAACACCTACATTTTATGAACAATAATCTTTATTTACAAACAAATGGCTAGATGACTTTTTGTGGACTACAGTTCCCATCACCCTCAGCGAGGCTCATGCTGAGAGTGATGGTAGTTGTAGTCCACAAAAGCAGGTATACCAGAAGAGCAAAGGCTTGTATATTTGTGAAAATGTCTTTGTTTGATCCAAGCTGTAGTTCTTTAGTATAATATGGCAATTAACACTTTATTTTATGTGTGTCAACCCTGCCCAATGCTTTGTACTATCCCGCAGCGATGTGAGGGTGTTATGCAGTGTGCCCTGTAACTTCCAAAACTATACAATAACTTTTGGTGCTCTAGCACAGAACCTGCACAAACAAAGATTCTAACAGGCGAGAAATTATTAAAAAGACAACTTAATGGCTACTTTTGGCAAAGATTGATGGCCAAATAGCTGCATGACAAGTGCCTGAAAAAATTGTGAAATTCCCCAGGTTGTCTACTTTCCATAAATATGTACCTTATACATATAAATATAAACCAATATGCTGGCTGTAAAAATAATGCAAGACTTTGTGGCAATTATTGGGCAAATATTTAAAAGTGTGCATTGCTGTTTCAAAGATACAGACAATCTATACCTATAAGGTATTTCCAAACTCAAGACACTTATATTCATATATTTTGGGATATTTTGATCAACCCAGCTACTTACAGACATTAATTATCATAGCAAAATCAGACATAAAATTTGGCATTTTCTTAACGTTTGTTTTTAGTATTTTAATGTATTATTCATATTAAAAGTTACACAATACATCTAAGCAAGGTTTTAAAAAATGTGAAATTTATGTGGGTACAGTTAAAATAAATGTAAAAACGCAAATACCCTCAGTAAAAAATAGGCTTTATTCCATGGTCTTTGTTGTTATCTCTCTAGTTCTTTTAAATTGAATCCTTCCCTTTACAAGCTATGCAGGTAACAATAGCTTTAAGTCTTCGATTACCCTAATATTAGCCTAACATTTTTTTTAACACCAGACAATTGCACTACATGGTAAATTATTTAGAAAAGGTGTTAAAGTGTTACCAACTATGTATATTCTGGTTTGTTTAAAAACCACATCCCTTGTTGTTTTTTCTTCTTCTAGTTAAAAGAGGGTAAAAACTTGTGTGGAGCAATTCTGTTATTGGTTACTAAGTGTAAATGCGTAAGAAGCTGTGAAGGGAAATATTATGTAATTTTAGTTTCTTGTATTAGATTTTTTGTACTTTATTGTCTGGCTGAGAAGATGGAAATTTTTATTGAGTTGTTTTTTATGCACCTGTGAGAGAAAACTTATTTCACCTGGGTTTTTATTCATTTACTGGCAATTTTCTACACACACACAAATATATATATATATATATATTTTTTTATATTTTTTTTATTATTTTTTTATTTTTTTTATTATTATTATTTTTTTTCAAGTGATACAAGGAAGTTTATTTAGTATTTAATGCAATCAGGATATGGAAAGAAATATATATTTTTCAGCCTGCCTACTCCAAATTTTACTTCTTGCATCTGCCACTGAAGTGGATACCATAGTGAGACTCAAAAAGCATTTGACCTTGGACTGCCTATATTCTGGAAATGCAACTGTACTTCAAAATTGGTGGGTTAAAGTCAAGGGATCATCTGAAGAAACACTGTGTTCTGTTAATCCAACCTTTGGTAAATATATTTCTGAAAAGTACAAGGATAAAATTGCATTTGTAAACAAGAGCTTATCTTCTTTGGACATGTCAATAACATTGATTGAAGCCACGGAAGATGACATTGGTACTTACCACTGTTATATAAGTCTACTTTTTTATGGAACACTGAAAAAAACTGTAATTGTACAAGCAGGTAAGACTAATATTACTTTTTATATTTTCTATCCATTGTATGTAAAAAATCATATGTTTAAGACGACCAGATGGTTGCTTAAACTGAACACTGCTTTAACTGCAACCCTGCAGTATATGTTTTTCATAATCTTTTTAGGTTAATAGAACAATTTCGTCATCCTGTTAAAGCTATACAATCGTATATATTCTCTAACCCTTGTGTTCTATACATAACATACAATGCCAATCAACTTACTCCATTATGGGGGACAGTTTAATCACCACATTATTCACAAAGAACATTTGTTTTTATCTTAGAGTTTAATCATAGCTTTTAAATACTGGTGTTTCAAATTAAGTAATGATAATAAAGTGATAAATTAAAAAAAAAAAACTAATTAAAAAAATAAGATTTCCTACAAGGTCCTATTAGTCAAGGGGATCCAACAATCACTGTGAGGGGTGTGAAGCAGAATCAACTACGGGGTATAGTATTTAAAAAGAATCCTGTGGGATGGGGAGTTAAAAGTAAATTTTACTGTTGACAATTTCAGCTCTAGTATTACTTTAAATAAGCACCTTTTTCGTGTAGCATTGTTTTGGCATTTTAAGGATAGGCTTTAAACGGTTATTTCCAACTGTTATAATCTAACTGTTGAGACAAATGGTAGAGGAGTTTCTCATAACCGTTATATTGATTTCTTATGCCTCGATATTGGCGTATCTTGCAATATGGGAAATGATATTAGATTTTTATACACTTGTAATGCGTAAAATATCTGGACAAGGGAAAAGCCAGCTTCCGTAGAAATTGCAGTTTGACTTGACGTTACAAATCCTGTAGTCCAATAATTCATCATTCATGTTTGCTTCCTATGTTGATTCGATCAGGGTAATATAATAACATTTTTAAATAGATACAGCATTACCCTTACCGGAATTAAAACTTTAATCATGTCTCTGTCACATTAAAAATACGCATTTCTTTAAAAATCACAAACACAGGCACTGAGACGTTGTTGCTATAGAAACTGAAAAGTATTCATAGATGGTTCTGTGTTTGATTTTACGTGATTAAACATTAGGAGAAACATATTTGACAGACCTAATAATGTTTTGCGTGGTATATAGAGAGCAATTAATGTTTTATCTTGAATAGCACCTCTTAGTAAGGGTTATTCAACAAGGGATATAACTGTAGCACTTATCTCTTCTTCATTTAAATGAATCAACCTTTTCATATCAGCAAAGCTAAACTTTTTGGATAACATATTCGCTTGCGTCATAGTATGGATTTTGGGAGTAAAGCTATAAAACTTATGGGAACTCAAAGGACAAATTAACTGTTCACGCAGCAACACCCCATTCCCTTCCTTGAAACAAATGCTTTTCATGGGAGAATGGAGAGTCTCAAGTAAAAAGAGGGTTTCCCTTGTAAGCAGGACTGAGTTTTACCAAGGGGACAAAACGAAATATGAAGCATAACTATAATTTGCTAATTACTTTTACCTCTCAAATGTCCTTACTTAGCAGGGCTTAGTCCCTAATTTGAATTCAAATTACGTTGACCCGCTTCATTGTTCATTTCCTGGAGTTCAAAATGTTTGCTGAGAATGAGTGTTCTACACTCTGAAAAGTCTCACTTATGTGTAAACAAAACAGCAGATAATCAGTTTATAAAATTGTGTAAAATGCTATTCACATTTTTCACAATAGTTCACAGAGCCATAGAGTGGGTACAATAATAATGCAATAATGAGCAATCAGTTTATTGCACACTTAGATTTATTCAGTTTTGTAATACATGGGTACAAAAAGGCCAGGTATATGTACGGTTATATTTTGCATTGTTTTCAAATACCTGGCAGATAGGATTAAAATAAATATTTGATGATTCTCTTTAACTATTCCATTGGTTGTTGATGCTACATTTTCACAATCTAATTACCTGGTCACATTTTACAGACAGCTGTTCACAAGTGCAGAGTAACAATGTGATGTGATAACACACCGCCACACCTATTTGATAGACTTGTGTACATGGACAAAAAACAATACTTTTTTTTTTCCTCAATGTCTCCCAACCTGTTCCAAAGTGACAACTAACAACAAAAATTTAAATTTTATGGAATCTGAATGCACAAGTCTACTATCTTGTACGTTGCTATCTCCTGATTTTCAATAGTGAAGTGGGAGATTGTTGACTCTCCAGGGCCTCTATCTAATATATAAAATCTCTGGATGTCTTCTCTTTTGAGTTGACAGGAGAGTTTGTGGGAAAGTTTCTCTGCTACTACACTATACATTATGAAGGGGTAATCATTATGAACCTCGGATTTAAGCTATAGTTAAATTAGTAAGATTTCTCCTAGGTCTCCTCACCCATTTAAAATATTATCCAGAGACATCTGCAAAAACTTACTGTTTCTTAACTTAATGGCCACGCTCCAGCTGCCCTAAACGTCTATAATAATGTCCCTCCGGGTGCCACAACACTTCAGGACCCTTTGTTTTGTGTGTGAGCATGTATGTGTAAGTGAGGTGATATGGAGTGTGTGTTAGTGAGTATGAGTAACTGTAATTAGTGTGTGTTTACGTATGTTGGAAAGGGGGCAAGGGGCAAAGAAGGCCCAGACAAGTTGTTTGAGGGCAATGAAGGCACAGACCAGCTTTTGAAGTTGGGGAGCCCCAGGACAATTTCTGTGGTTGTTGTTATGCCCCTGGCCAATACCTATTACTAGCTCCCTGACTCACAAAGTGAGCTCATTAGGTCTGAATTTCTTAAAACCAACCTTTTCATCTTTGATATTCAATCTCAGCTGCCAAGAGCTGCCAAAATTACAGCACATATTTGTGTGCCTCATGTTCCTAGTGGGTCTTTAGTCAAAGTTCATACATTTTGTTTACAACATACAAAAAGGTGTAAAGATACACAAACTTTAGGGATCTCAAAGATCTTTTCTTCACATAGAATAAAAAAAAAAACACCTTTGTTCACAAAAGTCATGCTTTTAGCTTATGAACGTATTGAGCATTGGACTCGTGACTAGAATCAAATCTAGTGACTAGATTTGGTATAATTTATTTGAAGGGTGTTGGGTGTTGGCTGTCCTATTTGTGCCCAGGAGCATAACGGAGAACAGTGAGCCAATTGTTTTAGATCACCACACTTCGGAAAGGTTGTAACACCTCACGTTCTACCTCTCCCACTCCTTATAACAAAGAGGAAGATGGTGTAGCTGAAGATAAGATAAACACCCCACCCCTGGTTCTGATTTCTGAAGCCTTCATGCCAAATCCAAATCACATTACCATCTGCGGCTCACCTTCTCTAACAATCTCCAGTGCTATTTGTGCTTCTATATTAATAGGAAATAATAACTATTCATTTTAAGTATGTTAACAAAAGATGTTTATTATCCCACATATAAAAGATGGTTTGTATATTATGTTATCATTAAGAAATACAATGATTAATTTCTACTTCATAACAGAAACATAATGACTATAATATTTAGTACAAGTAGTACATCATGCAGCTGTGAAAAAGGCATTTTATTGGACATTCTTTTCATTTTCTATACAGCTAAATAAATTCCAACATAATGCAGTTTGAAAACAATAATTAGATGAATTTCCTAAAGGAAATTAAATTTATAAGACGTACCATCAACAATGATTAAAATGGTTAGGTTTAAATTACAGAAGCTGTAGAATCACAAGAAATTGAAGTTATTTTAATTAGAAAACTAAGATTGTATGCAAACATTTAGTTCAGGTTTGTGCAATCTATTTCTCTACAAGTTACAAATCGTATAGAGGTACATTATTACTGATTTATATAGTACCATAATATTCCGCAGCGCTGCGCAGTGGGCAAACCGCACATAACAAACAGTGCATCGCATAACAACTTGGACTTCCAGAAACAAAATGTGAGACGGGCCCTGGTCATGAATTTCTATTCCATTGTATTTCATTCTGGAATGAAAACTGGATTAGCTCTACAAAGTATGACAATTGCACAATGATTTGACTTCTACTCATTCCCACCTAGATCTAACCCTTTTCCACTCACAGCCGGTGCCACTTCCATTAATAATTGGCTTTGGAGCTTATGAAAATCATCCAGCCACCTCCAATACATTGTTTTATAGTACATAAAAAAAATATTTTGAACTAAATTAAAAGAACAAATGTCTAGGAGATGATCCTGAAGCGCAATGAATAAAAATATGTAACAATAAAATCTAACCTTTTACTGAACGTTTGAAAACACTTAAACTTTACAGTATTTCACACTAGTAAGAAAATTACACATGGGTATTCAAGCGTCAAGAAATGAAGTAAACTTGTAACAAACAAATTGGGGCTAAAATTCTCAGGGATTCTAAACTGAAAGGAAAAGGAAAACATATCGGGGTCTGTGATTATTGCTGGGATACAAAATATATTTTAATTAATTATATTGATATAATACTTGGAACAAGTAAAATGAGAAAAAATAGACACCGTTTGATACTGACTTGATAATTATGGTAAGTCTTAAGGCCACGCGTTCGGGTAAATCTTTTCTGAACTATCTTTCATGTTTATTTACAAGCCTTTTGGATAACATGTTAGATACCAAAAGCCACTTTTTTATTTCTCACTTTTGTGAAATAAAGGGTTTTCATTTTAGCAAAATATTGCATTGAATTCTAGATGAAATATGTTAATACCTATGTGGGTAATATAGAGACCCGGAATTTTAAATGTAAATTTAAATTCTTCATCCTCTGTAATAGTACATTTTAATGAAACGTATGATCTGAAAACATTCTGCATGCAACTTAAAAGGCTATATATCATTGACTTCAATCCTGTCATATGTGACATCACATTTTTGTTACTTTGTATTTTTTTTTTTGTGTAGGTAACACTGACAATATAATTCCATCATCACATCAGTTATTTATGGAGAATGAAAATATCAGTATCTACTTCAGATACAATTTGAATGGAAGTGTGATGCAAATGATTTTGGAAAAGTTCACGACAGATAGGAGGGATCGCATTGCTTCTTGTACACCAGGGCATGGAGGCCCACTTTATGGTTTTGACTATAAAAACAATAAACACAGATTTGTAGATTGCTCTAAAGATTGTAAAAATGTTACCCTCTTAATTTTGAATACTTCCAGAATGGACAAAGGTCACTACAGGGGTCTTTTCAAAACAAACAAAGGAGAAGAGACAGTTGTAATAAAGTTGGATATATATAAAGGTATGGGTTTTTTATAGTTCATAATCCCATAGATTTTTTTTTGTTATTGAGCATAAAGTAGTAAATTGCGTCTCAAAAATTACCAGCTTTTGTCCTCAGAATATCTTTGTTTAGCTACTTACAAGGGCATTATTTTATTTTTCAGTATTTCCTGTTTCAAAGCCCATGTGTATACAATGCAGGTTTAAATTCAAATGTAAATTACCAACGCGTGTAATGCTTGTAAAATTGGGCCAAAACATTTATAATACAAAAATGCTAACTAAATTTATGAATTGTGCTGAAACTTGCTTTCTACAGCTGCAAAAAGGAAAAAGTACTAATGGGTTGTAAAAATCACTAAACGTCTATGCATTGAAACGTAAGTATAATAAAGTTTCTAATTAATAATTGGCAGTATGCTGGGTGGACCGGATATCTCTGGCTATAGCTATTATGATTTATATCACTACATCTTTGTCCACAATATACAGGTCCTTCATGCACGCAAATATGTATTAATGAGAATGACGCATACTACCTTTTTACTGTGGTACAGATGATTAGTTTACTAATAAAATGAATAGCTGTTTGTATTAAGATACTATGCAACCCACAATCATATTGTTTTCTTTCTGTAATCTTCCACCGCCCCCCAAGCATTCTTGTGGTGCTTACAACTATATTCTGTATGACAAGATAAAAAAAATGTGTTTTTTTGTTGTTGTTTTTTTTTTTTTTTTTTTTACATTTTATACAACAGACAACATATACACTATTGTACTAAGTCCTGGCATCAATGATCCAGTCAAAACAGCATATTACTATAGCAGTGAGACGTTACACAATGTTCGCCTTTTAGACAGTTGGAATTTTAACCCCTCAAATTTTACAAGCCACATACTTTTATATGGTTTACAATTCCAGGTCTCTTGATTACCCACATAGGTCTTAACATGATTGATCTGGAACCTGTAACATTACCTCCCGCCTCTGTTTCCATGCCATCAGGAACAATGCTTATTAGAATAAAAAATGAACCCCCCTGAGAGAGATTGTCATTTGCAAATATGGAATTGTTATCAACCTGATATAACATTATTACATTTTCTTGCAAGCATATTGATGTGTATCCAGCTTAAATTAGAATAGCTCCAGGCCATTTTGTTGATACTGTTGTCAACCACATTTCAAGCTGTCCTTTTTTCAATGGTTTGAGGACTGGTAGTTTCAAGAACTTCTCACTGCTCCAGCAGCTTTATCTCCGGCTGCTCGCTCAGAAAGGGTCACATCAGGTCAGAAGGGCCCTTCCTAAACTACTTTGAACCCCGCATAGGGATACACGAGTGTAACAGGGTCACGTGGCATCACGGGACCCCCTGGTGAAACAGTGGCTCCCTGTGCCGGTTCAAAGTAGTTTAGGAAGGGCCCTTCCAACCTGGTGCGACCCTTTCTGAGCGAGCAGCCGGAGATAAAGCTTCTGGAGCAGTGAGAAGTATGCAGGGGCAGGCAGGATGTATGTTGAATGCGTAATGTGTGTGTGTGTGAGCATGGATGTGTACTTGTGTGTGGCTGTGAACATGGATGTGTAATTGTGTGTGTGTGTGTGTGAGCATGGATGTGTAATTGTGTTTGTGAGCATGGATGTGTAATTTGTGTGTGTGTGTGTGAGAGCATGGATGTGTAATTGTGTGTGTGTGTGAGAGAGCATGGATGTGTAAGTGTGTGAAATGGAGTGTGTGTTAGTGAGTATGAGGAAATGGGGCAATTTACGCACCAGGGCCCTGTGGTTTCTAGTTAAGCCCCTGGTTTCAAGGATCAGTTTCAGAGATTAGCTTTAGATCAAGCAGCTTGCTTTAGATTTTAATTAAATAACCCCCTTGTCTATTTGACACAAGTGTCAAAAACACATCACATGGCAGGGTCTTTTTTATTGCTAGTCCTGGAGCTAATCTTAATAAATTTAACCAGGATCTCCATCAATCTGCTTGCAAGGAAATGTAATAATGTTATATCAGGTTGTGAATGGCCTTGGTAATTGATAGCAATCCCCATATTTCTCCACTTGTTTGCAAATGACAATCTCTCTCTCAGGAGGGTTCATGTTTTATTCTAATAAACCGTGTGCATTAAATTATGGATGGATGGATGGAGATAACATAGTACATCTAGGTATTACATTGTTTTTGTACTTGACCTTCTTAAAACATAACTAATTTTGCTAAAACCGGTAATCAAATAATGTTTTTACATGTTTTACATGTCACATATTAATGTATTGTAAACTAGCAGTATTTTTCTACTCTAACAAACAGGTTTAAGGATATCTGTGCCTTAGCACAAGTAAATTGATTTTAACTTGCAAACCAATTATTTTCTAACAGCCAGGGATAGTCTTAGAACTATGTCTGTTAGAGGTACTTGGAGAACCGCTTTCTTAAACACTGTTCTTGTACATGGGTCATAACACCATTTAAGGGGAAACTCTGAACATATATTGTAAGCGCTGCTCTAGTATATGGACCATAACATCATTTAAAGGGAGACTCTGAACATATATTGTAAACATTGTTCTAGTTTATGGACCATAACATAATTTAAAGACAGGCTCTGAACATATATTGTACAGATGAAGCTCTGCGCAGTGTTCAAGCACTATGCAACATTAAGGTTAAATTAACAAAAATAACTGCCTGGTGGCCTGAAGTTTGTCAGATTTATCCCAATGAGTTATCTTACAAATGGCTTATTTTATGCATCCTTTCGCCAGAGGTTTTATCAAAAGCTGCAAACATATATCTAGTGGAAAAATTGCATTTAGCCTTTTGCCTGTAGGGTTGTATCTATATACATTTTTATTTACAAATTCTGAGCATTACGGTTGATCTTGAAGAGCTTTATAGTATGGCAGTATCATAATAAATGTAGTAGATATACTGACACTTCATTAGAAAGTATTGTTAAGTTGGAAGGCATTTTGGAAAAGGTTCTTGTGTATTTTACAATCTAGGTTGGAAGTTGTAAACTTAATTTAAAATAATTGTTTATTTAGTATGGATCTCCACGGTATTGAAGTTTAGAGTTTGGTAGATGGTATAAGTCTTTAGCTTATATAGAGAAATAAAATGAATCTCTTATTAAAGCTGTTGCATGTTCTTTAAAATACATTTATTATATTTTTATTTTTTTTGTTAAGAGATTCCTTATCTTGCTGTCCTTATTTATGGAGTATCTGGAGCATTCACTTTGATTATAGTCATCATCATCATCACATCGCTTTGTATTCAAATGTAAGTACTTTTTAACAATCATAGTGAAGCACACGGTGCTATAGACGGTAAGGTAATTTAAGGATGACACAATTATTGTACCATACAAATGTATACACTATATTTGTTTGAGGTTTTTTTTTAAGGAAAAAATCATCTGAAAAAAGGACCTTGTCTTAAAACTGAGGTACTCCTTTATTCAGATCTCAGATGGCACCGCTGCATACCCAACTATGCCTAGGGACTTGTCACTCACACGCTCTCTCTCACTCTCACTCATGCTGTCATTCACTCTCATACTCTCATTCACACTCTATCACACTCTTATCCGCACTCTCTCATATTTCTTTCAATGTCTTCTCTGTCTCCTTTCCCACTGCTCCACTTCTCTTGCCGCTTCTTTTTCTTCTGTCCTTTTTTCTTCTCTCTTTGTTTGTCTTCTTACTATGCAATAAAACTGTGGATGTATTACATTGCATTACATTTATTTATATAGCTCCAGCAGATTCCCGAGCAGTTCTAGAAAAGGGCAGGGTGCCTGGCCACATGCTCTCCCGCGAGAGAAAAAGCATAATATTCTTCCTTTCAGTGTTCGTGTGTACTGTTATTAAGTTCTTAACAAACAAATACAATATTACAGAACCAATTAATTTTCTGTTGACTCTTGTGTTACTATGTAACAAGCATAGGCATATAATCTGTCACCTCTGGGTGACTTTTCACTAAAGCAACGTGGTTGCTATGCTACCAACATTGTAAAGTTTCTTTCTAAAGCAAATACCCAGCATCTGCATGAATATAAGGTGAAATATGTATATTGTAATCTTACTGCCATCACCAGTTTAGGCCAGCTAGTTATACATAAAGTGTGTGTGTGTGTGTGTGTGTGTGTGTGTGTGTGTGTGTGTGTTCAACCACATCCCAAATGTGTTCTATTGGATTGAGATGTGCCATTGGAGTACAGGGAGCTCATTGTCATGTTCCAGTTTGAGATGATGTAAGCTTTGTGACATGGTGCATTATCCTGCTGGAAGTAGCAATCAGAAGATGGGTACAATGTGGTCATAAAGAGATGGACATAATCAGCAACAATACTCGGGTAGGCTGTCACATTTAAACAATGCTCAATTGGTACTAAGGGGCCCAAATTGTGCCAAATTCCCCCCACACCATTACACCACCACCACCAGCCTGAATCATTGATAAAAGGCAGGATTAATCAATGCTTTCATGTTGTGTACACCAAAGTCTTACCCTGCCATCTGAATGTCGCAGCTGGAATCGAGACTCATCAGACTAGGCAACATTCTTCCAGTCTTCCATTGACCAATTTTGTGCAAATTGTAGCCTCAGTTTCCTGTTCTTAGCTGACAGGAGTGGCACCCGGTGTGGTCTTCTGCTGCTGTAGCCCATCTGCTGCTGTAGCCCATCTGCTTCAAGGTTCGACGTGTTGTGCGTTCAGAGATGGTATTCTGCATGCCTTGGTTGTAACAAGTGGTTATTTGAGTTACTGTTGCCTTTCTGTCATCTCGAACCAGTCTCCCCATTCTCCTCTGACCTCTGACATCAACAAGGCATCAACTGACGCTCACAGGATTTTTTCTTCTTTTTTGGACCGTTCTCTGTAAACCCTAGAGATGGTTGTGCTTGAAAATCCCAGTAGATTAGCAGTTTCTGAAGTACTCAGACCAGCCCGTCTGGCACTAACAACCATGCCAAGTTCAAAGTCGCTGAAATCCCCTGTCTTCCCTATTCTGATGCTTGGCTTGAACTTCAGCAAGTTGTCTTGACCATGTCTACATGCCTAAATGCATGTGATTGGCTGATTAGCTATATGTGTTAACAAGCAATTGAACATGTGTACCTAAGAAAGTGACCAGTGAGTGTACAGTATATTTTTAATATTTGGATAACTAGTTGTGTATTTACTTTAGGAAAAAACTTCTCAATATTGGTAGCATAGCAACAACATTTCTGTATCGAAAAGTCACCTAGAGGTGACAGATTGTATGCCCTTCCTATGCTTGTTACATAGTAACACACATGAGTAAACAGAAAATTAATTGCTTCTGTAATATTTAATTTGCTTGCTAAGAACTTAATGGTAAGCACAAAAAACTGAAAGGAAGAATATTATGTGTTTTACAGAAAATGTACTTAACCCTAAAAACTGTTTATAATTCACAAAAAATACAATTAAATATGAATGTGTGATTGGGGTCATTTTTCCTCCCACAACATTATCAATTATCATTTTTTTTAATGGTAAGAGAGACTTAAAATATGTTAACTGTGTGTTTAAAATAAAGCATGCCATGACAAAAATAATAATAATAATATTAATAACTTTTATTATTATCATCATCATCATAATTATCAAAGGCAATATGCAAATCTGGCAGCACAATTTCAAATGGTAGTTTTAATACAGATCTCTCGGCCATGATTCTAGAAGGTACACTCTTCATATAAGTTCAAGCTATTTAGATTTTTTTAAATATTACACATTTTTAATATGTTTTTGTATAAAGCAAATGTGCAAGACAATAAGAAATTGGGGGGAAAACATGCAATCACTCCAGAATGAAATCCCCACGCTACCTGATATCCCTTCTAATTTATAAGACCTGCAATTGCTCATCTTATGTCCCTTCAAACCCCATTTCCTTATTGACTATTTTAGCCATAATAGTCTTGCCAAATGGAACCTATGCAATTGCTGCATATTTATCAGAAGATTTACTGTATATCCTTGGTTACCGTCTGTAAAATAAGTTAAAATCTAGCACCCTTAGTTTCTGTAATATGTGCAAGAATCATCAGTCATTATTATCAGGTTACATGTCTATACATGTAAAGATTCTAAATCATACTATTTACTAAAATAATCTAAATGGGAGGCCTTTAGGGACGTGGTCTCAAGTCATTCTACTTTTTTGTAGAATTTGGTTTTGAAACTAAGGACATTAATGGCTCAATGTTTAATATATAGCATTGCCTGGGTGTATTTACTGTAGTAATTTTATATGTGATTTACAGCAGGTAGAGTGAGCTCTTATCTGGTTGAGGGAACTTTTAGGTTTAAAATTTCCAGTTGAAGATGATCTGAGCCAGTGATTGATTAAAAATACCTGGTCCCACTAATGACTTAACACAATAGCAGGTACCATCTTGTCTCTTCTGTAATATCCACAGTGCAGTTACAATGCCTGCTCTAGCTCAGATTTTGTCTCTTCTTGTGTGTCTCTGTAGTCTGCTGGTTGGCCACTGGAGGGAGCTGGTGATGAATACACTAGATTAAATATAACTTTCAAAAAGTTTTTATGCAAAACAAAGTTCAAAGTAATAACTGATGTTAATTCTAAATATGTTCGAATAGGAAAAAAAGGAAGGCTGTGTCACCAAATGCTTGCCAAAGTATGGTAAGTTGGTATCAGGTTTTCATATACCTCCTGGTTTTTATTACTTTTAGCCTACTTGTCTTCTTTTTTGTTTTCTTGCTAAGGCTCACTTCTGTTTTTTTGGGGGGTTTTTTAAACAACAAATTTAAATAGCCAATACAGCAAATTATTATTTTTTCATTAGTATCTGTTCAATTATTGTATACCTCATCTTGATACCTGTTAAAAAAAAATGTATGAAAACAACACTCAAAACAGTATTTTCTTTGTTTAACCCCTTAATGACAATTGCCGGTCCTGGCACGGCACGGAAAAGCATGTGCTTTACGACAATTGACGTGCCAGGACCGGCACGTCTTTAAACGGGTGCAGAAAGCGATCTACTATCGCTTTCTGCACCCAAAAAGCGTTGCTGAATGCCTCGACCTCGAGGCATTCAGCAACGCCGCGATCGGCACGAAGGGGCCATCTCTGGCCCCTCCACGGGGCGTCAACATCCGCCATACTTTGTATGGCGGCGGACGCCCGTTTTAAAAGCGTTTAGGAGGCGATCGACGATCGCCTCCTAAACTTAAATGGTGTCGCTGGAATGCCTCGATCAGGAGGCATCCAGCGACACCAAACACTAACCTTTTGATGGGCTGTGACCGCTCCGGAGAGCGGTCACAGCCGCAGCTGCCGGCAATCTTCGCCATCAAGGAAGATGGCCGCCGTCCTGTAACAGGAACCACAAATTTTAAAAGTTCGCTAGATAGTCCAGACCATCTAGAGAACTTTGGCTCCACTTGCAGGTTGAATACAGGTACTGCATTCACCATGCAAGTCAATGGAGCCCAGCTTTCTAATCACAGTGTGATTAGTAAAAATAAATTAAAAAATAAAATAAAATTAATAATAATTAGAAAAAAATAGTAAAAAAACAGTAAAATGTAAAAATCATTTCCCACTGATGTCACTATCAGGGGAACCTCCAAGTTGAAAAAAAATGTAACATTTTTTTTTTTAAAAAATAAAAAAAATATATATATATATAAAAAATATATTTTTGTGAGCAAGTCCTAAAATTAGCATATTAGCTTAAAACAATTCTCGCATGGAAAGAGTTAAAATACTGGCATATTAAATGCCCGTGGGGTGTCTACTTTTAAAAAATGTATGATTTGATGGGGTAAATTGAATGGGCCAGGTTCAACAACGTCCCAATTAACACGGGGGGAAGGATGGCCACACATCTAATTTCCAATTAGAAAAATGCACACGTACCAAATGTGGCCTTTTAGTTCCCCCCAAAAATGACACACCCATGCATGTGGGGTATCACTGCACTCAGGAGATGTTGCTGAACACATTATGGGGTGTCGTGTGACAGCGGCATATACCAGGAGCTGTAAATTCATACATAAAGTAGGTGTGTGTGGGAAAAATACACACACAAAAATATTACTGCAAACTTTGAAAAAATGCTGGTGGTAAAATATGTGCATGCAAAGAGTTAAAATACCAGCATTTAAAATACCCTGTGGTGTCTAGTTTTGAAAAATATATGGTTTTGTTGGGCACACTGAAATGGCCTGGCTCAAAGATGTACCAAATAGGGCATGGGCAGTGGATCCCAAATGCCAAAGTTCAACATTGAAAAAAGCGCATGCCCCAAATGTGGCCCTTTTGCCCCAAAACAGCCAGGCAAAATCATTCATGTGAGGTATCGCTGTACTCAGGAGATGTTGCTGAACACATATTAGGGTGTTTTGTGATAGTGACATATACGAGAACATTTTAATTCATACCTGAATTAAAATGTGTGTGGAAAACCAAATGCAAAAAAATGACTACCACAAAGTTTGACAAAGACTGGTTGTAGATATGGTGCATGGAAAGAGTTAAAATACTAGCATTTGAAATACCCTGGGCTGTCTAGTTTTCAAAAATATATGACTTGATGGGGTAAATTGCATTGGCCGGGTTCAAAGATACCCGAAATGGCACATGGGGGGAAGAATTACCAGATTTGGAAAAAATGGCTTTGAAATAGCAAAACGCTACCTGTACTTATTGCCCCATAATGGGTAGAAAAAAGCAAAAAAAACATAAAAACATTGGGTATTTCTAAACTCAGGACAAATAGTAGAATCTATTTAGCAGGTTTTTTCATTACCTTTTATAGATGAGTAAAAGATTTTTCAACTAAAAGTTAGAAACAGTCATTTTTTTCTAAATTTTTCACCATATTTTATAATTTTTTTAATAGTAAATAATATGATACAATCAAAACAATGTCATCTAAAGAAAGCCCTTCTTGTCCTGAAAAAAACAATATCTAATGTGTGTGGGTTCAGTAAACGGGAAAGAAGAAAATTACAGCTAAACACAAGCAGCGCAGAAATGTTAAAAAGGCCATTGTCACAAAGGGTACAAAAAGTAAAATCAGCCTTTGTCTCGAAGGGGTTAAACAAAACATTTAACCAATCTCATGAAATTACAGGTTTAGTATATAAATCAGTAGTGAGAATCATTTTGTTTGTAATAAAAGCACCTATTTTAAAAAGCTGAAGTGTCATATCAATATTGGTGAACTTCTGTTGGAGAGTGCACAATTAATCTTTCACTAGAACATTCTAGGCTACAGAAATATATTAGGCATGATTTATCAAAGTGGCATAAAGCACTGCACTTTGTGTAATCTAGCACTGTTATATTGTTTTGGTGTGTCGTGTCTTAAATAATAACTACAGTTGTAGTAGTGTAGCGTTCATAGCCCTGGAACATGTGGGCTTAGATATTTGCGACACTATTCCCTCAGTTGATTGGAAGGAACCATTGACATGAAGTGTATAAGACATAATTTCTTAAACCCAAAGTATTGAGGCAGAACAGGTCTAGGTACCAACTGAGGATGCTGCATGCCAGTTGCTGCCAGCACATTTTGTGGCGTCAGTGTCATGGATGAAGATATGTTGCGGCACATCACTTGCTATATGTAGACTTTTGCAGGCAGATGAATTTGACTTGATGTGTAAGCATGTGTGCTGCATGTGTTGAGCATGCTTGATGTGACCCATCTGGAGACCTTTCATACCTCATCTCGTCATTCATCCTCCTGCAGCATCCATGTGATATCCCCAAAAGTAAGAGTCAGAAAATACATCAATTCTGTGTTAAAAGCACTTGAGAATTGTTAATTTTTATCAGAAGACTATCACAATATACATTTGCTATATATATATATATATATATATACTGTACTTTTTCTCTCCTTGTTACATTATTTATTTTTACTTCCTCAATACTCTTGTTGCACAAATATCTTTCTCAGTGTCTCTATGGATTTTTCCATTGTCTAATCCAGTTGAGTTTACTATATCTTCCTCTCATACTCTTCTATGATCTTTTGTCTTTACACACTTCTGTCTCTGTAATGTTCTTGGAATTATTGCTTACAATGCTTGTTTATACTATTCATTTCAGTGCCCAGGACAAAATACTGAAGCAGTTTCTGAAGACCATGTTTATGCTAACGTGATGTTCAAACCATACCATGGATGATAAGACAGTCTGTCCACTTTAATGATCTTTCATATGTTTTATGGAGTATTTAGTTGAGGTGGATACTTTTCCTTGGCCAACACAGAAAAAGATCTAAAGTTTCATAAGCTTTTGAAAAAATCGGAGATCTCTAGCTCAAATGGAAGAAGAGACATGATCAATACAAACTAGTTTTATAAGAAGTTAATTTGTCAGAGGTTTATTTTTTTTATTTATGTCAGTAAATCTTTTTTATTATGTCATTATGCTTTTGTGAATACATATGTATGGCTATTATCATACCTAAGAACTCTGGATTTCACAGGGCGAATCGGAACTGATTGCCCAGGCCTATGGATCTGTCTACTTAATCTCTGTTTGGGTGAAGCGGGGCTGTGTTTGATTCCACTCTTGAACTGTATTGATCCTGCCTCCTCCCAGCCCATATCAAGTCTTTTCAGTGCTAGTTATGCCTGTTTTTTTTTAATAATCACATTAGGTTAGGATGCTGATACATATTTACTACCTAAAAATGGCCAGAGAGAACCTACAAAATTGATATAATTTATTCAAATGCAGCACTATTGTGAGATAAAAGTGTAACATGGGGTAACCTGTGAAAACAGTAATGAAAAATCAAAATTGATTGGAGTCACTATAATAAATCAGTTAGATTAAATCTTAACTTTTAATAACTTCATTACTAAAAAGAATTACACTCACTATATCCATTATAATGACTGTGATAAATAAATACCGGCAAAGAAATGGTTGAAGCAACGCTGGTATAAGTTATACATCATCCTAATGTTGAAGTACGGTGGAGGGAGCAACATGATTTGGAGCTGCTTTGCTGCCTCAAGGCCTATACAGCTTCACATTAGCGAGGGGACAATTAATTTCCAAGTTTATGAAGGTATCATACAGGATAATGTAAGGATGGCCTGCTAGCTGAAGCTGGGTAGAAGTTAGGAATGCTTCTTTCTCAGCAAATCTGTGTTCATTATTCTGGTCTCCCGGTGAACTTCGGCAAAAGGGTGGAGCCTCAGGGTGCCCGGAAGCTCCGCCATTCTCTCATTGATAGCACTTGTACTTTTAAATCGGAGACTTGCAAACAAGGAAACCTGACAATGACCCAAAACACAAATCATACAATTTCAGTAGTAATTCGCAAACCTATATAAAGTGTTCCAAATGGTACATAACCTACATTTCAGTACCAAGATACATCCCAATCTTGATACTAACATAATGAGCACTTTAATAAATATATATGTAGCACATTATATAATATTAAATTCAAACATTCACTGGTAAAGATACATAATGATCAAAATAAAATCAAAGTTATACATTAATGGATGGCTTTAATATATCCACCTCATACCACACAGTATAACAATTATGAATGACAGAAAAAGATCAAATTATATCTTTTCTAAGAATTAAGTATAATTAAACCTTCATTCATTTCCTTAGATGTCAGAGTTGAGAGTTTATATGCCCAGTATGATTCTCACTGTAGTAATTTAGCATTGATCTCCACTTTCTTGGGACCTGACCATGCCTTTCCACAGAATGAAATAATTCAAAATGCCATGATGGAAAATTTTTACATGTCTTGAGAGAAAGGTATCAATAATCACTTAAATAGAAGTTCAAGAATCCTCCTCCTATACAGGTTTTTCCCAACATAGTTAGCACCAGATACACGTGTGAACAACATATGTGGAGGAGAAACTTATGAATCATCCCTATTAACGTTTTGGAAAGTGTTTTAGTTTTACTATATGTACATGCCTTCCGTTTTACACAGAATATTTGCCAGAAGGATGTTTAAGCCAAATGTCTTGGGTTTTTTTAACCATATGATGTTGAACTAAATAGTCCCATTTGTTTCTACCTCTTCTGAAGGTGATCTTTGGTGGTTGGGGCGTCCTTTAGTAGCGAATAAAATTGCCCAAAAGTGATTGATGACTTGCTGTATATTTTTCCAAGCTTATTGTTTAAACATGCAATATTTTCTTACGTTGTGTCAGTGCCCTGTGATGGACCTCCATTATTAATATCAGGCATTGCTCTAATGTTGGGCAGCCACAGTAGGCACATTTCTGGTAAGGAGTGTCTACTGTGCAAGTCAGCTGTTTTATGCAGCAGTGGTTAATTATTTACTTCACATTCATTCCACTTGGATACTAAAATGTGTAGATTATAAATCACTGGATACAGATGGAAATCCTTTAGTTATAGATTAATTCAATTTACACCAGTGTGATTTTAAGCATTTCTTTGCAGGTATCTATCACAGTGATTATAATGGATATACAGAGTGTCATTTTTTAGGTAATTAATTTATTAAAAGTTACATTTTAATCTAATTGATTTATGTTAGAGACTGCTATCAATTTTGATTTTTGATTGCTGATGAATGTTTATGATGGTTGGTTCTATAACAAAGAGTATAACAACAGGAAATTATTTAAGCTACCTAATTCACTCTATTTATGTTCTCCTTGATGAAGATGTCTGTTGGATTGCCGCTTTGGTTGTTATGAGACCTCTGTTGGCATCTGGGATTGAAATAAGAAGAAATGTAGATGATGCAAACGATCTCATTGCATGCTTTTGGCAATTACTGATTGTACATGCTGAGTTTAAATTGGCTAATGCCTTATGTACAGATGTTGTTTTCAAAAAGAAAACTAGAATAACAAATAATTTTGTAATTTGAAAAGTGTTAACAACTGATATGTCTTTACCAGGTATTTTTAAACAACATCCATTGCTTCTAAGAGCTTCATTAGTTCTATCAGATCTGCTATATTGCTACAATCAAAGCGAGATACTGGTAACCAAGAAGGGCATTATCAGATGCTTGGAATGGGTGACTTGTTCACATGCACGGCCACACATTTCACACATCCCCAAATGTCTAAAAATATCTTATACAACGCAGAATTACTTGCACCACAGAATATGTGATATATATATATATATATATATATATATATATATATAATGGTAACATGCCTTTGCAGTCTTTTGTTTGTCGGCAAAACAAATGTAACCCTTCTTGACAGAACACATGGCCACATATTCTCAGAACAGCATATGAAGATCAGAAAATGGACAAACCTGGTGCTAAACAAGTTTATTACTCTTGCAGCTACTTCCCTCAACAAGACAATTAAGATAGCCCATCTTCCACCGTTATCCAGGTGACCGAGGAAGAAAACTACTCTACTACGAGAGACATTGTGGATAAGAACTTTGGTTACAGTAGCCCCCGAGGTTTTAAATGAAGGTTAAAGGAAGTTTTTTGTTTTTTGAATAGAACACTGCAAAACTCAGACTACCACACAGAGAAGAGTGATTCACCACTCCACAGAGCACATTTCCAATGCTCCAAAGTCCAGTGGTGGTGTGCTTTACACCACTCGATCCAATGCTTAGCATTGTACTTAGTTATGTGAGGCTTACATGCATGCAGCTGCTCGGCCATGAAAACCCATTCCATGAAGCTCCTGCTGCACAGTTTTTGTGCTGATATTAATGAAAGTGGACGTTTGAAACTCTTTAGCTGTGGAATCAGCACAGCGTTGGCGACTTGCACACCATGCGCCTCAGAACTCGGTGACCCCGCTCTGACTTTAGGTGGTCTTCCTCTTTTTAAAACATAATGGCAACACTCGTAGCAGTTAATTCAATTAACACAAAGAAATAAAAAAAGGCATGCAACAAGAACCTTGTCATGTGTGCAGCAGTTTGAGCTGGAGTATTTGAGATAGATTGATAGAAAGATAGTGTTTTATTGATCTAAGCATTTGATATTGCCTGGTTTGCCTGACTGAAGGTTTGCTGTTATAGTGAGCACTGCAAAAGTGTTCAATCGGACAGCAATTAAAAATACAATGTTATGTTTACCTAGTTATTAAAATTTGCAGAAATAATGCAAATAAGCATTGAATATAAAGACTTGCTGCAAATACATTTAAAGATTTATGCAGGATATCATCTTACAGTACAAAGCGGTATTAAATTAACTTTCTCTGATTAATATTAATATGTTGGTGTAAACTAGCTTAAGTCCATCTCACAAATAAATAAAATAATATAAATAATATATTAATTATATTAAGTAAATATTAATGTGACAAGCCATGGTCTAAGGGTATGCCAAGATGATGTTTAAAGAGCCATTAAACATTATTTCTAACACTTAAGGAAACTTTACTTGTGTGAAAAGTAGCATTTCTACAATAATTACCTTAAAGTGTGAGTACACAAAAAAAATCAGTTACCCACTTCAGATCACTTCCAGCTAGGCCTTGTGCACCAATGGCCAACAGCGCATCATAGTCAGTTGACTTGTCACTCCAGCAGTAGAGTGCTGCAGTGTGCATCTTCTGGCTGGATGTGCCCGTCCACATGATACATATGCATAAAAATGTAACATGCTGCATAGGCCACACTTTTGACAGCCACCAGCTTTAAAGTGCCAGCGACACCTGGTTATCCCCAGTCTGGACAGAAAGAGATGCCTTTTTTGCACCTCTATCTGCATTATTCTGGCCTCTGTGCCTTTCCGCAAATGGGCAGAGCCATGGGTGCAACTTCTCCCCTGTTCTGCCGAGAGGGTTATACAGTATATGTTTGTATATATTTGTGCATGGATGTCTATGTATAAGTGTATGTGTGCATGGATGTCTATGTATAAGTGTGAGTATGGATGTCTATGTTGAAGTGACCTAGATGTACCACTCTTCATAGCTACATTTGTATATTTTTTAAGAGCTAGCTTAAGAAAACACAAAATAATAGTAACACTACCATTACAGATAATACCTGCATTCTTACATAGGATTCAGTAGGATAGTTTCATCTCACTTTAAATAATGATTGGGCAACTTCATTGAGCTTCTATTCCAGGAATAGCTTGAATAGCCCTGTATAAACCAAATTTAAATCAGTGGAAATTCTTGTATGTTACATCAGGTCAATCCTTCTGGCAGAGATATTTGTGAGGGATAGTCCTATCTAATAAATAGTGAATTTGGGTAATTTAAATCTTACATTTTCCTGCCACCCCTAGCATTAGTGAAAAGACACCATAGTGTTTTATGTGGGAGAAAACATTTCAGTACTTTTCTACTTGCTGCAGTATACATTCACGTCCTGAGCATGACTAAGTACCCAAGGGAAGAAAGTTATGAACAACTAATTAAATACAAACTCTATATTCTCTTGTGCACATCATTCAGCACTCAGCTTTTTATTGAAACATTTAGATAAATGAAATGACACCTGCTCATAGCAACACCACTGCTCACAGATCTCCTTCCTCCCAGACGCTAATAGCTGCCATGCTGACTGCTCGGTAATGGATGGTAGCTTGTATATTACTTGTTACTGTTGGAGTTCCTTTTAGACTTCATTTTCTAAACCACAAAAGCGTGCAAGTGAAAGAATAACAAGGTCAGAACGACATGAAATATATATCAAATTCCAACATTCCTGATGAACTGTCTTAGAATACTTTATGTAATATGATGCAGAGTTTTAAACAGAACATACATACAGTTCCAACAGATATGACTAAAAATGGTGATAATGGTCATACTAATAAAACGCAATATTAAAATTGTATTTGCAAATGCAATGTTTGTTTTGAAGAAAAGCTTTTAAATGGGTACACAATTAGTTTGAACAAATCCACAAAATATGAGACAAGAGGATACGATGTACTTCTAACATCAGGTAATATATAAAATAATAAAAAATGAACCAACACAGACTTTGAGAAGTCTTGTATATAACTTGATGTACTGTGCCAATAACCTGCTGGCAAGAGCAAACAAACAATAAACTGTAAAGTTTAGGTAGTAAAAAACAAAAACAAATATCTATAGAGATATCAGGATGCTCCAGAGATTTGGACACAGACAAGCAATAAAGTAAAGACCGAAACAGCTACAGGAACCAACTTTACTTTCTAAAGCACAATATCATACATAGAACCACAACTAAATCATATACGGTATATTGGAAGTGACTTTATCTTTGCTGTTTCCCACGATGATCTTATATTTGGTACAGAGAGTAAAATGGATAACCTCATACTGTGTGCCAATGGATGTGATGAGGATCTATTGACCAAAATAATTATTATATTAAATTTCTACCATCAAGGGTCGTACAGAAAAGATGGGCCTAGATGCCACTGCTTGGTATACAACACAGGGTGCAACAGGTTCTTAAGTTAACCTGTAGGATTTATATTGAACAACAATTTAGTTGTGTGATAAACAGAAAGGCAGACCTGGAAACAACTGGGTGTAAGGGCAGCATGACAAGGCTAGCCATAACAAACTACAGGTTAATGTTTTGTGTATGATGGAGGCTGCAGGAAGGGCGCAAGGTCAGGAAAAGGACACCAGATCATGTTGAGGATTGTAAATATAGTACCAAGAGGTTGGAACCCAGTCTCTTGATAGACTAACACTGAATATACCGCCATCCGCCCTAGTTATTGGTAGGTAATTGTAATTTCTCACAGCAGCAGAGGGAGTGGATAGAGGACGAGATCCAGCCTAAATATGGTATGTGGACAGTAGTTGATGGGTTACATTATGGTACGGATAGCCAGAAGGTGGTGGTAAATTGAAGTTATGGTAAGAGTGGGCCTTCTGAGCAGGTTGGCTAGGGGATTAATGGTGATTTATGGCTGGCTTAACAGTGAATGCTCTGGCTGGATCTCCAAAAAAGCTAAAGTTCAACCCCAGCCAGGTTGGTTATGAGCGGTCATGGTAAAAAGGGGTTTGTTAAAATGTATATCCACCCTGTACTTCCTGGTAAATAAAGCTGTGGCTTCTCAATCCTAATAGGTGATTTGTGTCTTATTTAAGGTTTTTGCGGTTATACTATGATACTTGACTGCAGCAAGTACATATGTATGAACCTCATCCTCTGGAGGGGGCACTTGTGACCCCAAATTTCCACATTCATGCACTCTCCTACATCCTACATAAATAATGATGAATTGATTTCAAGGTAGGACCAGGATGGGGTGGTGTAGAAATGAGCATGAAAGTTATGCAATTTTTGCTAGCTTATAATCATTTGGCATCTGGCCCTGCAAATTCCAATGTTGTTATCAAATGGATTGCAATGTTATTGGCATATTTCCAGAGGAGTTGCAGGAAGACGTATGCAAATGAACAAAGCTATGCCTGTAATGCAAGCCCTGGTGACTACAGGACATTCATGACAAAGCATGTTACTCCGCATGCTGGGTATGCACTTCACAAACACTACGCTAAAGTGAATCTGCTTTTTGTATCTTCTCACATGGTTCACGATTCTGTTACTTCTAAAATTTGAGCAACAAAGCTTGGATGTGTATAAATCTTAATTCTAAGTAAACTAATTTAAATAAAAGTAGATTACAGTAAATTCGCTGTTTTCTGTTGTAATCATTTATTATCCCCAAAAAGTGCAAACAATCCTGCAGGATTCTATTTTTCTCAAATGAATGCTAAATAGAAATGAGAACACAATCATCAAAATTGCTGCATAACCAAAAGTGTAGGTTACAAATTAAATGCTGATAGTGTCATCCTAATGATTACATTTATGTGATAATTCTGGCTTACACGGACATTTCAGTATTTTTAAAAGAAATCATGTTTTGCTTGATTGATGTCTAGATTAATTTGCTCAATTTAGACATGTATAGGTCAACATAAAAGTGAAATAATTTATAGGAACAATTATTTTCTTGAAACTCAGAAAAGGTTTGGGTATAGATTTGCGACATCTACATTACTTAATAGCATGTGCTTTAAAAAAAAACATCCAAGAAGCAGTGTGTATACTTAAATAAATACATATGGTATAACATACTTACGTGCTACCAGTTTTATTACCAGCTGAACTTTACATCTACCACACTAGAGATGTGTTACAAATGATTGTATTTATTATTTTTATATAAATCATAAATTACATAAAAATAATGTAAATGGGAACATATTGACACATAATGCAAAATGTATATAAGTAACATAAAGTATGTTTTTTAGACATAAGAGTAACACAATTGTCAAGATCTAATGTTTACAGCTGAAAACTACTGCTGAAACAAGATCTCCAACACATTAGACAACTCTTATTATTATATTATGCCCTTGGCATGTGTGAGCATTTGGATGTTTTGGTTTCTTTCTGGGACAGGAAAAATTGAACAGGAATGAAACAAAGACAAATAACTCACAAGACCAGGTACAAGGAAATGCTTGATTTGAATATAACATTTACTCTCTTTGTGCTGTTTGGAAGAGCAACTTCCAGCTACTTTGTGGTGTTTGGAAACCTTGTGACTAGATATCAAGCCTGATCAAGAATTTTACATTCCTACCTTAAACATTATGTTTATTAATATATATATATATATATATTTCTATCCATATCTATATTACTTTTTGGACCTTGGAATAGTGATTATAAAATGAATGTTTTCTTATTTTCTTTCATTTTAAGCTATCACAAATGTACTTTTGGAGCAGAAGTGTAATTGATCCTTGGTGCAAGAAACAAAAACATCAGGCTATACAATTCAAATAATTGCTTCTTTCCTTCAGCTGATTACATTACCATTTAATTTAAGCTCACTATGCACATTGAACATCAGCCTTGAATACTTTTTCAAGTGAAAGGATACATAATCAGGTATAAAATGTAACACAATATACTGTCTTATTAACCTTACAACAAGAATCATATTTTACCTAACTTATTTTCATCCTTTTATATGTGTTTCTTTTGTTTGGTATGGATACAATTTAAGTGCTTGGCTATCCTATTCTTGATAATATGTTCTCTCCTTGACATTTTTTAATAATTTACTGGTCTGCTTGTATGTTTTTACGATGTGTTGATAACCATCCAGAAAGAAAATTATTGAGCTTAAACTGGTTTTCCAGCATATTCTGCACACTAAAGTTCAGTGTATTCTATGGGCTTTCGTGACAATAAGGGCAGTACATTTCTAGGACCACCTACTGCATGTGGAAGTGGTAATCATAAGTACCATGGGTACTTTTAGAATGGACAGTATTCCTTTTTTGAAAGGAAAGATATGATTTAGTATATCAATTGACTAATATGACTTCTATTGGAGTCATGAAAGGGTCTTTCTTTCCAGAAAAAAACATGAATTAAGATGTTTTTTTACTTCCATCAGACTTCAGTGTCATTAGGTATGTCCTGGAATGGCTGGCCATTGTATTTTTAACTATAGCCAAGACATGTACCAGAAATGCACTTTATCTGTATTCCACTACACACAGTCATTGCAATTACCTGTCTCGGAACATTCAAATCTGGTTTTGGCAGGTTTAAAAATGGAAATGGGGGTGTTAAAATATAGCTACCTTCAGAATTGGGCTAAAATCACTGGACCAGCCCTATTGAGGCTTAACAATCTCACATTTGACTGGGGTCAAACATCTTACACAGAACATGATTTATAGGTAGATTTGTTAAGTACAAGTAATGATGCTGATGTAGGCAACAGGATCATTTTAATCATTTGCCTTATTGATTTATTCACTGAACTGTAATTTGTAATTAAGTTGAAATATCTCATAACCTATAAATGCATTGCCTACAGGGACCTCCCGTGTGTCAATAACTATTTAAAGTCAAAATACTTAATTGGAACAAGGATATCTCTAAAAATCTCATGAGTGTTGTGCATTAATGAAAGTGAGTTTGTGAAACATCTATTGAGATTTACTTCCTTAAAGCAAATGAGGATATATGTACTTGCGTGCCTCTAAAGGTATAAAACACAAATTATGTTTTGCCATAGAAGATTCAGTTTTAAGAGCATAATGGGGTTTATCAATGTACACACCCATGCAATGTGTACCAGTTCAGAAATACCATTTGATTGTTTCTGATAAAATCATGCATAATATATACCAGTGTTAACCCTTTCATTTCTGAAGCGTCAGGAAATACTTGGCACACAGTCTGGCATTAAATGTATACATCAGTATTTTGAAGCTAATAGACAAAATTCGTTTTTCCCATTTTTGTTCTGTACCGTGAGTTTTACCCCTGCAACGTGGTGATTATTTTTTTTGAATGCATCCAAGGATGAGTATGCGGAGTCTAGTATTAATGCACTGCAGGTAAAACATTTTTTATGAGGTAGTTAACAGCATTTTTGCATCTACAATGCAAAAACGCAACATGAAATACACCCCCCCCTCTGTATTACATATGGTAAGAGTTTGGATACATGTCTGACTACATAAAGAGACAAACAAAAATGTTTTGTTCTCAATTAAGAAAAAAGTAATGTTTTAGCTTAAGTTCACCATATATAAAATATCACTCTTTTTCAAATATGTATGTAAATGTTATGGGCCTGGGGATTTATACTTTTATTGTAGAAAGGAGGCTGCCATCAATATCTTTGGATTTTATTGCAAATATTCCAGATTTATTTTTGCATATGTTTTTCTTTCATTCTCATTGCTTGCTTTCTCTAAAACACAGCAACAATAAAAGTAGAAATGTCAAGTCTCAGAACTTTTCCACACTTGCTTGAATATTTCTCAGTATCCAATGAATATAAAACGCTGACCCTTCAATGAGTTATTTTGTGAATTACTTTCTGCAACTATATTTGAACTTGTAATGTATAGGACCAGCAAAAGTAAAATCATTTAAATTTGTTTAGAATTTCCATTGTGTGAACTATTTAGGTTTATTCACGGAAGAGGATATTGGCAGGAGACTTACTATTTCATGTCATTGAGGTCACTTTCAATATAAAGCATATTTAAAGCATTAAGACGTGTCATGAGTTGAACTATGCATTATGCAGGGCCAGCTCAGCCCTTAATGCAGAGGAAATATGCTGATGATGTTCCTTATAATGCATAATGTATTCAGGGAGTGAAAATCACAAATGTCTTGCATATTAACAAATCCTGCTGAGAAATGTTTCTACTGATTTGTAATTGAGCATGTTTTCCATTTCAGAATAAGAGTTGCATTAATATACTCTATTACCCTATATGTAAAATTGCGTTTCCAAAATTGCAGATGAAGCAATAAAAATATTATTTAAAGATTATAACCAATTTTAGAAGAACCTTTTTTATTAACAGTATTTTATAATATTATACTAATGTCATATGAATTTTAATGTTGGTGATATAAGAAAATTACTTCTCATGATAATAATTTCTGAGACAAATTTTAACACATTTTTATGACATCAAATGACATAAAAATGACTTATTAAATGTAAAAAAAATGCTATACTTTACATGGCCATTAGGTCTTTGGAAACAATAGTTTTAAATTTAATACAATCATTAGCTACAATTGAAAAGATGGGATCTTGTGTACTGTTATAATTATGGGGGTGTTACTCACATTATACAAATTGTTATATCTAAAACAAACTGATAAAGTGTATTTAAGTGTTGCTGCTAGTTACTGCTTGTTGGAGTTTGCTTATTATCTATAGGTACAGTAACTCACAAAAATGAGTACACCCTCACATTATTGTAAATATTTTATTAAATCTTTTCATGTGACAACACTGAAGAAATGGCACTCTGCTACAATGTAAAGTAGTGAGTGTACAGCCTGTATAACAGTGTAAATTTACTGTCCCCCTCAACACACAGCCATTAATGTCTAAACCTTGGCAACAAAATTGAGTACATCCCTAAGTGGAAATTGTCACGGAAGCCTCCATGCCATGGGCTCCTGGAGGGGACTGAGTGCCAGCCTCCTTACTACAGACTATGGGCCCTGGTGCCACGTTATCCAAATCATAAGAGACTCTAAAGACTGTGGAGCTCGGAAACAGATTTGGGGTTCCTGCATTTTGAGACTGTGACGGCTCCTAGAGTCACCCTACCCCTCAGGTAATGTTATCCTTTTGTATATTATTAATAAAAAAATATTTTATTATTTCCTTATTTCCTAACTGTTTACACACAGCACACTAAGGTCTGGGAGATAATCTAATGAAGACAATGTGTATTCCTCATTTTAGCGGCGTCTGTATCCTTTTGTATTGTTAATCGCTTCACTGCCCCTGTTGTCTCTGGGAGGCAGATTAAAGGGGCGGTTATCCCAATATCTTCCTTTATGTTAATGTGTGATTTTGCTGGATATATCCAGCCGTCTGTGTCTAAAATAAATCAGTTCTTCTCTTGTTGTACCTAAAGACTAGTATTGCCTGGTTATTTGGGTACTGGATAGCAATATCTCTTTACTTTGCTTGGGGATATTGCCTACGGATTGCGGGGAATTATTGTCCTGAAAGGAAAAGTCGCTCTTGGCGGAGAGGGACAACCTGAGGTCTCTGGTCAGTCCATCACAGAAATGTCCAAATTGGGTCCAATTAGCCATTTCCCCTCTCCAGTGTCATGTGACTCGTTAATGTTACAAGGTCTCAGGTGTGAATGGGGAGCAGGTGTGTAAAATATGCTGTTATCGCTCTCAAACTCTCTCATACTGGTCACTGGAAGTTCAACATGGCACCTCATGGCAAAGAACTCTGAGGATCTGAAAAAAAGAATTGTTGCTCTACATAAAGATGGCCTAGGCTATAAGAAGATTGCCAAGACCCTGAAACTGAGCTGCAACCTGTCACAGGACAGGTTGCACTTAGAACAGGCCTTGCCATGGTCGACCAAAGAAGTTGAGTGCACGTGCTCAGCGTCATATCCAGAGGTTGCCTTTGGGAAATAGACGCATGAGTGCTGCCAGCATTGCTGCAGAGGTTGAAGGGGTGGGGGGTCAGCCGGTCAGTGCTCAGACCATACGCCACACACTGCATCAAATTGGTCTGCATGGCTGTCGTCCCAGAAGGAAGCCTCTTCTAAAGGTGATGCACACGAAAGACAGTTTGCTGAAGACAGGCAGACTGGAACTGGGACTGGATTACTGGAACCATGTCCTGTGGTCCGATGTGTCCAAGATAAACTTATTTGGGTTAGATGGTGTCAACTGTGTGTGGCGGCAACCAGGTGAGGAGTACAAAGACAAGTGTGTCTTGCCTACAGTCAAGCATGGTGGTGGGAGTTTCATGGTCTACAGTTCATTGAGGGAACCATAAATGGGAGGGCATGATCCCCTCCCTTCGGAGACTGGGTCACAGGGCAGTATTCCAACATGATAACGACCCCAAACACACCTCCAAGACGACCACTGTCTTGCTAAAGAAGCTAAGGGTAAAGGTGATGGACTGGCCAAGCATGTCTCCAGACCTAAACCCTACTGAGCATCTCTGGGGCATCCTCAAACGGAAGGTGGGGAGCGCAAGGTCTCTAACATCCATCAGCTCCATGATGTCGTCATGGAAGAGTGGAAGAGGACTCCAGTGGCAACCTATGAAGCTGTGGTGAACTCCATGCCCAAGAGGGTTAAGGCAGTGCTGGAAAATAATGGTGGCCACACAAAATATTGATACTTTGGGCCCAATTTGGACATTTCCACTTAGGGGTGTACTCATTTTTGTTGCCAAGGTTTAGACATTAATGGCTGTGTGTTGAGTTATTTGGAGGGGACAGCAAATTTACACTGTTATACAAGCTGTACACTCACTACTTTACATTGTAGCAGAGTGTAATTTCTTCAGTGTTATCACATGAAAAAATATCATAAAATAGTTACAAAAATTTGAGGCATGTACTCATTTTTGTGAGATACTGTATAAGATTAATTATGTTCCACAGGAGCAGCAAGAACTTTACGATGTCTTCTATGAACTATAAAAAACTGAAGGTCCATTATGTAGTGCATTTTGAAACGGTAAAGTTTACATATGTTGTTGGTATTATAATAAAATGTAACATTCTGCATAATGTCAAATATAGTTCAACTTTCAACTGCTGTCTTTAGATACTACCAAAGGATATCATTTCACGCATGTGACAATTGAACTTCACTGTATTGATGTAGAACCAATATCCCCATGAGAGGTCTTCAATTTCATATATTTGGATGATATTACAATAAACGGTATCCATTTAAACCATACATTTTCATGACAGGAGTCCAACAGGCTGGGATAAAAAGTTAAAACACACATCTTGTATTTGTGGTCTTTTAATTGTCTCTTTAAAAACCTCTGTCTCTGTTTTAATTGTAATTTACATTCCGTGAATGACGTGAGTACAAATGACTGGCGGAGCCGACTTTTAAATTCCAGTTTACATTGTCTCTGTGGTCTACGGCTGTCTGGAGATCATTAGAGGATGCATGAGCAGTAGATAGATTCATACCCACTATACAGCGGCAGGGACTGCTGGTGCTTCTTGCCCGGCTCAGTGGAGTATCTGGAAAACGTTTGTGCACCAAACACCTTTGTTGAACGGAAACGGTTACCTGGAGAAAACAGAGCATGACACTGAAGGGTATCTGCAATTGCACACACACTATATATATATATATATATATATATATATATATATATATATATACACATATATATATATATATATATATATATATACATATACACACATATATATATATATATATATATATATATACATATACACACACATATATATATATATACACACACACACATTATAGTCACAAATGGGAAGAAAATGCAAAAAAAATAAAAGAAAAGTACTACTTATACAGATGTGTAATAAAGGTTTTTTATTCCCCAATGGTTTAGGCCACTTTTGATTTAGGAACATTTTACAGGTAAATGAGGTACAAGAGTATTGCACTTGTTTACTTTCTAACTTTTCCGCTATATTTTCTACTTCTTTTCTTTCTCCCTTTTTCCACAAAAGCAACTAAAAAGAAATCAGGCATCTTGAAAACATGAACTTAGCTGATGCACTGTTGTTATAATTTGTAAGGACGCAAACTGTCTGACATCTAGCACAGATATATAAACAATAAGAATGCTATTTTATTTCAGTTTTAGTCACATTTGGTATATGGCATCATAAGCTTTATATGAGACATATGTTGACTTGCAAAATAAACAAAAAATAATGTATATAAGCAATGTTCCCTCTAATTTTTCTTAGGTGGTGGGCGCAGAAAATTTCTCTTGTGCAAAAATTTTCCCAGAGCCAAAATTTTGTGCGCACAATATGCTTCTGCAAATGTTAAATTTAAATTGTTATTCTATATTTTTGGTATAGCTCGCTCATGGTTAATAACACTACATTATAGTGTGATAATGTAGTATTAGTTACACACCATTATTACTTACTGTAATGTTTTTTTAAAGGTGAAATTCTCACTGCATAAGTAAATTATGAGCGAATCACGAGCGGAGGCTCCAGGCCACATAAAGGATAAAAAAAAAATTGGGAAAAACTGTTGTCCGCAGGGGCGTACCTGGAGTATTTGGCACCTGGGGCGGATCCTGTACGTGGGACCCCCACACACACACACACACTTTAAAACTGCATAGCTTCTATCATTAGGCAAACATTGACAGGGGTACCGCATAACTGTTATCATTATTTACTAAGGCAGACATTGACGGTGGTACAACATAACACCTATCACTATATACTGAGGCAGACATTGACGGTGTTACAGCATAACTGCTATCATTATATACTGAGGCAAACATTGACGGTGGTACAGCATAACTGCTAACATTATATAGTGAGGCAAACATTGACAGTGGTACAGCATAACTGCTATCACTATATACTGAGGCAAACATTGACGGTGGTACAGCATAACTGCTATCATTACCGTATTTGCTCGATTATAAGACGACTAGGGCTGCAACAACTAATCGATAAAATCGATAATAATCGATAATGAAAATCGTTGCCAACGAATTTCATTATCGATTAGTTGAATCGATTATTATCGATTATAAAATGAGGGTTTTTTCAGAGCAAACGCTCTGAAAAATCCCCCTCATTATATAAACCGTTTAGTCTGACTCACAGCAGCAGCTCCTACTTACCAGCCCCTCCCTGTAATCACTGTGACAACTGGCCCCGCCCCCTTCCTTCTCCCAGAAGGCCAGAACCACATGGCTGTGACACTCATCTAACTGTAAGTATAACATTAATATTTGGGCTGCTGAAAGTTAGGGGAGGTGGGGTTAATTTAGGGGCAGTTATGGTTAATGGGGTGTTTAGGGTTAATTTAGGGGCAGTTATGGTTAATGGGGTGTTTAGGGGCAGCTATGGTTAATGGGGTGTTTAGGGGCAGCAATGGTTAATGGGGTGTTTAGGGTTAATTTAGGAGCAGCTGTGGTTAATGGGGTGTTTGGGGTTAATTTGAGGCAGTTGTGGTTAATGGGGTGTTTGGGGTTAATTTAGGGGCTGTTGTGGTTGACAGGGTCTTTAGGGTTAATTTAGGGGATGATGTGGTTAATGGGGTGTTTAGGGTTAATTTAGGGGCAGTTATGGTTAATGGGGTGTTTAGGGTTGATTTAGGGTAGTTGTTTTGATGGGGTATTTAGAGTTAATTTAGGGGTAGTTATGGTTAATGGGGTGTTTAGGGTTAATTTAATGATGAGGACTGAGGGTTAATTTAATTAATTTATTAAAGTTAACTTAAGGTGCAGTTAGAGATAAAGGGGGGCCAAACTAAGGGGAATCTAAATCCTGGGGGCAGTGAAGATTAACCCAGTACTTATTTATTAAAGTATGGTGTCAGTGTGCTGTGAACGGGTCTGTGACTCTATGAGGGGACTATGAGATATCTGGGGGTATAAGGCATATCAGGGGAGGACGGAGTGACATATCTGGGGGTATAAGGCATATACAGTATATAAGGCATATGTGGGGAGGGCAGTGTGGCATGTCTGGGGAGGACAGAGTGGTGTATCAGGGTGTATAAGGCATATCTGGGGCCACAGTGGCATATCTGGGGGTAGAGTGGAGTGGCAAATGTGGGGAGGGCAGCGTGGCATGTCTGGGAGGTAGTGTGGCATGTCTGGGGAGGATGGAGTGGTGTATCAGGGGGTATAAGGCGTATCAGGCACAGTGGCATATGTGGGGTGGAGTGGCATATGTGGGAGGCAGCGTGGAGTGGCATATGTGGGAGGCAGCGTGGAGTGGCATATGTGGGAGGCAGCGTGGAGTGGCATATGTGGGAGGCAGCGTGGAGTGGCATATGTGGGAGGCAGCCTGGCAAGCCTGGGCTCAAATGTGCATCAATTGGGGGGGCTGGTTGGGAAATAAAGACAAGAAATGTATTTTATCAAAGTTTTTCTTTTATTCTGCTGTTTGTATTTAACATAATTTGTTTATTAAAAAATTTACATTCATTTTTTTTATCCGATTAATCGATTAATCGACAAAATAATCGGCCAACTAATCGAAAATAATCTAACTAATATGAAAATAATCGTTAGTTGCAGCCCTAAAGACGACCCTGATTATAAGACGACCCCCCAAAATCTGAATATTAATTTAGGAAAAAAAGAAAAAGTCTGATTATAAGACGACCCTATAGGAAAAAAGCTTTACTAGTAAATAATAATTCATGTCTATTTTTTTTTGTTTTTAATTTCCTTTTATTTACCAACCTGCCCCCAGTTATGCTCATCTGCCGCCAGTTATGCACATCTGCCCCCAGGCATGCCTTATACCCTCCTATATGCCACTCTGCCCCATGTTATGCCTTTTAACCCCCTATATGCCACTCTGGCATATAGGGGGTTAAAAGGCATATCATGGGACAGAGTGGCATATAGGGGGACACTTACATACCCAGACACTAATATACCCACCCAGACACTTACCTACCCACTGAGACACTTACACTTACCTACCCACCCAGACACTAACCTACCCACCCAGACACTTACCTACCTACCCAGACACTAATATACTCAGGCACTTCACTCACCGCGATGCCTCAGCAGGCGCTTGCTGCAGCTTCCACGGGATTTCAGCATGACGCTGTGTGACCCCGCTAGGCCCCGCCTCCTCCAGAAATTGAAGAGGTCTACCGGATCTGCTTTGGGACGGCACAGTGCTGCCGGGTCCCGGTCCTGCAGCAATCTCCCCAACCAGCTCTGCTTCCCCACAGTGGGCGGGCTATCCCGGGAGCAGGAAGGTACGCGCGTATTCAACCTCGGCTGCTGCCGGCACTTTCGCCGGCGCTCGGTGATAGACACCGGCAGCAGCTGAGGTTACCGCACAGGAAGATCCAGGTCCCCTGCAGCGATGCGGGGGATCTGGATCTTAGTCTAATAGTCAGACCTCATTTGAGGTCTGATTAGAAGACGACCCCGATTACAAGACGAGCAAATACGGTATATACTGAGGCAAACACTGACAGTGGTACAGCAGAACATCTATCACTATATACTGAGGCACGCACTGACAGTGGTACAACATAACACCTATCACTATAGATTGAGCCAGGCATTGACAATAATGCAGCATAACCCCAATCACTAAATACTAAGCCAAACATTGATGTGGTGTAGGCCTACCACTTTAGTGTCTGGCCTAGTGTATATATATATATATATATATATATATATATATATATATATATATATATATATATATATATATATATATATACATACACATGTATATATATATATATGTGCACCGAAATGAAAATTCTGGACCTGAAAATTTAGCATTCACTTGACTGAAACTGAAAATGACCCCCCCACCTTGAAAAAAACCAAAACACTTTTAATAAAACACACCAAAATTAGACAGAAAAATCAATAACAATATATATATATATATATATATGATTAACAGCAATTACACTCCTATCATGCCCAGGTTCTAGCATGTACTGGTTGCTTGGGCATGATAGGAGTGGGATTGCTGTTAGCAATCATATATATATATATATTAATATTTTTATCGAATTGTTCTGTCTAATTTTGGTGTGTTACTTACTTTTAATAAAGGTGTGGTTAACATACCAAAATTGAACAAAAAAATATATAATTGCTAACAGCAATACTATCATGCTCAGGCAGCCAGTACATGCTGGAACCTGAGCATGATAGGAATATGATTACAGCTTCCCTATGTCATGCTATCCCCCCCACACACTTACACATCCATGCTATCACACACACTCATTCACAAACATTCAGTTTAAACTACAGCATAACACCCATCACTATCACACACTTACTAATTCACTCTCACAGAATGTTTTCCTACCTGTCACTTTTCCTCCTCTTCGTTCTTCCCTCTTCTGTGTCCTCTCCTTCCTTTGCAGTGGAGGCAGTGGGCGTGGCTTCAGTGCTGTGCGCCAGGATATGACAACAAATCCCGACGCACAGCATCAGTTGCCGCGCGCATCGAAAGGACGCAGGATCGGAGGTCTGCATTAACAGACCTCCAGCTCCCTTGATGTTTTTAAAGACGGTTAGAGGGAGATCCTTGATCTCCCAACCGAGCTTGCTCCTCTAGCAGCGGACATTACTGTCCGTCTCTGGAGGGGTGCCGTGCACACAACCAGTAGCGGACCGCCCCCCTTCGGTACGCTACTGGTTGTGCGCACAATTTTTGTTCGTGTGCGCTCCCTCTGAAAGCTATGTGCGCCCGCACAAGCGCACAGCTTAGAGGGAACACTGTATATAAGACAGGAATTTAATTTCTATGAGATGCATAGAAGGTGTTTATTCTCAAACTTACCATTTTGGAATAAATCACTTATTGTTTTGCCAACTCCCCAAAATTCAATCCATATAATTACCGTATAGTCCACAGAATTGTAAATCTTAATTTAAACTGAAATTTAAAAAAAATATATATATATCAATACTCCTTGATCACAGAAGTGGAGTCAACGGTCAATAAGAAATCCGTTACGTTGCCCATTAAACTTGTAGAGGCTAAATAGTCACTCAAAGAAATTCCATAGTAGGTTATATTATTAAATATTATCTTTTTAAATGGAGAACTAGTGAACCATAAGCCATAAATGTGCAGAGCACAACAAGATAGCAAGCGGAAATATTTAAATACTGATTTTATCTCACAAATATATTTCATACATTTTATGGTTTAATTATTCCTGAAAAAAATACATAATTAAAATTATTACTGATCCTGTTAATTTTAACTGATGAAACAAGATGTAACTGCATATTCAATGAATTCAATAGTACATCTGGACACAAGATGAAATGATATTTCCATGATGTGACAAGGTTGTAAGTGTTGTATAATATATTGTTGGAGAGGTCAGGTCCAAGAGTGTAATAGGTAGAGCATTATAAAGCATCTGTACTGAGTACTGTTAAAATGAGTGTCATCAATCAAGTAATCAATATTGCTTTTACTGTTAATAAAAAGGAGTGGAATTTTGTAACAATAGTACTCAATTTATCTTAAACAGATAGGCAAACCTAGCATCTATAAGGTCTAAAGAAGGAGCTAAAGATGAATCCACTGCTATAGGATAACTGTATTCATAATAATACTTGCTATTTTAATGTTTAAAAAGCATTGCAAATGGGAAGAGCAAGACATAATGGCCACACAACTTTGGCCACAGGTGACATCACTTTCACACTTAGTTCTGGCAGCCTGGGAAAGAATGTTATCACATTCATAACATTATATGATTGATGAGGTTTGTTTAATTACATATATAGGGTAATAGATACATTTAATGACATGAGCAGAACAATATTAAAACCTTTTGTGAATACATTTTTACAGTTTGGTTTGCTCTGTATACAACTTAATGTTTTACATTACACAGTAATGTCATTACTTTGTTACAGCACTGATCAAATCCTGTGACCATTCACTATAATAAAGTACAAATTGACCTCAGTTTATTTAATTACAAGTAACCCTATGTCTCACACTCCCATCTTTAGCCTTTACAGACCACATTCAATACGTTTCAATCACTGTACTACACTTCAGTAGTGATTTTCCCCAAACTCATATTATTGGCTCAGTTTGTAAATTCTTACTAAAATGCGCAAAATGTTTTAATCTATGTGTATTAGTCATTATATGTGGTTTAGGTTTGTTGTCTTAGCCTGATCTATTAGACAACACACTGACTCCTTATCATGCTGCCTTGTGGGAAACAATATAGTGGCTCAGTTTTAAACACTCAGTCTGACAATATGACCATTGAGAATGAAAGGACATTTGTGAGAAAGAGAACTATGAGAGAGAGTAGGTGTATGGTGTTTGTCTCTTGGTTTATGGTGTTAGTGTGTGTGTGGGCATATAGTGTTAATATGTTACTGTATCTATCTATCTATCTACTGTGTGTTACAATGGGTAGCACAGATGGAATCTAATGGAGGCAGGAAAGTAGAAGGAATTGTATTTTTGTGAAATGGGAGAAAAAAATACAGCAAAATATATAAAAGTTTCTTTACCATTTTTAAGACACATAATATTGACATAAAAAATGTTCATTATTTGAGTTACAGCATAATATTTCGGCATAGTGACAGAACTGACAGATGTATTGAATGGAATATGTTGGAGCTTTATGAATAATTTATAATAAAAATATACACAACATTAAAATCCAATATTCTGGTATTATTGGCAAGATAAGCAGAAAAATGTGTGAGATCTGCACTTCTATACAACATGTAATAACTGGTATCTGCATAATATACACTGACTTAATATTCTTAGTATATTTACTGAATTTGCTACTATCTTTAAATACAATAAATTGATGAATAATAACTTTAGAATTTTAACGGCATTGACTAAAATGTTATTTATCTATACATATATTTCAATTTCGGTACATTACTATTACAGCAATTGCACAAATGTTTCACTACTATATTATTCTTCGAGTTTGCTTGGGAGTAATATTTTATGGGAGTAAAATCTGCGACATATCCAGGCTCTAGAGCAGGGGTGTCCAACCTGCGGCCCTCCAGCTGCTGCAGGACTACATCTCCCATACTCCTTAGCCAGCCCCTTAGCTAAAGGGGATTAGGGGCAATGTAGTCCTGCAGCAGCTGGAGGGCCGCAGGTTGGACACCCCTGCTCTAGAGCAATAAGGCCTGCTGGTACACAAAACACAAAGTATTACCAAACCCAAATCACAAAAATAAAGCCTAGCTCCCACTGGAACCCTATCTGGCTATACTTTGTTGGACCAACCTCAATACTCACTACACTTCCCTGCTGGACCCAGTAAAGCCGGACTCTGGAAACCTCTACACAGTACACACGGGTCCAGGCAGATTTGCCACACTTGGCTCGGGGGTCTTCTTTAGGGCCTCTTCTTACCCTGGGAGCACAAGTGAACTTCCTCTGATTTTCAGGATTCGAGCCATTTTTATGCCCAGCACCTGTGCCTGATGTAGACTTCAGCAATTTACCTGGGAACTCTCCGTATTTCACCCAGAGACTCTGAGAGAAGCACTGCTTCTCCGGTTGTCTGGGTCGACACCAGAATCCTCCTTGTCAACACCCTGGGAACAGGGCCCCGACACTCATTGCCCATTTGTACCTTTAAATTAGAGTGCTTCCTGTGATGTCAGCAGAAACGCCCACTGATGTCAACGGGAAGTCCCCAGGTATGTTCATCAAGATTCATCCAATCTGTTCAATACTGGAGTTGGAGCAGTAAGGGGCTGTAAGGTTAAGCAATTAAAATCCCCTTTTTATCATATTAGTAAGTGCTGAGAATAGAGCAATACAAACTTTTTACAAATAAATTACAAATTCAACCCTTAGTCTATATGGTTTCTTCGTGTGATAATACCTTTGTACATAGAATGTTTTTGCATTCATGCTATAAATATGATTTTTGAGTGTCTCACTAAAACCGATAAGTGATCATATTGTGTTTTTTAGAAGGTGACAACATACCAATGAACAAGTAGAAGAAGGCTGAAATTGCCAATCATTTTATCTAGTGCTTTCAAAATGATTATTCTTTTTTCTTGTCTTGATCTTTTATTTGTCTTAACGTTACATTAAATAACCTGCCTTCATTTTCAATTCTTTTGAAATGAATGCTTTGGTGCAGTGGAAAAAACAATATACTATCTGGCTTACTATCTTAATATAATGTGTTTGCCTGCTGCCCGAGAAAAAATTATGTTCAAGAGGGATTTCTAACATTTTGTTTTGTTTGTTTTTTTTCTCATTACTATAGCTGGTTTGGCTGTACTGCCAGAGGGCTTGTTCATTTTTTTAAATCTAAATCTCAAGTGTACCACTTATGTGAGTTTAAGTATTGGACATAAAATATAAGTGAAGGAATGGATCTCAAAAAGTTTATAGTGACATCTGAGGTCCTTTGTTTGGGCCATTTTGGAGCTTCTTAATTTCCTTTGGGAAGTAAGATGCTAAATTTATTGCAGGATGACTATAGGTAAAAAATGAAATAGTGTGGTTTCATTGGCTCTAACCTAAGACAACAATAGTTGTGAGACACATATCTCACAGCCTGTGCGGCAGGGTGCTAATCCTCCGCAAGATGGGGAAGGAATGCCTTTTTCTTTGATCAGCTTCTATGATAAAGCGCACAGGGTGGAGCTTCCAACATCACACCTGACAGCCCTAGAAAAAACCCTAGAGTCCCTGGGTCCGGAGCTCAGGTATTTATATACTCTGTCTAGCTGCTGCTGTCTACCTTGCCCTAAGTGCGTCCTTTGTTCTTGGCTCCTGACCCCTTCCTGTCTTCTGGGTTTTCCTTTTTGTCTGCCAACTACCTATTAATATCATACTGTGACCTAGATTATTCTATTTGCCTGCCACCAGCCGCCTGCCTCGGACCTTTTGGATTGTGACCCAGAATTTTCTATTGCCTCTGTGAACTACTGGTGAGTCTACCTATATTTATCTTCTGTGCAGCTTTACTGTGTTCTCTGTGTGTATCAATAGCTGTGTTCTCCTGCATATTGGGCTCTAACTTACGACATACCCCAGGGTCCATTACAGAATACTTGAGCCTAACGTGGAGTCAGCCGGAACTATTAGGGTCATGACACGCTGGTCATCAACTTGCTGCCTTAAAACAGAAGTTCCACGACTTGCATGGCAGACAAAATGACCTCTGCCGCAAGTTGTAAGATACGTTCTGGATGTCCAGCCCCAGAGCCAGTTCATCACTATCAACAACTGGCAGCTCTTCTAGAGGGTGTCACTGACCCAGAACCACAAATCTCCCTACTTGATCAATATACTGGGAATACCAGACCTTCATAACCCTTTCAAGTAATGTTTACATTGAAACCTCGAACCTACACCACCGATTATGTAAAGGTCCAAACCGTGATAACTCTGCTTACGGGAGAACCACAACAATGGGCACATCGCCTTTTGCCCAACCTGGATTCCTGAACTTCCTTTTAGCAAGTCATGGAAGCATTATACGATGATCACCACAGGACCTACACTGCTCAGTGTACTCTACGCTGCCTTAAGGAGGGGGCGTGGTGGGGACCGCGTAACGGAATTCCACCAGTCCGCCGTAGAGACCAGAATGAGTCTGCATTCTTTGATCAATTCCGGCTGGGTCTTTCTAGTACTTTGTAAGGACAAATTGGCCCAGATAGCGTGAACACAAATATCAAATATAACAAATGTAAAAACGTCCTTGGTAAACCATAGCCACCCACTGATGCACTTCTCGCAAATGCCCAAACCTGCGAACACAAAACCAAAATAGGGATGACACAGGGACACCAGGACAACTTGAAAACAAATGAAATAGGAAATAGTTGCACTCACAAATAGATGAGTAGGAATGTGCTCAATATGACAAAAGATGAAACTCTGGCCTGGATAGTTAGTTCTTTCTTCTTCTTTAACGAATATTTCGATAAAAACACAAAAATACCACCAGTGGTATATTATCTAAGAACCACAGGCATACCTCTATGGGCCAAAATGCACAATGTCATGTTTGGTGAAAACCAAACCCAGCATATCAGCATGAACACCTCATACCAACGTTCAAGCATAGTGGTGGAGGAGTGATATCTGGGCTTGGGACGTGGGAAACTTGCAGTCATGAAGTCGATCATGAACACCTCTGCATATATTGAAATGCCGGGTCATCTGTCTGAAAAAAGTTAGTTTGGCCAAAATTGGGTCATGTAACAGCACGCCAGCAAATCTACAACAGAATGGCTGCAAAAGAAACACAACTGAAATGCTGTGGTGGGACCTTAAGAGAGCTGTGCATAAACCTCAATGAAATGTAGCAAAGTTGTAAAGAAGAGTGGGCCAATTTTTTTGCACAACAATGTGAGAGACTGATAAAGTCATACAGAAATGATTACTTCAAAATATTGCTACTAAAAGTGGTTCTACAACATGTTGAATCACAATGTAATATGTCATGTGTTATTTATCTGTGGTTGTATTTATCCAATTTTTAGACCTGCTAAGGAACAGATGATTGTTATTATGCCCTGATATTTAAAAACATAGAATCAAAGAGAGTGTACTGTACTTTTTCACATGACTGAATAGTGTTCCAAAAAGTTTCCAATTGTGTGTTTCTTTTTTAACCCCTTAACGACCTTTGCTGGTTCAGGACCGTCACGGAAAAACGGTCACTTAACTACCTTTGACGGTCCTGAACCATCAAAAAATTAAATAAGCTTAGAAAGTGATCAACGATCACTTTCTTCGCTTAAACGGCGTTCCTGTAATGCCTCGACGTCGAGGCATTCAGTAACGCCGAGATCGGCATCAGGGGCCATGTCTGGCCCCTCCCCGGGGCGTCAACATCCGCCATACATTGTATCTATTTAGCTAGTTTTTTTACTTCCTTTTGTAGGCGAGTAAAAGATTTTTCAAAGAAAAGTCAAAAAAAGTGGTTTTTTTTCAAATTTTCACCATGTTTTATTATTTTTTTTTATAGTAAATAAGGTGATATGATCAAAACATATGGTATCTGAAGAAAGCCCACCTTGCCGTGAAAAAAACAATATATAACATGTGTGGGTAAATGCTTCCAAGCATTTAGTGCAATTCTTTTATTATTGTGTATTGACTGTGATTTCCATAGAATAAAAAATATTTTAAACATTGTGGAATTGTATACACTCACTGGCCACTTTATTAGGTACACCTTGCTAGTACCAGGTTGGACCCCCTTTTGCCTTCAGAACTGCCTTCATTCTTCGTGGCATACTTTCTACAAGGTACTGGAAACATTCCTCAGAGATTGTGGTCCATATGGACATTATGGCATCACCCAGTTGCTGCAGATTTGTCGGCTGCACATCCATGATGCAAATCTCTCGATCCACCACACCCCAAAGGTGCTCTATTGGATTGAGATCTGGTGACATGTTCAAGAAACCAGTTTGAAATTATGTAATCTTTGTGACATGGTGCATTATCCTGCTGGAAGTAGCCATCAGAAGATGGGTACACCATGGTCATAAAGTGATGGACATGGTCAGCAACAATACTCAGGTAGGCTTTCATGTTTAAACAATGCTTAATTGGTACTAAGGGGCCAAAAATTTTCCAAGAACATTTCCACCACACCATTACACCACCACTGCCAGCCTGAACCATTGTTACAAGGCAGGATGGACCTATGCTTTTATGTTTACGCCAAAGTCTGACCTTGCCATCTGAATGTCACAGCTGAAATCAAGACTCATCAGACCAGGCAACGTTCTTCCAGTCTTCCGTTGTGCAATTTAGGTGAGCCTGTGCAAATTGTGGCCTGTTTCCGGTTCTTAGCTGGCAGGGGTGATACCAGTGTGGTCTTCTGCTGCTGTAGCCCATCTGCTTCAGGGTTCAATGTGTTGTGCATTCAGAGATTGTATTCTGCATACCTTGGTTGTAACAAGTAGTTATTTGAGTTACTGTTGCCTTTCTGTTATCTCAAACCACTCTCCCCATTCTCCTCTGACCTCTGACATCAACAAGGCATTTTTGTCCACACAACTGCCGCTTACTGGATATTTTCTCTTTTTCAGACCATAGAGATGGTTGTGCATGAAAATCCCAGCAGATCAGCAGCTTCTGAAATACTCAGATCAGCCTGTCCGTCACCAACAACCATGCCACGTTCAAACCTACTTTCTTCCCTATTCTGATGCTCGGTTTGAACTTCAGCAAGTTGTCCTGTTCATGTCCACATGCCTAAATGCATTGAGTTGCTACCATGTGATTGGCTGATTAGCTATTTGTGTTAACAAGCAATTGAACAGGTGTACCTAATAATGCAGCCAGTGAGTGAGTATATATATATATATATATATATATATATATATATATATATATTATAATACAGGTAACTCTTCAATATTAAACTACAGAATCAAGTATGACAGGAGGGGAAATAAAGCAACAGATGAATAATTCTATTTCACATTGTCAGAGCAGGAGGTGAAAGGCCAAAAAATGAAAAATTTAAAAACATCAAATCTCTATGGAGGTTAAAAAGAAATAAAAACAGAATGGACAAAGAAAAATGGTTTATTGAATTTTTATAGCTACAAATAAATTTAGGAGCAGAGCAAAAACAAACTGAAATAGTTTTATATCCATCATATAAAATAATGTATTATGTTTTTTTTCTATTGCAAATCCTCAGAAATAGAGATATTTGGTTGTAAAAGATGGACATTGTGTACCTTGGTCTTATGAATAAGAACTCCCATATATTTAGTAAAGGATAATAACTCTACTCATAACATTTTCAAAATATCAACAGGGCAAATTAACAGAAATACTTAAGATGACATATTTCTAAGTGCACCCTAGGGCAGAAAAAGTAAGTCTTAATTTAAGTAAAAAAAACCCAAAACACTAATAATACTAAACTGATAGCATACTGAAGTGCTGCTAAGCACTGTGTATCTCTACTATATCAGTGATACAGTGAATATTCTGCCTTAAAAGCTCCTCATTATTCCTTTCATTATTCTTATCTCTTGTGCTTGTTTTAAGGCAGTTAAGGAGGGGTTAAAGCCTCTGGGGGGAAGGTATAGGATGGTCTGCTATTATATAGTGCCAGGTGTACCATTATGAGGAATGTTGTTTGTTGATTCGTCCCAAATAACACATGGGGGCAGAATGACCAGATTTGTAAAAAAAATGGTTTTGAAGTAGCATTACGCTAATTGTACTTATTGCCCTATAACTAACAACAAAACCCTGAAAAACATAAAAACATTGGGTATTTCTAAGCTCAGGACAAATAGTATTTAGCGGTTAGTACAATAGGCACATTTGTACAATTTGTAGCTCAAATACATCTCTGAACGGCATATGCGTAGTCTCAAGCCTTAACAGTACAGTGCTGGTTTCTACTAGAAATCCATAACCTTTATTTATAGCCAGAGTTTTCTTGTCATTTTTCTAATTCACAGTTATGTTTACAAAACGTGTGCACAAGGTTGTGCGGTTATTGCTTCTTGTTTGCTTATGTGCCCTGAAAGTTGAATTGCTTACTAGCGAGTGTGGTTTAAGTATGTGTGCTATTTTTTCATTAGTCTAGATTTTACATGACCTATTGAATTAAGCACACTACTTTACCAGAGGCATATAACCCTGTATTATTTAGAAATGACTGTAGGTATAAACTTGGGAGAAACTATTTGTTGTTTCCATCTTAGCTCTTAACACAGTGGCCTACAGAATATAACTGGATTGCATTCTAAGAGAGTGGACAGGGTGCAATACAGCAGGGTTAATACACAAAATATAATGATGGCAGCGCAAAGTAGCTACAAAACATAGCAGACATCCATTACATTCTCTTTATAGTGACAAGCCATTAAAATTTAGTTCATTCAGCAGAAATCTACTGCCAAGCTGGCAGGATCAGTTTACGTGTCTTTGATGTAAAAGACCTTTCATGGCATGATCTCTGAAAATACTACTTAATTCAATAGGATAATGATCTCATTATGAAATAAGATTGCATGCAAATTGAATTTTTGTCTACATTGATTTTGCTACATTTTAATTAGTTGCAAGCATTTAGCAGACTGCAAGCAGGCCTTCAGAGATATCGTTGACTGTTTCCCTGTCATTAAATGCTTACATACAGACATGTTTGATCTACTACATTATAAACAGGGCTAATATAACCTACAGTTTTGGCTAAAGGTGCATGTCAAAGTGATATTATAAGATATTTCTACCCCTCAATAATGTTATCTTTTTTCTGCACATTTGTTTCAGATTAATAAACATTTGCCAGGAATTAGATTTAGAAATCTTCACCAGGAATTATAGATTTGAGACAAGAGTTGTTGAGGGAAAAGTTATCAGTGCTTTTGTGCCACATAACTATGTATTCATTGCAAAATGAATAAATTGGATAATGACATGATTCAAGATTAATTTCTAGGAAAAGTTTGGGCAGTCATAGTAATAGGCGTGATTAGTAGGTGGAAGTGCACCTTTAATCACATCTGTATCTACATAGTTATTTATGGCAGAACACATCCAACTATATTTATAGAGCATGTCTGGGGAAACATTCTTTAGCCAGATGAGATAATTTACACTGTTCTATGAATGATGAATTAAATGAGAATTCTAAGTAAGACTACAACTGTCAGTGTAAGATAATCATCTTCACTGTGCTATTAAATGTCGTATCAACTGAGAGCACAATTTCTTTTAGCTCATTTATCATGCACAAATAATATATATCCTGCAGCAGCTCAGCCTGACCCGAAAGTTAATTCATAACCACGATATAAAGCAAAACTCTATTTGTCTATTTAAGCGTTAACTAGGTTCAGTAAAATTCAAAACATATTGATTACAGGTCATGCATTTAATTTAGATGCCTTTATAATGAAAATTATAATTGTGTGGCCTACAGTTCATGGCTACTTTATTCCTGGACCATATGCCTAGACTCACCTTGCCCCTCAAATTAATGTTGCCGACCCTTCATTAAGTGTTGTGAGAATGGGGGCTCTGTCAGAAAAAGCTTGCTTGATTAATCTCACAGCATAAGAAAGTTTAATGTAGCAGTGCATTTTTCACATACATGTAATCCCTTTCAGTATATAAAAAAGTTTAGTGTAAAATTTATTGTAAAAATAGTTGTCAAAATATGCAATAATTAATCAATCCTTGTGCTGTTATTCATATATTTTCATTACCTTCACATACAGTAAAATTGTAACTCTTACACGCTTTGGTTTAACTAAAAATCACATTGTAACAAGGGGAATGTGATTTATAACGTTAATTATACAGCAGCATTAAAATATTTATGTGCTTTTAAAAAGTACTTAATAAAATACATATAATCTGTATTTCGATTTTAAATTGCTTGTAAATTTAAAAATGTGAGTTTCAGGTTCACTTCAGTTAGGAAAAAAATGCATATTTAATTGTGTCTAGCTGCCATTATCTTTTAACATTATGTTTTATGATACATTCTGGCCTAGAATAATTTAATTATATGGTTTTTCTTTTAGGATGGAATAACTTTTGAGTATTTATGCTGACACTTTGTTTTATGTTGACATACCATTGAAGCAGCTGGTGTTAATAAATTGTTACTATATCCAACAGACAGTCATAAATGTGATCATGTATCATATAACTACCACTTATAATGTCACAAGGGTCTCAGGAATTTTTAGGCATCATTTTATACTGTGGATTTTTAATGGAACTTTGTACAATAAAACATTAATTACTTGCTGGGGAAGATTATTTTTGTGTTTTTTTACCTATAATAATTAATCAGATCGGGCGACTTGGAAACTAATATTTAGAAAGGCACAGATGGTCTGACATAAACAATAAATTAGCTGAAATATTCATAAACAAAAGTGCATGGGAAAGATTAATTTTTTAAATAAAGAATGCTTTTTATTATATTGCATATGTTAAAGTTTCCACCAATTCGCAGCATCTTATCAGATAGTATGATATGACCTGACATATTATTACAGCCATACTTCAAGGTCAGCTATGGATTTTCAGGAGTACTTTTAAATAGTAAGCATCCATTGAGACCTTTAAAACATTGTAGCAATATTTTGAATGCATTCCAGGCAACAAAAAATATTGATGTCATTATTATTTCCCTAATTCCAAAGAGGAGGCAAAGTTGAGAGGGGTCACATTGTGTTGTGTGACCTCGCAGTGGCAGCTTCCATTGCAAGGCTTCACAATGCAGGCTGAGGCTTCACAATGCTAAGTGAGCTGTGTGAGACTGTGTGTGTGTGTCTGGGTCTGTTAGTGTGGGTGTCTGGGTATGTTAGTTTGTGTTTATTAGTGTGGGTCTCCAGTTGTGTTGTTAATGTGTGTGGTTGTGTTATCAGTGTCTGGGTAGGCATGTGTTAGTGTGAGTGTCTGTGTATCTGAGTATGTTAGTGTGTCTGGGTGTGTTACTGTGTGTCAGCTTATGTTGGTGTGTTAGTGGCTAGACTGTGTTTGTCTGGGTATGTTAGTGTGCATGCATGTTAGTGTGAGTGTTGAGTGGCTGAGTGTGTTAGTGTGAATTTTAGTATATTTTAGTGTGAGTACTCTTCCCAATATCAGGCTCCGGATCTGCACTTTTTTTCAAGATACAAAGTTTCTGTAATCATGTTTTAGTTGCACAGCAGCAAGCTGACAACCCTTACACCTGTTTACAATTATGTTGCAAACTGGAGCTTGAGTGGCCTTAATAAAGACCCTGAAGGGTTGAATATATTGCCTTCTTTTTTATGTTACGCTAACCGTTTAATAACTGAGGACAATAGAGCTTAGAGTACATAGAAGCTTGGGGCGTTTAAAAAATCCTGAACAGCAAAATTGTAACAAACATAAAGCAATTTTTTAATGCTTTACCAATTTATTTCATTTTCTGAGATAGTGACAAAAGATTAATACATTGTTAAACAAGGGAAACTATTAAGGCCTGTTTTAAATTAAAAACATTGACTATGTCCTCCACTGATACAGTGAAACATGTCGGTGCCTATACCTGATTTTAAGCAATTCGGTGTATGGACAAGCTAGACAAATTTTCCTGAACTATGGTACAAAAATACTCCAAAAATACATGTTTTAGGTGGCTGTTGGGTTTTAGGCACTCTACAACAAAAGATTTATTGTGGGGCAAGAAAAAGAATAACTATCCGTAAACGAAGAAGTATAATATATATTATACAGATCCCTTAGAGTAACAGGGAACCTAGGGAGCTGCTAAATATGATTATGTGCACCATACCTGCTTTTCCTAAGATAAATGCATAGGGATCCATCACTGTCAGTTGCTAAACACTAATTCACATTAACATCCTCATGTGCTTATGTCACAAAAAACGGAAATCCTGCACTGTTCGGAAACTTCACATTTGGAATTTAAAGATTCTGGACTAGATGATCCTGTTAGTGCTGGTCTGTTAGAATAATCTTTACTGATATGTTATGAATCAGCCCCTTCCCCCCTAGAATTTAATATGTTTTAATGACTTGGCTGCCAGTTTTAAGTGCCAATCTTGCTATTCTGTACACCATTTTTTTCAAGGTTGTTTACAAATGCACATATTTTATTATTATTCAATTTGTTATGCTTTATTTTAGCAGAACAGTCTGTTCTAACACTTTATATCTCATCTGAGTATTTCTGTTGCTAATAGCAACATATTTGTTTTCACCGCAAGGCTCCTTGAAGCCTGTCAGTATATTACTTATTACAATAGAATACTAGTATACATAGAACATTTTCATGACTGCAACATCTAACATTCTTAAAAATATACTGAACTGATTGCATAACAATTGATGCATTTATACAATGGCTGAGGATATTTATGGATAGATAATTGAGTTATGTTTGGTCTTTAGGTATTAATTTATACTTACACTTTATAATATTTAATTCTTACAAAGGTGCTACATTTGATCATATCAATCACAACAAATCATGGTCCAGGGCAAGTTTCAGGCAGTTTGAGGCAGTCTCAGTTGCCAGATATTTCAAGGGCAAGAGCAGAACATTTCTTCTCTGACCTTACATTTTGAATTAGAAAGTGAGCTCACTGAGTTATGTCAAGAGTCAAAACTGATTACTAGGTCAGTTTGTTTGGATTGACCACAGTCCCCTTCCCAGGTTCTGCCCACTCCCTGTCCCATAAGTATGCCACAACCTTTCCTAGATCTTATAAGCAGTAGAAGAGGGATAGCTCCAGGGCACAGGTCTAGACGTTTCCAGGTATGGCTATGACCCACAATGAGAAAGACACAGGATGTAAGAAGAGCATTTTCTGAACCAATTCTGTTATGGGCTTAAAGGGATTGCATGCCAGTCTACTTATCTGGGACAACCTACAACTTATTTGTTACAATGACATCATTCAGGTAATAAGATTGCTGCAATAGAATGTGTATCATGTTATTTTTTTTGAATTATTAAATAAATCTTAAGACAATAAAAAGTGCATATGCAAGGGAAATGTCATGTAAACTGGAGTGTGTTAACATATTTGTGTAAGCCAACCAGGAACAGAGGGCTGATATCATTGAGCTTGATGGGCTAACCCAGACACTGGTCCAGTGAGATAGTGGCCCAAAACATATTTAGTAGACATGTCCAGTGTTCTGTATAACATATCCAACTCACAAGCAGCAGGGGAAGGAACTAGTTATATTGTGTCTTAAGTCCTAAGTACACTTTGGATACACTTAAACAGTGGCTATATGTGATACTGCACAACAGGGCTTCTGCTAGGGTATAAAATGTTCAACGAAGCACTCCAGTGACCCATACAACACTACAAAGACTGCGTAGTATACTACTCTATAAAACATTTTCATATGCATTATTTCCCTTTAAAAATTAAAAAGGACTTATCTTTAAAGGAAGTTGCAGCTCCAGAGCTGCCGAACACCATTGCTCTGCTGGTTGCAGTTAGCACTAGTTCAAGGTAACGCCCTCCAATTGAAAATTAATTTGTCTCATCAGTGTCACTTTCAAATTTCCCATGAACCAGCATGATAAGTATTCCACATGTGCGCACTGGAAACAGGAGTTGTGATCAACCAAACCAAGTAGGGGGCCAGGAAATAGGGAAAATGCATGGCGGGGGTTCTTACGAATACCTCCATGCACTTGCAAGGCAAAAATGTTAATTTAAAAGGGACATTTGGGTATCATATGCATCAAAGTGCATCTGATAGCTGGAGTGCCCCTCTAACTCACAAAACCGTGTGTTGGTGAGATGGAACATTTTACTTACTTAACAAGGCATTATTAAGGGAAAACCCTGGCAAGTTTTTCTAAGGGTCAAATTGGTTATGCATACTTTAATTGGTAAAATAATTAGTGAATAAATCCCTTTGTCACCTAATGAAATGAGTGGTGTATTAGCTGAACTTTAGTTTCATTGCAACATGACTTAAAGCCATGTTTTTACTGTTTGATAGCATGACAATAATGGCTTCAGATAACAACTGTTTTGTATCCAAAGAAGACCCTGTCTTTGGATTTTCTCTGATTTTTGGTCACATAGCCACTTGTATGTATCCCCAAAATAAACTTGGCATTAATTAACTGATATATGCAGCATTAGTTTTTTCAACATATTATAGTAAAGTTCAGATTTGAAATAAAAGATTTAAGTCTACCTGTTGTCAAACACAGTTTCTTTGGTCACAGTTTGACATTCAGCTTAACCTCCTCCTATACCTGTCACGTTTCACCATGCGCTAGCTGGACTTGTTCAAACTTTGTTGTTTGTTTTTCATTTACCGACCACTAGTGGCCGCCCTTGCCACTCAGACCACTCTGACTAATTATCAGGTCCAGCTGCAGTGGCTTACCTGATCAAGTCAGCCTTGATAAACCTGCCCAGCCCTGCAGTCTGGGCCTTGACATTAATGTTTGAGGACTACCTGTTTGGTTCCTGCCTTGTTCCAGTACCTGCCTTGTTCCAGTACCTGCCTTGTTCCAGTACCTGCCTTGTTCCAGTACCTGCCTTGTTCCAGTACCTGCCTTGTTCCAGTACCTGCCTTGTTCCAGTACCTGCCTTGTTCCAGTACCTGCCTTGTTCCAGTACCTGCCTTGTTCCAGTACCTGCCTTGTTCCAGTACCTGCCGTGTGCCCCGCAAGTGGGCTTATCTGCCGTGTGCCCCGCAAGTGGGCTTATCTGCCATGTGCCCCGCAAGTGGGCTTATCTGCCGTGTGCCCCGCAAGTGGGCTTATCTGCCGTGTGCCCCGCAAGTGGGCTTATCTGCCGTGTGCCCCGCAAGAGGGCTTATCTGCCGTGTGCCCCGCAAGTGGGCTTCCTGCCAAGTTGAGTGACTTTCTTTGTATTTATTGATGTACCATTGCAGTCAATACAACTCTTAATCCAGATCTGTTGTCTGTGGTTTAATCCTGCGCCTGTCTGTAACAACCCCAGACCATAATGCATCGTGGGGTACAGACAGAGCCCCTCGTATCCCCTGCACCTGGGCTCCTTATCAACCTGTGTTCTCAGCTCGTGACAATACCCTATTTTATGTATTAGTTAAAAATATATAACAGATTTTAAAAAGCCATTAATGTGGGGATTCTTGATCAGCAAAAGAGACGGGAAAGTAAGTGTAGCTCTTTTATTGCAAATATCTTTAAATCTACCATATGGTGCATTCCAAAAATGTAAACATAAGTGCAGTTTTCAAGTTTATTTAGCATATAATGGGCATACCGTTAAACCGATAGTATTATAGAAACTGTGCTTTTTCAGCATGTTGAAATGTTAAAGGACATCATACCAAATACACCATCCTTTCTTATAATCTGCATACAAAGGGATATTTCTTATTTTAGGGAAGACAACTGCCATTTATAGCTGTGGTTTGCTGAATAGTTTTCTACTGAACATTTTCCACTGTTTATTAAATGCTGTGCTTCATACTGATGATTATCTAGTACATGATTCTAGGTAATATTAATCATATTCATCCATGGGCATCCACAGGATTTTTACCAGGGAGGGGGCAAAATATCCTCTTCACCTTTCCCCTTTCCCACACCAACACCACCCTGCCTCCTCACCATTGCCTTCCTTTGTTAGCTCAAGAGAGGGGTTTTCTGGTGGGATGCAAACATTAGTTAAAAAAAAAGCATGTACCTGGAAACATTAGTTTACAATAGCTGGGGCGATAAAGATAAGCCAAAAATACCCCAGTTGACAATTCCTATGGTGTTCAGCAAATAATCATGGGAGCTGCAGTCAACAACAAAAAATGTTAGTGTGTAGTGAAGGCCACAGCAACCACAGTCTGGGGTTCACCTAGCATTATGGCTGGCTTAATGTTATTGTAGATGCAGTCAACAAAATGTAGAGTTTGTACTGTAGACTTAGGATACCCCCCACCACAAAGCCCATTTTACAGTTACTAGCTACTATTACTAATCAACTAGCAGTTTTGCTTGAAACAAACAAACAAAAGAACAGTTGTGGCAAAAATTTTCTTTTACATTTCACATGATGTTCAACTAACCAAATCGATGGCTGAGAATCATGAGACTTTGTAGAACAGTGAATTATTAAAGTGGCACTGTTGATTGGACAATTATGATGGTTGCTATGGTAATAAAGCCATTTTTTTAACAAAATAATCATACAATAGAATCAACATTAATAGGATAATGGAATTACAAAGCAATAATAGTACATTAACATTTTGTGTAGAGTTATACTACATGTTTATAAAAAAAATTACAATATTCACACATCTATACTTTAATGGCTATTTAAAAAAAATAAAAAGTAAAAATGGCTTAAATCATGGTAAATATTTAAATAACAATCACCTCATTCCATATGCATTTCATTCATTTTAACAGGACTGAAATCAATTTTTTGCTGAACTTTTTGGACAACAGCATGACAGCAAGGAAAGAAACTAGATAAGATTTGTGTAATTCAATCATTGGGATTTGAGCCATAATCTTAGTCAGCTTTCTTCACACTTTCTACAGCCAAATAATTGGTGTGACATTTCATTTCTCCCCTCTGCAAATTATTCCCAGCCAGGGATCCAGTTGTTTACAAAAGCCTCTGTTCTAGGATAACAAAATAATTACGGTTCGTGTTTTAATAAATAGCTATATTACAGTAGTTGTTCGCTGTTATAAATGTAATTTGTGATAATGAGTGATTAAACTATATAGAGCACTATACATTTTTTCTATTGTATGATATTTTTATAATTAATTATTAATTGGCTTGCCATGAGTCATAAAAGATAACTTGTGAACTGTGCACAGGAGTCAATTTAATATAACCACAGAAATTGCCGCTGATCTTTTCAAGTGGCTTTGAAATGTTTTTTTTTTGTTTTTTTTTTAATTGTCTTTAAACATTTACTTAGCACTTTGTTTTAATTGTATGAGCATGCATGACATACGTAATCTTAAAAAATATATTAATATTAATAAATGTTACCTTGGTCCTTCATTTAAACTCGCTGAATAGACCCCCCTGACATTTCCAGCACAATTGTCAATCAGACAACTCTAAGGAGTGTAAAAGACTGATATAATCATGTTAACCCCTTCAAGAGAAGAGGCAGGGAATCCAGATTTGGAAAAACATAATGTGCAATCGTTTATTGGGTTTACAAAAGATGTAGAAATCTTTTAGATTCAAACCTTGGACTGTTTTGCCTTCAAAAATCTAAAGAATCAAACAGAGGACAAAATGTACCAAGATCTTAAAGAGGAACTCACTTTTGGGATTTAACCCAGCCCAAATTGCAACATCTACATACAACACATTAAACATGACCTGCTATTTTTTTTTACAGAGGTATATGCGAGCTATCATCTTGCAAAACTATGTAATTTTAAAATTGGGGATAACAGATTTACTTAGTAGTGCGAATAATGTCTAGTGCTAGATGATCAAACAATGCAAATAGAGACCTGGCCTTGTTTTGCAAGTCAGTAACCTGGTTTAAATTGGCGTTCCAATGTGGTTTTTCACACATTCAAATAAAGAAAACTTGTCTGTATGCTTTTGGTGAATCAAATCTAAATAATGCAATGATGGAAAATAAAAAATAAAAACAAATAGGTGAAAGAAGCATTTAGTGCTAAATTCAGTTATTCTGTTCTACTTTTAAGGCTTAATCTCTATTTGCAATATATGAATAATTTGTATTGTACTATCAAACTAAAAACCTAATGTACATATAATGTTTATATATCTGAATTTTAAGGCATTCACCACTTCCCCACAAAGTATAATGTAGAACAAAGGAAACAAAAGATAAATGTTGAAATAGTCATAATCTAGTATGTTAGGTAACTGAGTTTGACACACAATCGATTCCAATATATCATGTTTAAAGATTCTACTACTGAGATTTTGAGGAAGCTGTTCAAAGCATGTCTCTATAAAAAATGAATATAATACTTATCTTTAAAGTCTAATCACAGTCAGAATTCTATCAACCCATCTAAGGATAACAAAACCTAAAACTGTCAGGGTTCTGTAAACATACTCTTTATCCAAGAACATGGCTAGTACAGACTACTCTTGAAGACAACTGATCTTTTCATTAAATGGGGAATCTAGAAAACATGGATTATCTCTTACAATGTGAGGTGAGAAAATTTCCACAGAATTGTAAGAATAGTAAAGATTTGAATTCCACTATGCAATTCCACTATACAATAGATATATAAAAAAAATTGTTAAGAAGGAAATAATCCCATCTGCATTTTTCTTTCTTTATTTTGGGAACAAAACCAGTAATAAGAGATGTATGACAACTTGATTTTAACAATGATTTAATGGTCAGTCTTGTCGTTATTACATATACTGTACATCATGTAATTTATAAAATGTGGGATTTACAAAAGTATCATATCTTCAACAGGATTATCAGGGATATGTTATTAAGATTTCTCTTCAAAATCAGGATTCTAAGATAAGGAGTGCATTCATAAAACATGGACATAGGACATTGCTGTCACCAACATGCACTTATATGATTCTATTTTCTATGTGTTTGGAAAAAAATCAGTGTGGTAATTGAATTTATTTTATAGAGGACCATATTTTGCATATACATTTCAAGGTAAGATGAGTGAAGGTTCCTCCTACCTGTTGGGGATGTATAAGAGGGTGTTTTTTGGGGGGAGGCAGTTGTATTGTTGGGTTTAACAACCCATAAAATGGGTGGGAAGTGGACACAGCTAAATACTAAACCTTAAACCTTGTAACCAAAAAGCTATATCAGAGGTCTGTAAATCATCTGTGACATCCATAGCCAGAGAGTTCTTACTTATGACCATGTGCACGCAAGAAACATATTAAATAATCCTGTCCTTAAGGAGCATGAATGGGGATAAAAGCTCAATAGGCCTGTGGAATCAGATGGTGCTGTATAGATAAAATGTAAAGTAATGGGGACAGTTAGGACTGAAAAATTCAAATAGGTCATTAAGCTAAAAGCAGTAAATACTAACTGCCTTGATTTTAACAGCACTTTTATCTGCAACAGTTTTTTAGTGCCCAGTGTAAGACAAATCCAGTGCTTATGCACCTGCATAATCAAAAGAAGGGTTTTCTAAAGGTAGAACAGGTAATTTCAGTGCAAACCATATAATAGGAAGTAGTTAATGTTGAGGTTACAATAAAAGAAATAGGTCACAGAATACAACAAGTTCTTTGGTTATAAGTACCCAATAACTTTGCAAATGATATCCAAAACAAGATTCCACCATCAGCTTTTTATATGCTTATTCATTAAAGTGTAAAATATGCAATCATTGGCAGCCCAATCATTAATGATAAATGGTGCATCCATTTTCAGTTATTTCTTTTTATGTTAAAGGAAGTTGGTTTGCCAAGCAAAAATCTGCTTTTTTGACACTAATGCTAATGTATCTCTATGCTGCTTGAGAAATGAGCCTGATAGATTGCACCAAGCCATTTATTGACATCTGCATTATTGCTTCGCTGCCATATACTTTGTCAATTACCCTTCCAGCATAATGTATGTGTCTAGTATCAACAGTAAAATAAAATAGAAAAAGATCCACTAATATTTAAAATGCAAGGGAATTTAAGTAACCCCTGGACAAAGTAAAGTAAAATATGTCCTAACGCATTCATTGAGCTGTTTTTCTAAACGTAACCTAATTATGTGTATAGAAATAGAAGAAAATGCGTTTACAAATTAAATGGCATAAACTACATTATTCCTCTTCAACAAGTGTTACTAAGTCACAAAGACTTCTAAACATCTTCTAAAGCCCTGTTCCCTAGGGCAGTGAAAACTATAGGGCTAGCCAGGGGACATATGGCATCTTTTGGTCTGGAGGGGCATGTACATTTTTAATACCAATGCTTTATGAAAAAAATCATAATATGCTGTATTAAATAGATACACATTTAACTTTTCCGGCTGATGGCCTCCCTTCTGCATGCAAATGATGCAAGCTGTCATGCTACTACTGTGGGGTCATATAATATTTCATTATATAGGCCTACTGAGCTCAGCCTCCCAGACTGGGCAGGTCCATTCTGATTTGTCCTTTTCAACTTGCCTACACATTAACTACTAACGGTGGGACATAAAACACTGTGTTGGCAGGCATTAAAAACTGTTAACTGAGAAAATATTGGCAATACATCTGTTACTATGCCTTGTGTTTTTTTATGTCCCTGAAAGATTTGTTGTATTGTTCTTTTTCTTCACTGCACCTGCGATATTGCTCAAAACTCTAATACAAATAATTTAGAAGAAAAAGAAAAAAAGTTAAACCGAAAGCCTTAAAGATGCACACAGACCAGGAATTTTCTTTATTTATTTATTTGCTTGAACACAACTGATTCAATCTATTTAATCAATCAATGAAAAAGTTTTTGACTGAGTGGCCTGTTAGCATGATTGTACATAGTACAGTTGGGCAGACTGGATGGGCTGAATGATTCTTATCTGCCGTCACTTTCTATGTTTCTACTTACATTTTGGTAATGCTTATTTTCTTTCTTAAGGTATTTGAGCTGCATGTTACTTTTTTTCTTGAGACCTCATTTGCACTCTAAAAAAAACACTTGCAAAATAAATTTAAAATTATTTTTTTTCGTGCAAGGTCCCCAACTTTTTTTTGTAGAATATTTTATCCAAATTAGCTAGTTATTAATAATTCATTTCATAGGTTTATGTATGAGATACCATGAATCATTAAACAGAGATTGTGCAAGCAGACATGGAGAGGATCAACTAATTCTTCAAGAATTATAATCCTGGTTATGTTCTTAATTTATTTTGACAGGATCCTGCAAGTTTAGCAAAATCCCACTCAGTCTCAGTAGTCCCTGTTGCTCAATCAGTAATACTCTTTTACTACCCTGACTCAAGATGAAGAAGAATGCATTCTGATTGCAGTGATTTTTATTAATATTTAATTTTAGTTTTATACAGAACCATCATATACATGATGGGGAAGCAGGATATAACAATTGGTGTATGACATGTTGACTCACAGAAATGGTGAAAGAGAAGCTCAAACAAGTTTACAATCTAGAAGGAGTTAGATTAGATTACACAAAAGGTAAAAGTGCCACCCTTAGGGACCACCCACAATAGTTAAAAAAAAATAATATTTTTGGGCATAAGTATTGTGGAAAGGCAGGACTGGTGAGTTAAAGGTAGATGGGCGGAAGAGAGTTAACGTGTTCATATATTTTTTGAAGGACTGAAGGCAGGGGTGAACGATGGATTAGCAGAGGGGACAGCCCTTGAGAAATCTTGTAAGCATGCATTAAAAGAAGAGGTCAGGAGATTTTGTATTTCTATTTGGAGATGAGTGAAAATATACAAGTAGGGGGACCACTATGAAGAGCTTTGAAAGTATGAAAGTAAGAGTTAGAAATTGTAAACGAATACTGAAGCATACATGCGCCCAGTAAAGCGATTGACAGAGGTGTTAGTATAGCGATGGGTGAAGAAGATAGGTTTGGCAGCAGCATTCATGATGGATTGTAAAGAGGCAAGAAGGGTATGAGGGACACGAGCTAAGACACAGTTACAATAATCAAGCTGAAAGATAACGAGGGCATGAACAAGAGCCTTAGTTTATATCCTGTGTTAGGCAGGGGCGAATGCGGGCAATGTTTTTCAGATGGAGATGGCAAGTTTTTGAATGGATGTGAGGGTAGAATGAAAAGTGTGAGGCAAGGATGAAACCAAGGCAGTGAGCATGTGGGGAATTGTTGAAGGAATGTTAGCGTTGGAGGGAGGGAAAATAAGAAATTCAGGTTTGGAGAGATTATGTTTTAAGAATCGTGCAAACATCCAGTAAGAAAGATGTCATACAGGTGGTACTGAAAACCAAAGTATAAAATTAGTTTGCCAATGGATGTAAGTGTAAAATGAGAACAGAGGTGTTTGTAGAACTGAACCTTGCGGTACACAAACTGAGAGGGGAAGGGGAGAGGGATTGTTATTTGAAAGGGAGACACTGGAGGTGCGATCCAGTGGTGTAACATGTTCACTGCGTCTGCCACTGCTGCGTTTGAGGTAAGGCAGTGTGAGGGAGAGTATGTATGTATGTATGTATGTGTGTCTGTTATAATGATAATGTACGCATAAGTGTGTATTAACATGAATGCGTAAGTGTTTGGGGGCAAAGATGGTGCAGGCAAGCTTTGTGGTGAGGACTGACAAGCTGTTTGGCAAAGATGGAACAGACAGCGTCACTTTTACAGCAAGGTTTTTACCTCTAGTTGTTTCCTGCTTCCATTGGGCGGATCCAAAATCGCTTTGTAAACAATTTTGGACCAGCACAAGGAGGCAGAAATACAGCAAGGTAATGTTATATGCAAGCCCCATAGATGTAAGCTGTGGATCCTTGCTGTGGAGAGCAGCTTTAAAGGAGCATGTAGAGTGAAAGCTGCGTTTCAGGTAAGGGAGTGCAAAGGAGAGTAGGTATCTATGTATATTTTATGAGAATGTTCACAAAAGTGTGTTTCAATAAGAATACATAAGTGATTGTGTGTTAACACAAATGTGTAGATGTTTGGGGGGCAAAGATGGCCCAGGCAGGCTGTTTGGGGCACTGACAAGCTGTTTGGGGCAAAGATGGCACAGACATGTTTGGGAGCTAAGATGGCACAGGCAGGCTGTTTGGTTGCAAGGATGGCACTGACAAGCTGTTTGGGGGCACAGTAAAACTGTTTGGGGGCAAAGATGACACATACATGCTGTTTGGGGCTAACATGCCACAGACATTTGGTTTGGGGGCTAAAATGACACATACGTGCTGTTATGGGGCTAAGATGGCACAGACATGCTAATTTGGAGGCTGAGATAGACAAGCTGTTTTGGTGGCAAAGGTGGCACTCACAACTGTTTAAGGTGGCACTGTGGGACATGTTGGTTGTGAAGTCGGGTAGCCCAGGGGAAATTTTCACACCAGGGCCCTGTCAATTCTAGCTATGTGTCTGGTAAGAAAGGTAGGATGTGATCCAGGAGACAGATTAAAACTAGAGATTTGTTTTTTAAATTGTAAGATATGAGGGCAGTCTAAATTGTTGGTTTCTAAAAACTTCATTTTTTAGAATAGTTTTCATTCATCACATAGGTATTTTCATTCAAGACATAAAATCTAATGTAACAATTATACAGTAATATTCAGAACTGTTTCACTCATTGGCATACATACCAATTATGTGTAATTAAAATTCTGCATATTAAAATAAAACATAATTGTGTATTATCTAAGAACAAGTATTGTATTATCTTAAGATTTAAATAAAATATATTTCTTCCAAGAATATTATATATAAACATAGTGTAGTGTACCTGCATCCCTGGTTTGATGTCATCAGTCCATGACCAAGAAACCAAGAAGTCTGAAGCGTCTCCCATCAGACACCCTAATGCAGCAAATAAAATTGTGTTGTAAATGTCTACAAAATTACAGACATACATGTGCTGGATAATCATAACTATGCCTATTGCTGAACTTCCACTACGAAATTACTGCCTGGGTTAATTTATACAATTTGAGACACAGGTGCATGCTTTAAGTTATTATGTGAGAAGAAAATTTGGATAGTTTCCCTAGCAACCTAGTTTGGATTTGAGGTGCAACCAAACGTTATGTGAAAACAAGCAATTCTAACAAGCAGTAGGTTCAATTAAAATAATAAACCTGGATGACTGATTTTTTAAGTATAAAAAAATAATGAAATGGTGTGTTACTTTTAGCAAAAAGAAAGAAAAAAAATGAAATAATTCATGTTTAAGGCTATTGCTCTACCTTATCAGAATGTAACACTTTTACAATAAAATAGAAATGTAATGCCTGTTATTACTAAATGTCCAAAAGCTGCACAGAAATAATATTTTAATGTCACATTTTACCCCATTTATATGTCCTCAGGGAATTAATAATGCAAGCTTGTATGTAATATCAGGAAGGACACCAATAGGTGATAGAAATAAAGAATGTCCCTCTGTTCCATCTCAGAATACTGTAATCATGATGGCACATTTAAAATTTTATGTGGAGAGAACTATTGGGTGAGCATGGACTGTGTTTATACTTATTCTGGTTTAGTGCTGACATAATAGGGGAGGGTGATTTAAATACCGGTATGTAATTTATTTTCTCCTATGCATTTTCTGGAATGTTGACACCTTTTATTATTGCAGGTGTAATGCCATTTTCAGAAAAAATAAAATGACCAATGTTGATTTCATTAACATGCCTGACACCATAATAAATAATTTGTTGATGAGTAACAACACCTTAAAGTAAATTCAATAAGATTAAATCTATTAATTGTAAATACTTTATATACAACAGAATGAGAGATGTATAAAAAAGTGACTCTGGGACAAGGTTTGGAAAAGTAATAACGTCCTCAAAGCAAGATTTAGAATACTGTTGCTGCTGTATCATGTCATTGGCGTAAAACCATTCTCAAACTTTGCTCCAAATTTAATTCTTAAAAGTAACCCAAAATTATGTATTTTTTAAGCTGCAAATTTCTACTATATTTTATCAACTGATATTTATGCTGCTTGGTCTTTTTATGTAGATATTTTTACGTTTCAGCATAATCACTTTTGTAAATAAAAACATAAAAAAATAGAAAAAAATAATATTTTTTATACTGTATGCAGAGTAGTGATACATACAGATATGACTGCATGTGAGGCTTTCCAGCTGGCCTTCTCTGTTGACACTGGCTGCCAGGCTGCTTTGAGAAAGCCTACTATTAATGTAACTGCCAGCTAAGTTTATTCAGCCTTGAAAGAACAGATTATACATGCCTGCAGTACTGAGTGAACACGAGTGCTCATTATTAGGTTTAACTTCAAACGTGTACAAAAAATGTTTTTTTGTTCTCTATACATTTGTATACAGTTTCAATATAGCAAATAAAAAAACAGCAAAGAAATGCATGATGTATCTCAATTTTTGCCAGTTGATTCACAATTCGTTCTTGTAAAACAACACACAAACAACTAGATGTTGAAATGAAGAAATAAACCCCTCAACATAAACCCCCTTTTAGTCATAAACAGTATGTTGCCCTTTTTGTTATTTTTATTTTAGGTTATTTATTTATTAAAAAGTTGTAAAATATTGTAATCAGTTGATATTATTATCGAGAAATACATAATTTATAACTGATAAAAATATTTTTTTATTGCTTTGATAAACCTTTATATGAAAATATAATTTATATGAATCCCCCTTTTACCCTCCATCTGCTTATACATTTCCAAAACTGTTCTGACACTCTATATATCAGTTTAAAGGGAGCATCATAGCACAGATGTGAGTTTTATTTGCTGTTTAATAATTAACACCTGACATTCATCCTATTAATATTGCTCTGCTAGTGCATCTACTAGTGCTCATGCAAGTGGTCCTATTACGGCATATGAAGGACATCGGTTTAAACATCCTTTTGTGATCATAAAAAATGTGATTAGTGAAGCAATTCTAGGACATGTTCTGAAAAACGTTCCAGACCCAAATTGCAGCCAAGCTGAATATTTCTAAGGGGGCAGTACAATGCACACTGAAGAGATTTTCTAAAACCAAATCATTTCCATCAAAGCAAGACCAGGCATACCTAAAGATCACTATATCAAGCTAACATAATTAAGGAATAGAAAAGCATCTGCATTCACAATCAATGTCCCACTGAACCAGGAACTTTCTACCCTAGTAAGCAAAACCATAGTCAAAAGACGCCTGACAAAGTGTAGCCTTCACAGGGAGAGTAACAGTCTCAAAACCCCTTCTTCCTGAAATAAACAAGTCTAAACATTTAGCATGAACAAAACAACACAATGATTTCACAGTAGAAGACTGTATAAATATGTTTTGTCTCTATTTTAAAGTAGCACCCAGATTTGCTACAAGAAGATAAATTGCTGCCACTGCAGCCTTCCTTTAATGGATTTTTACTTTTAGAAGTAATTTATTTGCGTAATCACATTTCCATGTCTTCTCTCCCCTACTTTCTCTACTTGTAATCTACAGAAGAGAAAGAGGGCACATGCATCTCTACATGAATCAAGACATTTAAGCTTTTATTTTGCGGTATCTGACACAAACAGAAGATACTTTTCCTCTATAAACATATCAACTACTCAAAAAAGAAAAAAACCCAATCAATTTACTCTGTTTTCAAAGAAGCTGGTTGTCAACTTTATTGATAGTATGAAAAACAAAGAAGTATTAAAATAAAAACAGCATTATTATATCAGCTCATTCAATTTAGTGAATTTGAAATCTAAACATTGACATGCCATAGTTGTTTTTAGCCAAACAGGATGGCATGATATCTACGTAGATAATATACAATGAACAAAAAAACACAGGTTTATGACATTGAGGTCAAGAGAATGGAATACAATACAAAAGATTCCTCTAAGCAGTGGTCATACAGAGTGAAAATGGTGTTGAGATTAGTTTAGAAACCATTACTCGGTTAGGTGGTTCTGATGACTGATAGGTAAGAGGTATTCAGCATCATAATCTTTTTGGAACATTCAAGCTACTCGTCATATTGCCTTGTAATATCTTGCTTACAAGTGTTTCTGCAGTAAAACAAAAAAGGTCACTTCTGTTATTGGTGGTGATCATAAAACCACTTAAGGGCAATTAGTTTTATTTGCATCACATTTGCAAACATAGGATTGGATCACGTTTAAACGTCAAGAAGTAACAGAAGGCTAACATGAGTCACATCACAAGGTTTGTTAATTATTATAAGCATATCTCACTTGCAGTCATCATGTTTGTCATGGGTTGAAGAGAGCCAAATTACCAGTCAACAAAAAGGAACTGAAATAAAAATGACTCTTCTTTTGGACAATGCAGAAAGGACTTACTGCATGGACAATATAATAAAACATATTAAAAATGTGCGTTTTAAATTGGGCCTACGCTCAGTACATGTTTACAACCAAATCAACCTCCCACTTCTATCAGGAACAGATGTATGCATATGTAATGAGCCCCCACTGTCAAATGGGAAATTGGTCCATCTGTGCTGAAACAGAACGGGTTATGAAAGCCACAGACTTTGTATTTTTTGTTTTAAAAAAAACTGCTTGGTGCGACACAGGTTCAACTTTAGCGAGAGTGACAGAAAATATCTGAAAAATTGTTTAAACATATGGTAAATGGAAATATATTGGTTACAGGAAAAGTAGTTACTATTGTCACCTTGGTGGCTTGAGGTTAAGAATGCTAAGTTAGGTTTGTAGGGTCATAACTGACTAATACCAATGTTGTCCGGTTAAAATGTTCTTTTACTTTTTCCAGTGTTATTTAAAAATCTAAATAGATTTGCATTTCTTCAGGGTGCTTCACAACATCCAAATGAAAGTTCATAAATAAACACTTCTATAAACCCATCAATGTATACAAATGTTTTAGTATAGGTATAGCTGGATTGTTATAAAGTTTTTTTTTATAAAAACATTTACAATCAGTTTATTCTTGATCTTTTTTATAAATCTTTTTAAAAACTCATACTATGTGAATGTCTCATTGTACTATACTCACTCCATTTACCCCAAAGCAGTTATTTTATTACTAAGAGGCAACATTACAAGTGGCAAGTGGCAGCCCTGCTTTCCATTTAATAATTTTTCTAGATTTAACCATTATTTGCCAGGATATTTTTCTAAATTCTAAAAACAACTTTTCCATTCATATAAAAAAGTATTAAGTAATATAAAGAGGGCTACTAGTTTTACTTCTTCCTAGAAATTAAATTGCCCTTTATATATATATATATATATATATATATATATATATATATATATAACAAAAGGCACATGGGTACAGCATGTGACATAACAGAATGGGCATGTGCCCTATGTCCCTTATCTAACTGATATAGAAAGTAGCATATAATGTAAATGTTTTCTTTTGTTCACCTGAGGCTTGTTTACCATAAATAGAACAAATGTACCATTCACACTGGATCCACTGGTGTAGGCCTGTTGTCAGTTATGCAGATTGTCCTCTAATCATTTTGTTTAACCCGCCAACACAGAAAGTAGAGTGCATTTAAGAATGTATGAGAATGGCTAGGGCAGTGATACGATTCAAAAAAAGCACTAATGGAGCTATTGTCATTGATTCAATAAGAAATGAAAACATGGCGAATATACAAACTGCTTTCCTAGGTATCAGTTTCTCTTCCTTTGGGTAGGAAGTGTCATTAGGCAACACCCACTACCCTCCTATTGTGAAAATTACATATTGTTGATATATAGGAAACATATACACCATCTGTTAATTTAAGGTTATATTTGTATGCTTGGAAAAAAAAGACAAAGTTCCAAAAGTACCAAAGTTCTGTAACTATAAAACAGAACATCTCTCGAAGCGTACACAAAACAACATAAGTTGGCTTTAGGTGCTACAGTACCTCCACAACTGGACTGAGGTTACCTCAAAACTTATTTTATGGAGCTTGTCTGCACTGGGCCAAGAGCTCGTGTGTTAGGACTCACCTGTCTTCCCTTCCCACAACGTCCCGTTTTCAAACTCTGCAAGCTGCTCCGGCGGCTGCAATCCCCACATGAAGCAGCTTCCTTGTTGACCACGTCGGGGAATGCGCAGTCACGTGATGCGGCGTCTACGCGCACACTTGAGTGACGCATATTTGTGGCCTCGTATGACCTTGCCTGACCCCTTGTGCCTCGTTCTCGGCTACTGCTGCCTGCGGGACTTTCACTATTGCATCACCCTTGGTTGGTGTTTAGTACTTCTGTTCTAGTTTGATCTCATTAGCCCCTTGTGACCCAGACTTTTTAGCCTGGCTCCTTGTTTTCCGATTCGGCTTATTCTGTGTTCTCCTGTTACTGACCTGGCTTGTTTGACCTGCTCCTAGTCTTCTAATTTTGCTTCCGTCCGTACCGTCCTGTTGCTGACCCGGCCTGTCTGACCTTGGTGGCTCTTGCCATTCCAGCCTGTTCTCCTGCATCAGACCTACTCTACTCCACGGGATCCATCGTACATTAGTGTTTGTATTGAATGAACAAAATAGTGTTGGTATTAAACATGCTTTCAACTGTTATATTAGTAACCATAAAATAAAATAATTTAGCCTCACTCTCTGAGCTTAGAGTTTATAAAGAGAAGAACATCTCTAAAATACATTAGAAAATCATAATAGACTCAAACACCACCCAGTCTTATATTTATATAGATTTTGCATAGATTGTGATTTTGCAAGTAAGTTGCATTAAAATAATGCTTGAATTTGGTAACAATTTGTCATTTTTATTTTTTTTCATTCTTTCTGTTTTCTAGAATATAAAAAATAAATATAGGACTGGGTGATGTTTTCATCAGTAGAATGAATGCAAAAGATTATCAACAATGCATACATACACAAATCATACAATAACACATTTATAGCTGTAAGGGAATCTAGCACACTTGGAATATTTTGAAATGTAAAAGATAACTGACTTACCTAAGGATACTGCCACCCACACCATTCTCTAAATAAAATGTGGCACTAAAAAATACTAAAATTGTACTTCAAGTTGCCTGTACAAGTTCCGCAATAAATCGATACTAGTTCCTAAAATGATAGGGGGCTAAAATATCATAGGAAAAAAAGCAGAGTTCCTACTGAGGTTTATGATGTATGATAAAATGAAATGAAAACAAAACCAAAAAACAACCAACTCAAAGGAAAAAACTATTTGAATGAATTCTGCTCTGCATGGAGCAGGCTAACTAGAATAGTGTTTTATTTTTAACCCACTTACCTTGTAAGCTGTAGAACTCACCAACACTGTTCTGTCTGGTGATGTGATGCCAGTAAGCACTCCGGGGAAGGGATATGGACTTGGACAATGTCATTGGTTCAGTCAAAGTAGTCTGAAGCTGTAATACAAGACAGTTATTTAACTTGACTTTATATTCATAAGATATACATTGTATGTAATAACAAACATTGACTAGATTTAAAATGCAGAAAATATGTATGTATGAACATTGGGATAGGTTCCCTCCAAAGTAAAAGCCTTTCATGGGCATTTGCTGCTATTTGTATGCAAAGGACAGGTGAAGTAGTTAGGGACACTTTTAAAAATGATAATAACTATATAGAACCTTTTTTTACAAGCACATTTTTCTTGTATTTTTCAGCCATTTTTGTTCTAAAGCAGCTTGGAGAAAAGCTTATGTATGTATGTATCTGGGACAAAGTTATAAATGTGGGGTCATCACCATAGAAAGTAATGCAGTTTTTCTGTCTCTTCATCCCCTTACTGTTCTTTAGTAGCATGGTCCAAAATATTAGAGATAACCACTATTGACCAATACCTTTAACCCCTTAACGACCAATGACGGGCCAGACATGTCACGCAAAAACGGTCAGTTATCGACCAATGATGTTCCTGGCACGTGCCTAGGGTGTCTAGTTTTCAAAAATATATGATTTTATAAGGTAAATTGAACTGAGCCGCTTCAAAGATGTCCCAAATAGGACATGGTGGCAGAAGGACCATATGTCAAAGTAAAAAAATGCACACTTCCCAAATGTGGCGTTTTACCTCCCAAACAACCCCACAAACCCATGCATGGTTGGTATCACTGCACTCAGGAGATGTTGCTGAACACATATTGCGGTGTAGTTTGACAGTAGCATATACCAAGAGCTATAAATTAATACCTGAAATACAATTTGTGTGAAAAAAATACCAGAAAAATTACCACCACAAACTTTGGCAAAGGCTGCATAGAGAGGGTTAAATACCAGCATTTGAAATAACTTTGGGTGTCTAGTTTTCAAAAATATATGGTTTGACGGGGTAAATTGAATTAGCCAGCTTAAAGGATGGCCTTTTTAGGATATTGGGGCAGTAGGACCAGATGTCAAAGTTCCAAGTTAAAAATGCACACTTCCCAAATGTGGCATTTTACCTCCAAGAAAAACAAACCCATGCATGGGGGGTATCACTGTACTTGGGAGATGTTGCTGAACACATATTGAGGTGTTTGGCTGTGACATATACCAGAAACTGTACATCCATACCTGAAGTTTAATTTAAAAACACAAAACAAATTACTACCCCAAAAATGTTTGACAAAGGGTGGTAGCATGATTAGTGCATGGAGAGGGTTAAAATACCAGCATTTTAAATACCTTGGGGTGTCTAGTTTATATATATGGTTTAATGGGGTAAATTGCATTAGCTGGCTTCAAAGATACCCAAAATAGCACATGGGGAAGAATTACCAGATTTGGAAAAAATGGTTTTGAAATAGCAAAACGCTACTTGTATTTATTGCCCAATAACTTTCAGAAAAAAGCAACAAAACACAAAAACATTGGGTATTTCTAAACTCAGGACAAATAGAAGAATCTATTTAGCAGGTTTTATCAAGTTTTTTAGATGAGTAAATTATTTTATAATTTTGTTATAGGAAATTAGATTATATGATCTGAGGAAAGCCCTTCTTGTCCTGAAAAAAATAATTTATAAATTGTGTGGGTTCACTAAATGGGAGGGGAGAAAATTACAACTAAACATGTTAAAACAGCCTTGGTCACAAAGGGTACAAAAAATAAAAAACAGCCTGGTCCTTAAGGGATTAAACTGTGGGGAGCTAATACATACTCTGAATTCAACATGGATTATTTTTTAAATATGTTAATTGTATACCACCCTCTCAAAATGCTTATCTAGCTATGTTTTTTGAAAAAAAAGTGTTACCTTGGATGGGGAGGGCGAGGGCCCCCCTTTCCCCAACCAGTGTTGGGCTCTATGGTTCCTTATATTATTCTATTACATCCTACCACAATGCACCCCTCTTTGAATAACATTTATTTATTTTACATCCCATCATTTGTAAGTACTCACATCTACTTACAAGTAATTCATTTGTATATACACAAGTTACTTTGCAGATGTTAGCATGTGAGGACATGTAACTTCTGAGTTAGCTCTTAAGCTGACTGGACATGTGACTTTTTAGTCACATGGCCAACAACACAGACTTCCTCAGCATTGATGTAATTAGCTGTTCTACATCACTCTCAGTTCTCTTCAGACCATAATTATGTTGTTAAAAGTGACTTACCCAAGTTCAGAAAAGAGCTTTGGGATGTGTCAGACTCTATTGAAAATGGTCATATGTGCCTCTTTTGAAAATACACATGCCATTTGCAGTTTTTGACAATGGCGCAAAGTATTAACATTGGCTCCACTCTCTTTTACCTGTTATAGTTCTAACATATCTTTCTTGAAAACAGTTACTTTTAGCATTATTATACTCTTGCTGCCTATGGTGAAAGCTAATGGTACTTGAACAGCACTTTGCCTACTGAAATACTTTTATCTAAATAAAACAACATAGAATTTGTACCTTGTATTATAAATTTATATTTTTACAGACACACTAAACCACACAGCTACATGTTTAAACTTCCCCATACATCATAAATCTGATAAGCACTATTATCTTCTATTTTCTTTTTAAAGTATCAAATTACAGTTTTCAAATAAACAGTAAATTAAGAACCATTACTTACTATTTAAATGCATTTAAATATGCCTAGATTTATTTTTAACTCAAAACATTAAGTTTATACATTGCTTAATTTTTTTGGCATAATTAATGATGTTCTTAAATAAATCAAGAATAAAATGTTTGACAGATTACAAATTAGAATTACCAATAATTGTTTTGAAGCCTAAAACATTTTCAAGGCTCCAGAGCACTGAACATAAGTGAGTTATAGAGTGTTTTGGGATTATGAAAAACATGGTTTACAAATAAAATTACTGTTAATCATGGTTTCATAATTCAGTCTAACATTTACACCAAGTTTTGGAATATAACAGAGTCTGCTATTTAATAAAAAAATTGTGAGTTTTCACATAATTAAGTTGTGTTTAATGATGTAATACTTGCAAATTCTGAAGTACAAAGATTACACTATTGACTAAAAGCAGAACTGTCATATCTGAGATAAAACCAAGTTTTATATTATATTTTATAAAATTGTATTTATTGATTACCAGCAGATTATTTAGTGCTTAATATATGCAATAAGCAATATGTTTCTGTTTTGGCATCTACCAGATACAATAATTAAGTAAATACAGGCAGCAATTTTGATACCATATACTGCTCGTATGGTACTCTGTTTCTTCACAATAACCTCAGGTTGGTTTGGCAAAAAGCCTAAAGTGTGTATGTGTGTGTGTGTGTATTGTGTGGCTGTTAACCCCAGGGAGATGATTAGCATGGCATTTGGGCACAGGTGCTATGAAGATCATACATATGGGTCCCTGTGTTGGAGCATTTGGAGAGCAGGGTGGGTTCAGTGGAAAATCCATGCCAGCTCTTCCAAGAGGTTAGAGGTCTGCAGGATCCAGTCCGGGATTACTATGGGGCCTGCATCAGGCCCAGGTGCTGGGCGTTAAAACCTCCTGGAGCCTGAGCTGAGAGAGACTGTTGAGGGAAGAGGAAGTTTCCCTGTGCTCCCAGGGCAAGTGAGGCATTACCTGCCTGGACCTTTTGTGTGCTGTCTGGGGGAGGTTTTCCAGAGCCTGGCTTAGCTGGGTCTGGCTGGGAGGTCAAGTTAGTTTGTGATTAGGCTGATCAGTCTGGGCCAGTTTAGTTAGAGAGGGCTCCAATTGGGAGCTAGGTTTTTCTTTTTATGATTTGGTGTTGGGGTTTGAGCAGTTAAAAATAAAGCACTGGTTTTGCTACAAGATACTGTTCGTGACTCCGACTGCCCTAGAGGACTGTGCTTTAGACCACTAACTGTGGCATTTATGGCCCTCCTGCTACAAGGTTTGTCACATGGTATATACACTCACTGGCCACTTTATTAGGTCCACCTGTTCACACGAATAGCTAATCAACCAACCACATGGTAGGAATTCAATGCATTTAGGCATGTAGATGTAGTCAAGACAACTTGCTGAAGTTCAAACTGAGCATCAGAATGGGGAAGAAAGGGGATTTAACTTTGAACGTTGCATGGTTGTTGTTGCCAGACCATTTATTTTAGAAACTGCTGATCTACTGGGATTTTCACTCACAACCATTTCTAGGGTTTACAGAGAATTGTCCTAAAAAAAGAAAATATCCAGTGGAGGAAAATGCCTTGTTGGTGTCAGAGGTCAGAGGAGAATGGGCAGACTGGTTCGAGATGACAGAAAGGAAACAGTAACTCAAATAACCACTTGTTAAAACCAAGGTATGCAGAATACCGTCTCTGAACGCACAACACTTCAAACCTTGAAACTGAGGCTACAATTCGCACAGGCACACCAAAATTGGACAAGGAAAGACTGAAAGAATGTTGCCTGGTTTGATGAGTCTCAATTCCAGCTGCGACATTCAGATTGCAGGGTCAGACTTTGGCGTAAACAACATGGAAGCATGGATCCATCCTGCCTTGTATCAACTGTTCAGGCTGGTGGTGGTGTAATGGTGTGAGGGATATTTTCTTGGTACACTTTGGGCACCTTAGCACGAATTGAGCATTTCTTAAAAGTGACAGCTTACCTGAGTATTGTTGCTGACCATGTCCATCCCCTAATGACCACAGTGTACCCATATACTGATAGCTATGTCCAGCAGGATACTGCACCATGTCACAAAGCTCATATCATCTCAAACTGGTTTCTTGAACATGACAATGAGTTCACTGTACTCCAATGGTCTCCACAGTCACCAGATCTCAATCCAATAGAGCACCTTTGGGATGTGGTGGAGCAGGAGATTTGCATCATGGACGTACAGCCGACAAATCTGCAGCAACTGCGTGATGCCATCATGTCCATATGGACCAAAATCTCTGAGGAATGTTTCCAGCAGCTTTTAGAAAGTATGCCATGAAGAATGAAGGCAGTTCTGAAGGCAAATGGAGGTCCAACCTGGTACTGGCAAGGTGTACCTAATAATGTGGCCAGTGAGTGTATATAGTGTAATAGTGTTTTTAATCTTTCGGGATTCTTTTCTTTCAGGAATTGTACCAGAGGATTGGAGGAAGGCAGATGTGGTCCCTATTTTCAAAAAGGGTTCAAACTCTATGCCCGGAAATTATAGACCTGTGAGCTTAACTTCTGTGGTTGGGAAAGTATTTGAAGGGCTGTTTAGGGATAATATTCAGGAATTCATTGGGAAGAACAATATTATTAGCAAAAATCTGCATGGTTTTATGAAACATAGGTCCTGTCAAACTAATTTAATTGCATTCTACGAAGAAGTAAGTAGAAGTGTGGATCAGGGTGTGGCAGTGGATGTAATCTACTTGGTTTTTGCCAAGGCGTTTGACACGGTTCCACACAACAGGTTAGTATTCAAACTGAAAGAAATTGGTCTGGATGCAAATTCTTGTTCTTGGGTAGAACATTGGCTTAGAGATAGAGAACAGAGAGTTGTTATAAATGGTAAATATTCAAGCTGGTCAAAAGTGGTTAGTGGTGTCCCTCAGGGTTCTGTTCTGGGACCAATTTTATTAAACATATTTATAAATGACCTGGCAATAGGCGTTGAAAGTCATGTTTCTGTGTTTGCAGATGACACTAAACTAGGTAAAGTAATACAGGGCGAGCGGGATATTACAGTGCTGCAGAGGGATCTAGATAGACTGGGGGAATGGGCACACAAATGGCAGATAAAATTCAATGTAGATAAATATAAATTTATGCACTTCGGGGTACAGAACCCACAAGCAACCAACACCCTAAATGGTAGTGAATTAGGGGTAACGACAAATGAGAAGGATTTGAGAATTGTTATAGACAACAAACTAGGCGACAATGTGCAATGTCAGTCTGCAGTTGCTAAGGCCAGTAAGGTATTGTCGTGTATAAAAAGGGGCATCAAGTCACGGGATAAAAATATAATTTTGCCTCTGTATAAATCAATGGTAAGGCCGCACCTTAAATATGCTGTGCAATTTTGGGCACCTATTCTAAAGAAGGTTATCATAGCACTAGAAAGGGTGCAGAGGTGGGCTACAAAATTAATAAAAGGAATGGAGCACTATAGTTATGAAGAAAGGTTAACAAATTTAAATCTGTTTAGTTTAGAAAAACGTCGCCTCAGAGGGGATATGATAGCATTATATAAATATATTCGGGGCCAATACAAACCATTGTGTGGAAATCTGTTTATAAACAGGACTATGCATAGGACACGTGGTCACGCGTTTAGACTGGAAGAAAGGAGATTTAGTCTAAAGCAGAGGAAAGGGTTTTTTACAGTAAGGACAATAAGGATGTGGATTCTCTGCCTGCAGAGACGTTTAAACAGCAACTGGATGGATACTTGGAAAAACATAATATTCAGGGATATAATCTTTAATTATGGGGAAACAGCTTATTGATCCAAGGAAAAATCTGACTGCCATTTTAGGGTCAAGAAGAAATTTTTTTCCCTGGTTAGTGCAAAATTGGAAAGAGCGAAACTGGGTTTTTTTTGCCTTCTTTTGGATCAACAGCAACAAATTATCAGATATAGGAAAGGCTGAACTTGATGGACGCATGTCTTTTTTCAGCCTATATAACTATGTAACTATAGCAAGTGCTTTCAGCTACATTATACGAAATTAAAGTGTGTTTAATTCATGACTATGGGCCAATTGGAATGGGCATAACAGTTAATTAACCGGTTCCCTTGAAAAAAAAATATCTGAGTTGTATTGGTAGATTGAATTTACCTCTCATGACAAATGAGACAAGCTATGAGTGATTGTGAAAAAGAATAATAGCCCATGATTCTGTGCTAATATTCTGCAGAATATCTGCAATCAAATTTTAGTGGATCACCTTTCTAATCCTGGTTATAACACAATCAATCATAAGCAGTTCTACATTCAACTGTAAAATGTTATTCAGGTACTATGCCTGTCAAAGCATAAGATGCCTGTACATTTCTAGATTAAAATATTTGACTGTTTTGCTAGTCAATCAACACTCAGTCTCACTTGCATAGTAGTGATTTACATTATTTTGTGTGTATATGGGAAGTACCTTAGTTTTAAATATTGATATATTATTGGGATGCTGCTGAACTGACTAGTAGTTATGCACAGCACAAAAGGGGATGAGATTGGGGTACAGGCTATAATTATTTTAAATAATGTCTGGGAAAAAACACTTACCGGAGATAAAACAGTATGTTGGCTTTTTATTGCTTAGCTGACAAAACTAACATAGTATCCCAATGTGTGACTCTTAACTTGGTTGCATTGTTTATCATAAAGCCCGTTATCTTTCCCAGTTCCAACAGATCTATCTTAAAGTCAATTACTTTCGGTATTATTAAATGTTTCCTGCCAGTGGTGAACGATAATGGTACTTGAACAGCACTTTGCCTACTAAAAGAACTTTTACCTAAAGAAAACAACACAGAATTGCTACTTTGTGTTATAAATGTATATTTTTACATCACACACACTATGCTACACAGCTACGCTTTAAAACCTCTCCATACATAATAAATCTGATAACCACTATTATCATGCTGTATTTTTTTTAATCATCAAATTACAGCTTTCAAAATAAACAGTTAATTAAGAACCATTACTTAACTATTTAAATGCATTTAAGTATGCCTAGATTTGTATTGCTACAATTTTTACACAGGAAAACCATTGAGTTTATATATTGGTACTATGATGATCATATTTTAATGGTATGCTTAAAAACACATGAGGCTAATCATTTGTACTGAGTCTCATGCACTATATGGGTTAGGGAAAGGTGCACGCTGCATGGAGTAGCCTAACAGGGGCACTCTGATGGTAGTGGTGAGCTTATGTGCATCTAAATTATTGTTTTAGTTAAATTTTTTTCCGTAATTTTACATAGTCATGTGCTAAACAGTATATGATAGTACAGTATTTTAGCTTACCATACAAAATATAATGGTGAACACAGCACTCACAGACAGGGCGGGACTGGGACTGAAAAGCAGCCCTGGAAAAATTTGGAGACCAGCCCCATATAGTTTATCTCACGGTCAAGCTCCTATACCCACACGCACCCCTTATACATACCCGCGTCACACTATTCGCCATTCTTTTTATCTCATTATTTGGATTAAAATGCCAGAAAGCAAAAGTGTTAAAAGGCCCTAATAAATTAAATACATTACACATAATGGGATCAAAACATTTGCTACTGCGACCATTTTTAGATGAAAAAGTTCCATTTTATTCAGTGGAACAAAACACTGATCACATTATTCTTCACGATATTCTGGTAAGAAACTTTTATTTCTTTATTAATTCATGTAGACAATTTTTTTCCATATTTAATAAAAGCTATGATTGAGACATGTTTGGTTTTTATTTCCTTTCATTTGACAACCTACCCCCGAGTTATGCACCTCTGCCCCCAGGCTTGCCACTCTGCCCCCCTGATATGCCTTCTAACCCCCTATATGCCACTCTGCCTCCAGAAATTCCTTATACCCAATATATGCCACTCTATCCCATGATATGCCTTCTAACCCCCTATATGCCACTCTGCCATATAGGGGGTTAAAAGGCATATCATGGGATAGAGTGGCATATAGCGGGTATAAGGCATTCTGGAGGCAGAGTGGTATAAAGGGGGTTAAAAGGCATATCATGGGGCACTCTGCCTCCAGAAAAGCCTTATGCCCCCCTATATGCCACTCTGCCTCCCTGATATGCTTTATACCCTCCTATATGCCACTCTGCCCCATAATATGCCTTTTAATACCCTATATGCCACTCTGCCTCCAGAAATGCCTTTTACTCCCTGTCACTCTGCCTCCAGAAATGCCTTATACCCCCCATATGCCACTCTGCCTCCCTGATATGCCTCAACCCTCCTATATGCCCCTCTGCCCCGTGATATGCCTTTTAACCCCCTTTTTGCCACTCTACCTCCAGATATGCCTTTTGACCCCCTATATGTCACTCTGCATCCAGAAATGCCTTATACCCCTATATGCCACTCTGTCCCATGATATGCCTTCTAACCCCCTATATGCCACTCTGCCATATAGAGGGTTAAAAGGCATATCATGGGACAGAGTGGCATATAGGGGGTATAAGGCATTTCTGGAGGCAGAGTGGCATAAAGGGGGTTAAAAGGCATATCATGGGGCACTCTGCCTCCAGAAAAGCCTTATACCCCCCCTATATGCCACTCTGCCTCCCTGATATGCCTCAACCCTCCTATATGCCCCTCTGCCCCGTGATATGCCTTTTAACCCCCTTTTTGCCACTCTACCTCCAGATATGCCTTTTGACCCCCTATATGTCACTCTGCATCCAGAAATGCCTTATACCCCTATATGCCACTCTGTCCCATGATATGCCTTCTAACCCCCTATATGCCACTCTGCCATATAGGGGGTTAAAAGGCATATCATGGGACAGAGTGGCATATAGGGGGGTATAAGGCATTTCTGGAGGCAGAGTGGCATGAAGGGGGTTAAAAGGCATATCATGGGGCACTCTGCCTCCAGAAAAGCCTTATGCCCCCTATATGCCACTCTGCCTCCCCGATATGCTTTATACCCTCCTATATACTCCTCTGCCCCATGATATGCCTTTTAACCCCCTTTATGCCACTCTGCCTCCAGATATGCCTTTTGACCCCCTATATGTCACTCTGCATCCAGAAATGCCTTATCCCCTATATGCAACTCTGGCATATAGGGGGTTAAAAGGCATATCATGGGACAGAGTGGCATATAGGGGGGTATAAGGCATTTCTGGAGGCAGAGTGGCATATAGGGGGACACACTTGCATACACACACATGCCGATTTTTTTTTTGTTTTTAACAAATACAAAAAAATATTATACAGTACAAAAAATACATTGGTTTACTGACCTTCTACTTCTCTTGACTTCCGTCCTCTGGTAGCTGCACACTGTTCTCCTCTATGCTGACAGGATGTCACTGACCTGACATCCGGTACTGCAGCAGTCTGAGTGCGAGGGGGCGGAGCTTTCACCCCTCATGCTGCTCCCATCACTATGCAGCCATCAGACTGCTGGGAATGTAATCTAAACGGCCGATGCGTGCTGATGCCGCCGGCCGGAGCTACTTTAACACTTTTTTTTTATTTATATGGTAAGCTGGATCGGCTTGCCATATAAAGTAAAAAAAAAGGTATTAAAGCAGAGCCGGCCGGCGGCATCAGCACGCATTGGCCGTGTAGATTACATTCCCAGCAGTCTGATGGCCGCATAGTGATGGGAGCAGCGTGAGGGGTGAAAGGTCAGTGCGAGGGGGCGGAGCTTTCACCCCTCACGCTGCTCCCATCACTAGATGGCCATCGCACACGGCTGCTGGGTGCTGATGCCGGCCGGCCGCATCAGCACCCAGCGGCCGCTTTGATTAGATTTCGGGCAGCCTGGGGGGCAATTGCCCCCCTGCCCAGCCCGCCCCTGGCGCCGAGGGAGGCCTTCAATGCCATTTGCAGCCGCTCAGCGGCTGTCTTCAGGGTTAGTCTGCCGGCCGCCCAGCCCACGGACCTGCCGGCCCACCGGGAAATTTCCCGGTATCCCGGTGGGCCAGTCCGGCCCTGCTCACAGATATATGACAAAGTGGAAAAATAATATTATACAGAGTTTACAAGCCACTAATGACATGTAAACTTAGATACAGCTTAATGTGTTAACAGCATATGACCCAAGTGGCTGGTCCATGGTGGTCCCCCATGGATAATGAGCCTCTTCGGTGTGCCACTCCTCAATGAGCCAGTTACAAGGGATCTCCCTGATTTCCTCAACCTGTCCAGCTTCCATACACTGCTTTAAAATGTGTTTCCCCTTTCAGTCATGTCTGAAAGTCATGTAGTCATATACACTCACTATGCAACAAAGATGGTGGTGATGGAGGGAAGGGGATTGTGAGGTCCTGCGTCAGGCATAGGGCAGCATCCAAGATCATATTATGCAAACGTAAACGCACCCTGGCAAGTTTGGATGACGGTATCTCCAAAATACAGGAGAAACTACAGCCACTAGAGGGGACTGAGGATTTTGATGATTTATCACGGAAAACTAAAACTAGTCTTATGAAGATAGAAATGGATATTAAAGCTATAAAACAAAAGAAATATATCCAAGATAAAAGGGACTATGATATGAAAGAGGTTAGATATTTTAAGAAACCTAATGCATATGGAGGTGGGAAACAGGAACAGTATAATCTAGAGGTAAATGGAGGTAGATTCCAGCGTCCAGTGGGACACACATCTAGAACCTCCAATGGCAATAGAAATCACAACTACTCCAGTTTCAGGGATGGTGATAATTATAATAGAAAAAACCACACGAACTGGCAGGAGAGGACTGTAAAAGCTAACTCCCAACAAGGGAGATTTAAAGACTCCTCCTCCTTTGGAGGAAGGAGTTTTAATGCTGTTCCACAGCATAATAATTTCAATAGTTCCCCGTCTGGAAGAAGGAATTTGAGGGTTAACAATCCTAATCATATCCCCCTTAAGAATAGATTTGAAGCGTTGGCAAATTACAATGAAGAAGCACAATCTACTTTTTTAGGCTCACGAATATGGAACACCGCCCCCCACCAACACAAAAGGGGCAGGAATTCCGACGAAGGGGATGTAGAGGAGGGCATAGGGTCCAGAATAGGAGGTGAAAAGAGAGGGAGGCCGTTGAACAGGTAGGGATTTTTAATTTATCTCAGTACATTTTGAAACAAGATGAAATTTAATTATTAAATAAGGGATTAAAGTTTGCCCCACATGTAATCTCAATGCATTTAACACTTATATTGACATACACAGATTCTCTGGGAAATTGGCTTTAAAAAAATATTTCTTGAAGCACCCACCACAGAAAGAAAATTCCAGTAATAAAAATAATTACTGTATTTGCTCGATTATAAGACGACCCCAAAATCTGAATATTAATTTAGGAAAAAAAGAAAAAGCCTGAATATAAGATGACCCTATAGGAAAAAAGTTTTACCAGTAAATGTTAATTCATGTAAACTATTACATTTTTTAATGAAAGCTATGATTGAGAAAAATATTTTTTTGTTTTTATTTCCTTGTATTTTCCAACCTGCCCCCCAGTTACGCACATCTGCCCCCAGGCTTGCCACTCCAATATGGCACTGTGGCCCATGATATGCCTTTTAACCCTCCATGTGCCACTGTGCCCCATGATATGCCTTTTAACCCCCTATGTGCCACTCTGCCTCCAGAAATGCCTTATACCCCTATATGCCACTCTGGCATTAAGGGGGTTTAAAGGCATATTATGGGACAGAGTGGCATATAGGGAGGTATAAGGCATTTCAGGAGGCAGAGTGGCGTTCATGGGGGTTAAAAGGCATTTCATAGAGCACTCTGCCTCCAGAAATGCCCTATGCCCCCATTTAACACTCCCCCCCACACACACACACACTTACCGGTGCTTCCAATTTCCTGCTGTATACCGGGGCAGCAGTCTTCCTTCTGTCTCCACCCCATTTAACACTCCCCCACCCCACACACACTTACCGGTGCTTCCAATTTCCTGCTGTATACCGGGGCAGCAGTCTTCCTTACGCTGCAGCCGGATGGAGGTGTGGCTAGCAGTGGGGGTTGTCTGCGTCCATTGCGCAGACCTTCCCCGACTGTCAGAGATCAGAGTTCCCCGCACCGGTGCCGGTGCCGGTGCGGGGAAGTTGTCTACGCGGATCGCGTGGACGTCAACCCGCTGCCCCGGTATACAGCAGGAAATTGGAAGCACCGGTAAGTGTGGGGGGGGGAGTGTTAAATGGGAGGGAGACAGAAGGATCCAGGTCCCCTGCAGCGGTGCGGGGCATCTGGATCTTAGTCTCATAGTCAGACCTCTATTTGAGGTCTGATTATAAGACGACCCCGATTAGAAGACGAGGGGTATTTTTCAGAGCATTTACTCTGAAAAAAACCTCGTCATATAATCGAGCAAATACGGTATGTTTACACTTCACTACGTAATAGATCCAAATTTTACCCACAATTTTGTAAATCTGCACCTATATTAAATTTTGAGCAAAGGGTCACTGAAGATCTGGAAAAGTTAGGTAAAAAGAGTAAATATGTGGGCAGTGACAACTTAACCCCTAGTGAAAAGAAGGCTTTAAATAGCCTAAAAGAGAATAAAACCATAACCATTAAACCGGCTGACAAAGGGGGGAGGATTGTTATCCTCCCCACACAACAATATTCTCTAGAATGTCTTCGCCAACTTACAGATCAAGAAGTATATAAAACTTTAAAAAATGACCCAATTACTTACATCCCTTTTAGACAAGGCCAGGGTACAGGAAATAATTACACACAATGAATATCAATATTTAAACAATTGATATCCTTGCACACCTACATTTTACGTATTGCCTAAAATTCATAAGGATCTAACGCACCCCCCGGGGCGTCCAATAGTCTCTGGCATTGGCTCTATATCAGCCAATCTGTCACAATATGTGGACGTTTGCCTACAACCCCTGGTTAAAAAAACCGCTGCCTATTTAAAAGACACTCCTGACATATTAAGGTTATTGAAAAAGATACATTGGAAGGATTCTTATATTTTTGTCACGTGACATCCTTGTCATACGTGTCATCCTTGTCATGCTTGTCATCCTTGTATACAAACATATCCCACGAAAGGGGCACTACAGCAGTCAAGTACTTCCTTGAAAAGGATACAACATTTCCAGAGGCACAGAAACAGTTTATTCTTAATGCCATTACATGGATTTTACAGAATAATTATTTTAAATATGAGGACACCTTTTATTTGCAATGCCGGGGCACGGCTATGGGCACCCGCTTTGCTCCCAGCTATGCAAATCTCTTCATGTCCCATTGGGAGGACACGCATGTTTTTTCTTCGCACGGCTGGGAGCAGAGCTTGGTGTCCTATAAAAGTTTTATAGACGATATGTTTTTTATATGGGATGGCCTTGAAACTGACTTGATTGAATTTTTAGCTTATTTGAATAGGAATACATGGGGCATAAATTTAACTACGCAATACAGTCCCTTGGAAATAGACTTTTTGGATCTTCATATTTATATAGAAGATGCCACTTTAAAAACAATGACACACTTTAAAAAGGTAGACGTGAACAGTTGTGTACTTTTCAGTAGTGGACACTATACCCCCTGGCTATCAGGAATTCCAAAAAGTCAACTCACCAGAATTAAAAGAAATTGCAGTGATGAAGTAATGTATAAACAACAGTCCAAAAGGATTATGCAAGATCTTTCTAAAAAAGGTTACCCCCATGAAATAATTGAAAAAGCCGCCAGGGAGGTAGACCCAATAGAACAAGCGGCTTTACTGGATACCACAATCAAACCAGATATTGGTTTAGGGTCAGAGACTGCACTGATTCTAGATTTTATTAAAAGTCATCGCCATGTCAAAAAAATTGTTTCCAAACATTGGCATTTATTGTTTGAAGACAAAGAGTTATCTAAAATTTTGTCACATGATCCACGGATAGTATTTAGGGGAGCTAAAAACATCAATAGCAGTCTATGTAGTGTAGGCACCAACATTAAAACACCAAAACACTTCTTAAATTGGGAAAAAGGTTTCTATAGGTGTGGTACATGCTTAGCATGCACTAGCACCAGCTTACAATATAACAAACCAGAATTGCTGGTCAAATCCTTTAGAACCAATAATGAATTCCCTATAAAAACAATTATCACCTGCCATACGAGAAATGTTATTTATATATTGAGTTGTAAGTGTGGACTACAGTATGTAGGCCGCACCATTAGACCATTACATGTCCGAATTGGTGAACACGTGCGAAATATTAGAAAGGGATGTGGTAAACACAGTGTGTCTGCTCACTTTGGCAGCTACCATCAATGTAATCCTAGAGACCTGAGTTTCATGGGAATCTATGCCGTCACTAGAAACTGGAGGGGGGTGATTTTATCAGAAGGATAGGTCAGGAGGAGATGCAGTGGGTCTACCAACTAAAAACATTACATCCATTTGGACTCAACCAAGACTTTGACTTTTTTTATGATCTTTTGAGTCTGATACTGCCTTCTCCATTCTTTCCTTTTTCTGCAGGAATTCTATCCCAGAATATTTACAGATTCTTTGATATATTCAATTGCACAGTATTTTTGAGTTAGTCACCAATGCTGTATTAGTTAGATGTGTTTGTTCGTGACTCAGTACTTTATTGTGATAAAACGAGTATTAAAGTTTTATGCTGCTATGTGTATGCAGGTTATGTGTATAAACAGACTTTGAAGCAGTTTGCACTTTAAATTAACCATTGCAACACCAGTACTCTGCTATAATTATTAACCTTTTGCACGCTATGCAGCACTTTATGAACATATATAATTATTTGCGTCAAAAGACCTGTATGATATATTTGTGGCTATTTCATATGTGATGACCTCATTTAGAACACTGGTATTTTTTAAGTGTTTTATCTATTAACTATATTTTTATGGTAATTGAGTGATTTTGTAAAGAAGGGGTTAATGGACTCAATTAATCAAGTGATCGGTAGAGAAGATGTTAATGGCTCTATAAATGGGAAGACTGGAGGTGGAGAGACTATGCACCTGAGGAAGCCGATTGGTGAAACGCGTTGTGCTGAATACGCCCATTGAGGAAGTGGACACAGAGGAATCCTGTGAGAACCAAGCTGTTATTGCTACAACACAGCATTATTCCGGTCCTCTCCACGGGAGTGTTAAAGTATTCTTATATGTAAGATACTACTTTTTTATTCATATTAAAGCTACTACTTTATTTTAACTCTTTCTCCTCCGGTCTTTTCTGGTACACCGGTACAAAGAAGAAACTCCATTCCCCAGAAGGGGCTCTATGGGCTTCCCAACAGAGGAACCTATTGAAGAATCCACTTTAATGAATTTAAGTATTATTTAATTTAATTTCCGCACATATTGTGGTGTCGTTTGTAAATTTTGCGCAGCACTTTATTTCTTTGTTTTGTGTATTATCTCTTACATACTTGTGGTCAGTGTGTTGGTTCTGCAGCACCAAGGTATTATACTTGTTGTGCCATTACACCAGATATCTGGCATTTTATTTTAACCGCTGAATATCACTCTTTTCTTTTCACAAGATAAATACATCACTGCATATGAGTGCACACAGTGAATTCTTCCTAGGGAATTTAACCCTATGATAAAGACCCTTGATAATTATTGTTTATTTGAAATATTTTTATTACTACCCCTGGATATAGAGGCAAAAGGTCATCATTGTTGTCCTTATTTGCATGCACCTATCATGTGGTTGTGGCAAAACCATGAGATTTCTGAGGGAAATCTGGCTTGTCTGGTGTCTGCAGATGAGTGTTTAATGATGCTTCTACTACCCCCTTACATTTAAGTGGAAGGGTTTTCCATCACCTTTACCCACCATAATTTATGTAATGTATTACCCCTGTTTTAAGCAGTTTATTTGAATCCTTAACATGGTATTAACAAACTTTTCAAGATAAAGTATTTAAGATCTTGCTGTTTACCTGTGTCTTCCATGCAAAAGGTTTAACCATTGAGATGTACTATTGTACTTAAACTTAAGTAACACCCAAGTTAGCGGTTGGAAGGTCAGTCTTTGTTATTCTCTCAATGTTTTTTAGTTGGTTTTATAATCCTTGAGAGTTATGCAGATTTCTACCAATTCAGCTATTCTTTTTCTGCTTATCTAAGATTTACAAAAAAAACTGTCTAGGGCTCCCTTCAATTTGCAAATTTGCAGAGCACAAAGTAGCTGCTATGTTGAGAACAAATATCACTCTTTGTTAGATACATGTTGTCCTTTGCCGCTGTTTTTAAATACATGTTTTTCAATTACTTAAAAGTTAAGCTGTTATAAAATTCACAAAAGCAAAGCTAATTAGGTAAGTATTTTCTGATACAATGACTCTTTCGCTATCTATACGGTGGCAAAAAAGTATGGCAATTTCATATAAATTTGTTACAATAAAGAAAAAAGGTAAATCTGTTTTAACTGATAACACATGTTATTGTATTGCTCTTCTCCATATTGAATACATCATTCAAACATTCCCAGTGTGGATTGGAAAAGGTATGTGAACCCCTACGCTCATCACTTCAACAAAAGCTAATTGGAGTCAGAAGTTAGCAAATATAGATTCCAATCACTAAAGCAGGATGTGTGTTATAGAGCCCATTTTACATTAAAAAACACTCAAAACATTGAGTTTGCTAATCTCAAGAAGCATCTGCTAATGTGATTTAGTACTGTGGCTATTCTCCCGATAACTGGGCGCCCAGCCAAGATTACTCCAAGGGCACATCACAGAATATTCAATGAGGTAAAAAAAGAACCCTAGAAAAACAGCTTCAGGCTTGAATGCATCATGGAAACTGGTTAACATCTCTGTTCGTGGGTCTGCTATGCACAAAACATTGAACAGGTATGGAGTCCATAACAGGACACCACAGAGGAAGCCTTTGCTCTCCAAAAAAACATTGTTGCACATTAGCATTCCCTAATGCTACTGGGAAAATATTTGAGGACTGATGAAACACAGGTTGAATTGTTTGGAAAGAACAAGGAGCATTACTCATAAAAAGTGTACTGCATACCAACATGAAAACATCATCCCAACGGAGAAGAACTATGAAGGGAGCATCATGATTTGGGGCTGCTTTGCTGCCTAAGGGCCTGGACTGCAAGCCAACATTGAGGGTACAATAAAGTCCCAAGTTTATTAAGGTATCATACAGGATAAAGTCGGGATGGCTGTCCACCAGCTGAAGCTCAGTCGAAGTTGGGTGATGCAGCAGCTTACTCACACTCCCTCATGCTCTCTCACACCCCTACTCATGCTCTTGAGCACTCTGTCAATGTCTCTCTACCAGAGCAAAAGGGTGGAGCCTTTGCACATGTCCTTTGCCCAGACTGGAGGAATAGAGGACAGACCGACTATGCGGTGTGGCTTTCTCATTTTCGGAAGTATTCCAAAAGGTCAGAATATTGCACGTGGATTTGCAGAGACAGTGAAGTATTTCTGCTCATTTCTTTCTCAGAAAATCCATTGCATTTGCCTGGTTCATGGAGCTGATGCTGGGAAGAAGCAGACAAAGAAAGAAAACAGAAGACTAAGAGAAGTCACGGAGCTACGGAAAAAGAGATGGAAGAGGTTGGCAGAGAAAGTAAGGAGACATTGAGAAAGAGAGCGAATGAGATAAAGAATGTGAGAGAGCATGAGTGAACAACAATTTCATTTCAGAATGGAAAAAGCCATCCGAAGTTTGTCTCACCCAAAAGAGCAGAAAACTAAATGGACCAATAGACAATATGAAAAAATTTAGATTTTGCATTAATCTTATATATACCGTATTTGCTCGATTATAAGACAAGGTTTTTTCCAGAGCAAATGCTCTGAAAAAGACCCCTCGTCTTATAACCGGGTTGTCTTATAATCAGACCTCAACTAGGTCTGACTATGAGACTAAGATCCAGATCCCCCGCAACGATGCAGGGTACCTGGATCCTCCTGTCTCCCCCCCACACACTTACCGGTACTTCTGAGTCCCCGGTGCTTAGTCCGGGCAGCGTGTAGAGCTCTACGCGATTCGCGTACACAACGTCCGCTGCAGCCGGGAGGAGGTGCGGTTAGCGGCGGGGGTTGTCTGCGTCCATCGTGCAGTTCTCTGACAGCCGGGGAAGGTCTGCGCGATGGACGCAGATAACCCCCGCCGCTAATCGCACCTCATCCCGGCTGCAGCGGACGTTGTGTACGCGAATCGCGTAGAGCTCTACACGCTGCCCGGACTACGCACCGGGGACTCAGAAGCTCCGGTAAGTTTGGAGGAGGGAGGGGGAGGGAGTGTTAAATGGGGGGCATAAGGCATTTCTGGAGGCAGAGTGCTCTGTGAAATGCCTTTTAACCCCCTTAATGCCACTCTGCCTCCAGAAATGCCTTATACCTCCCTATATGCCACGCTGCCCCATAATATGCCTTTTAACCCCCTAAATGCCAGGGTGGCATATAGGGGTATAAGGCAATTCTGAAGGCAGAGTGGCACATAGGGGTCAAAAGACATATCATGGGGCACAGTGGCATTTAGAGGGTTAAAAGGCATATCATGGGGCACAGTGGCATATAGGGGGTATAAGGCATTTCTGGGGCAGAGTGCCAAGCCAGGGGGGCAGATGTGCATAACTGGGGGGGCAGGTTAAAAAAAAATAAAAGGAAATAAAAACAAAATATTTTTCTCAATCATAGCTTTTATTAAAAAAAAATTGTTCACATAGTTTACATGAATGAACATTTACTGGTAAAACTTTTTTCCTATAGGGTCGTCTTATATTCAGGCTTTGGGGGGTCGTCTTATAATCGAGCAAATACGGTATATACATACATGATTATATGATGATTTAGGCTTTTTTTTGTTAGCTATTCACATGTATGTTGTGCATAAACATCCTCGAGTGCTTAACAGATTTAAATAAAACATTTTTATTTATAGAGACTATTTTTTGGAAAGTCCCAAAAAGATATTTTATTGTTGATCAAGTGACCTTTGTGGCTCTGTTACACACTTGCTGTGCCAAGTAACTTCTTGACCCTACTGAAAATGAGCTCTGGTCTTAGTTACGTATTGTGCTTAAAGCAAGCAGTACAAGTCAACTCAGATTAGAAAATGAAACGGTAGTGCTGAGCACATAGAACTTTTTGGTTTACCATGTGGAGCACCCTCAAGTCTCTCAATACATATTATGTGGACTCCATCTTATACTACACTGCTGCTATGCTGCTATATATCTTTCTCTTATGACCAATAGTCCCAGTAACAAAAATTACAAAAATCCTGCAAAATACAGTAGCTTGTGTGTCTCATTCTAATTGTTGTCAATTAATTGTTTGTAGAAACTTAATATAGCAAATATATTCCATGGAATGAAACCACACTATTCCGCTGGGATTTGTAAGGTATAAGGACACAATTTTATATGCTTCCCTTGGATGCATTTCTAACCAGTGGCACAAATCTTTTTTAATGGCTCCCTCAGGGGCCTTTCTGCAGTCACTAGCGGCACTGGATATAAAATGAAATCCCTGCTCCAGGTCACTGGTGCTCAGTTGTTCTCCTGGTCACAAGAGACTGGTGTGTCCTGTTTAATTGCAGGCAAGCATAAACATTTGAGTGATGGGAGATAGAGTTAAAGGGGAAAGGTATAGAATCATGTATGGGACTCCTGACCATTTCAATCCACTGTTGGTTAAATGTTTTAGCACACGTGTTTTATTTGTAAATAATGAAATGACAGAGCCTTTGCATTACTTAATAGAACATATTAGCTGTAATGAATAGAAATCAAATTCCTCCGAGATCGGTTTAATTTTGTTCTCTGCTGCCAATAGGCGTGAGATCAGTTTGCTGGCTTTGTACATTCACAGATGTTTTAAAGCCTGGCATTGAAAAAAATTGATGTAAACTGGATGCCAACGAGAACATAATGCTTTCAGCAGCATATTGAACATGTTTATAAAGCCCAAAAGTCCCAAAAGGGAAACATTGTAAAAGGAAATGTTATTTTTCCCCTTAACATTTCTTTCTAAGACAAATTCAATGCATTACAAAACTCCATCCAAAGAGCATTTTGAAAGATTATAACGAAAAAACAGACTGCTATTCAATTCAGGGTGTTGTGTAACCATGCATTATAAATTAAGATGGTCCTTCTTGTATTATCAACAATCAGAAAACAGATTGCAGATCAACAGAATGCATAAAGATGCTTAATGGAAATATATTTCATATGATTTGAGAAAAGCTCTTTTAATACCTATATTTTGCATGTATTAAAACTCACTATAACACTAGCACTTAATACCCACATTTATTTGGATGAAATAAAACAACAGAATACAACCAATAAAAAGAGGATTATTAAAGTGGAATGAACAATAAACAAAAGCTTAAGTTAAGGACCTCCATTAGAACATTTCGGGGTCCACATCAACTTAAAGGTCTATCAATTATTTTCTCTTGGCCTGACCTTGGGATTTGTTTTGTTTTTCCTTTTTGCCTGTATGTTCTTGCTTGCAAACATACGATGGAACCAAAACTTTGTGGTAGCCTCTACAAGCTCATCATCCTAGATAGTCACCAAGTGTGCCTGTTACTCACCCTCTTCCATTTACAACCTTCTCCACTTCTTTATTTTGCATAGCCACACTCTCTCACCCTGAAGTCTCCAGTTAATGGTAGATTCCACAAACAGTTGATCCTCCACTGAAGCGACCGTCCAAAGGACTCTCTCTAATAGAATGACACTTCCTTGAGGGTCCATCTTCACAGTGACGTTAAGCTTAAGTTATAAATGAAGTATGTCATTGCCAGAAGATATGTCACTGCTTTACTGTAGTCTCTTATGATAGTGTAATTGCATATTACATCTTGGTACCCAAATTAGCTGTGACATAAATTTGTGTTAGAGATGGCACATATCAGACAAAAAAAATAAATTTATATGGTTAAATATTTAATTTTAATTTAATTATTATATTGTACAAGGATCAGAGTTTTTAACCTGTTTATGGCAATGTAGGTATTCATATGAATATAATTCTGTATATTTATGAATGGGCAGGATTACCATCTGTGTGCATATGTGTATGTGACAGGGAATGTATGCTATCTGAATCTGTGTATGTATAAGTGTAATTAATTTGCTTAAGTGTCATTGCATGCACATATGTGTACTGTATAAATGTACAGGTGTATGTAAGTATACATGCACATGTTATGCCTATGTGAGTACGTATGGGCACAGGTATATTTAGAGCTGTGGATACATGTCAGTAAATGCAAAGAAATTAAGAAAGAAGACTAAGAAGAGGCAAGAGAAGAAGTAGAGCTGTGGAAAAGGAGACAGAGAATCAGAAGCAGTTGGAGGAGAAGATAGGGAAACATTAAAAGAGAGAGAGTAGAGAGAGAGCGAATGAGAGTGTCAGAGAACATGACAGAGAGCGCGGGAGTGTGATAAAACATTAGAGAGTGTCAGAGTACGATAATGGAAAAAGCTAATTTTGTCCGAACTGAAAGGGTAGGAAATGAAATTTGTTGTTCGAAAAAAATAAAAAAAATATGAAACAAAATTGAAACAAAAAATGTGTTTGAATAGCTTTTGGTCTATTTGCACAAGTCTAGTTATTTACAAAAAGTTTGACAATTAAGTTATGTATGTTAACTTTAACATTGATGTGCTCTGAAACCCGTGATCCTAAATGTAAGGAGCTGTTGACTTCCAGCTGTTTTTCAGATGAACCCACTAAATGTACTTACAAGTAATTTCATGATTAGTGATTAAACCATACATTTTTAAGATTTAACATGATATTCTGGGGAATCAAGTATTAAAATTTGTCTTTGCATTACCTGATCATAAACATATTTAGACTTGGGTTGGTTAGGCATACTTCTTTTTAGCCAAGACATATATGACTTTTCTTCATACTCTGTTGCACTGCGTTATGCCAGGACTCAATGCTAGAATATGTCAGAGCAAGTTGTCCACCATGTCCATATACAGCCGCAGGAGGTTGGGGGTTAATCCTTTTTTTGTGGTACTTCACTTAGATAAGGCTAGGCAGTACCCCATACAAAGCCAGCCTTTTTTGTGCGGTACTTTTGATTTCCTTCTTTCATTTATTTCTCAGCCATAAGCATACCTGGGATCTTCCAGAGTCTGGGTGCCTTGAGCCCTTGTAACTAGTGCCAGAATGGGCTTAGAGTCTAGATGCAGGGGTAGCGTGTGACTCTACGTAAGGTGAGCACTTTCCACCAGGGGCTGAATACTTGGCCTTGAGCACACACAAACTGAGGCCTTGTTTTCCACGGGAAGCCAAGCAGAGTAGTAGTAATAACAGGTGTAAAGTATGGGTCTATGATTCAGAATGCTCAGAAAACAACCTGCGATAAATGGATTGGAGAATAGCAAGATGGTCTGGAAACAAGACAAATTCAGGAACAACACAAGGCAAATCTTAAAATACAAGGCAACTAGCAAAATGTACCAGCCCTGATCGCTGTGAGGTTAGGGTTTATAAAACCCAAGGGCTCATTAAGCAATAGCCAGCACCTGAGCATGATGGATACCTTAGTTTCTGTCGGTTTTGTTTTATGTGTGTGAATGTTATTGCTCAATTTACAGAGATAAACAACCTGTTTTGCTGGGATTGGTAAAGAGGTCTTTAACTTGATAGAGACTGCCACTGAACTATTTGTCATATTTCATCATACTTATATGCTTTATCTACAGGCAAATTAGCACATATACCTAATGAACAGAACGTTAAATGAATTGGGTAAATACTGCCCATAGAGTGCATACAAATCAAGTTTATGTATTTAAATGTCTTTAAAAACAAATCATTACAAAACTTTTTCAGTCTATATTGATATAGAATTAGAAGTATTCATGTTTATTCAGCTATTTGTTTTCTTTTAATCGTGGCTTTAACAAAAATGACTGCATAGTATTTTTTATTTTAAATGGGGTACTGAATCTAAAATATTTCGAACAACAGATTAATTTTGATTAATTATTCTATCAAGTTCAATTATAATGCTAGTAGCCACATTTCAACAATGTGGAAAATGAGTCCTTTTCGCTAAACAGGGCTATTATCCAAATTTTATATTTTACTTATTGTATAGATAATATTATTTTAAACTTTCTATTATAAAACTAAAATGCATTCCATGATGCCAGGCAATTGAATAGCAGTAATATCAGCATTATGTTAATACAGTTTTAATTATATAAATAGCAGAAAGCACCCTTACTATTTAATTCCAGCAAGGATTAACACTAATCCCTTTGGATTGTGTGTAATAAATAATAGGGCACCCACTAATTTCTCAGTTGGAGAATCATGGCTAACATTTTACCAATTAATTAACATAATGATTCACTCTCATTTAAAACATGTTTATAAGCTTTATTTTTCTTGCTGTGATAAAGCTAATCTTAAACATACAAGAAGAACAAAGCAGATCGCAACTGCTTAACAAAAAACATAATTGTGTAAAATGCCATTATTCTTATGGATACTGCAAGGTGTATTTTATATTAATAATCTTCTTTTCGCATTATTAATGCTAGACTAGTTTATCAAAGAGAGTGCAGTAACTAGCAAAAAAGAGACTAGAAAAGCATATGTATGGTCAAATATTTGAAGCTAATTTTTAAACTGCTATTCTGAACAACTGAAACATTTAAGGAGTTATTCACTAAAAGTGTGATGAAGCATGAGAGTTGGCATATATTGAGCTGGTCCTAAATAATGTCATAGTTTATTCAATGAGGTGGATTTTACACAGGACCATTTAAGTACATTTATTGAGCAGGAGCTCAGCAAGATTTACCCTTCATAATGTATGCTGAAGATGAAATTCCAACTTTGCAGAAAACACCTGCCAACTCTCCCTTTAGTTAATAAACCCCTCAGTTGCCCTGACGAGTTATACTACAGCTTTGGGAAAATACTTTGGGAAAACAGGCTTTTTCTCTGCTGAAACATTCCAGAAGCAATGATGACCATGTGTCAGCTATGGCAGGAAGAACAAACAGCAGTTTTCTTTCATTACCTCAAACAAACACATTTTTAAAGTTTAGTAGCTTTGTTGGATTTCTTGCGGCTATAAATAATTATGGTTAGGGTACCAATTAAAGTTACCAATATCCCCAGAAGGAAATTTCAGTGTAACATACAATTCCAATGGCCATAAAACGTCACGGGTAATTACTTTTAATAAGATCATTACTATTGGTAGCATTAACTATGCTAGAAAATACATGGGTTTTTTTTATACTTGGACATTTTTGATGTAGAAACAACCCAACCAGTGTAATATTAGACTTGTGCATTTGTCGTCATACCAAACTTTATTTTTTACAAATGTTGCCAATTTTGTGCACAAATCTCCAATAATGAGGATGGCCCCCAACAAACAAACAAAAATGAATGGCAAAGCTAAGGCATCTCTCCCCCTCCCTCTCCCACATTTTCTGGGGGATTTACCAGTTAATTAGAATATGCTACATTTGTTGGGGTCAGACAGGCTTATACAAGCTGTGGTTGCCATTTTGTTCCAAGAAAATGAGGTTAGGGTTTAATGTGTTCCTAAGGGCCAAGAATCTAACTGGTGCTACGTATTAAGTACTGGCAAATACAAGCTCTACAGGAAACAATCATGGACAGGATGCCAGAGGTTACATACAGTAAAAGCTATAGTCCTAACTTAATCACAGATGTTAAACAACTAACATGCTACATGTGTAGCATGTATGCAGTGAAAACCATTAAGCTCGGCACATTGCCCCATGACAATCAAGGCTTCATCCTATCTTTTAACCTCTTTAGTCAAGTGAGGATTCTATTGTATTTTAGGGTATCTGAGTGAGGCAAAATTTTCTTCTTTTTAAGCCACTGTTTGTTACTCTTGGGGATTCTTGTGCTGCTCCTACTGTAGTAGAACGCACTAAAATTTTAAAACAGAACCCTTGGACTTTCTATTATTATTTAAGTTTAGGAAGTTTTACTTAATGTCAGGAAGATTTACCGTATTTTTCGCTCCATAAGACGCAGTTTTTTTCCTCCCAAAGTAGGATGAAAAATCAGCCGCGTCTTATGGAGCGAAGATGCAGGCAGGGAGGGGGCAACGATATACCGTATTGGCTCGAATATAGGCCGCACTTTTTCCCCCCACTTTAAGACTTTAAAGTGGGGGTGCGGCCTATATTCGGGGTCTAGCGCCCGACGCCCGGGACATGCAGTCCCGGGCGCCGGGCAGGCAGCGGGGTTAGGATACAGATCCCCCACAGCGGTGCAGGGGACCTGCATCCTACTCCCCGATACGCTCAGACAGCCTCCCCTGCCAGCACTTCCCACGGGGGGGGGGTGCCGGCACGGGAGGTTGTCTAAGCGCATCGTGCGGATGCGTTTTACCTCTGCACCCCCCGCGGACTTACCGGAGCAGACTCCCGGGTGTCTTGCGGGGGACGTCTACGCAATACAACTTCCGGTGCCGGATGTGCCGCACCGGAAGTTGTATTGCGTAGATGTCCCCCGCCGGCCCCGCAACACACCCGGGAGTCTGCTCCGGTAAGTTGGGGAGGGGGGGGCAGCGTATCTCGGGGAGGGAGGACAGTGGTAGCATATCTCGGGGAGGGAGGACAGTGGCAGCGTATCTCGGGGAGGGAGGACAGTGGCAGCGTATCTCGGGGAGGGAGGACAGTGGCAGCGTATCTCGGGGAGGGAGGACAGTGGTAGCATATGTCGGGGGGCGGGGGGGGCAGAGTGGCAGTATGTTTTTTGGTGCTTTTTTAAAGAAAAAAACTTTTTCTTTAAAAAAGCACCAAACTTTTAGGGTGCGGCCTATATACGGGGGCGGCCTATATCCGAGCCAATACGGTACTCACCAAAAGTGTCCCGGACAGTCTCTGTCTCGCTTCGCCGTCCAGGGGAGGTCTTCATCTGGAGACCGCCGCCTCTCCTCTTCTCTGGTCCGTTGCGACGGCTAAGGGCGGACTGGATGGAGAGGACGGGGGGATTTGACGCAAGCGCCGTGTCACGTATGGCGCCGGCGCATGCGCAGTACGGCGCTTGTAGCCCAACTACACTTCCCATCATGTCTGACCAGCTTTTTTCTGTGCAGGCATGACGGGAGGATGATGTCCTTTTTTTATAGCCCATTTTTTAGCTCAAAATATTTTTTCCTTTTTTTTCTCCTCTAAAATCTAGGTGCGTCTTATCAGCAGGTGCGTCTTATAGAGCGAAAAATACGGTACATTACTGAGAGGGTAGTGGATAAGTGGAAGAGCCTCTCAGCTCAAGTAGAAACAGCAGAATTCATATGCAAATAATAATTAACCACTACAATGCCTGTAAGGAAAGCTGTGCAAAAAAATTACCTCTGCAGACAAGCAAGGATTATATTATAATTTAGGGTAGTTTCTGTTGCAGGGACTATCCCTTCCCTATCTTCTGCCAGTTTCATGTCTGCAGCTTCACATTTTTTAAACACTGACTCCTTCTAACCCATCTCTCACACTCCCCCTCATATCTCTCCTGTATGTATAGTCTCTGCAGTTGCACAGAGAGATCACAGGAGACCAGACAGCGGCTGAAGAACGTTAATGAGCAATTGGAGGGGCAGATACATAGCAGAGAAGAGAGCAAGGGCACAGGGAAAGAGGTCAAAAAAGGTTGTGAAGAAGGGGTAGAGAGGAGCCTAGATGGTTAAGGGCAGAGGGCACAGGGTGACCTAGATGGAAAGTGCAGGGGCCCCAGACAGGATTGAGGGGGAGGGCAGGGGACAGAGAGACAGAATTAAAAAAATACCTCTGAATTTTGCCCGAACCAAGAAAGCAGGAAAAAAATTAAAGAACTGAGACAAAAACAAAAAAAAAATGTGCAAAATGATTTTAGGCCTTGTGCTTGAGTAAAATATTTTTATGTCTATAATGTTGTGTTTAACTTGCGCCTCTTACACATTCAGTAGGGATAAGTTGTCTCCTCATGACTCAAAGCTAAATGGTAAAAAAAAATAAACTTTCTAGGATTCCAAAGGCTACAAATAGATCTAAAACCTACAAATGTTCTCTTTGGCTAATAAAGAGGGGCTTAATAATGCCAGCCCGTTTACTCCTTAAAGGGATTACCTTTGAGACCTTGACACAGCTTTAGAGGTCAAAAGCTAGTAATATAGAATACATAGAATACTGACCAAACACCCAATGTATACTGAAAGACAATCATTAAAAATGAGATTATACTAGCAAAATAAAACACATTCATCATTGGTGTCATTGTTAAATATTCATATCTGCTTACAATGCATTTCAGAAATGATTACAGTACAAGTATTGGCAATTAAAGTAATATTTCTACTTTGCTTAGAACTTGGACAGAGCGGGCATGTGAAGCTACAATGTGTTCAATGAATGTTTATATTTCTTATGTTTCTTAACTGGCAATCTGGTAGCTCAACCATCTACTTCACGGATATAGCCAAATACATGCCGGAATCTGCTTTAGACTTTTCTCAACTATGCCTTATACATAATCAAATTACACTAAGCAGAATCTGGTAGTTACCCTCAAGTTCGCTGTTTAATGTTTACTATCCTATCATGGCTGGTCTACCCATCAAGTAGGCTAAACACTTGTTCATTGATATCACATGAAGCAGTAGGGAATTGTATTATATGCAGCTGTTTCAAAATGTTTTAAGGCATATTGTCAAGCTATGCAATAGTTATCTAAACTAAGAATTAAAGATAATGTAAATGTGAAATACGTACACATATTAATGGATAACAAAATGCTTTGCTTAAAGTTTTCTTTGTAAGTGTCCATAGTAAGAACCTTAGAATATTTTCCTTGAAACATGTCAGTCAATCACAATAATGAAAGAATATCTACTATATTTACTCTTTAATGTAGAGAACAATAAAATGCATCCATTCTTGGTTTTGGCATATATAAACACATTGTACTTAATATACTTATATACTTAATGTACTACACCTAAAATATTTTATCAAACAATAGATTGAACTAAAGTAGAAACTTTAATAGTCATTGGTATTGACCTTGATTAATGTCACACTAATGTTACTCTAAACTATTTTCTTTATACTAGTGCAAAAGAAAACATTTCAACAGAAATACAATAAAACACTTGTCAAGCGTTCTGTCCAAATAATCTCAAATAAAGATTTAAACCATACACAATACAAATAAAAGACAAATCTCTATTTCTCCACACATCATTGCAAATAGCAAAAAATGGACACACACTAACAAAAGCGTATTTATACAAGTAGTACATTTCTGCATCAGAAAACATACACTATGTGTACCAATAAACATATATTGAAAGCCAATGTATATTTATACCCTCTTATTTAACATTATAATGAAGATTAGTTTTACGCTAGTGAAACAAGGAAGGTTTTATTAAATCTCTGTGATAGAGAAATATAAAAACAATTGGTTTATATTACCATTACGGCAGTAAATAAGCAAGCAATCTTCACATATACAGGAAGGTAAGGTAAAATGAAATTATGTAAAATGGGTCACTTATTTGAAATTAAATTAGAACAGCTATTGTATAACTAATTTTCTTTAAAAAATGATGCATACTATGGTAATCCATTATATTGATTATATAAACGTAATATATGTAATATAATGAACACTACATTATGTAATTATCTAAAGTGTAGTCCTTTCCTAGTACACGTAAAGATGGTAGAAGTGTGTAGTTTACAGAGCATGATGATAACAACATTGTGCAGCAGGGCTGTTTAAAAGAAAGGAATTTTTACCAGCATTAATTTAAATGACCAAAACATAATAATGCATAGACAAATGAATGACTGAGGTTGCCAAGATGTTATTTGAAATAAGGTCCATATGCAATCCTAATGTATCTCTGTTCTCAGCTTTATGTAAAATGAGAAAAGCCTGTATGGAGACATGGAAATCATCCAAATTTACACAAGAAGAATGCAAAACATGGACGTACCCTTGCCTTCTTCTCCAGCTCCATCATAAGTCTTTCATGCTGTTCTGCAATTGCCAGTGTAGCTGAATGGACCTTCTGATAGATCATCTCACCTTCTCTGGTTTGGAATGTAAAGAGCCCTTCCCCTGTGTCACACATTCTATAATATGAAAGAAGGAAAAAAACAAAACATTGATGAATAACTATTGTGCATAACATGTCAAGTTCCATACTCTAAAGTCTCATACATAATACTCATATTATTTCCCTTTTAAAGAAGATTTAGGAGGGAATATCTTATGTACAAGTGCAAAATAAGATGGATTCCTAAAAAATTAGTTCCAAATTAAGCTTGCATATTAGACATGGGCACATATTACACCCAAGATAAAAACACAGAATTTTAAGTTGTTCTTGCTAGCCCTACATATTAATGAAGCCATGAGAGCTTCTGGATGCCTGGAAGCTCCTTGAATCTTCCCTGGTACGAGTTTGGAAACTTTACCAATGATAGTTACTAATCAACTTTTTGACAACACAAGACTTTCAAGTCAACTGTGATGTAAATGCAAAATAAGACATTTGTTCTTTTGTCAACATACTTTATAAAATAAACGTTGATATTTGTTATCATGAGTGTGTAATGTTAGTATGACATAATGTGACAGAAAAAAGAAACACAAGGTGATTTTTAAGATACAAAAAAAGCATTTTCAGGAAAGATTAGATGCCTTAGAAAAAGAATGCTAACCTTATTTTATATTGTACTGTCATTACATTATGCATATTTTGTACTCAGGAAAAAAAAAACATTTATAACCATTGTTAATCCATCTACCAACATGTCCTAGATATTTTTATCTCTATGTAAAATACAAAAAAATTATAAATTCCGAAACCCATGTTTTCCTTGGATGAAAAGATTTTAACTCAATGGCTTTCTTATGCACAAAGGGTCTACTTTGACAAGTTCCCATTTATAAAAGATCAGGTTGAGCCTTCAAAATGTATCGTTAAATATGTGAGATTACATTCAAAATTCCTAAATGTATTAAACATTCACACGGTTTTCTTACAGGAAAACCCATTGCGGTTGTCCTTTCATAATGCATAGCGAAATGGTTCATCTCTTATTAACTTATTTACAAAAACTCTTTTCTACATATGGATGCATGTCATACAATTTATGTCCCTGGACATTGTTAGGTGTCCATTACAGAATAAAATAGAAATATTATAGTAAAACGTGCTGATGTCTTGAGGATCTTATACAACAGAAATTGTTCTTAGTAGTTACTTACAGTTCCAACCTTTCTGGGCACAGAGCAATATTGATATAAGTCGGAGGTCCTCAGGAATCTCATAAAAAGCTATACCACGCAAACCAGCTCCAAAATAAAGGTGGACTAGTTTCAAGTTTATTTGGGGCTAAAATGTGTGGTATTGACTTAAATGAAATTACGGACAACAAGTAATTATTAACTTCATAGAACACATTGCACTATGACTGCAGAGTAAACATTTTTAACAAAAATCTCTATCCCTTTTAATTAATTTTAATTAGTACTTTAAACTAAATCTTTCTTAAGAACATATATATAATAGTACAACGATTTGACTGCATACTTGAAAAAAAATCATACAAATATTTATTTAAAACGTTAGGCTATTGTGCTAAATTATTAAAAGAAGAAATATTTGTTTTGCGCTACATGAAATGTTAATGCTGCTTGTGTACAGACTTCTCATAAAAGCAAACTACCGGGTTTGTTTAGAGCTGAAGTATTCCTTAGAGGAACTGACATGGCATTCCATTACAAGGTATTACAAACTAAAACAAAAGTATTGATTACCACTACAGTACTGTGGGTTTTTCCATTATAATTAGTTGTTTTCAGTAAATGGAATAAAACTCACATTATTAGGTACTACTATTTTACAAATCTGATTTAAATAATGAAATTAATAGAACTAAGAATATAACTTTTTTTGGATTGTACATGCACGGCATTTGAAATGATATAAGCAATTATTAGTCAAGTCATCCTTCAAAAGGGACTGACTGCAGAAAGGTCGATGGGTTATATTGTTTTGCTTTCTGCTTTTCTCAGGATTTTATCAAGATCGTTTATTTTCTGGGCTACAAAACAGGATTGTTGAAATAAACATTATATATATATAAGACGGACTGTTCTTCAAACTACACTTTAAAATGGATCTGCTCTTTAATATACATTAATATGAATACTGTTCTATAATATTTAAAGCAACTATAACATGATACGTGAAGTGTAATGCCATAGATAACATGCCAATCCTTTTAGTTGAAAACAATTTAGATTTTTACAAAAACTATACAGTTAATTTATTATTTTACCACAGACAAATTGTAGTTTAGGAGAATTAAATGTGATGTATACAATATTCCATAATTATAAGAACAGACACATTTAATAGCAGATGATGGAAAGTTTGACATTGTCAAGTAGAAACATGGCTACTAGCGCTTGAGAACATATAACATATGTTTACATTTAATAGAATTCTTACATTTTATGATATTGTTCCAATATATTAATACAACTCACAATGAGGATCAACCTAGCGAATTAGTAAACAAAACACAAACAAACTCTCATTATAAAGACTGGGTTTCATAAACAAACATACTTACTAAATGTTCCATTATTTTTTTTTTGCATTACTTAAAAAGAGAAAAAGAGAACGTCTTTTGTGCCTTTGCTACTATATGTTAATGATTAAGAACAAAGACCTGTTTTGAGTACATGGTAGGGGGAATGGATTTTGTTATTAAGAAACTCCCAAAGGGTAATGTGAGTTTTAAATGTTTGGTGATTGAATTGATAGCAAGAGAAAATGGAGTCTTTCATTGTCTTAACTATAGCAGCCCTGCCACAGTGTCCATATATATATCCATATATCTAAGACATGTACTACTACTACTACTACTACTACTACTAATAATAATAATAATAAATATTAGTAACAAATATTGAATATGTCTGACTGGTATTTTTGCTGCCTTAAAAAGACTCATCTAGAATAATGTGCTTATTAAAATACTGGCAATAGAAAGGAAACTGTGAAAACAGGACCAAACAAGGGTAATTGGTTATCAGACTTCAGTTGTGTAAACATTGTACCTGAGGGCCTTTCATTGTATTGATGTTTTATCGTTCCTACATGGTCTTTTATTTTCCATAAGGGACAGTGTTTCACATCACTTTTATAGGTTTTATTAATTTAAACATGTGAAAATGCGAAAGAGAAGTTAAAATTTCACTTTGCTTAGTATTAGTGTTTACTTGTTGAGCTGATGACCCATAAAACAAATACTAGTAGTATATAATAGAGTATTAAAGCAAAAGTTTACAAAGCTAAGCTTCAGGGCTGACAAGCACTTCCCAAAATTATAGCAAATGGCTACTAAAAATAAATGAAATATTGACTACTTGGAGATAAATGATGCAGATCAGAAATCCAATAAGTCTTAATTTTCTAGACTGTGATAATAGAATTTCAATTTGTCAAACACCTCATAATATGAAACACTTATAGAATATCCAAATCATACTTTAGCAACCTTTTGTCACACTGTTTGATTTTATTCATGCAATAATATGAGAAATGCATGTTTTGCATACAAATGACACAAGGGCATTAAATGACACATTAACAGGATATTTATTGAAGTGCGAAATTGAATATCAATAAAGACAATTTATTGGTCAACGCAAAAGAGAAAATCACCTCGTAAAGCAAGGAAGTTTTGCTAGCGAAAGAATGGTAGATAAATGGAACAGTCTCCCATAAGAAGTGGTAGATGCTAACACAGTGAGGGAATTTAACCCCTTTTGGACTGGGACTTTTTTATTCCCTAAGGACCAGAGTTTGTTAAACCATGATTTCCCTTTTCCATATTTGATGGACCTGCACAATTTATACATTGTTTTGTTGAGGAGATGTAGGATATAAAGTTAAATAAAAACACCCAACATTTTTGTCGGTCGCATTCATCCTTTATATAGCAGTACGCGGTGTGGTCATCCTCTGTGCGTCTGCTAGTCAGTGCTGCTAAACCATATATATATATATATATGACATCATATCAGGCATAATACTGGCTGGAAGATGCACAGAGGAAGAATGCATCACAGACTGTCAGACTCAGAGCCAGAGGACAAAGATGTGTGCGGAAATATGTTTGTAGGAACATCAAGGGGTGTGTTAAGGGAGGGTGTGAAGATGATAATGGTTGGGTATGGAGATGATGTTAGGGGCATGAAGGTGGAGGGGAATGATTGTTATGCTATTTGAAGTGATGATGTTAGAGGGTGGAAATTTTGGAGGTTGGGGCATAATGATCTTGGTAGGGGATGTGAATTGAGTTATGATGTGGGGGGTATGATGATGGTCAGGGTAGTCGTTCCCCCCTTTGCAGCTATTGCAGCTTCCACTCTTTTGTGAAGGCTTTCCACAAGATTTTGGAGTGTTATTGTGGGAATTTTTGCCCATTCATCCAGTAGCGCATTTGTGCGTTCAGGCACTGATTTTGGATGAGAAGGCATGTCTCGCAATTTCCATTCCAGTTCATCCCAAATGTGTAAACCCCTTCAGGACCGGCGTTCTTGTACTGCGTCTTGAAGACCGCAGTTTTCTTTAAATATTTAAATTCCATGCTCGTGATTCGCTTCAAAGCGATCACGTGCACAGAATTGAGGGGGAGTGGCTACAGATCTATTGTGTGAATACATTGTCTACTGTTTCCAGCAGAAATCCTTGGTGTGCTCTTTTACTTTAAAGATGCACCCAGATAATGATTTAAATCCTTGCAACTGTGTGCAGCGTTATTTGAACTATATATGTTTTTTTATCTAGAGCCTAAAAAAACTCAGTAAAAGGCACTACATAAATTGTTGTTTTTCTATAACATATATAGTAATGATAGCAATAATTCTATGTACTTAAATATCTCAGGTATTCATTACTTACATTATAATACATATATAATAATATTAACATGCACAAGAGTACCAATGTGAGGAGTACTTCAGGCTAGCACTAGCTTAGAATAGATACTGTCCACATCCTTATGTATAAGTAGTTTTATTCTTTTCTCAGCCACAGCAAAAATAATCACCCACAAACAATAAATAAATATAAGTCAAGACTATACTGCCCTAACTACCTTTGAACCTGGTAACGATAGATGAACTACTGTCAGTATATATATATTTTTTATCTGAAAACATTTAGGCAGGTTTTGATATCATATAAACCTTATACACATATAATATGCAGCATGTGAAGGCCAATCTTGATGTATGGATGCCACATCAGAGGGCGCAGAGGAGAAATCTTATGTATCATAACAAATTTATCATAATTCTGCATCAATATAATTGATATTTTTAACAAAGAAGCAAGACATTCACATATTTAGTTTGTTAGTGTGTGTAGATTTGAATCGATTTCTTGTGTCACAAGATCTTTTTTCACTTTGGGCAAAAATATATTCTTTAATATATACATATATATTGATTTATTTCAGTCTTTCCCTATAACTTTAACAGGAAAAATAAAGCTTTTTCAAGTGACACTCCAATGACTTCTTTGCGTATAATGCATTAATGGGATGAACCATAGGAAGTGGTTTATTTCTCTACTATATAGGTTAATTGACTGCGACATTTCTCACCAATACCAGGCTGGCCTGCAGAAGAATGACAGACAAATGAAAGATATTTGTCAGATGTAATGCCTGCAGCAAGGGCTGCACTTTCGGCTTCAAATAACTCTGGCATCTGTGTATCTTCTATAGAGAAAATTAATATATCAACCTTAGGTCACATAAAAGGAGAGAGTTTTCAAAGCATTGTGTCAGTACTTATTCCAGAGTCAGCAATTGTTAGGGTTCAATAAATACTACTACTAATGCTTAGATATGTTTAATTATAGTTTTTTTTCCAGGAGTTGAAAAGGAAATGTAAGAAGTAGTCTTTATTTGTTTGTCTTAATGGCCTCTATGCCTCTGTAGAATGAATAGACTTTGATATTATATGAGCATCCTTCAAAGACCAACATCTGTCAGAGCATGAAGTTGAAACGTGTGTAAGGAAATTGGGTACATGACTGGACTGTAAAATACACTCTCAGTTGGGAACACAATAATTGTGTATTCTGCTTACATTTTCTTAAATTTACTTTGAAGTCAGGCAAAGTATGACTGTCAGTTTAAGACTAGACATATCTGTTTTCACTTCTTACGTGTACCTGACCAATACATTAATCTCATGCAAGCATACACAAGCAACACACGTTAGTAGTACTGAAGTCTTCAAGGTAGGAGCTTCTGTGATGCACACTATTGGGTGCTCTGCAAAGAATAGCAAGAGACAGAACTGACTTGGCACTAGGATTCAAAAACCCAGAGATGCTGCTATACACTACCCTGGTGTGCTCCTCGCTTGACACTCAGCTGTTTAGTGGTCCTGTTGGCCTCTTCACTGTTGGGATCATCAAAGTCCCTGTCCACTTATCCTGGGGCCACCTCTAACTCCCCCAGGTTGGGGTCAGGTCTGTTAAAATAATTTAATTTTAGGGGCCATCCAGGTATGATCATCCATGACCTTGACATTTGGCCCAAGGGAAGGGGCCAGGCAAAAAATTATAAAGAAATGGTTACCCCCCATGCAAACTCACATTTCTTATTCCAAAGCAACCTGTGGGTTAATGAATTGTCAAATTACTTGGGTTTTTAAACGCTCATGTGAGTTACCAATAAATAATCTGCTAGCTGGTCTAGACTTTAGTCTAACTTGTGCGATTCTGCTTCTGCAAACACGCATTTCCTGCCCACTCACAAGCACTCACAATTTAGTGAATAGCGCTTCCCATATCTATCTCCCCTTATCTAACCTACACGTAGGCTTTGCAGCTTTGGCCAGAATGTACCTTGTTTGTTATGGTTAAATATCTTATACACTTTGTTTTCTCTTCCCAATTAGGTATTTCTATGAGTCATTGTTTGCTACTTGCAAAATGTGTTTTCTTGCGCTACAACATATCCTACCTGTAGGAACTTTAAGTGCTTCTGAAAAGGCCAACCACTTCAATTAAGCATTCATGTCTTTACTAATATCTGCATTACAAATCAGACAATCACAAATATTTCTATAAGTAAATGTATATATTTCTATACATTTCTATAAGTAAAAAACAATATTTAAAACTGTATATTCATTCTAATTAGTCTATTAGTTCTCACAAGTAGAGACCTCAGAACCTTCTACTAAATGTAATTGCCCATTTCATTTTGCATAACCCTACTGAGAATGAAACATAGTTTATATTAGCTTTAAATAGTAGATGCTGTACTCCAATGCACAGTATACAATAACATTTCATAAAGACGGGTAAGTGTATAAGAACACAACAGTTTTCATTCAAGCATATTTCATTACCATTGCATTTATGTGTAGGTAGACAGAGCTATTGTATAGAACAGTATATAAAGAAACTCATATTTTACAGCATATTTTTTGTCAGAGGAAGCAATTCAGAAATATGGGCCTTACTAGGATTTAACCCTTTAATGCAGAGGTCAAGACAAACAACCCCTTTTAGTAAATTAAACTAATAGATGTGGCTGTACACACATGTAGATTGCACACACAGTTTATGTAGATGACAGTACCCAACAGGTCACAGGTAAAGAAGACACAATAAGAGGTTCAATTCTATTTATATGCTAAAGAAAGAAAAACACAGGTAGAAAATATAAGTGCTTACATGAATGGTACTCTTTGTGCCCTCCCAGTGCCGTTGTTATAATCCTGAGAGAGTGATAGGAGCTGTAATCCAAATCATGAGCTCATATTTTATTTTTTTCTCATAAAAAGAGTTTTCTTACAGTGGGAATAACATAAAAAATTCTGATCCCTTCATTTACTTGTGCTGTTATTCCTACTTTTTATTTAAAAAAAACCGCATTGTTACCATAGTAGTTAGCAGTCATACTGGTAACTGCTTCATTGGCCAATTTCCTTTGTCTCAGACCCATCTTTCGTCTCTGCACCACAGAAGAAGCCTCTGCATTTAAAAGCAAACTCAAGGTACCCGCCTTTAACAGAAGTCTTGTGTGTACCTTTAAGTATGCAAGACTTAAACCGTGAAGGTAAATAAAGGCTTAAAAATGTAAGGACGCCACTATGAAGGAGATACACAGATGGCCTCCAGCGCCCAGTTTGCCTGCTACTTATCACCTACGTAGCTGGCACTACAGAGGTTAACGAATACTCAGCCAAATAAAAAAAAGCAGGCCCATATAGGTTAAAGGCTTGGTGACAGGGCTGGGCTTTATCAAGACGTTTGTAGTCTCATTGTGACCTACTGACGGCTGCTTAGAAACCATCTCTAAAAATAATGCATTTTACTTGTGCTTCTTGAACAAGAAATGGGGAAAATGTAGAGCACGGAAAAATAACCTCAAAAAAACCCTCTGCTCTTTACAATCAAGTGACACGTATAATGTATAAAAGCATAATTTTGACATTTTAGTAAACCACTGCTCTTATTGCAAATTACAGCAATTAGCTTACTTTTTGGATAATAACATCCCTTGATATCCAAGCCTTCTAGCTAGATAATAATGTCAATATTAATCAAGTCGATGTTTACATTGATGCAAAAATGTAACCAGCTGTAGGGCTCTCAACGTTGTTATATAGTTAAGTTCTCAAAGGAGAATATGACCTTTATCTGTCTCAAAAAACAAATGCTGGAAGTCAGAGGAGCCCTTGATAGGCACTATAAATACACTATTCTGGTCAAGACATTCAGCGTTCCTTCAAAGGGATGATTGCTATGCCGTGATCAGGTTATAAGAGCAAATTGCTTATAATGATGTCTATTTTCATGACACCTCAATGGATAAAATAAGAAAGTATACACAATTCATTTCCCCATTCCAGATCATAATGGCTGGTACAGATATCTACATGATGGACATGTGCATTAATGGTTTCCTACAATTATTGAATAACATAAAATACAAAAAATAGGACAGCAGGCTAACAGCTACATATATATTTGTATATGATATGTGTAGAGCACAAGTCCATGCGAGTATTGTGTTAATGAACAGATGTTCTAAGATTCATGTTTATCTTTATTAAATGTCTAGATACTTTTGGTGAATATGAATCTCTACAGCAATAATCCCCAAGTGGTAGGCTGCAAATTAGAGGCTCTAGTCCATTAAGGAAAATAAATCTATGATTTAATTAAGATCCTTAACATTGACAAGCTCACACAGCATAGTCTCTAGTGGCAGGTTTATACAAAACACCACTCAATATAGTGATGCATAGCAGACCACCTTACATATTTTGTGATATGTCCACTGACTCATAGTCTGCAGAAATATACTTCATTTGGGTGAGTATATTGACCAGCTTTTGTAATGCTGCAGCATATTTCCAACAAAAGATCTGCACAGGGCAGATTGCTGCACTGATCTCATCCTTGTAAAACAAACAGCCCTATAGCATTAACTAAACCCTTACTTTGTGCCATCTTTACCATATGTTTTAAATTGATATTGTATATACAGTATATATATATATATATATATATAATCAGGGCCGGCCTTAGGGGTGTGCGATGAGAGCGGGAGGCATCCGTCTTCTCGCTCTGCCGCGGTGCCGGCATTTCATGTTGAGCGCCGGAATAGAACTTCACGAGCAACCGCTCGGCGCCCCTGCCCGGGACTTAACTTAAAACATCGTTTTTTTAAAAAACTTTACTTAACATCATTCATGTTAAATAAAGTTTAAAAAAAAAACGATGCTTTAATCTAAGTCCCGGGCAGGGGCGCCGAGCGGTTGCTCGTGAAGTTCTATTCCGGCGCTCAACATGAAATGCCGGCACCGCGGCAGAGCGAGAAGACGGATGCCTCCCGCTCTCACCGCAAGACTCCGGCAACAAGATAAGTGTGTGTGTGTGTGGGGGGGTTGTAGTTTGAAGGGGCAGAGGGGGGGGTTATAGTTTGAAGGGGCAGAGAGGGGGGGTCTAGTTTGAAGGGGCAGAGGGGGGGTTGTAGTTTGAAGGGGCAGAGAGGGGGGTTGTAGTTTGAAGGGGCGGGAGGGTGTAGTTTGAAGGGGCAGAGGGGGGGTGTAGTTTGAAGGGGCAGAGGGGGGGTGTAGTTTGAAGGGGCAGGGGGGGTAGTTTGAAGGGGCAGGGGGGGGTAGTTTGAAGGGGCAGAGGGGAGGGGAGGGGTAGGTTGAGGGGGGTAGTTTGAAGAGGCAGAGAGGGGGGTAGTGGGGGGGCGCCAGAGGAGTAGTCCGCACAGGGCGCCACAACGCCTAAGGCCGGCTCTGTATATAATAGATAGATAGATAGATAGGTCCGGCACTGAGTATGAAGGCTATATTAAAAACTCTTAAAGTAAAAAGAAAATACATTATTAGTCTTTTACTGTGATTATTGACAAAAATAAACCCAAACATTTGTACATTTTTTCTCTCTTGGTTTAACATTAAAACATTCTACACCACCCCTGATGACCTCTACTACGTACCAAACCAACTGAACATTAAAATCTGCAGAAACATACCAAAACACAAGAAAATTATGTAAAAATAAGAAAACATGCATACAAATGGCGTGATCAAACATCGCAGCACAAATCTAAGATTTCAGGTCCTACCTCTCACAATGTAGTTTACACATACAGGGAATTTACAGGCGATTGTATTAAAATTGTTAATCCACTGATTTATTCATTAGTTAAGTGCTGTTAGTGTAGAACAAACCTGAAAACCTATCTTCTGGAGTGTTACTATAGCAACTACAGGCAAGATCAGTTAATGTAACATGGCTATATGAAATGCAAGCTGTATATTTAGAAATCCCAGTATACCTCTGCATCACAGTTAATTTGATAGAAAAGTACCACCATTTTAAATATTCAAACCTATAAATGCATCCGATACTGTCCTAGATAAATACATAAAGCTGCCCATTTTTGGAGGGAAAGTGGACTGGGAGGGAGGCTTGCAGCAATGCTGCTCCCATGACCCGCAGTTTCTCTGTGGTGACCCAGAGACCCGGAGGAGCGGGGCTTTAACCGGAGTCCCAAGGACAACCCAAAAGAGTTCCCCAGCATGACTGTGAGATATAGAGAGTAAAGTAAAAATATTAAAAATATTGTAAAAATGTCCACCTTCCCATAACCATGAATGCCACTGGTGGGGGGTGAAGGGGGGGCGTTGTTGAGGTCCTTCCAAGCACCCCTTGAGCGTCATTTGGCACCCAACAAATGATGCCATCCAAAAAATAACATAATGAAATAGCCTAACCCAAAAACAGTCATATATTGTTAGCACATCAGTAAGACTTGAGTGTGAACAGCATGTTCTTGATGGGTCAGTTTTCCAATATCAACATTGCAATGAGTTCTCAGATTTATTATTGTTGACCATTATTAGTCAATATATTGATAAATAACAATGATTCATCACATCCTAACTGTGGAAGGGAATATTAGAATGGTTTCTAATCAATACCAGTGGAGAGTAAAGTTGATGTACCATTCATAAGTAAAATATGTTTAAAAAACTAGAGCATATGAACGTCTGATCGCATTTGCATGCAGCTAATTCATGTCTCAGATTTTACATATAATACATACTGTAGCTGTGCTTCTGTTATAGGGAGTTTGAGTAATGGGATGTTAATGGACACTCATTGGATCATTTGCATGTCATTATCCAAGCTAACACCAGAAGGAATACTGATCTAAATTACCTAAGGACTGTTTGCTTAAATAGAATTACCATGTGTGGGGAAAAATCATAAAAAAAATATCAAAATCCGTTTATTGCTTATTCAGAAGCATAAGATAATTTGTTTAAATCATTCACTCTTTCCATGTAAGTAAAATCCATTGAATTTTACATTGTTTAATGAGATCTTACCGATTTGGATTTTCAGGTACGTTCCAACACTTTGGTTACATATATTTTCACCCTATGTTTTGCATTTTAGTGCATTTATTAAACAAGCACTGTCCTCATTGCAGCTTCTGTTCACATTCTAATTAAAGCGTCTCTAGTAAGTAAAAAGAAGAGACAGTCTACTTTTGCTTGGACACCAAAGTATCTTTTATAGAATGTGTGTTAGAATGAATGCAGGGGTGTGTGTGTTAGCATGTGTGCATTTGTGTAAGTGTGTTTTAGAGGGAGCATGTGGTTGCATGAATGTGTAATTGTGTAAGCATGTTTGTAGGTGTCAGTGTGTGTAGGCGTCCGTGTGTTAGCATGAATGTGTTATTGTGAAATTGTGTGCTGGTGTGTATCTTAGGTCAAAGGGCCGATAAGGCCACATGGCTTTACCTGCCCCCTCCCCAGGACAGAAAGTGCCAGCTCTTCCCTGACAATTTAAATTGATGGAAGTTTTTCAAAAAGTAATAGCAATTATTTTGAAGTAAATATTTTTTACAAAGGAAAGTTAGCAAGCATTTTACAATGTTTTTTACATTTTGTTGTACCTGATAAACCATTAAGTGTTAGGTGGAATTGTTTTTTTTAATCTGTTTCAGAAAAACTCTGAATGATTAATGCAGCTGGTCGTGAGTCTTGAAGTTGGTTTGTTGCTCCTCCACCTCTATTATAATTTACTATACTTCAGTAAGAAAAGCACTTTCATGTAAAATGCTAAGCTAAATCTTTACGGCATTCAATCACAGCAAAAAGGAGAAAAATAGACAGGATTAAACATAAAAATAAAAATCCAAGCAGCGAATGAGAAATGACCCGCAAGTAAAGAACAAGAGAAATCCGAATATAATATGAAAGGAGGACAAGGTAGTTTAATCAGGAATCAATGTTTCATACTTCCGTATCAGATCAATCACTCTATTCTTCCCCTGCAAATTGTGCTATAACTCTGTTTCATGAAACAACAACTATATTTCAAAAAATGTGAAATGCCTATTTGTATTTGTGACAGGGTGCATTCTCATTGAAAATTGTATTTGAGCTACAGACACTTGCTGTGTTTAAATAGAATATTTAATGCAATAAAAGTTATTTCATGTAATTGGGCCTGTTCTCCTTCCTTGCTTCTTACACTTGATTCAAATGCATGGTTCAACCAAGCTTGTATTAGAAGTGCGATCCAAAGCTGAACTGGCTAAATCCTCCTTTTTCCACCTTTGGGTCCTCACACATGTCCCGTATCCAGTAGGTGAGTCCAGATTTTGCCAACAAAGCCCCTGATGGATACAGGATTTAAATATTGATACTGAAGAATAACTAGTCAGTAAACTTGTTGTTATAGGCCCTAATTGACGTTTAGGAAGCATGGCAAGCTGTCACATTCACAACTTTGTCATGACTTCATTCAATTATTAAAGCTACCTATAGCCAGTGTTTTTCAGTGTATATATTTCAGTACAAATTTGGTTTAAAAGTAAAGGATCTTCAACCGCAGGGGAGCTTTGATCTGGGGCAAAATATGTCAAAACAGAATAACAATCACTCTCCATTGCATAATTATATTCCTTTCTTTACAAGATGTATGAGAACCAAAGGGAAGCAGTGACTAAACAAAAACAGAAGAATAAGTTAATGGGAAGAACTGATAACTGAACTTGACAGTTCTGTGCACAACAGAGTATTATGCTCTCACAGGTTGTGGGGGTTGTTTTATTACTAGTGGTACCAACTATTGTATTTGCAAATATCTTTTCAGGCAAGAAAAATATTCCTATTAAATGTAAAAATGTGTATTATCTCTGTATTGAGGGTTGTATTTTACTGTTACCAGTTACTAGGATACAGTAATAGTATGACTTTATTATTATTTTCATAAAGATAGATACAATTATATAAGCTAGTTACAAAACAAAAAAGCATCAATACTGAATCATTGCCTAAATTAGGAAAAATAAGAAAAATATGCATTAAAGGCATTTCCTTCAAAACATTGAGGTGAGGTATGGGCCACCATTAGCTGTCCAGCTACAGTGAATTAAATTTAGTTAACCAACTGAGCAAGCAAGGATTTTTTTGGTGCCCCGGGTGGATGTGTCTATACTACTAACTCTTCCCCTTAACAAACATAAAACTTCTAACCACACCCATTTTCCATGGCAACCACTCCACCTCTTCGAACCCCAACTTCCCACAGTGCCATCTTTGTGCCCAAACAACTTGCCAGTGCCATTTAATCTCTGTCAACAGTATACTCTTTGTGAGTGACTGCATACAGGAACAAGATTATCCACTTTTTCCAGTTCAGAAATAGTACCAAAGCATTACTAGCTGTATACATTCAATATGTATACATACAATACAGTTAAATAATAAATGATCCCAACAAAGCCCACTTGATATGGCAGACCAGATATTTGCTTACAATTTAAACAAATATAATCTAATAAAATAAGTAAACATTAAATAAAAGGCTAAAATGTGTTTACACTATTGAATATTTCTGAGGCCTACTTGTAAAAAAATTTAATTTAAAGATGCTGTATCTTTTGTGGCCTCTGTTCCTCCTTCCCTGATGAGAAGGTGGTAGATAAGTGGAACAGTCTCCCAGCAGAGGTGGTAAAAGCAATACAATGAGGGAATTTTAACACGCATGGGATAGGCACTCCTGAATCAAAGACAAGACCACGGATTGATTAAAAGACAACTGTAGTAAGAAAAATGTTTTATTTAAATGCCTCAAACACCAATGACAACATAATTAAAGTAAAACTTTTATGAAAGCATATAGGACATGCCTTTTTTCAGTATCTATATTCCCCATATAGAATTCTCGGCACATCCACATTGCCTAAAATATCAGAAGATGGGCATCCCAATATGTTTCACGCATTTACTGCTGCCATTTTTGCTACTTGTGCAGGCATTAAAATTAATAGCGGCATACATTTTGTATATTGGCAGTTTTCCTTTTGAGCATGATTTTTAATCTCTTACACAAAGTCTGACCTTCGTAGCTGTTCAAATATACAAATTAATAGTTACTTGGTTAAATTTATGTTTAGCCACTGTTGCCCTTTCAAAATACAAGCACAAGCTCTTCACCCCTCACATCAGCCTCTATGCAGCCCTGATATAGACCATAAGCTGGTAATAAAACATTTTTATACACAACCTACCTCAGGGTTATCCAGGCCTGCCCCAAAAATACTGTTTTACCAGCAGTAACTTTTGAATGTGTCATCACCTATAAACAGGCTGTCTGTGAGGTATTCAAAAGAAAAGTTACCCTTCTCTTACATGCATACAGGGGTGTAAAAATTATGGTCGCAAGAGTCACAACTGTGACAGAGTTTGGCATTATAGGGGGCCTGGGGGACCCCTGCAATAACTGGTCCCACTTGTCTGTCCCTTTAAACCCCCTAGCTGCAGGTATAAACTGCACCTATCAGCTTTAAAGGGGACTGATCATCTGAATGGATAATCTCTCACACTCTCTCCCTGCACGCTGGATTAATTAGACATCACATCCACTTCCTGCATACCACAAGCAGGCTATTTGGGGGCACTGGCAAGCTGTTTGGTGGTGAAGATGGCGCAGGAAGGCTATTTGGGGGCAAAGATGGCACAGACAGCCTGTTCGGGGCACTGACAAGCTGCTTGGGGATAAAGATGGCACAGACAAGCTGCTTTTGGACAAAAATGGCACCGACAAATGGTTTGGGAGCCAGGGCCGGACTGGGACTGAAAAGCAGCCCTGGAAAAATTTGGAGACTAGCCCCATATAGTTTATCTCACGGTCAGGCTCTTATACCCACACGCACCCCTTATACATACCCGCGTCACACTATTCACCATTCTTTTTATCTCATTATTTGTATTAAAATGCCAGAAAGCAAAAGTGTTAAAAGGCCCTAATAAATTAAATACATTACACATAATGGGATCAAAACATTTGCTACTGCGAACATTTTTAGATGAAAAAGTTCCATTTTATTCAGTGGAACAAAACACTGATCACATTATTCTTCACCATATTCTGGTAAGAAACTTTTATTTCTTTATTAATTCATGTAGACTATTTTTTTCCATATTTAATAAAAGCTATGATTGAGACATGTTTGGTTTTTATTTCCTTTCATTTGACAACCTACCCCCGAGTTATGCACCTCTGCCCCCAGGCTTGCCACTCTGCCCCCCTGATATGCCTTCTAACCCCCTATATGCCACTCTGCCTCCAGAAATGCCTTATACCCCCTATATGCCACTCTGTCCCATGATATGCCTTCTAACCCCCTATATGCCACTCTGCCATATAGCGGGTTAAAAGGCATATCATGGAACAGAGTGGCATATAGGGGGTATAAGGCATTCTGGAGGCAGAGTGGCATAAAGGGGGTTAAAAGGCATATCATGGGGCACTCTGCCTCCAGAAAAGCCTTATACCCCCCTATATGCCACTCTGCCTCCCTGATATGCCTCAACCCTCCTATATGCCCCTCTGCCCCGTGATATGCCTTTTAACCCCCTTTTTGCCACTCTACCTCCAGATATTTCTTTTGACCCCCTATATGTCACTGCATCCAGAAATGCCTTATACCCCTATATGCCACTCTGTCCCATGATATGCCTTCTAACCCCCTATATGCCACTCTGACATATAGGGGGTTAAAAGGCATATCATGGGACACAGTGGCATATAGGGGGGGTATAAGGCATTTCTGGAGGCAGAGTGGCATGAAGGGGGTTAAAAGGCATATCATGGGGCACTCTGCCTCCAGAAAAGCCTTATGCCCCCTATATGCCACTCTGCCTCCCCGATATGCTTTATACCCTCCTATATGCTCCTTTGCCCCATGAAATGTCTTTTAACCCCCTTTATGCCAGTCTGCCTCCAGATATGCCTTTTGACCCCCTATATGTCATTCTGCATCCAGAAATGCCTTATACCCCTATATGCAACTCTGGCATATAGGGGGTTAAAAGGCATATATCATGGGACAGAGTGGCATATAGGGGGGTATAAGGCATTTATGGAGGCAGAGTGGCATATAGGGGGACACACTTACATACACACACATGCCGAAAATATTATACAGTAAAAAAAAAATACATTGGTTTACTCACCTTCTACTTCTCTTGACTTCCTGGTAGCTGCACACTGTTCTCCTCTATGCTGACAGGATGTCACTGACCTGACATCCGGTGCTGCAGCAGTCTGATAGCGAGGGGGCGGAGCTTCCACCTCACGCTGCTCCCATCACTATGCAGCCATCAGACTGCTGGGAATGTAATCTAAACGGCCGCTGCGTGCTGATGCTGCCGGCCGGAGCTACTTTAACACTTTTTTTTAATTTATATGGTAAGCTGGATCGGCTTGCCATATAAAGTAAAAAAAAAAAGTATTAAAGCAGAGGCGGCCGGCAGTGTCAGCACGCATCGGCCGTTTAGATTACATTCCCAGCAGTCTGATGGCCGCATAGTGATGGGAAAAGCGTGAGGGGTGAAAGGTCAGTGCGAGGGGGCGGAGCTTTCACCCCTCACGCTGCTCCCATCACTAGACGGCCATCGCACACGGCTGCTGGGTGCTGATGCCGGCCGGCCGCATCAGCACCCAGCGGCCGCTTTGATTAGATTTCGGCTGTCTTCGGGGTTAGTCTGTCGGCCGCCCAGCCCACGGACCTGCCGGCCCACCGGGAATTTTCCCGGTATCCCGGTGGGCCAGTCCGGCCCTGTTGGGAGCACACACACACAAGCTGTTTGGGGACAAAGATGGCACAGACACATACCTGGGCTCACATGTTAGGAATAGGAATCCTTAGGAAGAAAGGATTGTAAGTAATAGCAGATGTCTTTTAAATTCACACATAACTATGTGTAAACAAAATATATATAATATAATGTACCATATTTGCTCGATTATAAGACGACCCTGATTATAAGACGACCCCCCAAAATCTGAATATTAATTTATGAAAAAAAGAAAAAGCCTGAATATAAGATGACCCTATAGGAAAAAAAGTTTTACCAGTACATGTTAATTCATGTAAACTATGTGAACAATCAGGGCCGGCCCGACAATGGAGCCGAGTGGGGCAACCGCTCCAGGCGGCACTTTTGAAGGGGCAGCACTTTGCCGCCCCAAGCCCTTTTTTTTTTAAAGCGAAAAAGAGAGAAAGGGGCGCCGAGTGGTTTTCGCTTACCAAGCTGTCAGTACACGTTCGGCGCCCCCTCTCTCCTCTGCGGCGAGTCTCCCTGTTCGGTCTCGGTGCCGGCTTGTAATGCTGAGTGCCGGAAGATTACCTCATTTCCGGCGCTCAGCATTACAACCCGGCACCGAGACCGAACAGGGAGACTCGCCGCAGGAGTCTGCCACTGTGCCCCATGATATGCCTTTTAACCCCCTTAATGCCACTCTGCCTCCAGAATTGCCTTATACCCCTATATGCCACTCTGGCATTTAGGGGGTTAAAAGGCATATTATTGGGCAGAGTGGGAGGTATAAGGTATTTCAGGAGGCAGAGTGGTTTATAGAGGGTTAAAAGGCATTTCTGGAGGCAGAGTGGCATTAAGGGGGTTAAAAGGCATTTCACAGAGCCCTCTGCCTCCAGAAATGCCTTATGCCCCCCCATTTAACACTCCCTCCCCTCCCTCCTCCAAACTTACCGATGCTTCTGAGTCCCCGATGCTTAGTCCGGGAAGCGTGTAGAGCTCTACGCGATTCGCGTAGACAACTTCCGCTTGAGGGAAAGTTGTCTACGTGAATCGCGTAGAGCTCTACACGCTGGCCGGACTAAGCCCTGGGGACTCAGAAGCACCGGTAAGTTGGGGGGGGGGCATAACACAGGAGGATCCGGGTCCCCTGCATCTGGGTCCCCGGTGCTTAGTCCGGGCAGCGTGTAGAGCTCTACGCAGTCACATAGAGCTCTACACGCTGCCCGGACTAAGCACCGGAGACTCAGAAGCACCGGTAAGTTGGGGGGGGGGGCATAACACAGGAGGATCCAGGTCCCCTGCATTGCTGCGGGGGATCTGGATCTTAGTCTGATAGTCAGACCTATTTGAGGTCTGATTATAAGACGAGGGGTATTTTTCAGAGCATTTGCTCTGGAAAAAACCTTGTCTTATAATCGAGCAAATACGGTATATATTTATTTTTTCTGCCTTTAGTCATTTTCTGCATTACCTTCCTTCGAGTTACCTCCTCAACAACAGAGAGGGATATTGAACAATACCTTTACAAATGCAATAGAAGGCTGTTTAATTGCAGTAGCAGGGCCTTAATCAACAACAGAAGGCAAAGTTTAAAATACCTCTACAAATTGAATACATTTCACTTTTTGGATGATATACAGCTTTGATTACATGACACTCCTGATTACAAGATAAACATCATGTTATCCATTATAGTAGGCTTCTGCTTATGAAGATTATTCTTAACATACAATTGCCATTTTAAAATAAAAAATAAAATTTAAAAAAATATATCTTTTTGTCTCATGCATTTGGTAACTTTTGGTGGTTTTATACATATCCCACGGGAACAGAAGCAGAAAATAAGCAACAATGTTTGACTTTTGCAGTTCACGGACGCTTACAATAACGTCTGGGTTCTACCTACACTAGCTTGCAGAAAGATAATTCTGTAATTTCTGTAGTTGTCCATGAACACAAAAATATACTTATTTACCTTATTGACATAAGCTCTTACCTTCCTGATTCAAATGTAAACCATGTTGAATCCCTGCCGTACCTCCTTAACGAACTAAGAGGCCACATTACAAGCTTCACTTTTGCATTGTGAATGTCCCATAGATAGATGTTTTCATGTGTGATTTGCATTGTACATTCCCCATAGATGTCTAAATTTGGCGTTGGCATAAGATATACATTGAATCGCTCTAGAAAAAGAGGAAAAATGGGTCAGATTCAAATTAAGGTTAATTTGTCTTATTGCTGAAAACTCAGGAAATACTTCACAAAACAAAGCTTCTTTCTTTTCTTTCTTTAAAGAAGATACTTTATTTACCTACATTGAATGAATACACATAAATCATAGGTAACTAAACACGTTATTTCAGCTTGCACAATTACTATTGTATTTTTCCTGAAATCCCATGTAAGAAATGACAACAAAAATGTAGAATTAGTCTCATATTGTTACACTTACCGAGTTAGTTTCAACTAAACTAAATTATTGCTTTGTGTAATAAGATTGCGTTTCTACACATGACAATACAAGAAAAGGCATGGGAAAGTATACAATGATTGAAAGAGGTAATTCATTATTTTGTATAGAAGACCTTTTCCTGTTCTAAATATATGTGGCATGTTGTGAAAGATCTTCGTGTCCCAGGAGCAGAAACAAGACAAGTCCTCAATGACTGAAGTAAAAGTTAATATTTGGGGATTCTCAGCAAACATTTAGCTCCGGATCTGTGCAGCCAATAAACAGGCCCCTAACTGCTGTTGAACTAAAACTCCAATAATTCTTACCCATCCGAATTTCATCTAAACTGGAGGGGCAGGAAACAACCTCCAGTTTAGATGAAATTCGGAGGGCTTGTTCTATTCAGAAAATGGCATTTGTTGTCATTCCCCCTCATTCATCACTGTGCGTCCTACAGGGGCAGCCTCTCTCCTATTCCCCCAAGAGGTAGGAAGACATGGCGAGAGAGTGTGAGTGATAGAGAACGAAAAAAAACAAATTGCAAACAAAAAATCTGAGCTTTCTGGTTACTTTTTATTTGCTTCATTTGGGGTCCCTCCTCTTTTTCGGGCATTTGAACAAGTTAATGAAATTGGCAAATTTTGTTAAACAAAAAATTTGTACAAATCCAAATGCACAACATTCTGTTTTATACTTTACTGAATGGTGTGGGTGCTGGTACATGTAGCATTCCAATATGGCTACCTTGCACATTTACACAGACTGCCTTTTGTTCAATCCAATAATGTTGTACACATTACAACCGAACAGCATTCTGTGAAATAGCAGAGAGGATTGTGAGAGTGCTTGTAACCATGTTTGTAGTTTTCATCTCTCTCAGCATAGAGATAATTTGTGTGAGGGATTTCAAATTTAAAATATATTTTTACCTTTACATTTCCTAGCCAATTGGCTAGCACAATGTATTGGTGAAAAGTTACCCCTACAAAACGATACATTTTTTTCAATGGCAGATGCACATTAAACAATATAAAAAGGGATCGGACTTTCATTTTTATTTTTTTCAAATATACTACCCTTACATGTTATCACGAAGAGAAGACCCCCACAGTGATAAAAAAATATAATATTTATTTAGCACAGAAATGTAGAAGGAAAAATCTTACAAAGCCCAACCAAGAGTTTTCAGTTTTGTTATGTTTTATAGCCAAATGTTTTTTAAAAGTCCAGTAAACTAAAAGAACGTTAGTGGATCTCACTTTCATCATTTTCATTGGTAGACTTAATACTGGAGCACCAAGCAAACTACATAATAGAATTCTCTGCTAGTTTTTACACCACCTTAACAGGCTTTTAGCTTATAAATATATCACTTAAACCCTTTCTTAACTATTTCACAGGGTTTTTTAGTATCCTACTGTACATTTGTTTTGCCATTTTAACCATACGTTGATTTAATCAAGATTTCTGGTTTAAGGCTGGGGATAGTGAATGGAGGGTGGAGTGTAGTTAAAATGGTGTCAGCACAGTTATATAACTAATGCTTGTCACTTCCATTGTAAATGATGATTGGCCAAAGTAAAAAATTAAGGAAAAAACTTCCACAGGTTGATGGACCAATCTATCACAGCCATAACCATTAATGAAAACACTTCTTGGTTTTTTTGGCTACTTCTATCCGTCATTGATATGTACCCTCTTATACACAGTCCCTCCCACGTTACCTCATCAACGAGTAGCAAAAAGACTTGTAATGATGCCAAAATGGCTTGTAATTGTGGAGGCTAAAGGTGGCAACAAAATTTTGGCAGTTTTGTGGGGGTTTGCCCTTTTTTGGGCAAATTCACGAAAGAGGCAAGTTTTGCTAAAAAAAACAAAAACAAGTTTGTAGAAATCTGAATGCACTAATATCCAATATTTATTTCAGCTATGTAACATCAATTTAGAACAATATAAAATAGAAAAAGTTTCTGCAAAACATGAAAATAGCTGTTTGTTCACCACGTTCGTCTCCTCTAACAAAATAAGGTAATTGCAGATTTAAGGTAGCAGCGAGTTAGCTAAATCTTTTTTTGCTTCTTTCTGCACATATATAAATGAGCTGAAAGTAATAGCTAGCTTTGCTCATATGAGCATAACATATATTTGAGTTGAGTGCCTGATGCGGAATGAATGAAGCAATTTATTTTGAAGGAACAATACACAATATCATTATGTTTTATTAACTAAATTTTGAATTGTCCTTTTTCCAGCTGTGCATTCAGTTTTTGTCTATATACTTATTTTGAATAAGATTGTTTCACATTTGCTTGGATACATGAATTTACATAACAGGTTTATAACAGGAATGTGTGACATTTTCATTCCTTTAAGAGAGACCCTGTAATATTTTAGTGGACTCTAAAGAGGAATCTTGGGACTGTTGACAAAGAAGCCAAAGGTTATTTTGATTCTTCAGACATTACATTACACTTATTTATAGAGTGCCAGCAGATTCCGTAGCACTATTGCAACAAGAGGACAAAAGTAACAATAAAACCTGCTCTTGCAATTTTACAATCCGTTAGGATTCTGAGGGAAAACTAATGAGAGGGACTGCTTGGATTAGGATGATTTTATTGTAGCAAAGGTATTGTGGAGACATTGAACATGAGAAGAATATTTGGTTTCCTCAGGATGCAGGTGAAGGGAATTAGGTGAGATGATATGCTTCTCTGAATAGGTGGGCTTTAAATAAACATTTAAGCTTAGGAGTTAGTAGAAAAGAGTTTAATAAAACAGGATATTTGTACAACACTAGTAAAATCCTGGATAAGTGAGTGGAGTGGAGTGAGTGGAGTGAAAAAGCAGTAACGGTAGAAGACAAACACAAGTTGCAGAAAGAGTGAAGAGGGGGGGGGGGATAGGAGAATATTTGGCCATGACAGCAGAGGTATAGGGGTGCAATGTGGTTAAGGAGTTTGTAGGTCAGGAGTTTAAGCTTAATTCTGGAGAGAATGGGGAGCCAATAAAGGGACTGGCTTAATGAGTCAGCAGATAAAGCGTGATTGGATATAAAAATAGGTCTGTGCATCCAGATTCCTATGAACCTTATTTTTTGTTTGTAAGAATCTCCAAAAATGAGGAGGATCCCCAACAAAACAAACAAAAATAAATGGCAAAATGTACTTAAATGTTATTTGTTTTCGTGCTATCTATCCCATCTATCCCTCTTGCAATTTAATTACAAGATGTTACTTTTTTGGGGGTCATGCAGGCTTAGAGGTTTTTACACACACATTCATTATATATATATATATATATATATATATATATATATATAGTTATACCATATTTGCTCTAATATAAGACAAGGTCATCTTATAATCAAACCTCTGTTTGAGGTCCGACTAGAAGACTAAGATCCAGATCCCCCACAGCTCTGCAGGGGACCTGGATCCTTCTCTCTGGCAGCCGGTGGACGTCTGCATGATGCGCGCAACCTCCACTACTGCTGGGCACTTCTGCAAGGGCTTCTATGGCGAAGCGCCGGGATGACATGACCTTCTGGTGCTCCACCATAGAAGCCCCAGCGTTCACTGACTGCCAGAGAGGAAGATTCCTTGCAGCACTGCAGGGGACCTGGATCCTCCTACGCAATGCACGTAGACAACCTCCGCTGCTACCCGGCACTTCTGCCAGGGCATATCAGAGGGGCAGAGTGTCACATAGGGGGGTATAATGCATTTATGGGGGCAGAGTGGCATTTAGGGGATATAAGCCATATCTGGGGGGGCAGAGTGGCATATCAGGGAGGCAGAGTGGTATATAGGGGGTATAAGGCATATCTGGGAGGGCAGAGTAGCAAACCGGGGGCAGATGTGCATAACTGGGGGACAGGTTGGCAAATATTAAAAATATAGTTTTTATTAAATATGAAAAAATGTTTGTGTGAATTAATATTTACTAGTAAAACTATAAGGTAATCTTACATTCAGACTTTTGTTTCTAAATTAATATTCAAATTTGGGGGGTCGTCTTATAATCGACAGTGTGTGTGTGTGTATATATATATATATATATATATATATATATATATATATATATATATATATATATATATATATATATATATATATTAGTAGAAGTATTATTAAAAACCTCATCTACAGACACCAGACAAGCCAGAAGGCTTGTTTTTCTCTCAGAAATCTCATGGTGCTGCCACAACCACAAGGGATTCTGGGTAGGCACATGAGTGGTTGTGGCAGAACTATGAGATTCCTGAGGGAAAAACAAGCCTTCTGGCTTGTCTGGTGTCTGTAGATGAGTGTTTAATAATACTTCTACTACCCCTTAAATTTAAATGGAGGGGTTTCCATCACCTTTACCCACCATAACTTATGTAATGGTATTTCTTACCTACTCCAAGCCTCAACTATTAAGCCAGTATCACAACCTCATGCTGACGAGTCCCATGAAGGATGAAACAGCTGTCAATGAGCGGTGATCTGGCTATTGCACCTCTTCCCGAGTTTTGTCTTAAGGCTGTCTTGTACAGCGGGCAATTACTTTCAAGGGATCCATGTATAAAGTGCATATAGAGGCAAAGGTGATAATTGTTAACCTTATTTGCATGCGCCTACCCAGAATCCCTTGTGGTTGTGGCAGCACCATGAGATTTCTGAGGGAAAAACAAGCCTTCTGGCTTGTCTGGTGTCTGTAGATGAGTGTTTAATAATACTTCAACTACCATCACCTTTACCCACCATAACTTATGTAATGGCATATATATTTCAACCAAAAAAGCAGGATTTAATAGTGTAATGCAAAGATAAGGAACTTGATAAGGAACTTGATAACGACTTGAGGAAGCCCACGGGCGAAATGCTTATCGGTGACTAGGAAGCTATAGTTGGGTGTGTGATTCCTATATCACCCTACAAGGGTGAGTTCTTATTTTACGCTCCACTCACTGATGGTGGGTCGCACCACCATTACCTTTGTTTATACTATTGTTATTGTGGGATAGTGGGATTCTCATAGAGTGTTGTAGCATGTGTATGCTTTTACCTATTGTTTTTACTTTTGTAGGTATAGAAAATTGCTAAAATGCTATATATTTTATATAAATTTTACAGCTAATCCAGTGTTAGATCAGGACACTGCTCTGGTTTGAATATGTTTCCCCAGAGAAAATCCCAAATAAAAGTAAAATAAAGTAATTACAGGAATGAAGGAGGGAGGGGCCTAGGATGGGAAATGTCATTTAAGCACTTAATGTGTTTTGAGAAGATCATACATTTAAAATATTAATGGTGTCATGCCATTCTGATACTGGAGAGGTTAAATGTAATTTTACTTACCATTTTCTCCTCAGGTGTTTTGCAAGTGATAAAGTCTGATAGGTTTACTTTTTTTTTTTTAAAGTGAAGCAGTCTACAGTTGAAAGGGTTAATGGAGCTAGTTATGTTCTTACTCCTTACTCCTTATTTGTGTAATGATCTGTGTCAGGACTGTATCTATAACAAGGGGACATCCTCTACGGCTGGAGGAAAGAAGGTTTCTACACCAGCACAGACGGGGGTTCTTTACAGTAAGAGCGGTGAGACTATGGAACTCTCTGCCAGAGGAAGTGGTAATGGTAAACTCAATAAAAGAGTTCAAAAGGAGCCTGGACGTGTTTCTTGAAAGCAATAATATTACAAGTTATGGATATTAGATTAATAGGGACAGAATGTTGATCCAGGGATTTATTCTAATTGCCATATTTGGAGTCGGGAAGGAATTTTCCCCCTGGTATGGGGCAATTGGCATTTGCTTCATAAGGGTTTTTTGCCTTCCTCTGGATCAACACAGTAGGGACACAATATGTATATAGGTTGAACTTGATGGACTTGATGGTCATTTTTCAACCTTATGAACTATGTTACTATGTTAGAGCATTGATTGCAGCACTCTGGCAGAGCAGGGCCAATGACGTGCCAGACATGTCACTAAAAAATGGTCAGTTGACGACCAATGACGTGTCTGGCACGTCATGGCATTAGATGAGTCTCAAAAGCTTTTTTGCTCAAACAGTATTTGACTGGGTTCACATTTGTCCAAATAGGACATAGGGGCATGATGACAATTTGAAAAATGCACACCACCAAAATCTGGCCCTTAAACAACCCAAAACCTATGAACAGTTTTGTATTAGTTATCAGGAGATGTCGCCGAACACATATTTGTGTGTTGTATGGCAGTAACACATGCCCGGAGCTGTAATTTCATACCTAAAGTAAAATGTGTGTGTGGGAAAAAACAAGGAAACAACAAAGAAATGACTACCAAAAACTGATAACGACTGGTAGTACAATAAATACACCTGGATGTCTAATTTTCAAAAGCATATAGTTTGATCGGGGGGAAATTGATTTGTCCAACTTCCAAATATGTCCCAAACAGGACATGGAGTTCCAAGTTGAAAAATGTGTGCTATATATTTTTGGAAACTAGACATCTCAGGGTATTTCAACTCTTTTGAGTCACTAATTCTACCACCAGCCTGTGCCAATGTTTTTGGAAGTAGTTTCTTTAGTGCCACCCACACACATTGTTCTTTGGCTGTGACACATACAGGAGCTGTAAATCCATACCTAAACAACACCCCAATATGTGTTTGGCAACATCCTGAACACAGTAATAGCACACATGCATAGGTTTGTTTAGTTGTTTGCAGGCTAAAATTACCCCATTAAACCGCAGGTTATTTCAAATGCTAGTATTTGAACTCTTTCTATGCACTCATTCTACCACCAGCCTTTGTCAAACTTTATGGTAGTAATTGTTTTTTTTTTTAAAAAAATGTAAACACATTTTACTTCAGGTATGAATTTACAGCTCCTGGCATATGCCACTGTCAAACAACACCTCGATATGTGTTCAGCAACATCTCCTAAGCACAGTGGTATCCATGCATGGGTTTGTTGGGTTGTTTGGGGGATAATATGACACATTTGGGGAATACACAATGTAGTTTTTGAACTTGGAATTTTGACATGTTGAAAATTCTTACCCATGTCCAATTTGGGACATCATTGAAGCCAACCAATTCAATTTATCCTATCAAATCATATATTTTTGAAAAACAGATCAAATGCTGGTATTTTAACTCTTTCAATAGACACATCTTACCACCACCCTTTGTCAAAGTTTTTGGTAGTAATTTTGTTGCGTTTTTTCCCACACACATTTTACTTCAGGTATGAATGTGCGTGCACACGTGTCACTGTCAAACACCTCAATGTGTATTCAGCAACATCTCCCGAGTAGAGTGATACCACCCATGCATGGGTTTGTACACACACACATATATATAATATATATATATATATATATATATATATATATATATATAAATATATAAAGATTTGTATGATGGCCCCCATACAAAACTAGGTTATCAACCTATAAACAACAAGAATGAAAAAGGGCAAGGGGGCCATGCTGTCAATTTACAGTAATCCACCAACAAGACTTTTAGTACTCAAATGGTTAACAAGCATTAAGATTACCACAAGGTTACAGTTGATTTGACAGGTACAGAATTGGTTTACCCAAGGGAAACAATTAGCTTTAAATAAGGCTGGGACCAAAGAAGTAAAATATAACATTCTGACATGTATTTCATACCGTATTCTCCACATCATTTTGAATATAACATATATTAGGACATTTGTGCATTGAATAAACGAAATAAATAACCATGAAGGGCCAAGAGCCTCTCTACTTTAGCAGCAAATCCTGCATACAAAAAAGTTTGAGAAATATGGCCCAGGCCAGGCTATTTTTCAGGCTTTACTTACACTCTTGGGGTAATCTAAAATATAAATGTTTAAATCTCTAATCATGGCTTTTACAACATATGACAACCTTTTCCATCAGACAACACCAGAATGAAATTTGTATGCACAACCCCATCAATATATAAAACCTGATACCCAGGCAAGACACTGCAGGCAATATATTTTTTTTATTTAAAATGTGCCTACATCTCACATCACCATGTCTAATTTTTTTTTTCTTTTGCAGATGCATTTCATTAACCAATAAGCTCAGCAGCCCCTGGTTTGAATATTTGATGTATGTATGACAAGATGAAACCATTCATTTGAAAGAGTAGCATCTGCTGTTGCTGTGTTCAGAGCATTTTTTAAAAAAAATCTTCCTTGCAAATTCTGTTTGCCAAAATAAAAGACAGGGATATGCGTCACAAAATATATATGCATCAGACTATGCACATACAGCCAATAACATGCTCTCTTGATGTAACTCTTGGAAAGCCAGATAATAAGCAATGCACTTCAGACATGAATAATTTTTCATATAAAAACTTCAGCTACAATTTATTTATAAGCAGGTGATTGGCAAATTGCACAATTACACTTCTCAGTGTCAGAAACAAAAATAAGGAGTTAATTAAATTTTGCCATCTTTTGCTAAATTAAACAAAAATACACATCATGATTATACAACCCAAAAACACTCTACTTGAAAGAAAGGGTTTTTTTTGTTTTTTTTTTAAATTGTTTTCAAAATTATTTAACAAAATCACCTCCAGGCACAAGACATAGAAACATTGATGGATAGAATATGCTCCTTTATGATATGCCTCTGTCATTAAGCACATGTCTAGTAAGACACATTTTTCCATGGCTCATGAATTTTGTTACCATGTGATTTTAACTGAGCTTCAGTTCTGAGTTTTATTTACAAATAAAGTCTAAATAGTATATTATTGAATGTTTATCCCAAATACAGTTACAAAACACAGTATTAAGCTGCATGTACATATTTAGCATTAATTAGGACACCTGTGTAATAGAGTAAAAACCATTTTCAAATCTAAAGTTTTGGTGTGTTTTAGGTTGTATATTGGCTTAACAATTGGTTGTTAAAATCACATGCTACACCGATATACACATTTTTAAATATTTATTAATGCAAAGACATTGTGTAAGTGTTGATGAATGTTGAATTTATTCCATAGTGCACAGGTGATCCAATATTCCACAAAGTATTATATTTTATAATGAGATGTTGTATCTAGCATTATACCTGATATAAAACTCCACAATGATTTCCACCAACGGTTGCCAGAGTGGACACTTATTAATTCTTTATGAATTCCTGGCTACTCTTTCAAATACCTAAGGCCTGCCAGCATGTAGAATTCATACGCCGACATAATTATCTGAATTCAGCATATGATTTCTACCTATTGTCAGACTACATACTACCCAGGAACACTTATGAAAGACTGGTCTACAGCATATTTGGAATGGTTCAATTTTAATTTCCTTATGTGAAAAATGTAGAAATTGTTTGCCATTCAACTACATGTCTAAAAACAAAGCTTGCAATCATGGAGGATTGTGACCTGTGAAAAGTTATACACAAATCACTAAGAAACAACTTCAGCTACATCCTTAATTGGCTTTGCAGATTATACGTAAAGTCAATGAAAGCTATGTTTAGAAATCCTTAGACAAGTCTAATTAAATGTAACACCCTATACAAAAGTAAAACAAATACTCACTACATGTTCAAAGGAATTTAAAGACAGTATGCCACAGGCAACTTAACCATTTCAATGGCATGTTAATTTCGGTAAATATGTCCTGGCATTGAAAATGCTTACATTTAAAATGTATTTTACTTTTTTTATATTTTTGTCATCTGTTATGGTTCACTAAATTTCAAGGTGTTCTGACAGAAAAGTATCATTGCCCCTTCAACCACATCAATACTAATTATTTGGCTATGTGATACAAATGTGTCTTGGCAGAAGAAGTAGGTTTTTACCAATTAAGACTGAAGTCCAGGCAAATACATTCTTTCAAGCTAAATAGTAGTTCAAATACAAGAAACGTACACCAATGTCAAAGTATTTTCACAATACAATAATATGCAAATAGTATGTAAAGAAGTACAGAACACTTACAGGAATAATTGCACATGTGCAAAAAAACACTGTAAGGACAATCTCCTTTAAATGCTTCAATCAGTAGTCCTTCAAAAAAGTTTATTAATCAATAAATTAATAGGTATTAATAAGTAAATAAAGATGTGCAAAAATGCTAGAATAATGTCCTCTAATGTCCTCAATGAGTTTCGCCCCACACAAGCTTCATCAAGAGGAACAAGATGCTGTAGTTATTCAATCCCAGTGTCACTGACATCCTGTTTACATAGAAAACGGCAGTCTGCAGCTACCAGAGGACTGAAGGTCAAGATGAAAAAGCCCCACAGTGGAAGAAGTAGAAGGTCAGTAAATAAATGTTTTTTTGTACAAAGTGTATAATACTTTTTTTTTTATTTGTAAAAATAAATAAATCTGTGTGTGTATGTAAATGTGTCCATGGAGGGGAAAGTAATCTCTGTGTCTGCATGTGTAAGATTGTGTGTGTATGTAAGATTGTGTGTAAGTTTGTCTGTGGAGGGGGACAAACATAATGTTTTTTTTATTCTTGAATTAAAAAAATCTGTGAGGTTGTGTGTGTGCTGTGTGTATGCACATGTGTTTAAGTCTGTGTGTAAGTGTGTCTGTGTTTGTAAGTGTGTAAGTGGAGAGGGACAAACTGCATTTTTTTATTCCAAAAAAAAGAAATCTGTGTGTGCCTCTAAGTGTGTGTGAGGTTGCCTCTGCGTGTCTGCAAGTGTGTGTGTAAGTTTGTCTCTCTGTGTATAAGTGCATCTTTGTAAGTGTGTCTGTGGAGGGGGACAAACAACATAATTTTTTTTGTATTCTTCATTTTGTAAGGTTGTCTGTATGTAAGTGTGTGTCTGTGTGTAAGTGTGCCTGGCTGTGTGCCTAAGTGTGTCTGTATAAGTGTGCCTGTGGAGGGGGACAAACCGCATAAAGTTTTTTTATTTATTTAAAAAATGGAGATTGATATTTTATTTATTTTTATATAGATATATTTGTATAGACAAATACTTTATATATAAACACTTATATATATAGACACACAAGTTCAGCTCCCCAGTGTCGCCTCTCTCACCATCCAGCCCCTCCAGTGTCACCTTTGTCCCCAATCAGCCCCTCCCAGTGTCACCTCTGTCCCCAATCAGCCCCTCCCAGTGTCACCTCTTTCCCCAATAAGCCCCTCCCAGTGTCACCTCTGTCCTCATTCACCCCCCCATGTCATTGCTGCCCCCATTGAGCTCACCAGTGTCAGGCTTTGTCCCCAATCAGCCCTTCCAGTGAATTAATATTTGAGAGTGTATGGGCCCAATTTAAGGTATGATCCTGGTAGGGTACTCATATTAGCCTTTACAATTTCCCTGCTGCTGTGTACTATACTTTCCATAATTCTCAGCCAGTATCATGGGGGACATTTAACTGGCTGAGCATCAAGGGGACATTAGGTTTTGCTATATTTACCATCCTTTGTTGCTATTAAATTTAATTATGTTAAACCAAATCTGAATCATATTTGACTTGCTTTATTACATCAACATGCGTTAGAAAATCAGGAAAAGGTGGGCATGTATGGTGGGCTGATTCGGTGGCACAATGGGCCACTTGACTTGACTTGCCCCCCCAGGCCTTAGGCTGCTAGCCCTCCCCTGGGTGGGGTCCAGGTCAGAATGGCCCTTTCTAAACTATTTTGAATTGATATAAAGAGACAGGAACAAGGGGTCACCGGGGTCGCACCGGGTCCCCTAGAGGCACGGGCCCGCCACAGTTGCGACGGCTGCAATCCCTGTCGTTTCTCCAGTGCGTTTTGTAATTAACAATAAATGAATACTTTATTTTGGCCTATTCTTTTGTGTTTTGACATTTTTCTATATCCATGTTATGATACCAGTCTACCAGGGCATCACAGCAAGATGACAAATAGGAATGATCTGACTTTCCTAAATCTGTGATTTAACCAGACATTCACTTATGGTGATCTTCCCAATTAACAAATCCTAACAAGCAGGACCATCCTATATAGAGTGTAAAAAAGGGTATTCAGCCCAGGACTCGGGCTCAAGGAAGCCTGAATGTATCATATTCGACACTACGTCCCAGTCACCACAGAAAAAAAAAATATAACAAATTAAAGAAAATAAAGTATAGCTTTAAATTGGTGTACGTATTAGTCATATTGTCTATTAGACTGCTTAGGAAAACACGCATTCATTTGGCATGATATAGTTAACAAACTGTTGGGACGTGTTTTAGTTATATACATTCTGTACGATCATTTTTATTGTTATTGAATATTTTCACTTTATCTATTCTATGCGGTGTAACCTTTTATGTGTTTTGCTAATTGTCATTATTAGGTTATTAGGAGAATTAATAATTTAGAAATTTATAAGAAAAAAATTATTTTTTTGTATCATGTGACATTGTATAGGTGATTGATAAGGATTACTAACAAAATCTTAAAATTCCTGTACTGCAGAAACAGACACCCCATGGCTCATCCTAATATTTTGATTTCCATACATGCAAATATATAGCAGTCATTTTTTGCTAAATACCCAGTACTGTATATACTGTGGGAGATCACCCATATTTAATGTACGTGTTACAAAAAAGTGGTCTTTTGCAAAATGTCTGACAACAATATTTTAAGGGGAACTTAACTACCATTGCAGTAATAGAGATCACAGTCACGTAAAACATACAAAGCCATATTGTGGAGATTAATGAATGTGGCAAGCCAAGGTGACAAAAGGACCAAGTCTTCATTTTATAACCTGATATGATTTATTGGCCTGGGTTATTGAAGTACAAGTGGCTATTACTGAATTCCTTTTACTTCCCAAAAGTCATCTCAAGTCAATCTAGGTCAATTATGGATTTGGTCCATGTTCACTTATATACAGTTCATTTGGGTTCAAAAATATATAAGCTAGAAGCCTCAGATTTGATTTTCCTTTGGCCTTTAGGACAGTATATTTTTAGGGATAGTATGCCCTGTGTTTGGAACTGACCCCCACGCCTACCAGAATTACAAAGTAAATTTAGTGTAATATTTTTAATACTGTATTTGCTCGATTATAAGACGAGGTTTTTTCAGAGCAAATGCTCTGAAAAATACCCCTCGTCTTATAATCGGGGTCGTCTTATAATCAGACCTCAAATAGGTCTGACTATGAGACGACTAAGATCCAGATCCCCCGCAGCTGTAGGGGACCTGGATCCTCCTGTCTCCCCCGCCTGCCCCACTTACCGGTACTTCTGAGTCCCCGGTGTGTAGCTGGGGCAGCGTGTAGATGTCTACACGATTCGCGTAGACAACTTTCGCTGCAGCAAGAAGGAGGTGTGGCTAGCAGCAGGGGTTGTCTGCGTCCATCGCGCAGACCTTTCCCGGTTGTCAGAGATCAGAGTTCCCCGCATTTAAATTAACATTTACTGGTAAAACTTTTTTCCTATAGGGTCGTCTTATATTCAGGCTTTTTCTTTTTTTCCTAAATTAATATTCAGATTGGGGGGGTCGTCTTATAATCAGGGTCGTCTTATAATCGAGCAAATACGGTAATTGGTTCATTTTTTTAAATGCATGTACCCAAAAGTGTACCCAAATGTTATTTCCAGGTCTAATGAAATAAGCACAATAATAGATTGACAGTGATGAACTGATTTATTATTATTATTTTCATATCGTAAAGGGCAAATGTTTTATATTTTATTTCATAAAACAAGTAGCTTGGGATAGCTGTGTTAGTCCAGTGTAAATTGAAAAAATGAGCACTGCAATATAAAATAATACCTTTTTATTAAACTAACTTTCCATTTTAAGGACAAGCTTATCAACCTCCCTTTATCAAAAGCAATACTAATGGCAAAACATCTAATTAAGTCATGAGTTACGTTACAGTATACAACTTAAGGAGAATGATAGAGACTGATAAGGTATAGGTCAATGTCCACCATATATAATATGGCGACAGACACCTGATTAAAAAGCTTAAATGGTGTCACTGAAATGCATCGACAGTGAGGCATTCAGACACCGAGCACCCACCCAAGGATGCACTTTAACTGCTTTGGAGAGTGGTCACAAGTGCCATCGCAAGAGATTTTGGCTCTCGCAAGATGGCAGTTCCCATTAAAAAATTAAAAAATAAAGCATGGTTTAAATGCATGGTTTGATGCAGTAAATTGAATTGGCTGGTTTCAAGATGTCACAAATAGGACATGAGCATAGACTGACTAGATGTCACAACTCCAAGTTGAAAAACTGAATTCACCATGTCCCAAATGTGCTCTTTTAGCCCTCAAATAACTTGGCAAACCTATGCATGGGTGTACTGTACTCAAGAGATCTTGCTGGACACATATTGGGGTGTTATTTCGATATGACACATATCAGGAGCTGTAAATTTTTACCTGAAGTACAATTTGTGTGGAAAAAAACCCACAAAATAAATTACTACCACAAAGTTTGACAAAGGCTCGTAGTAGAATTAGTACATGGGAAGAGTTAAAATACCAGTATTTGAAATACCTTGGGGTATCTCGTTTTCACAAATATATGGTTTGATAAGGGTTAGTTGTATTAATCAGCTTCAAAGAAGTCCCAAATATGACATGGAGACAGGGTTACCAGATTTGAAAAAAGTTTTGTAATAGCCAAATGCTATTTGTACTTTTTGCCCTATAACTTGCAAACCTCCCCATAAAAACATTGGTTATTTCTAAACTTAGGACAAATCGTATTTATTATTATTATTTATTGTTTTATATAGCACCATCAAATTCCGTAGCGCTGTATAATGGGTGGACAGGGCATAACAAGTAGTATAATTTGACTTACAGAGACAACAGGTGGGGAAGAGCTCAGATGAGCTTACAATCTAGAGGGTGTTAGGGTGTATTACACAATAGGTAAAAGTACAGTTGTTAGGGATGGACCAGTCACACTAGTAAAAGTATTGCAGGAAAGGGACTAGGAAAGGAGAGCTAAAGGAATATGGGAGGGCGTTAATGTGCAATGTTGTTAGCGTCCTTAAAGAAGTGGGTCTTGGGGGATTTTTTGAAAAAATAAAGTCATGGAGAAAGATGGATAGGTTGGGGGAGAGCATTCCAGAGGATAGGGGCAGGAGAGCTAGAAATCAGAGGGAGTACATACAATTATAAGGGACTTATAACCACTACTTACAGAGGGCACATTAGCTTTCAGAAAACCACCCAACTGGGAAGTTAAACTGGCCCATAGATAAAATTGCTGAGGAAAATACAGGTATGGAATTCACTGCCAAGTGAGGGGGTGCTATCAAATACAATAGATGCCTTCAAAAAGACCATTTTAGAGCCTTTTGAAGTCAAGAAGGATTTTTGGGCAAATTTCTTAACTGGGGTTTTTTTGCCTCTTTTGGATATGTAGGAGGGTTGAACTTGATGGAGTTAAATTACTACAGAATGTTACTGTCCCCATCATCTTGTATTGTAACTAGCTGCCCTGTCATGTTCAGCCCCTAGTATGCTCCCTCCAACCCCTGCCATGCCCCATCAGTGCCTGTAATCCCCCTTCAGCTCCTGCGTTGTCCCTATCAGCCCTGCCATGCCTCCCAGACCCTGTCATGTACCCACCAGCCCCTACCATGTTCTCCCAGCCAGTGTTATATCCCCTCCAGCCCCTGTGTTGTCCCACCACCCCTGGCATGTCTACCCTAGCCCCTGCCATTTACCCCCTGTCAAGTACAACCCAGCTACTGCCATGTCCCCATGTTTTGTCCCCACCAGTACCTATAACCCCCCTCCAACTTGCCTACCTTTTTTCAGGAGAGGGGAACTGTTCCCTTGCAGTCTGATTTAGAAGGATGTATACATCTATACATTAGAAGGATGTATGTCTGAACATTCATCCTTCAATCGCTTGTCCTTAAGCCATTGCCTCGCCCACTCATTTTGGTCTGTTATTAAAGTTACCCAGTCAACAAAACATCAGGCTACTGTGACAAGGTTTCATATGCATACATATACCTTATACCTAGGAACACATAACAAAACTATCATAAAATCTTTAGATACTACAGATACTTAACTATGAACAAAATTTTAATGAAAACATAGAGGTTATGTTATTTTGTACTTTTGTATAATACATTATACTATCTGGATATATTTTTTTAAGAAAGGGGAAATTATTGTAATATGTGAGTATTTACAGTGTTTAATCGGATCGTTTTCAGTTTTGTACTTTCTCTGCTAATGTCAGATGAAACAAGAATAATGTCTCATGGTAATAATATGTACCAGTTAGGCATGGCTTCCCATTTTCCCTGGTGTTCATGGAATAAAGTAATTATCAGACTAATATATCTTTCTTTACTATTGTGCTTAAAGCTGATGAGCAAAGCAAATTTAAATGACATTGTATCTTCAAAGTATAAACAAAAAACTTGATAAATACTCAGTAAATTACATGATTACTTTTCCTTAAGGCAGAGTATACTGTAAGTGTTAAATGAAATAACAGGGAGTGTGCTTTTCCTAGTGCAGAATTATCTTTTTTTGAAAACCTATAGAAAATTGATTTAACATAAGTATCTCTGTAAACATTGCTGCTTGCTCTGAGAAAAATACAGCCGGTAGCACAGGAACAGACACAGAAGATAAAGTAACATTTCATTTAGTAAAATGTAGCTGTGAATACAGAAAATGAAGCATGCACTAAAATACTCTAGATTTAAGGAAGTACATATTATGTTTCTTAATGAATCTGCAAAAGAATTATGTCTCAGGGGTGACGAGCAGACAAATGCTTTACTCCAGTTGATACAATAATAGCAAAACAGCTAGTGCACCAACAGCTGGCCATCCTGGTACTATAGCATTTACTGTGAGAGTTCCTGAGGCATAATAAAACCTAATGACATGTTGACTTTATAGAGAGAGATGGCAAAATAACTTTGATAGAAAAATAAGCAGTCTTTCATTTTCTCTTGGAAAATTTTACAGCTAGCGTTTGATTTTCCCTTACCATTACTTCCTTAAAGTCTATAAAATGACAAAATAAGTTATAACTCACCATTTTGCTCCCTCTGTACTCCTGCTGCAAGTAGGTCAGGTTCACCGAGGCTTATATCATTAAGCCTGGTTCCTAGACATTCCATACATAAGGACTTGCACCATTCCTCTGCTTCTAACTCTGTAAACAATAATATACAAAATATTTCAAAATGAAACAATCAAAACTATATATTTTTTGTTTTATTGTCACTGTGTCAGCACTTTAAAGCATAGGAAAATGCGAAAGTATTCAGAATAGTGGTTTACATTTGCATACATGAAAAATATTGAATGGCAACAAATGTAAGCAATTTATGAGCACAATACTGATACCAATATAAAGGATTACTCACATTAGCATAATGAAATGTCAGATAGTTACATCTCCAGAAAATAATATTAACGAAAATCCAATCAAATTGTTAAATAGCATATTGGTTGTTATATCAATTAAAATACTTACATGGTTAAACAGGAAATTTCCCACAAGGTAATGCTGGTAAAATGCAACCATATCCAAAGGCGGTGGCTTTGTTTATTGTTATTTATTTATTGTTTACTGCAGTTCCATACATGACCACAGAATAGCGCTGTGCCAACACACACAGACCCCTATAAACTATATATTTTTTGTGTTTATACTTGAGGAAAATTTAAGAGCAATACATGCAATAGTGGAGGACTGCCTTTTATTAAAACGTTGTATTTATAAATGTAATAATTTATCATAGTCATCCAGCACTCACCCACTCATGGACAATGTGTAATTATACATAGCATTGCAGTTTGTTAGCTAAGGATCGACAGCATACAACTTAAGCGCGTATATAATATAAACAGACAAATTGGAAAGAAGTGCAAATTAATGAAATGTATTGGTATTTACTCCACAGTATAAAAGCCACTGGTAAAGATTTGCAACATTTTTTTATTGAAATATTTGTTTCAGACTACAGAGCATAACATTAAATTCAGTTTTAGAACACAATACGAATGTTTTCTCCTTTTTTTTATTTGCGCACTGAAAAAGATTGACTCTGCAACACCTTCCTATCTAATAAAAAGGCACAGCCGTACAATGCAATTAATTATATATCTTGCACATTCAAACACTGTATATGTGTCATTAAATAATTGGAGGAAAACAAGTTTGTTTTGTCAGAATTAATAACATTATCATAGCTACACTTATTTATTGTGTTGCTTGTTATGGGTAGGTAATGATTACTCTGAAGCAGAGGTACTTTGCATACAGGTGCGTAAATTGTCAGCACTATAGCAGTACCAAAAAAAAAAAGTCATATTTGTTATAAATATATGCTTGTAAGAATGAGGTGACGAGTATAATGTCTATATATCTATAAGTACCAACCATTTGCTCTTTTTTTTTTTTACAAGAAAACCCTTTGTTACACATTTGAGTTTTGCTTTGTTAAACAGAACAAACTAAGCCAGTAATAAAATAAAATAGATATTCTATCTATCTATCTATCTATCATCTATCTATCTGATGTAATGTAAGATGTACTTACATTTTAGAAACACACCTTAAAAACTACCTTAAACTAATAAAAAAATAACATGAATTAGCCTGACAGTGTCTTTACTGAGGAACAGATGTGGCCTTAGGTAGAAAAAGGCAGTGTTTATGGGGGCTTAATAGTCACCATATATCTGCTCATCCACTCATCTTAATTTTCTCCACATTGTTTATACAACACCCATTATGGCGTATCTCAGTGACATGATAGCAGCGATCATTGGGTGGCTGGGGGTAGCTTCAAGATAGGATGGGTACCATTATAGGTAGCAACCAGTTTTCCACCACCATCCCTGTCAGGGCCTGTTACAACACTTACACATACACGCATCTTAAGTTTGTAGTTTGTAGTCATTATGTATGTATATATTGTAGCTATGGAATTACTGCTCCTGAAGTAATAGGTATTAGTGATACTTTGTTTTACCCCGTGCTCTCTTTTTATTTCAGAACTGATTTAATTAGATTTTTGAACATATTGTTTACTAGTCATAATTCATTGCATACATTTGTAGTTTATAATGGATTATTACAGTATATGCCAAAAAAATGCGATTTAGGATACATATTTTGTTTATAATACATTGTTCATTTCATATGTATTTCCTGTGTTTTTCTTGCCAAATACTTTAGTCAATTTGTCATCATTTCACTGAATCACATATTGTGTTGGCTGTTTTATTCAGAATAATTTTGGTAAAGCTATTTAAGATATTCAATAAGAAATTGAGTTTCATCCATTTTTTTATATGTTTGCATCATTTTGGTTTTGTTTTTTGAAAGATTGAGATCTGAGACAAACACTCTCAGTTCTTATTAACATGCAAATATTAATCAAGTCATATATTAGAGGTTTAGGGGATTTAGGGAGGGTTAGGTTTCAACTTCTTCGCTTCACTATACATTCTGAAGAGCCAACACTAGTTTTTGCTGCAGAAAGAGCCGGGCTGACCCTGGACAAAGTATAGTAAATTTGGTGAGATTTCTCCAAGGTCTTATAGAATTGTGCATTGAACAGGGCCAGTGCAACCCTTCACACCAGAGTGGTCTCTTCTGAGTGAATATTAAAGCAACAGAATTAAAACTCTACTACAATTTTACCAGACTAAGTTTTGTTATATAATTATAAATAATTATATATCGATACACACACACATATGCATTTATCATTACCCAAATAAACTGCTTCTTAACAATCTATAGTGTGAGTTGTCCTTAGGTCAGGGCCAGTAACATGTTTTAAAAGGCCCTATGCAAAAATATTGACTAGTCACATCAATCATTGCATGAAATAAGCTACACAATATATACCGTATATCTACAATATAATTTTTCAGTTTTGAATTCACAATTCCTTTTTTGTAAAAAAAGAAAAAGAAGAAAAGAGAGCGAAAGAGAACAAAACTTATACATTTTAAGTTTTGTTCTGTTTTAAGAATAATTACTGAATCTATAAAATTAATAGATCACTAAATGCATGAATAAGTAGCTTGATTCTTTCTGTATAGTTAACAACATAAATTAAATTCCTCAGTGCGATCTCTTCTAGTATGTGGAGCTGAGGGTAATACTTCATATTGCAAATTAAACACAACAGCACAGCAGTGACTTACAATTATTTTGCATAATTAAAAACATTTATCTTGTTATTCAGTTAATTATAGATTTGTCTCTGTTGGAATACAGCAATAACCTGTCTTTATAGCACTGTTTTCTAAAAGCATACTGTATTAAGGAGGATTCATTAAAAGGACATATCAATGGGTTCATATATTTTACCACTAAAATACCCATTCAGCAGTATTTTAATGACCACAGGAATTTGTCATTCAATTATGATTTAATAAAATGCATTTCTGCTCTACTGGTTTGCAATAACAGTGAATTATTCCTAATTCTGCCACCACACTGGGGGCATTTATTATTTTAGTTGTAAATTATTTTTATATAAAATATTTATTTAAACACAAAAATATGTACGTTAAAAAGTATGATTTTTTGGTTACATTACAAAATCTCTGTGGAGACTTATCTTTAACTATGGGAAAAAAATCTGTTAAGGGTACTGTTCCACTTACTCTGGTGAATATTTTATAGTTATAGAGACATCTTATGATATTAGAATACTCAATTCCTGTCCATAAATATTTTTTTTCAGGGAAGGCTTAGATCTAGCCTTAAACAAGACAGAAGAAGAGGGACATGTTGAAGTTCATTGGCAGCAATACATAAACAAATAAATAAAATACTTTTTTTAATAAGTTTCAGTGTTATTTTTATATATTTAATATATCTGAGCAATATATGCAAACTCAGTTCATTTTACATTTCTATGCTTAATATGATAGGGCATCCAAATTTACATGGAACAACACCTGAAGTATCAGGGTACATCATACACTCAAGTGCCAAAAGTTAAAAAAGTTATACTGGTCTGTTATCTTCATCGATTTCCAAAGTGGACCCGCCACTTTTCTAAAATTTCTTATTGGTTTTGACTTAATTTGCATAATAATTCCTCCCTTTGAATAAAAATGATATGTCCTGGTAGGCCCATTGTCTCAGGGTAGCTGCCTTAGAGTGCCACATATCAAAATACTATGTCTAAATGAAGACTCTCACGCTATCATTGGTATCTATTAATTTCAACAATTTATAACAACGTGCATAGCAACAACATGTTTTTTGCATGTTTGTGACACATATTCAGGGCCAGATTAAGGCAAGGGCCTCCTACCAGCCCGGGTTGGTACATGTTCCGGATTGCCCAGGACAGTCCCGCAATGCATTGTCCTGGAATTGAAACGCCATCTTTTTTTTTCTGACGCGGAGGAGAGAGAGGGGTGCCGAGCGGTGGCTCATAAAGTTTTCTGCAACCGCTCGGCACCCCTCAGTCACTTCTGCGAGGCCTCTAGTTGGATCGCAGTGCCGATATGTAATGCTGATTCTGGCACTCAGTAGAGTGCATCGCGGCAGAGCAGGGAGACAGAGGCCTCACGCTCTCACCTCGGGAAGGTAAGTGAACTACAAAGGGGGAAGAGGGTAGATAGTCAGAAGAGAGGGAGAGGGTGTAGATAGTGAGAAGGGAGGGAGAGGAGGTAGATAGTGAGAAAGAGGGTAGTAAGAGTATTGAAATAAATAGTGAGAATGAGTGAGATAATGAATGAATTAGTCTGAGGATGAATTGTGTAAATGAACGAGAGTATGAATTAATGTGTGGATGAATTGTGTGAATGCGTGAGAGTATGAATTAATGTGTGGATGAACTGTGTGAATGCGTGAGAGTATGAATTAATGTGTGGATAAATTGTGTGAATGAGTGAGAGTATGAATTAGTGTGTGGATGAACTGTGTGAATGAGTGAGAGTATGAATTAATGTGTGGATGAATTGTGTGAATGAGTGAGAGTATGGATTAAGGGTGTGGATGAATTGTCTGAATGAGTGAGAGAATGAATGAATTAATGAATCTAATAAAATGAGAAAATATAAAAGATGTAGTAGGTATATTAAAATGAACATTTGTCATGTGAATTATGCCCAATCCGATATTACTGGGGGCCTCACAGTACCTGTAGCCCAGGGGCCTACAATGTCTTAATCCGGTCCTGCACATATTTCCTTTTAAATAACATTTTTACCCAAGTAGCTGTTTGAGTAAGAATTTGCAGAGAACATTGACACAATTTTGACATAATAGTATATAGGTACTATATATTAAATGTGGCATGATCAACCAATGGTTTGTGAGAAATGTGGCAGATTAACTTAATTGATATGTTTAGTATAAATTAATATATAATTTAACTGGAGGTATTCATGATTATACAATGCATTTTTTTTTTTTTTACACCAATGTCTCAACAGTCGTTATTTTGCATCTTAAATCGGTCTGTCACAAAATTCACTCACAAAGACTTTTTTCCTTACATACTGACCTAAAAACCTCTCCATGTTTCAGTGTGATAGATAAAAACCCTATTATAGATAATCTTGTATCAGCTGAAACAGAGATAACTACTTTTCCTGCTTCTCAGTTCTATTTTTTCCAGATGCTGATGCTAACAAACCTTTACAGGAGGACTGAAAATAACTTTTCCTACATAATATTTAAACAGTGAAATTACAGGTCAAAGCAGTGTGGTATATGCTATTTTAAATAGAGAAAGAATAGTAATGAAAACTTTATAGTATAAAAATAGATGAATTTTATTATATATTGCATATATCTAGCCTGTACATTATATATATATATATATATATATATATATATATATATATATATATATATATATATATATATATATATATATATATATATATAATAGGTACCTAAAGGGAAACTGTCACATTCATGATTGTCTGAAATTCAAATTCTTTTGCCTTACATACAACATATCGATACAAAACTAAAAGCAATTCAATTGAGAATACTTGACATTGATTAGATAAATTGCAGATATTGTTGCCAAACTGAAAAGGGGGGAAAAGACCTTGTTACAGAGTATTAGTAATTGGGCCCAACAAGTTGGAACAAATTTGCATTATGCCATCATATTCACAAAGGTTTGCGCTCTAATGGAAACACCTCTTTGAGTTGCCATGTAAATAACATAAGAAAAATAGAACCTATCTACATAAAAGAATGAATCATATACACAAATACACCATGCAAGAAGCCAAAAAGAATGATTCAATTCTTAAACACTCCACCAACAACCAGTATCATGAAGGCGTAAAAGGTTATTTTTAGGTTGATACATGTATATAGCGTTAATATTTCCCTCCAGGAATCATATTCTAGTCATTGTTATTTATTTTGGTCTTGGTGGTAATTAAGTAAAAACATATATGTAAAAAGTGTAATTTAACATTAAAATACCAAACTTCAGAAATTAGTTTAAGTTGATTATTATATCTAAGCTACTTTACCTCAAATTAGTTTTCATAATTACATTGCATGCAGTCCTTAAACCAAGTGTTTCAACTGAGCCACAGCTGTTATGTAGTCACTTAGAAGATGGATAATCTGTTACCTAAATGCCAATAGCATATCAACAATTAATATGACCCTACTATGGTATTAGGTTGCATACTGCATAATCTGTAGCCACTACTAATCTGTTACACAAATTCACATTGGTCCTTTATGACTGCAAGTCATACATGGTTTTGTAAGTTTTCCAATAGTCTGAGATATGAGAATGCCAGTGTACATTGAGAACATATTTAGATATATACATATCCCAGAAAAGATACCAGTCATACATTAATTCTTATGTCCAAGGAAGGATTTACCAAAAATATTGTCTAGTTGTAGAATGTTTAATAATAATAAGATAAGATAAGTAAGATAAAATGCATTGGTCTGTGATTAAAATAATGCTGCACATGTTTCTGAATGATCTGCACGGTTGATGCATGTGGAGGATGAAGTCCCACAGAAATCCAACAAAAAAGAGACATATGGAAACAATGTTTATAGGGTTATGTAGATACAGCTGGTGTTATCAATGGGATTGTGTTTAATTCACTAAGTAATATTTTTTTTTATATTAAACAGTAGACTTGTGCATACAGATTCATATGTATTGCAATTTAAACTAATTTTGACAACTTTGGCAATTCATACAAACCCCTCAAAAATTAGGAGGGACCCCCAACGAAACAAACACTAACACTTTTGTTGGTGCTTTCACTCACACAGACACTCACCCACTCTCTCATTCACACTCTATCCCACTCTCTCTGAATGTCTCTCTACCTTGTCCACCGACCTCTTCTGCAACCCTGTCTCTGTGCCAAACACTTCTGTTTCTTATCTTGCATCTTCTTGTTTTTCTATCTTCTTTTTTCTGTGTTCTTTTTTTACCTCTTCCATTGCTCAAAAAAGTCTTCTTCCTTTGTCTACTTCTCTGTGGACAACTGAAGATTGCCTCCCAGTGAACGTCCTCAAAATGGAGGCGCTTCTGGGCAATCGGGGGAGTGTGTGTGCCTGGAAGCTCTGTGATTTTGAGGAAGTTTACATAAGGTCATGTCCACGGTGAAGCGGACAGAGAAAGAAGATAGAAAAACAAGAAGATATGAAAGAAGAGGAAGATGCAAGAAAAGAAGCGGAGCTGTGCTGCACGGAGACGGTAACACGGAAACAGACGGTGGAGAAGGAAGGGAGACATCCGAGGGAGCATTAATGAGAGCGTGAGAGCGCGTGAAAGATCATGAGTGAGTAAATAAGTGTGAATGACAACGAATTTTGTTTCCAAATGGAAAAAAATTATTTTCATCTCAAAATAATTGGACCAAAAATTAGTCTGAATCACTTTTGGTCCATTTGCACAAGTCAATTGTGCTGAAGTTTAAAAATAAATTTTAAAAAGTTGCATTCATTACCGGAGATCATTACCTTAATCACTTAACATTTTCATTATTATAATTAAGTAAATATGCTCTACAATTGATAACATATTCTCATCTCTTAACTGCTTCTTTCATCTGATAATGCATAAATAATAACAGAGAAAACTATTTATTGATCTTCCAAGCTAGATTCAAACAGAGGAGGAAATAAGAAGCTAATTGGATTCATCATATTTATTAAAATATATCAATAAAATAGATTAAATTCCAAACCCTATAGTTTGATCATCAACAGCAATAAGCAACTTACTGTAGTAATAGAGGTGGACATAATGAAGATGATGAAACAGGAATACATGATGTTAAGATGGCTACTCCCATGTAATATATATGTATATATAGTTACATAGGCTGCAAAAAGACATGCGTCCATCAAGTTCAGCCTTTTCACTGCAGTGAAAAAGTATTCATTTTAATATGAGAAAAAACACAGCTGTAAAATGATCATCTCATTTATTGAAGGTAAAGTTAATCAAGAGTTATATCACCAATGTGAAAAAGTAATTTCCCCCCTAAACCTAAACCTAATAACTGGCAGGAACAACTGCAATCAAACCCACAGTGGTTTAAATACAATAAAACAATAATAACCAACAATGAGTCTTTTACATTTTTGTGGAGGAATTACAGCCTACTTTTCTTTGTAGAATTCTTTCAATTCAGCCACATTGGATGATTATCAAGCATGACACAGCATCTCAAGCATGGGCGCATGGGCACATGGGCAGATCCCCACCAGTAAATCATGTGGGGGACCAATAATGAAGAAATCCCCCAGGGCCACAGGAATCCCCCCCAATAGAAACGCCGTACGGCACCCAGGTGGAGGAGAGAGAGGGGCGCCGAGCGGTTGCTCATGAAAGAGTTTTCAGCAACCGCTCGGCCCTCTTCTCTCTCCTCTGCTCCCTGCCGCCACCCCCCTCAGCGCTGCTCTGACTGCAGTGGTGGGAGCGCAAGGCCTCTGTCCTGGTGCAGGCACTTCACGCTGAGCACTGGAATATGACATCATATTCCAGAGCTCAGCAGTGAAGCTGCTCGCACCGTGGCAGAGCAGCGACACACCACGTGTTCCCACCACAGGACTTCAGCGCGGTAAGTGAACTACAAAAGGGGATAGGGAGAGGGTATATAGGGAGGAGGGGTAGATACTGAGAAAAGGGGTTAGATAGAAAGAGTCAGTAGATAGTGAGAGGGGGTAGATAGATGAGGTAGATAGTGAGAAGGTAGAGAGTGGGTAGATAGTGAGATGGGGTACCAAGACTGCACAGACAGGGTGTTTATGGGACAAAGACAGCACAGGGCGGGCTGTTTGGGGACAAAAATGGCTCACGCTGGGCTGTTTGGGGACAAAGTTGCCTCACTCTGGACTGTCATTTGTTTGTGAGTAAGGTTCTATGTGGGGAATGTGGATGCCAGTACTGGCCTTTGCGGTATGCAACCTGTGATCTATGCCTGTATTTTAGGGGTTTTTATCTATACATTTAATGCTAAATTTTAATGTGAATTCCAGTTGATTTATCACACGTAAACTCAGCATTAAAAGGTATAGCTAAACCTCCTAAATTACAGGCATAGATCACAGGTTGCACACCCCAAAACCAGATTACACACACACATATTACAGCCCAGCCTGAGCCATCTGTTTGTCCCTAAACAGCCCACCCTTTGCCATCTTTGTCCCATTAACACTGTGCATGTGCCATCTTTGCCTTTCCACAAAGCACTTAAACATCCATGATATGCAGAAACACTTACATACTCACTCATTCACTTTCATTTACACCAATCATTTACACATATTCGCATTCTCACAAATCATTCAAGCAATTCATCCGCACATTAATTCATTCATTATCTCATTCACTCATTCACTCTATTTATTTCAATATTCTTATTATCCCATTTCTCACTATTTATTCTACTTTTCACTATCTACCCCCTTTTCCCCTTCTCACTATCTACCCCCTCTCCCACTTCTCACCCTTCTCACTGATTACCACCTCTCGCACTTATTACCCTTCTCACTATCTATCCCCTCTCCCACCTCTCACTGCCTCCCCCCCTCTGCTCCTTCTCACTATCTACCTCCTCTCCCTACTTCTCATTATCTATCCCCTCTCCCCACTTCTCATTATCTACCCTCCCCCTCTGCACTTCACTTACCCTGTTGCAGGAGTCCTACAGTGGGAGCGCGAGGCCTCTGTCTCACTGCTCTGCTGCGGGCTAGATGCCTCATGGAGGAGAGTGAGGGGCACCGAGCAATTGCTGAAAACTTCATGAGCAACTGCTCGGCGCCCCTCTCCTCCACGGCAAAAAAAACAACAAAAAACAGTGTCTCAATCCGGGTCAACCCTATGGCTCCCCTGCTGCCATGGCGCCCTACTGCCGGCCCCGTATATATATATATATATATATATATATATATATATATATATATATATATATAATATGCACTAAATAATCACACGTAATGAAATGTAAGCAATATATATATAATTATATATATATATATATTGCTTACATTTCATTACGTGTGATTATTTAGTGCATATTTAGATTTAGAATGTACGAGTAGTGAAGAATGACAACCAAATATCAGTATTTTGATGATGGTAAATATGATACATTCAATGAATTAGTTATTCATGCAAATTTCACCATAGCACTATATACTGCAGAAAACAAAAATTGTTTTAAAAACTATTTTTGCCATTTCAATGATATATTTGATTGAATAGATATGATTATGAATATATATATATATATATATATATATATTCATAATGGAACATATATTTTTTCTCAATTCATCAAGGGGCAGCAAGGAAATACCCTATATTCTGATACTTTGTTACAATTTTTTGTTATTTGCCTTCTCTAGAAATAAACTTGAATTCTGGTCATGTACATTTATATGCTCTTGGTACCAAGCAAATACTAATGCTGCAGGAACCGAAAACTTTTAAAATACTTTTTGATTTATTTTGCTCTTGAATAACTGCATGCTTATAAGGAAAACTGTTTTATTATATTGTAACTATTTTTTTCAGCTGGAGTAATGACCTGCAAAGTTCAGTATATTAGTTTGCAACATATCATTGCAAACTATTGTTAGATGTAAACAAAGTAACATATCTCGATTAATAGAAAAGAAAAAGCAAATAATATTTATTTGTTAAAATGCAACAGCATTTCTACTATAGCCTCATATCTACATTTTTTAGAAACTAATCTTAAAGAATAGCCATTAATCTTGTGTGTGAGGACCACTGAAAGGTCAATTTTTTTACTCAAACTTCTAAACTTGCAACATCTGGGAAGTACTGGAATAATTTTAACATTATGATTTAAATCATATTTAAGCTGTTTGATTTTGTTTTAACATACTGTGATTTGGTTAAAAAAATCATACTTAAATTGGAATGGTGTATATATATATATATGATATATATATATATATATATATATATATTATATGTATATATATATATATATATATATATAATTTATTGATAGAGATCTAAGGGACACCATCCATTTTTGTGTTATTTATTTTTAATCTCACTTTAAAAAAAAAAAAAGTGCTATGGTTCTAGCAAGTTACAATTTATAATTGCAATTTTCAGGGGTTGCCAAATCTGAAAGTAGCTTGTTTTTTTAACCCCTTAACAACAAAGCCCGTACATGTGAAGTTTGGACTTCAGCCCAAGTTATGGGAATTTGCAGATGAAAACATTGTTTAGTCAAAAGACCTTTTCAACTAATGACCTGGAGCATACTTTTGTGCACTCAGAAACCTTGGGGTCCTATGACCTGGGGGATACAGACCTGATGTTCTTAAAGCAGACCACTGTGATGCTGCAAGAAGATTAGGGTCTAGTGAAAGCTGAGCAGTACAAATAAACATCTAGCTAGGTTAGATGTGACCACTCGATGTGACTACAAAAAATGATCCCCTCAGTTGGGCTACACGAGTAATCTTTCTTAATGCTGCTACGACAGTGGTGCTCTCCATTAGAAATCTATCTATCTTTCTATCTCCCTCTCTCTCTATCTACCTTTTGCCCACTTGTTACAACATTATTGTATTTAAACAAGCACACATTTTCTCATTCACAAGATATTTTAGTAATTGCTTACCTGACTCACAGGCAAATGTCTTTGAAGTCTCATCATAAAAGATAATTGCTACCGCATGCTTCTTAGTCTCTCGAGGCAGTCTTGTTATAGTTTTGATGTTGTGCAGTTCTGTTACCTTGAAAAAAAAAGAAAAGCTTATGTTTGTTTCCTGTAAGACTCAAAAACCCATCTAAGTTATGATGTCAAAACCCTTTGTCAAATTAAATAAATTAAATATATGGTTATATTTCTGAATGCTATATAGTTTTTATTTCTAGTGCTGCCATTATCATTTACTGTTTCATTACGCACAAAACATGAATAAGGAAATCTTGTTAGAATAATATGATTATATTTTTTAAGTCAGAAGCTAAATTAAAATATTTTAATAACAACTAATAATGGCAAAAATATATAGCTTTAAAATGGTTCTATAATGTGGGGTTATGTTTCGTTCATTTTTGCTAACATTACCACATTGTTTTAATAAGAGTGGTTTATCATATGGTTTGTTACAAAATCTTCATTAAAATTTTCCTTCACCTCCATACTTTGGATATGTGTAGTAATTTTTTTCTTTTGTTTAAAGCCATCTTTAATTCGAACTGGATATCATAGAGGCAATTTTCAGGAATTTCATTCTCCCCTTCTTGCATGTCTGCCTCTCTGGTCCATATTATTATAATATTATTATTATTAGGAACATGGATCACCAGCCACCGCCACGGAGAAGAGGAGACCCCCCTCCGTCAGCCAGCAGCCTCAGCCGCCGCCTTGGAGGAGAGGGAGACCTCCCCCGCCAGCCTGCAGCCTCAGCCACCGCCACGGAGGAGAGGGTGGTAAGACCCAGTACTGCAGGCACCTTTACTTATAGGTTACGGTCTTGCCACACTCAAGATGGATCATCTTCAGTGTTTGACCTTGGCTTGTTCCTGTTATTCTGACCTCTGGATTCCTGACCCTGGCTTGCTTATCGTTTATTCTGACCTATGGTACCCAGACCTCAGCTTGACCTTGATCCAGTCTGCTCCCTGTGTTCTACCTGCATCAGTGTCTCCAACCTCGCTGTGTGTGACAAAATGTATGCATTCTTTACTTTAGCACAAATACTTGAATACTTCTTTCAATATAATCAGATCATTGATAAATACATTAAAAATAATAGGTCCAAAGGAGAGGCCCTTACGGTACTCCACCTAAAATTTTCATCCAACTGAAAATGTTACATTAACTCTCTATAGTCTGTCTTTCAACTAATCCTCCCTCCAAATACACATGCTTTCCCCCAATCATATGTGTTTTCATTTATATAGAAACCTATTGAGTGGTGAAATATCAAGTCTTTGCAAATTCCAGACCACATCCACTTCAGCCTGTTTGTCTTTTCTGTTTGTATGGTGACGCACTGTTCCATAAAAGGCAAGTTGGTTTGACATGACCTGGCTACTTTAAAATCTTAATCATTGTTTTAAATGAAAGTATATAAAAACTATAAATCTAACTATAAATGCATATCAAGTGGCATCAGTGAAAACAGGTACATACATAATAAATTTGTACCTTGTGAAATGTCCTAAAATATGCAGCTTTCTCATCTGTAAACTTTTCTAGTCTTCTTGGGCCTTTACTTGAAGCCTTCTTAAAAACTAGCCAACAGCGTCTATAAATCTGGAAGAAAGGTAAATATTTATATTATAACCAAACTATTGTTAGGCATTTATCACTTTTGTGTAAGGACATGAGAAATATTTCACAATATTAAAAAAGTTGTTGTAATAATTGTATTATTCCATATTTATGGATCTTAAAATAGTTTCTATAATTAAATGACACACACAGTAATTGCATCACTATTGCAGTGCAGCATGTAATATATTTTATGTTTGCTTATAAATATTTCCTTGATGAAAACCATGCTGCATGAACCTCCTCTATATATAGGCTTGCCAGTTTGTTCTACTAGGTTTCCTGTGAGTCACTAAACATTATTGGATAACATAATAAGGGTACCTTCAACATTTATTTGATTTTTATTAATTGTATTAAATTAAAATATAGCAACTAATACAGTATACAAATACTAATACAGTGAACAAACCCCAAAATGTTCTTTAACTATATAAATAGTAAAAAGGTTAACAATGAAAGCGTTGGCCCCTTAAAAAGTAATGAGGGAGAAGTTATAGACGGGGATCAGGAAAAAGCTAATCTATTAAATATATTCTTCTCTGCTGTATTCACAGAGGAAAATGAAATGCCAGGTAATATACAGCAGGATGAGATAACTGCCCCAGTACATGTCGCCTGTCTAACCCAGGAAGAAGTGCAGTGCCGCCTAAAAAAAATCAAAATAGACAAATCACCAGGTCCAGATGGCATTCACCCCCGCGTTCTAAGGGAGTTAAGTAATGTAATAGACAGACCCCTATTTCTAATATTCAAGGACTCTATAGTGACAGGGTCTGTTCCCCAGGACTGGCGCATAGCAAATGTTGTGCCAATATTCAAAAAGGGGACAAAAAGTGACCCGGGGAATTATAGGCCTGTTAGTTTAACTTCTGTTGTGTGTAAACTGTTTGAGGGTTTCCTAAGAGATGCTATTTTGGAGTATCTCAATGAAAATAAGTGTATGACTCCATATCAGCATGGGTTTACAAGGGATCGGTCCTGTCAAACTAACCTGATCAGCTTTTATGAGGAGGTGAGCTCAAGACTGGATCGGGGTGAATCGCTGGATGTCGTATATCTTGATTTTTCCAAAGCATTTGATACGGTGCCACATAAAAGGCTCGTACATAAAATGAGAATGCTTGGGCTGGGGGAGAATGTGTGTATGTGGGTAAGTAACTGGCTCAGTGATAGGAAACAGAGGGTGGTTATTAATGGTACATACTCTGAGTGGGTGACTGTTGCTAGTGGGGTACCACAGGGGTCAGTTTTGGGTCCTATTCTTTTTAATATATTTATTAATGACCTTGTAGAGGGATTGCATAGTAAAGTATCAATCTTTGCAGACGATACTAAGCTCTGTAACGTGGTTAACACAATAGAGGACAGCGCACGATTACAAATGGATCTGCATAGGTTGGAGGCTTGGGCTGGGATGTGGCAGATGAGGTTCAACACAGATAAATGTAAGGTTATGCACATGGGGAAGAAAAATCCAGGCTGGGAATATGTATTAAATGGGAAAACACTGGGGACGACTGACATGGAAAAGGACTTAGGAGTTTTAGTTAACAGTAAATTTACCTGTAGCGACCAGTGTCAGGCAGCTGCTGCTAAGGCAAATAAAATCATGGGGTGCATCAAAAGGGGCATAGATGCCCACGACAAGGAAATAATTCTACCCCTGTACAAGTCACTAGTCAGACCACACATGGAATACTGTGTACAGTACTGGGCACCAGTGTACAAGAAAGATATAGTGGAGCTGGAGAGGGTTCAAAGACGGGCAACCAGAGTAATAAGGGGAATGGGAGGACTACAGTACCCAGAAAGATTATCAGAATTGGGGTTATTTAGTTTGGAAAAAAGACGGCTTAGGGGGGACTTAATAACTATGTATAAATATATAAGGGGACAGTACAGAGATCACTCCCAGGACCTATTTATACCCAGGACTGTATCTATAACAAGGGGACATCCTCTACGGCTGGAGGAAAGAAGGTTTCTACACCAGCACAGACGGGGGTTCTTTACAGTAAGAGCGGTGAGATTATGGAACTCTCTGCCAGAGGAAGTGGTGATGGTAAACTCAATAAAAGAGTTCAAAAGGAGCCTGGACGTGTTTCTTGAAAGCAATAATATTACAAGTTATGGATATTAGATTAATAGGGACAGAACGTTGATCCAGGGATTTATTCTGATTGCCATATTTGGAGTCGGGAAGGAATTTTCCCCCGGTATGGGGCAATTGGCATCTGCTTCATAAGGGTTTTTTGCCTTCCTCTGGATCAACACAGTAGGGACACAATATGTATATAGGTTGAACTTGATGGACTTTGGTCTTTTTTCAACCTTATGAACTATGTTACTATGTTACTATGTTACTATGTAATTATGACATCTAATTTGAGGCTTCCATTTGTTTACGGCAATAAACTAGTTCACTTACTAATCTGTTTAAATATACAGTCATTTATTATCGGCATATATTGTACACATAGTTAAATGTATATTTCCATTTTAGCACTTTGGTAGGGTCATATTAAACAGTAGTGTCATGGGTGATAGGTAAGGATGACTTTAGACTACTGCCAAAAGAAACTATAACATTGCATATACAGTATGAAGAAGGTAAGGTGCATTGATATTATTTAAAAACATAATTTTCTGTATGAAGAACACCTGGATTTTATGTATACTCAACCCACTTGATATTTGTGTTTAATTTTTCTTTTAATATTTCGTTATTTTAAAAAAAAAATCATGCATGAAAATTTTAAGCCTTTACCAAAATGTTACTGAATATGTTCGATGGACAGGTTTAGTTGTGTGGAGTCAATATCAACTTAATTTAAGGATCTTCTGGGTATTTTTTTTCCCTTCACTGAATGAAGCTGTTTATTTCAGCACCCTGGAGAGCAATGTCATGTCTTCACCCCCGGAGGAGAGCTACATTTTAGAAATGACAAGGTTCTTAGGACCTGTTATAACGCAGGTAATTAAATAATGCATTTAGTCTAGTTAGACAGTGAGAGGATTTAAACATTCATGGGATTGGCATTTGAATATAAAGAATAAAGAATATAAATCCAGGTTAAGGTTTGTGACTTTGCAGCAGAAGTAGTGGACAGACTAGATGGCTGATAAAAACAGTTCCAACCTTTTAATTCTTTCTACAAACTCAAAACTGTTCTATTTAAAACATTAAGATTTTCGTGTTTTTAATAGAAGTGCTTTGGTCCAATTCCGGAAATATTGTTCTAGTACATTTCTAGAAAAAAAACAATGCAATAATATTTATTCTTCATCTAACTGTGCACAGTTTTTTTATTAAAAGAATAAAACAGAGCTTTCAGATGTTGCACATGTATTAAATGTTTCCATGATTTAAACCGAAATAAAATGGATATGCATATAAAAAAAAAATCTGAGAAAAAAAATCAAAAAAATCAAGAAATCACTTTGATTAAATTTTACGTGCGAGTTTCTTTTATGTTACTGGATCAAAAAATAATTTCTCCATAACACATGTGGATTATTCATATATATTTTAAGAATGATCCAGGACTCATAATAGAAATATACAAACAGTTGACTAATTGTAAGCTTTAGTTAAAGGCTAATTCTATATTAGCTTTATTAACATTCTTACTGACATATTGGACTTATTTTAACTTGAGCCAATAAAAAATAATGATAATTTGTTGTTACTATGACAACTTGATAATGAGCCAGCTGGCTCACCCATTACTGTTGGATCATTCATTGGAGGATGACAGATACTTATCCTTAGCCAAACGTTTTAACCTATTAGGCAAGAATCCCACTGGCACTGAAATCCTATGAGTCTACTGCAATCTCTAAAAACTAAAGCTTTTATTTCATTTGGCTATAACATGGACTGCAGTGATATGAATTTGTATGATAAATTACATGGGTTTCTAAGGTAGCAGGGAAGCCAGATGTTTTTCTATTTTTGTTATACCAAGGTGGTGTTCTTTAATGTCAGAAGAAATAATGAGCTGCTTAGGACAAATTAATTTTGTTCTGCTCTAAGGGAACACACCATACCTAAGAAACCTAAGTTCCCAGCAGGAGCAGTTTTAGGGCCAGTAACATGTAGGGAGCCTCATCTCCAGCACGAATGATGACTCTACTTACATCAATTAAAGAAGACAATACTCAAATTCCGAACTTATACCCTCGACATAATGTATGATGATTATATATAGACTCTCTTACTTGCATATGCACATCTTTTGTCTCTTTTGACCCCCATAAGCATATATAAGTCAGCAGTCTGTTTCTCTACCCCATTCTACCTTAGACTCTCTCCAACTTAATATTATTATAATTTCTCATTAAAACACCATTTCTTCTCTCCTACTACATTATTTTGTATGAACTTTATCCCAGAATCACACTAACCCTCACAAAACAACTTGCAGATTCACTAATTTACGAGATGTTTATGGGGGCATGCAAGTGTCTGTAACTTAAAATTTAGTGAATTTCAGGCAAAATAGAGGTCTACAAGTCCCCCTATTAACCAAGTAGATGTGCACAGGATGGGGTAATTAATTAAAGGGCTCACATTTTAGTGAATAGATATCTGTGCATGCTTATTTTGTTTAGGCTGTAGTGTTCTGTACAGTGCAGGGATATTATCACTCTTAACCCACATTGACATATAGTTATGGCACTGAATTCAGCATTTCTAAGAACTGGCTAGGGCTGGCAAAGACAGAGAACTTTGCAGGATGAAACTCTTTTCCTGGGGTGATTTTAAAGTCAGCTTTGCTCTAAGTTTATAGTCATATTTAACAGGTGCATGTAGAATATACAGCAGCATTTTGAAACAGTCCAGTTCTCATGCTTTAGCAATTGTTGTCAGCAATGGTTGAAATCTATCTTCTATCATATTATGGGTCTCCATACCTTTTACAGCAGCTGTTGTCAGTAAAGCACAGGGGTGTTGTAGCTTTTTGATTGTTCCCAGCAGCACTTTGCACTGCACAACCTGTACAGATATGCTTTGCTTTATGACTGAGAAGCTCGGATTATATTCCTAACTAAAACTACAATAACTTGTTTTTCCTCTGCTGCATACAAGTGAGTGCATCTGTGCACAAGAGGGTTAACCTCGCTAAAAAAAATTCTAATGAGAAATCCAAGCTAGGGTTTAACCCATGTCAATCAGCTACATGTAATTAACATTACTTTAACATGTATGCAGTTGCATTATTCTTGCAATACCCAAAGGTGCCAATGTTTATCTCAGGCCAAACAAAAGCAATACTGCTGTATTGGCTGCAGAGAACCTAGTAATATGTTCCGACATAACTTACTTACATCATTCCTTCCTTGAAAACATGAAAAAACAATAATGAGGTCCTTATTGGTAATGATTGCATCAGTAGGTATCAACAACAATGTCTAAACCAGTCAGTTTATACATTTAATAAACTGACTATTCCAGAATCCCTTTTTAGATTTTGTTAGTTAACTGCACCCTTAAACCTTGCAGAAGGGAAAATCTGTACTGCAGAGGACATTTCTCATCAATATATAATTACACAACTTTCAATGATTATCTCTTCTGTATACAGCACGATCCCTACATACTAATAACTACCTATTTAAACCCGCATCTGTTTTTCTTCTTTGCAAGCCTATAACTTTAAATATCTAATCCTTTTACTACTTATTAGAAAACATATCACATACTATTACACACAAACTATTATGAGAATATTATCTATTTAAGAACTCAATGTTTATAACAATCAAATTGTTGTGACTTACTACCTTTTATCAATACATTTTCTAAATCCAAAGTTCCAATCTTTAAATTTCTAATTGAAGCATAATAATTCATTACATGGATGTGACCTGTCATGGTAATTCAAAATCATGTATAATAGGATAATTAAACTTTACTTGCATGCAACATTGAAAACATATTTTTATCTTTCCAAAGTACATCACTGTCTATTAACATGAGTCAGACAGTGACAAAGGGATGAATGTTACTTCTAGCTTGACCTAATTATCAAATGACATTTGAATAACAGGACCTCCAACTGTTCTGCAAAATAATAAAATATTAACTTCTTAAGGCAAATGATGATGTTGTCTTTACATACTATGTATTGGTATTGAGTGCTTCTTATTTCCTGTTAAAATCCTTGCTTTAAAGTGAATAGTCCTATGGCATCCCAGACAATCATTGAATTTTATGGGTGTTTGGAAATATTGCACATGGCTGGTGCAATAGAAAAAAGGACAATCTGATAAGGAATCACTTTACTAAAATAAACTACCATCTTTGCCCGATTATAAGAAAATGCTCTGAAGAATATCTCCCCTCAGGGAGGCAGAGAGAGACAAACAGAAATAAAAACAAAAAAAAAAGATTCAGGCTTTTTCATTTTTTTCCTAAATTAATATTCAAATTTTGGGTCATCTTCAATTGAGCAATCTTCAATCTTCAATCATCAGGGTCATCTTCTAATTGACCAAATACGGTAGGTACAATACAGAAAGACAGGTCCTTTACTTTCGGAGTATGGAAATACTCTCTAAATAATCTGTAGCGAAAATATTGTAAAAAATAAAATTAAAAAAGACCATAACATTTTGCATCAAACTGTAAAGCACTTGAGATAAGCGTTGAACTTGCTCCTTTGTGGAACTTCTGTACAATGATGTTGCCCCAGTTTAGATATAGCAAACCACAATAAAATAATAAGTATCCTTTATTTTATAATAAGTCCGCCCTTTCCCAGATACAGTTGCAAGACAATTCTGCTTCCATTCTATTTCCCTCAAGCACTAAAATAATTATGCAAATCAGAGTAGCGTTGAACATATCTATTCAAACCTGTTCTGCTAGCCTGCTTAAACATCTTCACTAGTAGCAGCCCACAGCAATACCACTTAAAAACAAGCTTTTATTACACTGACAACAAAGGCTTCCTGAAGTGATAACCATTGTGTGTAGTCACCAAAAAGAACAGGTTAAACATTCTTTGCTTGTCACTCCATTAGTAATTTAATAATTACACCATGTAGAGCACATGTAGCTATGAAAAAAAGTTGTTTATACACAGTATATATGAAATTCCATGTTGATTTAAAATATGCTTACTGAATTGTGCTTTGCGAGGAGCAGGGCTAGCCACATGTGAGGGCAGGGCTAGTAACATGAGGGGCATGGTTAGTTGTTCTAGAGGCAGGGCTAGGTATTGAGAGAGATGAGGCAAGCCCCAGATTTCACTTAAAGGGTTGGTAATAGGAGGGGAAGTAGGTGTGGCCAAATACATAGAAAAAAAAGGAGAGTGACCTGGACACCTAAGGAAGTAGTGCTTCACCAAGACACTCCAAGTAAGATGACTTAAGGTGCCTCCCTCTCTTCACATCTATCCTGTTGTGAATCAAAATGCCTCTGTGTCTCTAAATTTGTCATTCCACATGTGTAAAATTTGAAAACGTAGGTTTTCACATAAATAAGCCAGTGATATTGCATACAAATTAACAGCTTGCACAAGTCCTGGTATATATAATAAAAATATAAAAAGCTGTTACTAGTGCCAGTATCAAAGGATCCACTTGCGCTTTAAAATGTCTTTGTGTGAACCCTAGCATCTGAAGGAAGAAAAGGTGGAGATAATGAGAAAGAAGAAAGGGATATAATGAAAATTAAAGATGAGGAAAGTTGCAGAGAAAACAAGAAAGGAAAGAGATAATGAATAAGGGAAGAGTTAATATGAAGGATGAGAAATGTGGCAAAGGGGGGATAAATTGAAAGGAGATAATGGAGAGAGATAAAGAGAAAAGGGAGAGAGATATAGAGAGAGATGGCAGGAGATCTGGGCGCTGGGGAAATCCTATGTGGAATATGGGTGCCACGGCCGGCCTTTGGGGATGTCCAACCTGTGATCTATACCTGCAGTGTAGGTGCCATCAACACAGGGGGCGGTATACATGGGACAGAGCCAAGTCAAAATGAGTTTTTTCCTAGGGTGACAAAAATGCTTCCGGCATTGCATACAATGTGCTACTACAAATGTGCAATGTGCTACTTAGCATAAAAAACTCAGAGATAGTAATAATTAGGATAATCAACAATAAGTACCCACTACAAAATGTATCTCCTAACATCTACAATGTTATAATAATATTAATTAGAGCAGTACCGGGTAAGATAAACAAATCCATTACTCATGTTTTAAAAGTACTATTGGCTAGTCAGCAGAACAAATGTGATGTTATCACACCCATGCTGTGTGTAAAAAATCAAACACAACAAGTTAATGGATAAATGCATCTGCTATGGAATGTTGCATCAGTGATGACATCAATTCCGATTTCGCCACTTAAATGTCTCTGCGAAACAGCATAATCAATACAGCTTTGAAGAACAGGGGACCAAGAGTTAGGTTGTTCATTAAAATCAAATACTGTTTTCAGGTCAACGAAGGTAACATTTTACTTGTAGCATTCAGTTTTAAAGTTTTAGCTTGATTTCGACGCTGACTACAACATTTGAGTTGCATTATTTACAATTTAAATATGTTATACTTTAAAGGGACACTCAGCCATGATTGGCACTTCATTCAATATGCATTTCCCCATCCCTAGCTAGATATTGTGCAGGAGATGGAGCAAACGCATCTCCTTACGCTTGATACACTCACATCCAGACTCCAGGGCTTGGTCAGTGAACACTATTGTGGACCCCCATATGCATGTGTAGAAAGTTCTCCCACTGATTTGAAGCAGCCAATCACTGTCAAGAACAGTCAGAGTATGGATGAGGAGGGTAACTACAGCAGCGGGGCTGTAGCTTCTATCAGGTAAGTGCTTTACAATGCATTCTTCAATAGCCAGTATGTCAGACACATTAAACTGTCACTTCAAAAAATGTATGTTCTCAGGTCTGCAAGTACTATTGAATAAGGAAAGATTTTAAGGAGTTTGAGTTTAGGGTGAGGGGCTATCCCAAACAAAAGCGGGGAGAAAAAAAAGATAAAGTATTGCTACGTTAAGCCAATGGGGATAGAGAAAGAGGGGAGGATGTAGGTAGGACTTCTCTTGGATATTAACATGATAGCATAAACTCAACTAACCACATTTGATTATTTAGATTTTGATCCTGCAATGTCTTTGAAGAGAATTAGAGTGTCTCACGGAAAATTAAGTTTTATTCATGTACATGTTGTGCTGGAATCTAACTGTTTGGAGCTCAGTAAAAGCTAGGCATTGTCACAGTGTTTAATGAACTTCAGCCCCATAGACAGATAAAGGTCTACAGTATATTCGATAAAATATTTGAGAAAATGTTACTTTTATCATAACAATACAATATATTTTTTGAAAAAATTGAATCATTATGCCTATGGAGTTTTAGCATGACTGCATCTCTAAGGAAGCTATTGATACGTAAGACGAGTGTACAGTATGTGTATAAAATGCAGTCTAATTCATTAAACTCAATGTATTTCTCAGTTCAATCAGCAAAGCTTGACCTTTGCAGCAATAATACAATGTAGTCATAAAATGAACATGAACTGTTAAGCTAGCTCCTATGGTTCTATTGGCAACTACTGACAGTTTCCTGCAATGTAACAATTTTTAGACCAGTGCGTAACCAATACACATCATTGTGCAGATGAATTACAGTATAATAGACAAAGAGAAATTCTGTAGTGTACGACAGGACATGATCGGTTCCATGGAGGGTTTTACAGTGATAATCAAGCTGATGAGATAATCGCAGTGTGTCACTCAGAAATATTACAGTCCTATAAAAAACAAATGTGTGGTAAGCCATTGCAATTATTTTAGAAATTACTAGCATATACTATGTTGACATAATTTTAGGCGTGTAACTAAACATCTACATGTTCTTCGTACCTGGTTAGTGTTTATTATAAAAAAATCTCAGCTCTGGTTACCATTATGTTTCTATATATCTCTGGTTATATAACACCCAGGCAAGAGATGAGAAATGTCACCTTGTTGCAATATGGAAGGCCAAAGCAAGGAAGTTTCCCCTGCAAGAAGGGCCAATTCTGTTTGAACAAATGCATTGTTAATACTGTAAAACACAATTCAAAGAGTTTTCTATGTGTTATGCATGGCCAACCAAGTCCTTTTAACAGTAGGAACGTGTTTAGATTGGCCCTTTATAATGTGTGTTGGTGCCATGAAATGTTTCAACAAATGAATGAACCAATATGTTTGTATAGCACAACACTTTAAATAATAAAATTATTAATTATCATCCCAGAGAACTTAAATGTAAAAGTAACAATGTTGAACAAGGTACCATAGTCCCCAAGGGGAGTCATGCTTGACCAATCTTTAGAAATGCTTGCTTTCTGTCCAAAGAGTGGAAAATACCAAATTTGGCATTGTTTTCTTGTGAAATATACCCATTGGTCACTTGTTTTTTGTGCAAATTTTAATTTAAACTGTTCCAGTTTTAGAACTCTTGACATGTCAACGATTTTCATTATTGATTATTATCGATTTTATCGATTAGTTGTTGCAGCCCTAGAGGCCACCATAGGAGAGAGCAGTGGAAGAGGCACTTTTACAAGAGGTTAGCCAAGTTTCAGTTAGAGCAAGAAGGTGCAGGGAACTTTAGAGATGAAAGTGGTTGTGTATGGCTGTTAGATTGTTACACACAGAACATGCATTCCATAGAGCAATGGTGGGAGGGCAAGGCATTATTGATGTTTCTGAAAAGTTGAGTGGCAGAGGATAGGGAAAGGATCAACAAGGATTTCCTGGGATTTATGGCGATATCCCCAGCTGCCAAAAGTTGAAGAAGAGAGTGGGAGAAGGTGGGAGTAGGACTTGTGTGAGCAGAGAGATTGCTGGGAGTTGAGCAAAAGAGATAATGTCAAGGTGAAAAGTGCCTGGGATGAGAAAAGGGGAGAAGAAAGTAATGAGGGAGCAATACAGATATAGTGCGGTGGTGCTGGAGTCTATTGACAACAAAGGAATTGATAAAAGGAACAACAAGATTGTAGACATGGTACTTAGAGAATGATGGTGATGGAAGTAAAATGGTAGCGAAACAAACGCAATAAACCAGTATGGCAGCAGTTGATGAAGGATCAGAGAAGTATTAGGGCACACAGGTGGAAAGTTGCCTGTGCCTCCTGGAGGATTGTGCTTCCAAATTCAGTTCAGATATAAGAGGTGGCTGCTTGTTAGGTTTTTACCAACTGATTAATTATATTAATATATTTAATAGTAACAACAAAAAGTTGTTGTCAACAACAGCAATAATTTTAGAATACATAGAAAAGATAGGTACTTCCCAGTGCTTAGCAATGCTCACCATTATTCAATTATTTTTTGGTACAATGTCCTGTCAAAAAAACCCATCTATAATTTATTAAGATGTCCTGCATTTTACACATATTCAGAGGTTTGTTAAATCTTATTTAAATATTTTGTTAGAACTGAACGAAATCTGCAATATAATAACAATAATAATAATAATAGATTGTTGTGCATCAAGGATCAGTTTTATTACAGGAAATGTTAAATGTGCATAGCAAAAAAAAAGATAATAATGGATTCACTAAGCAGCATCCTCATCAAAATCCACTTATGAATTTGGGCTTCCTAAATTTGTAGCAGATGCTTAGCCTTCTATTTATCACATTTGCAAAACAAAAAAAAAAAGATAAAGGAGGATACATAATGTATTTTTTTCAAAATGCTAAATTGTGTTCCTTATATTCTTTAAATTGAGTAAAGATCAGTGGGGTAAAAATCAATAACACTTGTAAAGAAGGCTCATTTTATTACTACATATTGTAAAATGAAAAAGCTAACTTTATGCTTACTTAACACTAACCCCTTCTTAAAGCTGCACATTAATCGACATGAAGGTAATTATGTACAGATCTGGTTGTTTCACTTCGTGGAAGCCATGTCTGCAAGGAATGGCGAGTTAGAGGGTAGAGCAGGACCCATTTTCCACATACCAATTTAAGAAGCAGGAGAGAGTTAGCCCTTTTTTGATGAATAGAAATCGGCCACAGGGCTTTATTCACTAATGCAGACAAAGAAGACAAGAGATGTTCAGGAAAGTTACAGAGTTCCTGAACAGAAAGAGTCTACTACCTACAAGAAGAAGGGTAACTGCAACTTGATACAGATAATAAAATATCAATGGTTAGATTTCATTGAACTGTTGTTATTGGTTTAACTCCTCCATATGGGGAATAGATTTGTAGACCAGAATAAAACTGTATGGCAACTCCATCTATTTTTGTTTGGGTCATATATAACGTTCTTAATAACTTAAGGAAACCATAGCAAATTGCCAACAAACAAAATCTTACAGCTTACAGCTCTAAGCTTACAGCTTTCTTTGTGGTTTTATGGGTACCATAAGGGCTCTCAGTCAGCAATCCACTCAAATTTCATTAGTTTATTTCTCATATGTTGGAAAGTTCACATCATATGGTGTTATTCATAATATTCCAGATCATGCTTGGTTTTTTGTTTATTTATTTTTTCTCTTCTTTGTACTGTAATTTCAAGCTACAGTACATCGCCAACATTGCAAGATCTCACTTTCAAAATGTAATGATCTTTTTCTCAAGATTTACATTGTATATCTTTGCAATCTTTGCAGACGATACTAAGCTCTGTAACGTGGTTAACACAATAGAGGACAGTGCACGATTACAAATGGATCTGCATAGGTTGGAGGCTTGGGCTGGGATGTGGCAGATGAGGTTCAACACAGATAAATGTAAGGTTATGCACATGGGGAAGAAAAATCCAGGCTGGGAATATGTATTAAATGGGAAAACACTGGGGACGACTGACATGGAAAAGGACTTAGGAGTTTTAGTTAACAGTAAATTTACCTGTAGCAACCAGTGTCAGGCAGCTGCTGCTAAGGCAAATAAAATCATGGGGTGCATCAAAAGGGGCATAGATGCCCACGACAAGGAAATAATTCTACCACTGTACAAGTCACTAGTCAGACCACACATGGAATACTGTGTACAGTACTGGGCACCAGTGTACAAGAAAGATATAGTGGAGCTGGAGAGGGTTCAAAGACGGGCAACCAGAGTAATAAGGGGAATGGGAGGACTACAGTACCCAGAAAGATTATCAGAATTAGGGTTATTTAGTTTGGAAAAAAGACGGTTTAGGGGGGATTTAATAACTATGTATAAATATATAAGGGGACAGTACAGAGATCACTCCCAGGACCTATTTATACCCAGGACTGTATCTATAACAAGGGGACATCCTCTACGGTTGGAGGAAAGAAGGTTTCTACACCAGCACAGACGGGGGTTCTTTACAGTAAGAGCGGTGAGATTATGGAACTCTCTGCCAGAGGAAGTGGTTATGGCAAACTCAATAAAAGAGTTCAAAAGGAGCCTGGACGTGTTTCTTGAAAGCAATAATATTACAAGTTATGGATATTAGATTAATAGGGACAGAACGTTGATCCAGGGATTTATTCTGATTGCCATATTTGGAGTCGGGAAGGAATTTTCCCCCTGGTATGGGGCAATTGGCATCTGCTTCATAAGGGTTTTTTTGCCTTCCTCTGGATCAACACAGTAGGGACACAATATGTATATAGGTTGAACTTGATGGACTTTGGTCTTTTTTCAACCTTATGAACTATGTTACTATAACGAGTGTTTGTCATGTCACTAGCTTTATCTTTCCAAGTAAAAAAAAGTCACATATCCAACATTTTAAGTGGTCATGCAACTCAAATTAAGCAAATAAAAATAGCAGTGACAATATTTTTAAACATAACATATTCGACTGGCTTTTCTTTCTTAAAACTGAATCCCATTTCAAGAAACACACAAAAGAATAGTCTGCAAAATGTGTCTTTAGGTAGGGTTGACCTGTGAAGAACTCCATTACAGAGTCTGGGTCAATGTGACCTTCCACTTAGCTAAAGATTACATTCCATTATGCACCTACTGTCCTAGCAGTTCTTCACAAACCTCATGTTGACAGCTGAAAATGTATCTGCTTTTGTTTTGTTTGCAGAAAATACTTTTTGTCTTTTTACATTTTAGTTGTGTGTTTGGGAACACTGACGGCTAAAGGAAGAACCTCAGTACTTCTATTATTCTGTGCCTACTTATAACTTCTGCTACATGTATGCCAGAGGAAATTATGAGCTGACATGAGTGCCCTCTGGCATCAGCTGCCCTTCACTGATTGATGCCAGAGGAGGCCCCTGCCAGCGACCAATAGAGTCGCTCGTGCGGACCTTTAACTCCTGGAGCCTACCCAGGGCAAGTTTTGATGTCCAGAGTTAAAGGTCCGTACGAGTGACTCTATTGGTCACAGGCAGAGAGCTGCTCTGGCATCAATCAATGAAGGGCAGCTGAGGAAGCTGGGCTATAAGACATCCTATAGCAGGTGTAGGTGCGGTGAGGGAACCATTGCCCCAATGTTGGAAAATGTGTAATTTATCAAAAGAAATATTTACAAAATGTAATGGTAGTTTAATATTGTAGAACGTAAACTTGCAAGCAGGACCCTCTCCACCTAATGTATCGCTTAGTCTGAGTCTTAATCTGTCTTAGTCTGTCAATTCTAGTTGAATTATATGTATTGTAAGAAGCTATGCGTAAACTGTTGGCAATACAATGAAATAAAATATAATAAAAAACAATAATATAATAATAACATCCCACCTATTATACATTCCACCTTTCATGACAAACTTTACATTTCTATAATTAGAAATATCTATTCTAGTAGTGCGTTCCATCCCGCAGTGACAGGGACATCTCTATAGCATAAGTATGGGGAAACCTGACCATAACACCTATATAAGCTTGTTAGAAATCCCATTCCAAATCCATGACCACTAATATGGAGTTGACCTCAACTCTTTGCAGCTAAAACAGCCTTTACTCTTCTGAGAAGGCTTTCCACATTTGTGAAGTCAGGCACTGATGTTGGAGGAAAAGGCCTGGCTTGTAATTGGCTTTCCAATTCATCCTAAAGGTTCAATGGGGGTTGTGATGTAACCCTCCATCACTGGGGCCACTGGAGAGGCCTGACTGCCAGCCTCCTCCTTATTGTTTATGGGCCCTGGGTTTGTAAAGACTTTTGTGGCTACCCCCAGCAGTATATCATCTCATCACTGGCTGAGGGGATTATCTCTGTCAGACAGCCAGGATCTGCAAGCAGGGAGTGACTGCCATTGTTTTCATTTAATATTAGACCCCTCCACCCCATGGTGCATTATTATGTTGTCCCCTTCCCCCCAGTTCCACTACTACAGACATTTACCCCGGCCATCCCTGGACCTGGTTTTGGCCAGTAATAGATAGTGGAGGTTGGGACCCTATTGTATTGTTAATCCCGTTACTGCCCTGTTGTCTCTGGGAGGCAGATTATGTGTGTTTTGCTGGATATATCCAGCCATATGTGTGAGAAATAAATCAGTCTTCGTTTGGTTTTACCCTACACTGAGTCTCGGCTAGTGACTGGGGAACTGGGGAAAGTGTGCTGTCCCAGGCTAAGGGAGCACAGGACAGCAGAGGTAGTCGGTTGGACTAGCCAGATCCGTGACAGGGTTAAAATTAGGGCTTGGTGCAGGCCTTACTTTTGTGCTTGATTTTATATACCTCTTAGCAATAGGTGGGGATGAAATGCCTAAACGTAATAAATGGGAGAGGTATTCCGTCATACAAAAAATTATATATATGCAGAATTAAAGCACGAAGAAGTATACATTTGTTTCTGTTTTACTGGCTCTTTTCTAAATTACATCTTTTAGCATTTCTGTCAGTTTCACATTATGAAAATGAAAACTCTGTTATAACTAAACACCCTTGTGAATAAAACTCTTTATATATAACTTGATCATTACAGAGACATTACAAAGAATATGTATTCATAGCAGATAAAAATAATAAATAATTTGAAAAATAAGGATAGCAAAACCATCAAACTCATGCCACATTGTCATCTTTCACATTATTACTTTGAAACATGAATGCCAAAACATTGTTTTCTTGTGGGAGGGATGTTGTTTGTTTGTTTTAACATCTCTTTTGCAGTAATCATTCTTTATGCAAAATTATTGCACAGTCACATTTTGATAGTATCCGCAAGCAGGATAATGAATGACTGGTTTATACCAGCTTATTGAATAAAACCATTAGTCCAGGAAATATGTGAGTCATATCTCATTTTGGCAGGAAAGCCGATAAAGGCCTCCATTTACAGGTTTTAATTGTATTGCTTGATGTCTTTGCTTTTACTGTAATTCAAACATATTATTAATAAAAAGTGAAACAAACTTTGCTCATGGGACTTCAAGCTGAAAGCAGGAATTACATTACCTGGTTGATCGTTGATTGTCTTTTACAGCATATGGATCCTCATCCTTGCTCACGAATCACAAGTCCAAGGTAAGTGCAAAAAGATTTATACTATTAGCATATGATTAAGCTCTATTCCACATGAAACGTGTAAGGCGTGATCATCATTGCATGTCCTGCTGTATATTGCCCGTTCCCATGTTTGTTTCGGGCGAATATTCGTATACGTTCTTCGTATTCATTTTTGTTCATTTTCTGCCTGTTTTCTAGCAGGGGTTAATACAGGGTTAACATTGTAACAGTAAGCTGCAGCTTTGTTTCCAGGATTTTAGAAGTCCATAAGGGCGACTCTATTGGTCGCTTGCAGGGGTCTCCTCTGGCATCAACCAATAAAGGGCAGCTGCTTTTCATTGGTTGATGTCAGATGAGCCCCCTACTGGCGACCAATAGAGTCGCTCTTACGGATCTTTAACTCCTAGTACGATCCTACGGATTCCTGTAAACCCCAGCAATACTACAAAGACATAAGATAGGGTAGAGGCAGTGACTTGTATGAGGGGAAGGGAGATTAGCTAGGAGATATTTAGGAAGACGAACACAAAGAAACGAAGGTTCTTCTTGTTGTGCATCTTCCTCTTTGTGTATATTTATCCGCCGTCATATTTGTTTATTTGGTAAAATACGAGTGCACAAGTATTATATAAATTAAATATAATTTTGAGACCCAGTATGTTCATGCAAACAGTAAATGGATCACAGATATTGATTCAGTGTGGCCAGTCAAATGCAAAACCACAAGCTAACAACCACCTAAGTTTCTCATAATTATTTAATGCATTCTTTAAACAGAACAGAAATGAATAATTAAATATTCAGTGCTCACTGGAGATCTTAGCTTGAACAATATATGTTTAGCAACAGTATACAAAGATCGATGTAAAGCTGCTTTTTAATTAAAAGTAATCTTGATAACCATTTTTGTTAATTTAAAATTGATTGAGAGAACTAGAATGGTTCTAGAAATACTGGTTTGTTTATATCTTCATTTTTTTTACACACATTTATCTTTATATAGCTATTACATTTTTGAAATTTGAATAACGGATCTAGTAGAAAATAAGGTTTATGCACATATCAATGTTTATTGATAGCTGTGAGAGATGCAGATAAACCATAAAAAAATATATTAAAACAATATAAGAATTTGGACTGATTTCCATAATGGAAAGGAATAGTTAGCCCAACTAGTCAGTGTAAAAATATGTTTTTGATAAATTCAATTTAGGAAATTAAACAGAAGAGATATATTAAAACCCCATAAAGTAATTGTTTTTAGCTAGCATTTAAACATGCAAAGCACTTTAATATCCCAGTGACATTTAAAAATTGAAATAAACTATTTGATGAGGCATTACCTGTTGTAGAATGCATAGCAGGTATTACAACATAAAGGTCATAATTCTGGATGGAATTTCAAACTTTAAAAGGAGAATCTATGTTCCAAGTAAATTCGTTTTTAGGCATTTTTTCAAAACTAGCTTTCTGTATTTGGATGATATATTTTGTGCTTAGCAGAATCTAAGTTAAATGAAAAATATATAAATATATAATATTTATGTTTTAGACATGCCGTTTATAATGTGAATTATAATTCTTTTCATTTCTATTCATTATAAGTGTTAATAAACTGCATCTTAAACTTTAGCTACTTAAGTATTTTCCTAATGAATACTACTTACTACTCCTGTGTTACTGGGGTTCTATAGTATATTGTATATCCCCTTAATGACAAAGCTTGTACATGTATTGTCTTTAATAGGTTTAAGCACAACCCATTTCACATATTAAGAGGATGCCATGCTTCCAACTTTGTGGGAACAGTTTTGGGAAGGCCCTTTTCTATTCCTGCAGAGTGTACCCCAGTGGATAAAGCAAGGCCAATAAAGACATGGGTGTGTGCCAGTCAAGTTCTTTCATTCACCTGACCTAAACCCCCTCGGACAACTTTGGGATGAACTGGAACAGAGCTTGTAAACCAGGCCATCTTGTCCAACATCACTGCGTGACATCACAAATGCTCTGCTGGATTAGTGGGCAAAATTCCCACAGAATCACTCTATAAGTGAGTCCATTATCTCAATTAGCTGCTGTACCAAAGCATCTTCTTTAATTTTGAATACACACAGGCTGAGCTTAGACCATAAGATGCCCAACAAAGGTCCTCACTCCACAAACACATACATTTGACAGTCAGAAATAACAAAAATAGACTTATACAGTATAACTCCTTCTCCTAATATATGGCATCAAGGTGTTTGGATAAGAATTTGTACCCCAACCCTCAGCCTGAATAGATGTTGTAGAGCACTTTAGCACATCCTAACGGGACCATTCAATAAAGTTTGTTAGCAGCACTGTCTAGAGTCTGCTCCTTCATTTGTAAGAGTTTAAAACTCAAATAGAAAGCAACCAGTGCTTACCGTATTAGTATGTTTAGTGAATGTAACTATTATTAGTGCAAGGAAAGTTCAATCCAAACAAAAGGAAAGGCAATTGGACTGGAGAAAACATAACAAAAATAGTATTCTGTCTATGGCCCAACAGGGACAAAGATGTAAAAAAAAAAATCCCATTGCATTAGCTGACTTTTTCATATGTAAACCTAAGTTGGAAAACACTTTTAATGTTGATGAAACTTTGATTTAACTGTTAAATGCCTTTTTTAACGTTTTGACATTAGTGCTTATTAGCTACAGCTGTTAAAAATTTCAGTACATTTTCTTAATTTTCGATTAAAAAAGGCACATCTAAAACTTAAAAGAGTGGATGATTTACTGCTAATACAAGCTGACTAAATTTAATCTCATTTAAACTGGGAATGCAAAACAAGTTAATGGGTATAAGGAGATTTCTTCTCCAACATTACAAGAGATGACATTTTGTGAAATGTTGTGGATTAAAGAGTGCAGAGTTATGCTAAGTAGTTTGTTAACTGGAGGGAGGAAGTGACAGTTCCTATGACAGTAAGAGACAGGTTTTCCAGCCACTATTAACTGAATCACGTTGATATAATAACTGTAGTTCCCGCCTTTAACCCCATGACTGAAAACACTTCTTGGTATTTAAAGGTGAATTTCCATTACAATTTATTAATACTATTAAAAATATTTTTTCAAAATATTCTGCTACACTTTAATATTTCCAAGAACAATTAATACAAAAAATTCAAAATTATCCTTTTGGGGGTGAATTTGCTGTAGAAAATACTAAAAAAAAATAGAAATACATAGGCAAACTGGGTCTACCATGTAGATAAACTAGGTTGCTCCGTAGTGAGCTGAGCAAGTGTGGGTGCCAATACCATGTTTTCACCTATTTTTTGTTCATGTATAAAATATTTTAACGAGAAGGACCCATTGTCCTGGATTCGCATGTTTACCTAAAGCACTGAAAGCCCTATGGGCTGTCATAGCTGCTATACAAGTACTGAAAAATGTGCAGACATTTAGCGTTGGCGAGAGAGAAAAAAAATGCAGTGTCAGTCTGTAATCTGTAGATTTATGGTCTACAGAAAGGTAGACCCATATTGTAAAAAGAAAAAAAAAATACCTAAAGAAATCTAATCAGATCTACATGAATAACCCCCCTACTGTTTCATTCTATGTGTCTTTGAGAACGTGTTGGCAATTAATTTAGTATTTAACATAATAGTATTTAAATAGGTCATTTTACAGTACACAATTTTTAATTGTGATGACTTTAGTATAGGCAAAAAATCTGTTTAAACGTAAATAAACAGAACACGTTTTAGGACCACAAATGCTGAGAATATCTGCCAAGAACACAACCTAAGGAATAATGATAAACATATGCATATTTATTTTAGTTTGAAATAGCATTTTCATTAATTTAATTATACATATGCAAAAATTAAAGTTGAATACTGTTTAAAGTGAAATATGAAATTAGTTTTGAATTAATTTATATTTTTCAGCAAAACTTACACATATCTTTCTTCTCTAGGATATTACTGATTTTTAAAGGTCATAATTGACATTTCAGGTAACCTCCACATTAGGAAAAGAAGAAGCATTACTAATCCCTGTTTCAATCATTTTTCTTCAATAGGAACTCATGCAGAGAATCCACTGGTAAAGACAACATGTATTTGAAGGTCAGTTGGATATAATGTCACTCCTGATTTGAGAAACAAGTGAAGCCATCATTTGGAAATCATCATGACCAACTTGATATGTCAAACGGAAGGGGGAAAAAAAGATAAACTACAGTAAAAGATGAAACATATGTTTTTAGAAGATATGGTAAGTATTGCATTTTAGAATTCCAGCCATAACATATGTACCCAATCAGTACCAGGTTCAATAATGTGCCTTAGCTTTTCTCAATGTCAAACAAGCAATTAAAATATAAGGATATACTATAAATGCTCTTGAGGAATATTTGCCTGAGGCTATTGAGCTTTAAAAAATGCTATTTAAAAAACTGCCAATCTTAGTCTCTGATATTTCTTGATATATGCACCTTGTTGCATTATCAGTGTCATGGGAAAACAAAACATATGACCTATGTGGCATTTCACAAAAATGACTTCTCAAGATTTGTCATAGTAGACAGTAGCCCGTTTGAACTTTATTAGTTATATTATATAACATTATATTAGTTATATATAAACCTAAAGGAATTTGATAGAAAATATATAAGCATGTACTATTCTAAAGACCAGCTAATTTTAATTGTGAGATTTCTTGTTGCATTTTAATGAGATATGTTAGTTAGACAATGAAGTTAATGTGCTTAAGAGATCTACTAAACTGTAATTTATACTATCAATTATACCTGAAAGTAGTAGGAGGTTAATAAATAGAAAAAGAAACAAAGCAAAGAGAGAAGAGTATGAGAAAATAAAAGGTTTACAAAAAACAACAACAACAGAGCTATAGATTACAGACAAGAGGTGATTCTAGGTCATTATCGCTTGAGATGAAAGTGATGATATTACAGATCCCGATGCTACAGATGTATGTTCTGTTTGTAATCTCCAGTTACACTGTAGTTATTTTTATGTTACCAATTGCTGGAAATTCAAAAATGCAACCCAGGGAGTGGTAATTTATCATTGAATGGACTACATAAATTATGCATGGGTAAAGCATTAATGTGATGTCAAATTTGTATATATATTGCATTTTTTTAGTTTGAATATGTGTTTGTGCCGGTAAAATATGAATACCACATGATGAATCAATGTAAATGCCAAAGTTGGAATCTCCATATCACAACTGCCAAATAAAATATTTCTACAGATCATTTTCTACATTGGGTATACCAATTTGGATGGACCACCTGACTATCCCGATACTGGTAGAGACAACTCCCAGCAGGACATGAGTCTTGCTTTTGGAACTATCCCAAACAATTTTGAAAAGTCGCCAGTTATAAAACTGGTGATCTTGTATAATTATAAGAAATATAAGGCACTCTATCTGATAACCTGTGTCAAAATCCCATGCAGTCTGAGTAACATCTGAAAAGTTTGTTATCTCTGTTTAATACAATAGTAGAGAATCTAGTACATTTCCCACTAAAATAATCAAAGAAAAACAAAAGGATTTCATGATTTTCACATATATCACTATTTGAGTCTCTCTCTCTCTCTCGCTCTACAACATGACCAAAAAATTTACAATTTAAAAAAGAAGCTGGTTGAAAAACTGCTTGTGATTTGCTGTACTGAAGCAGTGATAGCTAAATATTGACTCTCGCATTACCAGAACAATTCGCAAAAGTTGTTCTCTGATGACAGTGGTATGCCACACGCCTTTTACTTTATGATATGCGTTAACATTCATAGGGTGCTAAAGCTAAACTAAGGCAGGGCACTACTTGGAAGCCACTAGCATCTCAATGTAACCCGGCCCCCTTCCCCAAAAAACATAAAGTGAAAAGAATATCTGGGATAAAGTATTTGTTTGATGTGTATGTATGCAAAGTATTACACTGTTTTTCTCTACGTGGTTGAATTTCAATACCTAAAGGATGCAGTGGGTCTAGAGCCTAAAGTGTATTTTATATTGCTTAACATGAGCCCCTCTTTTGTAAATATGTGCTTACAAGTCACCCAGGTGTACATGGTATATACATTTCATGTACTATAATACTAGAATTTATGGCAGAAAATCTGACAGAAAAAAAGACCAGGACACAACATATGTTATTAGGGGCACATATTCTCTTCCTGATAAATGTATATATAGTAACAAAATAATAGTCTTCTTGTTAATGTATTTTATATTACCTGGTTCATGTTAAAATAGAGAAAATCCTAATTCTGAGATAAGATCACATAGCATTGGAAGAAGTATCAAATAGACTTTAACAAGTGCAAACATTTAATAATTTTCAATCACTGCTTTTTTTTTTCTTTTATAGTTTATCCCTTGGAGTAAAGTTTTCTAGATCATAAAAATCCCCTTTGCTGCATTGAGAATCCAGCAGCGATCAGAGAACTTTTTTACAGATATATTATTAGTACACAGCACGTTCACATATTATAAGAAAGTGTTCAAATCCAATAGGACCTGCATTTTGCCAAAAATACATGATGGAGAAATATATAATAACAGAAATAGAGATCTTTGGTGTATAATTGTTATTGAATATTGAAAATAATTGTCTCAAATATTATAATTACAAATGTTTAGACATTCCTAGCGAAACAAGCTAAATGGAAAATGATTTAAGTAAATTAAAAGAATAGTTGAGAGCGTGGCTGTTGCAGTTTAACAGATAAATGTAAAATAATATACTTGGGATGTAAAAATCCCAAGGCATAATATAGCATTGGGGCACTGATCTGTCTTTGGCAGCAGAAGAGAGAGAGTTGGGAGTAGTTATTTCTGAAGACTTAATGGTAAGCAGGTAATGCAGTAAAGCATCAGAAAGAGCAAGCAGGGTATTGGGTTGCATAGCAAGAGGCACTAGTAGCAGGAAGAGAAGTGGTAGAGGTTAATGCAGTGATGGAGTATAAAAGGAGATGGGATAGGCATAAAAATATCTTCAATCTATGATAGGATCAAGGACTGATTAAGGTCTGAGTTTTTACATCAGGAAAAATGGGCAGACTACATTGGCCAAAAGGTTCTTATCTGCCATCAAATTCTGTTTCTATCGGGAGTTGTTAACTAGGGCAAATTATATTTTATAATGCTTGTATTGTTCTAGGGAAACCATTATTGTGATTTTACCCAGCACTTACCGCCACTTTACACTTTTGGTCCTTCTTTAGTATTTTCATGCCATTTCTATGTTACTGAGAGCACAACATTTTTCTGCTTTAAAATATACATTAAGCATTCTCAATGATAAAACATAGATATGGATGTTGATGTCAAACTAAGAATTGTTTACAAATTTTATAAACAATGTATTTTGATTCTAAATTTCTTTAAACTCTCAAAAGGTTTGTTGTTTAAAGGGATGAAAAGCTTTTACTCTGGATTTGCAAGACTGTTCTTTGAGTTTTACATAATCCCTCATCAAAAAGATTAAGCAGTAAATACTCTAAATAAATATATAAAATACCAAAAATCCTTAAACCTAAAGAGAGTTATAAAGATAAAACAGTTCTTACTGCAAATATTTTTCTGCTTTATTTCAATAAAGTAAAGTAATAGATGGCAAAGAGCAAAGGCAGGATAGTATAATACCTGTGATAAATGTATTACACATTCATCTCAGTATTTTATAGTCTATAGGGAAATCTAAAGATATAGAAAGTTAGACATTTATCCTAAATTGTGTAACTGAGTGAGCATGTCAGTTTGTATATAAAAAAAATTGTATAAAAACAATATATTCTATCTATAAAAGAAAAAAAAAACACTGTGCGGACGTGCTACCAAAAATTTCAATGGAAAATACTAGCCTAGAGCACTCTATAAGTATATAAACAGCAAGCAAATAATATTTATTCTATAGTATATATATATATATATATATATATATATATATATATATATATATATATATATATATATATATGATAAGTAGCATACCATCACAAAAGTATGATAAAGCACACTGCTGTAGCAATTACTGTTGGGGAACCTGCAGGTACTTCTAATGTAGAGTAATCAACTGCAGCCTAATTACTGATTTGTATTATGTTTACTAGTCACATATGGTTTTCTTTCACTCTGCTTGCATTTTTCTAACTGTTTTATCTAATTTATTTGCTCTTGGTCCAATCTTTTTAACATAGCACTGCATATTTGAGACATTTCATTGTAACACACACATACCAAAGGGGCAAAAGTGATGGCAAAGCCTTCCATTTATAATTAAGAGGGCATTATTATTATTATCACAGTGTTTCTTTTTTTCCTTCAGAATCCCATCACCAAAAGCCATAACTACAAACCGGACCTTACAGTGTGTGTAAGAAGCCATTATGATTTGAACCAGCAACCCTGAATATGAAAGGCATTGCAATGCTGGACTCTCTAACTCCCCATGCACATGAGATTTCTATCTGTTTCTGACTCACCTGCTGTTCATAACTGCTGCCTTTATAACCCCTCAAAAAAAGGGGGGGGGATTCCATCTCAAGGTACATATTTTGTGATGAGTATTTTGTACTAACAATGAAATATTGTCTAAGCTAGAAGCCAAACTGCAAATTTACTAAAATTAGCTAAATTAAGCCAAAACTAAATCCCAATAATTTTTGCTTTCCATTCTATTTTTTACATAGTAAATCACACAGTATTCCATAACTAATTTTTAGGTGCTTAGTTCCTTAGCAAACCAAACTCTTGGGATTGTCACTAGATCAGTTTGTCACTCTCAGGAATACACTCAAAATCAATACAAATACTTGTTTAGTGAATAATAAGGGACAGTGTGATACGATAAAAAATATTGATCTCTTCTGGCGCATAAAAAATATAGTACATGGCTTGGAGCAACTGTTTCATATTTAGATATCCATTGCACAACTACTTATTACCTGAGGGTTGTTTTGAAAACAATACAAATCAAAACATAAAACATACCGTTTCTATTTTGTATTATTTTTAATTCAGAATTCTCACTTTTTATGATGACATTTCCCAGCCTTAACTGGTGCTAGATAGCATTGCATAACACATAAAAAATTACTAAAGTAAGGCACCAAGCAGGGCCGGCCTTTGTGGTGCGCCGCCAGCAGCGTACCTAGCGGGGGGGGGGGGGGGCGGTCCGCACCGGGTGCCGCTCATCAGGGGGGCACCCGGCACCCCTCCAGAGACGGACAGTAATGTCCTCCGCTGGAGGAGCAGGCTCGCAAGGGAGCGGTATCGGAGGTCTTTAACAGACCTCCGGCTCCCTTGAGTGATTTTAAGCCGGTTCAAGGATCTCCCTTGAACCCGGCTTAAAATCACTCAAGGGAGCCGGAGGTCTGTTAAAGACCTCCGATACCGCTCCCTTGTGATCCGCGCGGCAACAGCTGCTGTGCACCGGGGTTTGTTGTCAGATCCCGGCGCACAACACTGAAGCCGCGCCCACCGCTGTCCGTGCCCTCTGACCCGGAAGAAGACAGAAGAACTGAAGAAGAGGAGCGAAGAGAAGGAAAAGGAGCTGTAAGGAGAAAAGGGGGAAGGTAGGAAAGCATTCAGTGAGAGTGAGAGTGGATTGGTATATGTGTGGATTGGTGTATGTGTGGATTAGTGTATGTGTGGATTAGTGTATGTGTGGATTAGTGTATGTGTGGATTGGTATGTGTGTGGATTGATAAATGTGGATTGGTATATATGTGTGGATTAGTGTATATGTGTGGATTGGTATATATGGGTGGATTGGTATATATGTGTGGATTGGTATATGTGTGGATTGGTATACGTGTGGATTGGTATACGTGTGGATTGGTATACGTGTGGATTGGTATGTGTGTGGATTGGTATGTGTGTGGATTGGTATATATGTGTGGATTAGTGTATATGTGTGGATTGGTATGCGTATGGATTGGTATACGTGTGGATTGGTATACGTGTGGATTGGTATATATGTGGATTGGTATACGTGTGGATTGGTATATATGTGGATTAGTATATGTGTGAGAGTGATGGGTGTTATGCTGTACCATTTCCAATGACTTTCATGATCTAATTATGCTCTAAAAGTACATCATAACTCCCATCATTCTATACTGTTCCATACAGTGGCAGAGCTGGGAGTCAGAGGCCTTGCACCCCCACCGCAGGACTCCTGAAAGGTAAGTGAACTTCAAAGAGGGAAAGGGTAGATAGGGAGAAGGGAGTGAGACAGGGGAAAGGGGGTAGATAGGGAGAAGGGAGTGAGAAGGGGTAGATAGGGCAGAAGAGAGTGAGAAGGGGTAGATAGGGCAATCGTACTCCTATCATGCCAAGTCTGCGAGTACATCCTGGAATCTGGGTATGCCTGGGCATGATAGGAATGTGATTGCTGTTAATCATATATATATATATATATATATATATATATATATATATATATATATATATATAATATTGTTATTTCATTGTTTTGTCCTATTTTGGTGTGTTACTTACTTTAAATAAAAGTATTAGATTTTTTTATGGTGTGAGGGGGTCATATTCGGTTTTGGCCAGGTAAATGCTGCACTTTCGGTTTCAGTCCAGAATTCGTTTCGGTACATCCCTACTACTAAGCCAGACAATGAAGTGGTAGGCCTACACCACATCAATGTTTGGCATAGTATATAGTGATTGGGGTTTTGTTACAAGTTTTGTTACAAGTTTTTATTCCTTTCTTTTTTTGGGATGGGGGGGCGCCAGAGGAGTAGTCCGCAGAGGGCCATCATCCATCATTTGCATCCTAACTTGATGTCCACGCAAACTAGTTTTGATGCATGGTGAGGAACAATTTATATCTGAGTTACAGGGAATGACAATGACATCCCTTACACTGCAACCTTTGCCAAGCTAGCTCTAAAAATAACCGATTTGTCAAACTATCACGACCTTTCATATGGTTGTAAGGGATATGTAACAACAATCAATCAATCAATCAATAAATATTTAATAAAAAACAACACATTACACAAACATTGGATAAAAACAGGACGCTATTTAGTATTACAAATAATACAAACCAATGTAACCAAAACCTCAAATCACCATATACATCTATAGTCCTTGGCCCATAACCAGAGTTCAACAACTTTTAAAATATTAACCTCTTGCCAACAGCCCTGAAAGTCAGCTTGCAAACATAGCTATTGACCAGTTCAGCTACCCGTTACAAATGGTCCTATCAACTGGTCACCATAATTTGCAGATTCAAATTGAAAGTATAACAACCAACTTCTGATATATATACCATCTACTCTATACAGCCTTTCACAGTCTTCATCCAATTCTGTATGTCTGAAACTAAGACCATCTTCTATAAACATAAATTTTTCCATGGGTCTATTCAATTTGCACGTAACCCTCTCAAAGGCTTTTAAACCCAGATTAACCTCAGGATAATATCTGAACATATTAGCAAAGCATTGCTCAAATATGCCGATAACACCTCATCACAAATCAAGAGCTCCTAACACCCAACCAGAATATCATAACCTTACTTTTATCAAATCCTCTCTTCATAGTTTCTTCCGGCATCCTCTTCGTTGTGCCCAGTAAAACAATGTCCCACAATCCATATCATTTTAGGGTCTGACCCAAAAGAAAATAGTTAACTTTTAATTTGGTCTGATACAAATTTTGAACTGGTCAGACTCCCTTCTACCCAGGCCCGGACTGGCCATCGAGCAAACCGGGCGTTTGCCCGGTGGGCCGGGCCGGATTGACTTAGGGGCTGATGGAGCGGCAGCATTAATGCAGGGCATAAGGGGCACCTGCCCCTTAAGCCCGCCGCAGCTGCGACCGGGTCCGCCACTTTAAGGGGTCGGGAAGCCCCCACCAGGGCCGGCCGTATGGGTGTGCGGCCGCACAGGGTTTAAATAAAAACATCGGGGGTTTTTTTTTTTACTTTATTTAACATCCTCCATGTTAAATAAAGTTTTTGTTAACTTTATTTAACATGGAGGATGTTAAATAAAGTTAAAAAAAAACTGTGCGGCCGCAGACCCCTAAGGCCGGCCCTGGTGGGGGCTTCCCGGCCCCTTAGAGTGGCGGCCCCTTAGAGTGGCGGCCCCGGTCGCAGTTGCGGCGGGCTTAAGGGGCAGGTGCCCCTTATGCCCTGCGTTAATGCGGCCGTAGAGGCCGCATAGGCCCAGTCAGTCTGGTCCTGCCGCGGGCCCGGCCGCAGTTGCTGCTTGCTCCAGCAACAAGGTAAGTAGGGTGAGGGAAGGGGGTGCGGTGAGAAGGGGCAGAGGGGGGTTAGATAGTGAGAAATGGGGAGAGGGGATAGATAGTGAGAGGGGGTACATAGTGAAAAGGGGTACATAGTGAAAAGGGGGAACAGTGAGAAGGCGCAGATAAGATGGGGAGAGGGGGTAGTGTGAATGCGTATGAGAATGAATGAATGAATAAATGTGTGGATGAATTGTGTGAATGCGTATGACAATTAATGAATTCATGTGTGGATGAATTGCTTGAATGATTTGTGAGACTGCATTAATGAATGTGTTAATCATTTGTGTGAATGAGTGAGTAAATGCAAAGATGGTACATGAAGGGTGGGCTTTAACAATAAATAAATAAATAAATATGGGCTGCTCGGGCTTAAATGCCCGGGCCTATTTTTTGTCCCAGTCCGGGCCTGCTTCTACCTAACCTCTTAATGACCTACCTGTCCAAACTCAATAGAACAGCCTGTATAGCTGCCCCAATCCAAAAAGAAGGAGACGAAAAATTTCCATAATCTAAACCCATTGCTACTCCACATCTCTATAGAACCCTTCTAAATTGAAAACTTGCCAAAGGCAAACCAGACCCATGGATTAACCAATTACCTATAACTTTTGGACGAATCACATTAAACATTTCTGCAGCCTTGACAGGACAAATCTGAACACCATCTACCTCGCTCAGCTCTACCCAGCAGCCTATACCTCTTATTTGTTTTTGAAAACAACATTACGCTATCACTACAAACCATATCCACCTTTCTTTTTAGCTGCTACTAATTCACTGATACTGAATGCCCCAAAAAAGCCACAATAAAAGCTGTCCTAAAGAGACAGCACTAACATTTGTGGCAACAAACCTTGACCAAGACTTCTACCAAAACTTGCACCATCTCAAAGAAGGTTATCTTCTATATAATTTACACATTACGCTGCCTTATCCTTTTTTACACCTGTTCAATCAGGAAATCTTTAAACATTGGTTGTCTATCTGGCAGTTTTAAGAAAACTAAGACATTGACAGACCTTAATTAATCAAACCAAAAACAAACTCCAACACCCCTTCCACACCAACCTCAAATTCATCTACGCATCTACATAACTCCCAACAATTCAAAATATGAAAAATGTTTTTTTTTAAATCTTGCAGAACTCACCAATACAAGCAATTGTACTTTACAATGTCGTGCTTGCATCGCCACTTCATTTTTGTCAGCACAGTCATGCATATTAAAAATAACCAACACATTGAATTCAACCAAACCAATTTATTAAAAATATATATATTTAAATAATCTTATACAACAGCAAAGGCAGATCAGCCTTAACACTGGTACTAATCCACGCTACTTACGCTGAAAATATTTCTCAGCAACATGCATTATCAAACATCAGAGCCCCAGCCAGGTAATATCACACAGTAACATGCATTATCTATATCAGAGCCCTAGCGAGGTAATATCACACAGTAACATGCATTATCATATATCAGAGCCCCAGCCAGGTAATATCACACAGTAACATGCATTACATATATATCAGAGCCCTAGCCAGGTAATATCACACAGCAACATGCATTATCTATATCAGAGCCCTAGCCAGGTAATATCACACAGTAACATGCAATATATATATCAGAGCCACACCGACACCCAAACACACACACACACACACACACACACACACCTGGACAGGCTCTGCTACACCAACACCCACATCTGGATGGGCTAAGCTACTACACATAAAAATGTATTTGCCACACTGCTTTTGTGTTGCCCCTTGTGAATCTCTCCCAGCCACCCCTCCCTTTTGTATTGATTTATCATGTAATGGCCCCAGCAGTCCTCTTGTGTATTGTTGACCCCACAACCTTGTGTATTGCCTCCAGTAAGGCCTTAATTATGTTTTCATGCCTCCTGCCAGCCCCCCTTTATGTGATACCCCTAACCCCCTTGTGTGTTGCACACAGCCAGCCCCCCATTGTGTATTTATACCACCAGTCAGCCCCTTTTTAGTATAGATGTAAGTGATGCCCCTAGCCAGCCCCTTGTGTATTAATGCCCCCACAACCTTGTGTCCCTTGCCTTCCCCCACTGTGTATGTATGTCCCCAGCCAGCAGTACCTTTAGTCTTGATTTATATAATCCTCATTCTGTATTGTTGCCCCCAATGCTTTGAGTAATCATGCCCCCCCAACCAGCCCCTATTTGTTTAGAACCATAACTATTACCTTTTTCCTGACTTTCATGCCTGCTCCGTCCTCTCCTCCACGGGACTGACTGCCACACGAGGAACTCTATTGACCCCGTGAGCCAGCCTCCTCCAGTGTCGGATCGCATCTAAAAGTGGGAAGGACAAAGAGCCTCGCAGAAGCGGCACGGCACACACAAGCCAGCTCCTTATCAAATTGCTCAGTTTCTGTGCTCCACTGGCCAGCCCATGGGACGGCAAAGCGGGACAGAGGTAGGGACAGGCTAGACTGCGGGACAAGTCCCAAAATCGTTACTGTCCCGCATCTATTATTCATAAAGCCTGACCAAGCTATCCAAGCCTTAGCTTATGCTGCCTATGTTCCTGTAGATCATGATTTAGCAATCAAAAAACGTTACCATCATTTTTATATCATTCCAGCACCGACTTAGACACTGGAAGCAAAGATAATATTAGTCATTCCAAATTTTCTTCTTAATTGACTTAAATGCGAACCCAGAGGAGAGATTTCACATGAAAGAGCCTCTTTCATGCAGGCCTCATTAATTACATTGGATCTTACCGCAACACTGGGGACACTAACCTCAGAATTTAACCAAGCCTGAGCTGGATTGGGCCTTGCAAACCTTCTAAAATTCTCACTAACAAACCCACTGCTTCATTTAGCTTCTCAATATTAATCATATTGCTCTTAGTTCTGGCTGATGCAGCTCTGCTTTGCTACCTCCTCCTGGACTGTTTCCAGCAGTTGCTCAGACCTTGGTACTGCCAGTACTTGTTGCCTGCATGATCCAGCTGCTTGCTATAGCCTTCCTCCGACTGCAGGGGATGTTTCTTCTTCCTACTTGGCGCCCCGTCCTTTTGGCGAACGGGAAATGGTTTATTCTGGCTTGCAGACGCCTTCCTAGGCCTTCTTGCAGGTCTGTCCGGTACCACTGACATCATAGCGATGCTTGGGCTTCTTCATTTGCGGCGTGAACATCTTCACGCGAGAACCCCCCCATTTAAATAATTCATACTAAAGTACTCACCTAGTATGTTAAAATGCATTTTCTTTGGTGAGGCTGTTTGAGACATTAAATTGTCACTTTAAGATTATTTTATCTTAAAAGGCTCACATAAATAGATAAATGTATTTCTAAATAAGGTGGAATTCCTGGAGATATTAGCAAGTTAAGTGTTATCTGTGTCACAACTTACCTCTCCGGAGAAGCCTTGTCCAGACGCCGTCCCTCACATTTGCGGCATAGCAGCAAACCTAGTGTAGCTACTTCTAGCCACACGTCTCCTAGCAACCTGGAGGGGGCGTGACCAGGCTGGCAGATGACTGGGGGCGTTGCTTGGGCAATCTCCAGTGTAGTTCCGGGGGCGTGGCTTGGTGTGACTCCTAATTTAAAAGGCCTGCTGGTCTGCTGCACTTTACCCTTGTGTGGTCTTCGAGTCTGACGTGCTGCTATTTGCTCCTACTCTGATTACTACTCCGTGTACCGAATCCTGGCTTGTCTGAATAACTCCTCCGTGTACCGAATCCTGGCTTGATTTCTACACTCCGTTTTGCAGTTCCGGTGCTACCTCCACTGTCTACGCTACAGCCATCTACTCCTCAGAGACTGCCTTTATTTATTTGCCTATACCCTGCCTTCTGGCTGCTCAATACCTCTTCGGCCCTTGGTGTGCCATTTGGGCCTTCCCATTTGGTATCACTCTGGGTGAAGTTGCGGCGTTTTAAGTTTCGGGGTATAGGTACGTGACAATCTGGTCTTCCATTGTACTCAAGTCCTTACCCTACCTAGAAAAAATATTTCCTTAAATAAAGGATGTCCACTCAATTGAGCTCACTCCATCCGAGCCAGCTTGGTAGAAAAAATACAGGACTTTTCATCCCTCAATGGCGCGAAATGATTTATCAGGTTTTTTATATTCAGAACTATCAATACGGGGAACATCCTAAATGTCCAAAATAGTACTGAATTTGCTCTGAAAAATACCCCTTGTCTTATTATACCCCCTATATGCCACTCTGCCCCATGATAAGCCTTTTAACCCCCTATATGCCAGAGTGGCATATAGGTGTATAAGGCATTTCTGGAGGCAGAGTGGCATACAGGGGTTATAAAGCATTTCTGGAGGCAGAGTTGCATATAGGGGGTTAAAAGGCATATCATGGGGCAGAGTGGCATACAGGAGGGTATAAAGCATATCAGGGAGGCAGAGTGGCATATAGTGGGTATAAGGCATATCTGAGTGGGCAGAGTAGCAAGCTGTGGGGCAGATGCGCATAACTGGGGGCAGGTTGGCAAATAAAAGGAAATAAAAACAAAAAAAACATTTTTTCTCAATTATAGCTTTTATTAAATATGAAATTTTTTTACATGAATTAATATTAACTAGTTAAACTTTTTTCCTATAGGGTAGTCTTATATTCAGACTTTTTCTTTTTTTCCTAAATTAATATTTAGATTTGGGGGGGGTCATCTTATAATCGAGGTAAAATATTTTACTTCTACTATTAATAAGTATGCATTTTGTCTGCAAATTGTATTTAAGTTTTCCATTCTGGTTGTACTGTTCAATGTGGATCCAAATTAATTATATAACAAACTGTTATATCATAGGGTAACTTTTAATACAAATTGAAAAAAAAATTAAAAAATAGATTAAGATTACATAAAGATATTTAGGATTTCATTACCTACCATAATTGTAGACTCTAAACATTTTTCTCCTGATGCCCTTTGATGGTTAATTTGTATCTTGTTAATTAAATGCATGTCTTAGAACTAGCACAGACGTTTAGAAATATAAAGAGTGTTAGGTATGTGACCTAGAATATCCTTGTCTTAACAGTTTCCACAGCAAAAGGGTATAAATTAGAAAATACAGTAATGGGGCAGTGAGTAAGCTGGATAAAGAGTTTAAGGTTACAACATGTAGAAGAAACAACCTCAGTTAAATAAGACAAATTGTTTTTGCTGCATATAATTCCTTAAGGGCAAAAAATCCAATACAATCACAACACGATAGCAAAGAATGAGAATAGTTCACTTGGCAACATCTCCAATGCCTGTAACAAGAGTTATTGGGATTTATCAATCTGACACTAGAGGCTAATATGTAAAGTATTCAAAATATTGTTTGTATGTGCTCTCTTTTTATCACTTGTTACGTAATTTACGTACATAATAATCCTGCATTCTTTATATAATTCTGTAGCAAAGTGTATTCAGTTACTTTCAATACTTAATGATTACAATAAATCTTATTTTGCATTTTTTTCTGTTACATAACTTCTAAGAATTCTTAGATTATGTTCCAGGATGGGAAAAAGTTCTGCTTACTGGTGCGAACAAGGTAAATGAATTTAGCTTTTTGTAAGTTTCACTAAAAATACCATGTCTGGTGAGAAAACCCAAATATGCATTATTAAACATAATGGAACATGACATGTAAGTATAGGCATTATGTCCATGCATAATACTATAATAAAAGCTTTGCACACATATCTTCCAACTGTTCAAATTTACTTTTTCCGCCCATACTGAAAAAAACGGAACTCTTTACTAAATCCTAGTCATATTATCTTACAAGGAACTAAGGAATACTTTTTTGGAATACTATGTGTTTTTTTTAACTTCACCAAAAATTTAAAATACAAAACACCTTATGTATTATATATGCAAAAAATGTAAATTTGCAGCGTTTACACCACTAGTGTTGGTATAAAGTATAACAAGGTATGAACAATTAAAACTTAACATTATTATTATTTATATAAAGCATGTTTGCTCCCCTTCATGCAGTGGCGACTCTAGAAACAATATATAGGGGGGGCACACAAGATACCACAGTCAAACTGGGGGGGCATTAATAATTTCCACCATTAAATCATACCACTGAAAAAACACACACACACACATATATATATATATATATATATATATATATATATTGCCAATGATACTTTTGTTATTGGCCAATACAATACTTGTACATTCAACATGGGAAGCCTGAAGCCACAATTTAGAAAGACTAATCCTTGAAATCCTTTAAACAACATAATACCTTAACTTTTGCACTAAATGATTTCAGGGCCTAATATTAGATCTTGCTGCTGATATATATAAATATTAGATCCTGCTGCTGATATATATATATATTAGCCCCTGCTGCCCATATATATTAATATTAGCCCCAGTTGCCAATATATATATTAATATTAGTCCCTGCTGCCGATATATATATAAATATATATATAAATATCAGACCCTGCTGCCGATAGCAGGTATAGATCAACACATTAACACACAAACCCAGCTTTGCATGTATAGATCAATTGAAATTCACTTGTGATCTCAGCACTGAAGGTATATATCAAATAAACTGAATCAGACATACAAATCCTGTATTTGCAGGTATACAATAATAATATATGAAATGTAGCATTGCAGGTATAGATCAAATAAATACATGGAAACAGCATTGCAGGTATTAATCAACTGAACAAGACATACAAACCCTGTATTTGCAGGTATACATAAATAATGTATGGAAACATAGCATAGCAGATATGGATCTACAGAATAACACAAACCCAGCTTTGCAGGTACAGATCAATTGGAATTCACATAAAAACACAGCATTAAAGGTATATTTAAAACCCCTAAATTACAGGGATAGATCACAGGTTGCACACCCCAACCACGCTGCCCACATAGAACCTGGTCAGCACCCAGATAACACACATAAGATTTGCCATCTTTGTCCCATATACACCCTGCCTGTGCCATCTTGGTCCCCAAGGCTCAAACATCCTGCTAGTGCCATCTTTGCCCTTACACAATTATACATCTATGATACACACAAACACATTAACTCATGCTCTCCCTCATTCAGACAACTCATCCACATATTAACTCATGCTCTCCCTCATTCAGACAAATCATCCACATATTAACTCATGCTCTCCCTCATTCAGACAATTCATCCACATATTAACTCATGTTCTCCCTCATTCAGGCAATTCATCCATTTTAAGAAACTACACCCCTTGGAGCTTCAAATGAGGGGCTACATGTATTTCTAGGAAAAAAGTTGAGTGCACAAATAATGATGGAATATGTCGCTTTGGCTAGAAAATATGTTTTTTATAACCATAGCGACATGTTCATTTTTGTCTTGCGCACTCCAGGTTTGTACTAGAAACACATGCAGCCCCTCATTTGATGCGCCAAAGGGATGTCGTTTTTGCAAATGTGTACTTTTTGAGCCATAATTTAACTTCCTACGTGAGCAGTAATGCCACGTCAAGGCTTTAACCCTAATTACTGACCATTCGCACGCCTTTCATATCTCCATTCACTTGCAGAAGCACACACCATTCTTTCCCGTTACAATCCCAAAGAAATGATGGTAAAGGGAGAAAAATAAAATCACTTTTACAGCAAAAATACGTTTTGCAGTAAAAATGCAAGGCGCTCCAGGGATGAGATGGTTACTCACGTACCGCACGGGCTAAATGGCTGATTTTAATAATATTTGCAGTTCATCAGGATTTCAAAAATTGCCTCCCTCTACCGTTGGCTAAATTTAACCCCATGATCAAAGGCATAATAGGATTTCAAATTAGTATCGGCCATTTTTAAAAAGGGAATGTAACTTTTTATAGCTATATGATCACTGTGGTAACATTGGCTACCACAGTGATCATTTAGCTAGAATACTTAAACTTTTTTTTTGAAAGTTAAACTACTTTATGTTTAAATAATTAAATTTGGGGGTCTCTAGGCAATTTTGATCTTTTTTTATCTGCCTTTAGAGACCCCCAAATCCATTTTTTTTACATTTTTAACTTAATATTTGTTATTCTTTTTTTACAATTACATGCCCCCATTTACAGCATGCCCCCATACCTCTTTAACTGACAATTGTCAGTTGTTAATAAAGTTGCGCGGTGACGTCATCGCATCATTGCGCGAGACGGCACCGGGTGGATCGGGTGGCCCCGGTGATGCCCTTCAGTTTGAGGGGCAGATCGCCGGGGTAGGTGGTGATGGAGGTCCACAGACCTCCATCAAGGTATGGTAGTGCTACTGACGGCAAGGTGCCGTCGTTAGCACCTGACTGGGACTGTCCTGGGTGGTTACAAATTCGGCGGGGGGGGCAAGGAATAACCAAGGGGGGGCAATTGCCCCCCCTTACACCCCTGTAGCGACGCCACTGCCTTCATGTATATATGTAAAAGGTGTTGTCAATTTCTCTGTGGTGCTAACATCATTTTTACAAATTTAATTGAGCGCATCCCTCATTGTAATTTCAATTAAGCAAATCTGTGTGATAACCAACCCATTCTGGATCTGATAATTTACTAGCGCTTTAAATAATTAGCTGTTAATAAATACATAATAAGAAAGGAAGAAATAATACTGTAATTTACATTTGGACATTTTAATTGCTTCCACAACATGCTGATGTCTCAATGATTAAAGATTAATACATATTAACAGCAATGCTACTACTAGTACTGCTACTACTACTACTAACAACTACTACTAACTAGTACTACTAACAATAATAGTAATAAAATTGTTTGTCAGAGTATGGGAGTGTGTCTATGTCGGAGTAAGCGTGTGGAATCAGAGTGAGTGTGTTAAAGTAAGTTTTCATATTAGTGTGTGTTAGGGGCATGGGCTTGCTGAACATTTTAGTAGGCATTCTGTGAACTTTCTCCAGAATGTCCCTATCCAACTGGTAATATCCAATACTCTGAGGTCTGACCAGAGAGATGTAAAGTGGCACAGCCACCACTGTCTTTTTGTTACAAATGCTTCTAGCTATACAACCAAACAACCTGCTTGGATTTTTTTCAATGCTTTGTTGTATTGTCTGCTTAGGTCCACATAAATAATTACTCTCAAGTCCCTTTCCTATGTTGTTGCAGACAGCATAGCACTCCTAAAGCTATATTTTGCCTTTGGATTTTTATCTCCCAAGTGCATTTTACATTTGTCAACATTAACCTGCAACTGCCTCTTGACTATTCTTTTTTACTAAAATCATTAGCCATTTGCTTTGTTCCACTGGAAGCCTCTATCCTGTTGCAGACCTTTATCTTATCTGCAAAAAGATATATTTTACCTTTGAGACCTTTTGTAATATTGCTAATAACAATATTAAAATATATTGGCCTTGGTATTGATGAGGCTTTCCTTTCTCCTGTAGTGTAAGAACTTCTGTACTGCGTAATTATCTGCTCTGGCCTTGCAAATGCGTAAAAGACCAGAGCAACTAGCACAAAATGCCTATGTGTATGTAAGTGAACAAAACAGTAACACACAGGCTAATAAAAATTAACAAGGAAGTTAGGGAGAACAAATGCCTGCTTTTTTTTTCAGTGACTGTCTCTGAACTACTAACTCTTATAGTACGGATTAGTTATACAAGGTGCTGTAAAATGTAGTTACATTGGCAGCTGTAAGGCTGAAGTGGAGGTCTCAGAGGTATCTTGCAAACAGGTTGTGGATTTCCTTAGAATCCTGGTTTAGAGGAAAATCCAGTTGAAATCTTTGATGGGTTGGAAGGCATGAGGTTTCTGAATAACATCTTTCCATAGTATACCTACAGCATATATGGTCCCTTAAGGGCTTTGGGGTGCCCCTTACAGGTAAGGCCAGAATAATGATCTGATATGCAAAGGGTATTGCATCAAACTACTTTTGCACTTGAACACAAATAACGCTTTTTTAACAGAAAAAGGTTGAAAATTCCACCTTTGCATTAATATGCCATAACATTTTTATTGTACAGCTATGAAAAATAGCGTATTTGTTCATTGCAAAGAATGGATTCTATAATATCAGAAAATGAAACCTAGATGCTAACATCCTTTGATTTCCGGGGAGCAAAGTCATTAAAACCTATTTTGAAGAGTAGAGTTGTTTTAGTACTAACGAGTCGTGGGTTCTTCATGTTTTCAAGTTAATTCTTTATCACTTTTTCAAAATGACCCTTCATACTGCGGTTGTGTAGGCACAACTGTTTATGATATGAAACACATACATTTGGGAACACAGCTTTCCTTTTTTTAAATGATCTCTGTGAGTATCAGCTACAAGTTCCCACGGCAACCATATGAGCTAGAAAAACAAAACAATTTTTAGCCCGCGGTTGTCAGATTGGAAATGTTCTGGTTTTGAAAAGCACCTTTCTGACCCCAAAACTCAACTACTCTTCTATTGTCATTTTACGTATCGTATCTGAATATATTGTGTGCATTGTACTGTCTGTCCTGACTGTCAGTCTCACAATGAAAAACAGAAATTACTTCAGTATTAATAGTTGTTCACATTCTGCAATATCCAGACTTCCAACTTGTTAAAATGCCCCACTTGCCTTTTTTAGATACATCTTTATTTGTTTCTGACTTTAGCTCCCACCAGGGCCTTAGAGTTGGCAAATGGGTTCTGACTGGTTTTGTAAAAGCTCTATCTGATTTACACTGAGCTTGGTAAAGGAATATGAAATGATATATGTTCTTTAAGGAAAGGATTTACTTAAATAATTAAAAAAAAACATTTTATAGTTTTCCAGGATGTAAATTCAGGACAATGGGCATTTATTATTCAGTTTCTTTCACATCCTTACTTAAGCAAGCATAGTATCAACGTGATTATATATATATACATATCATTACATAAGTTACCCAGAATCCCTTGTGGTTGTGAAAGCACCATGAGATTTCTGAGGGAAAAGCAAGCCTTCTGGCTTGTCTGGTGTCTGTAGATGAGTGTTTAATAATACTTCTACTACCCCTTAAATTTAAGTGGAAGGGTTTCCATCACCTTTTACCCACCATAACTTATGTAATGATATTTCTTAGCTACCCCAAGCCTCAACTATTAAGCCAGTATCACAACCTCATGCTGACGAGTCCCATGAAGGACGAAACAGCTGTCCATGAGTGGTGATCTGGCTGTTGTACCTCCACCTGAGTTTTGTCTAAAGGCTGTCTTGTACAGCGGGCAATTACTTTCAAGGGATCCATGTATAAAGTGGATATAGAGGCAAAGAAAACGCAAACATAGCGGCAAGAAGGAGGAGGAGGAGGACGAGGACAGCGAGACTGAGACGAGCCCCACCAGGAGCTCTGTCCAGAAGAGGGCGCCACCACCAGCCCCCACCGTCCCCTCTCCTCCCGAGCCCGCAAATGACGACGACGACACGCTGGAAAAGATGGTCCAGGACCTGACCCCGTCGGATGAGCCAGCCACCGAGACCGAGGCTCTGATCCTCAACCAGCTGGACAACGACAACCAGGTCTCCCTCCTGGAACAGATGCTAGACGAGGCCGCCTGGACCCCCATGAACCCCATCGACCACGGCGGGGAAGATCCTCCCCCACCAGGGGAAGGAGGTGGTAACTAGTGCCTCTGTTTGAGCTGACCTTCTTTTTTCTCCCAACTAATGGCGTCAATTTCTATTTTCTCCATTAATGTAAGGAGCATGAAGGACCAGTTCCGGAGGCGCGGTTTACTAACCTTCCTTTCTTCTCAGCAGTGTGATGTATATATGTTGCAGGAATGTGCTTTACCCTTCTCTCGTTCGTATCGCCATCTATGCAGGGAATGGTCTCACGGCCCGTCCTTTTGGTCCGGCGGGAACGGCTGCAAGTCGGCGGGAGTTGCTATCCTGATCCGAGGAGCCAACTTCACGGTGGACGCTGTCCAGGAGATGGTCTGCGGCAGACTTCTAGTCGTGAACGGATCCTGGGCGGGGGAGCCTGTCAGGCTCATCACCGTGTACGCCTCCCCGGAAAAGAAGCAACGCCTGGAGCTACTCCAGAACCTGCAGACCCAGCTGACCACCGCCAGGACCATAGTGATAGGCGGGGACTTCAACTGCCCGATCGAGGAAGGAGGGCGCACCTCCACCCACGCAACAAAACTGGACGTGACTTCGAAACTGCTCAGAGAGATTGTCACAGAGGCATCCTTAAAGGACGCTATGGGCTCCATCGGGACCGGCTCCGTGAACTATTCTTGGAGCCGGATGGCTCTGTGCGTTCCCGGATAGACTTTGTGTTCACCTCTCGAGCGGTAGAGCATCAGCAGTGCTCCATGGTGCCCTGCTACTTCTCAGACCACAGGGCTGTTCGACTCCAGTGTGCCCTGGGCAAAGGGTTTCCTCCCGGTCCAGGCTCCTGGAAGCTGAACTGTGCCCTGTTAGAGAGGCAGGAAATCGTGGATGAGCTGCGTAATGTATATTCTGATTGTGTCAGTACCAAGTATCTGTTCCCCACTGTAACCCAGTGGTGGGAGTTTACTAAAGTAAAGCTGCGCTCTTTCTTTCAGGCTAAAGGAAGACTCCAGGCGTGTGAGAGGAAGAGGAAATTCAGACGGCTGCAACGCAAGCTGCAGTCCCTGTTGGACCTCCAACAGTGCGGATGGGACGTGTACGAGGAGCTGGAGGAGACCAAGGATGGCCTGAAAAGCCACTTTGAGGAGGAATCCAGGCAAATCGTCTTCCGTTCCAAGGTGGAGAACCTGGAGAAGGGTGAGAAATGCAACTCTTTCTTTTTCAGGAAGCTCCACTCCGCCCACACGCCCCTGACGGAAATGAGAGACAGCGAAGGTGTGGTACGACAGGGGAAGGAGGAGGTCCAGAAAGTGGTCGTCGACTACTACCGAGATCTCTACTCCCCCAAAGACACAGACCCGGAGGCTGCCGAACGGTTCCTGTCAGGTATCACTAACACCATTGATCCCGCAGGCCGCGCAGCCATGGACGCCCCCTTGACGCTGGAGGAGCTGCACTCTGCCGCCAAATCCTTCAGGAAGGGCAGGACACCGGGCAGTGACGGTCTCCCAGCCGAGTTGTACACAACGCTGTGGGACCTCATCGGCCCGGACCTCCTCGACCTGTACGAGGAGATGGTGGTGGAGGGCAGGATGCCCCCCACGCTGAGAGAGGGAATGATCACGATCCTGTACAAGCGGAAGGGGGAGAGATGCGACCTGAAAAATTGGCGTCCCATCTCTCTCCTGAACGTGGACTACAAGATCCTCGCCAAGGTACTAGCCACCAGGTTGAAAAAAGTCATCGGGCAGATCGTCCACCCCGACCAGACCTGCGGCATCCCAGGACGCCGGATCGCGGACAGCCTGGCCCTCATCAGGGACACGATCTACTACATCAAGGACCGCAACGTCCGTGACGCTCTGGTCACCCTAGACCAAGAGAAGGCATTTGATCGACTGTCTCATGGTTTTATGGGTCAGGTACTGCGGAGGTTTGGGCTGGGGGAGATGTTCTGCTCTTACGCTAACCTGATGTACCTTGATATCCGCAGCTCGGTGCTGGTGAACGGCTGGAAGACTGACCCCTTCCCGGTCCTCTCTGGGGTCAGGCAAGGCTGCCCTCTCTCACCTCTTCTTTTTGTCTGTTGTATAGAGCTCTTCGCCGAGTGCATCAGACGGAATCCAGAGATCAGAGGGATCACCGCGCCGGGCAGAGACAAGAAGGAGATAAAGTGCTCGCTCTACATGGACGACGTTACCATCTTCTGCGCGGATCGCCGGTCGGTGAGAGCGCTCGTCCAGACGTGCGAGGACTTCAGCCGAGCTTCAGGCGCAAAGGTCAACTGCGGGAAGTCGGAGACCATGCTGTTCGGGCAGTGGGACCTGACTTCTGAGCCGATCCCGTTTCCCGTCAAAACCGACTTCCTAAAGATCCTGGGAGTCTGGTTCGGCAGAGACGGCGCGGCCCTGAAAAGCTGGGAGGAGAGACTCAACAAAGTAAAGCAGAAATTTGGGCTGTGGAGCCTCAGAGACCTCACCATCGAAGGGAAAGTGCTGGTGCTGCGCAACGAGATTCTTCCCGTGCTGCAGTACGTGGCTCAGGCCTGGCCCTTGCTGGTCACCATTCACCGAGCCATCAACCGAGCAGTTTTCCACTTCATCTGGGGCTCCAAAATGGACAGAGTAAAGTGCGCAGTGATGTACAAGGAAGCCGGCAAGGGAGGCAAAGGAGTGCCTGACATCCCTACCATGCTGAGGACCTTCTTTGTGTGCAACTGCGTGCGCAGGACTCTCAGAGACGTAGCGAGAGGCTCTGCTGGAAACTCCATGTCTCGCTTCTTCCTGCTGCCCCTGTGGAGGCAGCTCAAGTGGGAAAAGTGGGATAGCTCCGTCCCTTACAATTGGACCATGCCCTGGTTCTACTCGGACGTGGGCAAATTTGTAAGGGAGCACCAACTGGAGGGAGTTAAACCAGATTTGTGGTTACCCCACGTGATCCACAAGTTCATCAGAGCCAAAGACACTATCGAGAACATCCCAGGGCTCCCCGACGCCACAGCCAAGACTGTCTGGGCTAACGTGTCGTCGAGCAGGCTAACCAACAGGCATAAAGACATGGCATGGATGGCCATTCAGGGAGGCCTCCCCCTAAGGACATTTATGCATGCCAGGGGGCTGTGCAGATATAGACACTGCCCATAGTGCATTGTGGAGGAGGAGACTTCCCTTCACTTGTTCTGGCAGTGCCCGTTTGCACAGGCTTTGTTCAGAGCCCTGGAGCTGGATCTCAAGGACTCTATCGAGAGAAAGTACCTGTCTTACCATTCGGTACTTTACGGACTTTTTCCAGGAACACACACGGAGAGCGCCATTGAGGATGCTTAGTGTCTCATGTGCTGTGTAAAGGACGCTCTATGGTTTGCCAGGAACCGCCTGGTGCTGAGGAGGGAGCAGGTCACAGTCCGTGACTGCCGCAGGCTTATCCACAGCCTGCTGAGAGACTACTCTCTCAAGGACAGTCTAGAGGCTGAAGACTAGCCCCATTCTCCTCGCCCCCCCCCCATTTCCCCAGGTTATGTTCCACCAAGTGCTAACCATATGTGCCACGTCTGGAAATGTAATTGTACACCGCTTCTACTGAGCTTTCCGTAACTGAAGTCGTACTGTAACGTGTATTGCCCTGCGCTGCGTCGCAGTACTGCTTATCGTCTACCTGTACCGATAATACCGATTTATGTACTCCTGCTAAAACAGGTTGATGTCTGTTTTATCATAATCAGTTTGTATAATAAACTTAAATACAAAAAAAAAAAAAAAAGCTGTCCATGAGTGGTGATCTGGCTATTGTACCTCCTCCTGAGTTTTGTCTAAAGGCTGTCTTATACAGCGGGCAATGACTTTCAAGGGATCCATGTATAAAGTGGATATAGAGGCAAAGGTGATAATTGTTAACCTTATTTGCATGTGCCTACTGTAAAAGATTCTAACACATTTAACATCTATTTTAACCCTAGTAATATGAAATGGACCATATATAATTATTGGTATAGGCAATAGTCAAAGATATGTAATCATTGTTCATAAATAAATGATTATTAAGATATATTAATAGGTTTCAATAATAAGCTTCAGGGTTTCCTTGACCTTAAATATAGAATGAAGGATTTGCTGAACAGGCATTCTATAGATAGGATAGAAGCTTGCTAATGCATGGTATAGTTGTAACTCTAAAAGGGCATTACAGTATACGTAGAGTGACCACCTAAAATAGGGTTTCGACGTACAAAGATCTTAGTGAGCATGTTTACCCAATTAGGTGAAGACCAATACCCTGACATCACTATCCAATCCACATATAAGCTAGGCTTTTGTAAGACATGGAGAGGCATGGGAAGAGAGGTCGAGAGAAGATGTACTTGCCATCCACGGACTCTTCACGTCCCAACACTCCCTCCCTCCATCCTCAGGAATGCATAGGACAGATGTCATGAACTAAATTCCTCTCCAAGTTTTTGTAAGACTTGTTTCGTATTTTTGTTATCTACTTTTTATATTCTTCGTCTATTTTTGTTCGTATTAAATGTTTCACCTTTGTTTGCATCTAAGTGACTCTGCCTATTTTTGACGCACATACATTTATATGTGTTCCAATTATTTGAAGTTTGTATTTGGCCCTATATACATTTTATTACATATCTGGCGAGCCAGCCCTGCGTATTTCTTCCTGACCTTTGCCCTCCAGCTTGCTCAGGGGGAAGGGCAGATATATCTGTACACTTTTTGCAAACTGTCGGGAGATAATTAAGAAAAGGACTTTTGAGGATACAGACTTCCAGATTTTATTGGAACACGTGCTAAGAGACGCTATTGACGGCAGACGCAAGAAAGCCATACAGCGTGATACAACAGCCATTCAAGGAGAGTTCATTAAGAAGGGTAAGTCATGGATTTTATAAAAATATATGCTAACAAAAGTAAAATAACTTTTCAATTTGATAATTGTCCTACTAATGCACAGTTATGGGCTAGTATGTACAAACAATGTGAGCTAGAGAATATGAAATTGGATAAGAAATTGTTATGTATTGATAAACTTAAGAAGAAACTGCAAAATGTCCTAAGCATGTTTAAAACGTTTAATGAATTGATTGTGGAGGATTTACAACCTAGACAAAGTATTTGCACGATTAACAAAGTTGTACCAGAATCTAACCCTGATGACAGTACTGACGACTTTAACAGCTGTCCCGACTGTTTTGTTTTAGCTCAGCAATTAGAGAACTTGGAGAGAGATATGGACAGACAAACGGCTAGAATTAACTCAGAATGACTGTCACAAGCCACAAACTAATCCTACTAATTCTGAATAAATTGATACTACTAACCAAAGGTTGATACAGAAGCTTAATTAAGTGTGACTAATCAAGCTTTGCCTATAACATCTAACTCACCTGTTTGCACGATTGTAGGTTTTAGTGGAAAATGTAATACTTCAGCAACTTTGGTTACTGGTGTTTTGTTTGAGATTCCTGGCTATTTGTGTACTGAAATTGATATCTGGCATTGTCCTAGCTCAGAAAATATCTTAGGGGCTGATGTAATGAGAGAACGAGGCTGGGTCATTGACTTAGGGAATCAAGTGATTTGGAGAAGTAATAACCTAAAAGGGCCTGTAGTAATTGATCCAAGTGACTACAGTGTAGTGGCCGTTATCAATTTAATTGAGGAGGTATCCCCAAATCATGTATGGCCACAAATGGATTGTAATGACTTGACTCTTGTAGAAATTGTGCAGAAACATCCCTCGTTATGGGCTCAATCTAAGAATGAGGTAGGGACGATGAAAGATGTTGTTGTCAAAGTGGAAGGAACAGATCCCATAGCTCAGAAACAGTACCGATTGCCTCCAGATTCAATTGAGCCTTTGTCCAAAATTATTGAAGAACTACTTCAACAAGGCGTCATACGCAAATCAAATTCGGTGACAAACTATCCGTTATGGGCAGTTAAGAAACCAGATAATTCTTATAGAATGCTTCTAGATCTGCGTATGTTTAATAAATGTACCCCAAATGTGGCACCAATTGTAGCAGATACCCCTGACTTCATGTCTTGATTGAATGCTAAAGCGAAGTTTTTCTCGGTACTGGATATCAGTAATGGTTTTTTCAGTATTCAGATAGAGAGGAGTTGTTAATACAAATTTACTTTTACTTTTCTGAATGAGCAATATGTATTTTGCAGATTACCACAAGGGGCACACATGTCACCTAGTCTGTTTCATCAGGCATTGGCAAAAGTATTATCAAAATTCTCAAGGCAAGATTGTATTCTACAGTATGTTGATGATATCTTGTTGGCAACAGAGAGTAGAGAGGAACACCTCATCTTGTTAGCAGAATTGTTTGATCTGTTGTATGAGTCAGGATTGAAATTAAATCCAAGGAAGGTCCAATTACTGAAACAAGAGGTTCAGTACTTGGGAGTTTTGATAAATCCAAATCACATGTGTTGAGATATTTCAGGGGGATTATCCATCTCTTTTTAGAAAAGAAGTAGAGGAAACTGATGAACCTGTATTTGTAGATTGTTCTAGATTTTGCTTGAAAGGTCGAGCTATTCAGCATAGACTACCAGGACATTTTTCTGCCCAGAGAGCAGAAGTTGAAGCTGTTAAAACAGTATTGGAAATTAACGAGAAAGAAAGCAATGATCCTTTGGTAATCTATAGCGATAGTTCATATGTCGTATGATCACTAACAGACTACTTACCTGTGTGGAAAAAACGAGGTTTTGTGGATTCATCTAACAAAATGTTAAGTCATGTTGATACATTGCAGACTATTTTTGAGCTTGCTTCTAAAAATCCTAACCGATATGCTATTGTCAAGGTACCAGGCCATAGCAGAGGGACTAGTGATTTAGCTTTGAGAAATGAGAAAGCAGATTCTCTAGTAAAGGAAGCAGCTTTGACAGAAGAGATAGTGATGGAACTAGAACGGTTGGAAGTACTACCAGTAAAGAGTAAGGAAGCAAATTTACCTTCATTCATCGATAAAGATGAAAGATGCGTTCATTATAGAATGTAAGAATAAAATAACACCTCCCTTTGTTTGTGAGAACGGAGTGGTGTGTTATGAGATGCAAGGTAATTTACTTCCACTTGCAGACGGAATTCACCCGCTATAAGATGTAAAGATTAGGTCATGTGGGTCAGCAAAAGTTGCTGGAAAACTTCAAAGATAAGTTTTATTGGGACAAAAAGGTGGACTCTGTACAAAATGTTGTTCAGTCATGTCTCATTTGTGCTCAAGTAAACCCCAGGCCTAAAGGACAAAAGTCTCCACTTCTAAGAATTGCACCTGCAGATGGTTCGTGGTCTATACTGCAGATTGACTACATAGGTCTCCTACTTCAGGTAACCAAGGTCTCAGGTATGCATTGGTTGTGGTAAATGTATTTTATAAGTAGGTAGAATTGTAGCCTGTCAGGAATGATGATGCTTTGTCTACGGCAAAAGCATTAAGGAATCATGTTGTACTTGGGGAATCCCAAGGATGATTGCTTCTGACAGAAGGAGCCATTTTACTGGCAAAGTCATGCAGGCTGTTTGCGCAATCCTGGGGGTATGTCAACAATTCCATGTTCCATACCATCCTCAGTCCGCAGGTATTGTAGAAAGAATGAACAGAACGATTAAGTCTAGAATTGCAAAAATGTTACTTGATAAAGGAAATAGTTGGGTTGATGCAGTACCTCTAGTATTGACGAGTATTAGGGGAACAAGTTCCTCAACTACCCAGTATACACCTTTTTGAATTAATGACAGGAAGGAAAATGCCATTGATCTTTCCTTATGAACAATTTTTGTCTACTCCACAGAAAGATGCCATTGCAAGAACTAAGTGGTTACAGGTACTTCAAGAGAATTTAAAAACAATTCTTCCCCATGCAGCATCTAGAATGCAGCGTATGGTACCGCCTCACTCTTCTAAATTTGTGAGAGGAGCATCAGTAATGATTAAGACTTTTAGGAAGGCGGGACCTTGGGAAAGCAATTGAGAAGGACCGTTTGAAATAATCGACACAATGGATCAAGATCCTTGTTCAAAAACAGAAAAAACTGTGAAAAATACCCGTAGGCAGCAGAAGCTGTGGGTACATGTTGACCAGTGTAAATTATATGTTTCTAACTAAATTCTGTTCTTGCAGGAACACAGTTCTGCAAGAAAATGGAGAAACAAAGCAGTTAACTAATGAAAGGAGAACCTCCAGAGAAACAGCAATACAAGAATCGTGACATCAAGATAGCATAGTTTTTTGATAGCTGTGTTGTTTGAACAGTACCAAAAGCCAATTGAAATTGATGATCAGACAAAGGATTTACCACAGAAGATATTGTTATTGCATAAGATAAGAGAAGTTCGGGTGGATCAACTCCTGATATTGGACATTGATACATCAAGAGACATTGTTGGACAAATTAGATTCGGTTATGGCTCCAGAGATCAACCTTGTTTGACTATATTTTTTGAGCATACCTCAGAGATCACGGTTCATGCAACAGTAGGACCAAAAGCCAAATTCACACAGTCACAGGGGAATTATACCCATAATAATCAGACAGGTGTTTGGGAATGTCATCCTACTGAGTCCATGTGGTGGTTTATAACAATTAAGGGAGAAGAACATGCACAATGGACAGGTGATGTTACCAATGAAATGTTAACATCAGGGAAAATGGGGAGATCAAAGACAGAGATTTGGCATAAAACTCAGTCTTATGGTAAAATCTTGGATCCTTCACTGCTTTCTATATCAGCAGGGGATGATGATTGGACTAGGGTTTGGAACTTTCAGGTGGAAAGAGAAATAGCTATGGTCAAAGTATCTTTTGTGTTTACGGTAACTAATTCTATAGCACCTGAAGTTAGAGTTAATCCCCATAGTGTGAAAAGCCAAGAGGAATTGAAACCTATAGAACTACAATGTGGGACAAGGTTACTATTACCCCAGGAAGCATCACTCGTTTGGTCAAAAGGGAAAACATCTTTAGGAAGTTTTACAAATAATCCAACTCGTATACTTCATAAGGGTCAAATGGGGGATGTACATTGGAATGGTATACATTTTATGCTTAGATTAGATAGTCCAACTCGTAAAGACTCTGGGATATATGAATGTTGTGTATTACTGAAAGGAGATTACAAACACTGTGACAGAGCAAATGTCAGTGTTTGGTCCCCTGAAGACAATTTGTGTACTGGTACTAGACTCAAACCATCCAATCCTTTTCAGGTTAATTACTTTCAATCTAAGCCATTGTTGAGGAATGGATCGTTTGTAACCCTAGTTTGGACTTTTAACATGACTGATTGGAAAATATCCACTTGGTTTCCTCAATGTTTGTCACACCTTACTAACATGGAAAAAGGTCTTGCTCAATGGTTTGGACAAAATCCATTGAGAATGGCAAGAAGTAGACGAGGTATTATTGAGGGAATCTTGGGGGGTGTTGGTTCGGTAGGAAGCTTACTTAATACTATGGATATAAATACTCTTAAATCCGATTTGGGATCCGTGAGTTATGTTGGAAGTCAGGGAGCAAAAGTACAAAAAGGGTTAAATCAGTTATTGGAAAAAATGGTTCTAAGTTCTGCTACTGTGATTGGGTCGTCTGTATCTCACTTACAGGATGCCACTTTAGACTTAATAGAGAGTCAAGAGGAGAATCAAGTGTCAAGGGCATGCCTGGAAATACAGATAGAATATTCCACTAATCTAAAGATGATTGCACAGGCTTTACAGAGTGGTATTATACCTTTGGGTTTGTTGAAAAGCTTACATGACAAATATAGTTTTGGTCTGGGTCATATTGATTTGTGGATTAATAAATGGATGGGTTGTGATCAGGATTTTTGTATAGGGACATCTTTAATCCCAGTGGCAGGAGTTGAACAAGTAGTGGTACCAGTAACAGTTTTAGGAATTCCAGTCAGTGACACACAATTGATTCATTATAATTTAAGGTATACAGATTTTGTATTTGATGGGGAAAATCTGGAACAATTAGATGTTTCAGCTTGTCTTCATTTTGTTTCTAAAGTAATATGTCTTCCAGGGCAAGAAAAGGTTGTCTATCATTCTTGTTTTCACAATCATTCATCATGTGAAGCCAGGATTGAAAGTGTTACATCTGTGCATGAATTAATGACTCAAGTAAAGATAGGGAAAGTTTGTTTTCAAGTAATGAAGGAGGAGTCATTGGTCAGAGCATTCTTTTCAAATTGTATGCATAATGATACTCTTCACAGAGGATTATATTGCATAGAAGGTGATTTGAAAAAGTTGGAGATAGATGGGAAAAAGTTTAATGTCTCCACTATAGGTACAGAGCGTTTAAGAACACTACCTCAGCAATTTAATCTGACACAGATAGACCATTTTCCTTGGAAAACATGGACAGAGGAAATAAAGAAAGATAAGGGATTATTGGCCATATTAAAGCAACAATTGAAAGATGCAGAAATTGTTTTCCAACATAAACAAGGTGAATTAGAAAAAATTCAACATCAATGGAATGATATGTCTGGAGTTAATTGTTGGTCAAATTTAAAAAAAATCAGTAAATATGTGGTCACAATCTTCGGTAAAATCCGCAGCTGGTAATATATTGTCAAATCCGATTGTTATTATAGCTATACTTGTTTTATTATGTATTGTCTATCAAAGTTTTCTTATGTGTAGTGTATGTGTATGTGTAGTAAGATGTATAAACAAGTTAAGTATGAAGTATATAAGGGAGATGGAATATTAAGGGAATTGATAAAAAGAGCACAATCCTCTCATTCCATAACAAATGTAGAGAAAAGGGTGTCTCATGCTAATGATTATCATATGGTCCCAAGTAAAGTGTGATGTGATGGTAGTATAAGTGTGATACGAATGTGATACGAATGGTGAGTAAATGTGTGTATTTGAAAATATATGATAAGGATATTATCCTATCATCAGGGGGAATTGTAAAAGATTCTAACACATTTAACATCTATTTTAACCCTAGTAATATGAAATGGACCATATATAATTATTGGTATAGGCAATAGTCAAAGATATGTAATCATTGTTCATAAATAAATGATTATTAAGATATATTAATAGGTTTCAATAATAAGCTTCAGGGTTTCCTTGACCTTAAATATAGAATGAAGGATTTGCTGAACAGGCATTCTATAGATAGGATAGAAGCTTGCTAATGCATGGTATAGTTGTAACTCTAAAAGGGCATTACAGTATACGTAGAGTGACCACCTAAAATAGGGTTTCGACGTACAAAGATCTTAGTGAGCATGTTTACCCAATTAGGTGAAGACCAATACCCTGACATCACTATCCAATCCACATATAAGCTAGGCTTTTGTAAGACATGGAGAGGCATGGGAAGAGAGGTCGAGAGAAGATGTACTTGCCATCCACGGACTCTTCACGTCCCAACACTCCCTCCCTCCATCCTCAGGAATGCATAGGACAGATGTCATGAACTAAATTCCTCTCCAAGTTTTTGTAAGACTTGTTTCGTATTTTTGTTATCTACTTTTTATATTCTTCGTCTATTTTTGTTCGTATTAAATGTTTCACCTTTGTTTGCATCTAAGTGACTCTGCCTATTTTTGACGCACATACATTTATATGTGTTCCAATTATTTGAAGTTTGTATTTGGCCCTATATATATATATATTTTATTACACCTACCCAGAATCCCTTGTGGTTGTGAAAGCACCATGAGATTTCTGAGGGAAAAGCAAGCCTTCTGGCTTGTCTGGTGTCTGTAGATGAGTGTTTAATAATACTTATACTACCCCTTATATATACATACAAATATTAAGATTTGATTTAGTGAGTAGTAGAACCTCTGCTTTTCCATTTGTAGCTCAGTGCAAAAAGTTGCAATCATGCCATTAAAGGTGCTCCGCCACCTACTCATTCATAATTTTTACTTAAAATACTTAATTGTCAAGTGATGGAAAAACAAGAACTGATATCTTGCTGCCAAAAACAGTAAAGGATTTCTTTGATATTCCTGTGCAGTTTTTATTTGATTAACCCCTTAAGGACCAGGCTGTTGTATCAGTTTGTCTTAGTCTGTCAATTCTCCTCTTGTCATACCCCTTGAATATATGTATTGTATTAAGCATTGCATAGATTGTTGGTGCTATATAAATAAAAGATAATAATAAATAATAATAATATTTTTGTACCCTTCGTGACCAAGGCTGTTTTAACACTTTTGCGGTGCTCTGTAGCTGTAATTTTCTCCTCTTCTATTTAGTGTACTCACACAAGAAAAATAATAAAGTGATAAAAAATTGAAGAAACAAAAAAGCATTTTTTCCTCACTTTGAATTGAAAAATATTTAACTCATCTACAAAAGCTAATGAAAATTTGTCCTGCGTTTAGAAATACACAATTATTTTATGTTTTTACATGTTATAGGGCAATAAGTACAAGAAGCATTTTTCTATTTCAAAACCATTTTTTCCATCTTTGAAGCTGGCCAATGTAATTTAGCTCCATTAAACCATATATTTTGGAAAACTAGACACCCCAGGGTATTTTAAATGCTGGTATTTTAACCCTTTTCATGCACGAGATTCTAAAAGCAGCCTTTGCCAAAGCCTGTGGTATTTTTTTTTTCTTCTTCACACAAATTGTACTTCAGTTGTTAACGTATAGCTCCTGGTATATGTCACTGTCAAACAACACCCCAATATGTGTTCAGCAACATCTCCCAAGTACAGTGATGCCAACCATGCATGGGTTTGTCGGGTTGTTTGGGAGGTAAAATGCCAAATCATATATTTTTGAAAGCTAGACACCCCAGGATATTTTAAATGGTGGTATTTTAACCCTTTCCATGAACTAATTTTACCACCAACCTTTGTCCACATTTGTGGAAGTATTTTATTTTGTGTTTTTTTTATCATACAAGTACTTCAGGTATAAATTTACAGTATATGTCACTGTCAAACAACACCCCAATATGTGTTAAGCAAGATCTCCTGAGTACAGTGATACCCAAAGAATGGGTTTGTTGGGTTGTTTGGGAAGTAAAATGCCACATTTGGGAAGTGCACACTTTTCAACTTGGAACTTAACAGCTGGTCCTACTGCACATCACTGGTCATTAAGCGGTTAAACCTTTGGAGGAAGAAACAAAAGTACAGATTGGCTAATATTTATTTGCTTAACATACTAGAGAATGCGTGTAAAATGTTAAGTCTAAGTGGAAAAACACCTCTTAAACATGCACACTTACTTCTCTATTTCATGCAGTTTCCTCTGGCTCATCTCTCAACTACCTTTCTTTAGCTTTTTTGGCCTTTTCAAGCTGTTTTTTCTACTTTAGTTTTAATTTTAACCATTATCATGCAGTCTCCCTTTTTTTAGATCACATTCCTGTCATTCTCTTGGTTGTATTTTGCAGTTTCATATACCCCGTCTGTTTTTGAGATCTTATTTGCACACTTATTTTACTCTTGCTTCAGTGGCTATTAGTATCACTATGTTTTTGTCTCTACTTTCTATTTTCTTGGCAGTAACATTGGCAGTAAAAAATGGCCCGTACTGAAAAACTCAGTGCCCTTAAATGTGGCACTGTCATAGGATGCAACCTTTGCCACAATTCAGTTTGTGAAATTTCTGCAATTAGATCTACCCTAGTCCACTATAAGTATTATTATTATTATTATTGTAAAACAGAAGTGTATAGGAACAAAAACAGTTCAGCCATGAACTGGTAGATCATGCACATTCACAGAGTGTGGCCACTGAGTGCTGCAGCATGTTGCGTGTAAAAATTGCCTGTCCTATGTAGCATCACTCACTAAAAACTGCCTCGAGTTGAAAGCAACGTAAGCACTGTGCATCGGGAGCTTCATGAAATGGGTTTCCATACCCAAGCAGCTGCACACGAGCCAAAGATCACTACGTGCAAAGCCAAGCGTCAGCTGGTGTGAGGAAACGTGTTCTCTGGAGTGATGAATCATGCTTCACTATCTGGAAGTCTGAAGGACAAATCTAGGTTTGAGTTTGTCAGGAGAACACTACATAGAGGAATGCATAGTGTCTACTGTAAAGTTTGTTGGAGGAGGAATAGTGGTCTGGAGATGTTTTCTGTGATTCCAGAAAAGAATAATGTTAATGCTACAACACACAAAGACATTTTAGACAACTGTATACTTTGTTGCAACCTTTCCTGTTTCCTGGGTGTGCCCCTCTGCACAAAGCAAGGCCCATAAATTCATGGTTTGTGGAGTTTGGGGTGTACGAACTCCAGTACCCTGACCTTAACTCCACTGATCACCTTTGAGATGAATTGGAACACCAATTTAAATCAAGGTCTTCTCGTGTCTGAGCTCATAAGTACTTGTGGAAAGCCTTCCCAGAGGTTGGAAGCTTTTATAGCTGCAAGGGGGCGGCAATTCCATATTAATGTCAATAATTTTGGAATGGGATGTCCAACAAGCTCATGTAGGTGTGACGACCATGCGCCCACATACTTTTGGTCATACAGCGTTATAATATTTCCTGACATGCAGGGTCAGGGAGGGAGAATACCTCACTTACCAGCAAGTAAGAATGCAAGCAATACCACCATGTTGCAAAACCTTATAGGATCACTGCTTTGTGGGATGGATGGATAGAAGAAGGCGCACCACCACTACTGGGGCCTGGAGCATTCACTTTGCACCACAGTTATTCCAGCACTGCTTGCAGGATATTGTTCTGTGTGCTTTATCATTATAGGGTTTCAGTTATATGTATATATTTTTAGTTGAAGTGGCACAAAATATCAAGTCTTCCTGTTTTCATCTTTTCCTGTGTTCACTACATTCTATTTTGTCCATTTTCTTCATGGAATGGTCAGTGGTCACTTTATGGGCTTTTAGATTCAACATCGCTTGGAGGTTTCCTACCTTCTCCCACATAATAATTCGTATTTCTAATATTCCACTGGGTGTTCTTTAATGGGCAGGTGTTTTAAGTTTACTTTCTCTAGAATCCTTCACAATAATACAAGTATGGAGAGGAGCCTTGTTTGAGTATCTGGATTGGGTTAAGATGTCTAAACACTTGAAAATGCCTTGTTGGAATCCCCTATAGCTTAATGTCAGAGGCAATGTTCCCTCTAATTTTTCTTGGGTGATGTGCGCAGAAAATTTCTGTTGTGCAAAATTTTTCCCAGAGCCAAAATTTTGTGCGCACAATATGCTTCTACAGTCCATATAAAGTTGGTGGAGCTGAAAAAAAAAAATCACATTGCAAGGGGGTGGAGCTATATATTTCCAACCCTTTTGACTCCATGGTCTATTCACAGCTTAGAGGGAACGCTGGTCAGAGGTATCTTGGAGAAAATGATGCACCAGCTCAGGGGCATCAAATCCAAACCTGCTGAACCAGACCCACTTTTTCTATATCTTTTGTTTCAAATGTCTACTTCAGAATTTGAAATGCCCATAGTTTATAGACACATGTAGTGCTTTATTTGCTTATGTTCGATATATTGTTTTGTTTTGCCTGCTCTTCCTACTTTACCCCGGTTGTATTGATGAGCACTCTGTGTAGCTGAACTGCTGTGAGACATTATTGGTGCAATAATCCCCTAAGGATAATGCATTTATAGCCCTAACGTTGGCTCATTATACTCTTAATCACAAGGACTAATGGGCAGGAATTTTCTTGTTTGAAACAGGGCCATTATCTTGAAATCCCTGTAGACAGGGTCTTTACTTAGTACATTAGTTTATAAACCTTTTTCTCAGTGCCTAGCTTTGCATCATGGTATAATTAACATTGTAATGGCAGAAAAAGAGCCTATAAACAAAAAATTCATCTTAAGAAAAATCCTACATGGTCCCTTCGCATCCGGGTAAAAAGGAAAGTACTAAGTAGTTTTCAGTAGACGGCACATATACTAAATTATAGATAATAAAATATTACATATTGTTCATGTGTAATGATGTATAAGAATAATACTAAGAAGTAAGGGGTGGCCAGGGAATAGGATCAAACAATGCAGCAGTACACCTAATGTTGTATAAAAGACACAAACAGAAAAGGATAAACATTGTGCAAGAATGACCAACATGTATGTATAAACCATATTCAAAAAATTAGTCACATCCAATATGCACTGTAAAAATCAGAAACTGAACTACAACCAGTGGTATATGTTCTGTACTTGGAGAACATTAGCCTGCAGGGGCCTACTAAATGCTGAATAGAACAAATTTTAACACATATCATATACTGTCACTACCAGCGCATTAACTAATGCTGCATCAGGGCCCTTTAGTTTGCAGTTCTTGTTCATGATAAAAAAATAAAACAGTTTTGCTATGACTTGACAAGACTAGAATCATTTTATAAATGAAGACACAATGATGGCATCAGGTGGTGATCTTGCTGGCAGATAATCCTTCTATACAAACTGGTTCCCCAGTTTTCAAATTAATAAGCAATTGGGTGGGTTAGTTTATGGGTTAATTTATATAACAGGGGTGTCCAACCTGCGGCCCTCCAGCTGCTGCAGGACTCCCATAATACTCTTTCAGCTAAGGGGCTGGCTGAGGAGTATGGGATTTGTAGCAGCTGAAGCAGCTGGAGGGCCGCAGGTTGGACACCCCTGTGATTTAATAAGAAGTTTCTGTAAAGCAACAACATATCGGTTCAGAATCTCTAGAACAGCTACTACACAGAGCTACATAATCTCTTATAGGATGGCACAGCTAGCATTAAAGTGTATTTGCTTTTTCAGTACACTGGAGTCTATTTAGTAACAAGTCAAAAATTAAAGGTTATCTTGATAGACCAGAATTGACTAAAAATGATAGTTGTAAGTACACGTGACTGGATTAGATTGAAAATTTTGTGAGTTACAGGTGAGAGCATCCAAGTTCAATTACAACTTGCATGACCTCACCTGCAAATTGCAAAATTGTCTATTAAAAAACAATCTCTTCAAGCTCTATTAACTTCAAAGCAAAAAAAAACCTACAAAAGTGGTAATCAGTGTCCTCTCTCTAGGCAGTTGTCCCATCCTTGGGATAATTCAATCGGAGAGGCCCTTGCAAGAATCAAAAAGGTTCACATAGTTACATAGGCTGGAAAAAAACATGCGTCCATCAAGTTCAGCCTTTACCATATCTGTTAATTGCTTGCTGTTGACCCAACAGAAGGCAAAAAACCCAGTTATGGCTCTTTGCAATTTTGCACAAACTAGGGAAAACAAATTCCTTCTTAACCCGAGAATGGCAGTCAGATCTCGCCTTGGATCAAGAAGCTGTTTCCCCATAATATAAAAAATATATCCCTGAATATTATGTTTTTTCACGTATTCATCCAGTTGTTGTTTAAATGTCTGTACAGACTCTGATAAAACTACCTCTGCAGGCAGAGAATTCCATATCCTTATTGTCCTTACTGTAAAAAAACCCTTTCCTTTGCCTTAGACTAAATGTGTGACCACATGTCCTATGCGTCGTCCTCTTTATGAATAGGTTTTCAGACAATGGTTTGTATTGGCCCCGAATATATTTATATAATGTGTTCATATTTTTCTAAACTAAACCGATTTAAATTAGTTAACCTTTCTTCAATTTCTTTTATTAATTTTGCACCTCTGCACCTTTTTCCTGTGCTATAATATCCTTCTTTAGAATAGGTGCCCAAAATTGCACAGCATATTCAAGGTGTGGTCTTACCATTGATTTAAAAAGGCAATATTATATTTTTATCCCTTGTGCCTTGATGCCCCTTTTTATACATGACAATACCTTACTGGCCTTAGTAACTGCTGACATTGAACATTATTGCCTAGTTTGTTGTCTATAACAATTCCCAAATCCTTCTCGTTTGTTGTTATCCCTAATTCACTACCATTTAAGGTGTAAGTTGCTTGTGCATTCCTTATCCTAAAGTGCATAACTTTGCATTTATCTACATTACCTTTTATCTGCCATTTGTGTGCCCAGTCCCCCAGTCTATCTAAATCTCTCTGCAGCAAAGTAATATCCTGCTCACATTGTTTACTTTACAGAGTTTAGATAATTTATAAATATGTTGAATAAAATTGGTCCCAGAACAGAACCCTGAGGGACACCACTTACCACTTTTCAACATTGAAAAATGTGCATGCCTCAAATGTGCATGCCTTTTGCCCCAAAACAGCCAGGCAAACCAGTGCATGGGGGGTATCACTGTACTCGGGGGATGTTGCTAAACACACATTGAGGTTTTGTGAAGCTATAAATTCATACATGAAGTAAAATGTGTGTGAAAAAACACGCAAAACTACCATGACTACCACAAAGTTTGACTGGCGGTAGCATTAGTGCATGAAAAGAGTTAAAATATTAACATTTTAAATACCCTGGAGTGTCTAGTCTTCAAAAATATATGGTTTGATGGGGTAAATTGTATTGGCCAGCTCCAAAGATACCCGAAATGGCACATGGGAAAGATTTATCTAATTTGGAAAAAATTGTTTTGAAATAGCAAAACGCTTCTTCTACTTATTGCCCCATAATGTGCAGAAAAAAGCAAAAAAAAAAAAAACAACAACATTAGGTATTTCTAAATTCAGGACAAATATTTAGCAGGTTTTTTCATTAGCTTTTATAGATGAGTAAAATATTTTTCAAGTAAAAGTTAGAAAAAGTCCTTTTTTTCTAAATTTGTCACCAGATTTTATACTTTTTTAATGGTAAATGATATGATACAAAACAATGACATCTAAAGAAAGCCCTTCTTGTCATGAAAAAACAATATATAACTTGCGTGGGTTCAGTAAACGAGAGAGAAGAAAACTAAAGCTAAACATGAGCAATGCAGAAACAGCCTTTGTCACAGCGCCATCTAGCGAATGGCAAAATCACTCTGAGTGGCGGTTGCGACCGCTCTCCGGAACGTGACGGTGCATCTTGGGGTGGGAGTTCGGTGTCGCTGAATGCCTCGTGATCCAGGCATTTCAACGACATCGTTGATCGCGGACGTTGACGCCCCAGGGAGGGGCCAGACACGGCCCCTGATGCTGATCGCGGTGTTGCTGAATGTTTCAATGTCAATGCATTACAGCAACACCATTTGGGTGCAGAAAGCAAACGTAGATCGCTTTCTGCACCCATTTGAAATCATGACGGTCCAGGCACGTCAATAGTCGTTGACCCTTCCTTTTTGGGTGACGTGCCAATTGTCATTAACGGGTTAAAATAGCCTACTTCAAAAGAGAATATCTCTTTTTTTCGAAATCAAGTTTTATTGAGGGTTTTCCAAAATTTCAAAAGGAGGAGGAAAGAGGACGGGGTACAGAAGAAAAATAGGGGAGAGGGGGAGTAGGGGCAGGGGAGGGAAACACGGAATCATCCATAGCAGCCAGTGTACAGAACAAGACATTGCACATCATACAGTTATAGAGGCAAAACGATGAAAGTAAAAGGCATGCAACCAAGGAGCAAATGAGACGCATCAAAGAACTAGACGAGGCGGCTCTGGGGCTGGACCGCAAGGAAACAAGGCACAATGCGGAAGGAAGCCTAAAAGGCGCCCCTGGCCACATAAGCGAGCCAGTGGAACCACGTGGCCGTGTATCTCTCTCTCTGCTTCAATGAGACGGCAGTGAGATCTTCAATGATCCTAATCTCCTCCACGCGGGACACCCAATCCCGAAGCGACGGGGACCTAGTTTGCTTCCATAATAAGGGAATGAGGCTCTTAGCAGCATCCAATAAATGGCGAACAACAGACGTCTTGTAGCTGGCGACCGAGTGTGTAGTGTGATGCAACAGCATGGGCATGGCCCGGAACGGCGGGGGGGAATCAGAGAGCTCGGAAAGCACTCGGTGAACGTCTGACCAAAAGACCCTGACGCCGGGGCAATCCCACCAGATGTGGAGCAATGAACCCTCGTCCCTCCCACATCGCCAGCATCTATCAGGGGTATTGGGGAACATAAGGCGGAGCCGCTGGGGCGTCCGATACCAACGTGAAAGAAGTTTGTAGTTCGTCTCCTGGGTTTTAGAAGCCCTGGAGCTCTTGTGTGTAAAGAGAAAGATCCTCTCCCAGTCCGCATCTGTAAGGAGCACGTCACATTGGGATTCCCAGACAAGGCAGAAAGATGGCCTCGAGGCCTGTGCAGAATCCAGAAGGAGCGAGTAGAGCAAGGAGACAGCCCCTTCCGGCGGGCGATCCCCAACACACCAGGTTTCAAAGCGAGTCGGGTCCCTGTGCAGGAAGTGCCGATTAGGAAGGTGAGTAATATAGTGCGTCACTTGATGATAGGTAAAGCGCTCCAGCCACGTAGGGCTAGCGCCCGTGAGCAACACCTCCAAGGGTAAAACACGACCACCCCTCAGGAGCCCATGAATACGAACAGGCAAGGGCAGCCCCAGGAACCCTCGGTCGCCCCAGGTTCGCCCCGGAGCAAAGTCCGGATTGTCCCACAGGGGCAACAAAGGCGAAGGCGACGAAGAGAACGGGGCACCACGGCCCACCGCCCTCCACACCGCCATAGTCGCAGAGATAAAAGGGTGTGCGCCTACTCCGCGGCCCGTCCCGGGGCCCCAGACCGCGTGCAACACCCTACCCCGCTCGGAGCCCAACTCCAGAGCCACCCAAGGTTTGGCGTGCGCAGGCGAGATGTTCCAATCTATGATCCGGAGGAGCTGGGTGGCCTGATAATATTTATGGAAGTCCGGCAGCGCGAGCCCTCCCCTGGATTTGGAGCGGACCAGCTGCGAAAACTTCTGCCTAGGGCTCCTGCCCCCCCAAACGAAACCCGCGACCGCGCGACGGAGAGAAACAAAGAAACCCCGGGGTATCCGAATTGGCAACGTCTGGAATAGATACAGGACCCGGGGCAGCAAGTTCATTTTCACTACGTTGACCCGTCCCATCCATGAGAGGAAGAGAGGCGACCACCGCTTAAGGTCCTCCGTCAGTCTGAGCAGTAAAGGGGCAAAGTTAGCACGAAAGAGATGGGCCGGGTCAGATGTCAGCCAGACCCCTAAATACTTCATCTGCCCCGGACACCAGCGAAAGGGAAAGCTAGAGGCAAGGTGCGGGACCTGAGGCGAGGGCACCGAAATGTTTAGTATTTCAGATTTAGAGAAATTGATTTTCAGATTCGAGAGCTCCCCATAAGAGCGAAATTCCTCCAGAATGTTGGGCAGGGAAACTACCGGGCGATCGACCACAAAGAGGAGGTCATCCGCATAGGCGGCCACCTTGTGGTGCACGCCCCCATCACTAAAGCCTAATATATCGGGATTGGAGCGGATGGCTTCAAGGAAGGGCTCCAAGGTGAGAACGAACAACAGAGGGGATAAGGGACAACCCTGCCTCGTGCCATTCCCGATCGAGACCGGGGGTGATAGAACTCCATTGACCCGGACGCGGGCCGTGGGGGAGTCATAAAGGGCCGAAACCCACTTCAACATGACAGGACCCAGCCCCTGGTGGTGCAGAGTGGCGTGCAGAAACGCCCAGTCCACCCTGTCGAACGCCTTTTCGGCATCGGTGGACAGGAGCAGAATGTGGCGAGCCTCCGCCCGCGCCCTGTGGACGATATTCAAAAGGCGAATAGTGTTATCACGGGCCTCGCGGCGGGGAACGAACCCCGTCTGGTCCGGGTGGACCAGCCGGGGAAGGAAACGAGCCAGTCGTAGCGCAACGGTCTTGGCAAGGAGCTTAAGGTCGGCATTCAGCAATGAGATGGGCCTGTAGCTCTGACAGAGGCAGGGGTCCTTGCCCTCCTTAAGCAGCACCGTGACTGTGGCCGCCAATGTCTGGGGGGGAAACCTATGGCCCTCTTGAATGGAATTGACAGCTCTAAGGAAATGGGGAAGGAGCCTCTCCGAGAAAGTCCTATAGTACCCCAAAGGCAACCCGTCCGGACCCGGGCACTTCCCACTCTGGGAAGCCTTCAGCGCCGCAGAGAGCTCCTCAGCAGAGATCGGCTCCTCGAGCGAGGCCGCCTCGTCAGGAGCGAGTTTGCGCTTAATGTGACGGGAGAGATACCGATGGAGCAATTCGTGCCTGGACGGCGAGCCCAAAGGGGACCCCGGTTGGCGGATATTATAGAGGGATGTGTAGTAGGCGTGAAACGCCTCCACTATTTTGGAGGGAAAGGGGGACACCGCGCCAGCAACGGTCTTAATCCTATGTATATGTGTGAGCCTCTTATGCGGATTCAGCGTCCGCGCCAGGAGCCTACCACACTTGTTGCCATGCTCCTGAAAAAAACGACGATTGTACAGCGAAGTCCGCCGGAAACGAGAGTTCAAAACGTCTGCAAGTTGGCCCCTTAGGGAGGACAGCTCGCCGTACGAAGCATCAGAGAGGGTGTGTTTATGAATGGCCTCCAGGTGCGCGATGCGTGAGGTGAGGCGCTCTATCTCCTGGGCGCCAGCCCTCTTTCGCTGCGCCCCATGCCGTATAAAAAATCCCCGAATCACACATTTGTGAGCCTCCCAGACAACCAGAGGGGGCGTCTCCTGCGTAGAGTTCTCGCTAAAGTACCGCTCTAGCTCCAACCCCGTCTGAGCCACCAAAGTCTCATCTAGCAAAAAGGAGTCATTGAGTCTCCACGTCCACTCCCCAGGCTTAGATAGAGGCGAAGTCAGAGATAAGCAGACAGGAGAATGGTCCGACCAAGTCATCGGCAAGATCGTGCAAGACAATAAGAGGTCAAGATGGGACTGGGAGAGGAAAATGTAATCAATCCGGGAATACCGGTTATGAGGCGCGGAATAGAAAGTGTAGTCGCGGGCCTCCGGGTTTAGGGCACGCCAACCATCGACCAGGCGGAGCTCCGCTAGGGATTTACGCATGGAGCGCAACTGGTTCTCCGGGGTACTACAGGTACCAGAGGAGGTATCGAAGCGAGGAACCAGAGGGGCATTCAAGTCTCCACCGACTAGCAGTACGCCTTCACTAAACTCAGAGAGTAGGGACCGAAAGGAGCGGAGGGCGGTGTGTTGGCTCCTATTAGGGAGGTAGATGCTGGCGAATGTGTACATGACCCCAGAAATAAGACCCTTCACGATAGTGTATCTACCGGATTCATCCAGGAGAGTGCCCTTAAGCTCAAAAGGCACCGATCTAGCAAACAGGACTGCAGTCCCCTTGGCCTTGGCCTCTGGATTGTTGCTAAAAAAGCCGGTGGGGAAATGCCTGTCCCGGAAGCCAGGAGCCTGTCCCTCTTTAAAGTGCGTCTCCTGCACAAAAACTACCGAGGCCCTATGGGAGCGAAATTCTCTGAGAGCCCTTGACCGCTTCTCAGGAAGATTAAGGCCCTTGGCGTTTACCGAGTAAAGGGTCAACGGAGTCGGACGACAGGCCATCTATATGAGGATGAAAGGGGGAAAGGGGAAAGGGGAGGAAATGAGAGCGACAGGAAGGAGGAAAAGTAGGAGAGGGCGATAACAAGAAGAGGGGAGAGAGTAAAGGAGTAGTAGGGAGAATGTGTCGCGTACTGGTAGGAAACCTGCGCCTCAGCCGAGGAAGACAGGACCACCAGTATCGAGTGTGGTGACACCAAAGCCCCGCGGGGCAAGTGAGGCTAGGAGACAAAGAAGTGAACGTTGCAGCAGCAACAACGCAACGGTGAGTAACAAATAAAGTAGTGTGCGAGGAACACACCACCCGCACAGTAGAACAATCGCGGACATTATAACGCCAGCAAGAATAACGAAAGCAGACACCGTGATGCTTGTGAGTATAGAAAGTGGTACAATATTAACAGACCAAAAAACAGCATCAAGTGTGCAGAGCATAGGTCGACATGGTTCATGAAACGAACAAACCGATAAATCGAACCGTAATGGGCCAGAGGGTCCAGCAGAGCATAGTGGCACCCCGGTGGCGGAAAATAAAAAAAATCTAAATAAAATATATATTTAGAGATACATATATATTCATACATACATATATATAGAAATAGAAATAATATACGGGACCATACAGAGGAGTGAGTGAGTGTGTGCAGAGAAAGCTCCGGTAGAGACTATAGGAAAGCATAACTGTCCAGAGGCCTATAGAGCCATTCGTAATAGAAAGTGGTACAATATTAACAGACCAAAAAACAGCATCAAGTGTGCAGAGCATAGGTCGACATGGTTCATGAAACGAACAAACCGATAAATCTAACCGTAATGGGCCAGAGGGTCCAGCAGAGCATAGGGGCACCCCGGTGGCGGAAAATAAAAAAAAATCTAAATAAAATATATATTTAGATATACATATATATTCATACATACATATATATAGAAATAGAAATAATATACGGGACCATACAGAGGAGTGAGTGAGTGTGTGCAGAGAAAGCTCCGGTAGAGACTATAGGAAAGCATAACTGTCCAGAGGCCTATAGAGCCATTCGTGTCAATAGAGGGGGAGGGGAGTCAAAAAACAGACGAAGCCCAGCAAAACGCCGAGATCTCCCGGACAGCAGTAGCGGCAGGCCCGAAATAGAACACACACACAAGAAAAACAAAAAATACAAAACAAAACAAACACACAAACAAACAAACAAACAAACAAAAAAACAAAAAAAAAAGGGGGGGGAACACAAACGGAAATAGCACAAAACAAAAAGGCAAGCAAAACGGTGGCTCACGTGGGCCATGGGAACACATGGCGGGCAGCGTCCTAAACACGGCGAGGCCCGGCAAGGAGAGTCCCACAAACGACCGCGGCGGTCACGACGGGCAGGCTGGCACCCACAGAGCAGGGAAGCAAAGTCCCGAAAGCAAAGTCCAGCCAGCTCCGAGCGCTTCGCAGCAGGAGCACCCAGAGAGCAGGGCCCATCAATCCTCCGGTGGTCGGGGACGATCCTCACCGCCGTGTCGAGCGGAGCTCGTGCGTCGGTCACCTCCTGTCCCGTCGCGCAAACGCGGCGTCCTGGGTCCCGGGTCCCTGTTGAGCCAGTCGTCCGTTTCGATCGCCGGCAGGTCCAAGGCCCGGAGAAACAGCGGTACGTCCGCGGGGGCCCGCACAGTGGCCGTCGTAGCACCGTTGCGTGCCACCAGGGCGAAGGGGTGCCCCCAACGGTAGGCGATCTTGCGATCCTGCAGCATCGCTGTAACCGGGCGGAGTGCCCTCCTGGCCTGGAGCGTATATCGGGAGAGGTCCTGATATAGGGAAATCTTATGGCCCTCAAAGGACCAAAAACGTTGGGCCCTCGCCTTCGCCATAATCTCCTCCTTGAGCGCGAAGCTATGGAGGCAGCAAATTATGTCTCTGGGAGGATCCCCGGGGCCCCCTCCATACCTCAGGGCCCTATGAGCCCGGTCGAACTTGATCGGCTTGTCATCGGGGCCGTCGGGCCTGCCCAAAATCGAGGAGAAGAGGGAGTGTAGGATGCGCTTGAGGTCCTCAGGCCGTTCGCCCTCCGGTAAGCCCCGCACTCGGATGTTGGACCTCCGGCCCCCGGTTGTCAAGGTCCTCCAGGTGGGAGAACAGCGTAGCGAGTTGCGAGGAGCAGGACCTTTGGAAGGCAGCAAACCGTCGGTCCACATCCCGCGCCCGGACCTCATTAGCAGAGAGCCTCGTATCGAGGCGCGAAATGTCCGCCCGCATGGCCGTAACCTCGGCGCGCACCGTCTCCTTCACCTCGGCAACCAGGAGGCTGAAGTCATCCTTCGTCGGCAGTGACGAAAAGATGCGGCGCCAGTCGCGCGAGGTAAGCTCAGGTGGATCGTCCGTGCGTTGCGGGGAAGGGCAGCCCTCCGAAGATTGAGAGCACGTGGGGGTCGGCGCCATGACAGGCCCCTCCGGCTCCGAGTGTAGAAGACGCCGGCGGGTGTCTGCCGCTGGTCCCCGGCGTGGCAGGCTCGGTGGGAGCCTTCTTGATTCGTCCCATGTCAGGTAGAACAGGCGTTAATCGGCGAAAGTAAGAGCGGGTGGTGCGGAGCTCTCGGATTATGCGGCCATCTTCCTTGCCTGGCTAACCACGCCCCCCAAAAGAGAATATCTCTATGCTGAAGCAACCAAGTTTCCTGAATCATCCTAAGCCCTCTGCAGACCACCATCTGAAATCAAGCACGCATGGGGGGGGGGCTTGGGGGGGGGCTTGCAAGAATCAAAAAGCTTTTCTGAAATATCCTAAGCCATTTGCAGATCACCATCTGAACCCAACCACTCTGCGAAGCCCTAGCAAGAATCAAAAAGATATTCAATTACATTTGGACTTTTCTTTGCAATATATGCAAGAAAGTTTACTTGTTCATATTTTGTATATTTTAAGAATTTTTTTTCATGTATATGTACCAAATGTGTATTTTGGGGGGATTGTTTCTCTTTTAGCAAAATGTTGTTTAGCTGGGGAAAGTACATTCCTTTATCTTTACCCCCACCATCTGGCCTCCTACAGTCATAACCCCGCCCCTTTTCCAACCTAAAACTATCTTCTCACATTAATCTCTCTCTTTCCCCTCTTAAAGCTTTCCTGAAACATCCCATGCCCTCTGCAGATCACCATCTGAAACCAAGCACTAACACACCCACTCACCACCATTTAGCCCTACTTACTGCTACTACTCACTTTTTTCACCTCTCCTTTACTCCATACTACTCCCTTTGATTGTAAGCTAACAAGCCTACCATTCCTGCCAGGAACTTTGTATAAAAGTACCATAAGGCTAGATGGCAAGCTCACAGCAGGGTTCTGAGCTCCTGTTGTGTCTGTATGTATTAATGTATATTTGTTATGTATGTGTTAACTGCCCCAATTAAATTGTACAGCACTGCTTAATTTGGTAATTAAAGGTAATTATAAATAATAATAACTTATGTTTTAATGAATGTATATTTTACCATTTGCTTTAGCTCTGCTACCGTGTAGTCGAATGTATACAAGGCTGGTGTTACTTTCAGCAAGCCTAAATACGTGTGGGCAAAAATGAATTTGGTAGATGGCTGCAGCATTTGCAGCATCAGCCCAAAAGTGTCACTCCTGGAACATGCCTGTCTGCTTAGATGCAAGCATCAGACACTAAGATGAAGAAGGTTCCACCTGCCATAGCTCCCTCTACACACAAATAAAAACCACACAAACATTAATTAATAAAAATTTTTGACAGGGAACGTAATTACTTTATGTATCCTGACTCATATTCAAGGAGCATAGGCATTTTTATTATTGATTATTTATTATTTAAATAATATTTATATTTCTTAACTTTAATTTACAAACAAATCAAATATATATTTCATGTTATTACTATGTCATAACTTCCAAATATTGTTCTTCAGACAGACCATCTTTGGGACTCAAACCATCCTATTCCTCTCTAATTTCCTCATGTCTCTATTATCTAGGAGATCAGAATGTTTGCTGTGTATAAGTGTTCTACAGTCCTGAAAATCATAATAATGTTTATAGCAATAGTAGAAAATGTAGATCAGTTAGAAAGTATCACAAATGCCTCACCCCTTAGCTTGTTTATGTTTAAATGTTTTTGTTTTGTGCACTTGGCACAATGTTACAGAATGTGTACCCTAATATTAATGAAACTCAGACATGAGAAATCTGAAACAGAATTGTGAATCACAATATACAGCTGTCCAAGTGCAGAACGAATTGGCGCCATAGCTGTGCCAACAGCAAAGCCACCTGAAATTACAGAGTTCTTATGAAGTGGGAAAAGCAATAGCAAGAGCTTAACATTTGTGACACAGTAACATGGGGTTAAACCAGTGGTGCTGACAAACATAATCACACAAAAGCCAATGATGCTCAAGGTTCTCCAACACAAATGATTTTACTGATCAAATACAATCCATGATGTTGCGTCATTAAATCACATTGACTAATTCACATTCCATAAACAAAATGTGGTTAAACAGCACAAACAACATTTTAAGTAGCCTGGCCATCACAACCATAAAGCATTCTTCTTATTCACAGCAGAGCAAATTATCAGAGCGTGCAGCTGCCAGTACAGAACCGAGGCATATAAACCACATATGGCTGCTTCCGAATGTAAATATGCAGGAAGCATTACATTCAACAATTTGTGCGCCAGCGCAGACAGCAAGTGCAGATCAGATCATCATGGATTCTATGCCTTTCAGTGCCCAATTAAGGAGAAAAGACATTTGTGAAGCACCAAAAATTTGCAGTTTAACTCTATGATTGTATATATGTCCTGATGAAAGTCAGTAATGACTGAAACGTCGACTTGACTTTGAATAAAATGAAATTGTCAATTTAAAGACCTAGAGTGCTGACCATCTTTTTGAAAGTGTTTTATATGGAAACTGCTGGTTACTAGCACCGGGCTTGGAATATTTGGAATGGTGTGCAATGGACTCTGTGAGTAAATATATATATATATATATATGTTTGGTCCACTATGAAAATCTTAATCATAAGAATAAAAAAATATAGCAAAATCAGAAATGTTTGAATTTATTTCACAGACAGGCACAACTGCATATGCATAGTATGTTTAAACCCTGGTAAAAGAACAGTATGCACTCTTTTACTCTGCATGTTTCCAAGGTTAATATGAAAATATACAAAAACATGGAATGTTCATATTTGTTAATAACACCTTGCCGATTGTTTGAATGTTTTTTTCGTTCTTTGCCGATGAGTTGCCATTTTTATGTTAGGAAGAGAAAAGGCCATCTTTCTACTTGCTTTAAGGCTCAAAGTATACTTTTAGTGGCAAAGGGCTACAAGAATTGAATACAAAGTTCTACATGAACAGATAATTAGAGTATTTTAAATAATTTCCTTTCATATTACTGCTCCTTTCAAAACTCATTTAGCTCCACACAGTCGTACGTTCTATTACTGAATATTGAATAGTCCCTGAAAGAAAAATGGTGTATTTCTATATTTACATGTCTAAATTATAATTATGGCAATATGAATTTTCTGGTGGGCATGATGGAACCCTAAAATCCTATCAACCATAAAAAGCTGATTATTGGGGTTGCTGTCTACAGCTGCTGCAGTATATATCATGTATATTATATATGGAGACTGAGGTGCATAAGAAATCCCATGATATCTTACTCTTACTAAGTATGAATATCGGACATCATTAAACAGTTAAGTTCAACATGTACATTGTGTATCATGTTATTGCTAAATACACTTTTAGGTAGCCTCATTGATGTTTTTTTTCATATTAGCAGAGACATTGAAATAAAGGAATCATCCATATAGAATAATAAAGCAGTGAGTCACTGAGTTTTCACAGAAGATTAAATAAAGCACTTCACTATGTCATCAGCTCATCCTTGAGTGTAAGGCTACTGTTGATTTTAGAGCACAAGATGCAGTTCTGTATTTTCTCTTCCACATCTTGCAAAAGGTCATTATATCTTTATTTAAACCACACAGGAGAGGAAAGAGGGGGCGAATCATCACACTCAATAGAATGATTTCAGAAACAAAACCTGTTTTATGTTATTGCATATTGCCTACACATACAGTGAATTTACTCCTATGTTGCCTTTTTTTTCCAACACTGAATTTCTTAATATGTAAGAAAAAGAGCAGCCCATTAATAGTAAACATCCCTGAAACAGAAAAGTTATATAAATTATATGGTATAAAGTATTTATTATAACTTGTGATAATTATAGCCTTTATTTAAAAATAAAAATATTCAAAATAGAATATGTGCACAGTCAACTCCATACTCGTATGGGGTATAACATATATGTTGACATATTGATCCTATATTGCCATTTACAAACTGATTTAGAGCATGACTTAGTGGGTATTATGTTCAAAGGGCAAATCTGGTGAAACAGCAGCCCTTTTACCCCTATGCCTCAGAAGAATTCTTTACATATAACCCCCATGTGTATATGTACTTAATCTTTTGTTCTGGTTCTGCATCTCTCCTATTAACAGAAGGATTCAGCTACATATGTCAATACCAGCATCATACATCAACTAAGACAATTACTGTACTATAACCATGTTCTAAAATAGATATTAGCATTTATCAAAGAAAACATACTATTTATATAAAAATATATCTCAAGGTAATGTCAACCAAACACCGCTGTTTGTCACTCACAGATACAATATTCTTTAAATACACTGGCTAAAGAACATCAAAATGATAAAACAAATCTGAAATTTATAGATTTCCTTGCAGTATGACAAGTGCCTCATGTCACTGATGTAAACATGTATTTGTTGATAAGGGGAATCTTCTTGAGTTCCAGGCATCCTGAAGAATGTTGGGAGTTCTGAGTATCACAGGCTTATCTGACTTACTAAGGGACATGGTTCATTATTTGACAAAAGTCCTTCAGATAATACAGGTGCTAGACTGTGTCTTCAACCTGCTGGTATTTTTCTTACAGCAACACACAGCCCCAGTCAGATGTTTAATCATTCAGCCCTGTGCCCAAGACAACCATCACCTGCATTATTGCCAACCTTTGTCCTCATACACATTTTTTGTTCCACGTGTATTTTAAAGCTGCGGTTTTAACCCAATGCTTTATATACAACACACAAAAGTAAATGACACTTTGCATGCACAGCATGCAACAACAATCTATACCACTAACCTCTATTAGAATTCTTAATAACCAAAAAAAACCCCACAATCTAACATGTTCTATAAAACATAATTAATTAAAAACATACAATAGGTAATTATGTATCTTGATAAGGATATTACTTTTGCAGATATTATATGTGCAGATGCACTGTTTTGGTGAGAATTCTTAAGCATCACTTAAGGGTATGCATTTCATTGGAATTACTCTCAACTCAACCCAACCCAACCCAACCAGATGATGAACACATTTTCATAGATCACTCATTTTTAAAGTTCTTTGTGAATTTAGGCCTTGAGTAATTATTTCCCATTGCTGCAGTCTTCTTTCATAACTATTTACTTACTTTGAAATGTGGCATATTTGTATATATTTATTTATTTATTATAACCACTGGGAAATCTTCATACGGATCCATACCTGACAAAGTAGCATTTTACTGACATAACAATGCCCTGATGACTATACCCTGTTGAACCCAATGTAGGTGATCAGTCTTGACACATACTTCAGACTAAGAAATAACAATATATATATATATAATATATATATATATATATATATATATATACAGAAGTACTAAAGTAATGTAAAGCTAGGACCCAGTTCCCCAGTGCAAATCCCACAGCATGAATGCTTCTCCCTTGTTTCTGCTCACATCAGTTCCACAGCACTGATCTCAATCCTGCTGCACAGAAAGCACCTACCCCTTCACTGCCTATAGGAATTACAGTGGGGTTGTACTACAGAAAGGGCTAAAGGCAGTCATGTAATACAATATCTGCAAAACACAATCGCCAAGACATAAAGAGAAAATATTGCAATTTACCAGAATTTACAAATATATCATGAAATCGTGACTCACCCCAAGCTTTTTGCTTCGTATTTTTACATAACCTTGTTTTACAATATCATTGAAGTTAGATGCCATGGCTAGTGCTGGGCTTTCTCTGGCTGTTCTGCTGTGGTCCGTCTCTGTGTATCTATCAGAGGTTGCTTCATGTACACTCCCACCCTGAGCTACTGCAAGTCTAGCAACAGTAGGGCTGGCTGAGCCGTCTCTGTGACAAGGAGACTAACAGCAGAGCGGGCTGGGCTGTCTCTGTGACAAGGAGACTAACAGCAGCACTGGCTGGGCTGTCTCTGTGACAAGGAGACTAACAGCACCACTGGCTGGGCTGTCTCTGTGAGAAGGAGACTAACAGCAGCACTGGCTGGGCTGTCTCTGTGACAAGGTGTCTAACAGCAGCACCGGCTGGGCTGTCTCTGTGACAAGGAGACTAACAGCAGCACCGGCTGGGCTGTCTCTGTGACAAGGAGACTAACAGCAGCACTGGCTGGGCTTTCTCTGTGACAAGGAGGCTAACAGCAGCACTGACTGGGCTGTCTCTGTGACAAGGTGTCTAACAGCAGCACTGGCTGGGCTGTCTCTGTGAAAAGGAGACTAACAGCAGCACTGGCTGGGCTGTCTCTGTGACAAGGAGACTAACAGCAGCACTGGCTGGGCTGTCTCTGTGACAGGGAGACTAACAGCAGCACTGGCTGGGCTGTCTCTGTGACAAGGAGCCCAGGAACAGACCTGGTTTCACTGAGTGAGTTGTGTCTGTGTCACAGGCTGACTAGCAGAAGCAGTCAGTCAGACAGTGGGCTATGCTTCCTTTTTTTCCTCTGTTATTTACTGAATATCTAAACTGCAACACAAAAAAATGTGGATAAAATGGTAAGGTGGCATAATTTTTTTTAAATGAATAATGAAGAAAAAAAAGATGTTTTTGTTTGCTTTCTTTGTCCCAATTTGTGAGGGGAGTTTTGAAAGTGAAAAACCTCCTAAACGTGCAATAATATTTGGTAAATGTTACATGCATGTATAGCCTCCTTATAACATGGTTTGGCCTAAACAAACAGATATTACCGTACAAAGCTTGGTTAAAAAAAAATGCATTGGCATTATTTAGAAATCAATACACAGAAATCAATGTTAACCCTCTGTGGACAACTTATTACAACTGTGTGTCCCGTGTTTAATAAAACATAGCTTTTCTCTAATTAGCTCGTGTGTAAAAGTGGGAGAGATATTAATTACTTTTAGTGCATAGAGTGCATTTTAATATGCCAGTGGAGAGAAGACCCTTAATAGAGTTAAAGATCTCTTTTCATCACATTAGTATGAAACCCACAAATTCAGTTACAGATGATGGTATCTCCAGAATGGGGGAAAAAATATTTTAAAAAAATGTATGTGCCATCTAATGCTCTTGAGGCTCCCTGCATATTTTTTGTAGATGGAAAGCAGTAGTTTTGAGTACGGTGGGCCCAACAGAATACCCATGTCTGTAATGAGTGCAAGAAGAACTTGTTTATGGTTTCTGGAATTTGTCATCCATTTAATCCCTTGACTCTCCTACTGTTTATGGGCTATGTACAGTTCATAAGACTTTTTTAAATGAGCACTGTATCCCATGCCTATTCCTCCAATCCAGGTTTACATTTTTATTTTACTACTTCGATTTACTCTTTTAGCACTATATTCTGTTACCTGGCTAAGAAATGTACCGTAATTGTTTATCTCTATTTATCCATTGCCATCTAAAGGAGAATCTGCAGTTTGTTTTTTTTGGCAATAGATAAAAAATACCAGCAAGTGTTCTGCTTTACCATGATGCATTTCATTACAAACTAGTTTTTAGATAATGGCTAGTGTTGATCTGCAAGGATGTGTGCCTTCTGTTGGTAAGGCTCTAAAATATGAAACGCCATGTTTAGCTCCAGGGGTAATCTTTGTCACTCATTTTTGGCTACATGAAATCAAATATTGTTTAATTATTAGAAACACAGCATATAATAATAATAATAATAATAAATATATTTTATTTGTTTACATCTATTCAAGGGGTATGACAAGACTAAAATTTACAAACTAAGACAAACCGATACATTAGGTGGAGAGGGCCCTGCTCATAAGCTGTGGCCCAACCAATGTGAAGTGAAGGATATTCCCAACTCATGGTCTGCAGTCCACCAAAAGTCACCGCCCTGGTGGTCTCAGAGTACAAAAAGTGTGAAAGAAAGCATGTGTATAAAACTGAATGTAATTGTTAATGTGATACAAGAATGGATCAGGACTGGCCAAAGACATTGTGCTGTCTGGGGCCAAGGATGAAACGCTGCCTCCCCCACACCACAACCAAGCCATGCCCACATCCATGGTTATATCATGATTAATAAATTCACTCTCACTCACACTCTCATTAACACATTCCCTCTCAATGTCTTCCTACCTTCTCTGCCTACTGCTTCCATGTTCTTATCTCCTTTCCGGCAGCTTTGCCTCTTCTCTTGTTTCTTTTTATTCTACTGTCTTCTTTCTCTGTCTTCTTTCTTCGGCAGATGGAAGAATCAGGACAATTATCCAAAACAATAAAAATCATTAAGTATAGAAAATATTTCAAATAATAAAATTATGTGAAAATAAACAACATTTTTTGATATATTTATATACCTATGAAACACAGTCCAAGAGTAGCATATTGTGAAATCTTACATTAAACTCTACAGAAACGTATCTGAAATATCCTAGCTCATTACAAGAGCATAATGCTAATAAAACCTGTTTCATGGAAAGTTCTGTTATTTCCAAACTAATTAAATAAATATTCAATTGCAATTGCTGGAAAAATAGTCTGTCATATTAGTAGTATCGATACTGAATTATAAGCACTCAGAAAGGGCAACCTACTAAGTTAGGCAGTTATTAAAATTAATACATGGATGGATCCCAGGCTGCAGATGGGGGACTGACAGAAGTCTAACCACATAAATACAATTGAAATAACCCACAAATACTAACATAGGATTATTAAAACAAAATAAAGGGAAAAGGCTTGCCAGGTGAACCAAAACTAATATCCTAATGACTACATTTACAGTCTATCAAATAGGCATAATCGTTATGATTACCAAAATTTCACGGTACTTATCTATCTGGGTGTGGATAATGGATTTTGAGCTGCCCATCTGTAGAGGTGCTACAGAAGTTGCTTACATATTTCTAGCCATGCTATTATTTCTGTGTCTTGTACCAATATGTACCATATTGTATGTGCTGCCCCAAAATAATTAAATTAGTCAAACTTACTAATATCTCATTACATCAATTAAATTAACAACCACATAACTAATTATGTGCTTATAAACTGTTATTTTACTGTATATTCTAGGTTTTTTTTTAAAACAGGCCATAGGGAAGGCATAAGTCGAACTGGATAGCACATCACCTGTTACAAATGTATTCCACATCCTTTTTTGTCCTTAGTGTAAATAACTATTTTCACTTCTTTATGTAAAAATCCCATTCTTCAAGTCAGAATGGATAACGACTTGTTCTTTGTACAGTCCTTTTAATAAACAGGTCATCAGTGTGACGGGAATGACATCCGCCAGACCATCCTTCCTTCTCCCCATGGCCAACGGCAACACAAAACTTCAACCGTCAGGCAGGACTAGCGTCGACAGCAGGAAACATAGCTCTTTGAGAACCTCAGCAGCATAGCAATACAGTGCTTTACCGCCCTGACTAGGGCAGCACCAAAGCACCTAATAACAAGACAGATGTCAGGACCTGGGCGAGCAGGTCGGGTAGGAACCCAGTAGCAGGGGATACTTGGGGTACTGTCTGTCCTTCATAGCTGAGGGAAAATAAAAACTGGCGCAAAGGAAGACATCACAGACAGAATATAGAGATATAGTCTATATTGAGGTAACTGGCAGGACAAGTAAGTACGGCAATAAGCCCAGTTGCAGGGCACTCGCCTTGGGAGTCCACTGGGAGGGCGTACGGCAGGAAGCCCACTTGCAGGGCACTCGGCTTGGGAGCCCACTGGAGGGGCTGATGGCAGGAATCCCACTGGAGGGGCTGATGGCAGGAATCCCACTGGAGGGGCTGATGACAGGAAGCCCACTGGAAAGGCTGAGGGCAGGAAGCCCACTGGAAGGGCTGAAGGCTGGGGGCCCACTGGCAGGGCAGATGGCTGGAGGCCCACTGGCAAGGCAGACGGCTGGAGGCCCACTGGCAGGGCAGACGGCTGGAAGCCCACTGGCAGGGCAGACGGCTGAAGGCCCACTGGCAGGGCAGATGACCCACTGGCAGGGCAGACGGCTGGAGGCCCACTGGCAGGGCAGACAGCAGGAAGCCCACTTACAGGGTACTCGGCTTGGGAGTCCACTGGTGGTGCGCACGGCAGGAAGCCCAGTTGCAGAGCACTCGGCTTGGGAGTCCACTTGGCTTGGGAGTCCACTGGCAGGGAGTACAGCAGGAAGCCCACTTGCAGGGCACTCGGCTTGGGAGTCCACTGGCGGGGCGCATGGCAGGAAGCCCAGTTGCAGAGCACTCGGCTTGGGAGTCCACTGGCGGGACGTACAGCAGGAAGCCCAGTTGCAGGGCTCTCGGCTTGGGAGTCCATTGGCAGGGCGTACAGCAGGAAGCCCACTTGAAGGGCACTCGGCTTGGGAGTCCACTGGCGGGGCGTAAAGCAGGAAGCCCACTGGAGGGACTGATGGCAGGAATCCCACTGAAGGGGCTGACGGCAGGAAGCCCACTGGAAGGGCTGAAGGCAGGAGGCCCAATGGAAGGGCTGAAGGCTGGAGGCCCACTGGCAGGGCACACGGCTGGAAGCCCACTGGCAGGGCAAACGGCTGGAAGCCCACTGGCAGGGCAGATGGCTGGAGGCCCACTGGCAGGGCAGACGGCTGGAGGCCCACTGGCAGGGCAGATGGCTGGAGGCCAACTGGCAGGGCAGACGGCTGGAATAATACAGGGATAGGTACAGGGCCAGAGCAAAGCGGTCCTCATAGGTTAATGCCAAAGCCCTGACTGAAGGGCAGGTTAATATAGGCAGGACAGGTAATCAGGCTCAGCTGTCTCATACAATCAATAACGGGTACTTAAGAGAGGGAAGAGTGGCCACTAGTGGTTGCCTGAAGAACATGAGCAGCACAAAGTTTTGAATATTTCAAGCTATAAAGGGTGGAACCTGAAAACAGAACTCATATTAAGTTAAAACAGGAACTAACTTTATTGAGAAAACAATCACCACCAGGCTCCAACAGCCTTTCAATAGGCTGGCGGTGAGTTACAACCAGCATGCATCACACCATATGTAAAACACAATATGCAGATCATATGCAAATTAGTTATAACAGAAAACCACACAGGAGGAAGGGGAACTGGGAAATAGGTACAGGGTGACTAAAACATAAATCCAAGCAAGGGAACCAGATATTGCACTGCAATTAGTGTCCACTGTCGCTTGCTGCAATCCAGGGGTCCACCGTCTATAACGGGAAATACAGCCTTCAGGCGCCCCCCAAGTACCAAGTCACGGAGGCTTCAGTCACAATCAAAGAGTGGTGGTCCAGGTAAGTATGTGTACAATGAGCATAATGATTGTCTTTTATGTATTGTAAACAAAATCAACTTTTCTTCTCTTTCTCCATCACTGCACTTTTTCAAGCCACTGTTCTTTTTAAGAACAGATGCCTACACTTGCTCTGCATATTAAAGGTGGGGTCTTATCATTGACTTATATAGAGGTAATATTATATTTTCCTCATGAGTCAAGACCTCTTTTCTATTCTATTTGACCAAATGTTCTCAAAGGAAGTAATCTGTAGCTCAGACTGTGTTACCTTACTTAGCTTTGTGTCATCTGCGGACATTGATACATGGCATTAAATGCCCACTGCATGATTGTTAATAAAGACAAAAAGAACACTGAGGTACTCATCTTACCACTCTCGGTTGAAAAATTGTCAATTAACAAGGACTCTATGTTTAAGCCAATTGTAAATCTAGGTACAAGCGATACTGTCTATCTCTTCCAATTTGTACAGTAACCTTATGTGAAACTGTATCATTGTACGCTTTAGCAAAATCTACAAAATATTGTGATGCTGTGGCATCACTTGTATCTCAGCAACAATCAATTACGTGGGAAATCATGTCTGTCCCCCATTGCAGGCTATTGTGTATCAACTGAAAATAAATAATGCATTACACCTAACACATATTATAAAATTTTATATATATATATATATATATATATATATATATATATATATATATACAGACTGATCAGCCATAACAATATGACCACCTGCCTAAAATTGCATAGGTCCCCCTTTGCAGCCAAAAGAGCCCTGACCCGTAGAGGCCTAGACTCCACTAGACCTCTGAAGGTGTGCTGTTGTATCTGGCACCAAGACGTTAGCAGCAGATCCTTTAAGTCCTGTAAGTTGCGATGGGCCTCCATGGATGCCTCCTGGTGCCATGTGTTCTCCAGGTAAGTGATGCACATGCACCCGGCCATCCACATGATGCTTCTTTTGCTCCATGGTATATATATATATATATATACACACTAGAGTTGTACATTCGGATTTTTACGAATTACATTATATATATATATATATATATATATATATATATAGTGCATAGACCACACACAATTCATAAAGAGGTTATCGTGACAAATATTTTTATGTGAGTGGAAAGTGAGAGTATTTTGCAATGTATTTTTAGATATAGACTGTGAGATTAAACAGTGATAGAATAAAGACCACAAACAGATCACCAACTTCACATACTACACCCACTTATTTAAATTTTAATGCAATCTGCAAATTACCACATAACATTGCAAACATAAAAAGTACATAAATATCTTGGTTTCAATGGATCCAATCATATTTTGCTGCATATAATGAAACTGTGCAAAATAATTATAGTCACAAAGGATATATCTGTACATGGACAGAATTCCATTTGAATGATTAATATTAGGGCTTTCTAGTAAATGGAACTTTTAACAAGAGTTGGCAAAGGAACACCTCAGGGTGCCATTGTGGACCTACTTCATTTACATATACGTATTAATGATCTGGGAATTGGCATTGAACATAGTGTCTTTGGAGATAACAGTAAAATAATAAAGTAAGATGTTAATGTTTCCAGTGAAATTTAGATAGAATAAAGTATAGTGCTAATAAATGTGAAATGAAATTCACAAGGACAGAGATACATTTAAAGTAAATCACATCAGATTGGAATGTATATGAACAACAAAGAGACATCTTTAATGCGGAAGTTTGTTTTGTGGGTTGATAATAACCAGTTGGTGGCATGGGCAGATCCAGCGGAGTCAAGAGGGAAAAAACAAGGACAGTGCTGTTATAAAGTAGTAAGTCTAGAATTCTGGACTTTATGTCCCTAGTTTCCATGAGGAGTTGTTCAGTGAGGTCAAGTAACATTGTATTGCAATGCACAATAGAAGTCTGGCAGCACACACTGTGTGCGAGCTGAATTGAAGACTGGGGTAAGGGAGCTGCATAAGGGGGGGGTGTCTGAGTCTGTTAGTGAGTATGTGTGTCTGGGTATGTTGGTGTGTATGTGCGTCTGTGTATGTAAGTGTGTGTTTATGTGTCTTTGTATGTGTGTGAGTGTATATTAGTGTGTATGTCTGGGTATGTTTGTGTGTGTGTGTGTGTTGGTATATAAGTATTTGTGTCTGTGTGTGTATGTTAGTGCGTGTGTATAGTATGAATATTATGGTACGTATCTGTTGTGTAAGTGCTGTGTTAATGCAAATGTGTGTGCGTGTGTGTTAGTGTGAATGTCTGGGTGTGTGATAGCTTGAGTGTCTCACCTGAGATCAGGCTTTCTGCCACTGGTTGGTATTATAGTTGTGTAGTCGATTGAATACCTAGTGTTTTGCAGGTGAAGCAATGTGCTGGAAAGTTTACCTGCAGGTTTTCATGGATGTCCTTACCTAATGATTCATTGAGTAAGCACCAGCTGTTGTATTGCTGGATTACTAACATGTCATGTTAATGGTGTATTAGCACATATATACCGGTACCCCTGTTTCAAAGTGTATAAACATCTTGCTGCCTACCATAACTTTTTTTCATCATTTCTCTTGACTGTGCCATAAAGAAACAGAATAATTTTACCTTATTGCATTATAGCATGCTTCTTTCTTTGGATTCAGAGCTCAATGGACCACGGGCAAGTAAGTTTAATTTTAAAAGGGTATATTAATATATATATATATATTAGAAAGCCTAATTTCTAGATATTGCAAAGCACGAAAAAAAACAAACTAGGGGACCGCACAACCTAAAAAGCAAAAAAGGCATACACATCCCGGGTTGCTGCTCAAATAATAATGACCAATAAATACACAAAACAAAGGAAGAATTCAGCTCATACCCAGCGAATACCATTCAAAATCACAGATCTAAGGCATAAGTATTGGAGATTCTGTCACACTATAATGTGTCCAGAGAAGGCTTTAAATTGCTTAAGAGTCACATTTGGGTTAAAATACATAAATATAGCCATAAAAAAATTAAATAGGACTTGCCAAACTCAGGGTACTTTGAAGTTGTGGCGGGCTACGCAACATATGGCCATGTAGTGTGGTGGAATCCACAATACTTATGTAACTTTGCAAAGTTAAGCCATGCTGCCATGTTCCTTTCAGAGGGAGACAAGGCTTTCTCCTGGCAACTCTTCCAAACAAACCATATATGTTCACTCTTTTTCTAATTCTACTGTCATGAACTTTAACATTTAACACACTAACTAAGGCCTATAGAGTCTGAGGTTTAACTCTTGTGTTGTTTGCAATTTCTCTGAGCATTGCACGGTCTGACCTTGGGGTGAATTTGCTGGGACGTCCACTCTTGGGAAGATTGGCAATTCTCTTGATTGTTTTTTAACTTTTTAAAAACTTTTGAATAATTTCTCACTGTATAATGATTAAATTGTTTGGAAATGGCCTTAAAACTCTTCCTAGATTGATGGGAACCAAAAATTGCTTCTCTAAGATCATTGCTGATGGTTTTCCTTCTTGGCATTATGTAAACACGCACCTGAATGCTCCAAACTAGCAAACTGCAAAAACTTTAGCTTTTATAAGTGGTACACTTTCTGATGATCAATCAATCAAGGACATGTGATTAGCAGCACCTCTCTGCTAATTAGTAATTTAATTCCTATGGAAGCAAAATGGGTGTTCTAAGTTTTTCACACATGGCCTCTCAATTTTGGCTTTATTTGAATATGTCATGTGTTGTATTTACCTATTTTTTAGACTTGCTAAGGAACAGATGATTGTTATTATGTCCTAATATGTAAAACCACATAATTCAAAGAAGTTGTACTTTCTTTTTCACACAACTGTATGTCACTGGCAAAAAACACACAACTACCACAAATGTTGGTGGTTTTCCAAAAATAAATTGTTTGATGCGGTAAATTAATTTTGCCAAATTCAAAGCCCAGGGTAACCAGATTTGAAAATAGCAATACACTACTTTGATGTATTGCTCTATAAAGCAAGTTATGCTTTTATAGAGGTAAAATTTAAAAGTCCGAAAAAATACTTTTTTCAATTTACACCATTAGAAACACTCATTTACAGACACCATCAATGTATAAAGTGGATATAGAGGCGTAGGTGATAATTGTTAACCTTATTTGCATGCACCTACCCATTCTGGTAGGATTCTCCCTTGTGGTTGTGGCAGCACCATGAGATTTCTGAGGGAAAAACAAGCCTTCTGGCTTGTCTGGTGTCTGTAGATTTAACAATGCTTCTACTACCCCTTAAATTTTAGTGGAAGGGTTTTCCATCACCTCTACCCACCATAACTTGTGTAATGGTATATATATAAATATATATATATATATATATATATATATATATATATATATATATATATATATATATATATATAATTTTTATTTTTTTAATAGAAAATTAGATTTTGGTAATGGTATCATAAAAAAAAACTTCTTGTCCTGAAAATATATATAATGTGTGTGGGTACACTAAAAATAGAGCTAAACAGCAACACTGTAAAAATGCTAAAACAGTCTTTGTCCCAAAGTGTACTACAAGTAAACAATAGTCTTGCCATTAAGAGGTTAATAAAAACAGTCTCCTTGTAATATACTGTACATACAGTGGGCACAAGACCATTTTTCTGCTGTTACTATCTATCTTACTGCCATTGTTGCTATCATTTGGAAGATTTGCGTTAAAAGTTTTCTTTATTTGTTAACTTTAAGTAATGAATTTTGCATCTGCATTTCATTCTCAGTAAAACCCTTAATAACACAAGTCATCTTTGATTAATTAAAAATAAAATTATGCATTTTCATTTTTACGAATACTGCAAGTAGTTTAAAAACAGATTTTGAAGCAGGATAGATTATCAAAGGTACGCAAACATTTTGCTGAGTGCCTAATCTCACCATTCAAGTATGAGATTACACATTCAGTAACGTGTGTGTACATATTTATTTAATTTCCAATAATTAATTACTTTTTTAAAACACCATCTGTTTTTTTTACTGTATGTACCTGCAGTTTCAGATTGCGACCATGATTATTTTATTTATGAAGATAGGTGAAATGTTTATTTTATAAATAAAAGTATTAAACCATTAGATGACTTGGCTTGATGACCAAGCTTCTGGTTCTGATTCGGCTTCATCTTGGTCTCCTGGTTTGACCCGGCTTGTCCACTACGCCACTTCTGCGTTCCTGTCTCTCCTGGCACGATCCGCCATTCACAAATACTCATTCATACAGCTGAAGCTTTAAGACAAGCTATAAGTCATATTTAGTTTTGAAGTCTAATTCAACGTTCAGGTCACATCAAGGTCCCTTACTGATGACGGTATGGAATTGGGGATTTTTTACACTACTGCTGCTGAGTTTCTTTACGTTGAAAATCCAGTAATACCCTGGATTTTTGCCCCAAACACACAAATTATTATTATTATAGTGATCGTTCCAGACCCATTATATCTGGAGAGGGTTCACTAGATGAACATATCTCAATGTGGGTAGATCATCACTTACAAGAACTTGTATTCAGGATACTAAACATCTACTACACATATTAGAATCGATCTGCTGGAATGAAGGATATCATTGGTTGACAGTTGATGTCACATAATTATATTCATGTATTCCACATAATAAGGGTCTTCAAGCTGTAGAAATTTTGTCTAAGACATTATACAGATTACTCCAGTAAGTCTTCTGATTTTTTTGTTGCTTTCTATTGAATATTTATTGATTTATTTTCTTTTTAGTTATGTCTTCTATCTCCAAAGATGTAGGACAGTCATGGGGGCCAGGTTTGCACCCTCATAAGCCAATCTTTTGTGGGCTGGTGGGCTTTTATGGGCTCCCACATATATGGAGATGGCAATATATTTTGATTGTCTATTATTTTGTACTATAGATACATTGATGATTTGATTATTATTTGGAAAGACAGTGTAGGCAAGGCCCTTTTGTGTGTCGAATACCTGAATAACAATGACTTAAATCTCAAATTTAGTAATTCACTCAGTAATAAAGAAATACATTTTTGGATTTGACGGCTAATAATTTACATATTAAGGTTAATACTCAAACCTTTAGGAAGCTGCATATAGGTAACACACTTGCATGCTAGAGCATGCCATCCACTACACTTATGTTAAAGTATTCCGAAAGGTCAGTATCTTTGATTGAAATGTAATTGCACTTCAGAACATGTATATCAGAGGCAGGCACAAAAATGATCTGTGGAGAGAGGCTATTGTAGACAATCATTATTAAAAATCAAAAGGGTTGTAGATGAACTAAATAGGAAGGATTTACTCAAATATGATTACAAAAATGTCAATAAAGGTGGTCCTAAAAAGTATGATAAGATCATACATTGTTATATGTTAGAATTAGATGCAATTAATGTTGTTTCATTTAGTGTTACCATACCCAGTAGTCATCAGTCATGCTCAGTAGGCTAAGTTTATTTTAATACAAAATCTGTATTGGACTTAATTGTATAAAGGATTGGACACACCCTTTCCTCTTTATATCCATCTGTCCTGGAGAGGAAGTTGAACCCAAGATTAAGCCTGAGGATCAATTTGTGAGTGACTTCCAGTCTGATTCGTGCTTTTTAAACTCATAAAAATAAATGTTACGTTTTATCCAAAGGTCCTGTCTCATTGAGATTTGTTTTGCATGGTCCTTTATTCAACCTTGCTTCAAATATTAATTATTTAGCAAATATTCATTTGGTGGTAGTGGGGATATATCACAATTAGGACTGCATCTACAATCAGCAAAGTAAAATTTACAGGCATATATACACTCGTGTTATCCTTATAAGACATCTTAGTGTGTGTATTAGTGTGAGTGCCCCTCTCGATAAAAACGAGACTGCACTAATAGCTTAAAATAGAAACTGCTCCTAGGTAGGAATAAAACACTATGGAAGGGTGTCATGGGGGCAGTAGAGGGGTGGACATTTGGTGTGAAGGGAGCATTTAGTGATTGTGTTTATTTGTAAAGGATTGTTAGCGTATGTGTATGGCTAAGAGAGATTGTGTATATATATATATATATATATATATATATATGCATATATTTTTTTTAAATGTACAAAAAAACCCACTGTATATAGCATTAATAAGGCTTAAAAAGCAATCAAAGGTTGCTTCTTTTCTTAACCTCGATGTTGAGGCATTCAGCAACACCAAAATTTGCAGCAGGAGCCCCTCCTTGTGGCATCAACATCTGCCACATACAACATGGTGGTGGTCACATGATTAAAAAGAGGTTCCTAAGCTTCAATGGTATTGCTGAAATTCCTCAATAGTGAGGAATTCAGCCACACCGAAAATAAAAAGTAAAAAAAAAAAAAAAAAATGTAACATGTAAAAATAATTATCAGAAGAACCATCCATTTCCAACAAGATTAAAAAAGTTAAAAGGTTAAAAAAGTCTAACAATAAAAAAAGGAAAAAGTTCATTTTTATGAGCAAGTACTGTTGCTTCCCACAAATCCTGGCATGAAAAGAGTTAAAATACTAGTATTTGAAATACCCTGCAGTGTAATTTAAAAGATGTCCCAAATAGGACCAGATAGTAAAAATGTAAATAACCTCCAAACAACCCGACAAACGCATGCATGGGTGGTATTACTGTACTCAAGATGTTGCTGAACACATATTGGGGTGTTGTTTGAAAGTGATATTTACCAGGAGCTGTAAATGTAAACCTGAAAACCAAAAACTTTGACAAAGGCTGGCAGTAGAATTAGTGCACGGAAAGTGTAAAGTACCAGCATTTGAAATATTCTGGGGTGCCAGAGTTTTTAAAAATATATGGTTTGTGTCACGCACAGCGAGGTTGGAGACACTGATACAGGTAGGACACAAGGAACAGATACGTTCAAGATCAAGCCGAGGTCAGGGTACCAGAGATCACGAAATACAAATAACAAGCCAAGGTCAGGAATCCAGAAGTCAGGAGTAACGATAACATCACTTCCAGTTTGGTGGAATCCGGCAGCCATCTTGAGTGTGGCTAGACTGTAGTCTATAAGTATAGATACCTGCGGTTCTGGGTCTAACCACCAGAGGGCGTGTGGAGGTAGATGGAGGTCTTCCTCTCCTCCGTGGAGGTTGCTGTGGCTGCTGGCTAGCTGAGGGAGGTCTCCCTCTCCTCCGTGGAGGCTGCTGTGGCTGCAAGCTGGCAGAGGGGGGTCTCCATCTCCTCAGTGGAGGTTGCGGTAGCTGCAGGCTGGCAGAGGGAGGTCTCCCTCTCCTCCGTACCAGCGGCTGCTGATTCAGGTTGGTGACACCAAGTAACATTCTATTCTGACTTTTTTTAGACAATACCATTAATTTCTTAAACTAAACAGACACTGAAGACCCACCATAAGTACCTCAAGGTGAACTCTTATGACAGGTTGAGAAACACAATCTAAAGGATGGAAACAATAACTCTGTAACTATTCACATACAATGTATTCGTGTTTATGTATGTATCTAGTTTGAATATATTCCTTGAAGAACCAGTTATGCTGTTGCCCTTAGTGGTCATTGTTTACATGCAAAACATGGTTATATGTTTCTACTTATATATTCCATTTTAAACAATCTATCATTTCTTAAGGAAGTTTTGCATATATTTTGCCCTACAGATGCTAATCTTTGGCTATCATAATAATAAATACCCATTAAATATACACAACTGTTTTAATGTAAATATAAGTATGCCATTTATTCTACTCTTATCCTTTCAAATGATTTAGCTAATCCATTATATCTATATAGTTTGCATTGAGGTTTTTTAACACACAAATGATTCAGAAAAAGTCAGTAAAATCACTATGGATTTTTATACTGCAACACACTTCATGAAGAGGATTCTAAGAATAATTTGCCTTGTTTACTATCTCACTTTCTTATAGTATCTTAGTTTTATAAATCATTTTTATGTATCCCCATAACCAAGCTTTTCTCTCCTTTTTCACTCCTGTGGTAAAATCTTAAAGCTGTTTGGTGTGGGAATGTCAGTGAGCGTAATTAATAAAGTTAATCTTAAATAAAAGTCTCCAGAAGCCATTGCTTCTACTGTTTGCTCTTTCTGAAGGAAGACAGATATTGAATCAAAGGAGGTGGCTAGGGAGGAGGAAGCAAACATATTTCCAAATTTCCCAGGGTTATAGATTATGGAAAATCTATTAAGCACACTTTTAATAAATTGAATTATGTTTTATATTTTGCAATCCACAAGTAAAGACTAGTTAAACGTTCCCAGGGGAATTTTACAATTTGTGTTAAATAGAAGTAAAAACATAATGAAGGTTGATGGTGGTGGATTCACCATAAAGCACAGAGGGCATGTTGCTTAAACTTTATTGGGAGAGGGGCTTACTATTAGCTTTATTAACTTCTATCTATTATACTTGTGCAAATAGATCAAAAATTATTCCGATTAATTTTTCATGTAGTTTTGGGTCCATTCGTTTTCAGTCAACAAATTTTACTTCCTGCCTTTTCGGCTTTGACAAAATGCAGAGCCTAAGACAACTTTTCCGTCTCATTCTCTGCAGGACTACTACTCTGGTAAGTAATAAGATTAACCATAAGTGGTCACAACAGGGCAGGAAACCAGTGCCAGTTGACAAGATTCAAGCAATGACCACTGAGTCCGCATAGGATGTTGTGAATCCTCTTCAATCTTCTGATGAAGAGGAGTGTACATACATGTATAGTAGCGAGGATGAGCTGAATAGATGTAACACCTGTCCATTCATTAGTCAACAATAGAAGGGTAGGATCCAAAGGGACCAGGATAATAAGAATACTGTGCGTGAAAGTACACAAGATGAAGTGAATGCAGTTGTCAGGGGGTATACTCAGACTGAATTAACTGAATTAGCTAAAATGTTTAAGCAGAATGTGGGTGAAAGTATGGGAGAATTGGTTTTGCGTTTGTGGCATGGCAGAGTGGGAGGGCCCAGATATGGATGATTACATGGTAAGTATGCATAATTGATTTTTGAGAGCTGCATTATTTGGGAGCCTCCTTATTATCTCTTCTTGGGAAACAGTGAGAAGGTGCCCCATTTTACCACACTTTTAGCTGGGATTGGGGATTTACAGCAATAATCTAAAACTAGCAAAGGTGTGTCTGCAACTAACATGGCAGGGGAGAGGGTGACATTGGAAAAGTTGGATAAGCAGAGAAAGATAAGCAGTGATATAGATAGGACTAAAATATCATGTTACCATTTATTAAAAGCTGAGCTACCTAGGGACGATATAAATGGTATTTTCACCTTGGATATGCTTCAAAAATAGAAAACAATTCTTAAATGAGTTAACAAAAATGTACAGCAACATGCTGCATGCAAAGACCCATTTGAAGATCTTAACTTCTAACAACATCATGCGCTTCCCTTTCCCCTATTAAAAATCAACACCCCCTGTAACCACACCCAAGGATGACTACCAGGAAAGACACCAAACTTCACTTATAAAGATACCCCCAACTCATTAAAAAGAGCGGCAGGTGGGGTGTGGTCTGGATGGCGATCTGAGCGGACGCAAGGTGAAGGAGCTCCGCACTTAACCAGACAACTTGCATTGTATCTGCATTCATCCGTGGCTGTTTTTGCCCTGAAAACCCACCTGGGTTGCTCCACGCACATGTCGGGTCACCGCTCGAAAAAATCCACGAAAATGCCTAGTTTTTTGAGCCGAAACTTCGCAAGAAGCACTCATCGGGCCTACCTCGTGATCCTGAGGAGGACTCTGATGCTTCCACAGGCCCAGCCTTATCCTCCCGATCCAGGCCTCTGACACCATCAGACATCCAGCCTGATGAACTGGCTCAAGACACACACTTATCTCTCACACCATGAAATCGCTCTTATGAGAAATGCGGGAACAGCTTCGCCAAGACTTTCAGGATATTGCGAACTCCATCCGCCGTGATCTTGATGGCTTGGGCGACCGCACAGACCACCTGGAGAGGCGCATGGAAGAATTTGCCGATGTTCACAACACCCTTGCGGACGACCACACCGCACTTAAAACAGAGCTGGCTCACCTCCAGATGAAGGTGATGGACCTGGAGGACCGCTCCGCCGAAACAACATACGCCTGCGGGGCATCCCAGAAGACATAGGCCAGGAAGCCTTGCATGATTTTGTCACAGACCTCTTCAAGCACCTCCTGGGTGAAGGTAATAACGCTGAGATACGCCTTGACAGATTGCACTGCGCTTCTAGGCCCAAAGCACTCTCACAGAAATTTCCTCGGGATGTTTTAACCAGGGTACATTTTTATGACACCAAGGACAAGATTATGCAAGCAGCCAGACACAAACCAGACCTACCTTCCCGCTTTCAGAACATCATGCTGCTCACTGACCTCTCGCAACTTACCCTCCTGCGACACCGTTCCTTTGCCCCGGTGTCGAGCCTCTTGCGGTCCAAGCAGATCTCCTACAGATGGGGCTACCCCATCTGCCTCATCATCGTCAAGGATGGCACCACGACGATTATACACACCCAGAGGACGGCATGGCTCTTCTGCGCAAATGGGGGATAGACCCGGACACAGACCCCTCTCCACACCCTCTAGCCACGCCGATGGAGAAGATCTCCCCACAGAAAAAATTGAAGCGGGACTGGTCCACGAAAACCTGAAGCAACGCTCTCCAGGATGATAACCTGTGACACTTTACACGCGAGTTGGGCCTTCTGTCGCACCCTCGGTCCAGAGCCGCTGCGCCCATAGTTATGTTTCATCTTTCTGTTTGGTCTTTTACACGTTTATTTTATTCGCACCATACACATAATATCGACCCATTCGGTCGCTCCCGGTTCTTGGCTCTCCTATTTTGCGCACCAGGTGCCCTCGTGCTAGGGGTTTGGCTCATATAAGCTCATGTCTCTCCTCACTCAACCATCGGGATACTTCCCGGTCCCTACTACGGGGCATTGCTTACCTGCACCTCACACATCAACCCACATTTTTTCCCTTTCGATGCCGGCTACATACGCACTCTCTCATCTCACACTCCACACACACCCACGCATATTTCTGGCTGCGCGGACTCCTACTGTTCATATCTCTAACAATCACACCCTCCCACCCCCCGGTGCTATCTACATCTTTAGCACACTTACCTTCACTATGGACATTTTGTCCTAGTTTTGCATTTTTATTGTTTTGTACACCTTTTCTTTATGTTTTTAAAATGCGATGTACATGACTTGCGCTGTTTCATATTGTATTACCGCGTCTTGACTGGTCGGGTGTGGTCGGCTAAGCGGTTTCCCTCCACAGTCCGTGTTTTAGAGCTCAGCTCCCCTGCGGGTCCTTTCTACCTTACCGTCCTTCACACCACCTGCCTATGGCTGACTTAAATATACTTTCTATCAACGCTAAGGGTCTTAATTCACCCCAGAAGCGACACTCCTTATGGGCAGAGGCCAAGGCCCATAAGGCCAATATCATCTGTGTTCAAGAAACGCATTTCAAAAAGTCAAGCAAGATCACTTTATTATCCAAACGCTTCACATGGCAATATCATTCCATGGCCGCCACTAAACGGGCGGGTGTCTCGATCCTCTTATCAAATATTCTGTCATTTTCTTTGTTACGTAAATGCCCCGACCCGCAGGGACGCTACCTCATATTGGTGTGTGACATTAACTCTATTCGTTATACCATAGCTTCCTACTATGCTCCCAACACCTCCCAAACACAATTTTTCAACTTGTTTTTGACAAAATTAGATTAAATTAGATTAGATCAGGTTATCCTATCCGGGGACTTGAATACCGCCCTTCAACCTTCACTGGACAGCTCCACCCACATTCAGACCCCCCTACAATCAGTCAGGTCGTGCACCATAGGTTCGATATCCTGGTCCGATCATGCCCCGCTCCTACTATCCCTTAAACTTTCCCATCCCATCTCTGGAAAAGGCAGCTGGCGCCTTAATGACAGCCTACTGCTCAACCAAGCACATAAGGAACAAATACAGACGCACCTCACACACTACTTCCAGGACAACCTTGCCCCTGATTCCCCTGTGGACATACTATGGAACGCTCATAAGGCGGTCATATGCGGTAGACTCATCAGTCTAGCTTCCCATCTCAAAAAACAATCAGGCATTACGAAAACCTCCCTACTTCTTCAACTTCATGATTGTGAATCCCTCCATAAACGCCACCCGACTGACTCTCTCTTACGTAACATCAAGCACATCAAATTCCAACTATCAGAAATTAATGCCCGCTCCACGGCTTATGCGCTGCTGAAGCTCAAACAAAAATTCTATGCGAAAGGCAATAAAAGCCGACTCCCTCCTGGCTAAGAAACTAAGACACACTCTCTTATTATCCCGCCCTTCTCACATCATAGACCACAATGGCCAGGCCATTCGAAATCCTTCCCAAATGGTGGAGACCTTTGCTACCTACTACTCAAAATTATATAATCTTAAACATGATGCCTCTATCTCTCAGCCATCACATGGGGAAATCCGCGCTTATCTTGACTCCACGCCCTTGCCCTCTCTCGCACCTGATCTCTCCGAATCCCTTGCTTTACCCATAGAACTACGCGAGATTGAGAGAGCCGTTTGCCAACTCAAGAGGGGCTCGGCCCCGGGTCAGGATGGATTCACAGCTGCGTAGTACCGTGCCTTCTTGCCTATCTTAGGTCCCCATCTTTTAACTCTCTTCCGCTCATTCATGTCATCGGGCATCATTCCCCCCGAAAAAAAGGGCTCATGTCGTCACCTTGCCCAAACCGGGTAAACCGGCTACTAAGTGCCCCAATTTTTGACCCATCTCACTCCTCAATACCGACATCAAAATTTACGCAAAGATTCTAGCTAACAGGTTAGCCCCCCTGCTCCCTTCCCTTCTCCATCCAGACCAGGTGGGATTCGTCATGGGCCGCCAACCCTCCGACAACACCCGCAAATTTATAAATTTCCTTTGGGACGCAGCTAAACACAAACACCCCAGCCTATTCATTTCCTTCGACGCTGAAAAGGCGTTCGATAGGCTCCATTGGCATTTTTTGACACACACTCTTCATAAATTCCGCTTTCCCCCTTCACTTATACAGGCAATCATGGCGCTCTATACATCTCCCACGGCCTGTATATCGATGATGGGCTTCTTATCCTCCCCGTCCTCCATCACCAACGGTACACGTCAGTGTTGCCCCTTATCCCCTCAGTTGTACACGCTCGCGCTAGAACCGCTCACGGCCAATATTCATTTAGACCCCCTAATATCGGGATTCCCCTTGCCCAATGGTACCACTAGCAAATTGTGGTTATTTGATGATGACATTCTGGCCTCTGTCACCTTCCCGGAACGTTCCCTCCCCGCCCTTTTTTCTCAATTGACCCTCTATTCCAAGGTCTCCTATCAAACAATCAATATCGCCAACACGCAGGCAATGTGTCTCCATCTGGACCCCGGCCGTAAAGCCCACCTCTCTTCCACTTATAAATTCGAGTGGAGGTCATCTCACCTCTCCTACCTAGGTATTAAGCTGCCCAAATCTTTACACGACCTCAACAACCTCAACATCGTGAAAATCTGGGATTCTGTCAAACGTGACATCATCAGGTGGCATGGCTTTGAGCTGTCTTGGCTGGGTAGGGTGAATGCCCTGAAAATGACAGCCCTCCCTCAACTACTATATGTGCTACGGACAATTCCAGTGAAACTCCCCCAAGGTCTCTTACACTCTACTACAACATTTTTGTTGCTTTCACACGGGTAAAAAGCAGATCCAGGATCTACAGGGCGGTCTGGGTGTCTGGGTGTCCCTCATATAGAATCCTACCACGAAGCTTGCATGCTATCGCAGACATTCCTATTCCTCTCAAACATCCACCCACCAAACTGGACCTCCCAGGAAAATAACATTACTTCCCCATTCACGGTAGACCAACTCTTGTGGCTACATCGCAACAAACGACCACGACTCCCTTCTTCTTTGCCCCCAACAACTAGACACACCTTTGACACATGGGACAGGGCGGCTTAGCATTTTTCCTCTCTACATCGACTCACCCGTATCACCCCCCTGCGGACTCTGGAATTACTCATTCCGTATCTACAGATCTCCCACTGGGTTTGCCCCCATTTTTGCACGATAGGTGACCTATACGTGAACAGTGTGCTAGCCCCCTTCTCGCATTTTACTTCCACACACGACATTCCACATCATGACTTTTTTAAATATCTCCAGATCCGCCATCTGCTTGGCTCGCTGCCCTCTTGGCTTGCTGCCCTCTCCTGTGTGTCACTCATCCCTGGTCCTCCACCAACTATCTTCCTTGCGCGAATCAGCCCCCAGGTTCCCAACAGTGGCGTGCCCCCCCAACTGAAACGCCGTCTTTTTTTTTTTTTTTTTATAGACGCGGAGGCAGGGGCGGGCTGGGCATGGGGGCAATTGCCCATTTAAGTGGCCGTCTTTAATGCCGGCACACCGAGATACCATTGCAGCCGATGTGGCTGCGAGTCTTAAAGCGGCGGTTAGACACGCTGGCCGCTTTAAAATCATTAAGCTGCCAGCGTGCCTGCACAGTGCCGCCCAGTGTCCTTTTCTGTGTGACTCCACCCCCTTGAGCGGCACGTCACATCGGCAATGTGATGGGCCGCTAAAAGGGACGGAGTCACACGGAACAGTTCCTCGTGACAGGTAGAAGAGCACGTTGGAAGACAGCAGCAGTGAAGGATGCGGCAAAAACGTAAGTATTAAAAAAAATAAAAAAGTTGGGGTAATAGGAGGAAGGGGAGCCATATTCAAAGGGGGGGCTGCATTGGGACAACAATTAAATACAAAATGGGGGTGGCTAGGGGGTAAAAGTACACAACAGGGTGGTTGGGGCACCACATAAATCAATACACAAGGGTGTTGGGGCATGATGTACAAAGGGGGCTGGCTGGGGGCATAAATCCACATGGGGCAATACACAAGGGGCATAATGTACAAAGGGGGCTGTCTGGGGGCACAAATCCACAGCAAACCAGTGTGGAAAGCATTTTGGATGTGGGTGTCAGTGTGGCAGAGCCTGTCCTGGTGTGTGTGTGTTTGGGGGGTAGGTGTGGCAGAGCCTGTCCTGGTGTGTGTGTGTTTGGGTGTCGGTGTGGCAGAGCCTGTCCTGGTGTGTGTGTGTTTGGGTGTCAGTATGGCAGAGCCTGTCCTGGTATCTGTGTGGCAGAGCCTGTCCTGGTGTGTCTGTTTGGGTGTCTGTGTGGCAGAGCCTGTCCTGGTGTGTGTGTTTGGGTGTCGGTGTTGCAGAGCCTGTACTGGTGTCAGGGCGGGCTGTTTGGGGACAAAGTTTGCTCACTCTCGACTGTATTTTGTTAATGTTATCTTGGTGCTGGTCGGGTTCTATGTGGGCAGTGTGGACACCAGGGCTGGTGATCTGCATCCTGTGAGCTATTCCTGTAATTTAGGGGGTTTTATCTATACCGTTAATGCTTAGTTGTTATGTGATTTCCAGTTAATCTGTACCTGCATAGCTGGGTTTGTGTGTTATTCTGTTGATCTGTATCTGCTATGCTATGCTTTCATACATTATTTATGTATACCTGCAAATACAGGGTTTGTATTTCTTATTCAGTTGATCTATATATGCACGTGCTGTTTCCATGTGTTGTTTATTTGATCTATACCTGAACTACAGGGTGTAAGTAACAGAGCGGTATGGTTTAGTGAATGAGGGGATAAAGGGATGATTACAGGGGAGAGGACCTCTCAATGTCATGGTGCAGTCAGAAGGACTGACTCTCACTGTCTTCCCCTGATCTGCAGTCAGTGTGGCAAATATATTTTTTTGGTGTGGTAGCGGAGGGAGTGATTGCATGCAAGGGAGCATTGAGCGGGGCCCAAGGAAATGCTTGGGTAGGGTCCAATTTTTTCACTATAAAATATATTGGCAACAGGGTCTAATATTTATATATATATATTGGCAGCAGGGGCAAATATATATATATATATTGGCAGCAGGGGCAAATATTTATATATGTTTTGGCAGCAGGGTTTAATATTTATATATATATTGGCAGCAGGGTCTAATATTAATATATATCGGCAGCAGGGTATAATATAAGTATATATCCGCAGCAGGGGCTAATATTAATATATATCCGCAGCAGGGGTTAATATTAATATATATCCGCAGCAGGGGCTAATATTAATATATATCGGAAGCAGGGTGTAATATTTCTATATATCTGCAGCAGGGTCTAATATTTATATATATATATTGGCAGCAGGGGCTAATATTAAAGAATGAAAAATAAATGCCAGTTCAGCTGTTATTTTAAAATCATATTTCAATCACTTCAAAGAGAAAAGTACATATGATGTAGTTAAAAATGCACGTCTAACGCATATATATATATATATTATATGTACCGTTTTATAATTGGCCCCCCTACTTTGTTCCCTGGGCCCCCATGTGCCCCCCCTACATATGAAAGCTGGAGACGCCACTGGTTCTCAAAGGCCATTTCCATGTGGTATTCCCTTTTAATCGCCCGCTTCTCCACCCGTAAACTACCTCATATGCTCGCCTGGGAGAGGGAACTGCACACAGAGATTCCCCTGGAATCGTGGTTGGAGGCGGAGGAGGCAATGCGGGGGGTCACCCACTGCACCAACCACATAGAGCTTAAAAAAAAACTCAGTTGCCACTGGTATCTCACCCCGGTCCATCTCTCACACATGTGGGACAATCATTCTAGGCTGTGCTGGAGGGGATGCGGTCAAATAGGCTCCATGCTTCACATATGGTGGAGCTGTCCAGTGCTGAAGCCACTCTGGAGGGAAATGTTCGCTATGCTGCGCCGCATTTTTCACTGCCCCTTTGACTTTCTTCCGGAACTGGCCCTGCTACATATGTTCCCTGACCCTATTCCACACCCAACTCGCAAACTCCTCATACACGTTCTCTTGGCTACTAAATTGTGCATAGCCAGACGGTGGAAATCGTCTGTCCCCCCCCACCTCCACCGATGTTGTCTCAACTATTGAAAAGCACAGAATCTTAGAAAAAATGTCCCATGACGCTTCCTGCACCACACACTCATACTTGAAAACATGGACCCCTTGGCTTACTAGCCAGATCCTTTCTGAATACTGCTGATCCTATGACACGCGCCTTCCTTTACATGTTTCTAGTTTGGGCCTGACCACACCCGACCAGTACCTCTCTCGGTCCTTGCCGACTGATAACTGTGTAGATGGGGTTTCCCAATGCATCGCCATACCGTATCTTTATTTCTTTATTTTTTTATTTTTTTTTTGTTTGGCTCCTATTGCCACTTGTTTTGTTTGTTAAACATTTGTGATTCTGATTTGCAACATTTGATCTCACTGTACTTAAATGAGAAAACAACACCGGATCCGACTAGATTGGGGGGTTCTCCGCTACAGGCTGGTTTCGACCTTTCATCCTCTCTGAATGCTCACGCTTTCTCGGCCTCCTCGGAGTCTCCCGCCTAATACCATTTCGCTGTCTCGGACTCATGTTTCTTTCCGCCGCTCGAGATACTGCTGTACCGTCCTGCGTGACGGTGGTCTCTTTTTCTATGTGCACTGATGACACTTTTTCTGTATTGTACTAAGGTTCCGGTGAATAAAAACTTTTTAATCGAAAAAAGAGCCGCAGGTGAGGCATTTGTATCCATTTGGTGATTTGATGTCTAATGAAATGATGGAATGGGATAAGATATCATGCCAAAGACTAACCAACAGGCTTCCAGTAGTCCACATGTCCCCTTGACCGCTAGTGACAAATATGTCTCTGACTGGTGGGAGAAGGGGCTTTGTCCATTCGTTTTCAGACAACGTATTTCGGTACCTGCTCTCTTATTTTCCCGAAAACATTGGAAGGGCTTTTTCAATTTGTTGTCACTCATTCACGCTCTCTCATAAAAAAGTATTGGGGACATAATGATATACTTAGAAACATATGCACATGAGTTGCGTGGAGTTAGAATGTGCGTGAGTGTATGCTGTTAGCATGTGTTCGCATTTTGCTGTGTGTTAGCATGTAGTTTAGTGTATGGCCAGTGTATATTAGTTTATGATGTATGAATGCAAAAAAATTACTAACACAAAGTTTGACAAGGGCTGGTGGTAGAATTAGTCCATAGAAATAGTACAAATACTAGCATTGAAATACCCTGAGGCATCCAGTTTTAAAAACTATGTCTCATATTTTATATTTTTTATAGTAATATAATAAACATATAAGATCAACACAAAGGTATCTAAAGAAAGCCCTTCCTAACAAAATTACCACTAAACATAAGCACTGCATAAATCTTAGAACTATTGTCACAAAGGCAAAAAAAACCCAGCTCTGTCCTTAAAGTGTTAAGGTTTGTAAGTCTTTCGTAGTATTTTTTTATTACTGAGATCGCATACAATTTTAGTGGCCCTTCCTTGAATTCTGTTTAAATTATTTATATACTCCTAAAATCAAGGTATCGAGAACTGGACAAAGTATTCTGAGTAAGATCCCAATAGTGATCTATAAAGTGACGTTCCTACATCCTTCCTTCTACTTTTGATACAACCTATTTTCTTTTGGTTTGTCCTGACTGTTCCACTGGTCACCTTTACAATCAGAATCATAAATCCCCAAGTCTATAGTTGGTTTTTTTTAAATATTTTGTCATTTTGATTTATCTTACCTTTTGTATCAGCCCTGCTACAAATCTTTGTCACACTTTCTGGTAATATCACTGATGAATATATTAAAAAGAACAAGCCCTAAGAATAATTGTAACATTTCCTTCCTTTCCACATATTCTTTTAACTATGACCTTCTGCTACCTATCATTTAAGCATTGGCTTAAGACCATGTAATACAATTCAATGTAAGCCATCTGGACAGATTTGTCCATTTTTAATATTGACAAAAAACTTTTTTCTTTAAACGGAGGCATGCTCACTGTATTCTATTAAGCTGTCCCAGCCATAGATTTGTTCTCACCCCAGAGCAGACATAATTAGATAGCCTGCAATACCCTGATCCCCCTTAACAAAAGAATTTGATTACATCTTTACTTTTGAATCGTTCTCTATCGTTTCCCAATCCAGACTGCTTGCGTTTCCTTCAAGGTTACGGTTCCAAAATTGCTTCCAATGCTACAGTTACAAAGTTACAGTTTTTACTAGCTCCTATAGCTGCTGCACACTCTGTAATAGGTTCTGTCCTAGCAGAGAATTACCGTATTTGCTCGATTAAAAGACAAGGTTTTTTCCAGAGCAAATGCTTGTAAAATCTTATAATCGGAGTCGTCTTACTGGTGCTTCAAACTCCCCGGTGTGTAGCCGGGGGAAGCGTGTAGCCGGAAGGAGATGCGGTTAGCAGCGGGGGTTGTCTGCGTCCATCGCGCAGACCTTCGCTGTCACTGAGGAGAGTTCCGCGCACCGGTGCAGGGAATTCTGACCGTCGGGGAAGGTCTGCGCGATGGACGCAGACAACCCCCGCTGCTAACCGCACCTCCTTCCGGCTACACGCCAAATCTGTATTTTTTCTTCTTTCTTCTTAGATGTTTCTGGTTGTCCATGATTTATATTATCTGTGATATTAGGCCTGTGATAAAAAAAAAGCGCCCGATAGTTCAGGTTGTGTGTCTTGTTACATTGATATCTGAGTCTAACGCAGATTCATCAGTACTGATGTCTACTGTTTGGAAATTGGGGCATCTTATTTTAGGTTTGTGTCCAGTTTTTCCTGTAGAAGGGGGTACCAGACAGTCATCTATATACTTGATGTGTCATACTTTGCTCAATTCCTGGTGTTTGAAATGTTTGAAATGTAAGAGATCATGCTTGTATTTATTCACCCCTTGTTCTTAATTATAGATGGTTGCAAAGAGGGTAGCTGATGAGTAGTAGCATGTTTTTCCTCCAGTTTTGACCAACAACAGTTTCTTTCACGCCTCCTTAATTACTATGACCATGATGTTCAATGATCACAGAATTTCAAGCCACATGTACTCACATCATCTACGATACTAATAAATGTGCAAGTTGTAGCATATGAGCATATTCATCATACCTGTAGCAAAGACAGTCAATTAAATGTTTTAGGGATGTATTTCCTATAATCTCATGACATGCTAGTTTTGGGCTGAGAAAATGGAGAAATGACGGCTGAGCACCCTAGCTTAGCCCCATAAGTCATATTTTAATTCTACCACTACTGTATATTAATATCAACCCTTTCCATAGTGACGCCTGCAAGAACAAAGATGCGTGAAAAGATGGGGTTTTTTTTACCCCCGAGGTAACTGGATATTTCCTGAAGCCATTGGGGTAATATGACTTTATGGGCAGTGTGGTATAAGCATCACAGGGCAAGCAATACAAATGAGTATACAATTGTATACAATGTGTATACAATTTTTCCACAGACATTTCCATTTTAGATTTTCAAGTATGTGTGAAGGTTTCTGTTTACCAGAAGATCTATAATAAATTAATAATTAAGAAATCATAAAAATTAGAGTTCCCAGGCTTAGTGCTGAAATGGTATTTTATACTTTACATATCTGTTTATTATGTCCCTCTCAAGATCTACTTGTATTTGTCTCTTGATTGTTCTACAACATTTATACAGTGTAAAATGAAATGCAGTACGATTAATGTAATGCAATATTGTACTAAGCTATGAAAAATTACCCAACAGCCTCAATGATTTGTTGCGACTTGAAGCAGGCAAGTTGAGTCATGATATATAATGATATAGAATGACTGTCAAAAAGAAGAGAATTTACAGTCACACTACAAATTATTACACATGTAATACTAGATAACATATAAGCAATGACTCTTTTCACATTGTTACATAGGCTGTTTAGTTAATGTGATATAAGGCACACATACATGACATTTTTGTTATATGAGTTTCAAATCCAGTCAAAGAAAAATAATCTTAATCTTTCATACTTAATTAATTATACTCTTATTTTCTACATTCATGGGTCGGTCTTGTTACAAGGTGTCCCAGGCAGCTGGATGAGGTGCCAAGCAGTGGTGTAATATTCTTAGAGAGGCAGGTCTGAACTCACGGCAGCTGGGTCTCACCCAAATGCCTGTGCCCATGTTTCCTATCTTGATCTCTTTTGTTTGTAAGAGCTCAGAATGCATGGAGCATATGTGCATATCACAATGTTCTACAACAATGATTTGATAAAGCATCAAGGCAAAACAGAATATGTATTTATAAATTTCTGCATAAGGCTTCATAAATTTGTGTAAAAATGGGGGGGGGGTATTCTTACCTGGGGTGCCATTTGGTCCTGTGTAAATTAGTTTGCTCCCCCTGTTGATGTTCCTAAAGTACCTATTTATGCATTAATACTTCTCATTAGCATTGCAATTAATACATCAGGTGTGGTTTAGTTAATTATGGTTGACTGTACTTACAGCTGCTAAATAATAAGGAGATAATGGTACTTTTATATGTGTTTTTGTTATATTAAACATAATTGGTGACACCAGATTATTCAATCCTTAAACTACAGGCCTTGTTATCACATATGGGACTGATGTATAACTGGAAGAAATCATATGCAAATATTAGAAATGTGCACTCTTTGGTTAACAAATTTATCTGTATATTTTGTTAGTGATACAAAGGAACAGATCATGTCACAAAGGAGGATTTGAAAAATATTTGCATAACTTTAAACAGAAGCAAAATATTTCACATATTAATTCATTAAATTCCTTTTCAATAATGTAATTATTTAGTAACTTCCTTTAGGACTTTTTACTGTATGCTACAAATAATGTAACTACAAACTAGTTACTTATTTCACCAACATCAACATCCCAGTAAACATTATGCACGTTAATAAACAAGGGTAAAATTAAACATGAACTATTATGTTGTTTTTTTCTTAATTTAATGTGCTTGAAATGATCACATAAGCAATACAATTTCAACCACAAAAACTGCCTGGTCAGTCCTATCAATTTCTATAGGTTTTGTTATTTAACAAATACTTTTGGTACATTAGCCAACTTAATATTGGAACTTAGCCATAATACATTAGGATATGACAGAAATTGAGCCTTGTTCCAGAAGTGATGGCAGCTTTCTCAACCACCAAGCTACAGCAAAAGATTTGTGCTAGAGGAAATGTAATTTTTTTTTTTATCATTCCTTCAATTATCAGTTCAATAGCTGTCTGTAGCAAAACTTGTCTATTAAAGTGCTTGACTTTTGAGATTTGGCCATTAAAATTTGTCTCATGTGATTAAATTTGGACACATATAGCTTTAGCTCTTTATCAGACAGAATGCTTGGTGTAGCCACGTGTTATCTGCCCATATAGACGTACTGTCCATGGTCCTGACTGAAGTGTTTGGAAATGTAAGGATGATTCAACCATCTTGATGATTTGGCGGAAAAGAACAGCCTTTGTGCTATGTGCCAACATATACTTAATGGCAATTAATATATAGGCATTAGAAGCGTCTGTCTTTAGCTTTAATCATTGCCTTTCACACCACAAAATGCTGTATAGGTTAAATATAGTTCGCTTGTGAAGAACATACTACAAAATCATGCATAGAAAAATGTGATTAGATGTTTACATTGATTATTTTTTGGCATAAATATGGTATATATACTAAGGCACTAATCTCATCCCCTTTCTTATTTTTTAAGACTTTCTGTTTGTGAATTATTTTTGTGAAACTCTCAGACAGTAAATTGAACTGAAATTCAAAAGAAATGTCTATCTAAGTCTGAGTTGAATTCCCAAAGTTATAATTCAAGGAATAACAATGTTTACCAGTTGATGCTCTGCTGAACCGTAATATGTCTAATGCTGTCATGCTAGACTACAGGAGTTTTCTTTTCAATAATATACGCTTTCAGCACTTCTAATAGGTCTGAAAAATATAAATTGATTATTGCACTTTGCAAAACACATAATTTCATAACAGGTCACTATTTTAATCAATCTATCTGGCAAACTTATAAAGTGGTTAGGAAGGTGAAATATTAATAACAAGGAAATAAGTACGTATAAATACAAATACCAACTATGTAAAATATTGCAGATATTGAACTTTGCAGTGTGCTTAACCCCTTAACGACAAGACTTTCCGGTGTTGGCGTTTAGCTGTGATTTTCTTCTTTCAGATTTAGTGCACCCACACACATTATATATTGTTTTTTTCAGGACAAGCAGGGCTTTCTTCAGATACCATTATTATATGATATCATATCATCTAATTTACTATAAAAATTATAAAATATGGTGGATTTATAAAAGGACTTTTTCACCCTTTTATTTGAAAAATCTTTTACTTAACTTCAAAAACTAATAAAAATCTGCTAAATAGAATCTACTATTTGTCCTGAGTTTAGAGATATGTTTTTTTGCAAGTTATAGGGCAATAAGTACAAGTAGCGTTTTGGTCATTCTGCCCCATGCGCTATTTGGGACATCTTTGAAGCCGGCCAATGAAATTTACCCCATCAAACCATATATATTTGAACCATATATATTTGAAAACTAGACACCCCAGGATATTTCAAATGCAAGTATTTGAACTCTTTCCATGCACTAATTTTACCACCAGCCTTTGTTAAACTTTATGGCAGTAATTTTTTTTTTTTTTTTCCACACACATTGTACTTCAGGTATGAATTTACCGCTCCTGGTATACGCCAGTGTCAAACAACAACCCATGTGTTAACCAACATCTCCCGAGCACAGTGATACCTCACATGCATTGGTTTGTTGGGTTGTTTGGGGGATAATAGGCCACATTTGGGAGGTGTGCATTTTTTTAAATTGGAATTTTGACCTATTTGTGTGTCCTATTTGGGAGATCTTTCAAGCCAGCCAATTCAATTTACCCCATAAAATCATATATTTTTGAACAATATACACCCCTGGGAATTTCAAATGCTGGCATTTTAACTTTTTCCATGTACACATTTTACCACCTGCCTTTGTTACAGTTTGTCATAATATTTTCTTGTGTGTTTCTTGCCATATACCAGGTATGTCCAAACTTTTTTCGTGCCAGATTTGATGAAGTGAACATGTGCAAGGGCCAACCATTTTGCCTGACATTCTTTGAACCATTAAAATTAAATGCAAATTAACAATTTTATGAAAAGTTTATTAAAAACGGCATACTTTTCATTTTGTAACTTGGATGACAAATCTAAACAGTTGTTAAATCACTCTGCCTTTAATATAAAAAAAACAGATCTATATTTGGGCAACTTATCTGTGGGGCCTTATCAGTCCGGAACGCGGGCCGCAATCCGGACTTTGGACATGCCTGCCATATACATTGTACTTCCGGTACGAATTTACCACTCCTGGTATATGTCAAACAACACCTCCATATGTGTTCAGTGATACCCCACATGCATGGGTTTGTTGGGTTATTTGGGAGGTAAAAGACCACCCCTGTGAGGTGTGCAATTTTTGGAATTTGGAATCTGGTCAGTCTTTGCCCATGTTCTATTTTTGGGACAAAACTAGGCACCCTATGGGCATTTAACATGCCAATATTTTATCTCTTTTTATGTAACAATTTTTGTGAAGATATAGCACTAATTTTAGGACTTTTTTTGGTGGGATATTATTTATCATTTCTTTTCTTTTTTTTTATTTAATCTTTCAAGCAGTCACAGGGCGATCGGGGTAGGGGGTTGTGTTACTGTATGCCTCAATATTGAGGCATGTCAGCATCACCAATTACGCTTAGGAAACGATTGCTGGTCGATTTCTAAGCTCTTTTTTATCCGGCAGCCCTCATGGGAGGGCTTTCCTCCCATAATCCATGGCTAGCTTCCGCGGATACTGCAAAGCCTCTGATCGCGGTAAAAACATCACAATTGCGGCGATTGCAGGTATTTGAAAGCAGCCCATACATGTATGGGCTTTGTCACAAATGCATTGCATCATGACCCTGTACATTTAAGAGCTTTGTGGTGAAGAGGTTAAAGTAACATGATGAACATCGATAGTATAGATCATTAATATCACACTGGCCCTTTGTATCTTTTAGGTTTCATAATATATCAAAAGACTAATTACACTTGTGCATAACAGTGTATATTAATATAGTTAATGTCTCCCTCTTGTAGCTTTCATGAAACATCACAAACAGTCTGCAAACCACTATCTGAAGAGAGGCCCTTGCAATAATCAAAAAGGCTTTCCTTGAAACATTCCTAGCCCTCTGAAAACCACTATCTGAAACCAAGCACTAACAAACTCAACACCCCGCATTATTTTATTTATACATCCTAGTCTGCATTTTGGAGAGAAGGGAGGGCCAGTGCTCCACTTCACAGTTTACTTCCAGCAGATGGAGAATGCAGTCCGGGTGTTCTGTATCTCCCAGGTGGGTCATCACCTGTTGGCAATGAGCACCAGGAGGCAGCTACAAAGTTCCCTGTGAGGGATTCAGTAGGAGGAGGGAGTGATCCAAGCTGTGTGTAAGACTGCATTTATCTCCACAAGCCTTTTACAGGAATATTTCTTGAAAAGAAAAGATCTGTGCTACATTTTGTTTTTGTTGGCAGCAGGTGGGCCGTCCAACTATAGTCAGCTTCAATTGTTAGTGCTCAGAGAGCAACGCTTTTCTTTTGTTTGTTTTACATTTATATTTTGTTTGCTGGATCTTTTCATAAAAAGCACTATTACTACAGCAATACAACTTCGTGTGGTATTTCCATCACTAAGACTGTGTGGTTATATGATCTTAGCTCACAAATATATATATATATATATATATATATATATATATATATATATATATTTAATATATAAACCATCATTTAGTATGAAATAAAACTAAAAAAGTTGAATTTTTTTTTTATGGATTTACCTATAAAAACTATATGTAAGCATTGTAAATGAAAGAAAAAAAACAAAATCTACTTGGGTATGTGTCCTGATTCTGGGAACACCTCATATACCTGTTAATGTAATCAATTTCGATTAATATGGGGTTTTAATATTAATGATGTGCTTCAATGTTTTTTTTCTTCTACTTTTTCACATTTCTTGCATGTATGAGGATGAGTATGAAGATTTCTATTTTTCTTGCATAAATGGTATGGGTTTTGGTAAAGTTCCTTCCCTGGGTTTTGGGGGAAATAACTAACCGCATAGTGCAGGGGTGTCCAAGTTTTTTCTGCAGTGGGCCACTTCATCAGAATTGTATATGTGCGAGGGCCACACTCATTTTTCACTGTGAGAAAATATGGCCTTTAATAAGGTATGCAGGTTAAAATAAAGTAAATGACACAAAACCTTTACTTTTACTCTTGCTGATTTCTGGACCTAGAAAGTTTTGTGACCACAAATTCAGGATTCTGGATAAGTAAAAATGAAATAGTTCTATTTACTCTACAGATGCACCAAAATGAAAATTCTGGACCAAAACTGACAATTCAGGGTTAACTTAGCCGAAACCGAAAACGACCTCCACCTTTAAAAATAATAAAAAAATCCCACACCTTTAATAAAAGTAAGTTACACACCAAAATTGTACAAAAATTGTAATAATGTTATATATATATATATATATATATATATATATATATATATATATATATATATATATATATATATATATATATATATAAAAAACAGCAGTGTCAGTCATACCCAGATTCCAGCATGTACTGGTTGGCTGGACATGATAGGAGTGTGATTGCTGTCAATAATCATATATAAATTAATATTGTTATTGTATTCTTTGTCCAATTTTGGTGTGTTAACCACACTTTTATTAAAAGTAAGTAACACATCACAATTGGCTAGATGTTAGGGTTAGGTTACAGTTAGTGTATAGAATAAGCAATAGGGATAATGATCAGATTCGCTCACTGGCTGTTAATCAATTAGATTGATCAATTATCATTAACCTAACAGGTCATTAATCAGTGGTCACCAGACTAGTGCAAATTAGGACACATTTTTCCAAACAATTAGGAATTTTTTTGCAAAAACAATTAGGAAATATTTTTCATTTTGTCTTTGGTCCATCTGTTTTCAGACAATTAATTTCATATTCCGCCCTTTTGATTTGGACAAAATTTGGAGTGCTTTTTACAGGTGGAAATTCACTCTCATATTATCTCTCACGCTCTTTCACACTCTCACGCTCTCTCACTCACTCATACTATCATTCACATTCTCTTTTGCTCTCTCTAAATGTCTCTCTACCCTATCATCTTATCTTTGATCTAATGTTAAGTTGCTAACTGTTGTACATTAATTCAATCAACCTTTATATACACAGGTAATGAGTAGGCAGATATTAAGAACAGGAAACCGATTAGATTAAGTTGTCCCTTCCGCTTTATGATGCAGATCTCAGCTTCCAAGGTGATTAAAATGATATCCAGAAAAACACAAGTTATGAGATTTTTTTTTAATAATTAAATAAGTTATGTTAACAGCTGTGACATTCACAGTACCCCTTAATGACATCCCCAATTTCATAAAAACAAGAATATTACATTTTTGAGGTTGAAGTGTTTTTAAATCAAAAGAGGAGAATATTAACCATGAGGGTTTAGTATATGTTTTATATGATAGCAACCGTGGAAATTATTTCTTAGTTATGGTATAGCAAATTAAATTTCCATATAAATTAGCATTATCTTCATTTCATTTATCGTGTGAGTACAAATGAGAAATAAAAGTTAGACAGGATTCATAAATTACTAACAAAATCTGTTCAAGAATATATGCAAATGAAAAAAGTTTCAGGCTTGTGGTTTGATTCATTATTATATTAATTTAATTATAAATCCCGTAAGGCTACATCTTTGTTTCTGATCTTAAAACAACTTGAAGGATAGCATACCCTCATAGGCTTTTCGCACTTAATTTGCCTCAATGACATCTCTTTTTATGAATCAAACAGACATGCTCCCTAATGTCTTTATTGTGTTCAGTGTGTTTCAAAATTATTATATGACTTCAATTTTCATTACATTATGAGAGGTATTGTGAAACTCATAAAATGTGTTAAAATTGCTTTCTTTTCTCAAAAAAAAAAGACAGAATTGATAATTTATTCATGATAAATTAATACTTTTAGGAGAAAAAAGTTCTGAAACTCAGATGGTTATTTAAGCAAGACCAATTATTTTGTGCACGTATCAAATTATTACCATATTGCTAGATACACTTTTTTTTAATATGTCCATCAACCAAACAAATTGCAGATCAAAGCATGTGGAACAATAACAAGGCATTCAAAAGCTTATGATGTGTTTTAAAAGCAGATATTGTTTACCTATTTTAACTTCCAAATACACTTTTCTTAAATTTTAGGTAAAAAAAAGGAGACAACATTACTAAAACTTTCTGTTAAATATATTTTTATATATCATATACACATAAAGTTTTGGATTATTGCTGCTCATTTAATATCTGTTGATATTTAATAGAGTCCATGATGCCATATATCCTAAAAAAATTGTCCAGGTCCTCTGCAAATGGGCCAAAAATGATTCGGACAAATTATTTGGTTAGTTTTTGACCCATTCTTTTTCGAGCAATGAATTTCATTCCCTGCCCATCATTTTGCCCTCACATGAACTGAGGGCAATATGGTGGTGCTTACAGTGATGTCCTCTTCCCTGATGGGAGGATTGAGGAGGACAGACAAAAAAAAAAGATTAGGAATTGAATAGAGGAGAGAGAAGACAAGGGAGAAGATAGAAGAAGAAAATGCAGAAGATGTGGAAGTGGTCCGCATGTGAGAGTGAACAAGAATTAGAGTGTGAGTGAATGTGGATGCAAATTTTGAGCTTTTTGCTTCGTGTTAGTCCAATTCATGTTTTATGGGCTTTTTAGGAATCACAGAATTTACCAAAATTCTGTAAATTTGCATTTCAAGTCTAGTGTTTCCTAATATTAATACCCCTGTGAAACAGCAAGTCACAGTTAAACAATTGTACAGGTGTACTAAAGATGTAAAATATCAGCAGGAATATACTTCAACTTTATTTTTATCATATGAATTCATAGGGCTGCCAATAATTGTGACACGCATATACACTCACTGACAACTCTACTAGGTACACCTTGCTAGTACCGGGTTGGACCCCTTTCTGCCTTCAGAACTGCATTCATTCTTCATGGCATATGTTCTACAAGGTTCCTCAGAGATTTTGGTCCATATGGACATCATGCAGTTGCGGCAGATTTGTTGGCTGCACATCCATGATGCGAATCCTCTCGTTCCACCACATCCCAAAGGTGCTCTATTGGATTGAGATCTGGTAACAGTGAAGGCCATTGGAGTACAGTGAACTCATTGTGATGTTCAAGAAACCATACTGAGATGATGTGAGCTTTGTGACATGGAAGTAGCCATCAGAAGATGGGTACACTGTGGTCATAAAGGGATGGACATGGTCAGCAACAATACTCAGGTGGGCTGTCGCGTTTAAACAATGTTCAATTGATTCATAATTACAAAGAAGAGATAAAGTGATAGAAACAAAGGGGCATATTCTACCTTTTAGATCCTTTTTAATGTAAGAATACTCTTTGTGAGTAGCCTTGTAGGATCTATAATTAAAGTAATACAGTAATTAATACATTTGAATGCCTAAAACTTAGCTTTGTCATATGTAGCTATACAAACAGTTGTGTTTTATTTTTAATTCGTGCTGTTGCACTTATATTTCTAATTAACAAGAACACAGTGAATAAAAAAATAATCATGCTCATTTGTATGGAAATCATATTTGCTCTACCATTATTAAAACTAATGAATTTTGACCCATATTTCTGAGAAATCTTATGTTGTCCTGTTCATAAAAATATATTTAAAAACTTATCCGTGTACCTTTCATAACCAATAGCCACTAGGGATACTGAACAGGCACACATTAACATTCCCAGGGAGACACACATATACATGCTCAGGTAGACATACATACCCAGACACACACACCAATATACACACCCAGACAGACACACACTAAAATATATACCCAAGCAGACACCGACGTGCATACCCAGGCAGACACACACTAACATGCATAGCCAAGCAGACTGACTCTGATGTCCATACCCAGACACACAATAACCAACTTAGACACACACTAACATAGAGAGGTAGACCCACTTACAAATACAGGCAGGCACTAACATACATACAGACACTGCCATGCACACTCAGACAGATACACACAAACATACATACCCAGACAGACACACAAAAACATGCACATCCAGGCAGACAGACACATACATGCAGCTCACTTACTCTGTGACACCTTAGCTGCCCTATAAGCTGCTGCGCTACCTCTGCGGAGCCACAGAACACGTCTCCACCCGCCACAGTCTAAATCCGGAGAGCAATAATCATAGGCAGTCCAGTCCACTACAGAAGTGGTGCCCCCGTGTAAATCTGCACCCTAGGCCCGCACCTACATTGTCTATAGGTACCACCGGCCCTCCGCACACTCACAGAGCAGGGCTGCTAAGTAGGAAAGCATAGAACCCTGACATTAACCCCACTGAACAACTTGGGGATGAGTTGGAACACTGATTACGACGCTAGTGTCTGACTTAACAAATACTCTTTTGGCTGAATGATCCCACACTTTTCTACAGCGTTGCCGACTAGGTGAGGTAGCTATGGCCACTAATAACACAGTAGACAAGAGTAGCTTACACGTAATAAGAGAGGTTTTCACTGATAACTAGGGTGCAGAGGGCATCGGATCAAGAGAGGCAACTAGCAAGTCTACTACAATACAAGCCATAATCCAAAAATGTGTGCCAGGGTCAAAATCCTGTCAGTTTGAAAGGGACAGGGAGGGTCTGCATGTGTAAGGGAGGATAACAGGGAAAAAGGATGGAGAACAGGACTGGGAGCAGGTGACAAAACACATGAAAAATATACACTCTCAGCTAGCTTGGTTAGACCACCTAAAACAACTTGACATCCTTAAAAAAAGGCTCTGAGTTTAAGTAGCCTGAGTATGCCTACTAGGAGTTAAGTTGTAAAGATAATTTATTGATAGGTTGGAGTCAAGGGTGATACCAAGGCAGCAAATATGTGGAGACAATGATAGTACTATTGATATTGAAGAAACCATGTTAGCATTGGAAGGAGGGGAGATAAGGCATTTTGGAGATTGAGTTTTGGGAATCAGCCAGTTTGAAACAGAGGAAAGGCAGTTAGTGACATGATTGAGGAGCTGTGGTAAGAGAAGAATAGATAGATCTGAGTGTCATGTCACAGGTGGTACTGAAAGCCAAAAGAAGAAATTAATTTGCTAAGAAAGGTAGTGTAAAATGAAAAATGAAGAGGTTCTACAACTGAGCCTTGGGCTACACCAACTAAGGGGGAAAGAAACAATTACTGGAAAGGGGGAAATTGAAAGAGCAGTGTTACCGAGAGTAATATTGTCAGGCGTTTGAACATTACCAAAAGCAGCAGAAAGGTCCAGAAGCAAAACCAGAGTGGTGGCCTTTGGACTTGGATGAGCAAAGTAATGTTGAGTGGGGAATCCAGATTAAAAAGGGTTGAATAATGATTTGCAGTCGAGAACCTAGATTAGTCAAATGTACATAAACTATTCAAGCAGTTTGGAGGTGAAAGGAAGTAGGTAGTATTACAGCTGGACAGGGGCCAAGGAAGGCTTTTTCCAAGAAGGACATTATGATAGCATGCTTGAATAACCTTGGTTAGAACTAAATGGAGAGAAAAAGATTGAAGAGTCAAGTTAGTCTAGAGACTTGAGTGGATGGGAGAGAGTGTGTAAAATGACAGGGAGTAGAATCAAGGAGACATACAACTGGGCAAGAGAAAATAAGACCAAAACCCCTCTTCTCCAGAGAAAACTAGTTTAATGGAGAGGAGTAAGGATTGTTCAGGGTTTTAAAAGGAAGAGAGTCAAGAAGAGGATAAGGGCAGAAGGGATACTGTGCAAATATTTCTTATCTAATTATCTAAATGTTATCATTAAAGTAAGTGTCAGAGTCACTAAGGCTAGTGGAAGAAATATTCATGACAGGGCTAAGAAGGGATTTGAAGGTACTGAATAGGGCTTTAGGGTTATGAGACAAAGATGCATTAAGGGAGTGAAATAGGGTAGAGAGTAGTGTAATAGGAACATAGCATTCAGTTATAATGCAGTAAGTCATAGAGTAAGACATGGAATGAGACTTCAGCAGCTACATTTAGCAGTACAGGAGTAACTTTGTAGATGTCTGATTAATGTGTGTCAGGGTTGGAGAAGTGAGTTTCATAAAGACCATTAGTGGTCGGGGTTATGTCCTCAATAGCAGATGCAAGGGAGACATTACAGAGAGGTAACTTTGGATATGGCACATTTTAGGTGGGAGAAAGAAGAGGTATTAGATTGGTTGAGAATTTCTGGAGCACATGGTAGAAAAACAAACATGCAGGGTGTGACCATTATTATGAGTAGGGAAGTTAATATACTGAGATCAAAAGAGAATGTAATTTAGAGGTCATAAGGCCCAGGGGGGTGTCTACTGGCATTTTTAAGTCACCAATGATGAGAGAGGGGATGTCGGAGGAGCCATGAAGAGAAGTGGTTATTAGACTGGTACAGATGGACTTCAAACCAATTTGGACTCATTTTTTTTTTCATTTTTGGTCCATTTGTTTTAGAATAACAAATTAATTTTCTGATCTTTTGGTTTGGATGAAATTTGGAGGGCGTTTCCCATTCAGAAAATAACTTTATTGCCACTCACTCTCAAATGCTCTCTCTGACTCAATCACTTTCACTCTCAGACAATTCTCTGATCCCTACATGCAGAATCTGTACACACAATTATATCTAAAAATATACTAGCTACAAGTTAAATCCTGCCATCTATCGCGCTCTCCAATTTGCTTCAATAATCAACATATATACACAATTTGGATCACAAAAATAGTATATAGCAAAACATCATAGTGTAATCCATAAATTTCAATATATGATATATAAATGCACTCACAAACACAGTGAAGTGAAAAGTCTCTCAATAGATTCAATCTGGTTCAGATCTTCTCAGACCCAATGATATTAGATTGATAAGCAAAGAAAAAGTGGTGGGTGTAAATGAATAATATAATTCCAAGAATATATTTTAGGAAGAAATATAAAAAATCATATAATATACAGCTTTTTTTACAGATTAATTTTGCGATTGGCACATGGTAATATTACCAGGTTAAATTAAGACAATTTACATTTATTAAATCTAATAATATTTTTCTTCCACAAGATGTCACTAGTGACTATTAGCTAGTTTCTAGTCCCGGCTGTCTTTGTAATGTAATAGGGGCTAATATTGTGACAGGGATTCATTACTATCCTAGTTTTCCCAGCTGATCATGTAGTTTTCTATAAGGTTAAGCTCCTTACTTTTAATATAACTTACCTGCTCTACCTAGGGCTATGGGTGTTGCGCTGGTCCCACTAGTATCTCAATCTAGTATGACTGGGTGAGCTCATCTCCCTTTACTCCTTCTACCTGTGGAACATAACTGAAAAGGGCTTCCTTGTTCTCCTAGGCCCTGTCCAACTCCTCTTCCCAACCAACTCCAGTACAACTCTTCTGTCCCTCCTTCCCTTGATACCACTCTCAAACATTCTCTAGTCAACCCCAATTAGTGTTACCACTTAGTCCCACAGGCTAATCCTTAGTAATCTTTACTACAAAGTTCAAAAAAGCAACTGCTCATGACCTAGACAGGCATACAGCTGTCCCCTTTCCCACTGTTTGTCTTACAATAAGCTTCCTGACCACTGTGTGTCAGGGGCAAAGAAGCTACAGGTAAAACACAGGCTTTCAACTATGCATTAAAAATTATATTTATGTTTACACATGTATGCAGCATCATCATTTAATGCAATGTGATTATTTGTATCATTGGCACAAGTTAGGATACCATATTAGAATTATATGATTACATGGATGTTTATTATCCACCCAAATGTGTACAATATGCAGATGTAATAATGTAGAATGCTGTCAGCTGCTGGATATACTCTGCCACAAGTTACCCGTAAAAGCAAAGCAAGGTGCTGCGTTAATCCAGTAGGCTGTCAGACGTTTAAAGAGTTAGCCTATATCTAGAGTTAGCCTATATTTACCAGTTAAATGCTTCAGTCTTAGGAGAAGGCTAAAACAGTGTTCAAATGCAGACTAAATTCACAAAAAACTATTCTGTGTATGGACAATGTGCTGACCAACTGGATGCTGCCATTGTGGGTGCATCTCAAATAACAGTTAACTTGTGCAATTATGGAAAAAAACCAGAATATTTATATAAAGTAGCATAGTAATTTACGTTGAAAAGTCCTTCATGTTCAGCATTGTTGCTGTATCTGCTGATGTTGGAAATACTCCACAAGCAGAGTAAATATCAGTAAAATGTTGAATAACCCAATGTAATCTGGTACACACTACTTTAACAGATGTCGCCTGTAGTTTGCACATAAAGGCTGACAACAGTTAAAGAAATAGAGATAACTATATGTACCAGCCCTTAAAAATAGACAGTAGTCTATAGGTGCCACCTGGTGGATATTTTTGCAAAATAATTATTGCATGGAATTGTAAATCTCTATATCAAAATTGTCCATATGGAACAGTTGCTTAAGTTAAACTCTGATCAAAGTAGGAATGCTACAGTTTTAAAGTCCAAGAAATATCCTATTGAATGTAATTCAGAAGTGATCTCAGCTGTGTTGAATTGTCACAGATACGAGCAACGAAAACAACGGCAACAAACGCCAATAACAAACCTATAACCCCTTCATGATGTTCCATGCCAACATAAATATATGTTTACATTATACGTGAAGCTTCAAGCATGGGGGGTGAACCAATGCTTGATTGGACAGAAACTGATCAAACTCAAGACTTACAGTACATTAATATACTTAGGGGTATTTCAGTCAAACCAAATACTTGTCATAGTAGGGTTTTTTATTTTAATATAATATTCTCATAACATTTTTGGCTATACATCTAAACATTGCATTACATTCTATTACAGTTATTTATATAGTGCCAGCAGATTCTGTAGCGCTGTTTCAAGATGGTATGAAAACAAAGCCCGAGGGATGATTCAATTATATGGATACGCTAACAATTAATTTTGGTCAAACTTATCAAAACCTCGTAAAAATGAGAAAAGAAATCTCCATGTTCTGGTGCAAACTACCCTCAGCAAAGAAGTAGGAGCTCCAGCATTTAACTACTCAATACAGGGAAATGCTTGCAATAAAAAACAAAAAAACAACACAATGGACTAAATCTAAATAATTTTTATCTAAATTACTTTTAATATAACAGATTCATGAGAGTGAGAGATCTAGCGATAGATCTAGATATACATGGGTAGGCTGGCTGGGGGCATTTTAAAAAAGGACATACCCACTTGCGCAGGCGTTGACCCTGCAGTAAAAGCATGGCTACTCGTACACTGTGTGCAAGCAGCTATAAAGAAGGCTTAATAAATATTAATATATTTTATTTACATTACAAACTACCATCTTAGGAGTAACAACCACTTGATATAGCAATTTAGGTTTATTTGCAGAAACAGCAACCACAACAAATAAAATGAGCAAAAATGTTTGCTTTTAATTAAGCACCAAACAACACAAGTCATCTACTTATTAGTGTATTGGCAAAAATAAAAAGTATAACAAAAATTTAACAAAACTAAGTGCTTTTATCAGAAATTGTGGTGGTCTAGTTTATGTGCTTAACAAGCCTGTATTTTAAACCCTGTCTCACATGTCTAACAGGTGAACAAGAGTTATCTCAAACATGGAACTCCAACAAAAGGTCCGTTTAACAATGGTCAAGCCTTTGCAAATATCACTTAGTCTAATCATATTTTTAGCCTTGGGCTATTTAACATGTTTAAAAAAGATACACATATTTTATCAAACTGGCCAGGCATGCCTCCCATACGTGTGTATATATATATATATATATATATATATATATATATATATATATATTGTGACAGTGTAAACCCCAGGGAGATGCTTAGTGTGGCATTTGGGTACAGGTGCTATCCAGGTCATAAATATGGGCCCCTGGGGTGGAGCAATTGGAGAGCAGGGTGGGCCAATGCTCCGTTTCCCCATGCTGTGGAAATTCCATGCCGGGTTTTCCAGGAGGCAAGAAATCTGCAGGATCTGGTCCGGGATTCCTATGGGGCCGGCATCAGGCACAGGTGCTGGACATTAAAAACCCCTGGAGCTTGATACTCAGAGAGACTGTTGGGGGAAGAGGAAGTTCCCTGTGCTCCCAGGGCAAGGAGAGGCCCTGAAGAAGACAATCCCTGAGCCAAGTGAGGCAATACCTGCCTGGACATTTTGTGTGCTGTCTGGGGGAGGTTTTCCAGAGCCTGGCGTAGCTGGGTCTGGCTGGGAGGTTGAGTAAGTGGGTGATTAGGCTGGTCAGTCTGGACCAGCATAGTTCAGTTAGAGAGGGCTCCAATTGGGAGCTAGGTTTTCTTTTTATGATTTGGTTTTTGGGGTTTCAGCAATTAAAAATAAAGATCTATTTTGTTACAAGCTGGTGTTTCCGAGACTGATTGCCCTAGAGGACTGTGCTTAGGATCCCTAAAAGTGACATGTATGGCCCTCCTGGTATAGGGTTTGTCACAATATATATATATATATATATATATATATATATATATATATATATAATGTACAATAAATGTGCCAATTGCTCCCATGTGCGTTTCACCTCTGTGGCTGGAAACACCAATGGTGGTGCACTTACATCTAATAGGATAGCATACCAGTAAACACAATATGTAGTGTTTCTTATAGAAATACTACGTTTTTGTATGCGAAAATGTATTGAATCTTTTTATATGAATCTAACAAAAAATAAATAAAAAAATACACCAATCAGACAAAATATGGGCACTGACAGGTGAAGTTAATAACACTGATATCTTAGGTATGCTTACCTGGAGAACACATGGCACTAGGATGCATCCATGGAAGCCTCACCTCGCAGCTTACAGGACTTAAAGGATCTGCTGCTAACATATTTGTGCCAGATACCATGGCACACCTTCAGAGGTCTAGTGGAGTCCACGCCTCAACGGGTCAGGGCTGTTTTGGTGGCAAAAGGGGGACCTACACAATATTAGGCAGGTGGTCGTAATGTTATGACTGATCAGTGTATAAACATGACCAGTGGTCCATGTCTGGACTAACCTTTACACTTGGGATGAACCTCAAGAGATCTTGTGTCTCTGTAGTGGCACAAGAGAGCTAAAATTTGGGGACCCAGTGTAGGACAGGCTGTAAAAGAACTTGTCTGTTCTTGGTGAGCCTCTCATCCTTTTTGTGCATGGCATTTCACTCTTTGTGGATCTCTTGGGGTTCACCACAAGTGTAAAGGCGAGTCCAGACATGGACCCGCTTGCTGCCTTGTGCCTAGAGAGACAACAACCGTACCCAACTGACAAGGCCCATGAAGGCCGGCACTTACGTCTGATGTTGTTGGTTTCCTCATGCAGAGGAAATTTGCTTCACATTCAGTTCTGAACTGCCCTTTTGAGTATGATCAGACTGATATGTAGTTGGAGATTTTTCCGCTGTAATGGCACAAGAGAGCTAAAAATTGAGATGCTCCCAAACAGGGACACAACCTAGCACAGGCTATGAAGCAGCTGTCTTTTCCTGGTCATCCTCTTCTTGTATTGCATATAAGAAAGGCCTCTATATTTCCATAATGACTATGTTGGGAAGCATTTACATTATGGCTACCATACTCGTGTCTCAAGTAGAACAGAGTGGGTTCAAAAATAATATTTTAAAATAGGAATCTGTATTTAAGTCAATTGCTTAGTTGTCTCCACTGTATATTCAATATTAAGTATAGAAGGTTTATAATATCAGTGACGTGCTTGGGCCTGCAAACAAAGTTGTTTTACATTTTGTTTATGAATAACATCTGGAAACACTAAAGAAAACTTTGTCATTGAGAATGAATATGATAAAGAAAAAGTTACAGAACTGTTAAACAAGGAAATGTCATCACAATGTCTTTCAGACTTGATGACTCCGCATTCTAAAACTCTTGTGTAAACCACATTTATTTAATCCAAAAAAAGACAATTTGCCTTAATTTCCAAAATCAGTATTACTTGCCATTGTTTAGAATGTCAGATGCAAGCTGCTTAAAGATGTGTTATGCAGACTTACATGGTATCAACTTAATAACAGTAAAGCTGGAGAAAAACAGTGAATAATGGGAAATGCAAAGGAATTAAGAACTTTAATACACACTGTATCCAGTAAGTAACACAACAGCAAAGCAGTTAAACTCAAATGTCTAATTTGTTCAAAAACATAGGGGTGGATCATGTTTAGTTGGGGCTTCTCCAAGATAATTATACACACACACACACACACACACCAAGTAGGGTGACCACATATCCTGGACAGCCTGGATTCTGGGAGAGTACACTGTCCCTGAATAAGACGTTGCAAAGTATGGACAGTGCTGTATCTTGGCCTAGGCCAGCACTTTACAGAGGGCGGCCAGAGGCACCTCCTCTGTGGTGGGCTGGTCAGTGTAGGGATATGATGTCATATCTTGACACTCTGCATTACTAACTTACTCACGGCACTCTGCAGTGAGGTTGGGCACACTATGACAGAGGCCTGCAAGAAGAAGGACTTCAGAAAGGAGAAAAGCAAGTGATGGGGAGAGATAGTATAGAGTAGATTGAAAAAGGGGAGGTATATGAACATGAGGAGTGAGAAAGGCAAGAGAAGGTAGAAATAATAAGAAAGCAGAGGGATGAGGAGAAGGGGGAACAATATTGAAAAATGGGTGTGATAATAAATAAGAGGAGAGATGGATTAAAGGGAGGGAAGAGATATAGAGGAGAGATGGTAGACTAGAGAGAGATGGGTAGAGATAATGGGAAAAAGTGGAGAATAAGAAAGGGAAGAGAGAGAGGAGGTGAGAGATATGGGGAAAGAGGAGAGCTGAAGTCAAATAGGAAGACAGATAAAGTGAAATAGGAGAGACAAGATATAAAATAGAGGGGAAAGATTATAAAAAGGGGTAAAATAAAAGAGGAGAGGTAACACAGAAAGGGGAGATATTTGTTAGAAAACAGAGAGATAAACAGAAAGAGGAGGGATATAAACAAATAGAAGAGAAATAGGGGAAAGGGTGAGGTAAAGAGAAAAAAGAACTGATAGAGAGAGGGCTATCAGGTAAAGAGAACAAAGACATAAAAAGGAGATCTAAAGAGGAAGAGGAGGAGACATAATGGGAGAAAGGGGTAAATAGAAGTGGGATAAAGAAAAAAGGAAGCAAAGGGAGAGATAAATAGAAAGAGGAGGAGAGATAAAAAGAATGAAAAGAAAGAAGGGGGGAGATATAGAGAGGCGGGTAATAAGAAAGAGGAGAAATGGGCAGAAAAGGGATAAATAATGAGGTGGGGGAAATTATGAGAGAGTTTTGAAAGAGATTAAATGTTAGGGCAAGTAAGGGCAAGCGAGTATGTGGATGCAAGGCAGGTATAAGCCTGGATGTGAATGTGAATGTACTTAAGGGCAGGCATTTGCAAGAGTGTATGTGTGTGTGTGTTTTGGGTCTAAAGGTTATAGAATGAATAACGGGTGCATGTGAACCAGACTAAGAGGAGCCCTGAGACTCTGAGAGGAGGCCACTGTGGGCGCAATCTGGGTGCTGGGTAAATCCTGTGGATGCAATTTGGGCAAGTCCCGTGCCTGTGTGTATCTGGTTGCGGGGGCAAGTCCTTATGTGTTCAGTCTGGGTGCTAAGTCATTTTGTGTTCAATCTGGGTGCTGTGGCAAGTCATATGTGTGCAATCTGGGTGCCAAGAAAGTCCTATGAGTGCAATCTGGGTGTCAGGGCTGGCCTCTAGGGTTTGTGACCTAAAATCAATACCAGTTTAGTATTTCCATACATTACTTTTTTAATCTATACTTTCAGAGCTGAGTTTGCTTGTGATTTTTCAGTTGATCTATACCTGCAATGCTGTGTTTCCATGTGGTGTTTATTAGATCTATACCTGAACCACATGGGTGGGGTGTTTCACAGTGAAGGAAAGGACAAAGGGCACCATCAACACAGGTGGGGATGGGTTATGTGTACGATGCCTAAAGTGGCAAAAAGACCTGCAGCAACACTGCCCCACCCTTGTGCTCAATATTTTTTGAGGGTGGCACCACTACCACTAACCCCTTAATAACCTATGACGGGCCAGGCATGTCACGCTAAAAGGTCAGTTAATGACCAATGACGTTCCTGGCACGCCATGGTATTCAACAAGCTTAGATGGTGTTGCTGTAATGCCTCAATATCAAGGCATTCAGCAAGACTGAGATCAGCACCTCCCCGGGGCGTCAACGTCCGTTTTAAAAGAGTTTAGGAGGTGATCAACGAGCGGTAAATTCATACCTGAAGTACAATTTGTGTGATAAAAAACACAAAATAAATTACTACCACAAAGTTTGACAAAGGGTGGTAGTCGAATTAGTGCATGGAAAGGGTTGGGAAGACCTTCTAGAAGATTTTCGAGTGTTTCTGTGGGAATTTTTGCCCGTTTAACCAGAAGGCCTGGCTGTTCGATTGTTTTGTCAGGGTTCTGAGCTCAGTCAGGTTCTTCCCCACCAAACTCATTCAATCATGTCTTTATGGACCTTCCCTAAACTCTTCCCACAAAGTTGGAACCATAGCATTGTCCAAAAATATCTTGGCATGTTATCCTCAGCATGGAAGAATGCTAGTCAAAAATTATAAGGTAATTTATATATTCTAACAAAATAATTTGCTCTACTTCTGGGTTGAACAAGCCACTTCCAGAAAAGCCACAAATAATCACAGGACATTTTAGCATCTTCCCAGCTATTTCATGTATAGATAAAAAGTCTCCTCATCCACTGAATTAATCATTATACAGGGTCAGCTTAGCCCTGAAAATGTGCCAGCGTTCACCCTTTGTAACGAATAGTAAAGTTAGAGAGTTAAAACCATACCTCTCCTGCCAACCCTCCCATTAGCGAATAAATGCCACAAGCACAAAAGCATTAACTTACAATATAATATAGCTGCACATTTATTAAAACTATAAAATTATTTCAGTTAGTTAGATTTCGCTCTAGAAAATGAAAAATAAGCCATATGATAACAGATGTAAAAAAAACCAAAAAAAACACATACATTGTCAAGATCTATTAAAAAATCTAATGCATAAGTATCTAAATACAATTATTTTTTGAGGTCTAAAAAAATGTTTCTCCACACCATCTACTGCTTTTGGCAGTGTTAATATTTTATTTGATTTCAATTTTCTAATTATGCCTAAATAAAAAGTAATATGTTTAGGCAAACTCACCAGTTCCCCTACAAATGATATTGCTGGATGGTGTGTAATTTAGATTTTATAGCAAGACAGGAGGCTTCATATTTTGCATAACCTTCTTTACTGATTACCTCCAGCAGCAAAGGAGTTAACAACAAACAATAAAAACAACCAATCAGAAACAAGTAAAGTCTATATCAATCTCAGCAAACTGCAGCTCCTCCTCTTTCTTTGCTGCTTGCCTCCAAAGGTGAGAACTTTCCATGTACATTATATTATTAATATTCTTAAGTTTTTTCCAGATTGCGAATCTTATATTCTTTTGTGTAGTTTTTATCTACCTAATTATCATTCTTTGGTTTTATTTTACATCCTAACGTTTATTGTTTTTCTCATTTGACCCTTGCTTTATTCTTACCAATCCTTTCCGTTATCTGTCCCCGTGGTCCACCTCGTCGGCCCACGTGTTTTGTTGCCTTCCTCTCTCCTCCCTCGGCGGATCTTATCCGTCCGGTGGTGAGTTTTTCTCTCCCTTTCCCTCGCGTGGGCAGTGCTCTGCCCTGGTGGTTCCTCCTGTCTCGCTCGGTACCGCGCGTTTTTTTTCTAAACCGCACCGGCACCGTTGCTTCCTAGACCATCGCGCGGCTGCTTTATTCAGCCGCCTCGTGGTCGTTCGGTTCTCCGCGGTCGGCGGTATTCCTGTTGCCGCACATCGTGCGTTCGTTCCCGCCACCGCGCCGCGTGTCTGGGCCTTGTTTTAGCGCTAGGGGCTTATCTGCCGCCTGGCACTCCCGTTTTTCTTAGGCCCTCGCCCCACGTGGCCTTTGTAGACCCATTTAGTGGGGCTGTTGCTTGATTATTTGGTCTTTTGTTTTGTTTTTGTTTTTTTGCCACTACAGGTTTTTGTTTTCCCTTTAGGTTTTTTTACTATATATATATATATATATATATATATATATATATATATATATATATCAATCATACATGTCTGCCTCTTCATGGATGTAGGTGAACCCTATACCCCTGTATGTGTCTAGGCTTTGGCCTAGCTTGCACCACTTTGACACTGGATAATTCCCTCTGTTTCCTCTGCAGCCATTTATTACTGTCCTTACTGAGATAAAAGTTACAGGGGTGAACCCCCCTTTTTGTTGTCTGCCACGTGCTTTCTCCTGGGTGAACCCCACGCACGTTTCAGGGGTGAACCCCCCAAGATTCCTCCGTTAATCATGGTTTCTGTTTGTGTTTTTTCCACCACAGAGACACATTAATCTGCATGCACTATGTCTGAGGAATCCAACACACAGATTCCTGCCGCCTTTCAGGCCTGGCTCCACTCTGCCTTGGCTGCATCTCTGCCCGCTGCTTTGGCCGAAGTCTAGTCTTCACGCCCGGATCACCCGGTTGCCTCCCCCGCTCGGGACGACGGTTTTGAGGCGAACGCCTCTCTCTCCCCGGCAGACCCGGAGGCCTCGCGCAAAAGGGCCTGGAATGACATTCCTCCCACTGCAGACAAGGGCAAGGCCCCTTTAAAGAAAATCAGGAGAGTAGCTCTTCCCTCCTACCAGGAGCCCGAAGCCTCGCCATTCCATGACCTGGCCGCGGAATATGAGACCCTCGATGAATATCATGTGGGTTCCTCGGGCCTCGCCTCACCTCCTATTGCAGATCCAGCTAAGGTTCCCGTTCCAGAACGCGCCGGTCCCTCTACGGCTGTTCAGGATCAACCTTTCAACATCACGGATGAGAACTGGTCCCGACGCCAACGGTCTGTTGTTTGGCGAATGCTTCCTCAAGGACCTTAACCAACACGTGAACGCCTTTACGTCTCTCAACAAGGTGCAGGTGTCCATGCGGCGAGTCTTCCGGTCTGGGAATCGTTTTTCCTCCAAGGCTGGTCGGCAGAGGGGTCGTGCCGCCAGCAGAGCGGCCTGCTTCGGCGCAAGACCCCGTTTCCAGGCGGAGGCTACCACCTCGTACCGCACGCAGTACCGCTACCCGGACACCCGTGGTGCCTACAGAGGACGAGGCTACACGCACTTCCGTGGCAGATCATCAGCTGGTAATCGTTGTTCCCTTACTCCCTCATATTCCTGTCGCGGGCCGTCTGGCTCATTTCTCTCATGTTTAGGCTTCCCTCACTTCGGATCCTTGGGTCCTTCAGACCGTGGCGGGTTTTCGACTCGAGTTCCTTTCGGCTCCTTTCCAGTCCTCCCCTCCATCTTTCCCCAGGCTTTCTTGCGACGCCGCGGCGCTAGTGCATGCAGAGCTTGCTTCCCTGCACGACAAAGGGGCGATAGAACGGGTTGCGGGGCCCCCATGCTTCCTCACCAATGTCTTTCTTGTGCGCAAGAAGTCGGGCTAGTTCCGCCCTGTCATCAACCTGCGCTCCCTCAACTCGCACATAGTGTACAGGCACTTCAAGATGGAGGGCATCCATCTGTTGCGCGACATCCTCGACCTAAAGGATGCTTACCTTACAGTGCCCATTCATGTGGACGACCGGAGATTCCTCCAGTTCCATTGGTCGGGCCGGCTTTGGCAGTTCACGTGCCTCCCCTTCGGCCTGAGTTCCGCGCCCTGGTGTTTTACCAAACTCCTCAAGCTGGTCATGGAGTCCCTCCGCGCCCGCGGCTTTCGCTCCAACATCTATCTCGACGACGTGCTCCTTATGGCTCGCGACGTGGATACTCTTCGACGGGACACCTCCCTCACGGTCCAGCCCTTTCAGGACCTGGGGTTCGCAATCAACCAGACGAAATCTGTCTTAGTCCCCACTCAGACCATTCAGTTCCTCGGCTTCACCGTGGACTCGGTGGCGACAGTGCTAAGGCTTCCTCCTTCCAAGGTCATCTCCATCAAGAAGGAGATTCAGCGGCTACTCAGGCGCTCCCTTGTGTCCCTCCGGGACCTGGCCAGGGTAATAGGTTTACTTTCCGCATCCATTCAGGCCATCTTCCCGGGACCGTTACACTACAGGGCCCTTCAACGTCTAAAGACACAGCGCCTTCAGGAGTCCCTTTCCTACAACCGTGTGATTCCTCTGTCGGACGAGGCCCGCTTGGAGCTTCGTTGGTGGTTGACTCACATGGACACCTGGAACGGCCGGGCCATTTTCGGGTCGTCCCCAGACTTCGTCCTCGATTCAGACGCCAGCCTGGGTGGCTGGGGGGCGGCTTGCGGCGACTCGGCTACCGGGGGTTTTTGAACCCCCGAGGAGCGAGACTTGCACATCAACTGCCTGGAGTTGCTGGCCGGGACTTTCGCGGTGCGCAGTTTCACGAAGAACGTTACCCACTGTTCCCTTGTCCTTCGCATGGACAACGTGTTCGCGGTGCGTTATATCAACCACCTTGGGGGTCCCAGGTCCAAGCTCCTTACAGAGCTTACCAAGGACCTTTACCAATACCGCCTGGACAACCACTTGTCCATAAGGGCGGAGTACCTTCCCGGCAAGGACAACCAGGTGGCGGACTGGTTCTCCCAGCACTGGAGGGATGCGAGCGACTGACGTCTCCTTCCCAGCATGTTTCACTCCCTTCACCTCTCTCGCGGTCCTCTCCACTTAGACCTTTTTGCGTCCCGGGCCAACAGGCAGACCGACGCTTTCTTCAGCTGGCTGCCGGATCCTCTCTCCCTAGCAGTGGACGCGTTTCTCCAGCCCTGGCCTCCCCAGGGAGCTTACGCCTTTCCTCCATTCGCCATGATCCTTCGGACTCTCCACGCTCTCCGCCGGCAGGGGTGACGATTGTTTTGGTGACTCCGCTTTGGAGGTCTCAGCCCTGGTTTCCCCTCTTGTTGGAGATGTCTTGCGAGGATCCTCTGATTCTTCCGTGCTCTTGGGACCTGCTTCTGGATCCCGAGGGGAACCCTCATCCCCTCGTCCTTCAGGACCGGTTGCTTCTCGTGGACTGGACTGTTTCAGGGGTTCCTGGCAGGTGTCGGGCTTATCGTCTACGGCTCGCGACCTACTCTGGGGATCCTGGGCTCCCGGCACCAGGAGGTCTTATCTCCAAGCTTGGGGCGTCTGGTGTCGCTGGTGTGTGGCGCAGCGCTACGATCCCTTTACGGCACCTATAGTTGCGGTGTTAAATTTCTTTGCCCATCTGTTCAACTTATTTCGCTCGGCCATCTCTGCGGCTCATGTCCCGTTGCACGGTTTCGGGGTTGGCAAGAATCCGTCGGTTTGCCGTCTCCTTCGCGTCATTCGCGTTGCACGCCCTCCGTCTGCTCGGTACTCTACCTTTTGGGACGTCTCGCGGGTTCTCGACTTTCTGGAGGGTTGGCCGGATAACGACCGCCTGTCCTTCAGACAGCTCTCCGCTAAAACGGCGCTTCTCTTATGTCTCGTGTCTTTCTGGCGGGTGTCGGACATCCGCGCTTTTGACGTTAATTCGTTTTCTTTTTCCCCGGAGGGCGTCCTGGTTTCGGTCCGGCGCCGGACTAAGTCTCGTTCTTTTTCGGTCTCGTACCCGTACTTTCCAGATCGTCCGCGTCTTTGTGTCGCTAACTGTGTCCAGTACTATCTTGCCGTCTCTCTTCCGTTTCGTTCCTCGTCTTGCGGTCCTCTGTTTATCTCTTATGTTCGCCTTTTAAACCGGTTTCTGCACCTACTCTCGCTAGGTGGATCCGGTGGATCCTTAGTCTCGCCGGTATCGACGGACCTTTTGGGGCGCATTCAGTCCGGGGCGCTGCAGCCTCGGCTGCTTTCTCCGCGGGCTCTTCCCTGTCGGACGTTTTGGCGGCGGCGGACTGGTCTCGGGAATCTACGTTCCGAACCTTTTACTTTCGTCCCGCTGCGCATGCCGCCTTTTCTCTTCTGTCGGGGCGTTAAAAATACAAAATATGAAGCCTCCTGTCTTGCTATAAAATTGGGGATTAACCTAGCCTTGGTGTAGAGTTAATCTAAATTTTATTAAAGACAGGAGGCGAGTATTTCCCCCCCCTTTACTGCCCTGCCCTTGTGACTCTGTTATTGGTATTTATTGTGTGTGTTTCACGTGTTTATTTTCTTATCTTGTTTTGGGGGCTGTGTCCATATTTTTTATGTGGTTGCACTTGTGTTTGTTTTTATGCATGCGCGACTATTCAGTTCGCTTGGTGCTCTCATTTCTGCACTTTCTCCTTTCAGGACATCCTTCTGCGACTTAGTTTGCTGACTGCGGGATGCTGAGGCTTTTCCTTCCTTTTTCGATGGTTCCGGTTCCATTCCCGTTCTGTTCCTGTTTCGGCATCTTCGCAAAGAAAGAGGAGGAGCTGCAGTTTGCTGAGATTGATATAGACTTTACTTGTTTCTGATTGGTTGTTTTTATTGTTTGTTGTTAACTCCTTTGCTGCTGGAGGTAATCAGTAAAGAAGGTTATGCAAAATACTCGCCTCCTGTCTTTAATAAAATTTAGATTAACTCTACACCAAGGCTAGGTTAATCTCCAATTTCTTTTAGTTACTATTCCACCAGAGGTCGCTGTAATTCATTATATGGATGGCTGTTTAAAACACCAATTATCGTTTTTATTATAGCATTGCATAGATACATAGCTGCAGATATAATTTAGAGCCAAAACAAAAGCTAATGATATACTTAATCAACTGGCTATTCATCCAATTATTTTTTGCGCAAACCACTTTCGGATAAAAATTCTTCCAGCCTCCCTTGTATCTCTGCATCTCTACTGTAATAGGCTTCAATTTCACTGTTAATATTAGACTTGGGCACCAGGGGGCTCTTCGTCTTCGTGCTCGTCTTCGGCAAAAAAAACCCCTTCGTATTCCGCGAATATTCGCCTGGTCCTGTCTTCTCTTGGGGCGAATATTCGCGGACATTCTTCGTGTTCGGGTTTTCTTCGTTTTCCCCGGTTAAGGGGTTAAAACGGGGTTAAAGCCGCTCTGGCGCCAGGAGTTTAAATGTCCGTATGAGCAACTCTATTGGTCGTCAGCAGGGGGCTCGTCTGCCATTGGTTGATGGCAGATGAGCCCCCTGCTGGCGACCAATAGGGTCGCTCGTTCAGACTGTTAAACTCCTGGTGCCGTAATTGTCCGACAGATCCCGCTGGTCTCCCTGTTCTATCATTTATTAACTGATAGAACAGGGAGACCAGTGGGATGTGCCGGGTAAGTTGCAGCATTGGGGTTTTAAAAGTCTGCACGAGCCACTCTGTTGGTCGCTCGTGCAGACTTTTAAAACCCCAATGCTGCAACTTACCCGGCACATCCCACTGGTCTCCCTCCCTGTTCAATTAATTAAATGTCCATACGAGCGAACAATAAAGTCGCTCGTATGGACATGTAACTAATGGAACAGGGAGGGAGACCAGTGGCATCGGCAGGGTAAGTTGCAGCATTGAGGTTTTAAAACCCCAATGCTGCAACTTGCCCTGCAGATGCCACTGGTCTTTAACTAATTGAACAGGGAGGGAGACCAGTGGCATCTGCAGGGTAAGTTGCAGCATTGGGGTTTTAAAACCCCAATGCTGCAATTTACCCGGCACATTCCACTGGTCTCCCTCCCTGTTTAATTAATTAAATGTCCGTACGAGCGAACAATAAAGTCGCTCGTACGGACATTTAACTAATTGAACAGGGAGGGAGACCAGTGGCATCGGCAGGGTAAGTTGCAGCATTGGGGTTTTAAAACCCCAATGCTGCAACTTACCCGGCACATCCCACTGGTCTCCCTCCTTGTTCAATTAATTAAATGTCCGTACGAGCGAACAATAAAGGTTAACTTTATTTTTTAAAGGGTTAAGGGGCCGTGCAAGTCAGCCTATTGGTCGCTTGCACGGCCCTTTAACCTATGGATTTCCGCTCCCGTTAACCCCTTCGATGCTGTGTTAGATAACGCAGCATCGAAGGGGTTAACGGGAGCGGAAATCCATAGGTTCGCTGGCAGGGGTTACAAAGACCGTGCGAGTGAGCCTATTGGTCACCTGCAGGGTCTTCCTCTGGCATCAACCAATTGGTTGATGCCAGAGGAGGTCCCTGTAGGCGACCAATAAGCTCATTCGCACTGCCCTGTAACCCGTGACGGCGAACCTGCGGATTTCCACTTCCGGGAACTGCCACGACGCCGCAAAGACAAGGTAAGTTAGAAGAGGGGGGGAGAATGGTAGACGAAGACGAAGACAATCACGAAGATCTTCGTGGTGTGCGTCTTCGTCTTCGCCTACGTTTTACCGCCGCCGTCTTCTCTTCGGCGTGTCTTCGGAACGAACACGAAAACGCACTCTTCGTGTTCGTTTCCATGTTCGCCCGAAGACGAATGCACAAGTCTAGTTAATATTAAATTTATTCAAATGCATTTCTTCAGATCATGCACAAACATTTGTAAGGACACTATACATTTTCTGTTTACCTCTGAGGGGAGCATGGTAAGTTAATAGTCCCAGAACACATGTAAATTTACTGAGAACTTTGAATACTGCATTGGTTATTACAAACTTAAATTAGTAGAAAGACAAATCCCTACATCCAGTAAACAGCCTAGGTTGTAACCTTACAATCTAGAAGATTACACTGTAACTAATAAAACTGTATAGTAGGCTTTTATGACTAGGGAAATAATAACCAATGCACATACCTGGGAATTCTCAAGGGTCAGGGGTCTTGACACGCCCCGCTCCCCGCCCATTTTCCCTTTAAATGGGGGTGTTTCCCGTGGGCAATCTTGTCAGCGTCACGCAAGGGAAGGCTCCTGGTGGCCGGAGCCCAGAAGTTCCCAGGTATGCCAATGCAAGATGTTTTCACATACACACTGATTCACATATGCACACAGTGTTACATACACATAAAATATATTTTAATATATATATATATATATATATATATATATATAACCTCCACACTGACGTCTACCCGCTGCCGTGACTACACACCAGGGAGTCAGAAGCACCGGTAAGTTTTGGGGGGGGTGTTAAATGGGGGGACATAAGTCATTTCTGTAGGCAGAGTGCTCAATGATATGCCTTTTAACTCCCTTAATGCCACGCTGCCTCCAGAAATGCCTTATACCTCCCTATATGCCACTCTGCCCCATAATATGCATTTTAACCCCTAAGCCTATCACGAGAGACCTCCTTCATTCAGAATTCTCATTCCGAGATTGAGGCTATCCAGGACCTGTGGGATTGTCCCAGGCAATCCGGGTCATGTGGTCACCCTAATGGTGCCAGGTTTGTAATTTTTGAGGATTCTGAGGGTTTTATGTTTCAGGAATTTGCCTGAACTCAGACCTTTTGTGTCATGTTATCAAGGGTCCCCCCCCCCGCATAGGAAAAATTCCAAACCTCCAGTTTTCAGGGGTCAACTAAATCATTAATGTGATGTCTAGGCCAGATTAAGGAGCGTTGGGCCCTGGAGCAATCACACAGGAATAGTCCCTTATTTGGATTTCCTGCCTTTAGCAAGATTTTTTTCCCTCTGCTATCTGCCTCATGAGGTATTTTTTTTTTCCTTCTGTTATAGTCCTCCCTCTTAAGTGATTTATTTTGCAGGATCATTTGCTGATATATTTTTCTATCTTTTTTCCTTTTATTTTGCTTGTGTGTCTTTTCTATTTTTTTACTCATATATATATATATATATATATATATACATATATACTGTTACTCACCTGTTCCCGCGTTGCCGCAACAGCCGCCGCAAAGGAGAGGGAGACCCCCCCTCCAACGCACGGCCACCTCCACAGCAGCCGCCACCAGGGAGACCCCCCTCCAATGCACGCCCATTTGTCTCCCCTGCTCCCTGGGTGCTGTGTGGATGAATTGTAAGAATGGGTGAGAGAATTAATGTGTGGATTAATTGTGTGAATGCATGAGAGAATAAATAAAATTAATGTCTGTATGAATTGTGTGAATGAATGAGATAATGAATGAATTAATGTGTGGATAAATTGTGTGAAAGAGAGAATTAATGAATTCATGTGTGGATGAACTGTGAAAATGCATTGTGAGAATGCCTTAATGAATATGTGTAAATGATTAGTGTGAATGAGTGAGAGAATGACTAATTGTGTGAAGCAATTGTGTAAATGAGAGTGATTGAGCGAGTGTGTAAGTGTTTTGTGTGTATCATAGATGTATAAGTGATTTGGGGAAAGGCAAAGATGGCACAAGCAGGGTGTTTGAGCTCTAGGGACCAAGATGGCATGGACAGGGTGTTTATGGGACAAAGATGACACAGGCCAGGCTGTAATTTGTGTGTGTAATCTGGGTGCTGGTCAAGCTCTATGTGGACACCAGTGCTGGCCTTTGGGATGTGCAACCTGTGATCCATGCCTGTAATTAACCCCTTAATGACAAAGCCTTTACATGTACGGGCTCAAAATGCATTGTTTTCAAAAGGTTTAGGAACCGCCCATTGTCCTTAAGGGGTAAAGGTTTTTTTTTTCTATACCTTATGCGGAGTTTATGTGTGATTTCCAGTTGATCTATACCTGAAAGACAGATTTGTGTTTCCATACCTTATTTAGGTATACCTGCAAATACAGGGTTTGTATATCTTATTTATTTGATCTATACCTTCAGTGATCCCCAGTTGATCTATACCTGCAAAGCTGGGGTTGTGTGTTAGTCTGTTGGACTATTCCTCCCAGAGCCGGCCTTAGGCTCAACATGAGATGCCGGCACCGCGACGGAGTCACAGAGAGTAAGGGGCGCCGAGCGTTTGCTGAGAACTTCACGAGCAACCGCTCGGCGCCCCTGCCCGGGACTTAAATTAAAGCATTGTTGTTTTTTTTTTTGTTTTTTTTTAAACCTTTATTTAACATGAATGATGTTAAATAAAGTTTAAAAAAAAACCAAAAAAAAAACCCAGATGTTTTAACTTAAGTCCCGGGCAGGCGCCCCTGCTACCATGGCGCCCTGTGCGGTCGCACAGGTCGCACACCCCTAAGGCCGGCCCTGATTCCTCCAATGCTATAAATGCATCTGCACAGTTACTTAGAACTGTTACATCTTTCTCTGTGTGCTGTGTGAGCTGATGCAGCTGTTTGTCTGTGACACAAAGATAATCTGCTTGATTGATCTGTCAAATGCCAGTTCAGATGCTTCAGCATTAACTTTCAATTTATGAAATATTCTGCTCAGATGAGAGCTGGGTACTCTGGAGGAAAAACAACTGACTGACCTTCTTGCATTAGACAGAATCTTAAGCCATTTTTGTAATGTAACAGACTTTGTAACATCATAGTACTTCAATGCCTGGTCTTCTGAAGGGCCCACATATCTCAGACAAGTGGCCTCTCCTTTTCAGTTCACCCCACTTGACATGGAGCTCAAGTCAGGGGAGTGAGATGACCATGGTAGGACCATGATTTTGTAGTCAGCAAACCACTTTTGTGTTGATTTTCATGCATGTTTTGGTTTATTGTCCTGCTAGAAGATCCAACTACGGCCCATTTTAAGCTTTCTGCCATAGACAGTCAGGTGTTCCATGATGACATGTATCCTAACAAAATGTCATGGTTATCTGGCAGAAAAACAGCCCCATAACATTAAAGAGCCACCATATTTAACCTTGGGAATGAGGTACTTTTCCATATGACCACCATTTCTATGTGCCAAACCCACTTCTGGTGGGTATTTTCCAAAAGATCTGTTTTTGTTTCATCTGGCCATCGACCTTATCCCATTTGAATCAGTAGCATCTGGCAAACTCAAGACAGTTGAGTTTGTTTTTGGATGAGAGTAGAGGCTTTTTTCTTGAATTTGTGTTGATGTCATATTGTAGTTTTGGAGACTTTCTGACCCCAAGACCTAACTTCTGCAATTCTCTAGCTGTGATCAGGGGCGTAACTAGAAGCCTCAGGGCCCCGGTGCGAGAATCTGTTAAGGGCCCCCCCCCAACCCAATCTACCCTCCTCTCACACCATCTACCCTCTCTCCCCCCTTCTCAGGCTACATTTTTGTTTTTTGGTTTTATTTCCTTTTATTTGTCAACCTGCCCCCCACCAGTTATGCATATCTGCCCCAGGCTGCCCCTGATATGCCTTTTAACCCCCTATATGCCCCTCTGCCATATAGGGGGTTAAAAGGCATATCATGGGACAGAGTAGCATATAGGGGGGTATAAGGCATTTCTGGAGGCAGAGTAGCATATAGGGGGTTAAAAGGCATAGAGACAGAGTGGTATATAGGGGGTTAAAGGGCATTTATAGAGGCAGAGTGGCTAAAGGGGGTTAAAAGGCATATCATGGGGCACTCTGCCTCCTGATTGGGGACAGAGGTGACACTGGGGAGCTGAATGGGGACAGGGGTGACACTGGGAGGGGCTCATTGGGGATAGAGATTACATGGGGGGCTGAAAGGGGACAGAGGTGGCACTGGGGAGCTGAACTTGTAAACACATACAGACACAGAGATTTCTTTTTTTTGTTGAGTCATTTAAAAATAATTTAAAAAAGCATTATGTTGTTTGTCCCCCACGGACACACTTACATACACACACATACCGATTGTTTTTGTTTTAAAAAAAATACAAAAAAATTATACAGTTTGTACAAAAATAAATTAGTTTACTGACCTTCTACTTCTTCTACTTTGGGGCTTTTTCAGCTTGACCTCTGTCCTCTGGTAGCTGCAGACTGCCGTTCTCTATTCTGACAGGATGTCACTGACACGACATCCGGTGCTCCAGCAGTCTGAGTGCGAGGGGGCGGATCTTTCACCTCTCACCCTGCTCTCAGTCCCATTATCACTAGGTGGCCATCAGATTGCTGGAAATATAAATCTAAACGGCCGCTGCATGCTGATGCCGCCGGCCGGAGCTACTTTAATCCTTTATTTATTTATTTAATATGCCAGATAGGCTTGCCATATTAAAAATAAATAAATAAAGTATTAAAGTAGCGCCGGCCGGCAGCATCAGCACGCAGCGGCCGTTTAAATTAGATTTCCAACAATCTGATGGCTGCATAGTGATGAGAGCAGCGTGAGGGGAGAAAGGTCTGTGCGAGGGGGCGGAGATTTCACCCCTCAGGCTGCTCCCATCACTAGGCGGCCATCAGATTGTTGGAAATCTGGGGTGCTGATGCGGCTGGTCGGCGCTACTTTAATACTTTTTAAAAAAAAAAATAATATGGCAAGCCGGATCGGATAAAAAAAAAGTATTAAAGTAGCGCCAGCCGCCCTGAGTGGCAGAACTCCAGGGCCCGGTCGCAGTCGCGACCCCGGTAGTTCTACAATGATATTACCAACAATGCACATAGGAAAGTGGAAGTATTAATATGGTAACTAGTAGCAACAAGGTCATAGCATTACACAGGTGTCTCTGGAATCCCAAATTACCCAAGCTAGGTGTTCCATGCATAAGGTGAACAGAAGAATTGAGAGAGAATACCCTCATCTTCTGCTGTTTCCTTTTGATTATTGACGTGTTATATTTGAAGTACATCTGCATGGTTATCTCTAAATTCCTACCAGTCTATTTTATGTGTACGGATTTTGGTTGAACTTCTCCATTACACACCACTTCCTGAGTTTAGATATGTTAGTGCTTCATTCATTAGACAACAAAAGATTCAGAGGCTTGTTAGACCTTACATGTGCATGTTATAGTTAGAACATTAATGGATTCTACAGAGCTTACAGTGCACAAAGACGCTCACTGAAACCTATCAGAGCTTCAAAGTAAAATGCAAATTCAGCAGGAATTAATACCAAACATCTACAGGGTAAAGCCTAGTTCCCTTTAGTCACGCAGCTCTTTTGTTATATGTGTTTGATGAAACTGCAGTTATACAACTTGTATTTATATATATATATATATATATATATATATATATATTATATATATACACAGTATGACCTTTTAGTGGCTATATAATTAAAATTCAGTTTTTCCATCCCAACAAGATTGCCCATTTAAGTGAGCATGTTGGGGGGTTGACTCAGTTGAGGGATTGTTGGTATAAAACAGTTCCCTAACACCCAGGAGAGCAGCTCATCCAGGAGGAAGGGAAGCCCAGGCAGGTGGTAGGGGATTCTATTATTAAGAGAACAGACAGGGTAATCCGTGGCTCTGATCATAGCAATCCAATGGTTTGCCGTCTCCTGGGTGCCTGGGTTCGGCATGTTGTAGACTGTGGATAGATTATTGGGAGGGTCTGGTGAGGATCCAGCTGTCTTGTTGCACATGGGCACCAATCACATATGAAGAGGAAGATGGAGAGTCCTAAAAGGTAATTCTAGGGATTTAGGGAGTAGGATTAAAAAAGGACCTCCAAGGTAGTATCCTCAGAGATACTACCTGTGCCATGTGCTACACCAGAAAGACAGCGGGAGATTAGCCAGCTAAATACATGTCTTAAATCTTGGTGTAAGAAGGAGGGCCTTGGGTTTTTAGAGCACTGGGCTGATTTTGCTTTGGGATACAATCTGTATAGTCATGCTGGATCACCATATTTTATTTTTTTGGATAGGAAATTAGATGATAAACAAAAAAAGTGGTATCTAAAGAAAGCCCTTCTTGTTCTAAAAAGATTATGTAAAACTTGTGTGCGTACACTATATTGGAGAAATGAAAATTACAGCTAACCATGAGCACCACAAAAGTGTTAAAACAGCCTTGGTCGCGAAGGGTACAAAAATAAAATAACAGTCCAGTTCTTGAGGAGCTAACTAAATACTAATTTGCACGTAACAGTTGCTTATAATTTAGAATTCAAGAAATGCCAGAAATCCTACGGAGTATTTATACCTTCCTAGTTAACGATCTTACAGGAGAAAACTCTTAACAAAAAAAAAAAGAAAAGATAAAAATAAAGACAAGAAAAGAGAACACAATAAACCCCAAAGAAAGAGGCAGGCACTTCCAAGGTAGATGGAGTCAGGGTCCTAGTATAAATAGGAGGACAAGGAAATACAAATTATGAAGTTCATGACTCATCTCGTCCTACCAACAGATAGTATCAAAAGTATCACTATCACGATTGAGATTAGCCAAAATACCCTCTAAATATACCAGGTTTAGCCGAATGGACCCCATCGGATCACATTGCCGAGTGTATCAAATTTTGGATTCGCAGGCCCCTGGATAAAGAAGTTCGCCAGCAGCTCCGGTCTGAATGCCCCAGGCCTACCGTTCCGGCCAAGGTCACCAGCACTCCTGAGTTCGACCAATCATTCGTTACATTCCTTATGCGGCATAGAAAGGACCCCAGGAAGGGGATTGACCTTGGTCTGCGCTCCACTTAAGACAAGCTCTTGGATGTCACGGGTCCTCTTACACACATCTTTCAGATGGCTGACAAGGCCCTTCTTGATGGATCTCCATTGGATCCCCATTTGGTCCGCGAATGGACCCAGAGAGCCCTTTGCCTTTTGCAGAATGCTAATTGCGCCCTATCAGCCGAACACCGTAAAGCGGCTCTCTTCAAGCTTGATGCTAAGTTGGTGGAGTTGGCCCCCAAGGAGCTGGGTCCTGAAGTGAACGGGTTGCTCTTCGGAGAAAAATTCCTCAAGGATCTCACGCATCACGTTACAGTCTTCACCTCCTTGGACAAGGCGCAGACATCTTTAAAGAAAGTCTTCAGGTCGGGAGACCGTTTTTCCGCCAGAGCTGGCCGGCAGAGGGGTCGTGCCGCCAGCAGATCAGCCTCCTTCGGCTCAAGACCCCGGTACCCGGACTTGGCTAACACCTTCCGGTCCCGTTTCCGCACACCATTCCAGCGTGGTGCCTACCGTGGTAGAGGATCTTTGTCCTTTGGGGGAAGACTGCGTCAGGTAAGAATCACTCCTGTTTATCCTTCTCTACCTATTGCGGGCAGGCTAGCCCATTTTTTCCATGCTTGGTCGGCCCTTTCCTCTGACCCTTGGGTTCTTCAGACGGTCCTAGGGTTTCGTCTGGAGTTCGCGTCGGTCCCGGTCCAGGTGTCTCCTCCTTGTTCCCCTTGGTTTGCGCGCGCAGCGGCTGCCCTCGTCCATTCAGAACTCTGCTCGCTCCGGGACAAAGGGGCCATAGAACGGGCGACGGGTTCCCCTCGTTTCTTAAGCAACATCTTTCTAGTGCGCAAGAAGTCGGGAGACTTTCATCCCGTCATAAATCTGCTGGCCCTCAACGCGTTCATAGTTTACCGTCATTTCAAGATGGAAGGTCTCCATCTCCTCCAGGACCTCTTGCGTACCAACGACTAAAGGACGCCTACCTTACCGTTCCCATGCACCCGGACGACGGGGGTTTTCTGCAGTTCCATTGCCGAAACCGCCTCTGGCAGTTCTCTTGTCTCCCGGTCGGCCTCAGCTCGGCTCCCTGGTGCTTCACGAAGCTACTAAAGCTGGTTATGGAATTTCTTCGTACACGGGGCATCCATGCCATCATCTATTTAGACGACATCCTTCTGATGGCGGGCGACGTGGAGACCCTTCTTCGCGACACCTTGACCACGGTCCGTCTCCTTCAAGATCTGGGGTTCATTATCAACGTGGAGAAGTCATCTCTCTCCCCCACTCAGACTGTCCAATTCCTGGGTTTCACGGTGGATTCTGTGGCAGCAGTATTCAGACTACCGGCCACAAAAGTCCAATCCATAAAAAAAGGAGATTCGTCGCCTGCTCAGTCGTCGCTGCGTTTCACTTCGGAACCTCGCAAGGGTTATTGGCCTCCTATCCTCATCCATCCAGGCGATCTTCCTGGGCCCTCTCCACTATGGGGCCCTTCAGCGCTTAAAAACTTTCCACCTTCGCGCGTCGGGTTCCTACGATCACCTTATCACTCTTTCGGATGAAGCACGTCTGGAACTCCGCTGGTGGCTGGGGCACATGGAGGCCTGGAACGGTCGTGCCATTTTCGGCTCGGTTCCAGACTTTGTTCTGGACTCCGACGCCAGTCTGTTGGGCTGGGGAACGGCCTGTGGCCTGGAGGCCACGGGAGGTCCGTAGACCTCGGCCTTCACATCAATTGTCTCGAGCTGATAGCCGGCTCCTTCACAGTATGCAGTTTCACCAAAAACCTTACGCACTGCTCCCTGGTTCTACGCATGGACAACGTGTCCGCGGTGAGATACATCAATCGCCTGGGGGGGCTCTCGCTCGCGACTTCTGACCGAGCTTACCAAGGATCTCTATCAATATTGTCTGGACAATCATCTGTCCATTCGGGCGGAGTATCTACCCGGGACGGACACTTTGGTAGCGGACTGGTTCTCACGCCACCGGAGGGACGCCAGTGACTGTCGTCTACTCCCCTCGGTTTTTCACGCCATTGAGCTTCGACACGGTCTCTTTCATCTGGATCTCTTTGTGTCCCGGACCAACTGTCAGACTCAAGCGTTTTTCAGCTGGCTGCCGGATCCGCTCTCGCTAGCTGCGGACGCGTTCCTTCAGTCGTGGCCTCCCAGAGGAGCTTATGCGTTTCCATTCCATTCTCCATGATCCTTTGGGCTCTCCACACCCTAGCTCGTCAGGGTGTGACGATCGTTCTGCTGACCCCCTTCTGGAGAATTCAACCTTGGTTCCCGTTGCTCCTGGAAATGTCATGTGTGGATACCCTTCTTCTCCCATCGTTGGGGGACCTCTTGCTGGACCCAGAAGGGCATTCTCACCCTCTGGTCCTGCAGGATCGCCTGTCCCTGGTGGCCTGGACAGTTTCCGGGGATCCTGGGAAATGTCAGGGTTATCGGCAACGGCTCGAGATCTACTCTGGGGATCCTGGGCTCCCCACACCAGAAAATCCTACCTCCAGGCTTGGAAGGTCTGGGGTCGCTGGTGTATGGAACAGCGTTGTGATCCCTTTATGGCCCCTATATCGATCATTATCATTTTTTTAGCTCACCTTTTTTCCCCAGGGGAAGTCGTACAGGACCATCAACCTGTTTAGGCCGGCCATCTTCCAGACCTCCTTTACCTCGCTATGCATCTTTTTGGGACGTTTCCAAAGCCCTTGAGTTCCTGGAGCTCTGGCTGGACAACGACCATTTGTCTCTCTGTCAATTGTCTGCCAAGCTTGCCTTGCTTCTTTGTCTCGTGTCGTTCCGTCGCGTTTCCGATGTTCTGGCCTTTGATGTTTCTTCTTTTTGTTTCTCCCCTACGGGTGTTTCCGTTCGTGTCTCACGCCGGACTAAATCTCATTCGCCATCGGTTTCTTATCCTTACTTCCCGGACAGACCTCGGTTGTGTGTGGCACGTTGCGTTTTAGCTTACATTCACGCATCTAAACCTTTTCGCTCCTCTGGTTCGGGTCCTCTGTTCATCTCCTACGTTCGCCCTTTTCGCCCGGTTTCGAGTCCCACCTTGGCCAGGTGGGTTTGCTGGATCCTTCAGTTGGCTGATGTTCCGTACTCTTTTGGGGCCCACTCGGTTAAGGGTGCGGCTGCTTTCTCTGTGGGCAGTTCCATGGCCGACATCATGTCGGCGGCGGACTGGTCTGGAGAGTCCACGTTCCAGACTTTTTACTTTCGCCCCCAGTCTCATGCTTCTTTTAGTTTTATGGCTGGGTGTTAAAATTGCAAAATACAAAGCCTCCTGTCTTGCTGTAAAATTGGAGATTAATCTGAATTTTATTAAAGACAGGAGGCGAGTATTCCCCCCCCCCCTTTTTTGTCTTCCCTCTCAGTTTTTTTTCTATTTTTTCGCCTTTTCGGGGGTTACTAGTATGTGTTTATTGGCAGTATTTATTTCATTGTGTGTTATCAATTTTCTAATTGTTTTTCACGTGCCTCTCTTTTTTATTACCAGGTATTTCTTGTTGTAATTGCCTGTACTCTCACGTATTTGTTCTCCTTTTCAGGCCGGTCCTCTGCTATCTGAGGTGCTCGTGGATCCTGTTTGTTGAGTTTCTGCTGGGATGTTTGCTGTTTTCCTGTTCGGCTTATCCCGGCAAAGAAAGAGGAGGAGTGACCGGACTTTGTATCATAGGGTCTTTGGGCTCTGTTCTTCTTGGTTATTGTTCTTTTATTGTTAACTGTTTTACTGCTGGAGGTTATTCAGTAAAGGAAGTTATGCAAAATACTCGCCTCCTGTCTTTAATAAAATTCAGATTAATCTCCAATTGCTTGTAAAGATGTGGCTCATGTAATCTATACTGTTCCCCAATCAATTTTAGAACTTAATTTGTTAACGTTTCTTGGTTTTGAGATTTTAGCTCATGGATAAGGAACAACCAGCAATGAATTGCTAGAAGCAATTATAAAGTATTATTAGATTGCTAAATTATGCTCAACTCTTTGTAGAGGATTATAATGAACCTTTGCATGTCTCAAATTAGGAATGAACAGAACAAAATTCCATTAAAATGATGAGGATACTTTTCTTAAAAACTCTTATAAAAGCAATGTTGACAACCACACAAAAATATACTGTTATCGAAACAAATTTGTATGTTTATAAAATCCATGTGAAAATATTCCTTTTGCATTGTTATCTTATGTGTATAAGTATACAGAAAGAAAATACACTCTCTTTACAGAAATTACTGATGGCCATTTCTGTTGTATTACTTAAAAGTCATGAAGTACCTCAAAAACAGACTATAGCTATACATACATACGTTGCTCAAGTAAAAGGAACATAAAAGTGTTTGGTTGAGATGGTTTTCTACCATAGATGATCCCCAGTAAAATTTTGGGTTGTGATAAAACATTTTATAGCAATATATTATACAGACGGATCAGCTGTTAAATTTACTAAACCAAATGTTAACAAATCTGCTGACTGTGGGATTGTTAAATAATCCACACCAAAACCTTGAGAGTTGTATGCAAGCGTTTATTCAGCTCAATATGCTCAGATTTATGCCTTTACTCTTGCAAGAAAACATGCTTGATAAAAGACCAGTCTTCATTGTCACTGATTCAGCTTATTTACACTTTGAGTTCTAATAATTTTTTATAATTTTGATAACAACAATACTAAGTATTAATAATTAATAATTCTAATATTTTTTTAACACAAGCCACTGCAACACATTGCATATAAAGAGAAAGCCCTATTTGTCCTGAAAAATATAGAATGTGTGGGTACGCTAAGCCAGAATGAGGGAAATTACGGCTGAACAAGGACATAGCCGAAATTGAGAAAAATGTATTCTACTCACAAAGTAGCTTAATCCACTGAACGCCGCTAGGGACGTACAGGTACGTCTACAAAAACGGTGGCAACATGCTCTTCTTTACTGTAACGTAAGGAAGTTCTACTTTACTCAGAGGGTGGTGGATAAATAGAACAGTCTTCCAGTAGAAGTGGTGGAGGCTAAAAAAGTGAGGGAATTTAAGCAGGAAAGGGATAGACATAGGGCTGAAACAACTAATCGATAAAATCGATAATAATCGATAATGAAAATTATTACCTCAGAGATCGGATTATAACACTAGAATCCAGATCCCCCGCAACGCTGCAGGGGACCTGGATTCCCCTCACTTCCGTCTCTCTCTGACTCCTCCCCCCTCCCATACACTGCTCTGCCTCTCTCCCGACTCCCTGGTGTTTTGTGAACCTCCGTTGCTGACAGGCACTTTCACTGCAGCTTCATAGAAGCCTCAGCGTAAGTGAAGGTGAGTAATGGAGGCTGTCTGTGCACATCGGGCACAACCGGCCGACAGAGAATCGAGGTCTCCTGCAGAGGATCATCCTCTCTGTCAGCCGGTGGGGGTCTGCATCACACAGACAGCCTCCGTTACTGCCCTTCACTTACGCTGAGGCTTCTATGAAGCTGCAGTGAAAGCGCCTGTCAGCAACCGAGGTTCACAAAATACCAGGGAGTCGGGAGAGAGGCAGAGTGGTGTATGGGAGGGGGGAGGAGTCAGAGGGGTGAATGGGAGCCAACCTCCCATACACCACTCTGGCTCCTCCCCCTCCCATACGCCACTCTGCCTCTCTACCCGGCTCCCTTGTGTCTTGTGAACCTCTATTGCTGACAGGAGGCAGAGTGGTGTATGGGTGAGTTATAGTGGTGTATGGGGGGGTATAATGAATTTCAGAGTGGCATATCTGGGGGAGGCAGAGTGGTGAATCAGGGAGAATTTCAGGGTGGTGCAGGGTATTTATGGGGAGCGGAGTGGCATATCAGGGTGCACAGTGGCATATAGGGAGGTATAAGGCATAAATGGGGGCGAGTGGCATATTGGAAGTTATAAGGCATATCAGGGGGGCATAAGACATATCTGAGGGTAAAAGGTATATCAGGGGGCTCAGTAGGATATCACTGGCATATAAGGAGTATAAGGCATATCGGGGGCACAGTGGCATATCAGGGGCACAGTGGAATCTCTGGCATATAAGAGGTATAAGGCATATATGGGGCAGAGTGGCAAGCTGGGGGTCAGATGTGCATAACTGGGGGCAGTTTGGTAAATAAAAGAAAATATAAACAAGGCTTTTTTTCTCAGTTTTTATTAAATATGAAAAATAGTTAACATATGAATTAATATTCACTAATAACTTTGTACACTGTGTTTGGGTTCTTGTAGCTTTTATGTCAGTAAAATAAGAAGGTGAATAGCAAGAGGCCATTGCAATAAAGAGATGAAAGTGTAAATTGTACGTTTTTTATTACATTATTTTAAATAAATAAAAATTGCATTTTTTATCCGATTAATCGAAAAAATCATCGGCCAACTAATCGATTATTAAAATAATCGTTAGTTGCAGCCCTAGATAGACATAAAGCTTTCCTCACTAAAGGACCTGACCAAAGACTGTTAGGGGTTTAAACCTCTTACATCAGGAAAAATGGCTAGATGAGCCGAATGGTTCTTATCTGCCGTCAAATTCTGTGTTTATACAAGAGAAAATAGGAAATCTTGCGGGAGAGCTGTATTTGAGCTATAATGAAGGCCTAATCCTAGAGAGCTGTTACAGGAAGAGCTTGGCTGGACCTGTATGTCTCAATAAATCAGTGATATTTATTCTGCCTACTAACCCATTAAACTATACATTGTGAAGGGCCAGCTCAGCACTTTTTGATGGAGAAACCTGCCAGCACTTGCCCTTCAGAGTAAATAGTGAACCACAACTCTCGTGCAAAGAATGCAAATAAACCCCTCTGAGTTTAATAAAAAGCAAAGGACACTATTTACACGGGTAACTTTATATCAAATATAAGATCCAGATCCCATCATCAGGCTCAATATGAAATGGCCAGGTATGGATGTAATGGCGCTCAAAGGTTCAGACAATATCAAAATAATTCAAATAGAATTTCAGGCTGGGAAGTTATCCTGACAAGAAATCTTGAAGCAGAAATATTAATCTCTAATTCCCTAACCATAATCGGCATATTTAAATTATACTTTATAGTTTATAGCATAAAAAGCTCTTTGAAGAGACGAGCAAAGTGTTTTAAGCATTTGGTGACGTGCAACACAAATTCAATATGTCAATGCAGTGAAGCATCACCGGGACTGAGCAACCTGCGCATGTCTATTCACCAACGGCCTACAGCTTTCTCTGTGAACGATGGGAGTGTAACCATAACAAGCAGCTTGCGGAGCAGCGGTCCCAGTGCCTCCCTCAGTACTGCCTCCCTCAGCATACTTCCTCCTCAGCCTGTCGGTGTTCCATGTGACAGGAGGAGGGGGGGAGAGCTTCACTGGCAGACATCTCACCGTTTCCTTCCGGTATCACATCCTCCGAATATGGCAGCTACCGGGACTTGCCTCATTTTAGCAACAGGTAAAGGCAGCTTTATACCAGTTACTGTGCCCACACCTCCATCACCTAAGTGCCGGACGCTCAGGGCAGGCCGCATATGAGGTGCCGGTACTTTTGTGCCCTCGCCTATCCAATGCATGCAGCCCCAGTGATGCTTTCTTTCCTGTTTCACGCCCTCTCCGGTTAGGACCCGGCTGCTGTGGACATCCCCGCATTTTATTCTCTATGGCATTCTTACACTCCCCCCGATAAACGCTTGTACGAATGATCATTGACCCGTTTGAAAGGTTTTTGTTTTTTTTTATTAATTTACGTTAAATAGGGAGCGTGATACAGCAATTTCATAATACTTAACGCATTGTTCTATTTTCTCTGCAGCTTCTTTGTTCTTCCTGGCCTTTCCTTCTGTGTCTGCATTAGTGGAGGACTTGGATGACTCGTAAGTACAGAGCAATGGATGCTTGTAAGAGTGTTATTATTTGTTTTAGTGAGGTACAGTGTGTGTATAAACAGGCTATTGTGTATAATGTTTATTGTTGACACCAATGTCACCTAGGAGAGGAATCCCATGGACAAGGTAGTGGCACTGCAGCATTAAAAGCTCATGGTGTTATGAGAGGCTAGTCAATGGTGGGGCTTTTACTGCCCCGTAATGTAAAGTCCGAAAGGCCCAGGCTGTGTCATTTGTATGATTAGAACTCTTGGGGTATGAAGTCTGTCTAGAGTTTCCCCCTTTTCTTTAAAAAATAAAAATAAAAAATAATATATATATATATATATATATATATATATATATATATATATATATATACCGTATTGGCTCGGATATAGGCCGCCCCCGTATATAGGCCGCACCCTAAAAGTTTGGTGCTTTTTTAAAGAAAAAGTTTTTTTCTTTAAAAAAAGCACCAAAAAAACATGCTGCCACTCTGTCTCTCCCCCCCCCGAGATATGCTGCCACTCTGTCTCTCCCCCCCCGAGATATGCTGCCACTGTCCCCCCCCCAGGATATGCTGCCACTGTCCTCCTCCCCCCTCGAGATCTGCTGCCACTGTCCTCCTCCTCCCGCCCCCCGAGATATGCTGCCACTCTGTCTCTCCCCCCCGGAGATATGCTGCCACTGTCGTCCTCCTCCCGCCCCCCGAGATATGCTGCCACTCTGCCCCCCCCCCCCCGACTTACCAGAGGAGACTCCCGGGTGTCTTGCAGGGCTGGCGGGGGACATCTACGCAATACGCGTATACAAGTTGTATACATGTATTGCGTAGATGTCCCCCGCCGGCCCCGCAAGACACCCGGGAGTCTCCTCTGGTAAGTCTTGGGGGCAGAGGTAAAACACATCGATGCGCTTAGACAACCTCCCGTGCCGGCTGGGGAGGCTGTCTAAGCGTATCGGGGAGTAGGATGCAGGTCCCCTGCACCGCTGCGGGGGATCTGTATCCTAACCTTGCCCGGCGCCCGGGACATGCAGGCGCTAGACCCCGAATATAGGCCGCACCCCCACTTTAAAGACTTAAAGTGGGGGGGGAAAAGTGCGGCCTATATTCGAGCCAATACGGTATATATATATATCTCTGAAATTCTACATTTTTTGCACATTTCCTGGCTTAACGGTAGCCCAAGACTTTTCTGATGTATATGTTGTATGAGAATAAGTAGATAGGCATTGATAGTCGTTGTATTTTGGTCATCCATCAGGCTGACCAGTCAGGGGCCCAAATGCTGATGGATTTGCAGACCCGACAGACCTGAAATACTGCAGGGTAGTCATATACAGCCTGTACGAATATCGGTATATCTTGTTTGCCTCATCAATATATTTAATACTTTTATGTCCACAGCCTCTGAGTCTGAAACATATCTCACTCTCAATTTGCCGGGGGGGAAGCTCTGTTTAAAATAATGTATTATTTGTATAGTTCACTAGTTAAGTTGATTGCATATGACATCTCAGTCTCATAATGTTTGGTGAAATGCATGTCCACATAGTAAAGCATTTTTTAGGTTGGCCAATTCTTTATTCATAAAATCATATATCAGCCGTGCGTACACGTAAACCTCTGAAATGTTTCAATAACAAACAGGGAACACCATTCTTAATGTATTAATGGCTATTGTACCTTGCTAAAAATGTCTATATGGCTACTGATCGTTAAGTACCAAAAAAAATATATATATATTTTCTCCATGTCTGTGTATTTTGTTATTGCTTTACTCCAGTACACATTCCATGTGTGTTTGGCTGCTTTAGATTTAAAATGCACAAGTAAGCATGCTACAGTAGGATACACATGAGAATCTTTTCAGCATGGGATTTATAATTTTACAGTTCAAAGAGCTGTCATCAGATAACAGACAAAGTCGAGCGGATATTAACAATGTGTGCTCTATGGGGTTTTGACTAATGAAAACAAAACGGTTACAAAGTTGTTTTTTTGTTGCATATTTAGTGCCAGTCACAGTTGGATCATTCAGTGCGGGTTGTACAATATCAGAACACTGACATGAACTTAATAATGTGCATGAAATAAAAAAAACAAAAAAAAACAAAAGTTCCCAATGAAGGAAAAGGGCAACTTAAAGGAACACTCCAGTGTCCGAGGAAGCTCCTTTTACAATGGATGCACACGAAAAGTTCTTTGTAACTTGTAAGTACTTTCATATGCATTCATTAAACCTACAAAAAATTAAACAAAAGAAAGGTATGTCTCCGGAGCTGCAGCTGCACACCCACTCTCTGTCCCAACTTTTTATTTCACTCATTGGCTGTTTCAAGCATCCAATCAGTGGCAGGAATGCGCAGTGCATGTGTGTAGGGCTCTTAGTAGACCTCGCCTGCAGCGTTCTCGGAGCTAATGCTGGAACTGACTAACTGTAAGTATGGTATATCACATGAAAGAAATATGTTCTGCCGAACATACCTCTTGCACAGAAAGTTGTGGGGGGGGGGGCAAATGCGTATTGGGGGATTCTGTTCCGTTTACAGCCTCCACTCTTCTGGGAAGACTTCCCACAAAATTTGGGAGTCTATCTTTGTGCTCATTCAGCCAAAATAGCATTGGCTAGGTGGTATTCTGTGAGATGGTATTTGAGCATTGAGAAAGAAGAGTGATGGTGCATTTGAGTAAAGCCATACATTTTAAACATATTTATTACTGTTTATGTTAAATGGTTATGCAAAATCAATAGAGGTGCCAACAAATGAACTTAGTTTCTCATTTATCTTATTTCTTTTACTTTTTGTAGGTTCAAGGAAAACCGAAAAGATGATATCTGGCTTGTGGATGTAAGTTCTTGGTTAAAACATGTTACAGTCCCAAATGTAACTTTTGTGAATTTTTCCCTGTAAAAGAAAAAAAAAATGCAAAAAAATTGCATAAATGCATCTCCTGACGCAAGCTATTTATTCAACGAGCACAACTCAGTGCTCGGAACTACACATAAATTTGAGATGCAAACTGTTACCACAGCCACAATTTTCTTTAGTGTTTAATTATAACACTTTATAATTCTTAGGACACAGAACATATGTAACTCCCAGTGAGTTTATTAACCAGAAATTGAACTGTAGAGGTTGATGGGTTGATCTTTTTTGGCTTCTTAATTACAATCCATATAATTACGAGAGTCACTTTTCATCTATGCAGTACACTATGTAGATTCGCCTCCTAAATTGTTGCCCTCTCTGCTGAATATGACATCATATCCGGGCACACTGCCCCACAAGGGTACATGGAGGCTTTGCCAGCAAGGAACAGATTTCTATAATATAAATAAGCACATTGCAGAGGTCAAAGAACAAACCCATTGAGCAGAAGCACCACGTGGAGTCTAATAGCACAATCTTCTCTGGTTCACAGTAGCTCTTGCCTCCTTAGGCTGAGTTGGCCTAGACAAATGCTTCCTGTGGTATGCATTATATGGCATATTGCTGTACTGATATAGAATAATACTACCTCTCTGTTCTGATTTGGGAAGCGCATTAATGTGTAATGTGGTCTGAAATTGTGTATTGGACGGTTGGATGCAAAGTCTAGCTACTTTCGCAATTTTATTTCACCTTGGTACATGTGCTTGCTTTGTGAAAGCTATACAACTATTACAATCATTACTACTATTAATATTGTTATCATTGTGAAACGTTTTAATTCTGAACTATTTTTTTTTTTACTACATTAAAGCCTCCTAACTGATGTCTCTATTTGAGCCCTGTCAGGATTTTTTCTTATTATAAAGGGACTATATTTTTACTTGACTTTCAGTTTTATGCTCCTTGGTGCGGCCACTGCAAAAAACTGGAGCCTATTTGGAATGAAGTTGGTCTTGAAATGAGAAGTAGTGGCTCTCCTGTGAGAGTTGGAAAGATGGATGCTACCATTCACTCTAGTAAGTGTAGTCCTGTTCTTATTTTGCTTCCAAAAAGCCAATAGTAAACGTATAGTACTGTTGGACTAATTTATCCATCTGTGTGCTATGTATAAATGTCTGATTTTTATACACCAGAAACAAAGATGTACAATTGCAACTTTTTTTTTGGCCGCAGTACAGATAATGCAGTGTACGGAGCGGTCGATGTTTTTAGCACACTAAAGCCTTCAAAAACAGAGCTCATTTACAAAACATTTTCAAATTATTTTTATTATGCATGGTCTGCAACTAACCCCTTGACAACAGTTAAAGTGAAGTTAAATACATCCCATTAACGTGCCCAGTACACCATGAAGTTAAATACATCCCATTGATGACAATTGATGTGCCTAGCACCTCATGAGATTAAACAGGTTTAGAAATCGATCTAAGATTGCCTTCTTCTCTCAAATGATTCAGCAACACCGAAAACTGCAGAAGGGAACCTCATCTGATCGCTTCCCAGAGCTTCCACGTATGCTTTACTGCATTAAAAGAAGTTAGGAGGTGATTGTTGATATTGAGGCATTCAGCAACACTAAAAACCCATACCAGGGCCCACTGTAACCGCTCCGGAGAGAAGAAACAAGCACAATACCTTGAGATTTTGGCGCAATTAAAAATTAAAGTTCCCAAGAAGGGGGTCTCCAGACCCTCCTGAGAACTCTGAGCTCCTCCTCCAGGTTTAATACTAGTACTGCATTCAATCATGCATGTCATGGAACCCAACTTAATTATCAGTGTGTTTAGTAAAATAAATAAAAATGTGTCAACGTGTTAAAATAATTCCCCGGTGATGTCACAATCGAGTTAACCATCCAGTTCCAGCAAAATGTAAAACAAAACAAAAAAATACTGTACTCTTATGGATATCAAACAATTTCAAACACAGCACAGCCAAATTCACATTACCTTCCGGTGCTCATTCATAGTAGCCGTGGCAGAAGTACTGGCAGCAGAGGTTGTCTGCACGCATTGCACAGACCTCAGTCGGCTGCCCCACTAGACACCAAGGAATCTGAAGCACGGGGGACAAGTCTAGGGAAGCACTGGCAAATTGGGGAAGGGTAAGAGTGGCATATGGGGGTGGAAGGGCTTTCTGGAGGCAGAGTGGCATATAGGGGGTTAAAAAGCATATCTGGGAGGCAGTGTGGCATATAGGGGGTTAAAAGGCATATCTGGGAGGCAGAGTGGCATATAGGGGTATAAGGCATATCTGTGGGGCAGATGTGCATAACTGGGGATGGGTTGGCAAATGAAAGGAATGGAGAAGAAAAAGTTTTTTTCTCAATTATAGTTTTTATTAAATATGAAAAAATAGCTTATGTGAATTAATATTTACTAGTAATAGGGTAGTCTTAAATTCAGGCTTTTTCTTTTTTTCCTAAATTAATCAATTAATCAATTAATCAAATTTTGGAGTGTCGTCTTATAATCAAGCAAAAACGGTATATGTGTAGCACAGTCGTTAGCACCCCTATGAATACATATGAGAAAAATATATTTGAAGTATATTCACACTAGTCATAGGGACTTAGAAAAGGAAATTGTTCAACCATGATTTACTGTTTCACAGGGGGTAAAAATATTAGGTAGCACATAGGCCAAATTCTCTTAGTTAATCATCACAGTGGGTAAAACCAAGGAATATAGTTATGCAGCTTTACAAGATGGGAAGTGCCTATAAGAAAATAACAAAAGCATTGAAAATTATCCATTTCCACCTGGGCAATAATTAAGAAGTTCCGGTCAACTGTAAACTGTGAGCGCTGGAAGGTCATGTTGCGCCGGCGCTCCGTCATAGAAGCCCCAGCGGAAGTGCCGGGTAGAAGCGGAGGTTGTCTGCATGCATTGTGCAGACATTCATCGACTGGCAGAGAGGAGGATCCCCTTCAGCGCTGCAGGGGACCTGCATCCTCCACTCTGGCAGCCAATGAACGTCTGCACGATGCACGCGGCAGTGGAGGTTGCCAGAGACAGGGATACAAGTCCCCTGCAGGGCTGCGGGGGATCTGGATCTTAGTCTTATAGTCAGACCTCTATTTTGATTATAAGACAACCTCGAATATAAGACGAGGAGTATTTTTCAGAGCCTTTTTTTTTTTCTGAAAAAACCTTCTTATATTTGAGCAAATACGGCAGTTCTGTTATTTACTCTAAATTAAAAAATGCCTAAACATTTAAGGCTTTTGGTTTTTATGACAAAAACTTAGCAGTGTCTTGCTTTTGTGTCTAAAGTCAATAAACGGCTGTGAACAAAAATGATCAATGAGGTAAAACTTTACATAATTAATGCATGGGAATTATGAAGGGAACTTCGCTTAGTTGCAAAAGTGTAACATTCAGGAAACCTAAAACTGTTTAGAACGGAAAAGAAACACCTTCACGAGTGGGTAGGTCTTGAAAAATGAATATAAAATAAATTACAGTACCCTACAACTCTTGCTGCTCCCGCAGATCAACACTCCTCATAAGTGTTATAACAAAATGATGTATAGGCAAAAGTCGGGGCGCATAGATATGTGGGGAAAAAATAAAACAAATATAGTGTAATGAGTAAATACGAAAAAAAGTCAAAATAGAGATGTTAATTGCACTCACAAGTGTATAAGAAATTGAAAGCTCGTCAAAAATCCATACTCTCTTCGTCTTAGGAGCTTCTGTGTAGAAGATAAGAAACGAAATAGTGCAGTAAAAAAGATATTGTTTAATGAATATAGATTAAAAACTTACAAACAAGTAGGCATAACAACTGGGTTATGCGTAAGAGCAGTGTCCTTTATAAAGATAAGTGGATGGTCATCAAGTCCATGTAAAGTCCAGGTTTTCAGTAATTGTAAAGTTTTCCAAAATATCTCAACGCGTTTCGCCAATATAGGCTTCCTCAGGAGAAAATTTAAGAAATCAATCTGGCATTGGCCACCTGAGGTCCTGACTGTGTTTTCTGCATCGGGAATGCCAGACTTGCCACTTGGGTCCTAAAGTAAAGTCCACTATGAATTGGACCTTTGCTAACTGCGCCCTGCCCAGTGGGAGTCCAGGCTCAGTGTCGTGTGTGTGTGTGTGTGTGTGTGTGTGTGAGGAGGGGGCTGCTGAATAGTGTTGCTTGAGCGGAGTGGGAGGGGCTGCTGGATAGTGTGAATGCAGGAAAGAAAAGCAAATAACAGAAAAACGAGGGAAAATGGAGAGAAAAAAGGAAAGAATGAGATGCAAGGAAGAGACAGAAATGAAACAGCTAGAGAGAGAGAGAATAAAACAGGTTATGCGAGTCACACACACACACACACACACTTCCTACCATCTTGATATTGTAGCATAGAAATGAACAGGGATAGTAAAGGCGTGAGGCAGAAACTGCATACATATCAAAAGCATTGTGTATATTTTGCCACTGCAAGGGTTGGAATTTATTTGTAGTTTATCTGTAGCATAACTGCTTCTGTTTAAGACTTACAGTCACAGACCAATTGAAATTGATGACATTTATTGGGTCATGTAACTGTAGGATATACTTTGCCACTGTGTTGCAAAGTTACATATTTTGTACTTTTACGCTGTGCAGATGCTTCTTCTGCAATCTACTATCTTAACTGTGTTTCTAGTTTTTTTGTAAAACAAAAACACATATTGCAATATTGCTGTTTTGTAGGTCTGAAAATATTCTCCTTTCTTCTCAGGAAAATATGGTTTCATATAAACTGTTTCCTTATCCTTTTTTTTGTTTTTTTTTGTTCTGAAAAAAAAGTGGTGCGCACAACCTAAAAAGCAAAAAGGCATAAACATTCATATTCCTGAGTTACTGCTAGAATAGTAATGACCAATGAGTACACAAAACAAAGAGAATTCTGCACATACCCATCGAATACCATTCAAAGTACCCCAAACTTGGGGTACTTTGCTGTGGCGGACTAAGCAATACATAGCATATAGTGTGATGGAGTCCCCAATTGTTATGCCGCATGCCTTAGTTTTTTGAATGGTATTTGCTAGGTATGCGCAGAATTCTCTTTGTCTTATGTGTATTGAATATTTAATTTGGTTTGTGCAAAAAAGAATGTGTGTTTAAACAGCTTGTTGTGATTGCCAGGATATGACGACATATCTTTGCACTCCTCCTTTTAAGGGCAAGTGAGGCTGTGGAGATTTTCAGAAAAAATGAAAGAAATATAGTGCTTTTCAGAATCATGTACAAACTGTTCCTTGTACTTTATTTGAGAACTATTCTGGTGGATTTAGTTTTGAGGGTATGGCTCCTCGTGCTATTTTGTGGTGTCTTTTATTGAGAGAATGCAAATTAATAGTTTTGACATGGTTTATTGGCCAATTTAAATATACCATAATCTGCCTTATTTTACAGGCATGGCTTCCGAATTTGGTGTTCGGGGATTTCCAACAATAAAGTTGTGAGTATTGGTTTCAGAAAACTGCTTTTGTAAAGCTCTTCATCTTATGTTGTGTTTATGGCTTTGTTTATACAGTAATACATCAACATTAAACACATTAATACTCCATGTTTCACCTGTCACTCTTGCCTTTTAAAGACTGCATGCACTCTAAGCTCGGACGTAAAAGATTTTTTTATTTTTTTTTATTAAGATTAAAAGGAGATATGGCATATAACTACAGAGGTCCGAGAACGAAGGAGGATATCATTGAATTTTCTAACAGAGTAGCTGGGTAAGTACCGGTTCAGTTTAATATTTCCGTGTGATAAGTTCACCTGAATGGTTTTAACATTAACAAAATACACTTTGTAACTAATTAAAACATTAGAAACACTATGGTGCTGTTAAATGCCAACATTTTCCATAAAAAAATCTTTAAGAATTTTACCTTTTGGTGGGAAACACTTGTCATGTGACTACCAGGCACTGGGTTGTTGCCTTTTTAACTGAAAGCTGTAAAGCTTTTTAAAAGTTTGTGTTATGTGAATGAGCCTTCAGGTTAGACAATCCAGTTGCTGATTTAGCATGCTAGATTGTATGATAAATGTTTGGTTTTTTTTCTAAGCAGACCCCATTGATTAGATCAGAGCTGTCCAAAGTCAGCCCTTGTAGATGGAGAACATGTACTGAGCAGACAGGTCATGGCAATGGTCCAAATGGACGACAATAGGACTTACTGCCAATTAATTGGTCACATCTAGTGCATTCCAGTGCGCTGAAATAGATGTGTGTGCTGCTGGCATAAACAGAAAGCTTAAGATAAAAATATTGTACATTAGCTAACCATTTGGCTAAAAATAACGCATCACTAAATTATGTTTTAAACTGAACATTTTAGCCACTATATATTTTTTTACTACAGGTTGGAGAATGCACATTAAAATATTTAACGAACATTAATTGTGTTTAAAAAGAGTTTATGGTTAAGCTCCAGGTAAAGTATCAAACACAATTGCAAGAAGCACGAGACATTAATCAGTAACACTCTTATTTTAAAATGCCTTGTATTTTTTTTTTATGGTTTATCTACCTAATGTTATCCGTGTTATGCTATATTAGACATATGTATGTATAATCTTATCTGTGACCCCCATATTGATTGTTTTGAAGTGTACTTGCTATGGATTTTAAGAATTTGTTTTTCTCTTTAAGACCCTTAATCCGACAGCTTCCAAGCCAGCAACTGTTTGAGCATGTACAGAAGCGACACCGGGTGCTCTTCGTGTATGTCGGCGTTGAATCCACTTTGAAGGTACAGTACAGGAGGCTGCAGCTCTTTCTTGTAATTGTTTTTGGTTGCATTCCCTACCCATAAATTGTGTATTGTCCCGAAAATCATTCATGTAGCATTTTCCCAAACCAAGAACGATATACAAATTCTATGTCTGCTTTTTAATAGCCCTTGCTAGCATTGCTAGGCGATAGCCCTTGCTGGATTACTCATATGACCGTCTGATCGTAAACAGCTCTATAATTTTAGTGATGCTCACAGCCTTGGCCATTGTACTTAACTTTGTTGTTTTCAGGAGATTTTTTATGATCTTAAAAACTGTATGTCTAAAGTGAAATGTTTGTGTATGCCACGTACCCCCACCATATTTAGAATTTTAAAAAAAATGCCAAAAAAAGGTTATCTGGGTAGCATAGTTCACCTGCCCTTAGTCTTAAGGTGTTTAAGCATTTCTGGTGATACATTGTTTTCTAAAATACAGAAGAATGATTGAAAATAAAGTAATTCAAACAGTCATTATAGTAAAAACTTTCTGTAATTTCTTTTAACAGGAGAAATACATTGAAGTTGCTTCAGAGCTTATCGTGTATACTTACTTCTTTTCAGCTTCGGAGGAAGTTTTGCCTGAGGTAAATAATTATTAATTGGGGCAAGTGAATGAGAAAAAAATATTCACATATCAAAATGACAAAAAGAGGGAAAAACTGTTTTCTGTGCTGACTGTTGATGTGCTATAGGACATATCGTCCATACTTTTTTGGGCATGTTATACGCATATGAACATTTTGCATATAAACTTAAATGAACCAAATGCTATTTTGAAATCTTACCTGTTTTAATTAGATAAATTATAATGCACACATTTAAAATAAAAATCTCACTGAATGCTTAATTTTACCCTACCTGACCAGTGTAAATTAACTTGTTAAGGAAAGAAAGAAAAGCCGCAAGAAAAAAAACCCACATTTATGAAACTGAGTAACAAATGATTCAGGGGATGCATCATTATTGGTCATCCTCACAATTTATGTGTGTATATAATACTAAAGTAAGCTGCGTTAGGTTTACTGTTACAGCCTGTCACACTCCTGGGGCAGTGAATTGATTTAGTAAATGTGGTAGAGTTGTGGTAGAGTGCATGAGCATGTATGTAGGATAAAGTGTGCTTACAAATGTTCATAGCACATATTTCTCAATGCTAACCTGGAGACACCATGTTCTCAGATATAAAAAAACAAGCTGATGTCAGAGCAGGGGGCTTAGACCTACATATGTTATTTCTTCCAAAAACACTATCTAAAGGAAAGACAACCCAAGTTTTAATCTCTTTTACATTCCTAACGGTTAATGTAACAGAGAAAATAAGGGGCCACCAAAAACTTTCATTTCGAAATTCCAGTGAGACTCATGGTCACAGGTTCAAAGCCCGGTAGGGTCAACTCAACCCTTCATCCTTCTAAAGGTTGATAAATGAGTACCATCAATTGGTTAATAACATCTATTATTCAGCTGCCGATTTGGTTGATTCTGAGAACGTGTGCTTTGAGTGGCACTAGGAGAAAGGCGCTGTTGTTGTTGTTTTTATTAGTAGTAGTAGTCCCGTTTAATAATAACTTTATGCAAAAATAGTCGTGCTTTGTTTTCTGAATAATCAAAGATATCTAGATATTATACAATCCTGATTTTCTGTAATTATAGATTTTATAGCATACTAAACTATTTTCATTGTTTTTTCTTAGTATGTCACCCTGAGTGAAGTTCCTGCTGTTCTTGTTTTTAAAGACTCTACTTACTTTGTTTATGATGGTAAGTGAAGGTGCCATTTGGCTATTACTTTTCGGTTCTTTTGGATAAAAATAAAAACATGTATCTAGCCATATTAGCCTTAGATAATATGTAGTCTTTAGTTAAAGTGGATACCTTTTTATATACCCACATAGAAAACATGTCATGGCATATTTTTGCCAAAATTAGTACCAGCTTGATTCTTTGATCAGGAAGCTGAGATTCTGCTCCATTGTAATAGATCTACTCTGTATACACACATTGCCAATGAGAGGTCAGATAGTTATAATTTGTGTTAAAGGATGGTTAAGCATTCCTTGAAAAATTATAATTGAGGTACATTTTAATCTGGCTAACAAAATAATGCATGTAGTGGTTTAAATTCAGAAGGCTGGACTGTCTCACCCTTCCACCATGTGTTCATACTAGTAGCCATCTTCCTATTCCCCTGACTTGGATGAATATTAAACAGGAAGTTGATTAGAGTCTAGTCTACTGGCACTGCAAGAGACAGATGTTGGCTTCCAGGAGGTTACATTTGAAACTAACCAAAACAATTACACTGATGTGATTTTCAATCTTCAGAGTAAACAGTAGATTTATATATGAGGGAACGTATTAATGTGATCACAGACGATGTGAAGACAATTCAAAGAAATTGTCACTGTTCCCAGACCAGGAAATTGTAAGCACTATAAGTAGACTGATAGCACCCTAACAAGCAATCAGAAAGGATATATGTACATACTAAAAAAATTTACTAAAGCAGATCCAGCTGCATAAAAAAGGCGCAAAGAACTATCAATCTTCAATGCCATATACCAAGAGTTTGAGACAGCATGCTTCCATACTTATAAAATTAAAAAAATGAATGTCCTTTTTTTTGTAAGTGAGCTTTGTTTTTGAAATCTAATCGGCAAAAATGAAATGTTTGACAAAGTGTAGATTTAAGGAGTCTTTTAATAATAATAAAAATAATAGTAATAACAGAATTTAATTTACTTGACATGGGACTCATTTTGTAAGGGCAGGTCCTCTTTAACTTTTGCATGAATGCGGGTAATCTTAATGTAAAAACAATCTCCTATATACTGTTAGCCTTGTCTTTGAGTGTTGATGTATACATTTAATAGGTTGATAGTATGCATAATTAATTATTTAATTATTATACAAATAGATAAATATTCATTTGTTAAGCATTTAGTAGGTTTTGGGGTTTTCATTGATAGTTGACACTGACTATGTGTCTGAACACAGAGACTGCCAGGCCTATTTATTTCTTCTATTTGAGCCAATATGAGCTTACAGGTTGCAAAAACATCCTGTGAATTTAACTGTAAAGCACCTGCAAGTGAGAAAATGAACACAAGTCGTCTTCTGTCATGTACTGTGGTTTCTCTTTGCTCGTAGGCTCTAGGAAGTGTAAACTGGATGGTCTTTGTGGTTTCAATAAATGTCATATTATAGCTGTTGAGCTCTACTGTCAGTAATTCCCGCGTGGTGTTATAATTCATCTGTACATATATCACTTCTTTTTTGTTCCTATTGCCATATAACCTAGAAGAGCAAGAGAGGAAGAATGATGTATAATAACTGCTGGCCCATATATAATGTACATATTAAATGTCATTATAGTCTGCATGCATAGACTACTGTAAATACGTGGCCTGTAGAAGCATGGTTAGGGTAACACAGAATCAAATCGCAAGTTTAAACGTTGTAATCAGCTCCAAATATTAATACACCTGTAAAGCACTGAGACCTATAAATTGTCACTGTAACAAATTGATTAAAAAAACAAAACAAAAAAAAGCCAGCTCGACTGCTTGTTATTTTAGAACCTAATGACAGAACCAAGCCATGAAGGATCCAGTTTTTGAAATCTTTTAAGTCCTGCAACTGACATTTCTCTTAGTCCTATTGGTTAACTTAATTGTATTAAAGAGCAAACTTCAAACAAGTTGTGCTCTAGATACAAAGCCAAAATATTGTGTAAATGTGCTTTAAGGCTGCAACGTTTATTCTGTGTAAAAATGACACAGATTGCAAAAGGAGCGATTAAAAAAACAATAGTGCAGTATATCAAATAATTACGTTAAATATGTACAATCATGCACTCCAAAAGATAATGCAAATTACTTCAACTGTAAAACATCTTTCATTCCAAGGGCTCTAAAAACATAAAGGAGCGATATCAAGATAAAGCAGCTGCACACAAAATACCGTGGTAGATCTTAACCTCTTTGCAATGGTAGGGCAAATATAGGTGCTAACATGCATGCTGAGGATACAGTATATGTCTTAGTTAAAAAATCTCGCCTTGATCACAGGGGCGCTGCTGCTGTCTGCTTAGAGTTGGAGGCAGACCAGCAACAGCAAAAAAGAGCCCGCTCCCCCTTCAAGCCCCTGGTTTACCAGCGATGGAGTCCCAGATGCCATAGGTAGCTTCATGGACAAATTACTTTGTTTCTCCAGTGTGGGGATCAGCCCCAACCATTCCCTGCAGGCCGATCGCTCTCATGGAGTGCAGCATTAACCCATTCAATGACATGATTGTGGTATTATAGGAGTAGATGTTTGTCTTCAGCCCCCCTCCCCCCCAAATCACAGTCAATGGTGTTGACTGCAGCGACCTGAAAGTCAAAGGTACCTGGTACTGCTACAGAGCCAATCAAAAATGGGATCTGATCACTATCACTAACAGCCATTTGATGACCCCTGCTTGAGAGAGATGTAATCCAAGGTAACAAACCAAAAAAAAAAAAACACGCACACAGGTTATAAGTAAACATTTTATTTTTTTAATACATAATTATTTTACAAAAAAAAAGGAAATCCTGATATTCATCCTGATACGTGCACAAAATGTGAACGTGTAGACGAAAAACCCTCCTCCTGTGTTCCCTTTAGATTTGTGGTTGTGGCGGTCCACTTATGTGTGCGTATATGTAGGTGTGCGTATATGTAGGTGTGTGTATATGTGCATATTATATATATATATATATATATATATATATATATATATATATATATAACTCAAAAATGACAGCGCTCAGATAAATATAAAAACAATAATTTTAATATATGTGTGTGTATATGTGTATATATATATATATATATATATATATATATATATATATACACACAAAAAGGAATAGACAATACAATGAATAAAAGCGACAAAATATAAAATAAAAAAATGTTGCCGGTATAAGTATAAATATACAAATAAATAGATTAAATAGTAGTATAGTGGTCAACCTGCCCACCAAGAGTTAAACAATATACAGGAAGAAACACAAAGGTATATATTCAAAATATATATATATATATATTTAAAAATATATAAACATACACCTACCACTAGGATGACTGTGCCTGGCCAGGCTGGCGCCAAAAAAACACAAGCAAATGGACGCCCATTGCAGCTGAGGAAGTTCTTACAAAACGCGTTATGCTTGTGATTTTTTTGGTGCCTGCCTGGCCAGGCACAGTTGAGTTTCTTTTTTGTCTTTATAGATTTTCTCTGCCTGTTGGAGAACCTTTACTAATCAAGACTAGTGGCTTTGTCCTTTATTGGTTACGAATAATTTTTTTATATATGATTTTTTTTGTGTGGCTTATATACACATGGCTGGTAAATAATATCAACATAATTATTTTATTTGTTGGGGTTAGTCTCATTTCCCCCTCTCTTTTTTTTTTTTTTTTTTTGGGGGGGGGTCACATTAAGCGCTGTATCCTTTCTTTTGCTTTTGATATATTGTATATAACTTTATTTGCACATTGATCTTGTGTGCAGCTACAGCTGTAAGTATCCTAAATCAATGTTTTAGCTCTTTTGCTATGATGCTGCGCCATTGGTGTTTCTCCTTTGTTTTTCGAGTAATTTGAAGTAAAAATATTTTACAGGTGAACTTTTTTGTGAGTGCATAATTATACACATTTAATTAACTAAATTATTTGATATACTGCACTATTACTGTTTTTTCTCGTTTTGGATATGTGTTTTTTTTTGTTTGTTTTGCTTTATTTTAAGCATTGAAGAGTGCTTTTGGTTTTTTTTGGGCAGCGGCTGTGCATTGGGGAGTATTAATTTATATTTACTGGTAAGGGTAGTGATACTGTTTTATATTTTGTGTTTATTTTATGTAACCAAAATTGTCAAATAATGTGGTCAATGTTTATTCATTCCTTGATAAACGAAGAATATAGGGACTAAGAAGCTAGATATTGGGAGCAGTTCACACACCACATGCTTCTACATTATTATTCTATATTATAATTTGTCAATAATGCAATCATTTTCACAAAATACGAGGCATGTATATGTGTGTATAAAATATAATATATATTATACACACACACACACAGTGTGTATATAATATACGTATGTGTTACGTATGAGAATTCTATTCAATTTGCTGTTTCATGCATTTAGCTTTTGGAATATATAGCTAGAATTTTACTATTTTAATTTAAAAACAAAAAACAAAACAGCTTACCAGACCACCAGGATAAGTAGGCACCCAGTAAAAATATAGAACAGCCTTGCTTTCATAACTGCTTGTGTTGCTTTTCTAGATTTGAGTGGATGTGCCATCTCCTGATTTGCTGTGTAGTATTTGTATTGGTAGGAGGTGTCTTAGGTGTCTGGAATTCCCCCTACTGCAAAATTGTAACGCTAAAAAAATGAAACCGAAAGTTAAGCTACATGCAATATGGAAATAAACCTAGTAATATATATTATATATTGTATATATTTTATATATCTAAAGATAAAAAACAAAGAACATATGACTGTAGTATGAAAGTTGAATGAGACGCAAATATCTGAGACACTGTAGTATTCGCTATTGTGGTTATGTTTACATTATTAGGGTGTGATATGAAATGAGAACAATTTATACAATGTAAATGTATTAGAACACCACCTACATCAAATCTTTCACATCAGTGAACGGGAGCTTACGCCCACCTTCTTGACAGAATTGTTTTAGTTCAGACATATTGAAGGGTTAAAAGTCACATCTCAATCGATTCAAGTCAGGACTTTGACCAGGCCACTCCAAAGCCTTTATTTTATTTATTTTTGAGCCATTCAGAGCTGGACTTGCATGTGTTCTTCTGATCAATTTCCTGCTTCATAACCCAACTCCGCACTGATGGCGAGACATTTTCCTTCAGGATTTTCTGGTAGAGAGAAGAATTAATGGCTCAAGGTCCTAAAACAGCAACTCATCCCCAGACCATCACACTACCACCACTGTGATATGTGGAATGCTGTTACACCAGATGTAACGGGACTCATGTCTTCCAAAAAGTTCAAGTTTTGATTCATCAGTCCCTAGAGTCTACCTGAACTTATCACAAAAAATTAACAATATTGCTTTATATTTAATTTTAATTGAATTTAATTGAATATGAATAAAAATGATTTACCTTTTAATACTTTAAACAATATACATGCCCTATGCCCTTCAGAAATGCCAAAAACAAAAAGTAGCACTGTATTATCCAAGTCTCGGGGGCCATCAAGGTATTTTATAGCAAATGGTCAGCAGTGTTTTCCACTTTGCAACTCTTCTATGGATGCCATTTTGGCACAGTTTTTTTTTTTGTGTAGAATCTTGAACACTGACCTTAACTGAGGCGGAATTTTGGTAGGTCCTGTACCAGGTTTCCTCCGTTTGTAGATAGTGGTTCTCATTGTGGTTTGCTGGAGTCCTAAAACCTTAGAAATGGCTTTGTAAGCCTTTCCACCTTTTATAAATGGCAATTACTTTTTCTCATCGTTTTTTTGTATTTCTTTAGGTTGTGGCATCATGTGCTGCTTTTTGAGACCTTTTAGCCTACTTCACTTTGCAATCAATTAACCATGATTGATGTTCACTGTTTAATCACCAAAGCATCATAGGTTTTCAGAATGGCTTTTACTGTCTCAGGAGAGTTATTAAGCTATAGGCATAGTGCCACCACACTCGCTTGTTACTCATAAAGGATAGACTCTCATTACTGACCAAAGTCATGTGATGTTGTTAAGAGAATAAACTTAACTGTTAATGTTGCTAAGAGACATTTTTATGAACATGATTTTCTTTTCTTTTTTTTTCCCCTTGAAGAATATGAAGATGGTGATTTGGCTTCATGGGTGAATAAAGAAAGATTTGAAGGCTATCTCCTTGTTGATGGATTTACACTGTATGAGCTTGGTGACACAGGTAAGGTATTTACTTTCCATGTGACTCTGGGTTTTGTTGGATATTGCCTTTTTTTTAATAAGTAGCTTGGACGATAACCACATTTGAAACTTTACATTTTTTTGCTTCATAATAGACATCTTTAATACCCAATCTGCCGCCTTGCTTAGCTCTTGTATACTTAGAATATATTTCCTGGCATGTACTTCCTTTCTTCTTAACTGCCTTAAAATTTCTAAATGCTTACAACAAGTATTGTATTTGGTGCCAATTTAACCCCTTCACTACCAGGGGTTTTTGTACCTTCGGATAACCTAAGCTATTTTGATATTTTTGCCATATGTGGGTTCAACCATTATTCTCCTTTCCTGTGAATAGTGTACCCATGTAGACTACATATATTTTTTTCAAGGAGAGATATGTTTCTTTTGATACCATAGTTACATAATTAGCCAATCATTTTAAAATATAGAATGATCATAGAAAATATATTTAAAAATGTTCCGGTGTCCAAATTTTGAAAATATCCAAGTTATAGATATTGCAGCCCTAATTTTGGACATTGGGGGGCACAAGTTGGAACATACCATATAATGGCTGTACAGTGTATATAAAAAAACAAAAACGGTCTGCGCTTCTCACCATAAAAAAGTTGACAAATATATAAACATAATATAAATGAGAGGTTTTGGTTATATGAATTGGCCAAAGCATAATTAAGCTCACCCGCCACGTCAAGGCACACTCTCAATAGGGTGAGAACCTACTCTTACCTCCTACATAGTGGGCACACAAAGCAGTTTAATAAGGTTTTGGTAGCAGTATGTTTATGGGGAGGGGCAATTAAACCTCCTCCCTGTTAATCTCTGGACAACAAGCTGCAACCAGACTCATGAGGAGCCAACAACCTCACATATGTGCAAACAGGGAAAAGAAAAATGTCAGTGCTCTGAGCTAGTTTCCAGACTTCCAGTTTCCATATGTTGGGTCAAGGTGTTTTGCTAGGCCTATGCTACATGTGAAGCAGCTTAGTAGTCTCTCAGAAAAACATAATACTGTCTGCGCTTCTCACCCTAATAAAGTTGGCAACAAATATATAAACATAATATAAATGTTTATATTATGTTTATATATTTGTTGCCAACTTTATTAGGGTGAGAAGCGCAGACAGTATTTTGTTTTTTGTATACATTGTACAGCCAACACACTGTATTTGCAGCATGCTCACACTGTTTGGTAGGCCTCATATTATACATTTGTATTATTTGAGCCTGAGACTAGCTTAGCGCACCGACATTTTTTCTTTTCTCAGAAAAACATGCTTCCATAAAAGTATATATTTTCAGAAACCAGACAACCCAGAGTATTTTCTGTTGCACTGACTTTTTTGTGGGTGTATCGTTACGTCCATATGGTACAGAAGGGATTACTTATGATTAGGAAAGTTGAGAGGTATAAAAGTGTGTATTTTATACACTTATTTGAAATTTAAATGTAGTTACATTAACGATTAAACCCAAGTTTCGTTTTCACAAAATGATTGATAAAAGGATTTCCCTTTAGTTTCGTCAAGAAATCATTCATCATTTCTTTTGTCACCTGTGATGACATCACTGCATAATAATCCTTTTCAAAGTAAATGCTCTTTGCCCGGAAAATGAAACCTTATTATCCAACTTTGTTATATAACATGGAGGGACGTGTTTGGCTGAACACATCCCCTGCAAAGCATTTATGCATCCCAGATACAGCAGGAGTTTGTGCGCTGGTCAGCTACAAAAGAAATGTATGTGTTCTGTAAGTTTTCCTTTTCAATGACATAAACCTCTGAAAGGGTTGAAACATTTGTGTAGACTTTGGGAGCCAGGCATACATAATTGGAATTCTTAGGGAGGAGGCATTTTTACAAACCCCTGTATATGATGTTTAAAAAGACAATGTTAATAAAAAATAGATTTTGATGGAAATTTTGTTGGTTACCCTTTAAGTGTAATTCATTTTTGTTTTGCACCTTTTTTCCTTTCAAGGGTTAGGATATACACAAGTGTAATAATATTATAATAGTAAAGCTCCTGATTACACCTTTTGTGCACAATCATTTAGTTCTGACTTTATTAAAGGTCGCTTAAGATGTGACCTTTGAGTGAAAGCCACAAGTCATCCAGTGAATAGACCTGTATTTCTGGTTTTATGACATGCAAGCCAAGGTTGAGCGTAGACTCAACCTACCTATTTTGAAGCTTAACTTGCTTAACAAAACTGAAGAAATCACACACACTCCAATCCAAACCTACAAATGCATGCTTTCAAAAAGTATGAGGTTTTTGTGTGGTATTTTGGCCAAAGTACACCTGCTCACCTGCCATGTCAATGCAGCCTAAATAAAATAGTGTCACAAAATCAAGACAACATGGTTGGACTTCCAAATCAAATATCTGTTATAAGAAAACAGAGCAGGCATTATATGCCTCGCCCATTTGACCTTTAATAGGGTTAAGACTGTCTAAAAATCCCCCTTTTCTTTGCTTTGTAGGAAAATTAATTGCTGTCGCTGTAATTGATGAGAAGAACAATTCAGCTGACCACACCAGGTAAGAGAAGTAATCACCACTAGCTGCCTGCTTATTCCTGTTCAGTTACTAGTACAAATGTATCAATTGCAACAAATAAAACATCCCTATATTTCACAATCAGCGAGATCAGTCTCAAATGTTTTTAAACCCATTTTTAAACACTTATATACTGACCCTGTTTACTGAATAAAACCCTTGGTTGTTAAATTGCATACTAATGGTACCTAAGGTTCTTGAATATATTTCAGAACTGTCAACTCGTAAACAAACAGAGCATTAACCCCTTCAGTACCGGGACGTACCGGGACGTACCTGGTACTTCCTGGTTAACAGTCACTGGTAGACCGGGACGTACCAGGTACGTCTCCTCCAAAAAACGCCCCCACATCACCACAATCGCGGTGATCGTGGGGGCGCTGCTTCTGCTGTCTGCCCAGCACAGCCTGTCTAAGACCACCCCCAAGCCTACGATCGCTCCCACGGAGTGATTTTGTAGGCAGAGACAGCGATTGCAGAAAAATCTGCAATCGCGGTTTCAGCTGCCACAGGCAGCTTCAGGGAAGGGGGGGGGTGTTGAATGGGTCACCACACAAGTGTGGGGACCTGATCCAACACCCCCCTGCTGCCTGATCGCTCCATGAGAGCGTCAGTGCAGCGTTAACCCCTTCAATGCCGCAATCGCGGCATTGAAGGGGTTAATTCCCGTTTTGTAGGGGGCTCTGCTGCTGGTGGCCAGCAACAGCAAAAACGACCCCCCAGAAGTCCTCAGAGAGACTCCTCCCCTACAATCTCTAGTCTATTGGAGATTGTGTCCCAGCTGCCAGAGGCAGCTTCAGGGACAGGGAGACAGGGTTCTTTGGTCTCATGTGGAGACCAGACCCCCCCACCCTTCCTCAGTTAACCCCTACCCCACCTCTTCCTCAATTAACCCCTTCAATGCTGCGATTGTGTATGACCCCCCATCGCAGCATTGCGGGGGTTAATATTAGTCCCCACAAGCTTGTGGGGACTAAATATCAGTCAATGCTGTGCTTCAATGGAGCATCAGCATTGAAAGAGTAAAAAAAAAATGTAAAAAAAATTATTTAATAATAATTAAAAAAATAAATTAAAAAAATTAATAAAATAATAATAAAAAAAAAAAAATAACAGCATTGACCTGAAAGTCCAGGGTGCTTCCAGGTCAAATGCTGGGTTGGGCTGATCAGATCGCTCCTGGCCAATAGGAGTGATCGGATCATTATGGCAGCCCACGGATGACCCTGCTCTACAAAGAGAGAGGGGTCATCTAGGGTAATAATGAAAAAACACAAATTATTAATAAATGAAATAATCATAATTATTACCTGATCACTTGTCGGTGACATTTTAAGTCGCTGATTATTGATCGGTCTCCCTGATTGATGTCAGCGGCCTAAACCTGTCACTTACAAGTAATCTGATGAAAAAAAATATTTAAAAAAATGTAAATGCACATGTTCCAGTTTTGCCCTGATAGCTTCCTCAAAAAGTGCTTGAGGTCTTGTTGGAATCAGGGGATCTTGGTGAACAAAATGTGGTGTTTTCTTCCACTGTTGCACTTATGGTGTGCAAGAAATTCAGTGCAACATTGAAATGTATGCGTTAAAAACGCAATAAAATAATTTCCCTGTGAAGTTTGGCAGACATAAGTGAAGAAATGGCTAGCTGAAAACTGTCAAAACTACCCTAGTTGAACACCTTGACTTGTCTACTGTTCATAAATATATACTTTTATGGGGTAATTTACAGTGGGGGGCTTCCAAAATGTCCCAAATGGGATATGGGCCCAGGAAACCAATTTCTGTTGTTCCAGTTTTGCCCTCATAGCTTCCTCAAAAAATGCATGAACCATGCATGTGAGGCCTTGTTGGAACCGGGGGATGTTGGTGAACACAATTTGGTGTTTTTTTCTGCAGTTGCACATATTCTATACAAAATATAATATGAAATCTAAAGCAACATTGCAACATATGCAAAAAAACCAAAAAAATATAAAAATACCTCAAAATTTGGCAGCAATTGGCGATAAAATCCCTGTTTGAAAAGTGTCAAAATTACCCTAGTTGTACACCTTGACTTATCTACTTTTCATAAACATATAATTTTGGGGGGATAATCAGTATCTGTGACAACTATTGCAGTTATTAGACTACCATGCCAAATTTGAAAAAAATTACATTTCAAAAACGTGATGCATGCCTTGCAATATTTGCCCTATACTGGTCAAAATAGATAAAAAGCCTGGCCATGTTGGGTGGTTTCCAAATCAGGACAACTTAATAAATATATTTGGGATAATTTTTTCCCATTGGTTCAATGTGTGTACAATTTGTATGTATACAAAACTGTAAAAAAATGCGTTTTTTTCCATTTTTTCCCCACTTTTTCCAGTTTATTTCAAACAAAACAATGTACTACCCAGCTTAATATGGTTTCAAATGAAAGCCCTACTTGTGCTGAAAAAAACAATATATGATTTGTGTGGGTGCACCAATTGATAAGAGAGAAATTACAGTTGAAGAAAGACATGGCAAAAACACAAAAACGGCTCCGGTCCTTTAGCGACACGTTAGTATCAAAATCCCGGTCCTGAAGGGGTTAATAAGCTTCCATAAACTTTATTGTGATTGTTTTGTATAAATAACAGCCAGCCCTTGATCTTTTATTACAAAAAGGCCAGAACTGGCCCTGCATAAGTCTCAGTGAGACTTTATCTCACCTTACTAACAACATATTTTTCAATGCCAGCTCAGCCATTCTTGTAGGGGTTAACATCATAATAGCCCTTGGTAATAAATTGTGAAGAAGTTTGGTTAAAATACCGAAATGCAACGGAAGTCGCCTTCAGGATTGTGCTATATTAAATACAATTTCTACATTTTGTGGTGAGCAAGGTAGTTGTATTTTTTATCTATTCCAAATTCACATGTTGCGGTGTAATAAAACAGACATTTTTAACCACGAACCCACCACTGATTCTCAAGAAGCATTTTTCAGTATGAAGGAAGGAGACATAAGCATTGTGTCTATCAATGAAAAATGGGTGCAGGTAGGAGGATTCTTTAGTGTTTCTCAACTGAGGATCTGTTTGGATTGTTCAATATTATGAATACTTTAACACTTCCAGCAACTGAAAGGTTAATAGATACCAGGAGGGTTAATCTCCCAAGAAGGAAAAACAGGGATGCTTCACTCAGAATAGGATAAAAAAATATATATTGTAATCCATATAAAATGTAATAATATACAAAACTACACCTGTTCATGTGTGGACAAAATAGCACACTGTGTGCAAGGCTCAAAAAACCTAAATGATAGCCTTAGACAAAAAAAAAATCACCACCAACCGGTTTTAGTGCCATTCCACCATTGTCAAGGTTTCTCTGTGTGAAACCCTGCAACATGAATATTGCTAAAGCTGTACATTGACTGACACACAATAGAAGACTCAAGATAAGTACACAGGATAAATTATAGTCACTGTTTGATTACCTTTGTTACGTGAGTGCTACCAGCACCAAGAAAGAAAAACCTCCCGGTATCTATTAACCTTTCAGCTGCTGGAAGTGTTAGTTATTTACATTATTGGTTCAGCCGTATTATTAACGGAGTATAGGGCCTGCACTATTGATATTGATTTTGTGCACGGAGCTTTATATAGATTGTTCGGTATGCCATAGAAAAGGTTACTGAAGACATTGTCCGATATGGCATACCCTTTATATTCCAAGCAGGAAAATCAAGCATGTTAATGGGGAATTTTCTTTTTTAATCCTTTATAGTGTCCTGTGTTCATAAGGAAGATAAAATGTCTAATTTTTACTTTTCACTTCAAGCTATTTTTTACAACATGGAAGCCTCTTGCAGATTGAACCTGGCACAATTTACGTCGCACATAAATTTGCTGGAAACGGTTACAAATGCCTTTACGCAAGCCTCATATTATTGCAAAAATGCATCTGTATTTGCAACAATGCTGTTTTATGTACAGTGCTCCTGACTTTGGCTCAGGCTAGTGTGACTTTAACATCCAAAGTATGATTAGGAAAGACGACACTCACTGTAGCGAAGGCTGGATTTACTGAATTTAGTGTGCAGAATAATATATGTTTTCCTGCTTTGATTGGGAAGTACCTTTATAACAATATAAAGATGACCCCTTCAGAAGAAATGGGTGTTTCCCTTCAGCTAGAATTCCTATCAACCTCATCTTGTCAAAATATTGTCATAATTATTATCACTCAACCTTGGAAAGTGAGGTCAAATGGCTATGCACTGCCTGACAGACATTGTATAAAGAAAGCAAGCTTATGCACCTTTAGGTATTTAAGTAGTATGTTACGTACCTTATACACAAAATACACATAAATAGTTTCTACATTATGCAATTAAAATAATTATTATATATTTTTTTCCATTTCTAGATTAAAGGCCATTGTCCAGCAAGTATCAAAAGACTACCGGGATCATTTTCATAGGTATTCATATTTTATCGCCAAAATATTTTTGGATGTTTCGTAAAGTTGACTACCAAAATGTGAAGATGCTGAAGTGGTTTGTAGATAATCAACTTGACAAAGCCCAGCTCATCAATGTTTTGTGTCTAGATTTAATCTGATAATCCAGTTTTCCCACAAAACATTTTGACATTTAGTTGCCCCGATATATATCCCTAAAGCATCTCAGCATGTAATCTGTTAATTGCAAGTCCAACTGCACTAAACTTGAATAAAACCGTTTGAGTTGCCCAGAAATTTGCTTAACGTGCCTGCATTTTGGATGTCGTATGGCAGCATGTGTGAATGTATGAATAGCATTTTAGGTGTCTTGGTAATTTCTTACTGTGTCAGAATCATGGCACATAAGAACCATTATTCTTGATGTAAAGACCTTAATCAGTCCTTGGTCTTATCTTAGATTCGGGTTAACAATAAGTATGTTTAAATTCCCTTACTGTATTAGCCTCTACTGTTCCTGCTGGGTAACTGTTTAGTCTATCTACAACCTTCTGATGCCCACAGAGACCTTGAATGTTGTCATTTATATTTGCATCTCTTATATAAAAAGCAAGAATTACTTCACCCAACACTCAATCCATAATGGAGATATTCCATTTCAATTTTACAGATGACGTTTTTAATGTTAACATGGATTCTAGCTTTGTCTAGAAGACAAGTCAAGCATCATAACACAAATGTATAATGGTATAAATACATACAAAAATTATGTTCACTCCAATTTTAGAATTTGCTGTTTGCAGGCAGATTACTGTCCTAGATTTTGTCTGGCAAGTTAAAACAGCAAAAAATTGATTTTGGCATTAACAGATTCCAAATTAACTGCAGTGTATATTCAACAAATAACTTACAGTGTAAGTACTTTTAATATGCATTTTTAAATCTAGAGGGATAAAAAAAACATATAAAGAAGTGCAAGTTTATCTATGATAAAATGGTAATAATATAAGAAAAATATCCCCCCTGCATTACTTTCCCAAAAGTGGAAGCAAATGATAAAAAAAAAAAACCCTCCTTATTTGCAGTCACGTTCTATGTCAAAGAAGCTATGTCAACTTTTTTCACATTTTATGCATCAGTCTTGCATAGAAAAGCTCATCAGTCCATTTTTATGTAAAGAAATAAAAAAAAAACATATGTGAATCATGTTTGTGTTCTTATTCTTCCTGTTTGTCCGCTTAGGAGCCAGTTGAGAGCCCCCCCATATACTATCCACAATTTCTTGCAATCACAGAGAGGATACCCTAATATGCCACCAGATACAAGATACATATGGACCATTTTTGCTAACAATGTCTCGCACATGTAGTTGACACTGAAATGGTAAAAATATCTGAAATATGTAGTTCTACAAACACATACGTTTTTACTGAATGATGACAAACATTTATTTATAGACAAGCTTTTAGTACACGTGGTCCTTTATTTTTGTTACCCCGGAAAAACTGCCAGTTTCAAGTATTGATACCTGTTCAGATACAGGGGTTGGCTCATTTATTTATGTTGTAGAAACTAACAGTAGTATTTTTCCCTCCATCAATGGAGTCTTCAATTTGGAATATATTATGGAAGTCTCACATTTACAGTCAAACAACCTGAGAACATCCGCCAAGGTAGGATTTGCAGCTCACTTCACAATGCAATTTTTGAGCGATGGTAAGTTGGATGAGTGAAAATTGCCATTCTGTTTTTCGTTGGGATTCTATGCATTAATGGTTTTTAGAAGATGTTAACATGTGTATATATATATATATATATATATGGTAAAATGTTCATTTATGTTCACAGAGACTTTCAGTTCGGGCACATGGATGGGAATGAGTACATAAATAGCTTGCTAATGGAGTAAGTCAATGATGTGTTTTTGTATTTCTTGTAATAGAACAGATTTTGTAACTGTAGTCATTTATATTTAGCTTTACAATACTTTTCAACGTAGGCTTCAAATGAAGTAACTTTTGCTTTATTAAAAGGCACATTGTTCATTGATCTTTACAACTGCACTTTTGTGACAGTGCTGTATTCATTTCCACTTTCATTGAGTTTAGATCGGTTTCATTTAAGTAGATGCTCAATAAATGGAATCTTGTAAGCATGGAATAAAACGTATTTAAATCACTTGCTAATATATGTACAGCAAGGGCCTCCCCTTTGTATTAAAATATTTGGGGATAGTAGTGAATATGGAATTAGATGTTTTCTTCTTTTTCAGTGACGTAAGTGTGCCATCTTTCGTTGTACTCAACACATCAAATCAACAGTATTTTTTGCCAAGCAAACAAATTGAAAGCACCGAAGACATGATTCAGTTCATTAACAGCATTCTTGATGGTACAGCAGAGGTAAGTAGTGTCCCCCCAATTAATTATCCTAACTATGTGTATGTCTCGACTTGTACAACTCTCTACAACCCATACAGCCACATGCCTGGTGTAAAACCAGCGCAATAATTTTTCCCCTGTGTGGGGGGAGATTATCTGGGAATTGTGGATTATCATATAACACAGTGGTATTAGGAAGACTGAGGCAAGGACTTTAGTTATTAGTTTTGGGGGGAATAGCTGTTGCCCTCCCTAGCAGAAAATGGGGTTTGTGTGTATATAAAATTCCAGTCAACCTTGCATGTCATTGCATTAAGATGTTTCTCCAATCAGTGGATGTTTTATTTTTAAAAAGTGTACTGAAATTTAAATGAAAAATGTTGCACTTACCTTATTCCCTTCATGAAACCATTTAGCTACCTGATACTACCATTTTACCACGATTGATATATTTTTGATTGAGTGTTACTTAATATATTTCATCATAATATAAAAAAGTCGACCGAACAATTCATTTTAACTTTTATATTCATCCTAAAGTATAGTCTACAATTTTTAAGAAACATATTGTTGTTGTAATAAAATAATGTAGCTTTCTAGGTGCTTTGTCCATTGTGGAACTAACTGGGGTTTTATATTCAAGTAATGTGAAAGTAAATGTTCTTCATTGTGTTCTTCTATTGTAGAACGTTATGCAATAACTTCTGAATAGTAAGTTAAGTAGTCATTTGTTCATTTTGCTTGAATCTTTGTATTGCTTTTCTTGCTTTGAAAACTATAGGCTCAAGGCGGTGATGGAATCCTGCAACGACTAAAGAGGGTAGCTTATGATGCCAAATCTACTGTAGTCGTAAGTATACTCTATCAAATATTGGTATTGTACACATGTTGACTCCAACCATGTAGAAAACTATTGACCTAAGCACCGGCATTGCCCAGTTGGTTTTTATTTAATGCACAATTCTAGCTTGCAGAATATGCATTAGTCCTTTTTCAATGTAATTAAACAAAAATATACACATGATGCCAGTGTCCTTAGTTGCTCAGTAGGAAGCTGCATGAATGTTTTAATGTCTACTGAATGTATCAGCAGAACCAAGTATTTGTCAGACAAGACAGTATAAAAATAAATCTTTTATATATGCCATGTGCATACCTAGAAATTTCACGGGGCTAGCTGAGCTCTTGGGCTTCTATAGGAAAGTGTTAGAGAGGTAGGTCTAGCCACACGTAAGAGTTCGGCTAATCCTCAAAAAATGGGGCCAGGAGCATGCTGGATTAGAGCAGGATTTGTAGGGACGTGGTTTTCTCTTTCCCAAGATTAAACAAGTTTACCCAGATGTAATCAGGTATGTCTTCTGGTATGGTTGTGGAAGCAAATATACTGCTTCACATTGGTATAATGCATAGACAATCACACAAAGATGCAACACAAGAGGCACAGCCAAATGCATTCATACAGTATCTCACAAAAGTGAGTACACCCCTCACATTTTTGTAAATATTTTATTATACCTTTTCATGTGACAACACTGAAGGAATGACACCCTGCTACAATGTAAATTAGTGAATGTACAGCCTGTATAACAGTGTAAATGTGCTGTCCCCTAAAAATAACTCAGCACACAGCCATTAATGTTTAAACCTTGGCAACAAAAGTGAGTACATCCCATGTGGAAATGTCCAAATTGGGCCAAAAGTGTCAATATTTTGTGTGGCCACCATTATTTTCCAGCACTGCCTTAACCGTCTTGGGCATGGAGTTCACCAGAGCGTCACAGGTTGCCCCTGGAGTCCTCTTCCACTCCTCCATGATGACTTCACACAGCTGGTGGATGTTAGAGTCCATGCGCTCCCCCACCTTCCGTTTGAGGATGCCCCACAGATGCTCAATAGGGTTTAGGTCTGGTGACATGCTTGGCCAGTCCATCACCTTTACCCTCAGCTTCTTTAGCAAGGCAGTCGTCTTGGAGGTGTGTTTGGGGTCATTCTGTTGGAATACTGCCCTGCAGCCCAGTCTCCAAAGGGAGGGGATCATGCTCTGCTTCAGTATGTCACAGTACATGTTGGCATTCATTGTTCCCTCAATGAACCGTAGCTCCCCAGTGCCGGCAGCACTTATGCAGGCCCAGACGATGACACTCCCACCACCATGCTTGACTGTAGGCAAGACACACTTGTCTTTGTACTCCTCACCTGGTTGCCGCCACACACGCTTGACACCATCTGAACCAAATAAGTTTATCTTGGTCTCATCAGACCACAGGACATGGTTCCAGTAACCAATGCCCTTGGTCTGCTTGACTTCATGTTTGCAGGTTTTCTTGTGCATCATCTTTAGAAGAGGCTTCCTTCTGGGACAACAGACATGCAGACCAATTTGATGCAGTGTGCGGCGTATGGTCTGAGCACTGACAGGCTGACCCCCCACCCCTTCAACCTCTGCAGCAATGCTGGCAGCACTCATACGTCTGTTTCCCAAAAACAACAACTTTGGTCGACCATGGCGAGGCATGTTCTGAGTGGAACCTGTCCTGTAAAAGTGCTGTATGGTCTTGCCCACCGTGCTGCAGCTCGGT